>OX438795.1:19348329-20690031 GCA_949316475.1 Hypomecis punctinalis | reverse complement strand
CCTTAAACCATGTATTATACAGATTGGAATAATTCGTTAAAACGCCTCAGTAGATATCTATAAAATTTAAATGGGACCACCTCTAAAGTAATCTACCAACCTAAAAAATGAATCATCATCAAAATCGGTTAATCGCGTAATTTACATACAAAAAAAAAACACTCGAATTAAGAACCTCCTTTTTCAAATCAGTTAAAATATATAACATTTACTCTCCCTTTAAGGTGCTGATTGTCCAAGCCTCGTCGTTTACCAAGTACATGGGAGACCTCAGCGTTTATTTCGACGATTTAGGAAACTACATCAGGTGGGAAGGTGGCCCTATATTCCTGGATAGATCTATACCTGAAGGTATGGTTTTAATATTTTTTATAACATATTTGCTCGTAAAGTGGCTATAATTACACCAATTTCAATATCGTAATGTATTTCATTACGCACGTTTGCGTTATTGTAATGTAAAACGCATGAGTTTTTTTTTATAAAGTAACATGCACGGTTTTTTTATGCGCCGTCTAAAAATGAACGATACTTTTTAAAATCTTAGCAAAGAATTTTTATGTCAGCAAAGTGGTCAATATTATATGAATAAAATTAACTTTGGGAGATAAAAAATATTTCGCGCGCTTTTTCTTTTCGCTGTATTGTTTTTATTTGAAAATGTCGTCAAGTAGTGATGAATTTACTTTCACTCAAGAGAGTGAGAGAGAGAGACTGCGGAAATTGTAACTAATAACATAGACTAAAAAGTACCTCAAGCTAATAATAATAACTTGCCAACTGGCAACGTAACAATCACTTTTAAAAAATTTTCAAATTTCTATAACTGCTTTAACAAGTATTTAAGATTTATTCGTTTAAGAAAGTCTCTGCTTCCTTATAGCCCTCGCCTACTATTATCTATCGCTTAAGTTCCACCCAAGGGGATCAATTTTTATTAATTGTAACTTTAACATAAATGGATTTATAAAACAACGCTACCCGCAAATTTATATTTTTCGTAAAAAGTGGCATATCTAACTGACTTCAACCGTGTATAGAATTCGAATAGTACGCAGAAATCTATGTATTATCGACGTCTTCGAGCAAATATCTATAGTCACAATCGTGCAAAAAAAGTGTCTGAGCCAAAATCCTGCCCAAGCTACGTAGTGGGCAGGCTTTTTAGTTAGTCGTAAAGCGATTGCAAGCCGACTACAACGCCGCGTGATGCCAAAGTGCTCGGTTACAAGCACTAATTAGGTGACATAACGTCGAGATTCGAGAAAATGGGTCATTGTGAATTATGTAATGTACATGTCTAAGTCGGTAGGTATGACGGCGCTCGGACATTTTTTACTACTTTCACTTAGTAACTGTGGCTCTGTAGATATTTGATCGAAGATCGACGTGGTAATTAACACATTTCAGTTGATTTTTCGAAGATACCCAGGCAATTTCAATAAAATTTTAAGAAAAGAACCATCAATATTAGTTCATAATATAATTGGCTAAGTAAATCGCTTACCATCCACTCATCTATCAGCCATAGGACGTCCACTGCTGGACACAGGCATCCCCTAAAGATCTCCAACAAGACCAGTTGGTAGCGGTTAGCATCCAGCGCGATCCTGCGGTCTTCTGGTACACCTTGTGGGTGGACGCCCTACGCTGCGCGTGCTGGTACGTGGTCGCGTAATCCGTATGTTAAACATTAAATCAAATTGAGAACCATTTTTTTTCAAGTCGGTTAATAAATCAACAGAAATTGAGATATTAGTTAAGTAGGTACCTTCGAAGGGTGAAGTAAATTGTTCACAAAATATCTCAAATAATAATTGATTTTCTCGTATTTTACAGATCAAGACGTGAAGAAAATGCTAGAGCCTTTCGCGAAGTTGGTGCACGACGCGGAGAATGTTCCAGTTGGTAGTACTCTGGTCCATTTGGACGCTGAAAGCTGCGGAGCGGGAGAATGCGCGTTGGGGAATCTTTTGAGCGACGCTATGGTAGAATATGTAAGTAATCAACTGACTATAATGAATGCATTTTATTGTTATTTCATTCGTAATTTGGAATAATAACAATTAATAATGGGTGTTCCATCGACTTGGCATTTTTTTTCTTACATTCCATTGATGGGTAATCTCACAAATCATCACAAAATAATAGGCCCGTTGACATTTGTCTTCGTGACGTAACTAGTGGTGTAACCTGCCATATAGGATAGTATGAAAAATCGTTATGAGCAGCAGCTAACCGAGTGGGCGGTCAATGTAATAGTACATTATGATATAAGTAATTTTCAAAGCGCACGTATGTCATACGACGTTTTATAACATAATTATTTGCGAGAAAATTAATAAAACTCTGACTTTCTTAAACGAATAAATATTTAATTACTTGTTAAAGCAGTTATAGAAATTTGAACAATTTTTAAAAGTGATTGTTACGTTGTCAGTTGGCATTTTTAATGTTGTCAAGTTATTATTATTAGTAACAATTTCCCCAGTCTCTCTCTCATAAAATATTGACCACTTTTCTGACATAAAAACTCTTTGCTAAGATTTTAAAAAGTATCGTTCATTTTTAGTCGGAGCATCTTAAAAAACCGTGCATGTTACTTTATTAAAAAAAAACCTCGTGCGTTTTATTACAATAACTCACAAGTGCGTAATGAAATGCATTACAATATTGAAATTTGGTGTAATTACAGCCACTTTATGAGCAAATATACAATGTTATAAAATTTAATTACATTGGACATTTCGATCGGTAAAAAATAGAAAATCAACTGTCAAAACGGGCCTTTTTATTTTGTGATGACTCTAGTGAAATAATTATTTTATTTTTTAAATGGCACTTATTTAAGAGGATTCTGAATCGACCAGTGTTTTCGCGTTTTCTGTAGAACATCGAGAAAAATCGCGTTACATTTTTGTTTTTACATTCCGGGAGAAAACTCTTTTAACCCGTTAAATTGTATATAAGACTGTCACGGCCACGCACCTGAGTCGCACCATTCGTACTCCAGCGGCAGCGGCTGAGGACGGCGCCGATAAAAAGCGGTTGAAGTACGCGGCAATGGTGCCCAGCAAAGATTTCGTGCCCGTTGCCGTGGAGACCATGGGTAGCTGGGGCGCTGAGGCCAAATTGTTAACTTTTGAGATAGGGCGCAGGATGCGGGAAAGAGAAGGTGACTCCCGTTCTACATCGTTTCTGGTGCAAAAAATGTCCATTGCCATCCAACGCGGCAATGCAGCAAGCGTTATGGGCACCTTTGCACCAGGAACGATGATGGGTTATTTGTTTAAGTAGGTGTTTATATTTTATTTTCTGTTATTGTTGTTATTCATATAAATTTAGCAAACTTTACTCTCTAAGCCTAGTATATATATATATATATATATATATATATATATATATATATATATATATATATGTAAATAAACTAATTATTGACAAATTAAAATAAAGGTGTCCAATAAATATCTGGAGGACTATTTATATATTTTAGTGGAAATGTTTTAACAGTGATGTTCCAGAATATAAAAACTCCGTATAAATATCGAGTTTTAGAGAAACCAGGGATGATAACAAGATCCATAAAAAATAACCAAAGTTACAGTTAGCCTAGCGGTTGAAGTGGGCAGGGCACATAATACATATATCTGATAGTAGGTAGTAATAGTTCTCAAATGGAAGCCACGTACCAAAACAAACACTAGCAAATACTCAAATATTATAAACTGTTTTGTAACTTGCAGGCAAAAGAAAAAGTGAACCCTGCGAACCATTACTTGGCGTTTGTACAACGAGGCAACATCGTAACTAAGAAATTTGATAAAGGCAGTAAGTAGCTATTACATAGTAAGCTAACACATATCTAAAGGCGGGCACGGGTTAAATATGATAATAAAATTATACTCCAGTGCAATCCAGTACTAGATTACATTATTCGACTTGCGATCCAGCGCTGGATTCGATTCGCTAGGCTTGTTGTAAACTGGTCACAGATATGCGCTTTTATGATCCTAGAGCAAGATGGCAAATAATCCAAGATGGTGCACAGTTACTTTAGTGCACTTTCATGATCCTAGAGCAAGATGGCAAACAATCCAAGATGGTGCACAGTTATTTTAGTGCACTTTCATGATCCTAGGGCAAGATGGCAAACAATCCAAGATGGTGCACAGTTATTTTAGTGCACTTTCATGATCCTAGAGCAAGATGGCAAACAATCCAAGATGGTGCACAGTTATTTTTGTGCACTTTCATGATCCTAGAGCAGATGGCAAACAATCCAAGATGGTGCACAGTTATTTTTGTGCACTTTCATGATCCTAGAGCAAGATGGCAAACAATCCAAGATGGTGCACAGTTATTTTTGTGCACTTTCATGATCCTAGAGCAGATGGCAAACAATCCAAGATGGTGCACAGTTATTTTTGTGCACTTTCATCATCCTAGAGCAAAATGGCAAACAATCCAAGATGGTGCACAGTTATTTTTGTGCACTTTCACGATCCTCATAAAATATCTCCAGTCTTAATGGAGATATTTAGGAGATGCTTACCATATCTACCAGCCCTATGGCTGAAACGACGATGATTCTCATGATATAGGTATTAATTGAAAAAAATTGCTGAAAATAATACTATAATATAATAACCCATCCTATCTGAAGCTTACATAAATCTGCGCGTTGATTGGATAATGGATGTTGCGCAGCTTGTAGCTAACTTCACATCCGTCAACTAATGATTCGGCCTATATTCAAGATTGATAGCAATATATTCTTAAGTTAGCGGCGCAAGAGAGATATATGCGCAGCTTGTGGCTAACTTCACAGCCGCCAAGAAGTGTGATTCGGTCTATATTCAATTTGATTTATTTATTTTTGCAGCAATAACCCAAGTGGACGTATTCAACATGTACCCGTTCCTCGACCGGATTCTCCTGTTGGAGCTGAAAGGAGAGCACGTGAGGAGGGTTTTGGAGGAAGCTGTTGTCGACGCTAAAGGTTTGGACCCCTTTGAGGGACCTTGGTTGCAGCAGGTGTCAGGTAATTGCTAAATTACTAAAAATATTTGGATGGTCAGTATTAGGATGGGTGACCACGGGTGGCATTTTCTAACTGAGCGCTACCGTGGCTCGGATGACATGTTAAATTGTAGGTCCCGGTTGTTTTAACCGTTTAGCCATGTCAGAGGCCTTCAGGCGGCCTAAAAACTCTGACACCAGGGCTTGCCACCCAGCCTATACGAACTTACTTACTGTACCACTGTACCAGCCTATTTTTAATAGTCCACTGCAGGACGTAGGCCTACCCACGAAGGGTGATTGGGCCATATCCACCACGCTGGCCCAGTGCGGGTTGGTAGATTCACATACGCCATCGAATTTCTTCTACGGACGTATGCAGGTTGCCTCACGATGTTTTCCTTCACCGAAAAGCCAATGATGTGAAATTCCGTACATAAGTTTCAAAGAAACTCATTGGTACGGGATTGGGATTTGAACCCACGACCTCACGATTGCAGGGCGGTTGTTACTACCACTATACCACACTCACAGTTAAGTCAATTCCTAACACGTAACCTTCTTAATCCTTTACAGTCGGGATTCCGATCTGGTCATAGTACAACCACTGCTCTTGTCAAAATTACTGATGATATTAGGCGGGGAATGGATAACAAGAAACTTACTGTCCTCACTCTGCTCGATTTCAGCAATGCGTTCAACACTGTTGATTTCGATATCCTTCTTGCTTTGTTCCGATCTATTAACATATCTCCTACAGCAGTTGACTGGTTTCATAGCTATTTGTACGGTCGCCGGCAACGTGTACGTGTTGAAGATACATTCTCTTCTTGGTGCGTTACTAGTGCTGGCGTCCCTCAAGGTGGTGTTCTTTCTCCTCTTTTATTTGCTATTTTCATAAATTCTATTACCTCTCACATCACTTCTCTCTACCATCTCTATGCTGACGATCTGCAAATTTACTCTCAAGCTTCAATTGATCGCTTAGACGAGGCTGTCACCGCAGTCAATGATGACCTATGCCGTATCGAATGTTGGAGTCAATCTCACGGGCTCACTATCAATCCCAGTAAGACTCAGGCCATCATCATCGGTAGCTCCAGGATGATTGCACGCATTGATCACACGTCTCTTAAGAAAGTTGTATTCAGCGGTATTACGATACCTTTTAGTACTGAGGTCAAAAATCTTGGTATCATTTTCGATAGTTCCTTCTCTTGGAATCCTCAAATTCAATCTGTTAAGCGTAAGCTGTACGCTTCTTCTGCATCATTAAGAAGAATCCGCAATTTCCTTCCCACTGCCACCAAGGCTGCGTTAGCACAATCTCTTCTTCTCCCTATTTTGGACTACGCCGACGCCTGCTATCTCGACTTATCCCAGGAGCAATTTGTCAAGCTTGAGCGCCTTCAAAATCTTTGCATACGATTTATCTTCGGTCTTCGGAAATATGATCACATTACTCAATTCCGTAACAAGCTTAAGTGGCTCCCTATCCGTCTTCGCCGTGATACCCATATTCTTTCCCTTCTCTACAACGTTCTCTTTAAGCCTTCTTCTCCTTCGTATTTAAGCTCACGCTTCACTTTTCTCTGTGACACTCACTCTGTCAATCTTAGGTCTTCTAGCAATCTTCTTCTATCAACTCCATCTCACAATACTGTCTTTTACGATTCTTCTTTCTGTGTCCGGGCTGTGGCTCTCTGGAATGACCTTCCGGTGACCATCAGGCGTGCGCAGAGCGTTGAATCTTTTAAGACTCAAGTCAAGGAACACTATCTTACTAAGCAGTTTTAAAAACTGATATTACTTATCGCTTACGTTTTAACTATCTGTATTTATTTATGTATGTAAGTAGGTTTATTATGTCCTTGAGCCGTTATTCGAAGCCTTTTAAACATATATATTGAGAATGCATCTTCCGTTTCCGGCCGTATTTGCGGTTGTAGTTCCCTCTGTTGGGCTAAAATGGCAACCCAGGCCGCCACGTTCCCAGGCAGCGTATAGTTCTCCTCATTGGCGTCTTAACTTCCGTGCCGTCAAGTTACGTTAACGCTGTTAGCGTTCGTCGTTATTTCAAAATGATTTCACAAAATTATTTTACTTCTATTGTTCTAAATAACTTAAATAGGTTGTAGTTTCAAAAATTTTTTTTTTCTGAAAGTGAATTAATTCAATTTGAAAAGTTATATTTCTACCTACATAATGACTGAAATAAAATATGCGAAAAATTCGTAAAGTTTTTGACGTGCTCGAGGATAAACCTAGTCGACGTCATTGTCCTGTAGCGGTACTAGGAACCGCAGGAATATTATATATCAGACCTCCACGCCGCCGTCGCTGTGGGGACCACCACTTGGGCTGCAGGTGGTGACCACGTGACCGCCAAGTCGCCGAGGATGTAAGCTTCAAAAAGAGTAAGGTAGTAGAACACCTTACTGACCAGGTATGGCAAATTCAAAACTATATCTGTTGTACATACTACACTCGGGTACAGACACGCACGTAGCCGCTGGTCGGTCCCAAGACACCAAAATACCTCAGAGTAGAATTATTCCGGCGCCGATCTAGCAGATCGAGTCTTCTATAGAGGTGCCCGCCGAGGCGGCCCTTATAATTTCAATTAATTTTGAAAATATCTGACAATTGCAAATAAATGCTGATAACTATTACTATTAAACCAGGAAAAAGTAGGGCTATTTGTTTCAATGAAAGGTATTTTATTCGGAGATTTATTGCAACATTTTAATTATGAAAACGATTAAGTTCGGTAATAGCAAACAATCTTGATTGCTACGATAAAATGACACCTGTTTTTCATTTTAAGCATGAAAATGTTCAAGCAATTCATTTAATTTTTGAGCGACTTGTTCTCGATGGTCTGGTATTACTTGGCGGTCACTGGAACTACCAAGACTATTTCATAAAATACCCCCTATATATAGAAAAGTTTTGTTTAGTAAAAGCAAGTTCTCAGAATTCTTTTCATAAATATTAATGGGAGTACTTTAGTAAACTCTTTTCAATATCTTCCAGACAATTTGAATACTTGTAAAGGTTAGATAGACACCTAGCTTATACAAACATATAATCACAACCTTCCTGCTCCGATCAGAAGGTAGTTAGTTCCATGGATATCAGGCGGCGCTAACCCTGAATCCAGTATAGAATAACTCGGCCGGTCGCCTACGGCACCGTCGATTATATTCTTTGACAATGCTCACAAACATCTAGATTTTGTGGTGCAATGTAATCATATGTGCCCATGTTGCCATATGCATTCATTTATTATGTTTTTAGCTTAATATGTATTGCTTTTGTGGTTTTATATATGATAACATTTATTGATACCAATCTAATGATATGCGCCTTTTTTGCCATATGCATTCATTTATTACGATGTGTATAGTATTTTGTGATCATACATAAGATAACATTTAATGATTGCAGTGTAATTGGTATAACAATGTAATCATATGCGTTTTTTTTAAGGTTTATTGTATCGCCTTTTTGTTGATGCAATGTACCTAATTACTGCGCGATCTTGTAGCCATTTGAGTTCGATTGTGATTTACATTGCATTTGTTTGGGGTTGTTGTTGCAGTGTAATTGCTATACAATGTAGCATTCAATTATAAATTTTCAACTTGCTTTTTGCGTGAATTTTAATACTGCAACATAGTTATATGAGCCCTTGTGCCATATGCATTCAATAATACATTGCCAGGTTTGTGTTATAATGCTGTTGTGGTTAATAAAATATGAAAACCACAGTAGTTTACCACGGTTCAACAAGTCCAGGTAAACTTATTATAATCTTGAAATCTATTAAGTTTATTGAACCAAACCAATGCCGGGAGCGGCAAATGAGAAGGTAAATTTGATATAACACTTGTTTTTGCGGGTAGATTGAAGCGTTCATAAATACGGGTGAAAGAGCGCCTACCCATTTTGGTGCTAATAATAATGGGAACTGTAAAGACAGGTCTCCTTTTAAGCGCAGCCCGCCGCTAGATCTACGGCACTGCATTTACGGTCACTGTCATGAAACTGTTTCTTGACAAGTAAGTAACCGACATGTCTCTGAAACCAAACCCCGGTTTTTACCACGAAAAGCGATGAGTCCATGCGTCCCGTTGTCCATCGGAATAAATTCAATTTTAATTTATTTCAAACACATACTGCCCATATTATTTCTTGCTTGAAATATTAAAATATTGCTTATTGTTTTATGAATCCTATAGTTTTGCAATTTGGATTTGCAATCGCTTTCAGAGTAATTCAACACTCGAATTTGACAGGAATTTTGTGTGTCAGCCTGTCTGAGGAGTCGAATTTTCGTATTCGAACTGCTATGTTTCTCTATTTATTTCATTACTATAATTATAGACTCTGGAACAAATTGCGGCTGTAGAGATGACCCAGAAGATATTCAGAATACTTTTGCAATTTATAAGAGGATGTATCAATGTTTCTTCAAACTGTTTGTACAACAAAAGCTACAGTTTCACACACCGCAGAGTCAACTGTTTATATTGACCCCTTAGTAAAAATTACCACAATACCTACTTAGTGCAGTGGTATTTATGGGTTCTGTAGACAGAGCTTTGGCAACAGCTGATTAAAGAGTTTTTAAAGAAAAAGTATTGAATTTTGACCTGCTGGCTATTCCACAGGGTCGACCATTTTTAGTGAGAAATGTTTTTCACTCTCTAATATAATTATTATTCTTATATTTGCTTCGGATATTGTCTCTGCCTTTAAAGACAAATTTAAGTCGTGCACGCGAAAAACGTAAACCATACAAAAGAATGGCTGGTTTGCTTTGCGTATCTGATACATTTTCTAGTATACACGGCTGAAAAATGGCAAAATGTTTAATTCTATCAGTCTTGACTAGGCTGATAACAAAAAGTTTAGATATGTACTTAAGTCTTTTATTTACGGAGCGAAGTTTCAGAATCCAGGTCCACTAGTTTAATGCAACACATGCGAGCCTACGCAATGACTCGTTCATGGGTCGAGCGAGAGTGCAAATATGGCGCGAAAAAATTTAAAAATATGGGATGAAAGTTCATGGCTTGTTATCATAATATATGTACAACAATAGTATATTGCGAGCAAAGTAAAAAGAATGAGAGATAATACTCTTAATACCTGTAAATTTGTTTGATAAAATTAACAGTAGATATTCCCTGAATCCAGTATAGCATAACTAAGCCGGTCCACGCCACCGTCTACTTACAGATAAAATTAACAGTAGGTACAATACCTACTCAATCATTTATTGCATTGCAACTTATATAATATTTACATTTAGTTTTTATGTAACATGGTCTGTATAGTTTACATATTTATGACCTTTTAAGGGTATGACAATAATTAGAATAATTCGTGAAATTCTTGGCTTCAAAGTTATCTTGGCTTGGCTTAAATATTATCATTTCAAATATTCCAGAATCAAATTCAGTTAGGAAGCTTAGCTCCGAACATGTGAAATGAAAGCATATCAAATATTAGTGCTAAGATTAGTCATGTTCGGGATATATACAAATACATGTACTATTCAATTGATGGTCAATTTTTAATCGATCTACTCATTATTTGCGGGAAGCACCACGACGCTGCGACGGTGTGCTAGTTTCGGGTTATTGTATTCATTATTGAATACAAGGTTCAACACGTTTGAATCTAAGAGTTGGTTATACACCACACCAAGGTTTTCTAACGCGGGATAAAGAGGGGTGCTGTAAGTCAACTTGACTCGATCGCTCGCTTTGAACAACTGTGAGGAGATTTAAGATTACAAAGCCCACTAGTTAGAAGGATTTAACTGAGTAACTATTTTATTTTGGTTTTTTATTAAGTCTTGCTTAATTGAAATTCAGAATTTTTGTGCTTGTAGTTAAAAATATAATTTTCAACATATAGTATCTACCTTCTATTACTGTAGATGTAGACTGTATCTATTAAAAAAAGGTAGACAAGGAGGCCGCAACAAAATGTCAAGTCCGAAACCTTGAACAGTTCAGGGGTTTTGTTGTGGACAGATTTTGGCAAATGTACAATTTTATTTCTAATTCCGGTTTGAAGTTTTGTGCTTCATAGGATCGATAACTATTGCCGTACACCGGTAGTGAAAACTGCATCTTAAACTGGAATCACCGATGATGTAAAATCCTTTATGCCGGATGCTGATAGCGGTGATACCACCATTGCTGTCGCGTTCAAAGAGTGAATCGACAGACTATTAACGAATGATAAATATAATTATTATTTTAATTTAAGTTACTTTCTTAAATTCCTAATTGATGTAGTATTTATTAGCGATAACATTGAAACTGTAAGACAGCAATACTATGTGACTATTAAGTATTTGGTTCTGTACAATAATAACATACATACATACGTTACCGGGGCAATATTCGAAACTAAGATGTTATAGTAGCAGTGACTATTATATTAGTTTTCTTTTATATTTTTATGTAGCGCTACATAATTATATCCGCTATATTAACATTACGTTATTACATTTGTGACGGATGTTTTTCATACTGTTTAATTCTATTAATATTAATGTTGACGTTATTCTGTGCATTCACATTGGCGTCTCGTTCACCAGGCGAAAACAAACACGTCTCAATATATATGTTTAAAAGGCTTCGAATAACGGCTCAAGGACATAATAGACGAGTTTTACCTACCAATAAAACTCATATTATGTCCGAAGCCTTATTCGAAGCCTTACAGTAAGTTCTGCCTGGTGTTCATTAATTCCTTATGTTATTGAGACTTCAATGAGGAGAACTATACGCTGCCTGGGAACGTGGCGGCCTGGGTTGCCATTTTAGCCCAACAGAGGGAACTACAACCGCAAATACGGCCGGAAACGGAAGATGCATTCTCAATATATATGTTTAAAAGGCTTCGAATAAGGCTTCGGACATAATATGAGTTTTATTGGTAGGTAAAACTCGTCTATTTTTATTGTATGTATTATAAGAAGTATTTGTGTATGCCTATTATTATGTAGTGTATTTTATTGTTTTTGGATATTTATAGCTTTACTTTATTCATTTATGTTTACACCACCGTCCACGTCAATCACATGTTTCCACACAGTAGAGGTTGTCTGGAAGAAATCGCTTTTAGCGATAAGACCGCCTTTTGTACCATTTTTCTGTCGTTCTTTTTCTGTTATGTTTACTACTTGTGGTGTCAATAAAGTGTTTTTGTATTGTATTGTATTGTATACCACCACGGCGTTTAACTTACTTACTAAAAAAAGTTACTAAAAATATTTAATTTGTCAGATAAATTAAAAAAAAAATATTAGACACGTAATTTTTCTTTTGTCAATTAAACAAACATTTATAAAGATATAAACCGCTAAAGTTCCGCGTAAAAAGTACAGCACTTTTCTCGTGGAAGTGACGTCACAAGCCCTCCACTCCCGATTTTGACAAGGTTTATCTTTGTCATTTATTGTTTTATTGACAATAGAAAAAATACGTGTCCATTATTTTATGATAATCTAACTAACGGACTGATTATAATAATGATTTCTTACCCGACTGATCTTGCGAGCGATCTCAAAGAGTCAACACGTCTCGAAGATGCCTCGTTTAGAGGAGAAACACGTGTTAAATAGAGTACTGTAATAGCACCCTTAACTTAATGGTTAAGGGTGCTATTTATTAAGTATTTTCACTATTTTATAATATTACTAGCTGACCCGGCGAACTTCGTTTCACGCAATATCTTTATAAAATACTAGTTTATACCCGCGGCTTCGCCCGCATGATATTTTGATTTTTGACGCAATATCATTATAATTTATAGCCTATGTGTTATTCTGATATATAAGCTATATTATTGCAAAGTTTCATCTCAATCGGTTCAGTAGTTTTTGCGTGAAAGAGTAACAAACATCCATACATCCATCCATCCTCACAAACTTTCGCGTTTATAATATTAGTAGGAAGTAGGATAGGATTAGGAGGTTACTTAATCAGGGTTGATAGCGATAAACTACCTATTGAGCCAAATATATTTATTTATCTTAATAAATTCAAAATTATTTTTTAAAAAATCGGAGGGCTCCTTTTATTTTTAACTGATGTAATAGACTCAGAAAAATATGAACTTTCTTGAAATGTAACGAGTGTTGTGGTTCGAATTTTTTAATAATTATTATTACCAGCCTCCATACATTTTGTGGACATGTCCTTTATTCCCAGGACTTCGAGTGACGTACAACGTGTCTTTGCCCGAGGGCCGACGAGTTACCTCAGTTATAATCGGCGGAGACAAGTCCCCTGAAGCCCTGGACGATGGCAAGTACTACCACGTGCTGACTGCCAAGTTCGCTACGTACTTTGGAAAAGGGTTTCCGGTAAGCATTGTAGAATATTAGCCTTATTAGTAAGTTCCAAGTAGCACAACGATGCTTTGAGAAGTCTTTGCGAGACCCATTCAGGAATGTTCAAATCATTTACATCATTTACGACCCGGTCAGAATATCTGTGCACCTCGCTGGAATGCGGCGCCTCTCCCGCTTCCCCTGTCACCTCTCCGCGCACTCCCCGGCGCGACAGTACGGTTAGCATCTTCGTTGCCGATACACGTCCCGATAATTCTGATATTTTCGCTTTGTTGTTGTTTTGTTTTTTAATATTTATTGTTGAGTTTAGACTATATGACGTCACGAGGTCAGGTGCACAGATATTGTGACCGGGTTGTACATTCGCATGTTTTGTATAGTTATACGTATGGTATAAGGGTTTGGTAATTTTAATATTATTTGTATCCATCCATCCATCAGCCAAAGGACGTCCTCTGCTGGACATAGGCCTCCCCTATGGATCTCCAATAAGACCGGTTGGAAGCGGCTTGCACCCAGCGCGATCCTGCGGTCTTAATGAGGTCATCCGTCCACCTTGTGGGTGGACGTCCTACGCTGCGCTTGCCGGTACGTGGTATCCACTCGAGAAATTTTCTACTCCAC
Organism: Hypomecis punctinalis; assembly: GCA_949316475.1. NCBI lineage: Eukaryota > Metazoa > Arthropoda > Insecta > Lepidoptera > Geometridae > Hypomecis > Hypomecis punctinalis. Next base: position 20,676,002 of record OX438795.1, on the reverse strand, counting down.
CGGTCATCAGTCCTCCGCGCTATGTGCCCTGCCCATTGCCATTTCAACTTGCTAATCCGTTGGGCTATGTCGGTATTATTTGTATATGAACGATTTATTATTATGTTTTCTACATAGAAAAAAATCGTCTATTGTGTAATAGCATTTGGATAATATAATATTTTTTTGTTGTATTGTAAAACAGTTTTCCTTTTCGATATATTTTAGAATATTTGGCAGTTTATTAAATATTTTTATAGCCATAGAATGTGGGCTGGAACTATGCATTGCTAAGTTGGACTTTGATCCCACGAGTTTATGTCTGTATTGTGATCTAATTTTGAGCATTTATCAGAATATGATCTTAGTAAATCCGTATAAAAACCAAAGTTACTGACTTAGCCCAGCTGATTGGCATGTTCATATGGCAGTAGACAAGTTACATGATACGGAGGGCTGATGACTTAAGGGTTCGAAAAGCACTCGAGTGGAGACCACGTAACCGCCAAGCGCATCGTAGAACGTGCACTCATAAGGTAGACGGATGACATCATCAAAACCGCTAGCTCTGAGTAATCAAAACCCAAATCTAGTTAACCTGTATGTAGAATCCTATAGTTATAACAGTATAAAAATCTCATACTTTTTTTCAGGAAATCATCAAATTCGCCCGAAAAGTTCAAAACATCGGTCGAGATCACACCACTTTAGAGAGTTTTATCAAGAAGCATTCTCCTCTGAACGTTGCCGCAAGCGGACGGATAGTTATCAAGATATAACGTAATTATGCGTTAAAACTTTCACTTTATAAGTTATAGTAATAATTATAATAGAATAATGTATTTCTAGTAATAGTTATTTAATGTCTGTTTTAATAAATTATTTTTTAAATACATTTTATACTATTTACAGTACCTAAGTATATTTGTTTAACAGTCTTCATTCGTCATCTAATATAATGAGCCCAATCAAACTTAATGCCGTTTATGAACTCGAGCCGAATCGTTGCGCAGTAGCAATTTGTTCTACTTTACTGTGTCAGTGGCGGATTTGGGCAGCTTGAACTTCACAGACTCCATTAAGTTTGATTCGACCTAGGTATACCAAAATTGGGATATTGCAACCATCCTCATAGAGCAAGAGCACGGGACTGGAAACTTTAGTCATTTTATAAATCAGAAATTTTTGTATAGACGTCCCCAACAGACGTAAGAACGATCCCCAGACTCAGATCTCTGGCAGACACCCTTATAAATAAAATAAAATAAATAAAATTGTTTATTGGGGCATAAGTTTACAATAGTCTGAATAATTGACCCAAAGGCTCCTGAACTAGTTAGAAACTGTATTTCAGGAGCCGATGGACTCTCCAATAGGTACACAATTTAAAAATTTAAAAATACGCCAGTTAACATTATTATATAATAAAATTTAGACTTAAAAAAATTAAAGCCAAAGTTATTAACATTAAGAAAAAAAAAATCCAAAAATTCTTTACAATCTGATAACAACGTAAGTATGTTTTATGAATATGTGTGTTTGTGTATGTGTGTGTGTGTGTGTGTGTGTGTGTGTGTGTGTGTGTGTGTGTGTGTGTGTGTGCGTGTGTTTGTGTGTGTGTGTGCGCGCGTGTGTGTTTGCGTGTTCATTGGTATGATCTCAACTTCACAACAAAAAAAAAAAAAATTCTATTATAAATTTTGACTAAAAATAAAAACTTTCCAACATACTTTCAATACCATTATAGTCAAAAGTATTAAGCCACTGAAGAATTATTTTTTTGAGTTCTCTGTCTGTTAGTCTGTCAACTCTACCAAGCTCATTTAATTGATGGTAAAGCCTTGCAGCAACAACTCTGAATTGCTTTTGTGCGTATCTTGTGCGGACAGCTGGGACTGCTCTAGCATATCTATTACGAGTATGGTCTGTTAAAGTCGGGACAACATTTTTGTGGTATCTCCGTATACTCTCGTAAATAAACAGCTTTCGAACTGTAAGCACTTTTGCTTTTTCATAGACTTCTGTGGTGGGATGTCTATAAGGTAAGAACATCATTACCTTGAGAACACAGCGCTGTGCACGTTCTGCTGTTATAAGGTGCGACTTATCGGCACTACCCCATACACAGATGCAATATCTTATGATGCACTCACAGAGTGCCCTATATGTTTGAGTAATTAATGTTATATCTGCTACTGTTCTCAGAGCTTTAAAGATATAAATCATTTTTCTGATTTTAGTAGCTAGAGATTTGATATGTCCATTCCACGTGAGTTTGTCGTCAAGTATAACGCCTAAATATTTGAGTGAACTGACTCGCGTTAAAGTAGAGCAGCAGCAAGCATTGTGAACATCAGCTAAAGACAAGGTACGGTTACAAGGATATGTATGTATCTTTAAGTGAAAGTTATCAGTATTAGGTGCTCCTGTAACTCTTTTGCTAAAGCACATGTAATTTGTTTTGCTAGTGTTTATGGTTAGAAGGTTATCTTCTAGCCAACATGTGACGTTCGAGAGGCATACTTCAGTTAACTTTTTAACATTGTTCCACGTTTTCTCGTGGCAAAGTAACACAGTATCGTCCGCGAACATAAACAGATCCAAACCCGTCTGCGTACTAGCGCATAAAGAATTTATATATATGAGGAAAAGTAGCGGCCCTAGTGTACTTCCCTGCGGTACACCAAAAATGCAGTCACCCTTGTCGCTTTCATGCCCATCAACACGAACCCTCTGGGTTCTGTTTGTCAAATAATCAATGAACCATTCCAAAACCAACCCTCGCATACCAACGTTTTTCATTCTCGTCAACAAGATGGGAATGGAAACTGTATCGAAAGCCTTCTGCAAATCCAAAAAGACTGCGATACATTTATCTCCCCTGTCCATATACGACGTAATTAGCGATGTCAGCGCTAGTACCGCATCTTCCGTTGATCTACCCTCTCTGAAACCGTACTGATTATTGTTTAATATGTTAAATTTTTCCAAGTAACTTATAACTCTCTTTTTTACAATTTTTTCTAAAATTTTTGAAAGAGTAGATAACAGAGAAATAGGCCTATAATTAGAAGGATTTTTCGTATCTCCTGCTTTGAACACCGGGCAAACAATGGCCTGCTTAAAGATCGTTGGAAAAACACCCGTTTCCATACTAAGATTGCATATAAATGCGATAGGTTCTGCGAGACAGTTTATACATTGTTTGAGAATATTGGTAGTGATTTTATCCCACCCTGGTGCACTCTTTGATTTTAATCCTAGAATGACATTCCTAATTTCTATTGGATCCGTAGGCATGAAAGACATCGAATTGACAGGCGGATTTGGGTCCATTGCAAGTTCGGACAACTGTTTTTCTGATTTAGACATTTTGCGCAAAGTGGTGTCCGCAAGCTTAGCTCCTACTGAAGTAAAGTACCCATTTACAGCATTTAATGACTGTTTTGGATCGTTTTGATGGTTAAGTAGGTCACTAGATGGTGTTTTAGATTTATTAAAGTTACAAACCTCTTTCACTATATTCCAGGTCTCTTTGATATTACCCTTATTTTTTGTAAACTATGATAAATCTTATTTATATTTTCGTTACTTAAAGTATCCATACAATTCGTTATAGTACAAGTATTTACATATTTTCTTTGTAATTAATAATATTAGAAATCACACCGTTCATTGGCAGACACGTAGCAAGCTTTTATAAAATGAAAGTCTACCGGTCACGGGCTCTTGGTCTATTACTAATATTATAGATCCGAAAATAGTGTTTGTTACTCTTTCACGCAGCAACAGCGGAGAGAAGTATCTATACTTATACTAAGCGCCACACAAATCGGCGGATAGGAAGTTATGCGCAGAACGCTGCGCAAAAGCCGAAATATAGGTGTGCGCAGGAGCCAGAGTGACGAGACACCGGGGCACACCCGCCCACTAATCTCATGCCTCCTGCGCGCTCCCTACGCCCGAGCTCACAACTTCGCCATTTGTATAGGCATTGTGCACACATGCGCAATAATTAACGAATCACGGCGAAAAGTCATCTGCGGCTAACTTCTCATCCGTCGATTTGTGTGGCGCTTAGTATACTCATTTTTTTTAATGAATGCGCAGAGTGTCATCGTTACAGTACCTATATCACAAAATAATAAAATGATCCTGTGGGATGGCACACAAACCAAAAATTTACGAAAAATCTATTAAAGCCTCTAAAAGGCCTCTTAGATAGCTTAGTGATTAAAATCACCACGGTGTATAAAGCCCGATTACAGAGGCGCCAGCGTAAATTTAACAGCAACGTAAAAAGGGTTCTCTCTATCGAATGCCTAAAGTGTAAATAAACAGAACTATGCTATTTAGCTATTATGATTACGATGGTGCCTTTGTAATTGGGCTTATAATTAGCATAAATATATCATCCGAGCTACGGTAACGTTATTTTATAAGTACTACAACAGCGCCCTTTAAAGCCTAACACGCGCGAGCGATAGAAATATAATCTAATCTAAGGACAAAATAACCGATCTATACAATCAAACTATTAGGTAGGTACATAAATTGTTTTATCTTTTCTATTCGACCGAATTTGTGACCGCGCTTCAACCTCATCAATGTTTAATAATTTATCGAGCGAAAGTGAAGATCTTTGCCTGAGCGTAATCGAAGATCTCCGCTTTATTACGGCGATTTGCTATTGTCTGTTTTATTGTCGCATTTTTCAACGAATATTGAAGACATTTGGTACACAGGTTCTATTCTAAGTAAGTTTCACTTACAGTTTATATAGAATTTTTTGTCGTGGGCAATTTATGATAATAGGGGTCCTACCAAAAGGGGAGTTATTTGCTGTCGCGCTATTTATCAGCTGATTTCGATTATGTATTTGGCAATATTGTTTAGTATCTAAATCCTATAAATCCCAACAAGATTTGCGAGTAAGTATGAACCAAATCGGTCAAGAGTAGGTATATATCGAATATAGGCTTATGAAAATTTTCTTAAAGACATGTGTCGCGAGATCAACTTTTCAGAGAACTACTAGTTCATCAATAATAATTACTTATTCAAATATACTTTACACTTATCTTGAAACTGTTTTTAGATAAGAAGTTATCAAATTATGTTAAATCATCGGATGACATCGGTAAACACTTCGGCATATCAAGAAAATCACTGTAGGTACAGTAATGGTATCTATACAGTATTGTGACTCGGCCCTGTACTTGAAACACGAGTAAATTGCTACAGCCCCATGTCACAGTATAACATACAGTAAAATATCTTCATACAAACGTGCCGCTCTCGGTTTGAATGTGTGCGTGCACGCCGCGCGCCGTGTTGGCACGCGATTTCACGCACACGCTAGCATAATATATAGGGAAATAAGGTGGCGGCAGTACGGGCTGTCTATTACATTCTCTTTGCGGGCTGTGCAGCGCGACTGTGGGCACGTGCGTACGTTACATGACCGCTCGCGTCCGTCAACTCTCGCCGACCACTTACCATAATATTAATTATTACGAGTATCATGACTTCAAAAAGGGAAAAAAGTATTGTAGTGTTTTCGGGTGCCTCAATAACGATTTCGCAAACCCGGACTTATAATTCTTAATAGTTCCTACTAAACCAGAAATGTAAGTACCTACTTATACTTAAAACTTATTGGAAAATGTGGTATTGTATTGTTTATTTCACAGTTTATTTGCTTTATTAAGAGGCTAGCCGAGTCGCATTTTTCCATATAAATGTATTCCCAAATTTACTTCCTGAATACTATGTTTAGAGTTAAAGTTTATTTTAAGAAGTCTAGTTTTACTATAAAACAGAGGATTGAGTACGAAACATCGTTTAGGTAAACGTATTTGTCGCGTATGGTGTAATAAGGGCAATTTCATAATAATTAATATTGCAAATTACTAATGTTTTTTTTTTCTATTGTCTTATGTGTGAATAAAGGCTTTTTATTTTTACTAAATTTATAAATTGGTAAAATATTCAATCATAATATGCTTTTTATTGCATAAATTTAGATCAAGTGCTGCTTGTTATAAAATATTAACTAAAAGTAAAAGTGACAACCCTGGGGATCAACGCAAGAGTAGGCTAATAACTCGGCGGGCGGCCTAGATAACCAACTGTTATGTATTTAGGTACTGTGCCCGTGTGGCCACGCTGCACGCAGTAGGTACCTAACACGCGCTAGGGCTGTCTGCCTGGTAGGTAAGTCCCACGCTTACTGATTACAAACCCCCAAGTTCGTTCGTCGCTACGGTGCATCTGCGACTGTTAGGGCGTCCGCTGCGTTAAGCGGGCGTCAGTCGCGGGTGTCCGTCGCGGGCACCCGCGCCGTGCTCCGTCGCGGACAAATTTAACCCGTCGCGGACGCCTGCGACGGACTCCCGCTTCTCGCAGCGCCGCCAGTACAATGTCGATCGCGCGGATGTACAGTCGATATTATGGATGATTTGTTGATATACTACCTAGCCAAAAGACGATGCAGACAAGAGCGACAGCCAATCAGCCCGTATGTCAGATCTAGATTGTTGTATGGAGAATTTGTATCCAAGTTTACGTTATTAACAGAAGATAAGAAGAAATTTACAAATTACTTTAAATACTACTACTAATAACACTAAGTACTTACGGGGCGACATTGGACTTATAAAATGACACGTTCCGTGTCAATAATACTCATTGTTATCAAATTATGGAACAGACTGTACAAGCACGGATAACACAACGGCGCTCACTGATTTTCTAGAAACATCTCCGCTGGCGTGCACCCGTCGCCCGCGGGGCGGGTTCCGCCGCCCGCACCGCGTGCGACGGGGCACCCACTGCACCACGAATCTAATACAAAGCTTTGTATTAGCTTCGTGCACTGCACGCAGCGCTCATCTATGAGAATACAAGAGACAGCAAGCCGCGCGGGCGCCCGTGCTGTGCACCCGCTTAGCGCAGCGGACGCCCTTAGTGATTAGTGTACCGAGTGTATACCGAACTCCGAAGCGCGTAGGTATGATTCGCGACAATTCGCGTTTTATATACATATAAGCGTAAAATTTAAGCAATGTCATAACGATCGGATAATATTTTGCTACCCATATAGATATAGATAGCTCATATATAGGTAGGTACGGTACAAGGTCACGGCCTAAGCCTCCATAATTTTTGCAATATCTATCTTAACCTGATTTTCTTATGGTTATATTATGTTGAAGAGTTACACAGTTAGTGGAAATAAAAGTACCTATACAAAACAATGTAGTGCTGGTATGGGACCGGGATTTGAACCCGCTACTTTACGATTATAAGGCCAGGATCACTGCCACTAGACCACCACGGCTTCACTTTCTTACAGGCCTTAAACGAAAAACATCAAAGATTGTAATGCGTGTATGCCACCACTAGACCGCCACTGCTAAACTTAAGCCCGATTTCATCATATCATGTTTATTAGTTCCCGCGAACCAAGTGAGATGACGAGGGGTCGAGGAGAGCGCGTCTTCGTATGGTGAAATTAACAATAAAAAATCACATAGGTAAAATTAACAAGTCAACTTTTTGACTGTTTTATGTGATTTGCTAATACTTTACCTACTACTTAATACATCCTAATAATATTATTAATGCGAATAAGAACAGATGTTTATTTCAGAGCAGAGGCAAGCAAGTAAAACCAATCTAATTTGATTGAGCGTAGCGAGCGAAATAAGGTTCTGCTTTTTGTTCAACGAAGGGTAAATTTTATTTTAATTTGCCTCCTCCTGCCTTGTATCTGCGACTTGCGCGAAAGGGCGCCTGTGGCTTGCAACTAGGGGCGCCATTTTATGTCTCGCCCTCCTGGATGGTCGCCCAGCCGCGCTCTATCCTAACGCCGCTACTACGTAAATCTGAAGCATTTCATAGTCAGAATGAATGAATGAAATGTTCTAAGTCTGCATGCTTCATCTTCAACAAACCGTCGCTTACAGACATGTAAATCTGAATCATTTCATAGTCGGAATAAATTAATGAAATGTTCTAAGCCTGCATGCTTCATCTTCAACAAACTGTCGCTCACAGACATGTTAATCTGAAGCATTTCATAGTCAGAATGAATGAAAGAAATGTTCTAAGTCTGCATGCTTCATCTTCAACAAACCGTCGCTTATAGACTTGTAAATCTGAAGCATTTCATATTCAGAATGAATGAAGGAAATGTTCTAAGTCTGCATGCTTCATCTTCACCAAACCGTCGCTTACCATCAGGCGAGTTGACGGTCAAGCGCAGATTTATATTTAAGATTTAAAAGAAGTCTCAATTTTCGCTGTAAATATACCATCTCTACAGAATAATATCTCGTTGATAGACACCTATACTGTTATAGATTACCTTGTCAGTCAATGGAATTCCGTTACGTAACTAAGACGTGCTCACAATGGTTGCGCACATACAATAAAAATTACGCGAATTAAAAAATACATATATTTTACGCTTATTTTTTTGTGATAGTGATGTAGTGAGGATGTTTTAAAATGGTCGATTTAAATTTTTATCGTTTTTTTGTTATCGTTGTGACGTGTAGTGGTGCATTCTGTTTTACAATACCTTATGAAGGATTATATAAGTTGGATATTGTTCATTACAATGATTTTCATGCAAGGTGAGATACTTTAATCACTGTCCAAGAAGGAAAGAAAGAGGTTGTACCTAATGAATGAGTGTTTTTTTGTGCGTGTTACCAACGCGGTATATTTATTTAATTTTTCTAAATAAAATAAACCAATTACCATAAATTGTACAAGGTATATTTCACGTCAAAATTTTAAGTAAAACTCAGCATCGATTTGCAATTTAAGTTCTTTCGAGTTCTTAAATTTTACATGAAACTGAGTACCACAGTTTACATTTCAAAAACTGACTGTTCTGAAAGTTTTGAAATTATTCACAAAGGTTCTTTTTGACCGACGAACCACAGGAGGAGGTATACAATTGAACGCGTATATATTTTTTTTATGTATAACCACGCATAACTTTTTTCGTAGTTGACCGATTTCAATAATTCTTTTTTTATTGGAAAAAGTATACTTCGAAATTGGTCCCATTTAAATTTTATGGAAATCGGCTAAGCCATTTTTGATAAATCAACAATAATTTGAAAAATGCTACATCGATCCGTGCGAAATACCTATTCGTGAATTCTGTACATGGGTGAAGTCGGTCATGCTAATTTTTGCAAAAAATAATCTTGTACTTTACAAAATGACTCGAGAAAAAAATTGCATGCTCTAGCTCATGAGATAAACTCGTAAACAAATATTTGTGGAATTAATTTATTATAGGGCAGTTAAGCGTATTCCCGCTCCTAGTAATTTTAAACTACTATTTAGTGCAAGGAGTGAATATTTTTATTGATTTAGTGTCTGAAACTATGCTGAAACACCTGAGATACCCATTTACTTTGATACTACCCTAAAGTTTAGTTTAGAGAATGAAAAAAAAAATTGGGAATAGCGAAGAACCTATAGAAACTAGCAGATTTTTTTGTCGACGTAAGTAGTCTTTACTTCGTGTTTCTGAAACTATTACCTACAGTAAGCATTGTATTTGTATTAGAACTCTACCTATGTACCTAACTAATTTTATTGCACACTAAAATACAAAGTATTTACAACTAACTTAAAATTAGACACAAGAGCGGCCTTATCATCTTGAGAGATTTCTGCCAGACAGACTCCTTTTGTATGGGGATTAAAACAACAGACCAGAATAATAATTTGACTATCGGAACTCTATTGCTGGTCCGGCCCATAAGTACAACTTACTTCTACAACTTAATTCTTTATTTAATTTTATACACTTTAATTATTTACTACATAGCAATATTATTATAAGTGATACGATTATTTTAATAATAAGTAATGTAATTATTATAAGCTATTGACGTGTATCGTTTACATTTTTTGATACCAATAAATAATATGAATATAAATAAGAAAACAAGCAAAAGTTGCTTATATAATTAGTAATATTATACTAATTGACTAACAAATCGTTTACTAAACTTCAGGTGATTTTTCTTTTATACAAATATTTTTATTTTTTATTAATACCTAAAACAACCTCCTTACTAAAATTTAAATTTTAACATGTGGTTAACGTTACTTTTATTTGTTTCTAACAGTAGGTTTATTACTTAGTTAATTATAGGTAGGTAACTGATAACTTGCAATATCCTTGAGTTTTTATGCTACATACGTGCGTGTTGAACCGTGAAAACGGCAATTAATACTTAACTGATTAATCCTAGAGCTAACTCTTGACGTCCTAAACAAGGGGTTAAACATTGTGCGAGTGTAGCCATCGCGAAAATTTTCGCCAGTTATTCAAAGTAATTGTTTTTATTATTTTAACTTTCCTTTCTCGTTTGAGATCATCGACCGGCAGTTGAAGTTGACAAGAGGCAGACGTGAATAAACAATGGTGATGATGATGATGATGAAAGTATATCTATTACCAAATTCCACTCATAGAAAATCTTATAGAAATTAGGATACTTCATCGTCACATTAAAAAGTAGTAACAAACTCTCCGGTCACTCAAAAACTTTCGCATTTATTATACGTGATCAGTATTTTTTTCTGCAATGATCAAGTTTTTGAAAGTATATTTATCACTGATATCGCGAAATATCAAGGCTGTTAAATTGAAAGTTGTTGTAACAGTTGTAGCATTTTAGTATGGAGTGAGAGTATTTGACTATACCTAATCGCTTGTGGTCTTATGAGAAGATCACAGTGGTTCAACGAGCTATGGAGAGAGCTATGCTCGGAGTCTTTCTCTCTGCGAGACCGAATTGAAAATGATAAGATAAGCAGAAAGAACGTTATAGCCTAGCGGGTTGTCAAGTTGAAATGGCGGTAGACAGGAAACAGCATCAAGGACTGATGATTTATGACTTCGAAAAATGGAGACCACGTACCAGCAAGCGCTGCGTAGAAAGCCCACTTGCAAGGCAAACAAAAAATCTCATTGAGACCGCAGGATTTCGCTGGATGCAAGCTCTTTCCAACCGGTCTCATTAAAAATCTATAGAAGAGGCCTATGTCCAGGAATGGAGGTCCTATGGCTGAAACGAAGAACGACATATATTATCACTGATGTCGCGAAATATGAAGGCTGCTAACATTGAAATTTTTATACCTAACTGTTGGTATTTTTTGTAGAGCAATTTAATATTTTTTTTGTATGTTCGACAGGTCTTCCTCTGACAATAATATAAGTCAGATTCGTTGTATTTAATTTAGTATTCGTGAGAGCGTTTGACTATGCCTAATCGATTTTGAATTACTGATCGATTACGTTTTTTTTTATTAAACGTGTTTCAAGTAATTAAGCTTTTGAACCAGTTCTTAAACCAGATTTTATATTCACACCATGGCACCATCGTTTTTCTATAAATTACCTGCCTCTGTACATACGAGTATCTTAATCTTCTTTTTTATTCCGTGTTGTGTAATTATTTTTTGACCGACGAACCACCGGAGGAGGTATTCAATTCGACGCGTATATATATACATATTATATATATATTTTTTTTTGTATAACCACGCATAACTTTTTTCGTAGTAGTCCGATTTCAATAATTATTATTTTATTGGAAAGAGTATACTTCGAAATTAGTTCCATTTAAATATTATCGGCGAGCCATTTTTGATAAATCAACAATAATGTTAAAAATGCTACAGCGATCCGTGTGAAATATTCGCGAATTACGAGTATGTACACGTGTAAAGTCGGTCATGCTAATTTTTGCAAAAAATAATCTTGTTTCATTTATTTTTCGGTGTCTTATTTTATCTTTTTAATATTTTGAGGCAAATGTTATTGATTCTGGTCGTTTTTACCTCAGTAAAGAAATTTATATTTGTATACATGAAAATATCGATGAACATAACACAAAAAATACATAGGTACAGAAGAACATCTATAGAACCTCCTCCTATTTGGAAGTGCCTAAAATTTAGCGATGCGTTTACATTTTTCTTTGACGAGATAAGCTAGCACCATTGTAGGTTATAAAAAAACCTAGTGTTTGATATAGAACTCCTCCAAAACGGCGTGACCGATTTTCATAATTTTTTTGTGTATATTTGGTAAGTCTGAAAGCAGGTCACAGGCTCTTTATTATATAGGTACCCCTAAGTGATAAGGGTGGGATTTTTTACACTTAGGGCTTAAGCAACATTTGCCGGGTCATCATCATGTAATTAAGTAAGTACCTACATAGGATTTTTACCCACGTCGGAACGGAGACGGCATATGCGTTTGGGGTGAGAGGATGTTTGTGCGTTTGTTTATGCAAACCTATGTTACCGTTTTGCTCCAAAATTACTAAATAACATCTACATACCTACGTACGTAATTATAATTAATCTTAGAGAACTAATTAAATAAAAATGTATTGAAGAGCTGATTTTTGGGTGCATCTCAGTTCACAAGTTTATCAAAACTGAGATAACATTTGGGCACAAATATTTTTATTACGTTTATTTTATAAATACAAGATTGCAGGCTATATACGTAGCAACTGTAGCAGTCGTAAAGAGGGTGTTAAAATTCTCTTAGGTACCTATGGATTTTTTTTATATTCATTTCAGTGCACTTCACGGTGAACATATTCTAGGATGTTATCTAAATATACATTTTACCGAAACTTCGTTTTTTTGTATATTATACCATATACGATAAGCCCGCCATTTTATAGCCATGTTTGTGCGAGTTACTGTGGTAGTAAATAAAGAGTTTTTTATGTTTATTTATGTTGAATAGATGTGTCTTGACCTATAATTATTGTGACATTTAGCTTCTTTTTTATGTATAATCTTTTGACAATGTATTGATTTCAGAGTTGTTCCCACAGTAATAGTATCAATGACTACTGCAATCATATCCTAGACTAGAATAGGTGATTATACCTATAGAACGGAAGGTTATACCTATAAAAAATAATGTATATAGAATAGGTACGATTGTCCTTAAGAAAACACACCCCGTGTTCTGTAGACAATATTTGCACACGGTTTTTTCGAACCCACTTTTTATCTGCCATCGACTTAACATTGAGTTTTGCCTCGGGTCCACTTATCTCATTCAGCATTTATCTAAAGTACAAGATTACTTGTGGAGATGTGTTGTTCACGCACAAGATAAGTGGAACCCAGCCTTGTTGTTTCCGCCGTATAATGATGATTGATCTTAGTATAAATATTCATACCAGTAAGTCCGAGTCAGTATCTATAACAGAATTGGTGCGCATGGAACGACTCACAGAAAAGCGAAATCGTACTTTATCTTATTAATTTATCTGTATTTGAATCTGAAAACATCTCAATTACCTCAGCTTACAAATAAAAAAAACATAATTAAAATTGATCCACCCGTTTAACGGCTAGGTATGATGCCACTGACGAAACATAAGTACGAGTGAACAGAGATACTAATCATAATTCATCATTATCAGCTACAGAACATACACTGTTGTAAATAAGCCTCCCTTGTAGATACAGATGCAGACGTCCAACTATAACATTTTTCTATTTGGCTAGGGTGGTAACAAATGGTCTCCTGGAAGAAATCGCCATGGGTGATAAGGCCACCACTTTATAATCATATTTTTTGTCGTATATGTGTAAATAGTGTTTATTTTTCATATTGTGGTTGTAAATAAAGAGTTTTGTCTGTCTGTCTGTCTGTCTCTACCGGTACTCTACGTGAATTTACCTGCGTTTAAATTGCCTGGTTCGTGTTGCATTTAGTCAGTGCATAGTTCTTAAATTTTAATTGAGTTACTTAGTCCTGGTTTCTTAACACTTTGAGGGACAGCATAGTCTCATTGAGTTACCCTAATAAGACACTACTTACTAACTGTCATACATTGCCTATAGGCGTAGTGATACATAGTGTGCTCCATGTTTGTACGGAATATGACAGAACGTCTCAAGGCGCTTCTTCCGAACTCATAGACTCAGCGTCAGAAGGTTGATAATCTCGGTCCGATCCATACTCCCCATCATCTTCAAACGGGTCTTGACTCGATTATGGGGTAGAAGCTGCATCAAACAAAATCTGCAGACTTTTTTGCTATTTTACATATGAATTCCCAGACGCCATCTGCATAAACTATACTGTTGAATTTGATATTCTAAAATAGGGTTCACCAGATACACTGGTGCTAAAAGAAAACTTGCATGTAGTGTTTGCCACGCTAATGTATTTTATACCATCTAATCAAATTAAAATTGAATAATACTCACATTTTAGAAAACACTATTCGACCGGCTGTATGTAAATACGACGCCCAGTGGCGTAGTGTGTGTGACGGAAGGATCTCAAAATGACATAAGTAACGTGTTGTCTTTGTCTAACAATTTGAATATGAAGCAGTGAAAGTATCGAGATGAGAATTATACTTGCGGTGACAGTACAAACTGCTGTTCTATGGATTTGTAAAGAAAATTTCAAATATGGCGTACTGGCGCGATGGGAAAAAAACTTCTGACGGCCAGAGGCGTTCTGTCACATAACTTTTATTGAGCTCATACGCCTATAGAAGTACTGTCCCTCGTCGTGTTAAGTAACTGAACACAACTTATCTATCTAGGTACAAGTTCCTCACGATACTTAAATGCCTCAGTCCAAGATTAGGTATTGGGAAAGTAAAATTCAATCGATATTCAAAAGTCATCAACGAAAATTACAAGGAAAAATGTGTACGTTAGAAGTCAATTTTGCCTACCTTGGGGTGATAATGCCGACGGCCGAAGGTTGTTTTGTGTGAAGATATCTCGTTCATGCAATTAATACAAGAACAGTAATGGCTCTATGTTGTCTTCGCCACATCTATTTATTTGTATTTCGTATCTACGCATGTGCAATATGTACATTGTACATGACATGACTAGACTAAGTATAACCCCAAGAATGCACTCGATACCGACTCATTTGATTGGGACCTATTGATTAATTGGAGAAGCCAGTAAATATCCTGGCTGTCATCATCAACATAATGTTTGTGCACAAATCAAACCAAATGCACAATAGCACTTCGTCTTGGTTGATGAATAATTTTGCCACCAAAACCAGTATATCTCAGTGAAAGTACCTATACCTAGGCGGGCTCTACAAAAGAGCTACCACTACAACTCGACTACCTTATCAAAACAATCAATCAATGCCTGTATTCTTTCAGTTCTAATATTCAGATAGGAAACGAATGATTGCATCTGAGGTCACGGTCAGCTTTCGTCACTGCCGTCTTGGCTGACTGACTAAACAGTCTAATTACTTGATTAGATGTGGCGTGATGCCGAAAGGCCAAAACCCACGTTATCTCTACCAGTATTATTTATATACTTCCCTTAAGGCGTAATCCAATGTAGGTCTAGAGATAAGTAATCTAATAAAGTAAGTTCGTATAGGCCGGGTGGCTAGCCCTGGTGTCAGAGTTTTTAGGCCGCCTGAAGGCCTGACATGGCTAAACGGTTAAAACAACCGGGACCTACAATTTAACGTGTCATCCGAGCCACGGTAGCGCTCAGTTGGAAAATGCCACCCGCGGTCACCCATCCAAGTAATCTAATTGGGCAAACTAACCAGTCAGGACCATGCCCTATTCCCTATTGCGCAGGATATTGGCTGTATTACGTTCCCGAATAACTATTAAATGATTTGGTAAATATTTCTCCAGATTTGAAGAAACCTCAGTCCAAATGTCCACCTGTCGGTTTAACAACGGCTCCTGTCTCGGTGGTTTCCCGCGCCTCTACTTTATCATCACTGAACTGTTGGAGGAGAAACCAGACGCGGTGCTGCTGAACGCTGGCGACAGCTTCCAGGGCACCTTCTGGTACACCTGGTTCAAGTGGAACGTTACGCAAGAGTTCATGAATCTGCTGCCGCATGACGCACATGTGAGTTTTTATATTTTAAGTGGCGTAGGGTGGGCAGCATGAAGCCGTGGTGGTCGAGAGGTAGTGACACTCGCCTTACAATAGTGAGGTCGTGGGTTCGAATCCCCGGTCCCGTACCAATGAGTTCTTTGGAATTTATGTACCTACGGAATTTCACACCACTGGCTTTTCGGTGAAGGAAAACATCGTGAGGCAACCTGCATGCGTCCGTAGAAGAAATTCGATGGTGTATATGAATCCACCAACCCGCACTGGGCCAGCGTGGTGGATATGGCCCAATCACCCTTCGTGGGTAGGCCTACGTCTTGCAGTGGACTATTAAAAAGGCTGGAACAGAAAATACAGGGTGGGCAGCGTAGGGTAGAGGTGGTGAAGGATTAAAGGATGTAGAATGAATTGCTAAGAGCAGACAACAACAATCGGATTTTATTTACTTATATAAAGCAGTGAGAAGACATTTATGAAGCGTGCTCATAAAATACACCTATATATATATACAACATTGTAAGGTATATTGAAACGAAAATCATTATACTCATTTGTAAACAAAGTATTGTAGTACTCAGGTAGGTAAGTTCTCCAAAGTGATCAGCTTAGAGTTATCCAACGGAAATCTAAGACAATGCTGGAGGGTTGCTCACGATGTTTTTCTTCACGATGTTGATGTGGGATTCGAACTCTGAACCTCTTGATTTTAAATTGACTCCGTAATTATTATATTTATCTTAATATATATAAATCTCGTGTCACAATGTTTGTCCTCAATGGACTCCTAAACCACTTAACCGATTATAATAAAATTCGCACACCATGTGCAGTTCGATCCAACTTGAGAGATAGAATAGTTTAAATCTCAAATTATAGTCGTAATTTTAATTTATTTAGCCACGGCAACGCGTGGCCGGGTCAGCTAGTCTTAATATATATAAACTAGTTTTTACCCGCGGCTTCGCCCGCATGATATTTTGATTTTTGTGCTATCCCATGGGAACCCTTTATTTATACGGGATAAACACGTTCCGTCTTTCAAACCCGAAGCCCTACCTTACCACCCTTAATAAAGGAAGTGGAAAATCCAAAAAATAAAACAAAAAACGATTTGACGGTTGTTCGATTCGACAGTTGATTTTTTTTGACATTTCTTGAAGCGCACTCTAGAATAGCTTCTCAGAGTTCTCAGATCTTACTTAAAACTTATCGCTATATTATGAAAAATATACGCAATATCATTATAATTTATAGCCTATGTGTTATTCTGATATATAAGCTATATTATTGCAAAGTTTCATCTCAATTCGTTCAGTAGTTTTTGCGTGAAAGAGTAACAAACATCCATACATCCATCCATCCATCCATCCATCCATCCTCACAAACTTTCGCGTTTATAATATTAGTAGGATCTCGTGTCACAATGTTTGTCCTCAATGGACTCCTAAACCACTTAACCGATTATAATAAAATTCGCACACCATGTGCAGTTCGATCCAATTTGAGAGATAGAATAGTTTAAATCTCAAATTATAGTCGCAATTTTAATTTATTTAGCCACAGCAACGCGTGACCGGGTCAGCTAGTATTATATAATATTAGTAGGATCACGTATTTCGGACACGTCGTACGCAGAAACCCGGATTGTCTGGAAAAAATAATGATGGTTGAGCAGGTCTACGGGAAAAGACTACGCGGGCGTTCTCCTACCCGTTGGTCTGACCAAATAAAAACACTTACTGGCCTGCCTATAACTAAAGCCATTAAGATCGCCGAGGGCAGAACCACATAGAAGAGCATGGTGCAGCAGCAAGTGGCGAACATTCCATAGTAGACACGACCTTCAGCAATGAAGATACCGATTAAGAAGAAGAATTATATAGTAACTCTTTGGGGAAATCCAGGCCCTAGGTTTTCGACGAATTCAACTTGCCTCCTTAGACAATCTCCCTAGTTAATTATAAAATCTTTGGATTACATATTACTAAGAGGTGGTGGAGGTTTTCTCACGATGTTTGAATCAAATCGCACATGCATGATCACCGCCGATTTATTTTGATTCAAGACTGTCTCCGAAGATCTTTGTCTCTATATTTTATAGTGACTTTCTTTGGTGACAATATGGTGACTTTCCAGGCTCTAGGTAACAACATGGAAGTCTCACAGAAAAGGACTGTTCCAGCCTTTCTCGGTCGTGGAATGGAAAATTAAGATTTTGGACTAAATAATACGCAGAAAATGGAGCAGCTTTTGTCTCGATGTTTTCCTTAACTGTTTAAAGCAATACGCATATGACTTTAAAAAGGTGAATGTGCTTGCCTTGGACTTAGAACCCTGGATCTCTTGATTCAAGAATGTCTCCGTAATTATCTCTATATTTTATTGGAACAATATTATGGTTAATTTTCAGGCTCTAGGCAATCACGAATTCGACGACGGCCCAGCAGGTCTAGCTCCGTACCTCAAGGCGCTGAATGCTCCCGTCCTAGCGGCCAACATGGACGTCTCAGAAGAGCCTTCTCTGCAAGGCCTGTTTCAGCCTTTCACGGTTGTGGAACGAAAGAAGCGGAAGATTGGGATCATTGGGCTGATTACCACTGAGACTGCGGTGAGAGCTCTTTCATTTCTTTGTCGAGAAACCCAAGCTGTAGGCTCAAAGTAGCCCAAAGAACTAAAAGTATTATGTTACTAAACTATTATGGTACGTATCCAAAAGTGTGCTAGTTGGTTTATTGGTTTGTTTGTTGCTCTGCGTGAAGCAACAAGGCAACAAATTGATTTTTGGTATGGATATAGTTCAAAAGTCGGAGAGTGTCCTAGGGTACTTTTTATCTGGGAATAAAAGGGTCCTTTGGGTAGCACATAAATCAAAATATCACGCGGGTAAAACCGCGGGTAAAAGCTAGCAAATAAGAAGTCAGGAACTCTAACTCAAAACAATTTCCAGACAATATGATCCTACTTCAAATCAAAACAATGTATGTTTTAAAATATGAATAGGTACGGTAACCTAGGAAGGATCCTAGGTAAGTAAGTAAGTTTGTAAAGGCCGGGTGGCTAGCCCTGCTGTCAGAGTTTTTAGGCCGCCTGAAGAGTCAAAGGTTACCAATAGAAAGCATCAAGCTTACTCAGTGTCAAGTCACTCAAGTCAAACTTAGGATTAAATCCTGGTCACAGAACCAGAAAGCTAAGCAATCTTTCTACCGCCAGCCCACGAAGGCTTCCACCAGATAGATTATGTTCCTAAAAAATGTCTTTTGCTTTGATTTAATTTAATTTTAAATTTCAGGAGCTCGCTACCCCTGGTAAAGTGAGGTTCACAGACCCGGGTGAAGCGACGAAACGCGAGGCCCAAGCCCTGACGGACCTTGGCGTTGACATCATCATATTGCTGTCACATTGCGGCCTCGAGATTGATAAGTAAGATTTCAAAATCCAAATTCTGACGACCTCATCAAACCCGCAGGATTGCACTGGATGCGAGCCGCTTCCAACCGGTCTTATTGGGGATCTATAGGGGAGGTCTATGTCCAGCAGTCGACATCCAATAGCTGAAACGACGACGTCAACTTTCAAAATGAAGAAGGTTGACAATTAAGTCGCATTTTTGCTTTTGAAGTGTATCAGAACTCTGTAAATTATTCACTGATTTGGATTCTAACACTTCACTCTTAGTCCCTACACACACATAAAGATATGGACGACTAGACACAGACTAGATATTTTGATTCATCTCCCAAATACCAGCCTATTCGGGAATCGAACCTAAGACCATCGATATTAAAGGCAAAAGTACAAACAAGTTGGTTGAAACAACTGCGCCAAGAGGGTCGCGTTGTAATTAAAATTAATTACAATCAGCACATAGGGTTATCTGTTTGCCTTGTACTAAGCCAAAAGGGGGTGAAATAAAACCATTATTTTAAAAAACTATTGCTATGTTGCCAACCCAGAATTAGAGAAATAAAGTCAACGGTTCTATGCAAAATTTCCACTTGGCAACAACAAAATTTTTGAAACAGTTGTTTTTTTGCTCGGATTCCGGGTTGGTTTCATAGAAAAAGTTGTTCATAATGATGGTTAAATTACCTCCTTTCGGCTTAATACACCACTTCTGGTACTATATAACCCTGTATTTATTTCGGTAGGTACAGATAGCAAGAATACAGGACAACCGTTTGTACATTTTGTACAATAAATATAAATAAATAAATATTGGGGGACATCTCACACACGGTCTCTGACCCCAAACTAAGCAAAGCTAGTGATATGGCTGCCAGAGACTGATATATTACATATACATATTTTAAATACATACTTATATATACAGTACCTAAATAACACCCAGACACAGAGCAAACACCTATGTTCATCACAAAAATACTTGCCCTGGTGGGAATCGATCCCACGCCTCTTTGATTCAGAAGTCAGGGTCACTAACCACTGAGCCACCGAGGCAGTCAAACAATGTTCTGTATTCACTTGAAAAATAATCAGCGACTTTAGTATGAGTTTGTGTGAGTTTTTCCTCAGTGTGGCGACAGGACGTGATCATTATTCACTTCCATCCATTACATTAAACAATTGACAGTTACGATTACGACCAAGCTCCACGCGACGCGTCAGAAGTGATTGTTTATGTTTATGGGAACTATGTCTCGCTCGGCGTATACATTTAGCCAATTCTCTGCTCTACTACTCCTGCCTGACGTTCACTGCTTGAACATAGCCCCCTTCTATAGATTTCTAATACAGTAGAGCCTCGATCAACCGGACTGATATGTGTCGTTAAGCATTCGGATAATCGAAAGTCCGGATAATGGAAGGAAAAAAAACGATTTTTATATTATCTTAGCTAACTTATGACCAGATTTTCCCTTTTTAATGAATTTAAATATTTTTTCAACTTTAAGCATTAACATCATTGTTTACTCTTCAAAATGTTTAACTTCGCGCGGCAACACAGCGCAGCATAGTACACTGCGCACGGAGTACAGCAACTTAAACGATAACAATTCGCGAAGAGCAGAGAAAGAGCGAGGCGTGGGCAGGTTATGAAACCTCTGACATGGCCGTCTTAGTATGGATTCAACTAGACAATTATTTTTGATTACCGTGTTTAGCAGTCCGGATAATTGAGGGCCGGATAATCGAGGATTGGATAATACCATTTGGAAGCAGCTTGCACCCAGTACGATCTACGGTCTCAATGGGACCATCAGTCCACCATATGGGTGGATGTCCTACGCTGCGCTTGCCGGTACGCGTCGACTCCATTCGATAAATTTTCGACCCTAACGGTTGTTAGTACTCCGTGCCACGTATCCTGTCCACTGCCGTTTCAATTTGCCAATCCATTGGGCTATGTCGGTTGGTACTTTAGTTCTTCCTATCTTCTCATTTCTGATTCGATCTCGCAAAGAGCTCTTATCGTAATTGGCCATTTTTTTCCCAGTACTAACCACGGGACTATTCGCTACAAGAAACATCAATAAATTCATAATAACTCAACGAGCTACGGTAAAGGGTTAATGCGACATCAACGACAGTTGAAAGCTATAAATTAAATCAAATTATTATCAAATCATCTCTGCAGATTAGCACGTTGAATTTGTTTTGAATAGTCAAGGACAGTTAATCGCAAAGTTCTCGTCATCTGGCTGATATTATGAAGACAAACGAAATGCATTGATGTGCAGATATCTGAAACACAAACACATGCACTTTCGATATTGTTGTCGGACAAATGGCTGTATGTACGTCATTTTTCTTCTCAACTACATTTGGTAAAAAGTGCATGAAATCACACTTCTTTGCATTGTAATGATTATTCATTTCATTCATTTCGGAGAGTGCGCATCTGAGCTGCACGACCTTATCCTACCATCCCCTTTTTGTTACAGGACAAGTAGAAAGACCCCACATTACCACCCCTACACTGTTGTTTTTAAACTATCGCGATTTGAACACATTATTATTATATACTACGGGATTAGTCCCGTAGTATATAATAATAATGCATCCCTACATTATCGATTTTCCTTCGACACATACGAAACGGTTTGATGCAACATTTCTGATTCGTACCGCCAGGGAATGAAACAGTCTTCCTGCTTTCCTGTTTCCTAAGAGATATAATCTAAAGCTTTTCAAGGTCAGAGTAAACAGGTATCTTCTAGGTCTGCGTGTTTCATCTTCGACCACAACGTCGCTTACCATCAGGCGAGTTGGTTGTCAAGCGAAGACTTATTCGCGATAAAAAAAAAAGATTATTGGTTTTACGTGCTACCCCTACTAAAAATACGAGTAGGCATGATGACCGGGTAAAAAAAACAGTAATTAAAATTGTCCGTAAGTCAATTAAACTACAAATGACAAAGATAAACCTTTTCAAAGTTGGGAGGGAAGGGAGTGGGGGTCGTGACGTCACCTCTCTTACAGAAGTCTATAAATTTTTATGGCGCTTGTGACGTCACGCGGAACTTTGACGTCCTCATCAATTTTTGTTTAATTAGCCAAATAAAAAATACGTGCCTAATATTTTTTGATAGTCTATATGACGAGCTAATTATACTTTTTTTAGGCATTATTCCTATTGCACTTTACACGAAAAATATGGGATCACAATAGGTGAGTAACCGGCCCACCTAGAAAGTTCAAAGTACTGCTACCTACCATAATATTCACTTGGTCGTCGTCAGGCTCCTTAACAGAGCTCTTGGAAAGTACTAAAAGCACTGTGTAAATTATTGAATGACGTTATTCAAAATTTGTTGGTAGCTTTTTCTTTTTTTTTTATGGAAAATAGGCAGGCTTGAAACGTGGCGCAACGAAAAAATTGGTTACAAAAAAACCAGCACAAAACCGCTTAAACTGAAAATGTCGAACGAAAGACTCCTATTCAGAAGGCTAAAAACAACAATAACAAGGAAAATAATAAACGGCTCATATTTTGGTTCGGTGTCATCCAGGGCACTGTACTTGGGCACTATTTTCTGCAAATTGTTACGTCATTGTTATTTTCTGTCTATTCCAGGCAGCTGGCGCGTGACTACGGGCGGTACATAGACATAATAGTAGGCGGTCACAGCCACTCTCTTCTATGGGATGGAGAGGCGCCGAGCGGAGAAACTGCCGCAGGACCATACCCGATTATTGTGGAGACTGCATCTGACAATAAGCACAAGGTATAGGTTCATCATCTTACTTGTCCTTTCCACAACAAATACCTATAATCTCTACATAGTCGACATACCACCTGCTCGTATTAAGCGATTCGCTTCTTCCTTAATTATCTGGACCTCTAGGCATTGTATGCTCTACCTTCATCATTATTTCCTGACAATTACAATCTAGATATCTTAAAGACAAGAGTGAATAGACCGGTATCTTCTAGGTCTACGTATTCCATCTTCGGGTACAACTTCACCTTTCATCAGGCGAGCTGGTGGCCAAATTTAGTCCTATTATGAGTAAAATATATATACAAAGTGTTTGTCTACCGGTGTCGGAGCCTTAAGCGGTGACATATATGGCAAATTTTGAATAACTTTTACTGTCGGATCAACTCTGAAAAAAAAACAGTTATTCCATACTTTTTGTCGAAAGTCTATAAAAATCGTAAGGAACAGCAGTTTTGTTTTTTACGTTTTCAGAGTTGGTCTCATAGGGGATGCATAGGGGAGCATATCCAATAAGCACGGTTGGAAGCGGAAATTGGGAGCTCGGCGCTTCAGCAGCGGTCCAGCGGGTTCATGCGGTCTTATTCGCTAGTATACCAAATAAGTAGACGTGCTACGCTGCAAATGCCGTTGGTGCGTGGTCTCCATTCCAGAATTTTACAGATCCACCAGTCATCTGTCCATCCATCTTGCTAATCTATTGGGCTATGTCGGTTACTTTGATACATCTGCAGATCTCCTCATTCCTGATTCGATCTAGATCCGAGCATAGCTCTCTCCATAGTGCGTTGGGCTATCTTGAGCATATTCATAAGGCCCACAGTAAAAGACCACGTCAGAGTATAAGACTCCCAATGTCCACGAACTGGTTAAACATTTAAAATAACCAGAGTATCATACAAGTCACGGTAGAGCTTAGTTGTGTTTGCCTCGTTCATCCTAGGACTGTCCGTGCTGATCATTGCTTCATTTTGGTTATCATTTATGAACGCTACAATATTGTGTACCTACGTCTATTTTCAGGTGTTGATAGTACAAGCATCAGCCTTCACGAAGTACGTGGGCAATATATCCGTATACTTCGATACTGTCGGCGACTACGTGAAGTGGGATGGAAACCCTATATACCTCAACAGGTCTATACCAGAAGGTAAGCTTGCGTTATCGTTTGCTTATCTATTTTAATGAATTTTACTCTTATTTTGTTTAATAATGTGTAGTCAAAGTGCAGGTAATATTTTAGGATGGAAATTTCGATTATGATCACCTACTTCAAGGACCTTTTGGCAACTCTATTATCAGTCGCTTCTTCCTCCATAACGTAAACCGCCAGGATATGAAATGCCCTACCTCCGTCATTGTTTCCTGACAGTTGCAATCTAGATAATTTATTTAAGGCAAGAGTGAATTTACTAGGTCTACATAGTCGCTAACATCGCTTTCCGTCAGTCAATTTGGGGGCTAAATTGTGGGCTACATTATAGATAAAAAAGTTTCTGCTGGAACCTCAAGAATCGACGTGGAATTCTAAGTCTACAGGAATTTAGTTGGCGACACTTTGCGGCGGTTGGACTACAAATGACTCTAGAATAGATAATAAATGTCAAAATAAATCAAATATACTGCATATCATAGGGACAACAAAACCAGATAAAGTGACATTACAACTTTTCCCCTAACAATGTTTCATCCATTTATTTTAAATGGGGCAAATAGAGCAATTATGCTAGCGGCTCAGAGCCACGTTCCGTTATTTTAAAGGCTTGCTCGGGTAGACGCTGGAGAGGGAAATGCACAATACACCATGCGGGATGTCAGTGCAGGACTTATCGCCCTCACACCGATTAAGAATAAGCATAACCGAATGCCTGGGTTTTCTATGGTTTGTCTAGTTTTATCTAGAATACTTATCCGTTTCCAGATGAAGAAATCAAGAAGCAGCTGGAGCCGTGGGCAGCGGTCGTCCACGAGAAAGAAAACTCAGTGATCGGCGAGAGTGCTAGCACGCTACCGTTTGAAGATTGCGTTTTCGGCGAGTGTGCTATTGGCAACTTGCTCACTGATGCTTTGGTTGAATATGTAAGTTTTACTGACGATTTATAATCAGTGGCAGATAACATGTGTAGATGAGTGATATTTGACAAAATCTCCCATTTAAACTAGTTTTGTACCTAGTTTTTCGAAAACTTAATAATTGACCTCGCGGCACATCTCTTCAACTGAATCTTCAAAAAAAAGGCTTCATAATTGAGGCTCGACTCGTTTTTGATCGATTTGGTTCTTACTTCCAAATATTGTAATACAGGGTTATTTCTAATCAATTGACAACATTTCAAATATTTTACGTATTTGTTTTTATTTTTTTTCTGAAAGAATATGGAAAATTAAGAAACACGTATTTTTTATTTTTTCGATATTACTCATATTTTGCGCAAAATTAATTTTTGAAAAAGAGCTTATTCCAAAAGGTCGTAACTGCAAAATTCTGGATTCATAAAGAGTAATGCTGTAGCCACTTTCTAAAAAAAAATAGGCGCATGCTTTGCTGTCACTGTCAGTAGTGTCAGTGACAATCAAAACATTCATGAATTCACAACTAAATAACATTCCACGAAAATAACAAATTCAATCATAAATTACTACGCTATATCTTTAGCCTTTATATTGTAATAATAACTAATTAATCAGTCATCTATCTTCATCGGCTAGGCATAGAATCTAAGGCCATAGATTGGAATTCCTAGGGCACAAGGGATTCTCGGCGACTAGATCCTATAACTGCGTGTTTTGTGCGTTTTCTCGCATATATTGCAGTAGCATCATGTAATCTACCTACTTTAGGTAGATTACGGCTGTCGGCCAATGTGTAGCCGTCCGAAACTTTTATTTTGTTAACGTAAGTAATCAGGAGAGATCAAATAAAAACTTCCAAGAGAACACCAAACAATTTTAGGACGTAAATTATGAATTTAATGATAAGATTTATGTCGAGTCGAGCATACGTATACTTGCGTATAACCTTGCTAAGCCTTGCTTGACACAATAACGAAACAAAACGTAACCGAAAGTCAGTGTCAACTGTCATTTTATATTGCTAGTGTTTTTTTTTATCAAAGGCAACTGAACATGAATTATGAATCCGTAAACGGCTTGACGGATGGTTTTTATTTAATAACTTTGTAGTTACTGCACCAATAATTTTGGAAAAATAAGCATAATCATCAGCATCGCAATATCTCGAAATGGTTTTAGAATTTCATAGCCTTGTGAAATATGAAAACTTGTCAATTAGCATCCTTCTAGGGGCTTATTCTGTACATCAAAACTAACAACATTTGTTCTACGACTTTCGTCAAAACTCAAAAAAAATTTTTGTTGTTCCATAGTAAGTAAGTAAGTTCGTATAGGCCGGGTGGCTAGCCCTGGTGTCAGAGTTTTTTTTTTTTAGGCCGCCTAAAGGCCTCTGACATGGCTAAACGGTTAAAACAACCGGGACCTAAAATTTAACGTGCCATCCGAGCCACGGTAGCGCTCAGTTGGAAAATGCCACCCGCGGTCACCCATCCAAATACTGACCGTGCGGAACGTTGCTTAATTTCGGTGATCGCTGACAAACACCTAGTCAAACTACGCTACGAGCGCTACTGAAAAACGTAGTTCACCCGCGATAAAATGTATGGAACAGCTGATTTATTTTTTAGTTTTGACGAATATCGTAGAACAAAAGTTGTTAGTTTTGATGTACAGAATAAGCCCCTAGAAGGATGCTAATTGATTAGAAATAACCCTGAATTAAACCCTAAACAATTTCGCTAAATATTATCGATACATAGCGCGACAGCTTCCCTTATTTTATTTTCCTTCAAAAAGAGAGGAAAAAATACTGTAGCGCTGTTTATCAACTGAATTTGATTATATTTGGCAAGATTGTTTATTAACTCATAAATGCATGACTTTTCATAATTTCGTTTTTTTATTTATTTTACAGTATTAATGTATTGCCGATACTGGTTCGGTCCACAAATAAAAAAAAGATCGTTGGATTTGTAGACTTTTGACAAAAACATGCATTTAATTTGCATAATCAAATACATTGCATAAACAAAGATCTAAACCCTGAGAAGATTTGATAGTAGGTACATACTCGCATGAACGAAACCGGTGTAGAACGACTTGAGTTATAGGTTTATGAAGATTCAGTCGCGAGATCTACTGTTCTGAGAACTACTAGTTTACGATGGAAATAGCTGCTGTACCAAGCCATGTCAGAGCAAAGTCTTGGGTCACCAGTAAATAATGAGCTATACTCTTTAAAATTTAACTTGATCTCTGCGACAGCTGTCAGAAAAATCACGCCTATGAAGTCCTGAATTTCTTAATGTTACAGACAGTACCTGTCAATGTCATACCTTATGGGCATGTCGATTAGTGTTGGGCGACGAATGATCGTGATGACAGAGTTTTAGATAGAGTTTTAATTAAAATATCGATAGTTTATACTCACGATATTTTAAATAAAACTTAATTTATCATTAATTTTATTGTATATTTGAATATCATAACATTTTTTACATGTGTAATTAAATTAAACCCAATTATATGTTACATTAGCATCGATAATAGTGAAAAACGTCGATAAATACCATCGTTACATTATTATAAGTATTTAATTAATATCATAACATTATTTACATGTGTACATACTTGATCTTAAATAATAGTAAGTAAATAAAATCCAATTTCTCACCTTCAACTACTCATTCGATTTCAATACAACATTGTTTGAAAATCGATTTTTTCCACCACTATCGCAACTCTAAAAATGTCAATATGTAACTGTCGCAGAGATCAAGTTAAATTTTATAGAGTATAATTATCTTTGTTTCAGGCTGTGAATAATTACTCCTCAGATTTGGAATACTTGGCATTTATTCAAAGAGGCAACATCAAGTCGTGCATTCCTGAAGGAAGTAAGTTTGTCTAAATGTTACTATACTCCAGATCAGTGTCTTATTTAGTGTTGCTCTCTTTTCAATGTTTCAATTAAATACCTACTTGTGTTGGTCGTGGGTTCAAATCCCTGTCCTGTATGGCCCTGAGTTCTTTGGATATTCATATTCATTTATTGATACAAAATTGCATACGTCGAAAAAAATATACAAATTACAGCAGATAGTGATAATCATAAGTATATAAGTTACACTTATTACAAGTAACAATTAATTAAAGATACTTCACATCACTGGATTCTCGATGACGGAGAACTTCGTGAGGCTACCTGCATACTTCCGTAGAATACATTCAATGGCGTATGCAAATCCAGCAACTCGCATTGGGTCAGCTCAGTGGATATAGCCCAATCACCCTTCGTAGGGAGGCCTATTTTCCGCAGTATAAGGGTACACAGTAGGTAAATTACCAACCAGAGTACAACGTGGGTGTCTTCAAATCCCGAGTAAATAGGCATCTTCTAGGTAAGCGTGCTACACCCTAGACCGCATATGTGTCATCAGGAAGTATGTAGTCAAACGCAAATCTATACGGAATAAAAAAAACATTACTGTTGGTTTTTATCGGATTCCAAAATTAGGTTTTTAACCTTCTAATAAAAAATATCGTGTCACAATGTTTGTTACCGAATTCCTCCAAAACGGCTTGACCAATATTTGTAATTTGTTTGTGTAAAAATAGATATGAGAATAGATTGTGGGCAATTTTTACAACCCTAGGTAGTCAGTAAGGGTAGTAAAGGACTCCAGATTTATTTTAAAAAAAAGTTAAATTTAAAACAATGTTTGCCGGGTCAAGTAGTATAGTAAGACTATAAGTATTTCTTTAATGTATTTGTATGTTACGCATTATTCATAGAACTGACATAGCCAAGCGGATTATTAAGGTGAAGTGGCAACAAGTAATAGTACATTATGATATAAGCGCGTTGTTGAAAATTACAGCCGAGGCGATATTGCTAGCCCGAGCCGTAGGCGATTGCTATAAGGAAGCAGAGACTGTAATTTTCAAAGCGCACGTATGTCATACCACGTTTTATAACATATTTGCAAGGAAATTAATAAAACTCTGACTTAAACGAACAAATCTTTAATTACTTGTTAAAGCAGTTATAGAAATTTAAACATTTTTTAAAAGCGATTGTTACGTTGCCAGTTGTCATTTTTAATGTTGTCAAGTTATTATTATTAGTTACAATTTCCCCAGTCTCTCTCTCACTCTCTTGAGTGAAAGTAAATTCATCACTACTTGACGACATTTTCAAATAATAACAATACAGCGAAAAGAAAAAGCGCGCGAAATAATTTTTATCTTCCAAAGTTAATATTATTGACAAAATATTGACCACTTTTCTGACATAAAAACTCTTTGCTAAGATTTTAAAAAGTATCGTTCATTTGAAGACGGAGCTTCTTAAAAAACAGTGCATGCTACTTTATTTAAAAAAAAACTCGTGCGTTTTACATTACAATAACTCACAAGTGCGTAATGAAATACATTACGATTTTGAAATTGGTGTAATTACAGCCACTTTACGAGCAAATATGTTACAAAATAATATTTCAATAATAAATATTTTTTATTTTCAGATATTACCCAAGGAGTATTATTCGAACTTCTTCCTTACAACGATCGAATCCAAGTGTTCGATATACAAGGCCAGTACATTCTGGAAGCTTTAGAAAGAAGTGTGAAAGATGCGTGGGAGTTCCACCCTTTCAAAGGGCCTTGGGTACTGCAGGTTGCAGGTAATTTTTAATGTGATAACTACTAATAGGAATCTACATAAAGATATTACCATACCATACCCTATGTATTATTCTTATTTTTAGAGTAAGTATTATTTTTTTCTATTTGTTTTGCAGGTGTTAAAGTAACGTACAATGTGTCAGAACCCGAAGGCAACCGCTTAACCAGTGTCAGTCTAAGCAATGGAAACCCTATATCCCCAAGTACGTTGTACCACGTCGTGCTTCCCAACTATTTGGCCGACGGCGGGGATGGTTTTACGGTGAGGCTTTATTTTAATTTATATTTTTTGTAGAATACTGTAATAAGATTCGAGTAGCGTACAACGTATCGTAACCTTAAGGCAACTACCTGGCCATTGCAAACTTAAGTCGCAGATGACCATAAAATGTGTCAGAACCTAAAGGCAACCGCTTAACCAGTGTCATTCTAAATAATGGAAACCCTATATCCCCAAGTATGATGTACCAGGTCGTGCTTCCTAATTGTATTATTTGGTCGGGATCCTTTACGGTGAGGATTTATTTTCAATGTAACGGTTTTGTTACGTTCAGCGCCTAGTCAAGACCACAAGAACACTAGCTTGAAGCTACTACCAACTGCTTTAAGTGCCTTAAAAATTTCGCATAGCAAATGGGCTTTTTGCAATTAGAAACTAAATTGTTTACTAATTGTCTGATTGCTGTGAACAAAATTCAATCATTATAAAAAATATAATCATGTTTGTACAAAGTACGTAAGGGTAGGTAAGGGGTAAATCAGCGAAAAAAGAATCATAAAAAAGTGTTTTCTCGTATTCGTCGAAATTTTTTAGAGAGCTTTTTTCAATTCTCTATTGTCTCTATTCGCCCTTCTGTTATGGAGGCCTTAGGGCTGTAGTCCCGGATGCCCGAAGATTTGGCCCTGAAAGCACGAGAGAAATACAAACATGTTGGAGTGAGATAAATGTATTAGGTAGTCTTTGTATCTTTGTATCATACCCCAGCAATTTGCTTTCGGCTGCATACGCAACCAATGTTCGCAACTGCCTATGAGGAGATTTCCCCTTCGTAGGCAACTATTTGCAATAGTTTTAAGATGAGAACTTATGATTCTAGACAAAAATATTGAACTTTCATTTTCTTTTTATTGTTCCAGATGTTTAGAAACAACAAAATGAACATGAAAGAGTTCGGCCGCGATCAAGACATGCTCAGAAGCTTTATAGAGACTCACTCTCCCCTGAACTACACCATGCAAGGAAGAATCGTCGTCAATAGCTGATGACTCCTACACCTTCATCATTATTATTTCAATCCTAGGACGTTCACTGCTAGACATAGGACTCCCTTATAGATCTGCAATAAGATCGCCTTGAAGCTACCGTGGCTCGGATGACACGTTAAATGGTAGGCCCCGGTTATTTTAATCTTTTAGCCATGTCAGAGGATTTCAAGCGGCTCTAAAACTCTGACACTCGGGCTAGCCACTCGGCCTCTACGAACTTACTTTTTATCTCCTCAAAGCTTCGAGCAAATATCTATAGAGTCACAATCGTGCAAAAAAAGTGTCCGAGCCAAAACTCTGCCCAATCTATGTAGTGGGCAGACTTTTTAGTTAGTCGTAGGGCGATTGCAAGCCGACTACAACGCCGCGCGATGCTAAAGTGCGCGGTTACAAGCACTAATTAGGTGACATAACGTCGAGGTTCGAGAAAACGGGTTATTGTGAATTATTTAATGTAAAAATCTAAGTCGGTATGTATGACGGGGCTCGGACACTTTTCTACTACTTTTACTTAGATACTGTGGCTCTGTAGATATTTGCTCGAAGCCTCAAAGAGAAAGAAATAATGTATTGACATTCGGCCCCAAAGTGAATGTTGGTCATATTGTCGCAACTTCATCGGTATGGCGGGGGATAACTTGGGGGTAACAATGTCCAGCAGTTGATGTCCTGTGAATGATAATGAAAGATGGTGACGATGGCTGTGATGATGATGATGTAACTTCTTCGATGTTTTCCTAACGCTTTGGAGTTAGCCATTTGGGGCTACTTGATAATATTTAAATGAATAAATAACTGTTTTTTTCAAACTATTTATTTTATTTTATATAATAAGTATCCTACTTATTATAAATATCTTCTGCTTATTACAATCGTCGAATAAGAGTACTAGGACAAGTGTCTCCGTAGTGGCCATTTTAGTTTCATTTGGGGCACGCTGCCAACTGGCAGTGGGCTTGAGCACTCGGATTATCTTTAGACCTTCAAGGGTCTGTGGATGATCCAATTGCTTTCTATGTAGTAGTAGTGTAGTATTGTCATTATTAAAAAAATATATATATAATTTGAGATTCACACAAACAATATTTATGTTGTTACAATGTTTAGAATTACCATTAATAATAATGAATTGTTAATAATTAACCAAATAATTAATAAAGGATACAAAGACGTGTCACTAGTACCATTAATGGAACAAAACAATGGTACTACTGACACAAAGGCAGCATCACGCAGTAAAGTTATTAATATTTACGGTGCGAAAAGATGAGTGATACGACTTCTTACACGAAGTCGTATCACTCATCTTTTCGCACCGTACTAGCATTTTTTTCTCATCTCTCCGAGCCGAACGCACTAAAAACCTCAAAGGGCAATTTAAAATACAGCATTGGACAGAAATTCGTGACGTAGGGCGCGGACAGGTGCGCGAAGTGGCATACGATTTTTAACCGACGACTTCCAAAAAGGAGAAGGTTCTATGTTTGTCTGTATGTATTTTTTTGTATATGTTCATCGATATTTTCGCCAATTGTGAACCAGAACAAATATTTTTAGTTCAAGCGGGTAATATCTACGAGGTAGTCCCATTTAAATTGAATCTAAATCGGCTGAGCAGTTTTCGAAAAATCAACAATAATGTAATCTTTTTGAGCCAACTATTCGAATTTTGTACACGATGAAGGTCGGCTTTGCCATTTTTTGCGAAAAATAATTCTAGTGATAAAAATAACTGCGGCATATACATAGTACCTACACATTCAGCCTTAACCTCGAAACATACTATCGGACGCGGCTTACGGACGCGACTGACAGCCGCGACCTAGACTATAAGTAAGTAAGTAAGTTCGTATAGGCCGGGTGGCTATCCCTGGTGTCAGAGTTTTTAGGCCTCCTGAAGGCCTCTGACATGGCTAAACGGTTAAAACAACCTAGACTATGAAAGTACACTGAACCGTGCACACTATCGGACATAAGTCGCGGACGTCACCTTCGGACGACCTTGAGCGTTCGGACGTCCCGAGAGCGATCTGGCACACCGGATGTCTTAAGACTGTGCACATTGCTAAGTCACGGCTGTCAGTCGCGGTATGTTTCCAGTTTCCAGCTTTACGCGGTTGCAACCGCAGAGTACTGTATAGCTATTTTATTTACATATTTATTTAATGTATCACGCCCACAAAAAATGAAACAACCTCGTTTGTAATAAAGCTTTGTAACTTTACAAAAAAGTGAAAAACCACGTCCTGACCCACAGCCCTGAAAACATCTTATTTCGAGGGCAAGCAGGCAAAACACGCCGTTGTCGAGAAAAAACACAAAAAAGGAGAATCACAAAAACTGCCATCAGGTAAATGGAGCACGGTTTTAATGAAAGTGAAAATTTTTGCGAACCGTTCTTACGTATGGCCCCACGAAAACAAGATTGGAGCACGGGGAAGCGAAGCGATGCGCGATGTGATGCGACATTATGAGATCACATTTTAACATTAGTTGTAAGTGTATGTTAACGAGAATAAAATAAAAATTAATACGTAATAAATTTTAACTTTAGTTGTAAGTAAGTATGTTAACGAGAATAAAATAAAAATTAATACGTAATAATTTTTAATAGGTAAAACTAGTTTCTATTTCGACATAACATGACTGCACTTATGAGATCCAGTTAAAACGTCCAGTGATATAATATAATTTTCCACGATTCGAAGCAAAGACTTTGCTTACGAGTACTTTATGTAGGCAATTTGGCAGTGTTCTTTGTATCGCTATATTTCACCAAACATTTAACAAAATTTATTTACTTCGTTCAATAGTACAGAAGGTAATATTAAAACAGCTCCAATAAAGTGACAACATTTTATTAGCACTTGTGAAAACTAAAAAAAAATGATATTCTGTTAAGTCGTTTTATGAACTATAACTTTACGTGATAATGTCATAAGAAAACTGAAACAAAACCAACGCTTAAAATAGGCCTGTTGTGTCTTTCTTGTTCTGCGCTCTTGCTTGCACGCTTGGCTCAGGCGGAACGTGACACTTTGTCATGTGTGCAGCCGGCGTTCATCGATTTATTAAGACTTTATTAAGGTAAAAAAGTTTATTTTAAATAATAATAAATAAATATATCTTTATTGCACACCAAAAATTACAATAATTACAAAAAAAGATGTACAATGGCGGCCAAATCACCTTTGGCGATTTCTGCCAGGCAACCTTTGTAATAATGTTGTAGCTTGATTGTTACAAGTCGCTTATTAAATTTTTAGCAAAAAATAATAAGTGGTTCTTGTCGCATCGCATAGCGGCTTCACTCTCATATGTAGGGCAGCAGTTCAATTGACACGTCTGTTTCTTTTAGAGGAGAAAGGCTGTTTTACGTCACGTTGAGACGTACCACATTCACTTTCGTTAATACCTAGCTGTAAGTAGGTATTATGTACGAATCACATAATATTATGTACTCGTTAACCATCTACTAATTTAATTTGTAATCTTCAACGATCATGCATCCAATTTTAATAAGCATTTAGATGAAGAATGAGAAATATCCAAAATCAGTTAGAAGCATAACACTACGAATTTCTAATGGTTGTAGGTAGAGCACTTATGAAGCATGTATTATGATCAAAATAAACGAAATTCAGTAGGTATAAATAATAAATAATAATAATAAATATTTTGGGACATCTTACATACGGTCTCTGACCCCAAACTAAGCAAAGCTTGTGATATGGCTGCCGAGACTGATATACTATATATACTTATTTTTAAATACATACTTATATAGATAGTAACTAAATAACACCCAGACACAGAGCAAACCTTTATGTTCATCACACAAATATTTGCCCCGGTGGGGATCAAATCCACGCCTCTTTGATCCAGTAGTTCGGGTCACTAACCACTGAGCCACCGAGGCAGTCAATAAAATAAATAAATAAAATTGTTTATTGGGGCATAAATTTACAATAGTCTGAATAATTGACCCAAAGGCTCCTGAACTAGTTAGAAACTGTATTTCAGGAGCCGATGGACTCTCCAATTGGTACACATTTAAAAAATTTAATAAAAATTATATAATAAAATTTAGACTTAAAAAAATTAAAGCCAAAGTTATTAACATTAAGAAAAAAAAATCCAAAAATTCTTTACAATCTGATAACAACGTAAGTATGTTTTATGAATATGTGTGTTTGTGTGTGTGTGTGTGTGTGTGTGTGTGTGTGTGTGTGTGTGTGTGTGTGTTTATGTGTGTGTGTGCGCGCGTGTGTGTTTGCGTGTTCATTGGTATGATCTCAATTTCACAACAAAAAAACAATCTCTATTATAAATTTTGACTAAAAATAAAAACTTTCCAACATACTTTCAATACCATTATAGTCAAAAGTATTAAGCCACTGAAGACTTAATTCCCACGACTTCCGCCGCGTACAGAATTCTTCTTCAGAATAATTATTTGCACGAATCAATGTGACACCCATGTACGTTTTTGTCGATTTTTTAAAAACTGCTCACCCAATTTCGATAAAATTAAATGGTACCACCTCAAAAGTATACTCTTTTAAACCTAGAAGTTTTTTTTAAATAGGTTCACAATTGAAGAAAATATCGATGAACATATCTACAAAAAAAAATCATACAGACGAAGACGACTTTCAACAAATATTTTTTCCAAAAAATAGCATGACCGACTACACCCGTGTACAGAATCATTACATAAGTCGCTTTCCGCTGTCTGTCTCCATGAATGCTTATATCTTTAAAACTACGCAAAGTAGGTATTTTGATATTTGTAGGGCGCATCGCTAGAACGCAAATATTATGGACGGATCGATGTAGCATTTTCACATTATTGTTGATTTATCAAAAATGGCTCAGCCGATTTCGATAAAATTTAAATGGGACCAATTTCGAATTATACTCTTTCCAATAAAAAAAGAATTATTTAAATCGGACAACTATAAAAAAAATTATGCGTGGTTATACATTAAAAATATATATATATATATACGAGTCGAATAGGGATGTTTACTGGGTATGAAAATCATTATTATAATTAGTCCGTCATTTAGATTATTGTAAAATATTGGACACTTATTTTTTTCTTTTGTCAATCAAACAATTAGTGACTAAGATAAACCTTGTCAAAGTTTCAGAGTGGGGGCTCGTGACGGCACTAGCTGGTACATTTCATAGCGGTCAGTGACGTCACGCGGAACTTTAACAGGCTATATCTTCATGAATTTGTGTTTAATTGACAAAAGAAAAAATACGTGTGTAATAGTTTTTGACAATCTATTTGACGGACTAATTATATTTTTTTAGTAAACATCCCTATTGTATACCTCCTCCGGTGGTTCGTCGGGCAAAAAGGAGGACTATGGGCATAGTCCTCCTCCTTTTTGGAAATCGGTAAAAAAAGGACGTGCCTGCACCTGCAATGTGGATACAAGCTGCTTGGAACCATGCTTATAGGTTAGTCTACTTGCCCAGTTACACCTAAAAAGTGATCTTGGTTAACTATGAACAACTAGACTTAACTGCTGATTGAATATCCCTCCCTTCGTAAGGAAAATTTTCAGTAGGTATCACCTAAAATATCTCGTGTCACAATTTTTACCATCAAACTCCTCCGAAACAACTTGACCAACTTCCCTCGATGTAAAAACGATGGATTATTATAATTTTGACGTGTTTGTGTGTGTGTCTGTCTGTGGAATTGTAGCTCTCGAACGGGTGAACCAATTTTGTTCTGAAAGCTGAATTCGGCTATGTTTCATCAATATCGCTTCAGCCGTTTCAAAGTTATCGGTTTTTTTGTTAGCCGGCTTAAGAATCTAATTGTGTGGGGTATTTTATTTTTTTAATTTAATCTTTTTAGATACAAGTTTTTTGTATATTTTATTTGCAAATAGGTCGTAGTCTATTTTTTGGTACGTAGATGATAAAGCCGGAAACATACTATCGGACGCGGCCAGATCGCCGCGAGAGTCCGGGTGACGTCCGCGACTTATGTCCGATAGTGTGCACGGCTCAGTGTACTTTCATAGTCTAGGTCGCTGCTGTCAGTCGCGTCCGTAAGCCGCGTCCGATAGTATGTTTCGAGCTTAAATGTGACCCTCTCCAGAATCTTTTTATATGGCTAAACAACGTTTGCCGGTTCGGTTAGTTAAGCTTGAAACATACTAACATACTGTCAATCTTTGTAAATAAGTATTTAATTTTAGAACAGAACTATTTGTGAAGGCTATATCAGAATGACTTAGAAACTTAGAACCTCATTTAGATCAGTTTCACTTTTACGTAGGTACGTATTATAGGTATTTTATTTCAAGGTTTCTCTAAGAATAGAGTAGATAAATTAAAATCGTAGGTATTTGTCAATCACGTTCCTTCTGAAAGGAATTCTGAACTTCAATCACAGACCAGCGGCCGTATTGTGTACTCGTTTTGACGTTCGAATTCGCTTTTTCTCTTCCTCACGGTAGTTTCTCCCGCCACGAGAGCGAGCGAGAGGAAAAACGAAGTCAAACGCCAGAACTCGTACGCGATACAACCGCAGTTGGTTGGTATTTCGGCCACCTAATTATAACTAATGGTAACGCATTATCAATGCTAACTTTCACTTAGGTAGGTATAAGTACTGTTAGATCTAGTTATTGAGTCCCAAAGGCATATATTGAGTAATTATTATTTTCCGTTATCTCAAAGTACCTAACGCTTCGAGACTCTGCGAAATATAATTATTTTTTGCAAAAAATAGCATGACCGACTTCACCCGTGTACAGAATCATTGCATAGTATAAAACAAAGTCGCTTTCAGCTGTCTGTCCCCATGTATGCTTATATCTTTAAAACTACGCAACGGATTTAGATGCAGTTTGTTTTAATAGATAGAGTAATTCAAGAGAAATGTTTATATGTTTAATACACTTGTGCGAAGTCGGGGCGCATCGCTAGAACGCAAATATTATGCACAGATCGATGTAGAATTTTTCACATTATTGTTGATTTATCAAAAATGGCTCAGCCGATTTCTATAAAATTTAAACGGGACCAATTTCGAAGTATAGTCTTTCCAATAAAAAAATAATTATTGAAATCGGACTACTACAAAAAAGTTTTGCGTGGTTATACATAAATATATATATATATATATACGCGACGAATTGTATACCTCTTTCGGTGGTTCGTCGGTCAAAAATCAGAAATGAGATGCGTAGCAGAACCAAAATAACCGACATATCTTAGAGGATTAGTAGGTTGAAAGGGCAGTGGGTAGGGCACATAGCACGGCACTGATGACCAATGTGATGACTGATGATGGAATCAAAAAGTTCTCGAGTGAAGACCGCGTGCCGGTAAGCGACGCGGACGCAACGTCTACTTACAAGGTTTATTGGACCGCTGGATCACGCTGGATGCAAGCCGCTTCCAGCCGGTCTTATTGGAGATCCATTGTGGGGTTTTAAGCCCAACAGTGGACGTCCTATGGCTGATGGATAGATGGATGGATCATCAGAGTAACCAGAAGGATAACGTCTAGATGGCTGCAGACTTTTCAAACATTAACGTCACATTGACCACTTTAGTACTTTTAAAAGTACCTAAATTTAAAAGTAATGTCAGATCATGAAGAAAAATCCCGATTCTGACTAGATCGTTCCCCATCTTGTCAATCAAATTATCATCAATAAATTGCCCTAACGAGATTGGCACAAATCAGGGATAATTGGCAAAACAGGAAGGCACAGGGAGGAAGTTTACTGTCCGGCAGTGTTCTGAAATTAACTAATGATGGGAATTTGCAATTACCTTAATTATTTGATTACATACATTTCGCTATGATGTTTATTCGTTACGTCACGTAAAAAGAACGCTAGAGTGTCAAGCTGCGCACAAGGAAATTCAACTCATCCGTACGAGTTAAATCTCCTTGGTGCAGTGGATGCTGTGTATTAAGAGATTTAACTCCTATTGACTGTGAAACAGGAGTTAAATATATTTCTGGGCAGCTTGAAGCTTCAACGTTCTTTTTATTTGACACGACCAGCCGGGCTAGGATGCGAACCACGCAATATTTATTTCGACATGTCAGAACGAGACAGCGTTCAGGCAAAGTATATATCTATGACATTTTCAGACGTCGAAAAGAGTGCTTTTGGTGGCTTTTCATGATCGCATGCTGGACTAGCTGTACATCATCGGCTCCAAGTTTTTGTAGTTTCTACCGAACTGCGATGTGGAGTCGGTATTCTGTTTAGAGCTGTCAAAGTTCTCAAATATGTATTGAAATTTGACGTTTCTATCGAAATATCTGGCATCAGCCACTACTCTCCTAACTCGTGCCGTATTAAAGCATCTCTTTCAGATTATCGATCGATCACATTATCTCTCTGGTAATTCTATGCTGTTTACCATAACCGTACATTAATGCCACGATTAGCAATGAGTTTACGTCACGAGGTAGAAAGTACGTTGCTCCGGAGTCATGTGCTTCGGACATCACGCCGTGTCGCCGGCGTCGTCGGCGGTTACCAAATGTGAATAAGTATGAATCGCTCGGCGATGGATAGGTACATGTTTTATGCCTTTTGGGAGCGAAACTTTGGTCCGTGGGGTCCTAGCGCGCGGCGATTGTATGGAGATCTATCTAAAATAGTGGTAGAGAGAGCAATTAACCCAAGGGCTGGTGCTTACTTTGGTCACAGAATTAGCATTGCTATCCAACGAGGTAATGTCACCAGCCTCTTAGTTACTCGTACATTGCCCGCGAACAGCGACCTAAAAGCAGTTTTTTATTTGTAATGTAACTTTAAAAATATTATTATTTATTTCAGAATTAAGTTAAAGTGTTTTATAAGTTTTGTTGTGATAATAAAACCAGGTAACACCAATTAGAATAACTCCGCGTTAAAAATACGCCTACGCCGTTTGTGTTAAAATTGTATACAACCTTATAATCTTTATTTTATCTCTGATGTTACAATGATACAATTTCAAGACGTGTTGAAGCATTGTTGAAACACTACATCACTGTGGAACGCGACAAGGTTCAAGTTAGGTACTCCACTTGGGCTAACCTACACGTTTTGTATATCTTTTTTGGTTCATTTGTATTTTGTTTTTAGTTAAAAAACGGTTGATTATTTCTTTGATAACTTACATTAAACTTTTCAAGCAAACCGACACTCCCAAGCCTTTATATACTATTAAATATTTTTTGTAGTTTATTTACATATAACATAAACTCTCGCAGAAAAAACCAACTAATAGCCCCGGAGCCAATATTAGAAATAGTTAGACGAGGACCGGAGTATATGATAATAAGAACATATACAACCACCTACCTAAAGACCTACCTACAAGAAGAAACTGACCCCAAAAAATTCCAAAATAAACTCAAAAAACTTTTACCAAAAAAATGCTATTATACCATTGAAGAATACTTAAACGAAAAAGTTTCAAGCTCACAAATCTTTATAAAATAACGCTAAATTTTGACATGGACGTTATACTTTGTTTATTATACTATTTGCGACACCCTAACGACAGGATATAATGTGTACTGTGTTACTATTATATAAGTGTAAATAATTGTAACTAGACATATTATAAGGCAATTGTACACCGAAATAAATAAATATATTCGAAGCAACTCATGCTTATAATAAATTGCAATGTGTGAGGGCCATTCATGAGAGAAGGGCAGCAGTTGACCTACCATCCACCACAAGGCTGCATTGCCCAGCCAGTCGGCCGAGTCAGCCAGTCACATGACTAATGTTTTATTCATTATTGGGAAATACTTGACTGCAGTGTTTCCTATTTGCATTGTAAAAGGCTCTCGACTTGTTCTTATTATTAATGCAAAGCGTCTAAGTAACTGTTTTGCGAATATGAACTAACAATCTAATACTGATAGATCTTATTATGCGATTCTTATACAAGAATTTATGATTTTTTTTCTGTAGCTACGTTTTTTTAAAGTTTGCATATAATTTTCAAGTTATCTAGTGCTACTGTAGTAGCGGAAATGTGCGCAAGTGTTCCCGCAAAACCGACGCAGATGCGCAGAGAAGGAACACCCCAAGGTTTTTAGTGGTTATACTGAGCGCCACACAAATTGAAAGATGGGAAATTAGCCGCAGAGAGCTGCGCAAAGACTGAAATATAGACGTTAGCGGGTGCTAGAGAGACGAGACATATCTTCTTTGACGAGACGCCGGCGCACACCCGCCCGCCAACCTCGTGCCTCCCGCGCGCTCCCTACGCCCGAGCTCACTACTTCGCCATTTGTATGCACACATGCGCAATAATTAGCCAAACACGGCGAAGTGTCATCTGCTGCTAACTTCCCATCTTTCAATTTGATTGGCGGTCAGTATACACCGCCTCAGGTTTTATGTAGAACTAGTTTTTACCCGCGGCTTCGCCCGCATGATATTTTGATTTTTGTGCTATCCTATAGGAACCCTTTATTTATCCGGGATAAAAAGTAGACTATGTCACGTCCCGTCTTTCAAACCCGATCCAAAAATTTAAACAAAAAAACGATTTGACGGTTGTTTGATTCGACAGTTGATTTTTTATGACATTTCTTGAAGCGCACTCTAGAATATTTCTCAGAGTTCTCAGATCTTACATAACACCTATCGTTATATTATGAACAAATTACGCAATATCATTATAATTTATAGCCTATGTGTTATTCTGATATATAAGCTATATTATTGCAAAGTTTCATCTCAATCTGTTCAGTAGTTTTTGCGTGAAAGAGTAACAAACATCCATACATCCATCCATCCATCCTCACAAACTTTCGCGTTTATAATATTAGTAGGATAAGGCTACATTTGGCCACCAACTCGCCTGATGGAAAGCGAAGTTGTAGCCGAAGATGGAGTATGTAAACCTAGAAGATACCTATTCATTCGTGACTTGAAAATATCCAAATTGTTATTGTCTGGAAACAATAACGGAGGCAGGGTGTTCCAATCCCTGGCGGTCCGCATTACGAAGGAAGAAGCGAATCGCTTAGTACGAGCAGGTGGTACGTCGACTATGTAGGGATGGTATTTATGCGGCTTCCGGCTTGTTCTGTTGTGAAAAGGACTTCATCTCTCTTTCACTTTTCCTTTCAATCAGGTCGTGGAGTTTGAGCGCACACTCGCCGAAATGGAGCTTATAGAAAATTGCCAAACACGCTTCTTTACGCCTTGTTACTGATACTGATAAGTCCTTCGAGTTATCAGTATCAGTAACAGTGAATATAAAATACATTGGTTTGGAAAAAAATTAAGATTTAAAAACAGATCCATTGATTTTAAAAACACTTTTAAGAGTAGCCGTTGACATGAATTTTTGTATTGATGATTATTATTATTTTCAAAATAACGTATGCAGGAAATAGAGATTACTAGATATTTTAGATGTCTCAATAGAGATATCAATCGTAATTACGATAGAACTGCATAGAGCTGATAAACCATTAAATTTAAGCGTGACCACAGAATCATCTTAACTAAAATTCAATCATATTACAAACGAGATAAAGTTCAAAACCACTGACCTTGTCTAACAGACGGTGGCGTCAAAAAAGCAGCAATCTCAATGATGTAACGCCAGTACGATTTCCACTCTTGTATAGGAGAGACTGCGCGTGAGTTTGTGTTTAAATCATGACTTAAAACCCACAAAAACACATTTGAAAAAATACCTAAAATTCAGTTAACAACATAAGTAAAAATGTCGACAAAATGTGTGTGGAAAATATGTTTTAGTGTTTGTTTTTCTTTAAATTTTGTGTCGACAGCAGTGGTGCGAAACAAATCTCTGTTTCCATTGGATATAGTGCATTACAATGATTTTCATGATAGGTAAGTTAATTTTAATTAAAACGTTTCACATGGCTGCCCAAAACGAGGAAGTTTTATAAACAAGTACCTATGCTTATATGCGATTTTACTGATTGTGAATTTTGAACTTGAACGCCTTGACCTACTTTTTAATGCGACTTGCGTCTTTATGTCGTTATATCCGGACACTGCAGTGTCATAGAGTATTAAATTAAATTGTGTAAAATAATGTAGTAAAGAAAAACCTGTTAATTGGGCATCTAGCAGGTATGGAGAATGGCCCTAAAGTTATTAAACTCTTTGTCCGTGACAGCAAATATATTTTTTTTTAGAATTTTCTGTCCGAAGGAGCCGTTTTTAATGTTTTAAATTTAGTTTATTTTGTTGTAATATTTTGTTTCATTTGCTCGCGGCTTCACCCGCGTGGTATTTTAATTTTTGTGCTTTCCCATCAGAACTTTTTATTTTTCTGGGATTAAATCACTTTCCGTCGTTCAAACTATGTCCATGTCAAAAATCAAGTCAATCCGTTGCTCCGTTGCTGCGTAAAAGAAGGACAAACACACTTTCGGATTCAAAATATTAGTATGGATTAATACCTACTAAAACTTGGTTTTTAAATATTTTTTGTGTTCATGTTATTTTATTGTGCTCTGGCATCTTACTATACCAATTAAATAGTGTCGGATTTATAATCCCAAAGTCGTAGTTTGTAGTACCTGATTTTGATTTTCAAATGTTAATAACTTTAGTAAAGATGAGTTTGTGTTTAATAGAGTATTTATTGATTTGGACTCTTCTAAATAATTTTGGTACCAGTGAAAAAAAAATATCAGAAGCTTTGCGCTCGCGCACGTGGCTCTCCCACGCTATTTTATTATTGTCTGATCTAAAACAATAAAACAAAAAATTAGGGAAATAATGATTTTGCCACGCACATTGAATTCCACAGTTTAGAATTAGATTCAATGAAACGGCGTAGTTTTTGGCAAAATGATTTTCCCGCACTAAATGTTTGCTATAAATAAAATTGTCTATGTGACGTAGAGTTTCACGTTGTCATTCATTTATTTTGGGCTGTGAACTTGCGAGCACGTTTCAGGAAGCATAGTTGTACTAGTTTTGATTGAGGCACGTGTAATGTACGATACTTATCATCATCATCATCATCCCCATTTCGAAATGAGTGCATTAATTAGATAATTAAAGTAAGTTCGTATAGCAGCCCTGAGTTTTTAAGCCGCCTGGAGTCAAAGTCAAAGTCAAAATCTCTTTATTTCGTAGACAATACATGTACTTGAAATCGTCCGATAACATTAAAAAATAACATTGGTATTAGTTTTGCATAAATAATTCGTCTTAATAAATAAAAGTACGTAATTTACAAAATTTTAAATATCAAAATAATATGTAATAACATAAATTTTAAATTATTAGTCAGAGATTAGTCCACAGGACTAATCAGATT
Organism: Hypomecis punctinalis; assembly: GCA_949316475.1. Lineage (NCBI taxonomy): Eukaryota > Metazoa > Arthropoda > Insecta > Lepidoptera > Geometridae > Hypomecis > Hypomecis punctinalis. The sequence goes on along the minus strand of OX438795.1, from coordinate 20,631,552 downwards.
AATTAACAAAAAGTGAAATGTCAGTGTCATTCAAAGTAACAATTTCCGGTATAATGGTCATTAAGAAAAGAGAGTACAGATAAAAAATAAGTAACCTGTAGTATAAACGAATAACAGTTATGTTATTAGCGATAGCATAGTTACATTATTGGAGCTTCTGAGGATGGAGGCTTCTGACATGTCTAAACGGTTATAATAACCAAAACCTTAATTTATCGTGTCATCCGAGCCACAGTAGCGCTCAGTTGGAAATGCCACGAGTGGTCACCCATCTAAAGACAACTATTTTGGTGATCCCTGAGAAACACGTAGTCAAACTACGCTATGAGCGCTACTTTATATATGTATAACTAGTTTGTACCCGCGGCTTCGCCCGCATGATATTTTGATTTTTGTGCTATCCCATGGGAACCCTTTATTTATCTGGGATAAAAAGTAGACTATGTCTCGTTCCGTCTTTCAAAACCGAGACCCTACCTTACCACCCTTAATGAAGGAGGTGGAAAATCCAAAAAATTAAACAAAAAAAACGATTTGACGGTTGTTCGATTCGATAGTTGATTTTTTGACATTTCTTGAAGCGCACTCTAGTATAACTTCTCAGAGTTCTCAGATCTTATTTAACACTTATCGTTATATTATAAACAATTTACGCTATATCATTATAATTTATAGCCTATGTGTTATTCTGATATATAAGCTATATTACTGCAAAGTTTTAAGCTTAAGTACAACGTGAGTGTCTTTAAATCCCGAGTAAATAGGTATCTTCTAGGTAAGCGCGCTACACCCTAGACCGCATATCTGCTCAACATCAGGCAGTATGTAGTCAAACGCAAATCTATACGGAATATAAAAAAAAAGTTTCATTTCAATCCGTTCGGTAGTTTTTGCGTGAAAGAGTAACAAGGATGTTTGTTACTCTTTCACGCAAAAACTACTGAACGGATTGAAATGAAACGTTTATTTTTTATATCATCCATCCATCCTCACAAACTCACAAACTTTCGCGTTTATATTCATTTTATTCGTAATAAAAATATTAGACGTCAAACAATGCACGTTTTTTGATACAAAAAACAAATACATTCCATATTATTAAATAAGACATTGATAAATACTTAATTTAAATTTAAAAATGTCAACTATCAAATTATAATAAATTAAGTCAATTATGTCCGGCACGAAAATACAATAAAACAAATCTTCAAAATATCAGTGCATTGCGAGACGGCTCCGCGTGCTAGCACTCGCCAACTTGAGAAAGGTCGCCGAATGCGACCGAAACTATAGTCGTTACGACTATCCCTACACGTGAGTTTAGTCCCGTTATATATTAGTACAAAAAGTCATCAAAAATAAAATAAAATACAACTAAAATTACATCATTGTGAAAATGAAAAACTATACATACATCGTTCATTGTATACATTTAAGCATGTTAAAATCGTAATATGTTTCCTCGATAAGCCAGCTGTAGCAGTAGTGACATCCGCCTTACAATCGTGAGGTCGTGGGTCCAGTACCAATGAGTTCTTTTGAATTTATGTACGGAATTTGACGCCACTGTTCATCAACCCGCACTGGGCCAGCGTGGTGGATATGGCCCAATCACCCTCCGTGGGTAGGCCTACGTCCTGCAGTGGTCTATTTAAAAAGGCTGATAAAGTACAGTATGTTCAGCAATGGTCTAGCTGAAAATATCAGCTAAGATTATAATAATGAAACTATATAATAAAAAGCTAAAATGGTATTTATACATTAGACTCACTGACTCTGTAGATGCTCAGCCGATTTAGTAAAAAAATAAATGGGACCAATTTCAAAGTATATTCTTTCCAATAAAAAAATAATTATTTAAATCGGACTACTATAAAAAAGTTATGCGTGGTTATACATAAAAAATATATATATACGCGTCGAATTGTATACCTCCTCCGGTGGTTCGTCGGTCAAAAAAAAATGCAATCTCCTCATTTACCTCACTCAGGGCAGCTCCCATGGACACGGCTAAGCGGATTAAGGCTAGGTAAATGAGGAAGTAAGCACATCCTACGCACGCCTCGCATATCCTTGGACGAAACAGAGCCTTGCTCCGCAGGCATGATTGGGTTTCGCGTAGCTTGTGGCTAACATCACAGCCGCCAAGAAGTTTGATTCGGCAAATAGGATCAAATTTAATTACTTACTCCGCATTCTTACTATTATAAATCCGAAAGTGTTTTGTTGGTTTATTGGTTTGTTCCTCTTTCACGCATCAATGGAGCAACGGATTGACTTCATTTTTGGCATGGACATAGTTTGAGTGACATAGGCTACTTTTTATCCCGACAAAATAAAAGGTTCCTATGAGATAACACAAAAACAAATACGCGTACAAAGCCGCTGGCATAAACTAGTTACAATTTATAGCTGAAGACAAGACCACTTCGTCAAATGGTTAGACATGTTTGTGACACTACTAGAGCCACTAAGTTAACTGACAGAAGTTGGCATTTTATGAAAGTAATCATTTTCACCAAAGACTACTATAGTTTCGTGAAGGAAAAACAAAGGTGGCTCCATCGCTTTACGATTTATCTATGTTCGTTATTCGCGCGAATCACGATACTAGTTTTATAAGAAAAAACTAGTAAGTAGTACATTGGCTTGTCTATGCAAGTTTTTATACTTAGTTAACTATGGTGATTTAGTTCAAGTACTTACCTACTTAAGTCCACAAGCTGAGCAAACAACTTGATAAGTAAAGACCGTATTAATACATTTGATGAGACCAAGCGTTTCGAATCCTCATTCCTCATACGAACAGCCGGAATGCGGAACGGTTTGCCTGGGTTTGTCTTCCCGTTAAAGCACAACGTCAGTGTTTTCAAATCTCGAGTAAATAGGTATCTTCTAGGTAAGCGTGCTACACCCTAGACCGCACATCTGCTCAACATCAGGCAGTGTGTAGTCAAACGCGAACCTATTCGAAATTAAAAAAAAAAAGGTCTACTTTTTACTGAACCTATAAGAGTCGCGAAACACACTCCACCAAAGTTATAAACTAATAGTTTTTAAGCGGCCCAATCCTCGCAATGATGATCACTAACTGGCAAGCACAGCGTAGGATGCCCAGCGACTAGGTGGATCGACGATGTAATTATTACTGTGAGATGGCGCTGAATGCAAGCCGATTCCAACCAGGCTTATTGAAAATACATAGGAGAGACCCATGTCCAGCAGTGGGCGTCCTACGACTGATAACGATGATGATGATAATATAGAGCGTATTTTTTTTCTTTTTATTCCGTATAGGTTTGCGTTTGACTACATACTGCCTGATGTTGAGCAGATATGCGGTCTATATTTGTAATGCTGGGGACTTGTTGTTGTGACCCTCACCTTAACTGTATGTTTCCTAAGTAAGTTCGTATAGGCCGGGTGGTTAGCCCTGGTGTCAGAGATTTTAGGCCGCTACAAGGCCTCGGACATACCTAAACCGTTAAACAACAGGGACTTACAATTTATCGTCAGCCATTCGAGCTACGGTAGCGCTCAGTTGGAAAATGGCACCCGCGGTCACCCATCTAAGTACAGACCGTGCGGAACGTTGCTTAATTTCGGTGATCGCTGACAAGCACGTCGTCAAACTACTCTACGAGCGTATTTTTCCTGAAACCTTGCCTCACAGAATATCCTCTATGGTCTCGTTTTCCTGAAGAAAACCTCGGTACCTATAGAGGTTTTAATCTGTCCATATCATGCAAATGATTGCTTACGTCTCAGTGACCGTTGATCTTACCTACCAATTAATATAATGAAGGTCTTAACTAGTTAACCTCAATGTTTATTTTCTGTAAGTATAGAAATTATACTGCATGGAATATAGGTACCTAATTGTATTCATAACTATGGCAACTTTTGGTACAAAGAAACTAACCCCGCAAAATTTCGAAATACAGCTGTACCTACAACAAAAAAAATTGTGTGGAGTCGATGAAATTTCTATTTCGAACGGGATTTTTCTGACTTCGGATTTGTGCCTATAATACTTAAGTAGTCATTATTATGATGATTTTAATGGTATCCTAGAATATTTCCGTCGTCCGGAGAAATACCATGCCTAAGGATTTGATATTCCATCCATCCATCCATCAGCCATATTATTACCACGTCCACTGCTGGACATAGGCATGCCCTATGGATCTAAAATAAGACCGGTTGGAAGCGGCTAGCATCCAGCATGATCCTGCGGTCTTGATGAGATCATCTGGCCACCTCGTAGCTGGACGTCCTACACTGTGCTTGCCGGCACGTGGTCTCCACTTTTCGACCACACCGGTTATCAGTCCTCCGAGCTATGTGCCCTGCCTACTGCTATTTCAACCTGCCATTCCGCTGGGCTATGTCGGTAACTTTGGTTTGTCTACGGACCTCCTCATTCCTGATTCGATCTTGCAGAGAAATTCCGAGCATAGCCCTCTCCATAACTCGTTGGGCTACTTGGAGCTTATAAGGCCCATAGTGTTGGTATTAAACTTTGGCTGGACGCACGCCGTGCGTCTATATTCTACTAGTACTCTTTTTTTCACAAATGTATCAGTTCTTTACACTTTTTCCGAGTAGTGAGTAGAGAGTTTACAGATTCCGTGTTTATTTGGTAAACAGAAAACTGTCTAGTTGTCGGTTTACGTACTTCTGCAATGTGTGAAAATCTTTCCTTTGTGCTTTAAATGAATCTGGCACGGTTTAATCATTTATAACTACTCACGATTTTTTTATCACCCTGAATAATTCATGCGTCATCTAATAGTAAAGCATTCAGTAAATTCTAAAATCTGGAATGCTAAATTCTTCTAAGAATAAGAGCAATAAGAGTAAGAAGAAATAATAATGCAAAGTAAGACAGACAATTTACCGAAAAATATGGTGCAACCAGATAAATTAATTAATTATAGGTGTAACATATCTAGACCTTATAAACGAAGAATTACTTTGAAGTCACATGGCTGTTGTGTTTAAAGTAGTCGATTTCTCTTTTATTTGTCAAAGAAAGAAAAAACAAATAAATCCGAAAAATCTTCGTTTTTGAACATAAAAGTAGGAGTTAACTTTATTTTAAATAGTAACTTAAAACTGTCAAAAAGAAAGAAAAAGAAGACGTACTAACTACATCATCGACTTGGCATATTTTATTGATGAACTACACACTACACCGAACAATTGAAAGAATTTTTTTGTTTGCTAATAAAATTTATTTAACATTTATAACTAAATTAAAACTGACAAAAAAGTAAGAAAAATAGAAAGTACCAACTAAAACTCTGTGTTTAATAAAGGCAGTACAGAAGCTTAAGCTATAGGTACAAGAGAATTAAAACTGCCAAAGAAAAATAATGACAAAACATAAGACAGTTGAAACTAACATAAACAAAATAACACCTAGTTAAGTTTACGGAGACTTAGATTGTGTTTTTAAAAACTAAATTTAAAATAAAAGACGGATTGTACGTCTGGACAGACTTGAATGTCCCTTCTAATTGAATTAAAAATCTTACAATTAAATCCTAGGCGAACACCTTATCTAATACCGGGAACTAGTCACGCCACCCAGAGCTGCCTATCTCAGCATTTAGGCTCGGATAGAAACAAACCGCGGAGCGGGGCTAGCTGGTGACATAACTCCTCCCTCATCAAGTGCGAAATTATCCGAAACAGGATTTGATGTCGGATTATTTCGCAAACACATTTTTAGTCTAAATTTGAATGCTACATAGCCGATAATACTTATGGGTAAGATTATATAAAGTAAGAGAGTTGCCAAGCTAACACTTTTTACGTCGATTGCACTGATTTCTGTTTCACTTTCCGCACTTTCCTTGTTTTTCACTTTCAAAAGATTAGCTAACTGCGTGACGTCGTCAAATTTGATGTGTTTGATGTCTAACGTGTCGTTGAAGAGTACATTGGAGGCGTGTAGCCGTGGAAGTTCCACTAAAGGAACTAATTTCTCGTAGACGCTGCCGCCGTAGGAGCGACCGTAGTGGAGCCGGATATTGTCGAGGAAAACTATGCAATTTTCTTCAATGTGGAGGACGTATGTTCCGCTTAAGTACTTGTAGGATATGTTATCTCCGCAAGTTTCATTTAAGATTATCTCCTTTTTGGTATATACGATCCAATCGTTATACTTGATGCGTTGAACTTTGATATCTCCAACATCTACGGGAACGGCATAGCATTTCGTTTGTTCTGGCTGAAATCTCATCAACTGTTCTACACAAGTATCTTCTGAGTATATCATGGTATCTTCTTCGGTACAGAGGTACTGGTTGTCTCCAATGTCGTTGCAGGGGTGCATAGCAGGTAGGTATTTCAGCCCTTTCACCATAAGGTATGGGAATTTAGGAATAATTATCAGGGTTTTATTAATTTCAGGGTCAAATATCGGAAGCGAATATAATTTATAATAATTATACGTATTACCGTCAGTTAGAGGAATTTCTATAATGAACATTATCTGGTTTACTTTCATGTACGATTTCACTGATGCAAGTTTTTCTAACTTAACCAAATTATTGGAATTAGCTTTATAAATTAATTTGTCGTAATCATCTATATTTTCAAGTATACACAATAATTCCGAAGCGTTTAGAATTGATTGGTGTAGCACAGAAACTTTAGTGAGCGCCAGAGTTGTTTCTATTTCCTGTAGTGTTATATAAATGGATCGGAAATTTATACTGAATATGTTAAACATCATCAAAATTTGGTTAAAATGAACATTTTGGTGTTCTGTGTTAACAAATTTCTTGACGATTTCTTCGAAGTTTCGAAGTTTTTCATTTAATATTTCCGTATTGTTTTCCAAAGTTTCTGAGCTATTTACAAATGTATCTATGATTTTCGAAATCACAGTTATCTTCTTATCAGTTAATATCTGTTTATCTTTTAATTGTGTAATTAGAGAATCGTAGTGAATTGCGTCTTCATGATCTAGGTTTCCAGTAACGAGTTTAATTAGTGATCCTAATGGGTTTATGAGGCCTCTCTTGATCCTAATGCTAGGTAACAGTTGCGTTATCTTATCGATAGCTATACTACGTAAGTATTCTACTTGTTTCCTTAGTCCTAAAAACTCTAACGAATATTGTTTATTCCTATCTAATAAGTCGCTAAACTCCTTATACTTATACAAATTAAATTCTAAGGTCGTTTCTATTCTACCTAAATCTAGCACTTTGATAATGGTCCACTTATCTTCATGCTTGAATGCCTGTCCTATTTTCACTGGGAGTAACCCTGGGTTTTGCTCAATTCGGTGCAGTTGAAGGCCCTGGCTGTGGGCTATTAGGGTCAGCCCTAGGATGCAGCACCTGTGGAGGGCGTTTAACGTTTTTAATAGGCACCTTGGTTGGCCTACTCCCTATAGCTGCGGGGACTATGCCGCGCTCTGCTTTATCTAATACTGTCGCCTTTTGATACCTAGGCTTATCCTTACTTTTCCTAATGTTAATGTCTTTAGCGAATATTACTTGATCCTTTTCCAATTCGGGTTCTTTTTCTCCACCTTTTGCTTTCCTAACGTCTTCCTTGTGCTTTTGCAATTTCTCAGATATGTAATTATATAAGTATTTAGTTCGTTTTGTATGATCGTTAAGGAGTTGCTGTGTGTAAGTTTTATCAAAATTTGCATTAAATGCGTGATTTGAGTCTGTATGTCCGAAAACTACTTCAAATGGTGTTAACTCCGTGGCTGAATGAATGGTGTTATTGTATGCCATGATGCAGTAGGTCATAACGGACGCTGCATCGGTGCATTTTTGTTCATATCTAGCCAATCTATACAATTCTATAATGGTAGAGTGGAATCGTTCCACTATTCCTGTCGAGTTGGGGTTGTTAGGGGTGGTAATGTGTAACTGAATTTTGTACATAGCTGTCATTTCCTTGATCATTTCATTATTGAATTCCGTACCTGGGTCGCAACTGATTTTACACGGGATTCCGTACATTGAGAAGTATTTTATTAGGGCTCTTACTACTTCGCCTGTAGACCTATTGCTAATTTCTATCGCTTGGCCCAGTTTGCTAAATGCATCTACTATTGTTAAGTAGTGTCTGCTTTCAATGCTGAAAATATCCATAAATACTTCCTGGAATGGCGCATTTTGTGTTTGAGTTAATTGGAGGGTTGGTTTAATAGGTTTCCTATCATACTTCATTCTCTGACATACTTCGCATCCATTAATTACTGCAGATATAACTTCTTGCATATTTTGCCAAAAATAAATTCGTTTTATCCTCGTCATGGTTTCCTTAACGCCTCTGTGGCATGTTTTGCCATCGTGATATTTTAAGATAATAGCCTTTTGTTCCCTTTCATCTTCCATATACACAACTCGCTTTGTACACTCTTGCATCTTTATCGTACCTTTCTTAAATAATTTTACTATCACGTTTCCAAATTCTTTCCTATGTTGTTCGTTCTCAAAGTATATGAAGTATTTAATTTTCGGTCTGATATATTGCTTCAAAAATTGTTTGATACGTTCTTCGTTATCGATTGGGAGGAAAACTTCTAAAACTTTTTGTTTGTCGCGGGAAAAGTCTTTTACCTGAATATCGTTTTTAAACCACTGGTATACTATGATCTGATTCGGTTTAGTATCTATTGCTTCATCTAATATTGGTATCCCTACTGAGTCATTTTCTGCATTCGAATGTACTGTGCCTTGGTCTGAGCTGCAATCGTCAGGCCTAATGGGGTATTCTACTTCGGAAGAGGGTTCAACTATCTGTTCAGGGTCTGAGTTCAGGGATATAGTAGCGTCAGAGTCAGATAAAGTGATCGTACTGGAAGAGTGTCTGTTTTGTCTCTTCTTAGCCAGTTTTTCAACCCTTTCGTCTAGTTCTTTGTCGATTTGTACTTTCATGGATACGTCTCCGTCTTCAGAGTCTAAGGCGTTGATTTTAATACGAGATAGAGCGTCTGCGTTGGTGTTCTGCTTTCCGTTTTTATATATTACGTCATAGTCATACTCTTGTAGTCGTAAACCCCATCGAGTCAATTTACTGTTCGGTTCTTTCAAATTTTGGATCCATCTCAAGGGCGCGTGGTCAGTGTAGATAGTGAATTTACGTCCATAGAGATATGGGCGGAAGTGTTTGACTGCCCATATTATAGCTAGTAATTCGCGCTCTATTGTACTATATCTGCTCTCCGTATCGCTAAGGGTCCTACTCGCGTACGCGACGGGCTTGTCGTTACCTAAGGGACCTTGAGAGAGGACAGCCCCTATGGCTACGTTACTGGCATCTGTCGTCAAGACGAAAGTTTTCTCGAAATCGGGATATTGCAGTATGGGGGCGTTAGTCAATAATTCCTTACATTTTTCAAATGCGTCAATGAATTTTTGGTCAATTATGATTCTATTTCGTTTCTTTAAGCACGCGGTCAGGGGTTGAGTCACTTTAGCAAAGTCTTTAATGAATCGTCGGTAGTAGCCTACTAATCCTAAGAAACTTCGTATCTCAGTCGTAGTCTTTGGCAAAGGGTAGTTAAGTACTGCGTCAATTTTGTCACTATTGGGTTTTAGTCCCTCTTTTGTAATGGTGTGCCCTAAGTAAAGGACTTCTTTTCTCAAAAACTCTGACTTATCCAGCTGTATTTTTAGATTCGTTTGCCTGAGTCTGTCAAATACGGTCCTAAGTTTTTCTAAGTGCTCTTGGAGGCTATTTGAGAAAATTATGACATCATCAAGATAGACAAGGCAGTGTATGCCTTGCAGGCCCCGTAAGATGTTATCCATTGCTCTTTGGAAAGTAGCGGGTCCTGTTTTTAATCCGAAGGGCATCCTGAGAAATTCATAATGCCCGAATTGTGTGCTGAAGGCGGTCTTTTCTCTGTCCTCTTTATTTACCTCAATTTGGTGAAACCCGGATGCCAAATCGAGTGTACTGAAGTAATTACATTTCCCTAATTTGTCAAAGATGTCATTAATATTGGGGAGAGGGTATTTGTCGTCATGAGTAATGTCGTTAAGTCGTCTGTAGTCTATCACCATTCTATATTTTACTTCTCCTGATGCATCCATTTTTTTAGGGACGATGTGTACAGGGGCGCTCCATGGCGAGTGAGATTCCTGTATCACATTATCTTTCAAAAGTTTTTCTACTTGACTTTTTATTTCGGCTGTTTGTGCGGGTGGTTGTCTATAGGGCTTTAAATAAATCGGATCTTCGTTTTTCGTTCTAATGCAGTGTTTTACCTGATTTGAGAACGTTAGGGGTATCTGATCGCAATAAAATATGTCCTTGTACTCTCTACACAATTCACTTACTGCCTTTCGTTCTTCCTCATTCATGTGATCCAACCGTAATTTAGAAAGGTTTTGTTCTAATAATGTATCTACTTCTATATCTTTCATGCTATTCATGCAGTTTACCTCACATACTTCACCTCTATCAAACTCTATCACCTTAAACGGACTCGTCACTGTCATGGTTTTATCTACATCTAAGCAATTTTGTACCACTGTTGTTGCGTAACCATTCTCACATTTAACTAATGCTGTCGGCATTCTGACACCTTCACAAAATTCTGTATAAGACAAAATTGCTTCTCCCGTGTGTAAGTCTGTCGGTAATTTAACGCGAACTTCTGAGCGTGCTGGTATGACGACTTCGTAGTTTGTTTTACTATGTATTATAGGGATGGTCGTCGTGTTCGTTCTTAGAATATATCGCTTTAGATCGATTAGCGCGCCTATTTGTCTGAGCAAGTCGTCTCCTATAACACCGTCATATCTAGGGTCTACGTCATAAAGATAAAATTTATGGTATTCATTAGCCTTGAAAGTTGGTGGTAACCATATATTTATGACTTCAGAATGTGAACTAGCCGCGTGTGTGCTGATCACTTTAAAAAGTTCGTGAGCAATTGCATGAGGGAAATATTCATATGCTTTGCGTGGGCTTATAAAGGATCTCATGCTTCCTGTATCTATCATGAATTTAGCGTTTAATTCCGGTATGTGTATGTAGGGGAGCTTTAGATTAGGGTCACAATTGACCTCTATCACTTCCCTTGGTTGGTCGTGGTGCGCATATGAAAATTTTGCATCTCCTCTGAAGTAGGAGCGTTTGCCGAAATTTCACTAGTTTCGCTGCCCTCTACCTGCATTTCCTGCTGTTCTAACACATCATTTTCCTGATTGTAGAAAGGATTGTACTCATTTTCGTTATGATAGGCCTGTTCGTATAAATCGTATTGAGGATCGTAGAATTCTAATTCATTGAGCCTAAAGCCTTGTCGCAAGGGTGGTGCAGTGCGCATGGAAACGTCTTGGTCTCCAAGCGGTGGGTTGTTAGATTGTAAGTTTGGCCGGTACCCAAACTGGGTAGGTCCAGGGTTAGACGGGCGTATTCCGAATTGTTGGGGTCGCATTCCGAATTGTTGAGGGTGCATGCCACCGGAAGGCCTTATACCAAAATTAAATGGTTGCGGATTTAGGCTGGGTCGCTGTGGGCTTGCTCCAAATGGAGGACGCACGCCGAATTGCTGGGGTTGGAACCCTAGCTGGGGCCTATAGCCAAAGGTCTGTGGTGGTCTAAAACCGAAATTTTGCTGTGGCCGATTTGTTGTGGTTTGTTGGCCATGCGGAATGCCAAATTTAAATTGTGTCTGCGCTATGGGGGCATTGTTTCCGAATTTAAATGTAGGTGGTTGATGTGCTACCTGTGGTCGGCTGTTAATTAATTTACTTCGCATGGTGTACTGTTCATGGAAGTTCACCTCTTCCATGACAGTGCTCAGGGCTGCTTCTAAAGTACCTGGAGCTTTCAACCTTACAATCCGAACCATGTGTTCGGGTAGGTTATATAGAAACACATTGAGCGCTAAATTATTATATATGGTAATTTTGCTTCTCTTGAGGTTTGCATCTGGGATAATGTTAACCTTTGAAATTAGCGTTGACCTAACCGATTGGATTCTGTTGCAGAAATCTAAATAAGATTCTCCATTTTTAATTTTTAAAGATTCTAATTCGATTGCAATACAATCTTCGGTGCGTGGATCTCCGAAATGCTGTTGTAGGAGTTCCTTGAAATCGACCCACGTCGTGATGTCCTCACGTTCGCTGATAAGGGCCGCCGCATTGTCTACTAATTTACCCATAATCGTATGCATTATGTACCTATTTTGTTCATAATTGCCAGTATAATGTGCAATTACGTATTCGCATTGTCGGATGAAAAAGTTTAGTTGCCTCTTATCTCCACCGAAAAGCGGTATTAATTTGATCATTTCACTTGGCACTAAATTAACAGTTTGTCTGTTTTCAGTAGGCATTTTAACTTATTTACTGGAAACTATTTCACTTAAATTATCTAATTACACGTAAATTAATTTACTTACCTAAGTTTTATATTAGGTAAATTGTAAGTAAATTATTTAACACTATATTTAGATTTAATTAAATTATTCACGAATTTTCACTTATTTTCACTTTTCACTAATATTTTTCTACACTAAATACTGATTTCCGCAGATTTTTATACGTTAACCAGATAATGTTAAAAAGAGAAAATTCCTATCTCTAGATAACCTTGACAATTAATTTGACGATAGAAAGGAAAGGAGGTGAAAAAGCTTACTCACCAGCCAGCCAATGCCATCGCCAATTGCTCCACCAGTTTAACAAATTTATTTGATTCACGGGATCGCCGAAGAACGCCGGATGATCGCGGAAACGGGTAAAATTCACACGCACAATTTCCACGAGAAAAGCCGGGCGCTACTATACAGCGATCCTGTCCGCAGCGCCAGTTAAGTTTACGGAGACTTAGATTGTGTTTTTAAAAACTAAATTTAAAATAAAAGACGGATTGTACGTCTGGACAGACTTGAATGTCCCTTCTAATTGAATTAAAAATCTTACAATTAAATCCTAGGCGAACACCTTATCTAATACCGGGAACTAGTCACGCCACCCAGAGCTGCCTATCTCAGCATTTAGGCTCGGATAGAAACAAACCGCGGAGCGGGGCTAGCTGGTGACATAACTACCTTCTAGGTTCGAAGAAACATCAATACAGTTCCCGATATGCTCGACAAACGACACCAACTGCATCGGAGGATTCCCGCGCCTCTACCAGGAGATAAGAACTCTATTGAAGGAGAAGCCAGATGCGTTGCTGCTGAACGCTGGAGATGCATTCCAAGGCACCTATTGGTTCACCTTGCTGAAATGGAACGTTACTCAGCATTTTCTCAACATGCTGCCTCATGATGCCCATGTAAGTGTTTTTTCTTCTTTTTATTTAATGACAGAGCGCAAGCAAAGGTTCGTTTGTCCATACGTTGGTTTTAGTCTACAATTTACATTTTTTAACGAATCTTGACCAAACTTGATACCCAAATGTTCTATAAATTAATGGATTTTTGTCATTGGTGATTTTTAATATGGAGTGTATTTCTTCCTAAAAATATATAAAATTTGCTGTCCCTCTATTTATCAGCCGATTTCGATAATATTTGGCTAGGTTGTTTAGTATCTAAATTCTAACAAGATTTGTGAATATGAACTAAATCACGAGCAAATCGAGATATGGGCTAGGTAATGAAGATATAGATAAAGAGTTGTGTCGAGAGGTCTACTATCCAGATAACTACTGGTATAGGTTTGTATTTGACTGCATACTGCCTGGTGTTAAGCGGTCTAGAGTGTACCACGCTTACCCAGTAGATACATATTTACTCGAGATTTGAAGACGCCTATGTTGTAATTTAGTGGTAACAAACTCAGGTTAAGCGTTACACTTACTGGGACGTCCTAAAACTTCTTTTTGACAGTTTTATTCTTTCTTAGAGAATTTAGGGATACCTATTTCTAATTACATACATTTACGAAACTATTTTATTCATAGTGATTTCACACTGACTTGGAACTTATAAATTATTTTGTGCTAAAAAAATAAAAATAAATATCATGACCATAGAATTTGAGCCTGCATAACTATCTGATAGTTTGAGATTTTATTCTGGCCTTTTACCAATTAAGCTAGGTAGACGCTCAGGAAAATTAAGTTGAATTAAGAATATTAATAACATTTGAACTCTACAGTAAGATTACATCAACCATTAGCAATCCATGCTGGTTCTCACGCAGATCCTGAACTGTATTTTATCAGTTATTAAACAGGAAATCAGAAGTGCGTGAACATGTTTGTGTTCCGGATTGACGTTGTGAAATTTCAAGGCAAAAAGAGATTGCATGGTGATGACCGCGGTATTGTGGCATATAGATGACATATGTACAGTAGTTTATTTAAGTACTCGATGTAGGTACATTAGAGTACTTATATAAACTACTTCTGTATATACAACAAAAATATCTGTTGTAGCTATTACTAATGCTATGTCGATAATAATGTGATTTTAGACATTAGGTAACCACGAGTTCGACAATGGAGTACAGGGCCTAGCACCGTACCTTGCGGCACTCCAAGCGCCGGTGGTTGTCGCCAATATTGACACGAGCTTGGAACCTTCTCTAGGAGGCTTGTATAAACCTCGAATTGTGGTCGAGAGGAATGGAAGGAAGATTGGAATTATTGGAGTCATTACTCCGGATACTCAGGTATGATCATAGTATCTTAATCTATACTGTGTTACTGGTAATCAATTAGCATCATTTTACGGCCTTATTTTGTTCATCAAAACTAACAACTTTTGTTCTGCGACATTTATCAAAACTAAAAGAAAAAACATCTGTTCCATACATTTTGTCGAAGGTGAATGATATTTTTCTATGGAACAGCATTTTTTTGAGATTTGATAAAAGTCAAACAAACATTGATGGTTTGATGTACAGAAATGCAAATTGATTACCGGTAACCTTGTCATTTTTCATGGAAGTAATTATACATTTAACAATACTCACTTGTCTATGTTAATAATTAAGTATAATGATTTATTAATGTATATGCTAATAAACCGAAAATAGGAGCGTGGATACTTGCGTAATAAATACTAGAGACTTAAAGATAATGTACTGAGACTCAATTCAATTATTAAATTATAATATAACTAGCGACCCGCCCCAGCTTTGCATAGGTGTATTATACATACAAACTTTCCTCTTGAATTACTTAATATATTACAAAAAACCGGACAAGTGTGAGTCAGGCTCGCACATCGAGGGTTCCGTACAAATCCAGAAAATTTCACAAAATTGGGAAGTAAGTTGTTAAAATCTCTATACCTTACATGAAACGATTTACTTACTTTGAATGTTGAACCTACATTTTGTGAATTTTGAGGCCCTATTTTTGTGATTTAAATAAAAATGTACAGTTTTCAGATTTGTACCTATATGTGTAGGTACTCTGAAACAATGCTTCTCGTCAAATTTCATAGTTCTATGTCAACGGGAAGTAGGTAGGACTGTAGGTTTTGATTTTTGTGAGTGTCGAAATATGCGGTTTTTTACGACATAAACGGCTCTAACTTTTTTAAACAATAACTCAGAAGATTTTCTTTTATACATCTGCAAAATATCATAGATATACGTATACAGTTTAAATTTCAACTCGATATCTTTACGCGTTCCCGAGATAAAGAGTCTTGACTTACACACAGACGGACAGACGGACAACAAAGTGATCCTATAAGGGTTCCGATTTTTTCGTTTGAGGTACGGAACCCTAAAAAAACCGCATCAAAATCCGTTGCGTACTAGTTTTAAAGATAAGCATACATGGGGAGTATTTATATCAATATTATTAGTATGTATGTTTATGTTGTATAATCTAAATTATATTTTTATTTAACTAATGCGCACCCCGTCCATTACTTATACGCTTTTTGTCCCCTCCATCCTAAGGTTGCCTGGCAGAGATCGCTATCAGAATAAGGCCGCCCATTGTTACACTGTTTATGTATCTTTGTTTCTTCTTTTTGTTTATTTCTTGGTGTGCAATAAAGAGTTAATCTATCTATCTATGGGGACAGACAGCGGGAAGCGATTTTGTTTTATATACTATGTAATGATGATGTACCGAGACTAAACATTCATCCATTAATTAAATAAATTTTTGAAGCTTTTATAACATTAAAGTAACTTGTTACAGCTGTCTTCTAAAACAGGGAGAGTGATATTCACTGACCCAATTAAAGCAGTAATCGAACAAGCGCAGCAGTTGGCAGATGAAGGAGTGAATATCATCGTAGTACTATCGCACTGTGGCATCAAAGTTGATCTGTAAGTTAATATTAAGTACTAGCGACCCGCCCCGACTTCGCACAGGTGTATTATACATATAAACCTTCCCCTTGAATCACTCTATCTATTAAAAAACGCATCAAAATCTGTTGCGTAGTTTTGTTTTATATTTTTATTTAAACTAATGGCCCACAGACTCCAGGGTCTGTGCCTTTTGTTAAGTAAGTTACAATTGAAAGAATGCGACTGTACAATAGAGAGGGGTTAGTTTAAATCTTAGTCCAAGTTAGTCGTTTCATTGCATTGCGTGAATGTCACGAGCAAACCGGCGACCCGCATGAAGCACCCGATCACGAGTATAACGTAGTTGCGTAGTTTTAAAGATATAAGCATATACATTGGGACAGACAGCGGGAAACGACTTTGTTTTATACTATGTAGTGATGATAGTGAAGTGATAACCATATAGGTATATAGTGTATACACTGGATCAAACTGTGAGTCAACTCAACCTACAAGCAGCGGATAATCCCTACACAGCTGTTCAATGAGCTTCAGTCAGGATTGGGTTATCCGCAGCTTGTAGCTAACATCACAGCCGTCAAGAATTTTGATTCAGCCTATACAAGGTGCTGTTTTCAAAACTGCATTGATTTCAGAGAAGATTAACAAAAATTTTTAAACTTAATATCTGATATGATAAGTATAATTGAGTATTATGATAAGTCTGAATGAGTATTATGATAAATATGATTGAGATTATGATAAGTATGATTGAGTATTATGATAAGTATGATTGAGTATTATAATAAGTATGATTGAGTATTATGATAAGTATGATTGAGTATTATGATAAGTATGATTGAGTATGATAAAATTGAATTGAATTGATTTGTTGAAAATGTTATGATGTACCTTCAAACACATAATAGATATCTGTGAATTTAAACGCAACTAACTATTCAGTGCAGTTCTAAAGAAATATTTTTCAAAGTTAGCTCTTCAGGATCCCGATTTACATTTTAAAAAGCATCAGCACTCTAGCGAAGCGATCTATCACGATTATCTATCAGTCTTCTCTTTAAATATAGAGTTATAGACGATTTAAATGCAAAGAAAGTTCTGGCTTCTATATTTTCCAATAAAGTTGTCAAGTTATTATTAGTCACGGAGCCATGGATTTGTAATATAACGCTTCAAGTTTATGGCACAAAATAAAATCTTTTCATTTAAGGATATTTTTTTTCATGGTAGTTTCAGCTCAAGATTGTTTTTTTTTCTTACTCACTTTCAGAACATCATCACTGTAAACTTTTAAAAGGGGTATATTTTCAATGACACCGAATATTTAGAACATCGAGCAATTTATCTGTATGATCGTTAGCTGTTTATAAATGTTCATTTTTTGTCATTTTCGTTTAGCGTGGCAATTTAGGTATACTAGCTTGCTGAGAACAATGTTAACTGAAAGTGGGCTTGAGCTCGAATTATTTCCAACTAGCGACCCGGGGCCTTATTCTGTAAGCGCTCTGGCGTTCGGCTTCGCTTTTCCTCCCGCTCGCTCTCGCGGCGTGAGTAACTGGCGCGAGCAGGAGAAAAAGCGAAGCCGAACGTCAGAGCGCTTACAAAATAAGGCCGCCGCTCCGGCGTCGCACAGGTGTATTATACCTACATATAAACCTTCTTCTTGAGTTTCTCTATCTATTAAAAAAAACCGCATCAACATTTTTTAAAGATATTAGTATACATGGGGACAGACAGCGGGAAGCGACTTTGTTTTATACTATGTAGTGATAAGTACTTTAGTGATCTGTATATGATCTTTTTATGCTCTTGTAGCGGGGTAGTGTGTGTTACACGTTATGTGCCTTTTTTGTAGTGTTTAAAAATCAGTTCAGTAGCTCTCGAACTACAAATAGCTTAGAAGCTCGGCGGCTTCGATCGTCCAATTTACTTATAAAATATTGAGAAGGTCTTGAGGAATCGACTCTATTTATGAAAGAAAACCTCGATTATACTTAGTTATCTTCTTAGCAAATAAAACTGGTAGAAAATATTGTTTACTATAAACAATATTTAACTACTAACTAACATAACCTAACCTATGTGTCTTTTATACTTCGTATTATTTATACTCTATAAAATTTAACTTGATCTCTGCGACAGTAGAAGATTGACATATTTAGAGTTGGAATAGTGGTGGAAAAAATCGATTTTCAAACAATGTTGTAATGAAATCGAATGAGTAGTTGAAGGTGAGAAATTGGATTTCATTTACTTACTATTATTTAAGATCAAGTATGTACACATGTAAATAATGTTATGATATTGTTTAAATACTCATAATAATGTAACGATAGTATTTATGGACGTTTTTCACCATTATCGATGCTAATGTAACATATAATTGGGTTTAATTTAATTACACATGTAAAAAATGTTATGATATTAAAATATACAATAAAATTAACGATAAATTAAGTTTTATTTAAAATATCGTCAGTATAAACTATCGATATTTTAATTAAAACTCTATTTAAAACTCTGTGGTCACGATCATTCGTCGCCCATCACTAATCGGCTTGCCCATAAAGTATGATATTGACAGGTACTGTCTGTACTATTAAGAAATTCAGGACTTCATAGGCGTGATTTTTCTGACAGCTGTCGCAGAGACCAAGTTAAATTTTATAGAGTATAGACTGTTATTCTCTCAATCCCCTAAAATAGTCTATTATGGTGCAAGTGTGTAATGTTGGTGATTACCGCTGTGGCGCCATTGAGAGCCGAGCCGTAGGCGAGGGTCTTATGAGAGCCGAGGACGGTAATCACCAATACACACGTGTAGCATACGACGTTTTTTAACACACTTGCGAGGAAAATAATAATAATATTTTCAACAGTGAAAACGAGTTGTGAAAAATGTTTCGAAATGGCGGGAAAAATTAATCAGTTTGGCTATGCGCGCGCAATGGCAATCGGCCATAGACTAAAATAGTGAGGTTTATTTTTTTTGGATTTTCGCAGATAGCGTTTTAATAGCCACGTAAAAAATTAGGAATTTTAAGTTTTCTTTATTGATTACAGAGAAAACAAAAGTTGTATTTGAGTGAAAGTATATTTTATTAAACACGTTCAAGTTGTTTTCTATTTTAATACGAAGTTGCATGAAATGAGCAAGCAATAGGTACATTACTTTATTTGTACCTACTATTGAACACGATCTTTTTTTGTATCGAAACTATTTTAAGAACAAAGCAACTCAATCAATAAAATAAAAACTCTATAAAGCTCGAAACATACTATCGAACGCGGCTTACGGACGCGACTGACAGCCGCGACCTAGACTATGAAAGTACACTGAGCCGTGCACACTATCGGACATTAGTCGCGGACGTCACCTTCGGACGACCTTGAGCGTTCGGACGTCCGAGAGCGATCTGGCACACCGGATGTCTTAAGACTGTGCACATTGCTAAGTCGCGGCTGTCAGTCGCGTCCGTCAGCCAAGTTCGATAGTATGTTTCCGGATTTTATTTGTAAATAATAGCAATGAAAAAGTCCCAGTTTGATTACAGGTGTCATTACACATAATGAGGCACACCTGATTGCGGTGAAATTAGAGCCACGTTATGATCAAGTGTGTTGAAAAATGTCTTTACAATTTTGAGGTGTAGTGTAGGCTGTGTAGGCTGTGTGTAAGTAACATTGTTATAGCTCGGGACAGTTTATATAATTGAATTCACGATTGCACAACGTTAAACGACCATGCTAATGTTAAGTAGTCTTTCGAATTGGTTACTTGTTTGCTTACAATGTTACGCGGTCACTTCGTATGTCACTTACCTCTGAACAGTCGAAAAATCGTTCAAATGTTCTTAAAACTAATTTAACTCCATGGAAATGAATGAAAAATGTATATTTTTCTACGAATATTAAGCCCCACAATTTTTAACACATTTATATATTCCGACTTATTATTTAATTCGTAGAAAAATATTAATTTTCCATTCATTACTATGAATTATAATTACAATAATTTTATTTACCAATAGCTCGTTTATTACTGTGAGAAAAAATAACAATAACTTTAGTACGTTAATTGTTCCATTGTTATGATGCAAGTGCGTAATAACAACCTCTTTTTTAGGCGATTGGCGATCCATTAATATTTACTCAATCTGTTCATTATTCAAACAAAAGAGACGTCCACAAGTAGGTAGTATAATATTCAGAGAAAAATCTAACCATGATAATTATAACTATACATCATTTGAAAACTTGTTTTATGGACCTTTTGAAAATATTTACCTAATTCGTATTTTTTATCTCTCCACTCCATTTTTTTCAATAAAAAGTATGAAAAATGAAAATACTACTTTTTCTGTTTTAGCAATAAAAATGTGTTTCTTTCTACCGTTCTTGCATAATCACCTGAGTTCTGATTCTTCCACAACCATCACATACATTGCTAAAAAGAATGCAGTAACTAGTCTGCCCAGTTAGAATAATATTTCAAGAAAATCATTAAGAATCGTGTCCCATAAATAATTGATAAAAATGCTCTTCTCGTCATGTAACGCGTGCTGTGATTAGTCTTTTACAATCTCTATGCATCTTGTGGAGGTGTCCTGTTGAATGTAGACGGAAACAAAATTAATGGTAATGGCATCTGAGAAGTTAGCTATAAGCTCCGCAAATCCCCACTCAATATCGCCGCTGACATATGAATTTTCTACTGTGCAACGACACCCGCCTCGTATTTACAGACGCCATTCAGTTTTATCCGGCCTATAACTCAATGCCGTTACTTAACAGAGCTATTAGGTCAGATAGAACATGATGAAATCATCATCTCAGCTGATGACGTCCACTGTTAGACACAGGTTCCTCCAATAGATTAATTTTAATAGATCTGTTGAAAGCATGTAGTTACAGTATCGTCACTATAGTTTTACACAATCGTTAGAATTCAGTGTTCACAAAAGACGGCAAATTAATTATCTAAATTTTGTTACGTTGTTAACTTTTAATGAAGTTATGTAACTGCTTTGTAAACAAAGACATCACTTAGAGAACAACATTCCTACTAAATAACTTTTGATTTAAGGCAAATGCCTTTACCACTAAATATTAGACTTACATAATCCAAAACTACATAAACTACTTCTACATAACAAACAATTGGATAACTATTAAATAACTAATTATGTGTGGTTTAGCCTCAGTCTTTTTAAATAAGTGATATTTTCGAATAAGAGTCTGACACAGACACTTAAAAGACAATTAAATTTCGTGACTTGGGTGTCCAAAAAACTTCTAAAAACTATATTAAATACCTATAGTTTAGTCACGGACGGTGAAAGCGCGAGCGCAGCAAACGATAGTACTTTTTGATAGTCCACTGCTGAACAGGCTACCAACGAATGGTGATTGGACCATATCCACCACGATTCACAGACCCCATCGAATTTCTTTTATGGACATAATAATATGCAGGTCGCCTCACGAATCACGATGTTTTCCTTCGCCGAAAAGTCAATGGTGTGAAATACCGTATATATGTAGATTCCAAAGAACTCATTGGTACGGAACCGAGGGCCGTATTGTTTAAGCATTCTGATCGTCAGCTTCACTTTTTCTCCTGTTCGCGCCAGTTACTTGCTCCACGAGAGCGAGCGGGAGGAAAAGCGAAGCCGAATGTCAGAACGCGTACACAAGATGAGATTTGAACCTACGACATCAATGACAGGCGACTGTTACTACTGCTAGACCACCACGGCTCTATAATACCAAATATGTGATATATTCTTGCTAAAAAATGTTCCAGTAAAATGGCCAAAATTGCGGGTAAGAACGTGGACATAATCGTCGGTGGGCACTCGCACAGCTTACTGTGGAACGACGACCCAGCTCCCAGTAACGAAGTCATCACTGGTCCCTACCCCGTCATAGTGGAGAGCGAGGACAATCTGGAACATCGTGTAAGAATAACAGATAGACAATAAACTTCCATCCATCCATCAGCCATATGACGTCCACGGCTGGACTTAGGCCTTCCCTGTGGATCTCCAATAAGACCGGTTAGAAGCGGCTTGCATCCAGCGTGGTCTTGATTCATCTGTACACCTCGTAGGTGGACCTACTACTCTGCGCTTGCCGGTACGTGGTCTCTACTCCAGAACTTTTATACCCTTATAGGTCATCATTTCTCTGAGCTATGTACCCTATCCACTGCCATTTTAACTGGCCAATCCACTGGGCTATATCTGTAATTTTGGTTTTTCTACGGATCTATTCATGGAATCGGACCCTTTAAAAAACATCTCAATTTACCGTTTTATTGCATTCCATGGAGTCGATTGGAGTCTGTCTTGTTTCCTCTTGGTTCATCTTTTGAAGGATTATACAAGCAGGGCAAATGCGAGTTGGCAAACTAATCAAAGAGTGAGTCACGGCGGTCAAAATTTTAATTAAATATATGTAAGTAGGTAAATTTTTTATACTCTATCTCACTAAAGTGACAATTTTGATTTACTCAGGTCCTGGTGGTTACTGCGTCAGCATTTTCCAAGTACCTGGGAAACATAACTGCATACTTCACCGATAAGGGCGATCTGGTTTCTTTTGAGGGAAATCCTATTTACTTGAACAGAACTATTCCGGAAGGTAACTATATTTAATACAATGTCGATAGTTCTAATGATGATATATCACACCTTCGGTAAAACAAGGAAATATCCTTACTCTTTATTATTTATTTATCATCCATGGTACATTATTCTTTTGGGACTACTAATATTTTTTTGTGAAAAACTAAACAACGGTTTTTGTTTTTCATCTGTTTTAGATCTCAAAGTCAAAACCTTTATGCAAAAATAACAAAGGCATGTTTACCCTTGTTTATTTATTTATCATTCCTGTTGCATTTTTATTGGGACTACAAATTTTATTTTTTATCAGAAACTAAAAGACGGTTTTTATTCTTCATCTGTTCTAGATCTCGAAGTAAAAGCTTTTATGCAGCCTTACACTGAAGAGTTGCATAGAATGGTAAACGAGGTTGTGGGTCAAACGGAACACAACCTCATGGATGTACCCTGCGGCGCTGGAGAGTGCGATCTCGGGAATCTTATAGCTGACTCTTTGTTGAACGCCGTAAGTTTCAATTTACATTAACCCTTAAAACAGTTAGAGAGGTTGTAAGTCACAACCTCTTCGAGTCACTGCGGTGCTGGGGATCCAATGCGGTGCGGTGGCGCTGCGATTTCGAGAATCTTGTAAATGACTATGTTGTGTGTCGTAAGTTTCAATATTCATTAGCCTATGAAATGGTAAATGAGGTTTTGGCCCAGACAGAATACAACCTTGTGGGTGAACCTTGCGGTGCTGGGGAGTTAGCTATCTCGGCAAGCTAATATAGCTGTCTCTGTATAGGTACAAAATGAAAAATAATATATGATTTCGAAGTTCATTTTTTTTCATTAAATGAAAATGGGCCGTTTTTCTTAAATTTTCGTGTAAGTTTGCAAAAATGTGTATATTTCTGTATTTTTTTTCAGCTATGTAATAATACATATTTTCTTAGATAACTAGAATGCATTTCTACATCATTTCAATTGTATTTTAATTAATTTTTACCAAAAAAACTAACTTAGAGCCATTTTAAAAAGGCCTACCATAGAAGGCCACGTGTGCAATGGTGTAAAAAAAGTGGGCGCGTGTACTCTAGTGATAATTTTTTTAACAATATCTGATATGAGGGGATTAGAGTTTTATAAAAGAATACAATTTTTGTTTTCTGTTTCAGACAAAGAAACGCGAACCATCGGAACTACTTTCAGTTGCTTTTTTGAATAGAAATATGATCAGAGGATCCATGTCCAAAGGAGGTAAGAAATCAACTACACATATGATAATTTTATTTTATGATTTTGAAGTAAAGAGGTGTACTTAAGAGGTGCCTATATAGATACTCTAGAATCTCTGAATACCCTCTCCTCATATAGGTCACACATACTCAGGAGTACATACAAAATTATCGTCCGTAATTAGACTTTGTAGTCAAGCAATGTTTTGTTTGGTAGATCATAATTATGATCTATGAAACTTATGGAACCACCCTTAAAGTATTATGTGTGGTTCCATTTTTATATTTTATCGTCCGTAAACCGACTTTAGTCGGAGGACTGAAGACCGGTGGAGTCGAAAAGTTCTCGAGTGGAGACCACGTACCGGCAAGCGCAGCGTAGGACGTCCACCCACAAGGTGGACAGATGACCTCATTAAGGCCGCAGGATCGCGCTGGATGCAAGCCGCTATCAACCGGTCTTATTGGAGATCCATAGGGGAGGCCTATGTCCAGCAGTGGACGTCTTTTGGCTGATGGATGGAAACCGACTTTATAGTAAACCAATTTTTTGTTTGGTAGATCATAATTATGATCTATGGAACCTATGGAACCACCCTTAAATTATTATGTGTGGTTCCATTTCTATATTTTATCGAAATCGGCTAAATCAGATAAGATAGATAAGGTTATTATCTTATTTAATAATTTTTATTTATAGATCAAGATTTTAACATTAGGAAATACATGATTTTCAGACATCACTCGCGGAGGCATCATCAATATACTGCCCTTCGGAAACCAAGTAATATCGTACACCATCAAAGGAAGATATCTGATGGAAGCCTTGAATCTTTGCGTCTCCATGTCGTGGACGAAAAAACCTTTCTACGGGCCCTGGATGCCTCAAGTAGCTGGTAAGAATTAAGAATTTATTTTTCATCTTCAATAAGGTAACAACTTGTGCCTGATTCTCTATCGACAAAACGTAACGAAACACGTTAAGTATTTTTTTAATTCTTGCGAATAAAGTTTGGTAAATGTTTTTAAATGCAAAATTACGTTAAAATTAATTGTAAACCGGATTTAACAACAGTTTTAACGCGAATTTCTTAAAAACAAAATTTAAGTTAGAGCACGAGAATTTCTTAAAAACAAAATTTAAGTTAGAGCACGTTACGAACACGTTTTCATACAGAACCACGCTAATGATTTCATGTGAGAAGGCTTAAGCTCTCCGAAACAATAGATACTACTTATTCAACATTAGCAATTTTGCTATTCGAGTTTTGTAGGCGTTGAAATTATTTATCAATTTTCTGTAACTTAGTCTTAAACAGTTCCAGGAGAAAAATATTTAAAGTTTTCTGGTACAAAATCCCCTCAGCGTTAATTTTTTTCTCTTTTGGCAAAGAAAAAAGATTATTAATTTGTTTCGTTCAATAGTGTGCTGCAGCATGCTATTCAGTTGATTGGTGGCCTTTCCGATGAAAAACTCCCTTACATTAAACGTACCTACATATTCCCGTTAAAAATACTTGAAATGTAGATAGTACATATCTAGGTGATTTATAAAACGGGAATGCACTCACGTTTATTTTAATAGTCATTACACACTCAGTGCATTGCGAGACGGCTCCGCGCGATGTTACTCGCCGCAACTTGGAAAAGATCCCCGAACGCGATCGAAACTATAGACGTGTGTAATGAAAATGACTATGAAAATAAACGTGTTTGCATTCTCGTTATATAACGTATTAGAGTGTGTGAAAACCACGTTAATTACCATCATAAAATTATTCAAGGTGTATGTAATGTGCAAAAATTTACGGATATGATTACAGGTATGAGAGTGAATGTAAACACCACATCGCAAAAAGTGATGTCAGTGCAGGTGAACGATGGAGACACCTTCCAGCCCTTGAAGATGGACCAGGATTATCAGCTCACTACCCCTGATTTCATCGTCACTACGGGAAATTCTTTCAAGGTTAGATAGTTATTCTTCAAGTCAAATTTTTGTAACGGCTAAATTAATATCTCGGAATTGTGTCTATACATGGTAAGATGACTGATGATTTTATGTCCATAAGTGACATCAGTAATAACAGTTTTTATGATAAACATTGTCGAAGTGCATTAGATGATTTTTATCGTACTTCACACACTAGTTTTATAGAAATGTTCTTTTTGTGATAAACACTTCAAAAATTGACGCGCTCGCAGGATTTGAGCCTGCATCTCTCTAGAATTCCAACACTGTAGAAGTTGGTAGTAAAATGATAAAACAATTCACTAATTTGGCGGGTTCATAGTACAGCGTTCTAGCTTAATTTGGACAAAGCATATGGGCCGGAATCCCAGAGAGATGCAGGTTCAAATCCTGCGAGCGCGTCAATTTTCAAAGTGTTTATCACAAAAAGAACATTGTCGAAATGTTTCACTACTCATGATGGTTGATAGAAGGTTTTTTCCATAGTAAATAACTTTTAAGCGTTTTAGGCATTGAAGTATAATACACGAGAACTGAAGATTGTTGTCTATGACGACGTCAGCCAACTGCCGGCGTACGCCGGCGAAGCGCGCCGACCGGCCTTAGTCGCGATTAAACAAAATGGTTGAATATATCAGACGTCAAAAAATTATTTAAAAAATTAAAAATGGGGAAATGTGTAGTCAAAACCTTTTAATCTCGTTCTCAATTTCTTCATAAAGCTTCTGGAATTTATTTACACAAGTAAATACGGTTTACACTATTCGTATTAATTGAAACTATCACTATCATATAATATCATGATTTTAAAAGTAAATAATTTTACAGTTGGTGATACCAGGTGAAACATGATTTTGTTTCCCCATAATTATGGGAGATTTCGACTAATCGATAATTACTTTTTTGATACTATAGGATATCCGCAGACAAAATACGTAAAGATAACGATAAATAATGGATAAAAGCCATTAGAATATTACGAAAAGAAACGGACTGTTTTTAATAGTAAATAGTGAAATAGTAAAATTACAATAGATTACAATATAACTTCAATAAATACTAAAAATACAAGAGTACAAAGATAATAACAAATCCGGTACCTAGATTAATGGGCGGCATTAACGTCTACAGCGATTTTAAATAATACTAATAATCATTACTATTTTTATAATTATTGATAGTTATGAATCAAGCAGCAGAATCAGGCTTAAATAGGTTACGTTTTGTAATTATTAGTTTAATCAAATAGCTCGACGGCAACAGGTATCTATGTCCGGAGATTGAAGTACAGGTATAGTATAACATATTTGGCTACAATTTTCAAAGAAGTTTTACGTGATACAGAGATACTGAAAAAGCGCGCGCTGCGTGGTATAGGTATGTATGAGTGACACAGACTTCACGCGGGCCGTGCGGGGTGCGTGGTAACTAGTGGTAAGAGCGTACGAACTCGGGTGCAGGTGGCGGTGTGGCTATGCTAGCTGTTAGTCTGCTATATTTATTATTGTTTATTATAATTGTTTACTCCAACGGTTCCAGAATAAAAAAAACATCACTGCAATTTTCAAAACAATATATTGTAGATTCTTTATGCAATGCTTTCGAATTTTCTTAAGGAATACCTATCCTGTCCTACAATATGACACGTTTTTGATAATTAAGTATTATAATGGCGATAATTATTTTAATTATCAAGAACGAATAAATATTGGTCGGATAAATGAATAAAATATTATTTGTAGGTATTATAACTTTATTCATAATTACATCATATTATATTTGATTTTGATTAATTTATTATGATCATTAATTAATTAATGATTTGACTCAAATTCATAATGTTATTACTAAAATGTTGATTATTAAAAATATTGGTTTGTATCACTGACATTGAGAAGATATCGTAACATTTTGGGGAAATTTCAATCTAATGAACTGGCACCCTATGTAGGCATTGTCCGACTAAATTTAAAAATATTGCTATTTCTGTCATTTTCGACGTCTTACCGTACTTTAGCAACTAGTGTAACAGGGATAGAGATATGATTCTTTAATTACCTACCAACGATATTCGGGCGGTTAATGTGTCGCCATGCCTAGCAACGCAGTTGTTTGAGTCTGCTTATCTAGACATTAAACATCATTGGTTTTAGGTGTAATGATTTAGCGATATGCCTGTTTGCAATTACAATTGCAACTTTCTGAAAAAGCTTGCATTTACGGCACTGATATACGGACTGGTTACAGAAAAGAAAAGCCGTATTTTTTGGTTCAATCAGTACTAAAATGTCGAAAATACTTCAGTTGAAGTCACTTTTTCAATAATCGCGAACAATACAACAATGCCTATGCTGTGGCCGCGGTTTTTGGAATATTTACTTATTATGTTATGGATGAATATCTGTACACTATTCAACACTATCTATCTATATATATCTGTACACTTTCACTTTCCAGAAACTAAATTCTATAAAAGTTGGTAAGGATCTAACCTTTCTAAAATGTAGATTTAGAAATTAAAGTAAGTATATTTGATTAGGGAAAATGTGTTGTGACAACGATACTGATAGCAAGATAAAAATAAAATAAGCCCGATTACAGAGGCGCCAGCGTAAATTAATTAGCAACGTAAAAAGCGTTCTCTCTATCGAATGCCTAAAGTGAAACAGAACTATGCTATTTAGCTAATATAGTTACGCTGGCGCATCTGTAATCGGCTTACTGACTGAATAAAAAAACCTGTACATTGGACTATATAATAATACATTATTTTCTTTCAGATGCTGAAAAATAACAGTCGGGACCACAAGACCATCGGAATAGATTTTAAGTTATTCGAAGAGTATATTAAAAAGGTCTCCCCTGTCGGCACTCAACTGGACAAGAGACTTGTTATATTTTCATAAAAAAATTCTTTGTAAAAACAAGCATCACTATTGTTTAGTTTTTATAATTAGATGTTAGTTCAGTGGAATACAGTATAAGACGGCGTGGTCTGTGATATATAGAAAAATATTGTTCTTATATCTTTTTCTAAAAAAATAATTTTCCGGTGACCCTTACAATGTACCCTGCTTGAAAATAAGCGTAAAATATGGCAAGCAAATGGAATGCAAAAATTGACACTTCGTGAGTATGTGATTTGCAGAAAAAAAATGATTTAGATTAGTTTTTGTACGGCTACCATATTTTTCAAGCAATTTGATAATAATGCAAACGTATTATATTTTTCTATGTGAACTGTTGGCTGTTATTTAAATTAATAATGGCAAAATATTTTTATAAAACACATTAATCTAATATTCAAATAGGGTACAAGGCCATGGCCTAAGTATTAGGTAGTAGGCAGTTTGTTGTAACAAAAATGTCTCTTTTAGTATACTTAGATTAGGGTTTCACAGGGTTAACTATAAAAATCTTCACATATTACGAGGTGTGCGATAAAAATCGTAGCAAAACTTTTTGTGTAGTATGTAAATTATATTCTAGTGTAAGGACTTTCAGAGGTAGGTATATAATAATATGCTCATCATACAGAAATATGAAGTTAAATAAAACCATTTCACTAAAATAATTTCATTCATACCTAGCATATCAAATTATCCATTGAAAATCTATAATTAAAACCATTAACAACATTTTCTTGTTTATATTAAATTCCATATTGATGATTGATGCCATTGACAGCTACATAATTAAAAATTATAATCTGTATAAATGTTAAATTATATATTTATCATTTAATAGTTTAGTGTTATTTACTACAATTATGTCATTTTTAACAGTTTTTTAAGATTTAAGCAATTTTTTGTATGGTATTTAGAAGCTTTCAATTGATATTAATGTCAAGCAAATCTCTTCATGCCATACCAGAAAATGTATATCGAACTTTACTTTGAATTAAGTCGGTTTGATCATATAATTGTTCTTAGACATAAAAAAATATGATTGTTTGTAGCTACGCCGTAATTATTTATAATAAAGAAAAACAACCTCTACAAAAAATAAGATCTATCTTCTCTTTTTAGTTAGTTTAATCTTATAATTATAATTAACGTTAATTAATGTAATTGTGCATTATTATTAACCGTCCTCTCATATGTTAGTACTGTTAGCCGCACACTCGACTCGCCAAATCGAGTGACAGCGGTACAACACTAACGCGCGACGGACGCGCGGCACAACACTAGCGACGCTACAGTTTGAACAGGGAATGCGCAATTGCGCGCGATCGTATCTTTTAATATTATTAACGATTGGATTAAAGGTGTAGTCCGTGATATATCAGTTTATAATACGCCCACGATCGACCTTATAACTAAATTAGGGGAAGCAGGGACATCCCCTTACAGTAATTACTTACTGTACTGTACCAGCCTTCTTAATAGTCCACTGCAAGGCCTAGGCCTACCCGCTGTACTTACTTAGTAAAAGATATTAATATTAGCAAGTGTGGGTGTTATTTTTGAATGACAAAATATATTTTACGGCGGTTTTCTTGGTTTTATTTTATAGTCCATTGAAAAGTTACGTTCTGAGTTGCATTTCACAGAGAACGCAATTTTATTTTTCGTGAGTCTTTAGTCGATCTAAAAACAACATGATACCCTCTACTATGCCCACTAAAACTTACCATCAACGTAGTCAACGTATTTTGCCGGTGCTAAAGCACTTTTACACAGAGGCTGACTAAACTGAACGTGCTCATACTTTTCAATAATACAATACAAAAAAAAAATGTAGAACATCGTGTGCACTAAGTTTGTGACTACAACATTATTATTAAACCTATTTTGCCATGCGCGTGCCATTTTCTTATCATGCATGTCGTATTGTTATAAGTTTTAAAAATAAAAACTTGAAAACAAGTGAAAACCCTAAAATGAGTGATTCTAGCGACGAGTAAGTTTATTTGATGCCAACAGAATTGACCGAAACTGTTAATAGTGCGCAAATGAGCTTTCTCCCTTTAACAATCACACGAGAAGTATTTGGAACAGTGCGGTATGTGACTTTAGTCATTTCCTCGCTGAGGTGGGATGAAAAGTTACGTGTTGCACTCGAGTGCAAAGATTTTTTACCTTGTGCTGTTTTGATTCCATCGCTAACGCTCAGGATTCTAATTGTTGAATGTTGAATTCAATTTTAGAATTCTTCGCTTGCTAGGTCATCAAAATGGAGCACGCGGTTAAAAATCTACTTTGCACTCTTGTATAACAGATAACTATTTTTTGCCTGACAAGTTCTTAGCCGCTATAGGTCGAATGAAACTTCTCAAGCTTAAAGTTAGCCACAAAATGCGCGATACTCAGTTCTTGCGCAGCTTTTAAATGATCTTCATCCGAATTTGGTTATCCGCAGCTTGTAGCCAACATCACAGCCGCCCAGAAACATAATTCAGCCTATATAAACTTCATCATCATCAGCTTATTTCGGCCCACTGTAGGGCATAAGCCTCCTCCCCCTTACGCCAACTTATTAGATATCTATTCGGAGGAGGCATATCCAGAAATAGACGTCATACGGCTGAAACAACGACCGACGACGACGTTTCTATCACGGTCACGGTATAGTAAGTCATTATACAGAGTTATTATTAATCAAATGTTGTTTTTAAGCTTTCGCGATTTGAACACATTATTATTATACTATATATTACTACGGGACTAATCGCGTATTCCACGACGCTGATAATTTAAGTTATCAGCGTCGTGGAATCCTGTTGTCAACAAATGTAAATCGTGTAGTGTAGGTAGAAGGACATTATTAGATACCGTCAGTGATGTGTGTCGTAGTGACAATTAATCAAGTTGAATTGGCGGTACCAGTTGTTTCACTTTCCAGTCTACCCGTGACCACGGTCGATGCAACTCGGCCGAAACGTCGGGATGATGAGGTATATTTATCTCGTAATTTTAGTGCTCGATTAGTCCCGTAGTATATAATGATAATGTATTCTTAATCAATTAGCATTCTTTTAGGGGTTATTCTGTACATCTAAACTAAAAACTTTTGTTTTGCGACTATTGTCAAAACATAAAAATAAAATCAGCTGTTCTATACATTTTGTCGCGGGTAAACGATATTTTCCTATAGAAACAATTTTTTTTTGAGTTTTGACAAAAGTCGCCGAACAAAAGTTGTTAGTTTTGATCCACAGAATAAGCCCCTAAAAGGATGCTAATTTACTAGAAATAACCCTGTAGATATAGCAGCAAACACTTTAGAGAGAAAAAAGTACACTATTTGTTTACCTTGCCTAGCTTCTTAACTTCCTTCTCTTCACTTTAGCTTGGTTGTCTGCAAGTTATTCGAACTTATAAAAGAACTTTAAACTTCCATTTTGCATCATTATGTTAAACACTTTTTGACGATATGCATGCTTTGTTCAAGTTTGTTCCTTGTATGTTGTGCTCTTCAAAAACGTCCATAAGAAGTAAGGTTTTGACCCACGAACCACCGGAGGAGGTATACAATTCGACGGGTATATATATATATTTTTTTATGTATAACTACACATAACTTTTTTCGTAGTAGTCAGATTTCAATAATTGTTTTTTATTGGAAAGAGGAAACTTTGAAATTGGTTCCATTTAAATTTTATTGAAATCCGCGGAGCCATTTTTGATAAATCAACAATAATGTGAAAAATGCTACATCGATCCGTATGAAATATTCGCGAATTCTGTTCACGGGTGAAGTCGGTCATGCTATGTTTTGCAAAAAATAACAGAAATCCGTCGCATTGTTTTGGACAAACTTTTTAGCCGATTACAAAGATGAGGTTCTCCATCACCAAGTAGTTGTATATATTTTTATGTGTTTGTAACTCGATTTATTTGTCATGAGCCAATTAATTATTTTTATTATTTGATACCATGTAGAGAAATTCCGTTAAACAGTGGAAGCATGTCCGCGAAATCTATTTGATAAAACATGTTTTAAAAAAAAATCTACGGATATTTTAATTCTAATCGAAAAATTGTTTTTAAACTTTCGCGATTTGAGCACATTATTACTATATACTACGGGACTAATGGCGCACTAAGTTCAAATTGAATTGGCGGTACCAGCTGTTCCACATTCCAGTCTACCCGTGACCACGGTCGATGCAACTCGTTCGAAACGTCGGGATAAGGAGGTATTTATTTATGTCATAATTTTAGTGCGCGATTAGTCCCGTAGTATAAAATAATAATCTAATCGAAAACCTTCGAAAGTTAATCGACAGGCGTAACTAAAAACTGTGCCTTAAAAATATCTCCCTAACCTATTAATTCCCAATAAGACTGGTTGGAAACGGATTGCATCCAACATGCTCCTGAGATTTCAACTAACGAACCGGTCTGACTTGTCGTTACACATCCTACGCTGCGTTTGCCAGTACCTAGTCTTCATTGGAAAACTTTGATGTTTCATCGCCCACCCGTTTTACGATCTATCTGTAGTACGGTATTCCGTAATTATACAAACATATCAGAAATTCCTGTGAAGCGTCGACAGGAAATATGTAGAGATCCGTGGTAGAGACGCCTGATTTGTCAAAGAGACGACGTTCTACGGTAGAGTAACGTCAAACGCGAACGTGCAAATACAGGTGTTTTTTTTTTCAGTGCACATACTTTGGTTTTACTCACTTTAGTACACAAATATTGAAATAACTTCAAGAGAAAGTAGGTATACAGATAAGCGGAGTAATTAATGACACCGTACGTCTGAGTACCTACGCGGCGACGTCGTACCTACGCCCGAGACGTTTTAGTAGGTAGTTATTGTCTGGAGTGTAGGGTGCATGCAATATAATTTTCTTTGGAATAGTTTGACAGAAAATTGATGAAAAAAAGTCGATCTTTTTATGAGCGAAATATGTTCTATAATGATATCTATTCTGCGTTAAAAATGTGCACTGAATAAAAGTTATGCTGTGTATATTTGATTGTGACCAGATATTTTAGGGCACTAACGTGCAATATAACAGAGATTAAAACCCTAATTGAAAACATTATTAAACTATGCTGAAAACCACATTAACTTACAAACGAAAAAACCGCATGAATATCAATTCAATAACGATAATGATTTAAACTATTTAGATCATAAGAGCAATAATTAATATCAGCAAAAAAAAATAATAATTTAAATACGTAAGTAAAACTAGTTCCTTAAAATACGATTAGGTATTATAATCACTGTCATTGTCGGCCGTATGACGTCCACTGCTGGACATAGGCATACTGCTGCAAATAAAATAATTATGTAAGTAAAATGTTTATTTCTGTTTATTTCCATTTTTCAAATGAATTCTCCGACGCTTTAAGGCGCCATGTTATTCAGAAAAAATACAGAAGTCAAACGATCAACACTACTAATACATATTTATTATGTACTAGCTTCTACCCGCGGCGCCGCCCGCGTGGAATTAGACATTTATGCTATCTCACAGGAACCTTTTATTTAGGTAGCCCATGTCACTTTCCGGCCCTCGAACTATATCTATGCCAAATATCAAGTCAATCCGTTGCTCCGTTGCTGCGTGAAAGAAGAATAAACTAACAAACTTTTCGGATTTATAATATTATAATAATAGGCTAGGTAAATATAAGTACATAATATATTATCAGTATGATGATATCCAAGGATTGCTCAACGATTGATTTGACAGATATTCGATCGACAGTTGTTTATTTTGACATTCTTGCAGCGCACGCTAGAGTAGCTTGCAGATGGCAGAATTTTCCTACTTACTCAACATTTATCATTATATTTTGGACAATTCACAAAATATCTTTATAAATTGTAGCCTATGTGTGTTATTTTGATGTATAAGCTATATTATTGCAAAGTTTCATCTCAATCCGTTCAGTAGTTCCATCATCACAAACTTTCGCGTTTATAATATTAGTAGGATTAGGGTGTGAAAAAACAAATGTTACTTAGATGTTTTTATTTTGAATCTACGAAGCAATACAAGGGAGAGGGCTTGAGGAACCCGTGACGTGTAGCGCCCTCCACGTGGGCTGAGGAAAGAGGGCGACCCTCTCACTGTGCGCAGGTAGTGTACACTGGATAGTGTGGATACAAATGAATTGAAAAATATCCGTAGGGAAATGTTGATCTTAGTTGTTTAAATGCTATGTTGAAACAGCATCTGAAGTCGTATGAATTTAGATGCTTTTACTTACTTAGATAATTATTACATGGATAATTGGCGCTAGTTCCAGTGTAGGTATATATTTTGTTACAGATAATTATTAGGGTTCCGTACCCAAAGGGTTAAAATGGGACCCTAAAACTAAGACTCCGCTGTCCGACTGTCTGTCTATCACCAGACTGTATCTCAGGATCTGTAATAGGTTGCTAGAACGTTGAAATTTTCGCAGATGATGTATTTCTGTTGCCGCTATAACAATAAATACTAAATAAAAACAGAAATATATAAATATTTATGGGGGGCTCCCATACAACATACCTGAATTTTAAGCCGTGTTTCGCTCGCTATTAATAACGGTGACAGATGCTTGAAATTTTCCCAGCATATTTAGTTAAACATTTACCTACTTTAAAAATAAATAACTAAATTAAATTTAATGATATTTTGCTCGATATTTATAACGGCATACGGTAACAGGAAGATGCTTGGAATATTCACAGAATATAAAGTTTTACATTCTCTTCAAAAATAAATAATTCATATATTATTTATTTTAATAAAATAATAAAATATATTATTTATTTTAATACCATATGGTACGGAACCCTTTGTGCGCGAGTCATACTCGCACTTTGCCGATTATTATAGACGTCCTGCAGAGTCACGCTGCTCTACTGAGATATAGTTAACCTGATATAAATTAAGCTACATGACAATATTTTTCTTTAAACTTTCGCGATTTGAACACATTATTATTATATATTACGGGACTAATCCTGTAATTAATTAGTCTACCGTGACCACGGTCGATGCAACTCGGCCGAAACGTCGGGATGAGGAGGTATTTATTTACACCCGTAATTTTAGTGCGCGATTCGTCCCGTAGTGTATAATAATAATAACAATATTTTTTCAAAGGACATGTCCGCAAAATGTATGGAGGCCGGTATAATAATAATCAAAAATTCTAACCACAACACTTGTCACATTTCGTGAAATTTCGAAAACATCAACAAAAAAGAGCCCTCCGATTCTTTTTAAATTAATTTTGAATTTATTAGGAAAAATAAATATATTTGGCTCAATAGGTAGTTTATCTCTATCAACCCTGTTTAAGTAACCACCAAATTGTTAAATAAAAGCATTTTTACCAATTAGAAACACTTATAAAGTATTTTTGTCACATTGTACCTACTAACTGGTCACACTGGTAAGTTATAATTTTTAATTTTAGGAAATTAAGAGATGAATGTGGCATAATCAGCTACAAATGTAAGTAAAATAATGATAGAAGCACTTTATTATTGCTAAACAAGCAAAAATTAAAAGCTGTATTGTTATTTATCATACAATTTATATTTCACATTTAAAAAAAAATGGAGGTATGAAAAAATCTATTTTTTTATATTTTTTTGAAAAGCCCATAAATCAAGCTTTCAAATGATGTATGTATGTATCATCTTCGTTCGATTTTTCTCTGAATAATATACCACTTGTGGACGTCACCTTTATAAAAACAGCTGACTTTGATTAACGACAGGTACACAATCAAAGGAAACTGGTATTACCTAATCTAACTGAATTAGGCAATATTTTCGGGGTTCTGAGCAAACACCCTTTTCCTGACTATTTCCCTGAACAAAAGTAACTGAACTAATCGATTAATATAAGTTCACATCGGTTTTTATGACTCAAACATGGAAATCATTTGGAACTTGGATTTCATTACTGAAATCCTCGAAATTATTTCCTGAAATCTATTCATTGCATCTATTTGAAAATATATTACAGAAGTTCCATTTCTAGTTATTACCCACATTTGGCCAGAGTATTACCGTCCATGAAAGTAAGGTAACTTCTTATGGAGATATATTATCTGAATTTATCCAGTGATCAAAACTTTGGGCCACTAGTAATGAGATATTACACTAGCACCGCGCGGAGGATTCCTTTGATATCTTATGGGATCATAGAGATAGTATGCGATCTATGTTATTTGGGATATTTGTTCAAAGTAATCTTTAGACCTTCAAGGGTCTGTGGATGATCCAATTGCTTTCTATGTAGTAGTAGTGTAGTTTGTCATTATCAAAGTAAATGTGAGCGATACAGCAAATACACCAAAATAAAGTCTCTCCTGTGGTCTGAAAATTGGAATTATTGACCATAGATGACTTATGGTACAAAAACACGACATTTCACTGCGGGTCTTTTGAGTAAGCTTAAAGTAGCCCAATGTGCTATGGAGAGGCCTAAGCTCGGAGTATCTCTGCGAGATAGAATCTGGAATGAAGAGGTAGGTAGACTAACCAAAGCCACCGACATAGCTCAGTTCGTAGAACGGATGGCTGCTGGAGCCGTAAACTCTTCGAATGGAGAGCAGGTACTGGGAAGCGCAGTGTAGGACATTGATAGATAAGCTTGATAGCCTTTAAATATCTAATAAAGACCGCAGGAATACGCTGAATGCATGGTATAGGTAAATGAGAAACATTTTCTTATAAAACAAACATTTTACCAATGTTGCTAACCTACTAACCTTTTTAATAGTTTACTGCAGGACGTAGGCCTACCCACGAAAAGTGATTGGGCCATATGCACCACGCTGGCCCAGTCCGGGTTGGTGGATTCACATACGCCACCGAATTTCTTCTACAGACATATATGCAGGTTGCCTCACGATGTTTTCCTTCAGCGAAAAACCAGTGGTGTGAAGTTCCGTACATAAATTCCAATTGGTACGGGACCGTGACGCGACCTCACGATTGTAAGGCGGGTGTCATTACCACTAGATCACTACGGCTCCCACTAGATCACCACGGCCCAATCAATGTTACTAACCTACTAAGGCTCATTAGAATTTTAAAGCATACTATTATTATGCTATTAGATTAAATATCAGCAAAGGAAGTCGTGATAGAGTCTAGTTTTTAATTGAAACGGAATTAAGGATCTAATTTTAATATTTTCCGGTATCTTAATGTCAATGTTGCATAACATTAAAATTATGACCTACTCGTATGTGGAATTCGTTGATAAAAATGTTAATGATTAAAAATCATCGATCAATATCTTTATTGGTCCTGTTTTTCTGCTTTTCCGATTACCTACCTTTGCTAAATCAGGAGATCACTAGGGAGAGAAGAATTGAACTAACCGACATAGCTTAACAGATTGGCAAGTTGAAATAGCAGTCAGCAGGGCACGGTGACTAATGGGGTAGACAAGTTCTCGAAAGCAGACTACGTATCCAGGATAGCCATATAGCCAGGATATTTAAGGCTAAGGCTAATACTTCTTGTGTTTGTAGATGTTAAGTTAAATAATAAGTTGCTCTACGGATCTTTGTTGTCTGATAATAAAGTTTTTTTTTTTTTTTTTGATGACAATACTACACTCCTACTACATAGAAAGCAATTGGATCATCCACAGACCCTTGAAGGTCTAAAGATAATCCAAGTGCTCAAGCCCACTGCCAGTTGGCAGCGTTCCCAGCATGCTGGCAGCATTGCCACGCTGAATGGCAATGCTTATACGTTGAGCCAAATAAACACCAGCATTTTGGTCACGCATCGCGTCCACCAGACGCTCAGAAAGACTTTTGAAAACGAGATGAGCTCCCAGTCCCCACGGACCCAAAGTCTCAACTCCAAATGGCTCAAATATGTAACCACTACCGAGGTTAGCATATTTGCGCCGCTTGTGCTGCTCAGCCAAATTGGCCGCCGCTCCAGCCCTACTCTGAGTCTCAGGAAGATGTGACGGTGCCAAAGTATCGACGCAAGTTGCGTCCCATACTAAGGGCCGTCCACACTTCCATGGGACCAGCGTCATGCCGTCAGGCCTTTTGCCATCACCACGCGCCAACCCACTCGGTTCGAGTACGGCTGCGATATTGGCGGTGACAAAAGCCCTGCATATGACATCATTAAGGCTGGCGTGGCGTCCAATCCGACCAGCGCTTCTTGAGCAAGAGAGACCGTGGTGACCGAGCTGGTCAACTGCAGTACCACACTGACAGCGATGGGCCTCACAACACCTTGCACCCAAGCGTAAGCTGACAGCTAGACGAAATGCAGTTGGGTCTAAAAGGTTACCAGTATTGAAAGAGGGCAATGCTTGCAACCAAAGACCGGACTCCCATACAGAGACTGCAAGGATACGAGCGCGATCCGCGACGCTAGGACACGTATCTAGAAGAGATTTCCGTGCTAGTTCGCAGATCGGCCGATCCCACAGTCTCTGCGACGATAAAGTCTTTGGAAGCTCGGTATTTGGGCAAGCGACCCTCCAAGCATTCGTTGCCTCATTCAAATGAGCTACATCTACGCCAGAATGGCCTAAAGAAGGTGCGAGGATTTTTCCAATCAAGTTCTGAGTACTATGAATGGAGGACAAGAAAGCTGGTAAAGCAACACTTGAAATTTGGCGGACCCCTAGCCCTCCAAGCCTTACAGGCAAGGAGGCTTGTAGCCACGCCCTTTTACTCATGTCAATATTCAAAACCGATACTAGGGACTGCTTTACAACATCGTCTAAGCTCAAAAGGAGCTCATTGTGTTTCCACAATGGACTACATCGTAAAGCGTACATAAATTTTGGAACAAACAGACAACATCTTATAATGGTAAAAGCCATGTGGGCGTTAATTTTGAGTAGCCTATCAGAGGCACTCAAAAAATTTTGAATTTTTTCTTGAACGAAAGGCGGAAAAGACTCATCTAATATCGGCGAACCTAGAAGGCGAAGAGAAGAACACTTGTCTACCGATTTGATGTTAGGTGCCAAATCATTAAATTTGTTAAGTATCAAATCTTTATCCGGACATGAGTCGCAAACGAAAAGTTCGCATTTCGAAAAATTTAGCTCCAAACCAATTTGACGAAACTCGTCAATAAGAATTTCCAAATCACTTAGGACTGTGCTCGCATCGCCACCCAAAGTCCCGTCATCCAGATACCAAACGTTGAGTTTAGATTGGAGACGTTGAACAATTGGATGAATGGCCAGGCTGAAAATGGCTGGTCCGAGAGGGTCACCTTGTTGACAGCCAACGGAAGATAGCAAAACATCATTTTTGTAAATTAATTTAGTGGGTTTGCCGTAGCATTGCCAAAGAAAATTGAAAAGATCGGGAATTTTGTCTTTGACCTGTGCCAACAAGGCGTCTCGATTAACCGAATTGAAAGCATTTTTGACATCCACCTTAAGCAACACCTCTCCACAATTTTGACCGAGAAAAGTACGAAGCGAATGAACAGCAGCCTCACATCCACCCCGCGAACCAAAGCCAAGCTGTATTGGTTGAAAAAGACTAGTAGGCTTGAAAGAAAAGACTACTCAAAAGAGCAACCTTTTTTCCACAACCGGCTTTGGCTGCGAGACGACGATATGTGGTGAAAACAGCAATAGGTCTGATGCCACCATCTTTTTTGACAAGTGCGCATAGGTTAGCGCCATACAAGACTTCGATGACGTCATCATTGACCCGCCCAGATAACATGAGATTTGCCAAACCCGTTAATTCTCTCAAGAGAGACTCAGCCACCTCACCAGAGCTAAAAGATAGAAGATCTTTTAGATGTTGAGGCGAGAGACCATCTAGGCCTCCGGCTGAGCCGCTCCGAAAAGAAGAAACGGCCGCTGCAATCTCCTGAGCTGACACTTCAATGACAACGTCATCAGGGTGTGGTGGCTCAGGCAGGTGGAGACATGCTGCCGGCGGATACTTGTCACGGAGTGACTGGACCGTATCGGGTGTGTGGGGGGCAATAGTGTCGCT
Source organism: Hypomecis punctinalis (assembly GCA_949316475.1). NCBI lineage: Eukaryota > Metazoa > Arthropoda > Insecta > Lepidoptera > Geometridae > Hypomecis > Hypomecis punctinalis. The sequence goes on along the minus strand of OX438795.1, from coordinate 20,590,566 downwards.
GGAGAACAGGACTCGTGCGGCGCCTTTGATATCGCCATCACTAATTTAGCTCTCTACAATTTTAATAGTAACCGAATCGTCGGTTTTTTAGAATTTGGTTTATTCTGCCTTGTCGGCGGAATAATGCTTTCAAAATCTAAAGAGTTCTCTTCCAATGCGCTGTACTTTACGCAATTTTCCTTTACCCTAGTGGTAAGGGATTTTTTGTTTGTTGGGTCCGAATGTACGTAAAGCACAACGTAGGGAAAAGTCAAGAGGTGTTCCCAGGCGTCTAAAGAATTTTTAGAAATAACATTCCGAATAGCAGCAGATAAACACTGCGCAACCGAAAAACGTGCACCACGCGGGATGCATTTTAAAACAGGAAGAGAACTTTTGAGTGAGCTAAGAACCTCCCAAAGCGGTTTGGAAGGAGCAGCAGCGCTCACGGGACTGCTGCTGGCTCCATCAGAGCCTGCAATAGGGGCCGAAAGTGTAATTTGGCTATTTTTATGGCACCGCGTACGGTGAATTTTGAGACCTTTCTGTCCTTTAAAAAATCGCACTTGGGAACACTCTAGGCACTGAATCATGTCCCTCTGCGACACATTGACGTATTGGGAAACTGCATTTGGCCCGGCCGGGGCGCAAAATGCCATGAGTAACAAGAATTATACTACAAATATAAATAAAAATAAACTTAGGTTCTATAAGTGGAGACGTCAGGACGTCAGACCGTGACGTGGGCGGTCTGCGCAGACTCGGATGGCGTTGACATGGAAACAAGAAAACAACAATGAGCCGCGACTGTCAAAAACCTACCGAATATTACAACACAATAGAAAACAATTATTTGACTATCTCTAGCTCTACAAATATTACCTCGAAAGAAAATAAGAAAAAAAGGAAAGATTGGAGTAGAATTTGGCCCGCTAGAGCAGAAAAATCTGAAAAACAAGGGCCGAGAAAAATTCTGCCAACATGCGTTGACAGCAACTTTTTTTTTTTTTTTTTTTTTCTAGTCCGGTCTTTGGTTGCAAGCATTGCCCTCTTTCAATACTGGTAACCTTTTAGACCCAACTGCATTTCGTCTAGCTGTCAGCTTACGCTTGGGTGCAAGGTGTTGTGTGGCCCATCGCTGTCAGTGTGGTACTGCAGTTGACCAGCTCGGTCACCACGGTCTCTCTTGCTCAAGAAGCGCTGGTCGGATTGGACGCCACGCCAGCCATAAAGTTTATTAAGTTCAAATAAGGCACAAAACTAAGATTGTCACTAAATTATACAATTAGAATGAGTGATTCCATTTAAAATGAGACAGCAGTAGAACTCTACCCTCTAGGACATTATTTTATCGGATTTTACTTGCTTTGCATTACCAAAGGCAAGTTCACACTGACTGAAATGGTTGTTGAGACAATCAAGCTGTGCCCACAGTGTAAAAAAGGTTTAGGTCCTGTTGTGAGAGCCAACTCTTTTCAAATAAAAAAAGTATGCCACAGACATACTTACAAAAAATTTAAATGGCTGTGGGTCTGTGTACCTATTTGAGAACTGTGTATCGGAATGTATAAACTTATACCGTCTTACCACAAAAGTTTTACGCACGGTTTAAACAATGTTTAATAGTACAAATAGTACGGTTAAACAGTGTTTAAAGTGTATTTAAATCTTTTGTGGTAAGGCGGATAATATCCTGCTTTAAAGTCGAGGGTTAAAATCTCTACTAATATTAACGGAAAGCCTATTTTTGGTTAATGATGTTTGATTTTGAAGTGTTTAAAAAATCAATACCTACGTATACTTAGGTATAGTTTAAAAATTTAAGAGTGTCCTAGGCAACTTTTTATCCCGGATTAATTACTGGATTCTGAGGAAAGCTGCGGGTAGAAAGCTGGTAGTTTATAAACAAGTTGAAATAATTTCATTGTGATTGTGCCCTATGGTAAGAAAACCAGCATTTTAGTGCGCCGTCGTGAAAACTTGCAGTTTCGCTTCATGAATTTCAATGTTCCAAGTCCACATGTCGCGGATACGTAAGTCTTTTGTGGTAATTCTAAACTGAATTTATACACCATTTCGACACGTGGAAAAATATTTCACAGACATAATATAGGGTTATCCAGAACTGGTGTATTAAGCCGTAAGGGGGTGATTCAGAACATCATTATAAACAACATTTACATTTACTGGAGCTAACCCGGAATTCGAGAAAAAAATCAGCTGTGTCAATTCCGAGTTGCAAGGTACGGCCAATTGTAGAAATTGTTCATTTTGATGGTGGTTGGTTGTGATTTTTCTTTCAGCTACAGGGCCGGCAGATAATCTGAATATATTGTTTCTCTAAATGACAGACATATATGTACAGGGTTATTTCTAATCAATTAGCATCATTTTAGGGGCTTATTCTGTACATCAAAACTAACACCTTAACCTTTAATTAACTTAACCTTTGTTCTGCGACTTTTGTCAATACTCAAAAAAAATCAGCTGTTCCATACATTTTGTCGCAGATGAACGATATTTTTCTATGGAACAACAGTTTTTTTCGACAAAAGTCGTAGAACATTACTTTTTAGTTTTGCTGTACAGAATAAGCTCCTAAAATGGTGATAATTGATTAGAAATAACCCTGTAAAAGGATTTCATTGTAGTCATCATCATGAGCAACTTGTACAGCTGTTCTTCATCAATTGGTCTAAGGTCGATCTACTTTTAGTACGGAACAGCTGTTGTTTTTTGTGCTTTCAGGGTTGGTCCTATAGTGAAAGTTGGTACTTACAATGATGTCCTAGAATAATCCGTCGTATAGAAAAACTCGCGGAATAGTTTAGATTAGGTTATCTGAATCAAATAACCACGTGATCTTTGTGTAATGTATTTTCAGTCTTGTGTAAAAAGAAACTTTACTTTTGCCGTTTTCGGCTTAAAATTAATTGCAAGAAAAAACTTGTTACATTTTTTGTCAAAAAAAATGACTGTCGTGCAACTTTGTAATCACTTTTCGCAGGTAAAGTTGAAATTTCTTCCAAAAATACTTATACTTATAAAAAAATAACTAGTGCCCTTAACCCCTCGCTGCTTCTGGTCATGACTGCAGGTGAAAGGTAGCGGACAGTGAGGAGAATTTGGAAACAATAACTCTTTTAATTGTAAAAATCTTTATTGCCATCCGTGCCCATTTTGGTCTGAATGTCACTGTGCCGCTTTGAACCTCAATGCCATGGAAATGGACTTCATTATTTTAGTTTTTACTGCAGAAAGTACCTACAGTTAAATCGACCCAAGTTTGCTACTGTAAGTCTATAATAATTACTCTAATCACTCATTCAGACGTTAAGTGGTCGCATTGACGTCCATCCTTTCATCCATCCATCAGCCGTAGGACGTCCACTGTTGGATATAGGCTTCGCCCATGGGTTTCTAATAAGACCGGTTGGAAGCGGCCTGCATCCAGCGCGTTCCTGCGATCTTTATTATAATCGTAAGTCCACCTAGTCGGTGCACGTCCTACGCTGCGTTTGCTGGTCCGTGGTCTCCATTCGAGAACTTTACGGACTGATCGTTCTTCGAACTATGTGCCCTGCTCATTGCCACTTTAATTTACTAATCCGCTGGGCTATATCAGTAACTTTTGTTCGTCTGCGGATCTCCTCATTTCTAATTCGATCCCGCAGAGAGACACCGAGCATAGCCCTCTCCATAGCACGTTGGGCTGTCTTGAGCTTATTCATAAGGCCCACATAAAAAGACCACGTTTTTGTTCCATATGTCATCACTGGCAACACACAACTATAGAAAACTTTCGTCTTGTGGCACTGAGGTATATCGGATGAAAAGACGTCACGCAATTTTCCGAACGCTGTTTTCCGAATTTTCACGCATTATCGTAGGCGGCGGTAAATGCAGATTCACTTCAGGATGTCAAGAGTAGATTGTAGAGACACAAGCTCCGGTGGGTTCCATTGGAAATCCTGGAGTTCCCAAGAGCGCACATAAAACAGGACATTAAGGGTTTTAGTGCGTACAATTCTGCAATACTCAGCTGTCTGAGTAGGTATTACCTAAGTATATGCATTATCTCGAAACCCATACCCATCTGGGGTATCATGCGAAAATTTCCCCTCGTCAAAAAAAAGTGCTGTGCTGTGTAGTTTTTGTGAACTGTAACTGTATTGTTTAACAGCCTCATTAGTAATATACTGTAGGACACAGACCTACCCACGGAGGGTATATGAGCCATATCCACCACGCTGGCCCAGTGCTGTTTTTGCGAGCGTGACTTGCTAATTTCAACTTTCGCCAGTAAGTGATCAGATATGGAAAACTTTTAGATGATCAGAAAAGACAAAAATATAATTAGTTGACATTGAAAATATATAAGCAACAAAGCGCCTAGCCGTAATGATTAAGCAATTTCAGTTTAGTGAACATTTTGAATCCTGAAAAGGTGTGCTTTATAAAATATTATATGTATTAGAAAGTTTTTGTTGCGTGTAGGCTGCGGTTAAATTATGCATCTGTGGTTAAAAGCCTAGTTTGAGAGATATTAAAAATTAATCGCGAGTATCGCGAATCGTAAGTACCTAAGTAGGTAAAAGTGGGTCGTTCAGGGTTTCGAACTTACTTAAGAAATATAACTTTTTACCTTTTTCCTGCTTTTGGAGATTTATTTGCGATTTTCAAAGATTTTTGTGGTGATTTAGGATTAGGGAAAAAAGTGTTGCCGTATTTTTATGTTATTTTGGATTTGAATTTTTGTTTCCGTTCTATTCCGCAGTACTCATAGCAATATTATATTCATATTCATATTCATATTATTTTATTGGTATCAAAATATAAGATACAAGTCAATTACAATTGTTGTTATAATAATATTAATCGTTAAAATTTCAGCTTCGCTACAAGCAAAGCACAATTATCTTAAAATTATAATTACTTAAAATTAATAAGAAAATAACAAAGTTAAATGAGTTATCAAATATTAAATTGTATAAACAACATAATTATCATTCAACATAAATCTGAACAATGCTTCAATACCAAAACTTATGGCAAAAATTGCATAGTTCAATTAATTTACAAATAAGTATGTATTTGTAACAAAATAATAAAAATCATCTAATATAATAGAAAACAGTCTAATAATAAGCATAGCTATTAGCGCATAAGTGATAGTTACCGATCAACAAAAGGTAGGTACCGCCACTACACTGTAATGTATGTTTTATTAACGTGCTTATGGCGGTGTATGACTATTTTGATGGCTGACGATTTTGCCACAAATACCTACACTTACTGGTAATTAATTAGCTTCCTTTTAAAGGCATATTCTGTACATCAAAACAAACATCTTTTGTTCCACGACTTCTTCGTTTTTATTTTCTTCCATACAAAATTTAAAAAAATAATTGGACCGGTTTAAATTTAATTGATTCTACTTATGTAAAAAGCGCGCCCGCGAGACTTGGAACTCAGAGGTGTGTGAATTATTCAAACTTGTGTAAATCTTAGAAAGGTGTGTAAAAAAAAAATTTCATGTACATATGCTGATTACTTTTTTAAATCTTTTGTTCTGATTTGGGAAAAGTTGTAAAAAAAAGGTGTTTTTTTTATGTACAGATGTACAGAATGTACCCTTTGAAGGATGCTAATTGATTACTAACAACCCTTTATATTGTGTCTTGGTCCAGGTAATCAGGTAATCACAAGGCTTCTCCAGTATTAAAATCAGAAGTTTTCAGTCGGGTATGTAACTAAATTAATCCTGATCTAATACAATCTGCTACAATTTTGCTGAAGTAACGCAGCTATTACGAGTGGATATTCTACGGCACTGTAGATGTAGATAAATATTTACAAGAGCATTCATCTGCAATACAATTTCATATCAAGTAGATCTCACGGTATAGTTCCCCGGGCCTTCAGATAAAGGGTTTATGCCTTTATGGGCCATCGTAACGCCAACACTAATGTTATGTATCTCGAATATCGCCGCAGTTAATCTGAATGCGAGTGGAGCTTTTTCAGTCATTTCCCAGTGCCAACCTAGTAACTTTAACTTTATTACGTACAGTTCGACTGTGTTCTTTTTTTGTCCAAAATACCTACTTTACAGCCTCAAGTCAGAAGTTTTCCAATGACCAATGGTGAAAATCGGTGAAATTGATGGTGCAGTTGGTAGTATGTACCTCTGCTTGTGACACAGAGAGTATACAGTTTTTTAGTAGTACCTCTGCTTTTGACACGGAGAGTATACAGTTTTTAGTAGTACCTCTGCTTTTAACACGGAGAGTATACAGTTTTTAGTAGTACCTCTGCTTTTGACACGGAGAGTATACAGTTTTTAGTAGTACCTCCCGAACCAACGAGTTCTTTGAAACTTAAGTACCTACGGAATTTTACACTATCATAGGTTTTCGGTGAAAGAAAACATCGTGTGGCCACTTATACCTAATAAGCCGTGGTGGTCAAGAGATAGTGACACCCGCCTTACAATCGTGAAGTTGTGGGTTCAAATCCCCGGTCCCGTACCAATGAGTTCTTTAATTTATGTACGGAATTTCACACCACTGGCTTTTCGGTGAAGGAAAACATCGTGAGGCAACCTGCATACGTCCGTAGAAGAAATTCGATGGCGTATGTGAATCCACCAACCTGCACTGGGCCAGCGTGGTGGATATGGCCCAATCACCCTTCGTGGGTAGGCCTACGTCCTGCAGTGGACTATTAAAAAGGCTGGTACAGTACAGTACAGTACAACCTATACCTACGTCTGCAGAGGAAAATCGATGACGTATTGAATCCACGCATTAGATCAGCGTGGTGTATATTGCCAAATAACCTTTGGTGGGTAGGCCCATGTTCAGCAGTGGACTATTCACTAGTTACAGTACATATCATTGGAAATCTGCTGTGATAGCTTGAGCTCAGCCACAATATGACCTGTATCTTCGGGAACCATGTGGCGGACCATAGTCTGATACCAAGGGCAGGAGAGACAGGAGTGATGTTTACTTCTTTCGTTTTTTTTTTCGATTTTCTGTGTGGTTCGCGGACATTGTATTGTGTTAGGACTTCTATATGCATGGTAGATCGAATATGATGATGAATTCCGTTAGGGAGACATTAGGTATTTCTTACAACTAGGTGGTTTATACTTAAAAAAAAAGTTTATTTCTCATGTTTGCGATATTATATCCTACTAGTCCCACTAAAATTATAAACGCGAAAGATTGTGAGTATGTATGGATGGATGTTTGTTACTCTTTCACGAACAAACAGCTGATCCGATTTAGATGAAATTTGGTATGGAGGCAGCTTAGACCTTGGATTAACACATAGTGCGTTTCACGAAACAAGTCCCGCGGCAAATAGTGAAACTAATTTTAACAGATCGCCCTGACGCGTAGTTCTGAGAGCTTTCTTTCGAGAAAAGTGCTCTAGTAGGTATCTCTGTATGAGTAAAACTATAGAGTCGCATCACGACAGGAGTCCCGAGAAATAAGTGAAACTTATCTATTTATTATATATATTTATCTCAGGATAACGCGGGTAACACCGCAGGGCGCAGTTAGTACGAATAAGCCGAATACAGCTTCTTAGCGGCGCGGCCGTGATGCTACCTACAACTACAAGTTGCGAATAACCCAATCCTCGCGCAGCTGGTAAGTGAGGTTCACTCAGGATTGGATCATCCGTAGATTGTAGCTAACATCCCAGCCGCCAATAACTTTGATTCGGCATATACCTACCTACCTACCTATTTATTATTTCGTGGTACTTAAACTGTGCCAATATCTATCAGCACATTAATTTATTACTTTATCAATTCCTGCCGACCTCTGTCGCGTCTCATCTATATGCACGTGAAAAATTTACAATTACAAAATATTGTAATTGAATGGATGTTGGAAGCGTTGCAAGTATTAATTTCCTTATCGTTATCAGTGTTTGAAAGAGACGGTAGTATGTGCGTCTCTTTCGTAAGCGTGATTTACAGTGCTGCCATCCTGTCACATCAAGCCATATTTAGAGATTTTCGTTTCTTTTCTATTTTTGATTCAGTGTCTTATATAGTGCGTTTTTTTACCATGATTGTCTGTTCACGCAAAATACAACTAAGCTATTTGCGATCGCTTTTCTTACTCTAATATTGACTTATCGTCCAATTTGAGTTCCCTACCAAGTGTAGGATCGTCTTGGGAATTATTTTTTGGATGGAAAATGGAACGTTAGGTAACAATAGCAAATTGGTCTGGCGTTTTTTGATATTTTTTTTTTCAAACATTTTTGGTCTATCTCATCTAAATCTATTGCTAATCATCATATATTCATAGAATTTTCAGTGATACCTTCGCATCTTTTCTAGTCTAGTAAGTCAGAAGACGTCATCAAACTGGTCGGAAGGCAATGGATGAGGCTAGCACAGGATCGGAAAGAATGGCGAGAAAGAGTGTGTGTAATAAGCTGAATAGGTAGATAGGTACTCAAGTCTGCTAGTCTAGCGTTTAATACCAACCATAGAATATTATAGATACAAATAAGCGCCCACATTTTTTGAGAACTATGGAATTTGACGTTATGTCACACTCAACTTCTTCCTAATTTGTTTACCGTTGTTCCAGAGAAAATAATGACAACAGTTGATATCATATTCATATCGTACTTACCTCTAGTAACGGTAGCCATTTTTATCTCATCAGCATGTAGTTATGCTTAATTACTAGTTGTTGGAGCCTCCTTGTATTTCTAAGCTCTGTTTACTATTTAAGTATCTGTGATGTTTAGCTAATACGTGCCTAATACCAACACAAAGCTGGCAGCACTTTCGATGCGTCAAAATTCGGGCATGCGCGGCGCTTATCGGCGGATTCCACCAATCGCAGCGAATAACTGGCGCTTCGTTCGTTCTTGCGCAAGGCAACTTTCTTCGACCGCCAGTGCGCATGCGGTAACTCTGTCAGACGACCGCTTTTTCACCTAACCTCTTTCATAGAAAAAATCGAAGTAAATAAGCAAAATTTAACACAAAAATGGCTTTTTCGACGCTGGAAAAAATTGCCATAGCGGTGTTAATATTATTTTTGTTCCTATTTGTGAAGTTTATACTGAAAATTGTGTACACTTATGCAGTGGGCCCGATTATCAACAAAGTGGATTTTAAAGCTAAAGGAAAGTGGGCACGTAAGTACTTATTTTTATGATTAATTTTCATTGCAATAAAATCTTTTATGTTTGATAAATGTTGAGAAAAATAGTAACTTTACGATAGTGGTAACTAAATTCTATAAAATTTCAGTGCTCAGTGTTACTGACCCGCTTGATTATATTGACCTATCAACCTATTTGACATGCAAACCCACATACATTTGGTCGGCAACAATAAATCAATGCCTATTCATTGTATTGGAATGAAATACCTACTGGAACGATTTAACACACTTTTTTATTGAAATCTAGAATACCTATTTGTTTACCTATTAGGTACTTTACAAATGTGTGTCCAATATTTCCAGCTAAATGATCCATAGTGCATGCTTAATTTTTACGCATATTAATGAATCTTATTTCTGAAGTGTTAAGGGTCAGTTTACATTGATAACGACGTTTTGATTGACATCTAAGCAGGTTATATTTTTGTCTATTTATCATGCACCGCGATGACGTCGCTTAGGACATTGACCTTATTGTAGATGTAGAAATTGTAGAATATAGGATAGGCGTAGAATAATAATAGTTACCATGGCAACATGTGGTGGCCAGATGACCTGATTAGGACCAGCCGGGCTAGGATGCGCCCCACAAAATATTTCTTTCGACGTGTCAGAACGAGATAGGGTTATAGCGTACCTAGTATATACTTATCTGTAACTTTTTCACACGCCGAAAAGATTTCTTTTCGTGGTCGCATGCTTGGCTTACAGGACCGCGCAGGGTGCATACTCGTACCGCTTCCAATCAGTTTTAGGTGTAAAGTTTTACTGGAGAAATAGGTACTTACTACCTATAGGTCTCATTACAGAAGTTATATCTAGGCCGAATCATAAAAAAATAATATTTATAATTCTCGAATGTAATGTAACATTTATTTTATTATTTACCAACAGTTTTTCTTCGTGTATTAGGTACTTAAGAGTAAACATATTTTCAATTAATGCTCTAAGCTTACTCATGTACTTTCTTAAAGTGTAATTATTTATGCCTGAAAACTTAGCGCATTATCGTGTATTAGGTAGGTATTACTTGACAGGTAAAATACCTATGGGCATACTTATTAGGTACAGTAAGTATAATTTGAGTAATTTATTATAATAGTTATTTATATAAGTACGTTCCTACGCGTTCCTAGGTTAGGTAGGTACCTTAATGGTTGCATTTGGTAACGGACAGACGTGAATGAAACACACAGAGGGAGGCCTACGCCCAGCAGTGTGTTACCAGGTTATCACAGGCTAATGATGATATAATTTATTTTAGCGAGGTGAGATTTGTATAGAGCTAGCTTTACCCGCGACTTCCCACAGGATTTTTAATTTTTTCATGGATAAAAAGTATAGGCCGCGCCACACAAGTTGGCGGATGTGAAGTTTTGTACAAGCTGCGCAACATCCAATCAACGTGCGGCTTTATATCAGCTTCAGTCAGGATTGGATATTGCGTAACTTATAGCTAACTTCACATCCGCCAACTTATGTGGCGCGGCCTTAAGCATAGGACACTCTCCGACTTTTGAACTATATGTTTATGCCAAAAATCAATTCTGTTCTTACTCTGTTGCTACGTGAAAGAGTAACAAACAAACCAACAAACGCAATCGATTTATAATAATATTAATGATAAGGTAAGCAATTAAGTTAATTAACTCTACTTAACTATTCAATCACTTAATTCAAAGCTTATAATTACAACACTAATCACATCAATGAGTGTTATCACACTTTACACTAACTTATAGATCTCTGTTGAAGGACATCCACATCTAGACATTGTTATAATATCGTCTGTCTGTTATAAACTGTCTCTTTCCAATGAAATCGAGCTTTTTCTTTTTGACCGACGAACCACCGGAGGAGGTATACAATTCGACGCGTTTTTTTTATGTATAACCACGCATAACTTTTTTTATAGTAGTTCGATTTCAATAATTCTTTTTTTATTGGAAAGAATATACTTTGAAATTGTTCTCATTAAAATTTTACCGTTATCGGCTGAGCCATTTTTGATAAATCAACAATAATGTGAAAAATGTTACATCGATCCGTGCGTAATATTTGCGTTCTAGCGATGCGCCTCGGCTTCGCGCAGGTACATATAAACATTTGTCTTGAATTATTCCATCTATTAAAACAAACTGCATCGAAATCCGTTGCGTAGTTTTAAAGATACAAGTATACGTGGGGACAGACAGCGGAAAGTGACTTTGTTTTATACTTTGTAATGATTCTGTGCACGGGTGAAGCCGGTCATACTATTTTTTTGCAAAAAATAATTATTACAATAAAAGTTAGGCCATTATTCGCCATGCTGCGGCCAAAGGCGGCTTAGAGACCGAATCATACAAGTCAGCGATGTGAAGTTAGCTCCAACTGCGCGACACCCAATTGACGCGACGACAGGCAGTTTTATGAGCTTCAGTCAGGAATGGATATTGCGCAGCTTGTAGTTAACTTCACATTCGCCGACTTGAGCTATGATTCGTTCTATAGAAGACTACTTAGACATAGGCCGAATAAACATGCAATTTTTGCCAACTTCTATCAAAGCCTGTCAAATTAAATTATAGTACCTAACAACAAGATTATTTTTGCAAAAATTAGCATGACCGACTTCACCCGTGTACAGAATTCGCGAATATTTGGCACGGATCGATGTAGCATTTTTCACATTTTTGTTGATTTATCAAAAATGGATCAGCCGATTTCAATAAAACTTAAATAGGACCAATGTCGAAGTATATTCTTTCCAATAAAAAATAATTTTTGAAATCGGACCACTATGAAAAAAGTTATGCGTGGTTTTACATAAAATATATATACATATATACGCGTCGAATTGTATACCTCCTCCGGTGGTTTGTCGGTCAAAAAGGCAGACTCAATGATATTGTTGCGTCAGGGCTCCACACTTTTGATTATACTTACCAGTTTCGAATATAATAAACGTGTATATTTAATTTAGATTGGCAGTGAGTGGCCCAGTCCGTAACCTGCTCGCATTCACCACAGACCAAATAAAAAAATAAAGACAGAATGTTGTGACAAGCAAGTGAGGTCGGCAAAACTACGCCACGCCGTGTACAGACACAATTACACACACATATAAGTAGAACGAAACTACGACTTGGTTTGTCAGTCGAACTACGGCGGCGCAACACAGCCGCACTCACCACATGTATAAAAAATCGACCTCACTTGTCTGCGATTTACGACTTTGTCTTGATTTTTAGGGTTCCGTACCTCAAAATAAAAAATGCGGAACCCTTATAGGATCATTTTGTTGTCCGTCTGTCCGTATTTCCCTTTTCCCATTATATTTACCTTTTAGCCAGCGGCGTGCTGGATATGGCCCAATCACCCTTCGTAGGTAGGCCTACGTTCTGCAGTGGACTATTAAAAAAAGGATGGTACAGTACAGCACAGTTACAGTAGAAAAAAGTTAGAGCCGTTTATGTCGTAAAAACCGCATATTTTGACACTCATAATGGAATCAAAACTATTCAAAACCTACAGGGTACTTTCAGTTGACCTAGAACTATGAAATTTGGCAAGAAGCATTATCGTAGAGTACAAATATAGGAACAAATCTAAAAACTGTACATTTTTAATAAAATCACAAAAAATAGGGTCTAAATACAAAAAATATAGGCCCAAAATTCAATGTGAGTAAATCGTATCAAGTGGGGTATCATATGAAAGAGCTTCCTTAGAACATGCTAAAACAGGTTTACAAAGTGTAATTTTCGATGTACCTATGACGAGAAAAGTAAAAAAAAAACCTTTTTCGATGATTTTTATGAAATTTACAGGATTTGTACGGAATCCTCGGCGTGCGAGCCTGACTCGCACTTGTCCGGTTTTTTTATTTGGTCTGAGGCGTTCACAAGGAAAAGGCATTAAAAAAAGCATACATTTGTGCTTTTTTTAACCGAAATATCCTACTGACGCTCGAACGAGGGAATTCCTAATCGTCCTTGACGCAGGTCGATATCGTTATGATTAGTTTTTGGTTCACAACATTATACTTACCAGTCTCTTAGTTAATCTTGTTGCGGTTTTTTTCCTAATAAATTAAAAGTTATTACGATGAACTATAGGAAAATTTGAATCTGCTCTGATATTCGGGTTTCCGTCTCAGTGCTTTACTAATTTTTACAATGTGCTTTATTAATTTTTACTTTACTAATTCATGACAAGAACTATAACAATAGAAGGTTTAGTCGCAAAATGACAAAAGCGCGAAATGACAACCGGGGCGCAAATTGTACAAAGAGCAAAATGTTCAAAGAGCATTACGTCCAAGGCGCACAATGACTAGGAAGAAAAAATGTGCAAAGCGCACAATGACTAGGAAGCAAAATGTCTATAGCGCAAAACGTCCAAATTTTTTTTATTCTATTAAATCAACTTCCATGACTTGTTTTGGTGTTTGAGTACAGCTATTTGCATTTTAAAACCTTATGAGCCATCTATACGAAGCTTAACAGTGCCATCTACGTACGCGATATGAAAAACAACACACTTAAGCTATGTGTACTAGTAAAACCATATTTTTTCCTGATATCTTTCATAGTAATTATGTTATTCCTTAATTTTTAGGGTTCCGTACCCAAAGGATAAAACGGGACCCTATTACTAAGACTCTGCTGTCTGTCTGTGTGTCACCAAGCTCATGAACTGTAATAACTAGAACGTTGAAATTTTCACAGATATATTGCTGTTGCCCCTATAACAACAAATACTAAAAACAGAGAAAAAATATTTAAGGGGAGCTCCCATTTAACAAATCTGTATTTATAGCCGTTTTTGTCTATTAATAATGGTGACAGGTAGTTGCTTAAAATATTCACAAATATTTGGTCAAATATTAACTTTAAAAATAAATAATTAAATTAAAATAAAATATATATTTACGGGGGCTCCCACACAAGAAACGTGATTTTTTGCTCAATATTAATAACGGCACAGGAAGATGCTATAAATATTCACAGAAAATTGAGTTGTATATTTCCTTCAAAAATAAATAATTAAATTAAAATAAAATAATGTATTTTCCGGACCATATGGAAGCCCCCCTTAATGTAAGGGGGGCTTCCATATGGTCCGGAAACGAACTTGGCCGATTATATTATTTCTAAATATTATTGCATCATTTATTTAACGGACATGAAATTTGATTGTTATGCAATGACATGACAAGTTATTGAAAACATATTAATTTGACGATAGTGTTATTGAAAAAAATATAATTTGAGGATAGTCGGGTACTTATACTATATTTATACTTTGTAGTTACCACACAACTTTGTTAAATCTGTTGTAGTTTTGTTTAAAACATGCTCGTTACTGTGTTGACTCACCAAAATAATTTGTATATCATCGTAGTTATAACACAATATTAAACCCTTTAAATTTTGTAGTATTAATTGGAATTTTGGACGTTGTGCGCTATAGACATTTTTCCTTCCTAGTCATTGTGCGCTTTGGACATTTTGCTTCCTAGTCATTGTGCGCCTTGGACGTAATTATTTTTGAACATTTTGCTCTTTGGACAATATGCGCCCCGGTTGTCATTTTAAGCTTTAGAAGATTATGCACCTAGAGAACGAAGTCGTGCCTTGTGTCACTGGCTACATATTGGACTACTCTAGAGCTAACTCTCGAGCGTAGCGAGGGTGTTCGCGAGGGAGTTATTTAGCGTTATTTTGTCCAATGAAACAGAATGTAGAGTGCGGCCTAGCTTAATTGGCGTCCTATGCTTCATTGCACTTGTGCGACATGACCATTTTATGAAAACCCTACAGGGCAGTCGCAGATCGAATCAAGGAGAATGTAGAAGTCATGTCGTACTGGGAGGTGAAAACACTGGCCGAGGACCGCGAGAAGTGGAAGTTGCTCCACCGACAAGAGTCGAGCTCTTAAATTATGAATGAATAAATTAATGCTGCACTTACTGCTGCAGTCTCCATTCAGCCATCTTTTTATGGTCCCACATAGCCCGAGCTTTGATTACGCCATCACTTCTTCCTAATCTGATGGTAGAGTAAACGGAAATGAGTAGATTGTAACATAGGTATGTTTCACATCTTTGATTTTTACTAAATCTATATTCTAAGAACTAAGACTAGGTTCAAAGATCTTTATTGTTATATCACAAGAAACATATCGTCTCACTTATGTGATAATCTTAAATACTACATTATAGTAACATGCACTTAAAGGTCAGTGGGCTATTTAACTTGTGTATGAACAATTAACAATTTTAACGTAAATAACCAAAAAAAAGTTAATCAAAAACATCAACACCATTAAAATTGTTAAGTAGGTAAGACGCATATAATTCAGCGAATAGCCAACTAAAAACATTACACTCTTTGTACATAATATGTATGTAAGTAAATAATTCTATTAAATAACACATCAATCCACAAAGTGAAATCAACAAAATAAAATAAATATAAAATAAATATACCTACAAAATAAAATAAATATACCTACTAAAATAAACTAATAATTGATATAAATTTACGTAAATATACTAAGGGTAGTTGCAATAAACTATATTTATCTATAAACTATGAAAACTTGTCAAAAATATAATTATGTCTTCAATTTCTTTTTATAAACCATAGCAGACTTCAATTCCCTAATACTATTCAGAAGTTTATTATAAGTCTAGGGTATGAAAAGCGAAATTTAAGGTTAAATGAATTTGTATTTTCCCATTTAGAAATTTTCCGGATGAAAAATGAAATCATAATTTACTATTGGCAGTAAATTTGTTCGTCATAAGCACAGAACAAGAGAACTATACTCTATAAAATTTAACTTGATCTCTGCGACAGCTGTCAGAAAAATCACGCCTATGAAGTCTTGAATTTCTTAACAGACAGTACCTGTCAATGTAATACTTTGTGAGCATGCCGATTAGTGATGGGCGACGAATGATCGTGACCACAGAGTTTTAGATAAAAGTTTTAATTAAAATATCGATACTCTATACTGACGATATTTTAAATAAAACTTAATTTATCATTAATTTTATTGTATATTTTAATATTATAACATTTTTTACATGTGTAATTAAATTAAACCCAATTATATGATATGATACATTAGCATCGATAATAGTGAAAAACGTCGATAAATACTATCGTTACATTATTATGAGTATTTATTTAATTATCATTATTTACATGTGTACATACTTGATCTTAAATAATAGTAAGTAAATAAAATCCAATTTCTCACCTTCAACTACTCATTCGATTTCATTACAACATTGTTTGAAAATCGATTTTTTCCACCACTATCTCAACTCTAAAAATGTCAATCTTCTAAGTCAATGTCACTGTCGCAGAGATCAAGTTAAATTTTATAGAGTATAGGTCATAAGTGTAACAAAACATTTGAAGGCGCATACAGTTTCACCCATTTGGGGGAGAGCACGGAAAGTACGGATGACTCCAATTTTACCCATTGTGGTTTAGTTCGGATACGGAACTCATTTCTCATTAAATTTCATTGATTCTAGATAATTATCAAAAAATTATTCATTTATGATTCCGATCCTTGAGCCAAGGCAAGTCGCGAGAGTATCCGCGTTCGCCAAATGCATCGTGTTGAATTGCAATTTAACCCTTGACTTTACACTTGCAAGGTCAAGCGGATGCGTCGATACGTAAATTGATTTTTAACCGACTTCAAAAGAAGTCCTTAATTCGACGGTGTTTTTTTTTATATTATATACTGGTACTACCCGTGACCACGGTCGAAGCAACTAGGCCGAAACGTCGGGATAAGGAAGTATTTATTTATCTCGTAATTTCAGTGCGCGATTAGTCCCGTAGTATATGATAATACTGTGTTCAAATCGCGAAAGTTTAAAATCAACAGGTGTTTTTTTTTTGTTTGTGTGTTACGCAATTACTCTGCCAATTATGGATGTATTTTGATGATTATTTTTTTCTTGGGTAGATTATACTTCAGAAGTAGACATATTGAAATTTTCTCGAAATCGGTCCAGCAGTTTTTGTAGAATCTAAAAACTGCATACATAGATTCGAGTGAAGTATTGGAACGTCGTACGTAGAGAAGCATTGAAGTCTTGGGTATTGCGGCGTTTCGCTACGCAAGCGGTTGGTCCGAACCGCGGGGCGAACTTTTGATTCGACGATTAGGTACGCCATTTTTTGGGAAAAATAAAATGATGTGGGTATGAAATTTAGAGACTTACTTGTGCACTTTAAAACCACAGATTAGGGAAACTGATCTATAATTATAAATCTGGGCTTATAACGGTGCTATTAATTTCAGGATTTTAGGATATATCTTAGACGTCCACCCACATGGTGGACAGATGACCTCATCAAATCGCAGGATTGCTTCCAAACTGTCTTCCTAGAGATACATAGGAGAGGCTCATGTCCGGTAAATCTAGTAATGGATGTATATGGCTAAAACGACGATGTACGTACTCACAGATAGTGGAATATACGATGCGAATATATCGCATCGTATATTATATACAGGGTTACGTATATACAGGGTTATTTCTAATCAATTAGCATCTTCTTAGAATAAGCCCCATTCTGTACATCAAAACGAACTACTTTTGTTCTGCGACTATTATCAAAACTCAAAAAAAATGTTAGTTTTGATGTACGGATAAAGCCCCTAAAAGGATGCTTATTGATTAGAAATAACCCTGTATATATTATGTTAAATAAATACCACTTATATAATTATGTAGGATTGTAGAATATCTCCGTAGTTATGTAGGTAATATAAATCCATATGTATTTTTTACATTAGATATTAATAGAATATCTGATAGAATAAATCGCGGTGGTGGAATTCTCATAAGCTGACAATTGATGCAAAAAATATTTCGCATTAATTTTTAACTTATTTAACTTTGAATCAACAAAAAACATTTTTTTTTACTGCATACTTATTCAAATGATTGTTCTACTTACGTCCAAAATATCGTCAATAAAAACAAGGTTACGCAAAAGGAACGACAAAAAACTAAAATAGGTAATACCTAACAACCTATTTTTATGAGTGATCTAAATTCTGTTTGTAATTTTTCCACCGATAAGTAGGTACACAGGAAGTATAACGTGTTATACTAATAGTATTGTATATTTATACACTACATTAGAAGTCGATTAGGTCCTTTTTAGAACCTCTAGTATATTTAGATGTTTCTGACGTAAATGGAATTATATAATGGAATTATAATTCAACTAACGATTCGCTCCGAATTCACACGGGAACAAATTATAAAAGTTATACTTATTTTTGACCGACGAACCACCGGAGGAGGTATACATACAATTCGACGCGTATATATACTTTTTTATGTATATCCACTTTTTATTAGAAATAATATACTTCGGAATTGGTCCCATTTAAATTTTATCGAAATTGGCTGAGCCATTTTTGATAAATCAGCAAAAATGTGAAAAATGTTACATCGATACGTACATAATACTTGCGTTCTAGCGATGCGTCCCGGCTTCGCTCAGGTGTATTATACATATAAACATTTCTCTTGAATTACTCTATCTATAAAAACAAACTGCATCAAAATCCGTTGCGTAGTTTTAAATATATAAGCATACATGGGGACAGACAGCGGAAAGCGACTTTGTTTTATACTATGTAATGATTCTGTACACGGGTGAAGTCGGTCATGCTATTTTTTGCAAATAATAATTATTATTTAACTTATGGGCTCAGACCAAATAAAAAATCAAGACAGAATGGTGTGAACAAACAAGTGAGGCCGGCAAAACTAAGCTTCGCCGTGTACAGACACAACACACACATGTACACGTATAAAGAAACTATGCCTTGGCTCGTCAGTCGAACTATGGCGGCGCAACACCGACGCACTCAAACATGTATACCGGCCTCACTTGTCTGTTCACGACTTGGAGAAATGACAAGTGTGGAGCTCTCGTATTATATTGAACATTTACAATATATCTGATCGTGTTCTTCTTAATTACTACCCATCCAGAGAGACAGATAAAGAGGTACGCGATTTGCCTCAATGAAGCCAAGTATACCATCCAAAACCGTCGTATTTATGAAATGCTACACTTCTATTTTCTTCACTTTTCTTTTACTATGACTTTTACATTCATAAGCTACACAACCCATCACAATAAAAAAGATTCAAGTATTTAGGTGTGAAATACTTTGTTATATGAATATAACAAAGTATTTCACACCTAAATACTTCTCGAACAAAAATATATCACAAAATTCGAAAACAGCGAATCATCAGCTGGTCACTTTGACAAGTAAACTGCGTCACGTCGTTCAAGATTATAGTTGCTGTACGATCTCTTTCTATCTAATTACAAACTTTTGTAAGATAAAGCAAAAAGCAGTAGCGACTATACCTATGTTTTATCGTTCAATTGAATACGATAGCTCCAGTCATTTCTCCAAGGTTCTCGATGTTCCGTCTTGATTTTTTATTTTGTCTGAGCTTATGGGAGAAATCTCCTATGTGATTGGGAAAATCCCGTCAAAATTAATAATGTACCACCTTCCGTTAAAGAAATAACAGAGACATTTATTATTCAGGGTTCTGTTTTGGAAAATACAGGTTGTGCATTATTAATAACAATTTTTACTATGCGATCAATTGCAAAATCGCGAAAAGAAAATCTATACATTTAATCGCGTCAATATGGGCCTTTAGAACACTTACACACATCAGTCATCAGACTTCCATGCTATGTCCAGTGTCCACTGACATCCCAACTTGCCAATCAGATTCAGATACATAATACAAAATGTTTATACCTAGCTTATTTTATCAACAGTTTTACCCACGAAGAACGTGGCACGTAGTTTCTTAAATCCGCTGGGCTATGTCCACAATTTCGACTTCTTTCGTACTTTGTGCCATGGTTATATCGGTTATGTCACACCGCACATACTATACAAGATATTTAAAATTGATAAGAGCGTTTCTTATCACTGTGGCTAAGTGTAACATCACTAGCACACGTATAGGTATCTTACAGTTTTAGCTGCATTTGGCCAACTCGTATCGTACCACTAGTTAGATAGGTATATATATACCTAGCTAAACATATCGTGTCGCTATCAATAAACCATGTTTATAGCCGAGGCGTCCATAAAGATAAGCTTGCTGGAAGTGTACCTACGAGAGAAAGTAGGTATGTTACCGTGAATACAAACCCTTAGCGAAGTAAAAAGAATCGACCAAGTGCGAGTTGTACTCGCGCACGTAACGTTCCATACCGTATGGGATGGTGTATGGGCCTCTTTAGCTCAATTTCAAGCGTAGGTACTACCTGTTGCCGATATATATATATAATATCTTCGAGAAAAACACGGCAAAAAACACGTTTTTTTTATTTCAAATAGGTTTGCGTTTGACTACACACTGCCTGATGTTAAGCAGATATGCGGTCTAGGATGTAGCACGCTTACCTAGAAGATACCTATTTACTCGAGATTTGAAGACACCTACACTGTACTTTAACGGAAAGACAGACACGTTTATTGTACGCGAGCTCCTTTTAAATAGTAAATAAATAACCATTTATTTCGATCACACATTAGACCATAGCATAAAGTTGTGCATCACAATCATTAAAAATAAATATTAAATATTTCTATTAATCTGTTTTTAGTATTTGTTGTTATAGTGGTAACAGAAATATATCATCTGTGAAAACTGTCTAGCAATTACGGTTCATGATAATTATATAGTTTGGTGATAGGCAGACAGATGGACGGACAACGGAGTCTTAGTACCTAATAGGGTCCCGTATTTACCCTTTGGGTACTGTACTGTACTGTACCATCCTTTTTAATAGTCCACTGAAGGATGTAGGCCTACCCACGAAGGATGATTGGGCCATATCCACCACGCTGGCCCAGTGCGGGTTGGTGGATTCACATACGCCATCGAATTTCTTCTACGGACGTATGCAGGTTGCCTCACGATGTTTTCCTTCACCGAAAAGCCAATGATGTGAAATTCCGTACATAAGTTCCAAATAAATTCATTGGTACGGGATCGGGATTTGAACCCACGACCTCATCGATTGCAGGTCGGGTGTTACTACCACTAGACCACCACGGCTTCTACCCTTTGGGTACGGTACCCTAACTAGGGTGTTTAATCAGATTGAACTGCTGGGGATGAAACACAGAAGTTGCTGTTTCGCAAAGTGCAAGGACTTTCAGAGGTGTTAATGCTAATCATTATGAACAACGTCTACAAAGAAACATCGCGAAAAAATGTTGGTAATTCCAAGTAAACATTTCGAGCTCTCTAAAATGTATGGGAAAGCTGTCCTTTTGCGATTTTGGCGTTTCTCATTGTCGGTACCTAAATATTGTTCGTAACGATGAGTAATTATTTTTATATATCGAACATTCTGCATATCAATGTGTAGGAAATAAATTATCATAACGAAATATTAGGCAGTACGGGGATCAAAAAAAAAAACAAAAAATATCGTAAATTTCATTTTTATGGGGTTTTCAGTAATAGTAGGCAATAGTTGCTTGGACGAAAATGCATTATAAGTATTAAAATTTTTGGCCATTCTTCGTGCCTATAGGATGTACGCGATCTCAATTTTTAGGGTTCCGTACCTCAAACTGAAAAAACGGAATCCTTATCAACATCAAACGGATCACTTTGTTGTCCGTCTGTCTGTCTGTGTGTATGTCAAGACTCTTTATCTCAGGAACGCGTAAAGATATCAAGTTGAAATTTAAATTGTATACGTATATCTATAGTCTCTCGCAGTTGTGTAAAAGAAAAACTTCTCAGTTATCGTTTAAAAAAGTTAGAGCCGTTTTTGTCGTAAAAAACCGCATATTAAGACACTCACAAAAATCAAAACCTACAGGGTACTTCCCGTTGACAGAGAACTATGAAATTTGGCAAGAAGCATTGTCTCAGAGTACACATATAGGAATAAATCTGAAAACTGTACATTTTTATTTAAATCACAAAAAAATAGGGCCTCAAAATTCACAAAATATGGGTTCAAAATTCAAAGTGAGTAAATAGTATCATATAAAAGAACTTCATTAGCAGATATGCTAAAACAAGTTTTCAATTATTTTAACAATGAGAAATTTTCGATGTATGACGAGAAAAGTGATTTTTTGACTATTTTAACAACTTACTTCCCAATTTTGTGAAATTTTCACACCGGTTTTTTCTAAAAGTCAAACTTACTAATTCAAAGGTAACCATTGTCTAGGTATTCAATAATTTATTTTATTTATTTATTTATTATTTATTTATTTATTTATTTATCACAATTACAACTACCATTACAGAAATTCCAATGCGATAGTGTAAGTATATATGTACACTGGTCAAATCTTGCTACATGCATTACAAAATGACAATGCTTTTCAACAGCTAGCTCTTATGCATGATGATTTTTCGAATTAAAATAGTTAGGCAAGTTATAATAAGATAGTTAAGTTTTTTGAACATATTTATAATTTAATAGAATAATTTTATTTTACTATCACGTGTGTGGTACACGTGTTAAGCTTAGCTTAGGAGTTAGGACGTCTAAGTAATTCTCATGGTAGACAGAGAGCGCAGGGTTGCTTTGGAGTTCTATTATTATTTTTGACCGACGAAACTGAGGTACTCAATTCGACGCGTATATTTTTTTTTTGTGTAACCTAACTTTTTACATAGTGGTCCGATTTCGATAATTCTTTTTTTATTGGAAATAAGTATCTGCAAAGTTGGTTTAATTTAAATTTTATCGAAATTGGCTTATCCATTTTTGATAAAGCAACAGTAATGTGAAAAATGCTATAACAATCCGTGCGAAATATTCGCGAATTCTGTACACGGTTGAAGTCGGGTCAAGCCATGTTTTGCTAAAAATAATTATCAACCCATTGAAAGGAAACTTATACTTCTTATTTACCATACTTCGCTACTCCCTTAGCACTAACACAGATCTTCAATGTTTGCTCCTGCTTACTCGGTATCGGTATCGTGGACTATGAAGGTTCGGAAAAAAATTGAAGCTTTTGAGATGTGGTCTTATCGTCGCATGCTCCGCATCAGTTGGACGGACAAAGTTACAAACGTAGAAGTTTTGAATGTATGGGGAAGAAACTAGAACTTGTGCGAACGATAAAACAGCGGAAAGTTGCCTACTTCTGTCAAGTACTGCGGCATGATCGATATTCCCTCCTGCAGACCATTATGATGGGCAAAATACAGGGCAAGCGCAAGAGTGGAAGGCGGAAGATGTCATGGCTTCGGAACATCCGGGAATGGACAGGCATTAAGAGTGTCGAACAACTGTTTAGGCTTGCCCTAGACAAGGAGAATTTCAAAAAGCTGACTGCCAACCTTCATTAATAGAGAGGCACTAGAAAAAGAAGAGACTCGGTATCGTGACAATTAACGCATAGGTACATATAAGTTAAAAATCGAGCCCCTGGTTGCTTACAATCGGTCTCAGCCAAACCATAGAAACCCATATTTATTTTGTGTCTATGTATTTAAAATAAAATTCCGTCCTATGAAAAACCCAAAGCCAAATATAGGGTTATCCAAAACTGATGTACCTACTAAGCCAAAAGGAGGTGACTCAAAACATCATTATGAATAACTTTTACCATGGGGCCAACCCGGAATTTGAGAAAAAAAAAGCAGCTGTTTCATACATATTGTTGATTTCGAGTTGCACTTTTGTATGGAACAGCTGATTTTATCTCGTATTCTGGGTTGGCCTATAGTAAAAGTTGCTTATAACTATGGTCTTAATCATCCAATTTCGACTTAGTACAACAGACAATCAGTTAACCCTTTTAAATGATGTACTGTCTAGCTGCAGATTTGTTAAAAAAATCTTGAAATAGTTTAAAATTGTAAAATTGTAAATTAACTCGCTTAACTTGCAAAATCTTTGCAATTATCTTGCTCGTTAAACCGCTAAGTTAATAAATAATTAAAATATTAATGTTGAAGTTTTTATGACTTGAAATTTGCTATGTGTAGGTATGTAAATAATGTAGAGTCTAGTTGCTAGATACAATAAAACTATAATTTGTTAATTACAATGTAATGTCAAGGGTAAATCAGTATACCTTAGCACACAATTTATTTTATTTGCTCTGTAAGCGTAGTGCATAGCAAATTATTTAAAACGATTTGATAAATGTTCAATAATTAATTTGGTTTTAAAATATCCTTATAATTATAGGTTTGCTATTAAATTCTTATTACATTACTTTAAATCCATAAGTGTAGCGAGTGACCGACTAATTTTTTGCATGAATATATAAATATTTATATAGATCACGCGTAGATTTCGTACGAAATGAAGTCACCTAGGTTGACACGACATGACCTCGTGAAATCCGTGAATAAAAGTTAAGTGTTCAATGTAATTTAACTGTCCCTCCATCAGGTGTACGACAACCATCTAGACATAGGCCACCCCTATGGATCTCTAATAATTTTGACCATTTGGAAGCGGCTTGCATTCAACGCAATGTTGCGGTCTTAGTGAGGCTACCTTGTGGATGAACTTCCGACTGCCGCCGGTACGTGGTCTCTAATCAAGAACTTATCTATTCCATCGGTCACCAGCACTTTCTTAGTACGAGCTCTACCCAACAGAAGAGAGAAAGAAATCTGCTGTTCTGTGCTCTACCCACTGCCATTTCAACTTACGGAATTCCTACGGATCTTCTTACTATTGATTTGATCTCGCAGTGACTCAAACATAGCTCTCCATCTCTTCATAGCCCGTCGGGCTTCTTGGAGCGTATTAATAAGAGCCCTATAGTAATTTCGCTTACAAAATGAAATAGCAAATTATATTAATTCCATTTGAGCTTCTCGTTTTTCCACGAAAGAATACTAAAAGGTCCACATTCTTTCTAAAAACGTGTAATACTTTTCACTGGCTTCAGGAATTTAATTAGACACTCACTTGAGTCATAAAATGCTTTAATCACCCTATTAATTTTCTTTAAACTTAATCTAGTAGAGATTCTCAAACTTGTGGACTGGTGTATTTCTTTTAAGGTGTGTTTTGCAATTGAATGATGAGACGATCTACATGCATGCCTGGTGATAAGTATTACTCATGCGTTTGACAGCTCTGCATCATCCAAAATTTCGAGCTTTTACCAATGCAAAACCCTTAGATTATTTACTTGTAATAATCAAAGTGCAAAACCATACGCGGTACAGCACTGTGCTTGTTACTCTGGGGTTGTTTAAAGAATTATTTTTTCTACTTTTATTTAAAAAAATATTTATTCAAAAGCCAATGCCTGAAATTGGCGCCTTTTAAAATTCGCGCGGCCATTAACCAAACCTTGTTTTTTTAGTACAATAAGGTGTTATAAACAACGTTTAATAAACAAAAAAATTCTACCCTCAGTCCGAGAAAAGTTATGAGAGTTAAAAGTTTGTAGATATTCTTGAGGTTTTTTGTAAAGATACCGCATAATAGATCATTTAAAACATATAAATAATGGTTATATCGGTACCTACTATATTATGGTGCGCCAAGCACTCGTGATTTGACAGTGGTCAATCCGCCGGCGATTAAGAATCGCCGCACGCACCGCCGCCACCACCGCCGAGGATGTGTATGTAGTTGGCTGTCTCCTGTCCTACTGTACCGCGCACAGGAGCTTGGTTTGTTTCAATTTCTCACATACAAACCGGCCCCTTCCCCCCGCGCCCCACCCCCCGGCAATCAAAAGAATAAGGATTAACTAATTCTCACTCACGCCTCGGTATTCGGTCGGGGCGCGCTTCACTGGACATACCCCGCGCTTTTGCGCCACACACGGACCCCAACTCGCGATGCGTAGTGTCGCGACACCCAGCCATCATTCCGCTGCTGTCGCTTATGCGACGCGAGGCCGCATCGGGCCTCGCCACTACGCGAGCCCGCCTCGGCGGCCGGGGTCGAGTTTCTCCCCCGGTGCCAGCCGCTTCAACATCGATGTCAGCCACCGTCGTGGCACACTACCGGACAACCACGGCTAAGCGTCGCTTCGCCCTGGCGTGAGCTTGACGCCGCCCAACCTGCGTGCTCGACTGTCGTCGTTGAGAAACTGTGACACTGTAATGAGTGAAATACACATCCGGCAAAAGGAGGTCCTCAAAGTTCTCCGCAGTCTAGATGTGAACAAAGCCAGTGGCCCTGATAGTATTCCGGCCATTGTATTGAGGACTTGTGCGCCTGAGCTGTCGCCTGTGCTGACTCGCCTCTTTCGCCTATCTCTGAAGACAGGTTAAGTGCCCAAATCTTGGAAGCTTGCTAACGTGCAACCTGTACCCAAGAAGGGCAGCCGTGCCGACCCTGCCAACTACAGGCCAATTTCGATCACGTCTATACTCTGTAAGAGTATGGAACGTGTTCTAAACAACAGGCTCCTGGCCTACCTGGAAGCGAATGACTTACTCAGTGACCGCCAGTACGGCTTTCGCCGAAACCGGTCTACTGGGGATCTTCTGGCGTACGCCACACACATCTGGAGTGAGGTCATGGAGAAGCACGGGGAGGCGCTGGCTGTCTCCTTGGACATTTCCAAAGCTTTTGATAGGGTCTGGCACGAGAGCCTTATTAGCAAGCTTCCATCTTACGGCCTGCCTGCTGATTTCTGCACATGGATATCAGATTTCTTGAGGAATCGGTCGATACGAGTTGTCGTTGATGGCTGCTCGTCAGACCAAATGGCTATCAATGCCGGTGTTCCTCAGGGATCTGTGCTCTCTGCGACACTCTTCCTACTGCATATCAACGATCTGCTTAAGCACGGGATCTTTGGGTACGCAGATGACAGTACAGTCGTGGAGAGCTACACGTCCGATGCATAAACCAGCGGGCCACAGATCGAGTTACACAGAGAGGCTATGGTTGAACGGCTCAACTTAAGTCTACAGGCGGTATTCGACTGGGGTGATGCTAACCTGGTCAAGTTTAATGCCACAAAGACTCAGGGCTGTCTGTTTTCGGCCAAAAGGAGACCCTTTCAATTGTCTCCCGCTTTCCGTGTCTCCGTTCCGTTAACTGACAGCTTGAAACTATTAGGCGTTTCACTCTCATCTTCTCTTAACATTGGCTCTTACATAGAGTCCAAAGCCCAATTAGCCTTCAAAAAACTTGGTGTTCTCTCTAAGGTGAGACGGTATTTCACACCTGAGCAACTGCTTAGTCCTTATAAAGCACAAGTCAGGTCTTGCATGGAATACTGCTCTCACCTTTGGGATGGCTCTGCCAAATATCAACTGGAGGCTCTGGAGTCGATTGAGAGGCGAGCCAGGAGGCTGATTGACAACGACACCTTGACTAAGACGCAGCTGCAAAGTCTTGAGCATCGTCGCAAGGTAGCCTGTTTGTCGGCCTTTTACCGGATACACTTTGGAAAGTGCGCCCAGGAGTTGCACAATCTGGTCCCCCCTGCCCTTTTCTTCTATCGTACGGCTAGACGGACGCGACCAAAGCGCCACCCTTTTATGGCGGACATTCCGCGCGTTAGAACCAAGCGTTTCAAATCCTCATTTCTCATACGAACAGCCGGAATGTGGAATGCTTTGCCTGGGTCTGTCTTCCCGTTAAAGTACAACGTGAGTGTCTTCAAATCCCGAGTAAATAGGTATCTTCTAGGTAAGCGTGCTACACCCTAGACCGCACATCTGCTTAACATCAGGCAGTGTGTAGTCAAACGCGAACATATTCGAAATAAAAAAAAATGTATACGCGGTATGCATAATACACGGTAAATAAAAGAATGAATGAACACTTCATTGCACACAAAGACACAGACATAGACAATGACATTGTCGAAGCGATTTCTTCCAAACCATCTTTCAAGTAAATAGTCAATTACCGCATTACAGACAAAAACGGATTATTTGGAGACGAGGTTTGCAGAAGGCGAGATAGTTCCAGGTGCAATCTCACTCCTAACAATTCAAAAAGCATTCAACAGTTTTTATTTATGTCAACTTAACTCGTAATTTGCGCCTAGATGATAAAATAACCTTAAAAACAAATAAATCAAAACAAACTTCTAAGTCTTGTAACTTTTTCTGGACTGAAACTACAGCTGCAGTATTTCATAATTATCATTTGTTACACTATACTGAACTATAAAAACAAGATTTGGTTGATGGCCGCGCGAAAAAAAAAAGGCGCCACCTTCCATACAAAAACCGGCATTGGCTTTTAGATCCTCTTGTCAAGCTTTTAGTTTTAAGAAATATTGTTAAATCATAAAAATAAATAATGCATGTCATAATAAGCACAGATGTAAGTGACTGTAGTGTGTAACATATGAACAAAAAAATTCTCTTTTGTTTGTATTTTTTCTGGGTTTACAAATTCA
This sequence comes from Hypomecis punctinalis, assembly GCA_949316475.1. NCBI lineage: Eukaryota > Metazoa > Arthropoda > Insecta > Lepidoptera > Geometridae > Hypomecis > Hypomecis punctinalis. The sequence goes on along the minus strand of OX438795.1, from coordinate 20,561,956 downwards.
GTTGCTCAAAAGTTTGAGATAGAATATCATGAGAATATTATCTATAATTATTGACTATGGGACTGCCGAAATTTGAAGTAGGATCTCCTTTGCTATGTATCTTATTGTACCCCCGGTCTTTTAATGTGGGTTATCAGACGTTTTGAGGGCTTTGCTGAGTATATTTTAAACTGCAAATTTTGGTAACTTTTCTTGCCTTTAAGTAATATATTGTTTGTGCACACTTTGTGCCATGAGTTGTTAAATAATTATTTAAGTATCCAACAAAATAAAATTAAAAGAACAAATATCTATCAATCTTTTTTTTTTTCATTTGTTAGGCGAAGGTCCGCTCAAACTTAATTCCGATATCTGTTGGACTTTTAAAGTGACAGGCACCAGTTTGAGCACCCACTCGCTCACATTACTTATTAAGGACATAGATTAAGGAAATAATGCTTGAAATAAAATGAAAAGATGAAATCTAACATAGTAAGCTTGGTAGGTAAGTATTTAATTTAGCCTCTTGTAACTCATTAACACGTGATTAGATTTAATAATTTAAACTGTAGGTATGCTATAGAACATAATTTCCTAACAATTGTGTTAGGAATAAGAATTTTCTAAAGATTTCCAACATGATTGGTTGAAAGCGGCTTGCATCCAACGCGTTTCTGCTCCTTTCTAAAAAGGAGAAGTCGTCTGTAGGTTTTTTTTGTGTATGTTCATCAATATTTTCGCCAATTGTAGACCAATTTACAAAATGTTTTTTTAGTTCGAAAGTGTATACTTCCGAGGTGTCCCATTTAAATTAAAAAAAATAATTATGTTGCCTTCCGATGTACATACATAACTACACAGGAACTACATTCATAATAACAATTTCTCAATGGGTTATCTCTACCATAACAATAAGTTGTATGACATAAGCGCGCACCGTCGCCGTAGTAGTAACTGCCGTGTGATCTGTGACGGAAGGCAGACTTTCACCTCCGGTTGGGCCTCGACTGCAGAACAAGTTCAAGGGATTTGCCGTTAAGACGGTGTTGGCCGTCGAGGCTGTACATTTGTATGTTTTCTATCTATCGATTCCCAAATATTTTTGACCGACCTAATTAAAATTGTCTTCATAAATATTATAAATTCGAAAGTGTATTTGATGGTTTGTTACTCCTTAACGCAGTATTATTATTTTACTCCGGTAGTATTGTGTTTGCATAGATCACTGAATAAGTATACCTACTTAAAAGGTTGGATAGTGACATAAGCTACTTTCTATCCCAGATAAATAAAAAAAATCCTATGAGATAGCGCAAAAACCAAAATATATCGCTGGTCGCGGGCAAAAGCTAGTTAGCTTTATATTTCTCACTATTTTAGACCTTAATTTTAGTTTATGCTGTACTGAGTGTCTAATTAATTATACTTAATTAAAGTACTACAGTCAAATGTAGCAGCTTCTCTCATGTCTTTACTGCCCAAATACCTTGACACCTTCAGGGTTGGGGAAATACCATAATATAAATATTAATTTAAATATATTTGGAATTTGGATCATCAACATGAAGAAGCATATTTTTTTTGTCAATTATCATTAACAAGACGGACTTTGTGATTTTTATACGACTTCTAAGTATAAACAAGATTATTTTTTGCAAAAATTAGCATGACCGACTTCACCCGTGTACAGAATTCGCGAATATTTCGCACGTTTCGATGTAGCATTTTTCACATTATTGTTGATTTATCAAAAATGGCTCAACCGATTTCGATATATTTTAATAGAACCAATTTCGAAGTATATTCTTTCCAATAAAAAATAATTATTGAAATGTTCCGATTTCAATAATTATTTTTTATTGGACGAAAAAAGTTACGCGTGGTGAAAAAAAAAAAAATATATTATACGCGTCAAATTGTATACCTCCTCCGGTGGCTCGTCGTTCAAAAAACTACAAAACTAAATAGAATTTGGGCGCTAATTCATACATGTTTTTTAAGCAAACACACTTGTCATCAACTTTCAATCAACACCAAATTGCACTTAACATTAAAATCACGTCACGTGAAGTCATACTTTCTCTTTCACTTACATTTAAATATGCCTACATGGGATGACATTTATTTTTATGTTTTATTTTAAGCTTTATGTCATTTACTTAAGGTCGATTATATTTGTAGATGAAATGTACCTAGTGATGTATGGTGTCTCGTTTGACAACAGAAAGTAAACAATGTTGTCATACTTATGTATATCCAGCCTAATATTGACAAAATTATTTTTTGCAAAAATTAGCATGACCGACTTAACCCGTGTACAGAATTCGCGAATATTTCGTATGGATCGATGTAGCATTTTTCACATTATTTTTGATTTATCAAAAATGGCTCAGCTGATTTCGATAAAATTTAAATGAGACTAATTTCGAAGTATACTCTTTCCAATATAAAAATAATTATTGAAATTGGACTACTACGAAAAAAGTTATGCGTGGTTATACATAAAAAAAATATACGCGTCGAATTGTATACCGCCTCCGGTGGTTCGTCGGTCAAAAATACTTTTTTTATGGTACTATAATAATACAATGTTATGATTATCATCATCATCAGCCGTAGAAAGTCCACTGCTCCGGTTGGATCTCGTACTTAGATAGACACGCGGCGGCGTGTCCAGCCAAGTTTTAGATACACAAATATTATGCCACACATTAGTTACACTGATACACAGACATTAATAGGAAGTGGTGAATATAAAAAAATATAATAACAAGCGCACTAGGCATGTTCACTGGGTATAAAAATATAAAACAGTCAAGCCGAATATTGACTCAGGTATAGAGTTTGTGGTATAAGAGCTTGAAGAGTTAAGTCGTGTAGAGTTAGAAGCTAGGCTCTACATGAGATCTGTATGCAGAGTGTGAGTTTTGTCGTAAACATGACGCGCTCTTAGGCGAGCGCGTAAGCATGTAATTTGTATGAAGAAATGTACAGCGCCACCAGCGGCGCGTTTTTGAAACACAACAAGTTCATACAAACTACATGCTTACGCGCTCACCGAAGAGCGCGTCATGTTTACGACAAAACTCACACTCAGCATACTGATAACTTTTTGATAGTGCAAACTGTAACTCGTCTTGGCCCCATTTTACATAAAAATGTTTTTTGTTGGATTTTTATTTGGCTATTTGCTGTTCGACCAGTTCCTACTGGTCCAACAGCATAGGCCACTGGCCACGGAGACTGTGGCGGTGGTGTTGGCTTCGTAGAGATTTCGAGATCTTCTTGTGTGCAGGTACAGTGGGCATTGTAGTACATGCTCCATGGTCTGTTGAGTGGCGCCACAGTCGCATTCCTCCTTTGGTGAATACGACTATGAAAATGTAGCTGACTAGTGACTACGCATAATTTTTACACTACTTAAATATTTACGCAGTAGGGCATGAAGCAGGTAGTTAGGTACTTGCTTTTTTCTTTTAATTAGAACTCGTTACTAAGAGTTATTTATTTAGAAATTAATTTGCATATTTTTTGTTATATTGCTGAAATGAATAGTAATGTAATGGAGGTAACCTACATACGCATAATCGTTAGTAAGCAAAATTAATGAAAGCAATAACAATATGCGTCCAATCATATTCAACCGCAAAAAATGCTCAAGTAGCTGCCAAAGCGTGCATTTAATTTATTTGTAATCAACACCGAAGTTATGCAACGTTTGGCATGGTAAGTCGTGGGATGGGTGACCGCGTGTGTTGTTTACACTGAGCGCAAAGACTTGCCGCTATGTACCTATCAAATACAAATACAAATAATTTATTGGTACCACCATAGTTACATGTCAAATTACTAATTACAAAAAATATACAAATTACAAAATTACAGCAAAACGATACAATGCAGTCAATCTCATTTTAAAATATAATATAAATTAGATATTATTATATCTATTAAATCACCCTTCGTGGGTAGGCCTACGTCCTGCAGTGGATTACTAAAAAGGCTGGTACAGTACAGTATCTATTAAAAAGTTAATCTGATACAATTTCTGGTAATTTCAGAAAATCTTTGACGTCGTAGAATAATTCATTTTAGAGCCAATTTCTTAATTGAGTTTTAAATGACGCGGCGGAAGGTGCATCACGCACTTGACCGGGTATTCTGTTATAAATCGCGGGGCCTGATACATAGACCGACCCCTCTAACCTCGCGAGCTTGTGACTGGGCGTCACCAGCTGATTATTACTAGTCTCTTGTTACTCCTTAAATCACGGGATTATCTTTAAGCCATGACAGAGGCCTACAAGCGGCTTAAAAACTCTCAGATCAGGGCTAGCAACCTGGCCTATACGATTTTACTTTACCTTAATCAAGTGCGAGTTGAACTTACTTACCAACGGTTCCTAATAATATTTCTGTATCGGATTGATATCAACAGCATACCTATTTAAATGATGGATATATTAGAGAGTGTTAATCATCTTCTCAAATCTAGAAAAAATATAAACTCTGAATGAAAAAGTATTGATCTAAAATTGTTTCCACTTTTAATTTATAAATGTATATTATTTTGGTCACGACGAACTTTATTGTTTCAAATACAAACTAAGAAATAGGTACAGTAATTCTGTTTCTTTGTTACAGTTGTGACTGGGTGCACTGATGGGATCGGAAAACAGTATGCGCGAGAGGTAAGTAGAAGAAGAAGTTACCTTCTCTTCTATTTTAATCATCATCATAATGTTAGCCCTATGATTCCTACAGCTGTATTATACAGGGTTATTGAACCTATTCCTTCTAGTGGGTTATATGGGTGGGGTTATTATCAACAAATTTGACCCCATAAACAAAAGTTAGAAATCATTTCTGAGAAAAATTGAATTAAAGTTTATTTTCCATTTATCGATGCAAGGTGACTTAAGGGTTAATAAAAAAAAGTGTGATGTTTTTGCACAATCATTTTTTTAAATAAATAAATAATAATAATAAATAAATTTAATCATAAATCATATATTCTTGCGCATATGGGTACAACAGGGATCTTACAGAGATAATATAAAGAACCGCCATATCCGACCTTTCGGCATGCAATGAAATTATTAGACAATAAATTTTAATAAGTGCAAATGGAACAATAATCGTTCGTAGCAGGTAATAAGGGTCAAAATCCCTTGTTTGTTGATAGGTGGGGACGTAATCTGGAGAAAGTAATTAAAATTTTCTACCTGGATCTCTTTGTGAATTGTTTTTTCTAAACCCTGTGACCGATGTTAGATGTTAATACCTCATTAGAAAGCTGTTATGCAGTTATTTTTGAAACAATCTGCCTGCCTGTGTTGGCATTTTTTTTATAATTGTCGTACAAAGATATTAATTAACAATGAAAATTTCATTTTTATAATGTTTTCATGTGATAATTATCTAATGTGGGCACCGAGTCCAGATTTTTTTTACTCATAATGATATCCTGATATTTCTGCTAAGTAAAAAAATAAATGATTGTGCAAAAACATCAAACTTTTTTATGAACCCTTAGGTCACCTTGCATCGATAAATGGAAAATAAACTTTAATTTTTTTTTAGAAATGGTTAACTTTTGCATGGAGGTTTATGGGGTCAAATTTGTTGATAATAACCCCCCCTATAACCCACCAGAAGGAATAGGTTCAATAACCAGTAACCCTGTATACCTGTCCTAAAGATTTCCAATAAAATCTATTTAAAACGGCTTCTATCCAACGCGTTTCTGCTGATTTAACTACTGACTAGCTTCGGTTATGAGCTCTAATCGATCCATACTTTCATCAGGCATAAGACGTCCACAGCTGGACAGGACGAGCCTCCCCTATGGATCTCCAATAAGACCAGTTGAAAGCGGCTAATTTCTTTAATGCGCTCTAATATGGTTTACAAAACCAAATGCCAAACAATCCAAGCGTTGTTTTCTCAGCAATATGGTCCCATTTTTACTCTTAGCCACTGATCCCTAAAAAAATTTCCCAGTCACGTGCAGATCATTGCCGTACCACCAATTACTTACGAACCTGAAAGGCAAAATGAAAGCTACACCTTCTAGACTACCTAAGAGAGCTTTTCAAGACCTTACCTATGTAAATCGAAGAACCTGTATAAAGCAAAATTTGCATAGTAGTGTGGCTTTGGATGCCGCAAATCCATTGGAAGTTTTTAATGCAATATGCGCATCTCTGGCGTTCTTTGACTAGAAAAATATGCTTTTATAAAAGCGGTTCGCTAGGTATGTCTGGGGTGGTTTAGGTATGTCTATTGTGTGGTGCTGAGAATACTAAATATTTGTTAGTATTTTGTAAACTATTGCTGCTCTAAAGACGCGGCTGCATCGGAAAAGGTTTTCGCCTTATTTTATTGACTTGACTCATTTCATGACTTATGCAGAAATTCAAACATTTTTGGTGAATTTGAGTTCTAAGTAGATGTTTTTATCAGTTTTCACTGAGATAAACATTTGTTTTTAACAATGTGCTGCCACATTGTTAAAAACAAATGTGGTCACAGTTGGAAACTCCGATGGATGACTAAATTAGGTTTATCATACTAATATTATAAATCCGAAAATTTTTTTGGTTTGTTCCTCTTTCACGCAGCAACAATGGAGCAACGGATTGACTTGATTTTTGACATGGATATAATACAATTCAAAGACCGGAAAATGACATAGGCTACTTTTAATCCCGAAAAAACAAAAGGTTCCTGTGGGATAGCACAAAAGTCAAAATACCACACGGGTGGAGCCGAGGGCAAAAGCTAGTGTACCTATAAGTATTTTGGAGATTACTTAAATTTTCTGATTAAATGTAGATTTTGTAATCCATACAGCTCATTACTAATCAAGAAATGCTGGCCATGGTGAAAGAGAAAAGACGAATTCTGACAACAATAAGGAAGTTTCCTAAATCATAAAAACTAAAAATAATTATACACATTTAAAGACGTTAGAAATATATTAGATACAGTGAAAAAAATGCTCGAATATCATAATAAATGACGGAGTTATGGATGTCTAAACATGACTGCACGAAATCAAAAAGACCCGTAAATCCGTCGCGAGATTATTTGATTTTGTGCGGTCATGCTTAAAAATTCATAACTCCGTCATTATTGAAGATAATTGAAAAATAAAAACACCATAATTTATTGCAGACTTGGTTTAATTTAGTAAAAAGAAAACTAGAAAACGGAAAACTTCCTTATTGAAAATAGAAGAGGAGAGATGTTTGGCCACCCTGTACTTACAACATGACAATCTAATGAATATTATAAGGCAAGAGAGGTAGGGAAAGACCTAGGAGGGCATTTATAGATAAGATAAAAGAGAAGATAGATGTCATGTTGTACAGGGAGCTGAAGACACTGGCTGAAGACCGCGAGACGTGAAAGTTGCTCCACTGACAAGAGCCATCTTAAATTCCGAAAAATGACAGCTCTTAAGATATATTACGATAATACATTTTTAAAAATCTAGTGGACGATCTATAGCTGATAATGGTGATGCTGAATTTTTGTACTCGTAAATTTGTAAAAATGTTTTTTTTATTGCAGTTGGCGGCCCGTGGTTGTGATATTGTTCTAGTCAGCAGATCTCTCGATAAATTGAAGGCGACTGCCGAAGAATTAGGTAACCATCCATTTTAAATAATTTCTAAGATTTTTTTTTTAAATTTGGCTGTACGTTTCTTTGTTCTTATCTTACGTAGTTTATTGGCCACTTGTATTTGCAAAATTTGAAGTGATTAATTATTTTTCGCCAAAAATGGAATAACCGACTTCAACCGTGAACAGAATTTGAATATATTTGGACGGATCAATGTATCATCGATGTACCAATAATACTAATTTTCACATTATTGTTGACTTTAAAAACGACTCAGCCGATTACGGTAAAATTTAAATGGGACCATTTCTGAATATGATCAACTTACTAAAAAGCCAGTGGTGTGAAATTCCGTACATAAATTTCAAAGAACTCATTGGTACGGGAACGGGATTTGAACCCACGACCTCACGATTGCAAGGCGGGTGTTATTACCTCTAGGAAAACATCGTGAGGCAACCTGCATACGTCCGTAGAAAAAAATCGGTGGCGTATGCGAATCCACCAACCCGCACTGGGCCAGCGTGGTGGATATGGCACAATCACCCTTCGTGTGTAGGCCTAAGTCCTGCAGTGGACTATTAAAAAGGCTGATACAGTACAGTACAGTACTAAAAAAGAAGTGATCAAAATCGGCGGTGTATAAAAAAAAACAAAGACAAATTGGTTATAACTAAAGTTGTTTAAAATTAAATATCATACAATTTTGGTCTTCATACATTTGCATTGCAAAATCGATATTTTTTCGGAGATCATGAAAGCCAAAATGTTTTCCTTCTAATAATTTTCTAAGGAAAAGTATTTCTATACGAATGAATATTATTTCCCTATCAAATCCTATTCGACTGGGCTTTGATCTCTATCATGTAATATTTGCATACCAGCCAAGCACAATATTGACTTATATTTCATATTGACGTAATTTTGTTAGTACATTTACCAGTGAGCATATAATGAGCACCTGACCAATAAAATCATGGAGTAGGTATATAACAAGTTAATGGAAAGAACCGAATTGACTTTAACTCTTTTAAATATGTGCAAATGATTTTGTATAATGATCACTCACTATGAGATGTTCAATTAACGTATTTGAGTGCGTAATATAAGAACTACTTAATGCGAATTCGAGAAAAGTAAGTTGACTTACATAGCCTCGTACAAAATTTCAACTCGGAATTAGCAAAATATATGAAAATAACATATGTTTTTTTCATATATTCCGACTTGAATCACACCCTTTCGGCTTAGTAGATCCTTTCTGATTAACCCTGATTACAATGTACTATATCGAGATAAATCGATTTTTTGATCGATGATGTATCAACATAATCGATAAACAATACATGAGAATAAAAGCGTTCCTCACTTTTTTACAACAAAAAATAATAACTCAATGTTGCCTTTGCTGTCCCTCTGCTGGCCAAAGGTCTCTTCGACTACCTTCCATATTTCGCATTCCATAGCTAACTTCCTGTCAAACTTCCTTAACTTATAAATACTTTCTTTTTCTGATAAACATTTCAAAAATTGACGCGTTCGCAGGATTTGAACCTGCATCTCTCTGGGATTCCGGCCCAGATGCTTTGTCCAAATTAAGCTAGTACGCTATCTGCGAAAATGTCGAATTATTGAAAGTGATTTATCATTTTTACCAACTACTACATTGTTGGAAGCGCCATCTTGTGAGAACTGCTTTAAACCAGTTAGCCACTTAATGTGAAATTATTAAAACTTCTTACCATTAACGAGAAAATGGCGCATTGCTTAATCAATGAAATGATTTTTGAAATGTATATCACAAAAAGAAAGTTTCTATACACCTAGTGTGTGAAGCTCGATAAAATCATTTCATTAACTTATAAATGTTAAATTTTCTATTCTAAACAGAGAAAGACTTCAGCGTGTCCACCAAGATAATCCAAGTGGATTTCTGTGGCGATGAGAAGATCTATGACAAGGTCGCCACCGAGATCTCCGGCCTCGAGATCGGCACTCTGGTCAACAATGTCGGGATTTCTTACACCTACCCTGAATACTTCCTGGACCTTCCTGATTGGTAAGAATATAGAATTCCTCTCTTACTCGTATCTCTACTATAACGGACTTTAGTTACTTGTGTTCATTTTATAAATTATTTTACAATTATCTAATGTAATAGTTACATATTTTCACGGCCCAATATACTGAGATCAATTTCCTATAACGGAGCAATCGTTCATTCTGCAAGCCCTACTACACACTACAAATACTCGTATCGTGTAGTTTTTTTACAACTTTTATGACCTCGTAGATAGGCTTACAATAGATTTTATTTCCATTTAGAGTAAACGACCGGCGATACGCATAGAACTGCACGTTATGTTTTGACAGGATCTTAATTTTATCCTTGAAAGTTTAAGTATCCATGAAATTATTTTGAACATCAGTAATATTGCAAACATGCTACAAATAAATTATTCACAAACTATTCACAAGGAAATCTCAAATTTCCCCATCGCACCGCGATATAAGCAGCCAATAAAAGCCTTCAAAATTTTCGAATGTCGGGAAGCAATCGCGTCTCAATGGCAGTTGCCGCGTCTTCGGCTAATATCACACCTCGGGGGATAAGGCAAGTTTACACTAGACACATACATATGTCTGGCGTATCGGGTGTAACGTGAAACGTATCGTTGGCGTATTGTGTGGAACTTTCTGCGCATATATCGAAAAGTTAATGCATTTCTACATTCCATACAAAACGTTCATGGACTTACAAAATCTATGGAATAGCTGATTTTTTATCTCGAACTCAGGATTGGTCCTACGATAAATTCATTTATTCATCGATTCATTTTGATGCACTAGTTCACATTTAAAAAGTCCTGCGTATGTCATCAATAAGTCAGTAGAGAAAACATGGTATAAATAATTCACGTTCATATTTCACGATCTTTCGGTGATGAAACCTCAAATGGTATGCTTACAACCAACAAAAGTTTTCGAATATTGGGAAGCAATCGCGTCTCAATAGAAGTTGCCGCGTCTTCGGCTAATATCGAATCTCGGAGGATAAGGCGGGTCTACACTAGATGAGTCTGGCGTATCGGGCGGAACGTATATAAACTTTTAGCAACAGTATCCAATCCGTCGATGCATGTAGGTACGCGTATCTCTAGACGACTTGACAACTACGTATTTATTTCACTATCTCATTGTAATCATAATTCCTGCCAAATTCTATTACGAGACTATTACTGAGAAAGTGCAAAAAATCAGCTGTTCCTTCCAAAACTTTTAATATTCCACTACATTTTGTATGGAACATTAAATTGTTTTAGGGTTTAAATTAGGGTTGGTAGGTATTAAGTTGGTCATAATGATAAACGATACTGATTTCGTTCACTCAAGAAGTCAAGACGACTGATATGTAGAACATATCAGTCGTCTTGAGTTACACCCGCGAACAGTGCCGCCGGCAGCGGGGCGGGGCTCAAGCTACCGTTGGTTGGGCCTACAGAGAGAGGAACCTTCTGACAATGCGCGCCGTGTCCAGAACGACCGCCTTCTGTATCTGACCCTTGACCCAACCGTCTAGCGAGAGCCTCTTAAGGTGGGGGTCGAGACTCTTCGCTATTAAGCCGTTTACCGAAACGCGAACCTATTCGAAAAAAAAAAACACCCCATATAGCGTATTGCATTATCTGACAGCGAATCAACCGTAAAAAAGTGAGAGATTTTCTTTAAACGGACTGAACTAGAAGTTTGAACACAAACATATAAATTTGACTCTCTCCATTCACAATATCTATTAGAATGGATTAACCCACGCCTTTCATCGATAATACTTCAATACAACCACCTGCAATAATGAAAACGTTGTTCAATTATCCACGTTCTATTAAAATCTAACCAACGATAACGGTACAGTTATCAATAATACGCAAAACCAAATCCATATTGGCGTATTGACAATACGCATAGTGCGGTCTCAGCTTTACCACTCACTACGCCCGGCACCGTTCAAATTGATCGCGGGGAACCGCAGCTACGAATTGGAGAGCGATTTTCAAAAGCGCCAGGTGTACCTCTACCACCTCTATTCCTTCATACGGAATAAGTGCCGCGAGATTGAAATATTATTCCAACTATAGCAGTGCTATCGAGCACCGATAGAACTGTAGGGGAGTGTGTTTATGGGATAACCTTGTGGAATGGTGGTAGGATGTTTTATGTGATGTACAAGTGTACAATCTTTTCTATAGGCCAATGCTGAACATTATAGTGTTTCTCAGATTTTTTTGGACCTTTTTCATAATTGTAATGAAATTATAATGATTTGATTGATGATTTAATAATGATTGAAAAATTATTCCAACTATCGCAGCTCCTATCGAGCAGGACTATCGAGGACTGAGTTTATGGGAATAATTTTATGGTACGGTGGTGGGACGTTTTATGTGATGTACAAGTGTACAGTCTTTTTAGGGTTCCGTACCTCAAACGGAAAAAACGGAACCCTTATAGGATCACTTTGTTGTCCGTCTGTCCGTCTGTGTGTATGTCAAGACTCTTTATCTCGGGAACGCGTGAAGATATCGAGTTGAAATTTAAACTGTATACGTATATCTATGGTCTCTAGAAGTTGTGTAAAATAAAAACTTCTCAGTTGTCGTTTAAAAAAGTTAGAGCCGTTTATGTCGTAAAACTCCGCATATTTCGACACTCGCAAAAATTAAAACCTACGGGGTACTTCCCGTTGACATAGAACTATGAAATTTGACGAGAAGCATTGTCTCAGAGTACACATATTGGAATAAATTTGAAAACTGTACATTTTTTTTAAATCACAAGAAAGGGCCTCAAAATTCCCAAAATATGGGTTCAAAATTCAAAGTGAGTAAATCGTATCATGTAAGGTATCATATAAAAGAACTTCATTAGCACATGCTAAAACAGGTTTTTAATTATTTTAACAATGTATTTGTACGGTACCCTGGATGTGCGAGCCTGATTCGCACTTGTCCGGTTTTTTAATAGTCTAATGCTGAACTTAATAGTATTTCTCAGACTTTTTAGACCCTTTTTCATCCTATATCACATTGGGTCGTTTTATGTGAAAACTGTAAATTTTTATTTAAATCACAAAAAGGGCCTCAAAATTCACAAAATATGGGTTAAAAATTCAAAGTGAGTAAATCGTATCATGTAAGGTATCATATAAAAGAACTTCATTAGCACATGCTAAAACAGGTTTTTAATTATTTTAACAATGTTTTTGTACGGAACCCTCGATGGGCGAGCCTGACTCGCACTTGTCCGGTTTTTTTAATAGTCTAATACTGAACTTAATAGTGTTTCTCAGACTTTTTACACTTTTTTTCATCCTATATCACATTGGGTCGTTTTATGTGTCTTTAGAAGAAAGGTCTTAGGAGAAAGTGATGTTATTATCGGTTCAAATTGATCCTGGGGAACCGCACCTATGAATTGGAGAGCAATTTTCAAACGCGCCAGGTGTACCTCTATTCCTTCATACGAAATAAGTGCCGCGAGATTCAAATATCATTCCGACTATCGCAGTTCTATCGAGCGAACGGTAGAAGAGTGTTTATGGGAATAACTTCATGAGATGGTGAATGTAGGGATAACTACGTCTTGTGCGGTTAGTAAATATACTTATCCAATGTCCAAAGTTAAACAGGCGTTTTTCTATTAATTTCCAATCAGCTCTCATGTGTTATTTGTTTATCAAAATTAAAATTTATATGAACACCGGATACAACTCACGATTATTTGAGCGGTCGAGCCGCTATGCGTCCGACCGGTTTCAGAGTAGTTAGTACTCTTTCTTCAGGGAATAGGCGCGCCCCCGACAACGGACGCCCGCGCACTGAAACCGGTCGGACGCATAGCGGCTCGACCGCTCAAATAATCGTGAGTTGTATCCGGTGTTCATATAAATTTTAATAATGAATCCTCACGCTAGTTTTAATGAAGTATTTGTTTATCTCTTAAAATTAAAATAGGTGTTCAAGACAATATTCATGGACCCACGAATTGGACAGGAATTTTCGAAAGTCATCTTTTAAATTTAATGCCTCTTCATCATCAATGGTGGCCGTCATTAAAAAATATAATAAATATTAGGTTATTATAAAATAAAATAAAATTTACACACGGTCTCTGAAACCAAACTAAGCAAACTTGTCATGTGGCTGCCAGAGACTAATATATTTTTAAATACAGACTTATATAGATAATACTTAAATAACACCCAGACACAGAACAAACACCTATCTTCATCACATAAATACTTGCCTTGGGTGGGAATCGAACTCGCGCCTCTTTGATCCCGTAGCCAGGGTAACTAACCACTGAGCCACCGAGGCAGTCTAAGATAGATTACTATTATATATTAGTAAGTACCTACTAAATGATTTATCATCTTCATTTGTTACAGGGAACAGACGATATCAAACCTGATCAAGGCTAACATAGTATCCGTGACAAAAATGACCAAACTAGTCTTACCAGGGATGGTGGAACGCAAGAAAGGTGTTGTCATTAACTTGGGATCGGCTTCTTCCATCATTCCTTCTCCTCTACTAACGGTGTACGCAGCTACTAAGGTAAAATATATAGAGCTTTAAGTAGCGCTCATACTTTAACTTGGTGTTCCTTAACAATCATTGAAGTTCGTTAGAGCAAGCAAGAAGTTACGTTCAGCACGGCAATCTTCGGAAAGATGACTGCTGGTGGCATTTACGATTGAGCGATAGCGTGGCTCGGATGACGCGTTATTATGGGTCACAGTTGATTAAGTTTGTTAGCCATATCAGATGCCTTTAGGAGGCTTAAAATTTCTGACTCCAGCCGGGCTAGGATGCGCACCACGTAATATTTCTTTCAACGTGTCAGAACGAGACAGCGTTATGGCAAAGTATATATCTATCCCTTTTACACACATTGAAAAGGGTTACTTTTATGGCTTCTCGTGGTCACATGCTGGACTAGGAGATCTAGCCACAGGGCTTATGTAAACTTACTAGCAACTCGTCAACCGGTTCAACACTTTTAATCAATTACCTAGGTACTTCTTAACAATACTGTATACTAAGTGTGAGTTTTGTCGTAAACATGACGCGCTCTTAGGCGAGCGCGTAAGCATGTAATTTGTATGAAGAAATGTACAGCGCCACTAGCGGCGCGTTTTTGAAACACTTTGTGCGAGTGCAAGTTCATAAAAATTACATGCTTACGCGCTCGCCGAAGAGTGCGTCATATTTACGACAAAACTCACACTCAACATACATTAATATAAAATCAACGAAGCATGTTTTATAAATGTGCTTTTATCGTACGTTACCTACACCCAAAAAAACTAACATTATTCTATTTGAATCTCATTCCTTTTCCAGGCGTACGTCGACAAATTCACAGAAGGAATCGACATGGAGTACTCAAAACAGGGAATCATAGTCCAATGCATACTCCCCGGTTTCGTTTGTTCCAACATGTCTGGCATACGGCGAAAGACGCTACTAGCGCCAACCGCCAAGGAGTTTGTCAAATCGGCCATTGGTCTTGTCGGTACTGAGGCCAAGTCCCCTGGCTACCTTCCTCACGCTGCATTTGTCAACGTCCTAAACTTCATCCAAGATACGTCCAAGACGTTTGCCACTTGGCTGGTGACAAGGACCATGGAGACCAACAGGCGGAAAGTGCTGAAAAAGTACAAGCAACAGTAATTTTTCGCTTTCTGTCTATTCTATCGACTTCTTGCTTCTGTGTGCTTCGATTAGAATGGAATGGATTTTTTTTTGTTGCATAAAATATTATTTTATTTATACCTACAATGAAATAGAGACAGAATATTAATTAATTATTTTTTAATTATTAGAATATTTAGAATTTTTTTTTTAATGTTATTTTATGTGTTTATTTAAAAATTCCATTCTAATCAAAGTGTTTGCATGCAACTCTTTTTAGTAACCAAAGATTTCTGAATACCGTCTTCGCCATTATAATGAATTTATCAACTTAGGCACTCAGACCAAATAAATAAAATCAAGACAGAATGTTGAGAAATAAACAAGTGGGGCCGGCAAAACTACGCCTCGCCGTGTACAGACACAATCACACACACAAACACGTACAACGAAACTACGCCTTGGCTCGTCAGCTGAACTATGGCGGCGCATCACCGACGCACTCACCACAAGTAAAAAAAACTGGCTTCACTTGTCTGTTCACGAAGTTGTGTCTTGACTTTTTATTTGGTCTTAGCTTAGGCATTTGTACAGAGCTGTGACACATTGTAGCACTAATTAATAATTTAATAATAATAAATTATATTATTATTGTTACTAATTAATGTGGAAGACTAACCAAATAGGCATTTTTGTGCATCTCATTAATTTGAGAGCTTGTTCCCATTTTTAACTAGGAATAGAATATTAATAATGAAGAAAAAAGGCAAATAAATTTCAAAAAACTATGATAGAATATGGCAAAATATTTATATTATTTATATTTTATCCTTAAGTTTTGACATATGTCACACACAACACTGCGTACGCAATTGTGTTGGTGTATACGACAGACTTATTCCAAGATATCAATGCAGGTACTATTATGGCTAATTTTTACTATAAGACCAACTCCGAAATTATGATAACAAAAGCATATGATTTGGTCCCTCAGTAAATCTTTGATTACGAGTATGTACGTTGTCTTGACACCCCGTATTTTGCCATATTTTGTCGTAATATACAGATTATCTGCTCACCCTGTATTTATGAAAGGGGATGATCATCCAAACTATCATTATGAACAACTTCCTAAATTCGAGAAAAATATTAGCTGTTCCATACATAATTGCAGCTCAGAATCGACATAATGTAAGAAACAGCTGATTTTTTCTCAAATTCCGGCTTAGCTTTGTAGTAAAAGTAGTTCATAATGATGGACTAAATCTCCTTTCCGCTTAAAACAGCGATTCTGGATAACCCTGTATTGGCTTTGTATTGCTAAATTGACAAAACATACACGACCTTACCACAAAAGATTTAAACACTATTTATTCGTGTTATTTGTACTGTTAAACATTGTCTAAAGCGTGCGTAAAACTTTTGTGGCAAGACGGACACTTAAGCCCGATTATAGAGGCGCCAGCGTAAATATAATAGCAACGTAAAAAGCGTTCTCTCTATCGAATAACTAAAGTAAAAAAGGAACAGAACTATGCTATTTAGCTAGGCGCCTCTGTGATCGGGCTCTGTCTAGATACAAGTTTTACCATAATTTTGGCCAAATTTTGCCCTATGATTTGTTTTTTGTAATAAAATACTTTTAGTCTCCGGGATTGTGTTTAAAATAAGTTTGGTTGTAAATAAATTCAATTGGAATTATTAATGAGTTTCGCTTAACCTTGGTGACGGACGCATGTTAAATAATAATTTACCTACCTAATTTACGTTTTTAAACAGGTTTATGTGAAAAGAAAAATCAATATTTTTACAGATTTTCGCAAGCCAATGGAATGTTTTTGACGTAAATTTACTGTTTAATTGATTTGAATTTGACCAAAATAACCAAGTTCGCTCAGCAAATTGGCAAACTTCAATGGCAGTGGGCAGGTCACATAGCACTGAGGACACATGGTGATATGTGTGTACAAAATACAAGGTATTATTTTATACTACGGGACTAATCGCGCACTAAAATTAAGAGATAAATAAATACCTCCTCATCCCGACGTTTCGGCCGAGTTGCATCGACCGTGGTCACGGGATGAGGAGGTATTTATTTATCTCGTAATTGTAGTGCGCGATTAGTCCCGTAGTATAAAATAATAATGTGTTCAAATCACGAAAGTTTAAAAACAACAAAAATACAAGGTGTTGTAATTAGAAGTCTAGAGACTTTCAGACGTGTATATTTTCGTCATTATTAACAACTTTTACTATGAAACCAACTGCGAAATTGCGAAAAATATATCAGCAGCTGCTCCATAGATTTCCGAGAGTCTATGGCTTCTTTGCCTGGAACAACTGGTTTGTTTTTCGTGATTATATCGTTGATCCACTAGGAAAAGTCGGTAGAGATGTTTTGGTCTAAAACTGCACGCCCCTCCAAAACGTGTTGGCTTAATTTCGGAAAAGATATGAGATTAATATTGAAATGTCTACTTATGTTCGTGTAATGGAACGTATTGTACAGGGCTTACCACAAGGTACACAAGTAAAAAGTTTCAATATCATCCCTATTACGAGCTAAAGCAATCGTGGTGGAGAAAGGGCGAACAGTTTTAGGCTGAAAGGTCTACATGAATATCCTAGATTTTTATCTATCATCAAGAAATGCATAAAGGTATTAAGGTAAGAGTCTTTTACCCAGAAAATAAATGTTAATATTTACACTAAAGAACATTAATATTTTTGGTAGAGGTGAATTAATATGTATGTGAAACATTAGAAGAATGTATAAATAATTTAGTAATTAGGGAATGATTTGATTTGATGTACCAAAAAGTTTTAAATATTATGTACTTAATCAGACACATATTATAATTATGAGCGTTTGTCTCAACGACGAACCCAACATTGGATATTGTAGGTAGGTACTCGTCATCATGAAAAACTTTACCATGGACTGCGTTGAGACTTTTTGGTACCTAAGCTCAAAATAGCCCAACGTGCTATGGAGAGGGCTATGATCGGAGTCTCTCTGCAAGATGAAATTTGGTATGAAGAGATCAGCTGAAGATACCACAGGTACCCCTAGTGGGCAGGCTAGTAGATAAGCAAGTTGAAATGGCAGTGAGCAGGCTACATAGTTTGAAGAACTACGCACGTGGCCACTGGCAAGCGCAGTGTAAGACGTCCTCCGACTAGGATGGTCTTATTGATTTTTTTTTCATGGTCTGTTCAAAAAAACATTCAAGTCTGTTCAAAAAAAATGTGCTCCGTACATTTGGTCAACAGTAGATATTTAAACTTTTTAATGAGCTGAACTTTTTCGTTTAGAGTTGGATATAATGACGAGTACAATATTATTTCACAGTATGTCAGTTATCTTAGTTTAACTATACCTATACCTACTTAAATATTATTTATTTATTATATATTATATTATAATAATATTTTTTTTCAGGACCGGGAAAGTAGACGCCTGATCTACCAACTATAACTTATCGTGACTACCTATGTGAATTCAATTCTAAATACAAAATTGTGTTCAATTTCGTTAAGAAATATTTTAAGTAGATTCAGCCAAAAAAGGCGGCTTAAAACTCTGACAATAGGGCTAGCTACCCGGCCCTCACGAAATTAAGTAGATTAAGTAATTTTACATGAAAATACAACAAAAATTCAAGAAAATTAAGCTCTGTATCTGTATGCTCCTAAAATTAAAAAAAAAAGGTATTTTTACTGCATTTATTACTATACAAATTATATTTGTACCTTAAATTATAAACCGATAACGCATCTTAACTTGTCCTCGGTAGCGACGACTGGAATATTCAACACGCTGGTCCAGTGCAGGTTGATGGATTCGCATACGCCAACGAATTTCGATCACTGAAAATTGGTAAAAGCAATTTCCCAAATTATACAAAACCTCTTCACGCTACAAAACAATCCTACTTGGATAAA
The DNA here is from genome assembly GCA_949316475.1 of Hypomecis punctinalis. Lineage (NCBI taxonomy): Eukaryota > Metazoa > Arthropoda > Insecta > Lepidoptera > Geometridae > Hypomecis > Hypomecis punctinalis. The sequence goes on along the minus strand of OX438795.1, from coordinate 20,542,705 downwards.
ATTAAACTATTCGTTTTCATTACGATCTGTCAAAATGACTTTCGCCATCAATCATTATCCGGTGACAACTGAAAATTATTTCTAAAAATGGAAAAATTATAAAAAGTACTAAAATACAAGTAAAACAAATACAAAATCTGAAGTACGCCCATACAAATGTGGCTCGCGTACTTTGGTAAGATGGATAATATACCACTAAAATACTAAGAAATGGGTAAAAAAGTCGAAACAAAGTGCGGTCTTCAATTCAACCTCAACCAACTTCTTATGGTGATAGGATCCATTGTGATACTAGTTCTGCTATTTTTGGTAGTGTGCCACATCACGAGCGGGAAGTAGAATGGCTAAATCAGAGTGCTATAATATCGACATTATACAAGTTTTGCTAATAGCGTTCGCTTTCGTAACGCTCCTTATTGTCATGAGCTGGATGTGCAGGTATTTCCAGACTTAGCAAAGTACAAAGTTTTCTAAATATACACTGCAAAATACAGACTGAACGAAGCAATATACACTGCAAAATACACTGTGAATGAACAACGCATGAACTGACAGGACGCTCGAGCTGCAGAAGACACGTTGGCGATTTGAGAAATTGGTCGAATGTGTGCTGTATTGACATTGAATTGCATTTATATTTGCTTGCCGTTGAATATCTCTTTTGCACCATAACTGTCAATCACTTACGAGGATATACAGACGAAAAGGTTTTGCTGGCAAAACGTGGTGAGAATCTTCAGAATTGTCAAGTTGAAGATACTAAGAGCAAGTCCGGAATAGAAACCTTCACGCGCTATCAATATGGGGGCTAAATGTGGGCTATCAGTAAATATTAACCAATTGTTAACAGTAGCTGGATCTTTGGTTGTTTTGGTATTATTGTTTTTCATGGTCTGCAGTATAGTTTCTGGCTACAGGTGTTGCAGTTGATTCCATATATCTACATTCCTCAGAATGTCTCATATTATTTCCTTTGGCATATTTAGGTAAACCTTGGCAATGCGTCTAAAGTCTGTAAATTATAAAAAAAAAATGATACGTAATAATAATTCATATTGAAAATTATATTAAGGCATTACTTTTAGGTTTTATCATTCGATAGTTCAATATTTGAAATATGCCGGTCAAATATATATAATATTTGAAACCGCTCACATTTTCATCATGTTCACAAAAGAAAAGTTTAAAGCACGTGAATATAATATGTATATCAAAATACTAAGATTTTAGATGTGCCTAAACTTTTGTTTTGTTAATTTTTTTTTCGACACATCGCCTTTGTTTTAAAATACAATACACTATTATTATTTCGAAATCATTCAGTACAATCTATAGTAATTGGCATGTGTAGGTATATTAAATGCATATTCAACATGTCATACAAAAAATTTAACGAAAATGGAATTTCTTCATAATGTGCAATAAAACCAGTATCAGTCCTTGGCAAGAAATCAATCAATATCAAATCATAGTAATGGGTTTTGGATTCGTTTTCTGGGTTATAATAATGCAGTACATGGGAAAATATTTACGTAGCTTACCACCTTAATTTAATAAAACACGGTCCACATATTAAGTTTTAAATCTTACATTTTAATCACTCAAATGTTAAATATTAAATTTCATGCACAGAATTCGAGTTATGTAAGATGAAATATCTTTCGCTCGTCAATTTCTTCATACTCAGATGTCAGAATCAATCGAAACTCTATATTTTCCGATCGCATGCCATATAATATCAGGAAATTTTGTCATGCTGGCACCATACTTGGCCAATGAGTAGGAAAAATTTGTTGCCCTTTTATTTTACTACAAAATAAGCTAGCGGTATATTTCCAGCATATATTGGTCAAGTATGGTGCCAGTATCAGTGAAACAAGCAATCCGAACAAAAATAGTTTTTTTATGCCATATCAGACAATTGAAAAAAGCTTGTAAATAAATCAGAAAATCGTTAAACATCTAATAGAATTTAACAAAAGTCCAACCAAATTTTCTCGTACGATCATGAGTTTTGTCATCAAAATTGTATAAACATTTCCTTGAATTGTAAACATTACTTACTCATATACGGACTTTGTAAAATCTACTGCACATCATCTTGTAATAGTCACTATTTTATTACTAATCTTATTTAATTAATGTTATTTAATAAACTCTTTTTGTTATAAATTTCCTGCATTTTTTCTTAATTATGTTTGTTTAGTCTTTATGTAGGTACTTATTTACTAACTTTATCTGTATGGTCTACAAACATAGACTAGGTATCATTTGGCCCAGAAAGAACTCTAGATCGTCATTTTACTCATCAATATGAACAAATGTTACTACAGGACCAATCTTGAAATCGCGACTAAAATTACGTTTTATATTTTGTAGCTATTCGACAATCGGAACAATAGCATATATACCACTGAATACAAGACTTACCTATATAATTTAAAACTACATAAACAACTAGGTACTTACTACATAACAAGCAAATTATAGTATGTTGATCTATAGGAACCTTATATGCTATAAATAATGTCCATAATGATGAGTAAGTGATACAGTCTTAGTGTATAAATAACTAAAGTATATTAATGCTCTAAGGATACAGTGATAGGATGTCATAAATACGGGGATACCGAAACTAGTGTGCTAAGCCGAATACAGGTGATTCATTTATTCGTGACCATTTTTATGAACAACTTTTACTTTGGGGCCAACCCAGGATTCGAGAAAAAAAACCAGACAAGTGCGAGTCAGGCTCGCACATCGAGGGTTCCGTACAAATCCAGAAAATTATACAATATTGGGAAGTAAGTTGTTAAAATCTCCATACTATAACGATCGACAAAAAAGTTTTTTCTATTTTCACTTTTCTCGTCATACATCGAAAATTACACTTTGTTAAAATAATTAAATACCTGTTTTAGCATGTGCTAGTGAAGTTCTTTTATATGATACCTTACATGATACGATTTACTAATTTTGAATTTTGAACCCATATTTTGTGAATCTAGGCCTTAGTTTTTTGTGATTTAAATAAAAATGTACAGTTTTCAGATTTATTCCTATATGTGTACTCTGTGACAATGCTTCTGGCCAAATTTCTTAGTTTTTAAATTCAACTCGATATCTTCACGCGTTCCCGAGATAAAGAGTCTTGACATACACACAGACGGACAGACGGACAACAAAGTGATCCTATAAGGGTTCCGTTTTTTTCCTTTTGAGGTACGGAACCCTAAAAACAGCAGTTTCGTATATTTTGTCGCTTCTACGTAGCAATGTTGTAAAGAACAGCTGATTTTTTCTGGAATTCCGGATTGGCTCATAGTAAAATTTATTTATATTGATGGTCTTAACTGCCCCCTTTCGGTTTAGTATAGGGCAAGCAGATAACCTTGTAAGTATTATTGGAAGTGCAATTGATGAACCACTCAACTTGTAAATGGTTTTTTATGGTAAATAAACACCTCTAGGTAAGATATAGTGTGTCCCGCAGAACAGGGGCCTTATTTTGTAAGCGCTCTGACGTTCGGCTTCGCTTTTTCTCCTGCTCGCGCCAGTTACTCACGCCGCGAGAGCGAGCGGGAGGAAACGCGAAGCCGAACGTCAGAGCGCTTACAAAATATGGCCCCTGGGCCGGATTAACCTTATCGGGGCCCTATTAAAATGCCTTTACAGCCATAGCGTCAGGATTTTATAAATAGTTTTTCAATACCAGGCATCTTTCTCTACTATGCATCGGGATTTGTACGGAACCCTTGGTAGGCGAGCCTGACTCGCACTTGTCACGGTTATGCGATCACGGGGCCTCGTACCCGTACCTAGGGCCACTAGTAGTTGCTTTGAATTGAATTGAAATTATTTATTTGCATAGTATACAAAGCATTCTTACGCTAAGTACATTCCCTGCCTAATAGGGCATAGCAAACATTGAAATATTTGTTGAAAATTTAAAATTGATCTGCCTTAGGTATAAATCGGCACTGCCGCAGAAGGCTTATTTGAACTTAACCAGCAAATTATCTAAATTGCAAGATTAAAAAAATCAAATCCTAAATGAAATTGCTGCTCTTCCTAGACAGATTAAACTTTTCCGCAGGCGTCGGAGCATGGCAGATTGGATTTTAATATTAACTAGGAGCACTAACTAGCCCAGATGTTTTTAGTTTTATGACAGTGGGGCTTACACTTTGCGAGCGAAAAATTTAAATGTAGGATCTAGCGGTTGGCTGAAATCCTCAACATTTTTGCTAAAGGTCATTGAAAATAGGCTAGACGACTGAAACAACATAATTAGTAAGTCAGTTAGATTGTGATACGTTAAAGTGTATTAACCATTTAGCCATGTCAAAGGTCTTGAGGCGGCTTAAAAAATCCGACACCAGGGCTAGCTACCTGGCCCATACGAATTTACTTTCTGTAGTTAGATTATCCAAATATATAAGACACGTATTTTGTTTGTCAACTAAACAAAAATGATGGAGGTATGGCTCGTTAAAATTCCGTGTGAAGTCACGCTTAGATATACTTTTTACATAAAAGTGATGCCGCGTGTCCACACTCCCGAACTTTAACTGGTTTCATTTTTACCATTTTTTGTTCGATTGACGAATAAAAAATTAGTGTCCAATATTTTTACGTAATATAACTGACGGACTAATTATGATATTTCTTTTACCCAGGCGTCATGTCTATACCTTAGTCTACAAAGGGGCTTTCTAGAGTCTGGTTTTCCGCAACATATGAAGCATGATAATGCATGGTGGCACAGACTTCCAGGAAGTCTGTGGCATGGTGGTTTGTGGGGTATGGGGCAGTGGTCCAACTACGCTGTCCAACCACTTAGTAGGATCACAGACGCTCACAAAGGACAGTGGTTCACAATTTTTTGAAGTTGGACCAGCCCAGATCAATTTCCGTGGTCAAACTGTGCTGTCCAACCAGTTAAACTACGGGGTATTGGTGCAATTTTTATACTTAACTAGTTTTTACCCGCGGCTTCGCCCGCATACGCAATATCCTACTAATATTATAAACGCGAAAGTTTGTGAGGATGGATGGATGGATGGATGGATGGATGGATAGATGGATGGATGGATATATCGATGTTTGTTACTCTTTCACGCAAAAACTACTGAACGGATTGAGATGAAACTTTGCAATAATATAGCTTATACATCAGAATAACACATAGGCTACAATTTATAAAGATATTTTGTGAATTGTCTAAAATATAACGATAAATGTTGAGTAAGTAGGAAAATTCTGCCATCTGCGAGATACTCTAGCGTGCGCAGCAAGAATGTCAAAATAAACAACTGTCGATCGAATATCTGTCAAATCAATCGATGAGCAGTCCTTGGATATCATCATACTGATAATATAATTATTATTCTTACTATAATATTATAAATGCGAAAGTAACTCTGTCTGTCTATCTCTCTGTCTGTCTGTCTGTAGCGCTTTCACGCCAAAACTACTGAACCGATCTCAATGAAATTTGGTACACATATAGTCTAAAGCCTGAGAAAGGACATAGGCTACATTTTATCCCGAAAATTGCATAATTCCCGTAGGATAGGACAAAATCTTGCGTTAGCGAAACTGTCACCTATCACAACGACGCTAAAAGGCCCAATTTTGAAGACACCATCGTAATTATAACAGTTAATTAGACTATTTCTGTTTTTTTTTTCACTTTCGGCATTCGATAGAGAGAACACTTTTTACGTTGCTATTAAATTTACGATGGCGCGTTCATAATTGAGTTGATTGGGCCTAACATGGATTCACAAAACGTAATTAGATGACAGGTGACATACATTGACTGCAGACTTTTATAAATGTCTCGCTTAGCATAGCAAAGGGACAAATTGTCTTTCCACCATTATAGCTCATCGAAGAGGAAATAAAGTAGGTATGAATTGACAATGACAACTGACATTAAAATTGGACAAAATAGTTTTCCCTTTGCCATGCTACATATTACAATGACGTTTAATACTGGGCCGTCATTTCGTCTGACATTAAAAATATTTTTAAATACTTTTAGTTACCACCATTAGAGGTTAAACATATTTCTTTATTCTACCTTTATGGTACAGAATCCATGCTAATATACGAAGAAACGGGTCGACTTAGTTTTTAAAAGTAGTATGGCATGAGTATGAATATCTTGACACTAAGGTTATTAACCTTGATTCTGAGTTGTGACCTTGACACGAACATAAATTTCTGTTGGTTTGGTTAGGATTGAACAGTGATAAAAGTGCAGCCCGGCTCAGTTGCGGCACTCCTCATGAGGCACGCAACTTGCCGGCCAGCTGCTCAGCTGCTATATTTAAAAACCCCAGAAAAGCGGCCCAACCTCGAGTGCATACTTCTAAACTGCCTAGGGGGAAAAGACCAAAAAGAATCGGGAGACCTCGAGCGCCGCCTTCTCAGCTGTCTCAGAAAAAACCCAGAGAAGCGGCTCTACCTGGGATTCCCGCGCCGCCCATAAGCCTCGGCTACTAAGTTCTCCTGCCACGACAAGGCGGGAACCTATAGGCGGGTACACTCTAACCTTATCTTAATCGACAGAAGCATTTATAAGTATAAGGTATTTTGATATCGGGTTAGGTTTGAACAGTGACAACAAGGTGCAAGGTACTTGATTTTTTTATAGAGCAAGTGCCTTTATTAACTACCACTAAATACAGACTTATAATGTAAAACTTCATAAACTACTACTACATAACAAGCAATTGGATCATCCACAGACCCTTGAAGGTCTAAAGATATTCTAAATGCTCAAGCCCACTGCCAGTTAGCAGCGTGCCCCACATGCTGGCAGCATTGCCAATCAGCTTGCCAATGCTGCTTATACGTTGAGACAAATAAACACCAGCATTTTGGTCACGCGGCGGGTACACGAGACGCTCAGAAAGACTTTTGAAAACAAGATGAGCTCCCGGCCAACACGCGCACAATGTCATAATTTCAAACGGCTCAAATATGTAACCACTGCCGAGGTTAGCATATTTGCGCCGTTTGTGCTGCTCCGCTGAAGGCGTCAAAGTATCGACGCAAGCCGCGTCCCATACTGACTGCCTCGGTGGCTCAGTGGTTAGTGACCCTAACTGCTGGGTCAAAGAGGCGTGGGTTCGATCCCCACCCAGGACAAATATTTATGTGATGAATATAAGTGTTTGCTTTGTGTCTGGGTGTTATTTAGTTACTATCTATATAACTATGTATTTAAAAAAAAAAGTATATGTAGTATATCAATCTCTGGCAGCCATATCACAACCTTTGCTTAGTTTGGGGTCAGATGCCGTGTGTAAGATGTCCAAAAACATACTAAGGGCCGTCTACATGGGACCAGCTTCATACCGTCAGGCCTTTTGCCATCAACACGCGCAAACCCATTCGGTTCGAGTACGGCTGCGATATTGGCGGTCGCAAAAGCCCTGCGTATGACATCGTTCACAATGGCGTGGCAACTAATTCGACTTCTTCTTGATCAATGTCTTGTTGACCAAGAAAGACGGTGGTGACCGAGCTGGTCAACTAGGGTACTTGAATAGGTGAGAGCGCTCAGCTATGTGCGGCGCGGCAGCAAGGTGGGTTATCTCGACGATATCATCAATACCGCCGGTCGAGCCTGGTCACGACTGGAAAGAGCCGCGGCAGATGGCACTGCAAGAGAGAGGCCTATACCCAACAGTGGGTCAAAGAAAGCTGCGGATGATAACGAAACAAATTAGTTGAGATTGGCTGTTTTTTGGGTTTGAAATCATTATTTGCTACAATATTTGTGTACCGTTTCACATTGAATTGGGGCTAATATTTTGTGGCGCACATACTGTTTTAGTTACCATATTTTTTTGACAAGATAAACATAAATTAAATTATATCGCGGGAGAAGCCGCGGGTAAAAGCTAGTATCATTATAATTTATAGTCTATGTGTTATTCTGATATATAAGCTATATATTGCAAAGTTTCATTTAAATCCGTTCAGTAGTTTTTGCGTGAAAGAGTTCCATACATCCATCCATCCATCGTCACAAACTTTCGCGTTTATAATATTAGTAGGATATAGTTGGACCTCAGAACAGACCTCGTTGACCAATAAGGCTTCCGACCCGTAGTCCAACCGCTGTGTCCAACTGGTTGCACCACAGGTAAGTAAAATTATCTATTAACCATAGTGAGGGTCGGTGGTCCAACTAGTTAGACAGCGCAGTTGGACCACAGTCCCGTACCCATGGTTTGATCGCAATGTAGGATCTGCAACCGCGGCCGCACCACTGGCAAACAAGGGGCCTGATTCTCTATCGACAAAACATAACTGTACTGTAATAAATAAAAATACTAAATGTTTAATCGTAGTAAATGTTTTTCACCCGAATTTCCTAAACGTTACACGCACGTTTCAGACATAATCACCCTGAAGATCTCGACGGAGGTTTGTAAGACATCATGCAAAGTCACGTTACACAGAGGCGGAGATGCAAGAAAAGTGTCACCATTACCGTGGTCGCGATGCACTGCGTTGCTACGAGTATGTGTCAGATATCATACAAAATCCAACATTACAAAAATCCCGATCCGAATCTTGACCCTTTTCCAGCGGTTCCTGCTTTTATGTGACTTGAGCTTAAAATCTGAAATGCGTTTCACGAGAGAAGTCAGCGGCTTACGGACGCGACTGATAGGTATCTAGACGATGAAAGTACACTGAGCCGTGCACACTATCGGACATAAATCGCCGATGTCACCTTCGGACGTCCGAGAGCGATCTGGCGCGCCGGATGTTTTAAGATTGTGCACACTGCTAGTCGCGGCTGTCAGTCGCGTCCGTCGGCCGCGTCCGATAGTATGTTTCCAGCTTTAGAATTAGTTTCATTTCTTGCCACGGGACTTTTTCATGACGCGCGCCAATCTAGTATGCTCATATTCAGAATAATATGCACCAAAACAACTGTTTATAATTATAATAAGTACGATTTAACCGTAAGAAACACTGATTATTCAGTTACAATAAGCCACATACTACTTTCACATCACCAGAATTTCAACAGCTTATTATCCTAACTTCATAGTTCTCATTCAAACGTTACAATGCCATTAATTTAGGAGTGTCGTAATATCTGAACCGATTCTGATTCCACCCTCAGGCTTAATAGCGGTTTTAACTGTTTAGATAGGTAAACTTAATAGGGCTGTAAAGTTGTTTGGGATATTAACTATTTTATTGCAAATCAATTCTGAGAATACATCTGTGTCAACAATAATTTTTTAGTAGATATCTATCAATTAATTGGCCGTTGTGGTCTAGTAACATTCGCCTATCATTAGTGAGGTCGTGGGCTCAAATCCCGGTCCCGTAAAGAGTTCTATGGGAACTTAAATGTACGTACTTTCACACCACTGGTTTTTCGGTGACGGAGAACATCATATGGCAGCCTGCATAAGTCTGTCCTCCTCTTCGCGTCGTATTCCTCATGTCTGAGGGTCGTGACCTCCACCTCCCATAAGCTTCTCTTTCACGATGTTTCTCCATTGCCCTCTGTCCTCAGCAACACGCAGCGCCTCATAGACTGACGAATCGAGGGTGGTGCGAATTTGATCGGACCAACGCATCGAACTACGACCTCGTGATCGCTTGCCGTCGACTTTCCCTGTGACCATCAGTTTCTCGAGGTTGTCGTCTGGTTTTCTTGCAATGTGGCCGAAATAGTCAAGGACATGTTTAAGACAGATGGTCGAGAGTCTGGTCGTGACCTTGAGCTGTTTTAGTATCGATACGTTAGTCCGATGAGCCGTCCATGGTAAAGGCATCTATGCGTCCACGATCCGCTGCTTTCAGAGTCCAAGTCTCAGCAGCATAAAGAAAGATGGAGAAAACCAGAGTGCGGACTAATCTAATCTTCGTTTTTAGTTTTATCCCTCTGTTTTTCCACACCTTATCGAGCTGCGACATGTTCGCCATTCCGATACGTCTTCGCACGTCACCTTCACAGGAGCCATTATTACTGATACTGGAGCCGAGATAAACAAAATTGTCAACTACGTCCAAGTTTGATGACACCCACTGATGTTCAATTGCATAAGTCTATAGAAGAAGTATAATTCGAAGGCGTATGTGAATCCACCTACCCGCACTGGACCAGCAGCGTGGTGGCCAATTATCAGCCTTGGTGGGAAGGCCTGATTTGTAGTGGACTATCAAAAAGCCAGTACAGTACAATGTATCAATTAATAAATAATTTAATGATGGAGTCGTGATCTAATACTTTTTTATGTGAAAAAAGTATCAAAAAGGACTTGATTTGACTGTGGTAACGGTTTTTGTTTATGCCTTGTAGTGAAATCAGGTTATAGAAAATGCCGGTTCAGTGCCTAAAAATAGTACAATACCAGCAAACCAACAAAGTTTTCGGATTAATATTAGGTATTAGTATGATTATAAATCTAGCGCCTTCTTAAAATCTGAAACCACCATAATGCCAAGTCATCTATACTCTATAAAATTTAACTTGATCTCTGCGACATCTGTCAGAAAAATCACGCCTATGAAGTCCTGAATTTCATAATAGTACAGACAGTACCTGTCAATGTCATACGTTATGGGCATGCCGATTAGTGATGGGCGACGAATGATAGTGACCACAGAGTTTTAGTTAGAGTTTTAGTTAAAATATCGATAGTTTATACTGACATTATTTTAAATAAAACTTAATTTATCATTAATTTTATTGTATATTTTAATATCATAACATTTTTTACATGTGTACCAAGTATGTACACATCTTAAATAATAGTAAGTAAATAAAATCCAATTTCTCACCTTCAACTACTCATTCGATTTCATTACAACATTGTTTGAAAATCGATTTTTCCCACCACTATCTTAATTCTAAATATGTCAATATGTCACTGTCGCAGAGATCAAGTTAAATTTTATAGAGTATAGTTCCCCCGTTTCCGTTCCTAGATTCGATACTAAAGTTTAACATAGGTGTAAAATTGTAAATCAGCTCGCACATCAAATATAGGTCGAATCAACCATCTTGGCGGCTGTGATGTTAGCTACAAGCTGCGGATAACTCAACCCTCGCGCTGATGTTAAGCGAGCTTCACTCAGGTTAAGGTTATCAATTTTATTTATATTATTTAAGGGCATGTTATTATCACCTGCACTTTTATTGATAGTTGCATGACTAGGTACAATTTCTATAATGAACCGAGTAGGCGTTTGCAAAAAATAAGAACAATGAAAAGCCATCTTGAAGATAAAAAAAAATACCTAAATGTGAACATTTATGTGCTATTATATTTTGTAGTAGGGAGGTATCTACTTGTATTTAGTTCTTAGAGAAATCATAAGCAAGTTTAATTATATGTTAATTTGACGGAGATGAAAGCAACGCTTTTTTCGATCTAATAAAACTATTTTTAACTAGTTTATGTGTTATTCTGTTATTCTGATATATAAGCTATATCATTGGAAAGTTTCGTCTCAATCCGTTCAGTAGTTTTTGCGTGAAAGAGTAACAAACATCCATACATCCATCCATCCTCACAAACTTTCGCGTTTATAATATTATATAGTAGGATTGAACGAGTGAACGAAGTGAGAGTCTCAGCTTTGACTTGACCTTTTTGCTTTCGTCTGTCCGAATGTTAATATGTACTTCTTTAAGGGTTATATTTTTCAACTTATCTTAAGGTTATAAATAATTTGGTACGCAGGTAAATTTTTGGTTTTTTTGTCGTTGGCAATTTTTGAATGGATATTTCCCTCAAAAATGCGAGAAGTTTGTTTTAGCGCTGTTTATCAACTGATTTTGATAATATTTAACGATATAATTTAGTATTTAAATCCTAACAAGATTTGCGGGTATGAAAGAAATCAGTCCATAGTGAGTCGAGAGTGAGAGTAGGCAGATTCAATGCGACAGATGCGACGTCTGATGTTCTATTAAAATTTATATGAACACCGGACACAACTCATGATTATTTGATTATTTGATTCCCGCTCACTGGGGGTTGTCAGGGCCGCGAGTATTCCCTGAAGAAGGAGTACTAACTACTCTGAAACCGGTCGGGCGCATAGCGGCTCGACTGTTCAAATAATAGTGATTTGTATCCGGTGTTCATATAAATTTTAATAATGAATCCTCACGATAGTTTTAATGAAGTACTAGTACTATGATTGAGAAACTCAACATAGGTTGTTTTGGAAATTCTCTCATGTAGGTACTTTAACGTGTAAATGAAATATCTGAGGCAGGCTAACACTTAATAAACTCCCCATAGAGTTCCAGTTCCACCATAAACATAACCCCGACTGTAATTGGGCATATAATTGCATAGTATTTTGCCCTACAATTGGAGCCCCCACGGACAAGTCCATGCATATTAATGTATGTAAATAATTGAACAATCGAATAGACACATATTGGAGGCGCGCCGTGTCCGACAATGCGGCACAATTAGAATCAGTTCCTATTGTTGCTAGGCTCCTGGTAGAATATAGAGCGAAAGGTGAAAGAAACGTACGGTTCGTGCGCGGGATTTTACATTTTATTTAACAATGCATGTCTAAAACTATGCTTTTTTGACTTTGTTCCTAACAATTACGGCTCATTGGGCACTAGAAATTGTTTGAATAGTATATTTTAGTGGATACGTAATCTGCTAAAAGTTATTTACTGATAGGTGGCTATACCTACGTACCAATAAGTACAGCTTGGGATTCTCATCGATCAGTTGGAAAGACGAACTGACCGAGACTGCACTCTTAAGTCAGGATACTCCCAACTTGTTTTACAAAACAATATATTGGAGATAACTAAATTAAGGTACTAGTGGATCTCCTATGATGATGTCAAATTTCATCATTATATTATATAGGGTTATTTCTAATCAATTAGCATCCTTTCAGGGGCTTATTCTGTACATCAAAACGGTTTTAGATTTTGTATGTTTGTATGTAAACATGTAGCTAAGAATAGAACTAGTCAACTTGATAAATCGCGTTGGACCAAAGTACATGCAAAAATAAAGTATTTGGATCATTGACACATTTGATTAGGTATGTATCCTGTACATAATAAAAGATCGACACGAAGAAAAAGAACCGTTTTTTTTTGGAATTTGCAACCAACGAACCTTCGGGCAAATATCTATAGAGTTACAATCGTGCAAAAAAAGTGTCCGAGCCAAAACCCTGCCCAAGGTACGTAGTGGGCAGGCTTTTTAGTTAGTCGTAAGGCGATTGCAAGCCGTACAACGCCGCGCGATGCCAAAATACTCGGTTACAAACACGAATTAGGTGACATAACGTCGAGATTCGAGAAAACGGGTCATTATAAATTATTAAATATGAATATCCAATTCGGTAGGTATGACGGCGCTCGGACATTTTTTTAATACTTTCACTTAGGGACTGTGGCTCTGTAGATACTTTTTATACTATATATAACGGGACTGAACTCACGTGTAGGGATAGTCGTAACGACTATAGTTTCGGTCGCATTCGGCGGCGACCTTTCTCAAGTTGGCGAGTGCTAGCACGCGGAGCTATGCGTACGTTGGAGCGACCGAAACTATAGTCGTTATGACTATCCCTACACGTGAGTTCAGTCCCGTTATAAATAGTATAAAATGTGTGAAAACCACGTTAATTTCCATAGTAAAACTGTAGATACTTGCTCGAAGCAACGAACACAATTTTCCTCCCTCCAGTTCAATCTGATAAATATATAGAGTTAAGCAAACCCACACAATCTAAAGATGCGTATTACCGCTAAATAGCTCATCCTATTGTTCAATCGTTCAAAAGGCACGCATTCCCGCAAACAATAGAGAATATAGATACATACGTATACTCGCGGAGGGAAGGCAATTTCCAACAGGATCTTTTTCCTTCCAGTTTCATTGTTTTCTGGCCCCAATGCCAATCCATTTGGTTCCATATGGAAGCTTGAGATATGTGTAGGTTCATTGTAATTAGTAGAGAGTAGAGACCGGATTATATGCAACGTATAAAGCTTGTTATAAGCATTCAAATACGCATGAAAAATGCTTGAAATTTGCACGAAAATTGGCAGAATATGCAATTCAAAATAAGAATAAAAGTAAGTTTTCGTTATTTTTTATTTCAGATTCAGTATACAATTATACTCTATAAAATTTAACTTGATCTCTGCGACAGTGACATTGACATAGAAGATTGACATTTTTAGTGCTGAGATAGTGGTGGAAAAAATCGATTTTCAAACAATTTTGTAATTAAATCGAATGAGTAGGTTGAAGGTGAGAAATTGGATTTTATTTACTTACTATTATTTAAGATCAAGTATCTACACATGTAAATAATGTTATGTCATTTATTAAATACTCATAATAATGTAACGATAGTATTTATCGACGTTTTTCACTATTATCGATGCTAATGTAACATATAATTGGGTTTAATTTAATTACACATGTAAAAAATGTTATGATATTAAAATATACAATAAAATTAATAATAAATTAAGTTTGATTTAAAATATCGTTAGTTATAAACTATCGATATTTTAAATAAAACTCTATCTAAAACTCAGTGGTCACGATCATTCGTCGCCCATCACTAATCGGCATGTCCATAAAGTATGACATTGACAGGTACTATCTGTACTATTAAGAAATTCAGGACTTCATAGGAGTGATTTTTCTGACAGCTGTCGCAGAGATCAAGTTAAATTTTATAGAGTATAGTTAATTATTCTTTGATTAATTAGTCAGTAACCATTACATGACAATTAAATTGTTTACTATATTTGTAAACGTAAACAATCAAGTATTGTTCCAAATGTTTAGTGGTCAAATATTTTAATCAACTTGTCTGGATTCGCTGTTTTGTCACTTTAATTTTTGCATTTCACTCGGAAAAATGTCGTATAATAAAATATGCATCATAATTAGATTTTATGTAAAATATGCTATTACCGCTAAAGATGATTTAAATATGCAAATGCATATAATCCGGTCTCTAGTAATTAGATAGAAATGTTATGTTTTGCATCTTTAGCATTATGTACAGAGGACTTGCTTACCGTTTTGAGTAATGTTTTCTATGGGACTAAGGCTACAATTGACGTACAGAAAACGAATTGATGACTTATGTTCTTCTACAACTGATTCTTTCTATAATTTTTCATGGCAATTTTACTCAAACTTTTTAGTTATTTTTATTGTTACATAGCTCATATTTGTATGATGTTGAATTGGCCATTGTCAGGGCATATTAAGGAGGACTTACGACCGATTTGGTCAAAAAGTTCTCTAGTAGAGACCATGTACCATTAAGAAGTCCACAAAACTACCTTCAAAGCGGACTGACGACTCATTAAGACTCATGATTAAGTATCATGATGGATGCAAGCCACTTCCAAACGGTCTTATTTGAAAATCTACAGGGTTATACAGAACTGGTGTACTAAGTCGAAATAAGGTCATTTAGACCATCACTATAAACAACTTTTTCTATGGGGCTAATCCGGAATTCGAGAAGAAAAAATAGCTGTTTCATACATTTTGTCGACTCCGAGTTGCAATTATGGTAGGTATAGGTAGGTGTTTTTTTCTCGAATTTTGGGTTGGCTTCATAGTAAAAGTTATTTTTTTCAAAGTCAAAATTTCTTTATTCCGTAGACACAATACAGGCACTTGGAATCGTCTAGTTACAATTTTTAAAAGTTCTACTTAATTAAATTTTTACTATAAATAAATAAGCACACTTTTTAAATTTTACAAGATCAGTTTCATTAATTTATCAGTCAGTATCAGTATCATTCATAATGATAATCTTAATCATTTAAAAAATATTAATCTTAAACAAATTGCATGTTGAAACATTCAAGAATGTTTAAACATGCAATTTGTACTGTTAAACATTGTCTAAAGCGTGCGTAAAAATGTGGTAGGTAAGACGGCTCTGATGATAGTCAGTGCTTCATTATTAATAGTGAATCATGTGATAAAACGCAGAAGACATCGACGTTGGTGGCGTACAGAGTTGTATAGTCAGAGAGCTGGTGCAAAACTAATGGCCGATATGAGATTAACTGGACAATTTCAAAATTTCTTAAGGATGAGTCCAACGACATTTGAAGATCTACTCAGATTAGTCGGACCAAGAATTTTTCGGAATCGCACACAGTTAAGGGCTCCAATTTCAATCCAAGACAGACTGGCAATAACACTTCGTTTTTTAGCTAGTGGTGACTCTTACACAAGTTTACAGTATACCTTCAGAGTATCAAAACAAGCCATAAGTGGCATTATTACAGAAGTATGCTCCGCCATAATTGAGGAATTAAAAGATTATATCAAGGTAAGTTTTATTCTTAATAAGTCAATTAAAGAACAGTATTATCACATCAAATCATTAAAGTCGTCATAGGATTGGTTAGATTCTAGTGACGTTACAGACGATGGCTGTTGGTTCATATATTCTTCGTTCCTTGCCGTGGTATAGCCATAGCGTCCGGCTTGATTTGTATCTGGAGTTTGCGCGGAAGGCGAGGGACGATTAAATCCGGAAGTTCCAGGACGATTAACATATCCGGTCAGATCCACATAATCTTGTCCTTTCTTCTGTGATGCATAATAGGATTCTTGGTATGAACTGGGGTAGTTATCCTGCTGTCGATATGATGATTCATAATAACCTCTGTCAGCCTTCATCAAAATTTCAAAAATTCCATGTTCGACCGAATTCCTGGTTTGAAGGGAATAAGTATTCATTTTAGCTGATATATAGGAAGCGAAAGTTGTAGTTAAATCTGGAGCGCCTGAATTTCCCAACTTATTGGCAGTAGTTTGTAATATGCCCACTACATCGGCCAGTACACTGCTGCTTTCATCTTTTTTTGCTTGTTTAGCTCGCGTAGGTTCATACCGTGTACGTGGAGTAGCAAATTCGTTCTGCAGATTTTCTTCATTAATCGGTTGTTGAACCGCCTCCTGAAAAACATAAAAATAATTTATAACTGTAGGTCCCATCTCTTGATATAAACTACTAGATAGTAGATATAACTCTCCAGGAAGGTAGGTATCGTGGCACCGATGGACAAATGTCGAAACGACTAAATATTTAGTTCGTTTTTTAGTCTAGTTCAATATAGCTAGCAATAAAATCAAGAGATGCTCACTATAATGGCACCTCAAAAATTGTCACCAGCGAGTGTTGGGCTACTAAGTACAATGACTGTCTCGTAGGCATAAATTAAATAAAAGTTTTTTGTTTTAGCTTCCAACGACAGAAGAAACTTGGTTGAACATAAGCAAACAGTTTGAAGAGAAGTGGAATTTTCCACACTGTTTAGGGGCACTGGACGGAAAACATGTTGTGCTTGAGGCACCTATCAAAAGTGGAACTGAATTCTACAACTATAAAAACTTCTTTAGCATCGTTCTTTTTGCTTTGGTTGACGCCGATTATAATTTTCTATTTGTAGATGTGGGATGCCAAGGAAGGATTTCAGATGGTGGCATCTTTAAAGATACAAAACTCTGTGAAATGATAGAAGATCGTACAATAAACCTTCCATCACCTGATTCACTCCCACGGAGACATATTCCAATACCATATTTCTTTGTGGGTGATAGTGCCTTTGCTTTAAGTGAAAATCTGATGAAACCATATGCTGGGGCACATCCAAAAGGCACTTCAAAGAGAGTATTCAACTACAGGCTAAGCAGAGCCAGAAGAACTGTTGAAAATGCATTTGGTATCATATCGTCTGTCTTTAGAGTTCTCAGAAAACCAATGCTTTTACAGCCTGATAAAGCTGAGCTAGTGGTTATGGCAATTGTCCTTTTACATAATTATTTGAGACGTCACTCTAGAAATACATATATGAATGACACTGAAGATGAAGTTACGAATGAAGACACACGTAGGCAAAATAATGAAGATATGAGATCACTACTACCTATGAGAAATATTCCTCGACGATCGCCTGCACATTTGAATGCGATAAGAGATGAGCTCTCCGATTATTTTATGAAAGAAGGGAAGGTTCATTGGCAAGACAGATGTTCGTAAAAGAATCAATCCAGTTTTACTTACCGTGTTCGTTCTCTTTCTCGGTTTGTTACGGTTGTCCAAGAACTTCAAAGAATCAAAGGCAAACCATCGACTTTTGTATGTCTCCAAGGCACCTGAAAAAATAAAATAATAATCATGAAAAAAATTAAATAAAAAACATAATTCAGTCAGTTTTAAACATAGTTGTTTTTAAGTAAACTTGACTAATAATAATTAATAATATTTAATAATTAATTTGTGATTTCAATCCATTAAAATATTGTAGTTGTTGTCAAAGTTGTCATTTTGTAGAGAAAAAAGCCAATTTCAATATTAGTCGGCTATGCCAATTTACATTTCAATACACAAACATTTTTGCGGTTTCCAACCTACGATTGTACTAAGAATAAAGTATATGAATAAATAATAAATAGTAAATTATTATTATTTATTTACCTTTTCCTGTTCCTTTCGATTTCTTTTCCTTCGCTTTTTCACGACGGTAGGATGATAAAATACTAATCATTTTACTGTAACATTTTTCTTGTGTTGTTTCCATCAAATTAGCAATTTCCATCCATGCATCCTCTTTAAAATGTTTTTTATAAAAATTCTCATGTTGTGGATTCCACAAAATTTCCTTTGATCTGTACACTTCAATTAATTGAAGCACTTTTTCTTCACTCCACGTAAATGTAACCGCCTCCTCCGCCGCAGTAGCGTCGTCTTGTTCCATGTTCGCGCGCGTCTAGCCGTACACACCACACAACCTGTCCACCGTCTTACCTATTATCTGCGCATTCACCTTTAGCGTTCCTGCAAAATAATTTACATCTCAGCGTGCAGAATAACGTGCCTTAATTAAATCCTTTCTGTAAGATTGATGAGCTTCTCCGAGCACCTGAGGATGCACCCACGTTTCCTTGATAAATCTCATTTTTATTAAATTCATGTTCCTTTAGGTAGGTGAAGAATGGTTTAGAAGTTCATTTCTAAGACAATGGAATTTTGTAGGCAGTAACTTTACTGCTCATGAGTGAATGAGATACATTACAGGCATAATATTTATTTAAAAAAACCGGACAAGTGCGAGTCAGGCTCGCACATGGAGGGTTCCGTACAAACACGTTGTTAAAATAATTAAAAACCTGTTTTATCATGTGCTAATTAAGTTCTTTTTTATGATACCCAAATGATACGATTTACTCACTTTGAATTTTGAACCCATATTTTGTGAATAAATTTTGAGGCCATATTTTTTGAGGCCCTATTTTTTGTGATTTAAATAAAAATGTACAGTTTTCAGATTTATTCCTATGTGTACTCTGAGACAATGATTTTCGCCTAATTTCATAGTTCTATGTCAACGGGAAGTACCCTGTAAGTTTTGATTTTTGTGAGTGTCGAAAAATGCGGTTTTTACGACATAAACGACTCTAACTTTTTTATACGATAACCGAGAAGTTTTTCTTTTACACAACTGCAAGAGACCATAGATATACGTATACAGTTTAAATTTTAACTCGATATCTTTACGCGTTCCCGAGATAAAGAGTCTTAACATATACACAGACGGACAGACGGACAACAAAGTAATCCTATAAGGGTTCCGTTTTTTCCGTTTGAGGTACGGAACCCTAAAAATGGAGCGAATTTTGGAACGTGGTCTCTCACTATAAGCTTCAAGTAGCACAACGAGCTATGGAGAGGGCTATGCTCGGATTCTCTTTGCGAGATCTTACCAGGCCCGACGAGAATGAGAAAGTCGGTAGAAGGATCAATGTTACCGACTTGGCCTAGTGGATTGGCAAGTTACTACTACTTACTAATTTATATAGCCCGGAGGAATGATGACAGATGGGATCGAAAAGTTCTCGAGTGGAGACCACGTATCGGCAAGCGCAGCGTAGGACCTTAACTCGCGAGGTGGACAGATGACCTCATCAAGACCGTAAGATCACGCTGGATGCAAGCCGCTACCAATCTGTCTCATTGGAGATCCTTAGAGGAGGCCTATGTCCAGCAGTGGACGTTATTGACTGCCTCGGTGGCTCAGTGGTTAGTGATCCTAACTTCTGGATCAAAGAGACGTGGGTTCGATCCCCACCCAGGGCAAACATTTATGTGATGAACATAAGTGTTTGCTCTGTGTCTGGGTCTGGGGTGGATTACTATCTATATAAGTATGTTTTTAAAAATAAGTATATGTAGTATATCAGTCTCTGGCAGCCATATCACAAGCTTTGCTTAGTTTAGGGTCAGAGGCCGTGTGTAAGATGTCCCAAAATATTTATATTTATTATATACCTAGCTGATGGATGGATGGATAGATTTTTTTACAGTAAGTAGGTATCATTCAGAAATGGGGTAACCTGGAATTCAAGAAAATTCCATACTAAATAGCAACTAGGAAGTTTGGAAGGGACAAAATGTATGAAACAGCTGATTTTTTTCTTGAATTACAGACTGGCCCCATAGTAAAAGTTGTTTATAATGATGAATTGATTCACCCCTTTTTGGCTTAGTACAGGATGTAGGTACTAGGTGAATTACAGACTGGCCCCATAGTAAAAGTTGTTTATAATGATGAATTGATTCACCCCTTTTTGGCTTAGTACAGGATGTAGGTACTAGGTGAATTACAGACTGGCCCCATAGTAAAAAGTAGTGAGTAGATTTTCATAATAGTCATAGTCATATTTATTGGTAAAAGCACTTTACATGTCTAATAAATGTGTTTCCTTTCATAATGATGACTGTAATCATATCCTAGAATATTGCATTTATCAACTTGTTAGCGTCTACATTCTCACAAATAAATATAAAATATTCCAGGTCGGCACTAATATTCTCCCCTTTCATTATAATAAAGATTCTCAAAGGAGCTGAACATCTTTGCAAACTGTCGTTACCATTTCTATTTATTGTAAAAAGCTGCATTTGCCTTCATTGTACAACGCTATTATATCCTGAGAGATTGCAACTTTCACAATTATCAAGATATTATTACGTTTTATCTCTTTGTTTAGGAGAGCTTCCCTTTCTTAACTATGGGAGTAACGGAGGAGTTAGATAACGAATCAAATTAATGGACCAAAAGATGTAATCAAAATGAAAGGACATGTCCACAAAATTTATGGAGGCTGGTATAATAATAATCAAAAATTCTAACCATAACACTCTTTACATTTCGAGAAAGTGCATATTTTTCTGAGTCTATTACATCAGTCAGGGACTACAGTGGCTGGGCAGCAGCATCCTCTGAAAATATCGAAATTCTGATATTTAGTTGACGGTTTTCCGGCAACTACTGCGGTGTGGAAGGCAAGGGGAAACCACCACACTATAATCCCAAGAAAGTCATCATGAAGGTACAAAATAAGATACAACGGTGGCCATGCGATCCGCTTAGCAACCGGCGCCGCTCTACGTCCGGGGCAGACGGTGTTAAATTGGTTACCGGCCATGTGAGTGTGCGAGACCAGGCACCGCATGGAAATCGGGCTACTGGAAACTCAAGTTCAGTGAGAATGCGGCACATTCAGAAGATAGGTACTTGGAATGTGCGAGGCTTATTGCAGCCAGGAAAACTTAACATCGTAGAAAAAGAAATAACTCGATGTGAGCTTAACATCTGTGGTCTTTCTGAGACACATTGGAAAAGCAATGGCCACTTCCTCACTGATTCGCACGCTATTTATTTCTCTGGTAATGATACAAAAAGTAGTAATGGAGTCGCAATCGTCCTACCAAAAACCATCAACAGCTCGGCTGTCCAAAATCAAAACCTAGCAAGGAGCATTGAGCAAATTTTATAGGAGAAGGAAAAGAAACATTTTCTTTGGCCATTCAGAATACAACATTATTTTTGTACTGTTTTCATTTTGATATTTATAAATACAATTTGCTTTACATTATAAGCTAATTAAACTCAATTTATGTCTAACTGTACAAGTTTTATGTGCCTTACTTAAGTTTGATTTGGGAAATCCAACATAAGTATCACATGAAATCCAAAATAAAAACCTAGTAAGATAAATTACAAGGCGTTTGAATTGGTTTCTCTAAAGAGTTTTTGTTATTTGTCAAACAATAAAAAACTAGAAAAATCACTATATTATAGCTATGTATTTGACGTTGGTTTTCGAATTGCCATAAAAGCCCATTGTCACGTTCACACCCAGATTTTTTTAGTATTATTTTTTTGGATACTAAAAAATCTTTATATATTAAGTGTTCAATAATAAAGCAATTTTTCACAATAAAAAAAATATTTAGCGACAATGCTGTCCTGTTTTCAAGTTAGAATGCCTTGAGGTCCTGATATTTCTACGGGTAAATCTGTTACCTTAAATTTTTTGGGAAGAAAATCCAACTCTGCGAATGGTTCATCAAAACTGAAATCTTTGTCATCCTTTTTCCTTGCTGTTCTTTTTTTCTTTAGCCAATTCCTGCAATTATTTAATTCTCTGACCTGTCTTGAATCAAGCACCACTTCCTTAAAATCTTCGAAGTCTAAAACATCTCCTTGTCTTTTAATTTTTCTTTCAATGTTTCCATGAACTGCATCCGCAGTCATATGTGTATGTGTATGTCCTTTTGTTAGGTAACTCAAAGTCACAATCTCCACTGGACTCAGTGCCACTGGAAGATCAATATTGAGAATTGTAGTCAAAGCGGTAAATAGTGTCCAGTTCTTATTTTGAGCCGTGCCATTGTCAGCCCAAATATGAAAATGTTGACAATCTCTATTGTTCTGTATGAATGTTAAAATGGCATCAATGATGTTGGAAGCCTCTCATCCGGCTTGACCTTTGTGCCAAATTATGCAAGTAGCTGGATCAGGAGATTGTTAACTAATTGGAGCAAAAGTTAGTTTAAATATAATTGGTCTGCTTATAAAGACAGCTTCCTTGATTTGGGGCATTACAGGTTCACCTTTTGTAGATCTATTCAAAAATATTTTACATGTTTAGAATTTTTCTTTGTTGCATCATTTTTGTAGTTTTCAAAAGCTTGATCAGACTTCGCTTTATGTACTGCATATTTTTGCTTTATATCAACTGGTATAGAGATTCCTCGCTGTATATTTTCTTTTCTTCCGAATATCGCACTCATCTCCTCTGGGCATTTTAGAAGAAATTTTCACTTTTTTTTCTATATGTTTCATCCGAACATCGTTCTTGAGAGTGTTTCTCCATAAAATCAAGGTGCATTTGGCGAACTGTCAATTCTCTGTTAATTTCTTTTCTTTTGACACCTCCATTTTTACCTATCATGGAAGCAAATAATTGTACCTACCCTACCCGCCTACCCCGCGCACTTACTTCTCAGTTCACACTGACTTGCTATTATTTACTATAAGTATTCATTGGAAATTTCTTTGCTTACTTTACTGGTTTTGTAAACCAAAACCTAGTATGACTCAATTCCAAGTTCAAAAACCTAGCATAGGGCTTATCCCAAATTCATAAATCTAGTAAGTCCCATTTACAAATTCAAAAACCTAGTAAGTACCGTACTTAATAGGGTTTTGGATTTGAAAATGTTACTTGCTAGATTTTTGACTTTGTTATACCGGACTAAGACGTGCACTTGCTAGGTTTGGCATTTTCATAACTTTAGTCCTAATTGTGATATAAATATGGTTGTTTTTGCATTAGATGCAGCACAATTTTTTGTGTAGATTGGTTTATAAAAACGTATTTTGCCAAAAATGTCCCTTGCTAGGTTTTGATTTTGGACAGCCGAGCTGTGTGATGGGATACGAACCTGTAAGTGATAGAGTTCTAAGTATGAAGCTGAAAGCTACACCAGTAAATCTGAACATCTTACAGTTGTACTCACCAACAAGCACGTCAAGTGATACAGATTTGGAAGCATTTTACTCCGAAGTAGAAACCACCATGTTCAAGATCCCCAAAAGAGAACTTATTATAGTTATGGGTGATATGAACTCAAAGATTGGAGCAAATGCCGACCAGCTCAGCCAGAGTGCAGGAAGGTTTGGACTGGGGCAGTGAAACGAGAGGGGTGAGCGCCTTATAGAGTTTGCCGCCGACCACAACTTGGTGATATGCAATAGCTTCTTTGAAAACCATCCACGAAGACTGTATACATGGACGTCGCCAACTGGTCACAGAAACCAGATAGATTACATCATGATTGGTACGCGGTGGAAAACTTCGGTAAGGAACGTTCACACTCTACCTGGAGCCGATTGTGGCACGGACCATGAACTTTTAGTCGCAAAAGTACAACTTAAACTTAAGGCAGCTAGAAAAGTTGGTAAACAAAGAAAGATTCTTCCTGGAGATTTGTCTAAGTTTGAAAACTCGCTAGAGCAAAATTGGAGCCATTGGGCTGACATGGATCCTCTAACTTCTACTCCTGACCAACTGTGGAGTCAGGCAAAAGAATTAATTCAAAATGCAGTTTCGGCGTCCATATCACCAATCAAGACCCATAAGCGTCAGCACTGGATGAGTAACGATACTCTAGCTCTAGTAGAAGAAAGAAGACTAATGAAAGCTTCAGGAGCTGATCTGAGTAGCCTTAACAAGAAATCTGCTCATATACAACAAGCATGCAGGAGAGATCGTAATAATCACCTTCAAAACATATGTGCTGAAGTTGAAGTCCACGCTAACAAGCATGAAGCCCGAGACCTACATCAGAAAATAAGATCGATCACGAAGACATTATCTTCTAAAACATGGGCCATTGAGAATGGTCAAGGTGAAACAGTGACTGAAATTGATGCTATTTCTGATACATGGAAGCAATACTGTCAATCACTCTTTGAAGATCCTAATGCGCGCTGCTTCGATCCAACTGAACCTCAAGATAAAGAGATAGAGCCAGACATACTCAAAGATGAGATCCGAGCTGCAATAAAACATGTAAAGAAAGGAAAGGCCACAGGAAGGGATGCAATACCGATTGAAACCATAAAAGCCTCTGGGGAGTATGGTGTTGAAATTTTTCATACCCTATGCAACAGAATATGGCAATCTGGAGCTTGGCCTCAAGAGTGGGCTCATACCGTTTTTATCCCATTGCATAAAAAGGGCTCTACAAAAAGTTGCAGTAACTACCGTCTAATAGCTTTAATTTCTCATGCCAGCAAAATTTTACTGCATATTCTAAACGAGAGGCTTAAATCTTACCTATCCAAGGAAATTGCTCCCGAGCAGGCTGGCTTTGTCAAGGGAAAGGGTACCCGTGAACAAATTTTAACTGTTCGACAAATCATTGAGAAGTCCCGGGAATTCAACAAGCCGGCTTACATATGCTTTGTTGATTTCTCAAAAGCATTTGATTCTGTCAAGTGGCCAAAGCTTTGGGAAACTCTTCTGGCCATGGGTACACCTAGACACCTGGTACATCTTCTAAGGCAACTCTACGAGGAGGGGACAGCTTCCGTTAAAACAGACGACATATTGTCGCGCAACTTTCATCCATCTGCAGGAGTTCGGCAGGGGTGTATCATATCACCGCTTCTGTTTAACATTTATACGGAACTTATCATGAGAATTATCCTCGAAGACTGGACTGACGGAATCAATGTCGGAGGTCAAAAGATTTCAAATCTGCGATATGCAGATGATACCACCTTGTTCGCGACTAGTATCAATCATATGGAGGAGCTTCTCGGTAAGATGGAGCGTGTCAGCCTTGAATTTGGCCTGAAAATTAACCGCAGCAAGACGAAAATTATGATTGTCGACCGTGCCAACAACAACTCGCCAGAAGTCACGAGAATTGCGAACTGTGATGTCGTTCAATCATACATCTACTTAGGTGCACTCATTTCGAACAATGGAGGGTGTGTCGATGAGATCAAACGTCGCATGGCTATCTCAAGGTCAGCTATGGACAAATTGAAGAAAGTATGGGGAAATCGGAATATAACTAAGACCACGAAAATCCGACTTGTAAGGGCCCTTGTTTTTCCCATTTTTCTTTACGCTGCTGAGACGTGGACCTTGAGAGAGAGTGAGAAAAAGAGGATAGATGCTCTCGAAATGTGGTGCTGGAGAAGAATGCTGAAGATATCGTGGACCGAATTTAGAACGAACCAGTCTATTCTACAAGAACTCGGCATCAAGCAGCGTCTATCTTCAATTGTCCAAAATCGCATTCTCACCTACTTCGGGCACGTATCGCGACGCGACAACACCTCTGTGGAGCGCCTTGTGGTGCAGGGAAGGATGGAAGGTACAAGACCGCGAGGTAGATCTCCATTACGTTGGACCGACCAAATAAAGGCTGCACTAAACGGTCCCGTCAATATGTGCACGAGAAAGGCGTCCATACGAGAGGAATGGCGACGTATTGTAAAGCGAGCCACCAACGTAACTGATGACCACGACCACTCTGTCAAGAGTGTATACGACTAAGAAGAAGATTACATCAGTTAAAACCAAAAAGAGTTTTATTTTTATATTAATTTTGAATCTAATAGATTATGGATAAATAAATATTTTTGGCTCAATAGGTAGTTTATCTCTAGCAACCCTGATTACGTAACCTTCAAATTGCTAAACAGAAGCATTTTTACCAATAAGACACAGTTTTTAGTGTTTTTTAGGGTTCCGTACCTCAAAAAGAAAAAACGGAACCCTTATAGGATCACTTTGTTGTCCGTCTGTCCGTCTGTGTGTATGTCAAGACTCTTTATCTCGGGAACGCGTAAAGATATCGAGCTGAAATTTAAACTGTAAACGTATATCTATGATTTCTTACAGTTGTGTAAAGGAAAAACTTTTTTGTTATCATATAAAGAAGTTAGAGCCGTTTAAGTCGTAAAAAACCGCATATTTCAACACTCACAAAAATCAAAACCTACAGGGTACTTCCCGTTGACATAGAACTATGAAATTTAGCGAAAAGCTTTGTCTCAGAGTACAAATATAGAAATAAATCTGAAAACTGAATATTTTTATTTCAATCATAAAAAATAGGGCTTCAAAATTCACAAAATATTGGTTTAAAATTCAAAGTGCGTAAATCGTATCATGTAAGATATAATATAAAAGAGCTTCATTAGCACATTCTAAAAAAGGTTTTTAATTATTTTAACAATTTTCGATGAATGACGAGATAGTAAAAAAAAAAAACTTTTGTTGATGATAATGATGAGTATAGAGATTTTAACAACGTACTTCCCAATTTTGTGAATTTTTCTGGATTTGTACGGAACCCTCGGTGTGCGAGCCTGACTTGCACTTGTCCGGTTTTTTTGTCACATTGTACCTACTAACTGGTCACATTGGTTGGTTATAATTTTTAATTTTAGCAAAATAAGAGAGGGAAGTGGAAGAATCAGCTACGAATGTAAGTAAAACAACGATAGAATCACTTTATTATTGCTGAACTAGAAAAAATGCAAAGCTGTATTATTATTTTTCATACAATTTATTTTTCACATTAAAAAAATGGTGGGATAAAAAAATGTAAACTAAATATTTTTGATATCAATAAATCAAGCTTTCAAATAATGTATATATCATCTTGGTTCGATTTTTCTTTAACTTAGAATCGTTGAATTTTTTTCAACAATATTAAAGACTGCTAAATTATTGTTTATTGCGCTAACAAATAAGTGTAGTATCAATGATGATGTATTGTTTTAAGAAATATTATTATACAATAATAAACTTACGTAAAGTTTTACAAAAATGTTAGATAACGAATCGAATTAATGGATAAAAAGATCAAAATTATAACTTGCTTTTTTCCATGGAAGTGTTAAAAGCACTTCTAAAAGCAATTGTCGAATTTTACAACAGTATAAAAGACTATCTTATCAAAATATAATTGTGCGCACAAATACATGTAAGTACCTAAAATCAATTGTTTCGCAGAGTTAGATGAATCTCATTATTTTATTAGACAATAAATTGTAATCAAAATCAAAATTTTCTTTATTTTAAAGACATGTAACAAGCTCTTGTATTCGTGAAATTATACAAATAGTATTAAATATATTTTCAAAATATTATATTTGTGATCCCAAATACGTTTACATTTTTAATGTTATTACAATATCCAAGAGATCTCTCACTAAAATATATTCTTCTTAATCTTGAAGTAAGTATATTGAACAAAGAAAACTGAGCGTATAAAACGAAAAGCAATAATATGAAAAGAAAATCTAGCATTTCTTGGATAGTCTGTATCAATTTCTGTACCTGACAATTTAGTTTGAATATATTGCCATACTTTGGTTTACTGCACGTCAGTGCATCCTATTAAATACACAAGTAGGTATGCTTTGTTAAGTGCAGGAGCTTTCATTTTATACCCATTTATTAATTTACTAGCGACCCGCCCCGGCTTTGCACAGGTGTATAATACATGTAAACGTTTCTCTTGAATCACTCAATCTATTTAAAAAAACCGCATCGAAATCCGTTGCGTAGTTTTAAAGATATAAGCTTACATGGGGACAGACAGCGGGAAGCGACTTAGTTTTATACTACGAGTATGTAGTGATTATTATGAACCACTGTCAATAGGATCGTGGTCCGAATGACATGTCAAATAGTAACCACGTCAGAGACTTTCAGGCCGCTTAAAAACCAGGGCCAGCTACCAGGCATATACGTACTTAAACACTTACTATAAGACCAATCCAAGTATACCCATATCCAGAAGTTCCAGAACTCATCACCGAAATATCGTCTTGGCCCATCAAATCGAACCCAGGTTTGCGTGCATTGCCTGGTTTTTAGTGGGTATATATACCGCCGACTAGGGTTGGCGGAGACTCCCACATAACCGGTCTTCTCAGGCTGGTGGTAGGTATCCATAAAGGATTTTCCTGGTTAAAAAAATCTGCGCGCATTGAAAAAAGTAAGGTACTCCCAACTGCGCCAGCAGGGATGTCATTGAGGGCATTTATAACGGTTTTATTTGACTTCACTTGCCCGTTTTTAGGGTCAAATCTAAAAATTGAAATTTGACCCCCTTCCCATGGACAGATTGATGGCCACAGCCACAACATGACGGATTAAATTGTTTTACACAACTCCCTCAATATGGGTATCAAATGAAAGAACTTTTCATGTAGAACACAGTTTTTGGTAACAAAATAAAAACTAAAAACACAAAAATAAAGTTAGTAAAAAACTTTTTTAAATTAAACGTTTTTATGAACTAAAAGCTGACAAACAAGAACTCAAAAATAAAATCGTGGGGCGCATCGTATATAGTAAAATCTTCCAGTCGAAGGTCCCACGATTTTATTTTGAGTTATTATTGTTTAGCTTTTTGTACCGTTTAATTTGAATTTTTTTTTTACATATTCATATTTGTAAATGGTGTACCTACACTTATCGTTCTCGTCACACGTTTTTACGTCATCAATCATAGATGGGCGGTTTCATGCCATTTCTTGAGCGGTTGAAAAATTAGAGAGGTTCACAAGCGAACCAAGGACTATGTTTGAATCGATAGCACTTTAGGGCGTATGTGATACATGAAAGGTCATGAGACGGACTAAAAGCAGGAGCGAACATTGAAAATCTATGTTAGTGCGAGCGGGATAGCATAGCATGAGATTTCTAACGTTTCAGGAATTAAGCTCTTGTAGCTTAGTATTCAATACTACTTTATATGCTACAACTACCTATACTACTACATAGAAAGCAATTAAATTATACACATACCCTTAAAGGTCTAAAGATAATCCAAATGCTCAAGCCCACTGCCAGTTGGCAGCGTGCCCAGCATGCTGGCAGCATTGCCACGCTGAATGGCAATGCTTATACGTTGAGCCAAATAAAAATCAGGATTTTGTTCACGCTTCGCTTAGGACTAGCTTCTATGGTTAATATTTACTTTCATCTCCTGCAGTAAAGCCGTTTAAAGCAAACCACCGCGAACCAGGACAGACACAATGAAACCCATACAAACAATCGGACGGGCCTAGCCGCAGCCCATCAAAAAGGGACCAGTAATAAGCCTGCTTGTA
Source organism: Hypomecis punctinalis (assembly GCA_949316475.1). Lineage (NCBI taxonomy): Eukaryota > Metazoa > Arthropoda > Insecta > Lepidoptera > Geometridae > Hypomecis > Hypomecis punctinalis. The sequence continues at coordinate 20,512,656 of OX438795.1, read as the reverse complement.
ATTAATTCCTAGTTTCAATTGTTAATTCGCATTCTAGGGGTAACGAGCGAGAAGCGAGCAAATAACGCATGAGTTAGGTGATACACAGGGTAGGGAAAAGTGAGGAGCAGTTTTGTCACGAGGGGTTAGAATGAGGTAACATGTAAACAGAGACTACAGTAGTTTCCGTGTGGTTCCATACATTTTTGTACAGCGAACCTAATAACTAAGAAGAAAGAACGTCCTGAGACTCCTGCGAGCGCGTAAATTTTTGAAATATTTGTTACAAAAAGAACATTTTCTATAATCCTAGTGTGTGAAGCACGATAAAATCATTTCATTGGTTAAACAATGCGTCATATCTCGTTAATGGTACGGCATTCTAATGATTTCACATTAAGTGACGACTGTCTGGTTTAACGGTGGTAGTCACCGATGGCGCTTCCAACACTGTAGAAGTTTGTAGTAAAATGATGAACACTTCACTAATTTGGCGGGTTCGTAGTACAGCGTTCTAGCTTAATTTAGACAAAGCATCTGGGCCGAAATCACAGAGGGATGCAGATTCAAATCCTGCGAGCGCGTCAATTTTTGAAATGATTTTATCACAAAAAACATTTTTTCGATTCGATTTTATTTCTAAAAACCTAGTGCATGAAGCACGATAAAATCATTTCATCAATGAAGAAGAAGTTACACAAGTACTGTTATTGTTAATTAGTATGTTCTGTTGAGTCTCACGTATCAGTTACTATCAAATGTGTCAAGTTCGTCGCGCTATTTCTTTTGATGCCTGCCCAGTCGGCCGTAACCGTCGGGGTAGCTGCTTAGTTGCCTACTTAGTGGTGATTCGAAGGTCTAAAGATAATGCTCCAGCCCACTACTAGTTTCCATAGTGTCCAGCATGATGGTATCATTAACACTGAATGGCAGTAACCAACTAAACACGTCACATGTCGTTCAGAAAGATTAATGAAAAAGCGTTATTACTCGTAGCTTTAGGTGCCTACAATAACAATTTTTACAGTTTTACAAGCTTTTATCTTGCAATGGATGTATCTGCCTATGTAAGTTCGGGTGGAATCTTGCAAGTTAAATTTGACCAATATGACCAACTTTCCGGTTTCCGATTGAGCTGAAATTTGACACGTATATGTAAATCGCGTGACAATGCAATAATATGGTACCATGGAGCTGATCTGATGATGGAGTCGGAAGGTGGCCATAAGAACTCCTGTACTAAACAAGATAGACCCGTCGTGTTTGGGCTCGTTTTACTTGTCTTGCCAAGCACTCTGCTAATACTTGATATCAGGGATCTTGAAAGCTAGTATTTAAAAAAAATATTATAATAATTTATTTTATTTTTCTGCATTTATATTATTCAGAACGCTATCCATCTGAGTCAATCCTGAAGGACAAAGTTAATTACGAAGTAACTTCCTGACCACAGAGCGTGCCCAGCGCCCACAGAGTACCCCGTCATTATAACTGATGAAAAACAAATAAAGAAGTTTATTTATGTGTACAAGTGTCGGACGGTGTGTCCGGGTGTAAATGAGGGTCCAGTTGTTTGAGTTTCATTTTCTAAGTGTGGTGTTGGTACAGTATTCGTATTTAAAAGGGACCAATGGACGAAACTTTATATTTGTTTGCTGTTCGCATGTCACTCCGTTTTGTAAACAATTTTAGGGTGAAATTAAGTTCGATTAACTTTGGCTTTTGATAATAATAAGTACTTACATTTTGATACCAGTTGGAATCGAAAAGTAAGATTTTTAGATGCCTTCGAAAAAATTCAAGCTTTTGTTTTTTTGGATATCTATATGTTACGCGATTACTACGCCAATTATTATTATGAACCAATTCGAAGAGTGATTTGTAAGGGTTCCGTAGCCAAAGAGTAAAAACGTGACCCTATTACTAAGACTCCGCTGTCTATCCGTCTGCCCGTTTGTCTGTCTGTCACCAGGCTGTTTCTCATGAACGGTGATAGCTAGAACGTTGAAATTTTTACAGATGTCGTATTTCTGTTTCTGCTATCACAACAAATACTAAAAACAGAAAAAATATTCAAGGGGGGCTTCCATACAACAAACCTGATTTTTAGGCGTATTTCACTCGACATCAATAACGGCGACAGGTAGATGCTTGAAATATTCATAGAATATTAAGTTATACAACTTAATATGTATAAAAATAAATATTAAATCAAAATAAAATGTGTTAGGGGGCTTCCATACGATACGGAACCCGCATTCGCGCACGATTATTCTTTTGTTTTTGTATAGGTATATCTTACGCGATTATTCCCCCAATTATGAACCAATTTAAAGAATTATATTTGTTGAATAGATCAAACTTTTTCTATCGAAATCAGCTAAGGCGTTTTTTGAAAACTTACTACATCGATAGATACAATATCATTGGTGTGAACGTAATTGGCTGAGTCAATAATTATTTTTTGCAAAAAATAGCATGACCGACTTCACCCGTGTACATAAAATCATTACATAGTATAGAACAAAGTCGCTTTCCGCTGTCTGTCCCCATGTACGCTTATATCTTTAAAACTACGCAACGGATTTTGATGAAGTTTGTTTTTCTTAGATAGAGTAATTCAAGAGATATGTTTATATGTATAATACACCTGTGCAAAGCCGGGGCGCATCGCTAGAACGCAAATATTATGCACGGATCGATGTAGCATTTTTCACATTATTGTTGATTTATTAAAAATGGCTCAGATGATTTCGATGAAATTTAAATGACACCAATTTCGAAGTATACTCTTTCCAATAAAAAAAATAATTATTGAAATCGGTCTACTTACTATAAAAAAAATTATGCGTGGTTATACATAAATATATATATATATATATATATATATATATATATATATATATATATATATATACGCGTCGAATTGTATACCTCCTCCGGTGGTTCGTCGGTCAAAAAACTGACACACACAATAGAAATATACCCAAATTCCGTCTAAAGGCTTCTTTACGAGTAAAATTTCCATTCTTGTCATTGAACTTTTTAGACAATAAAATACATTACAACTATACCTAAAATGCCTTCTAAAAGCTTATTTACTAGTAAAATCCCAATTTTCGTCAGTCCCCACAATGCTGCATCAGTAATGCTCCGCTGGTCCGATTTTTTTCTGCGGAAGGTAAATTTTTCACTACTTCAGACCTTATTAAAACAAAACAAACATTATAAAATGTTGCAAAATATCATTTCAATCATAATTAAGAACTAAACTTTTAAAAATAAACCGGGTGGCTAGCCGATTTAATGTCTCTGACATGGCTAAACGGTTAAAATAACCGGAACCGAAAATTTAGCATGTCACCCAAGATACAGCAGCGCTCAGTTGTAAAAGCCATCCGCGGTTACCCATCCAAAGCCAGACCATGTCGAACGTTGCTTAACTTCGATCACCGAACTTGAGCAACGTTCTACAATGACAACAAATGGAAAAACCCTGAAAGAATGACCAAAAATTCAACGAATAATTTTTATACAATAAAATACATTAAAAATATACCCAAAATGCCTTCTAAAAGCTTCTCTACGAGTAAAATCCCCATTTTCGTCAGCCCCCACAATGCTGCATCAGTAATGCACCGCCGCTCCGGAATTTTTCTCGGAAGGTAAATTTTCCACTGCCTCAGACCTTATTAAATTTTCACGGGCTTGCAATCTGATATAGTGGGTGTCTCTGTAAGCTTTTGGAATGTGACAAGGATCGTTTGGAGGAGAAATGGGGTAGGTAAATGTTTGGAGTGAGTCGTCGATTCGACGTGTCACTGGCAGTAGATATGTAAGTATATATTGTTTAGAGAGTTCCAAGATTGTAGACCATCATCATCGTTTTCAGCCCACTGCACATCCACCGCTGAACTTAGGTTTCTTCTATGGATTTCCAATAAGATCGATCTGTCTTGCATCCAGCATGATCCTGCGATCTTGATTGGTCCATCGACCTACGCTACCCTTGCTGGTACGTGGTCTCAGTTTCTACGGACTATGTGCCCCGTCTACTGCCAGTTCAACTTGCTAATCCGCTAGGCTATATCGGTATCTCTGATTCGTCTACGATTGATGGGACGAGGTGAATAACTCTATTTATTCAATACAATGCTATTATCGTCATTTCCAATGACGACTTCCCGTTTCTGACTGAGGACCTCATTAAATGCGCGGGATGCAAGCCGCTATCAATCAGTTTTTTTGAAAATACATAGGGGAAGCTTATGTCTAGCAGTAGACGTCCCATGGATGATAGATAAAAGTACAAAACATAAAAATAGGGAACATCTTACACACGGTCTCTGACCCCAAACTAAGCAAAGCTTGTGATATGGCTGTCAGAAACTGATATATTTTAAATACATACTTATAAAGATAGTAGGTACCTATATACCTATACATATAGGTACCTAAATAACATCCAGAAACAGAGCAAACACCACATAAATTCTACCTATGTTCATCACATAAATTCTTGCCCTGGTGGGGTCACTAACCACTGAGCCACCGAGGCAGTCAGATGGATTGTCAGCTCAGCTGAAGGACATCAATCTATCCATCCATTAGCCGTTTTTGTCCAATGCTAGTCATGATGCTCCTGTTTGGATTTCCAATAAGCCCGGTTGAAAGCGGCCTGCATCCAGCGCGTTCCTGTAGGTTGAATTATATCTTCAGTCTGAGCTTTATCCACTGGACAAAGCGCTCTAAATTATTTTTTTATCTTCATTTTTCATCTTTCCACTCTCTGAGAGTGGTCTACACCACGCTTACTATTGCGACTTCATTCAAAAACTTTGCAACCCCACTAGAAACTTTCAACCAGTCACATGATAGTTATGCGTTAAGGACTAAGTAAAAACGTCTTCTTGTTAATACATAATTATTTTTTGCAAAAAATAGCATGACCGACGTCACCCGTGTACAGAATCATTACATAGTATAGTCGCTTTCCGCTGTCTGTCCTCATGTATGCTTATATCTTTAAAACTACGCAAAGGAATTTCATGGAATTTTTTTTATACATAAGTAGAGTAATTCAAGATAAATGTTTATAGATAGACAATAGACAATAGACAGTTCTTTATTAAGACAAAAATAAAATTAAACAAAACCACAAAGCAAACAACATAGCAATCTATGTATAATACACCTGTGCGAAGCCGGGGCGCATCGCTAGAACGCAAATATTATGCACGAAACGGTGTAGCATTTTAGCCGATTTCGATAAAATTTAAATGGGACCAATTTCAAAGTATACTCTTTCCAATAAAAAAAGAATTATTGAAATCGGACTACTATGAAAAAAGTTATGCGTGGTTATCCATTAAAAAAAAATATATACGCGTCGAATTGTATACCTCCTCCGATGGTTCGTCGGTCAAAAATTAGGTTTGACACGACGATGTATCTCTATTTTGATCACATAGGTACCTTTTTACCCAACCGCCTATAAAAGAGCATAATGTTTTAAGGTAAATGCTAAACCGCTGATCCTCTTTGAACCAAATTCAAATTGCAATATTTGATCCCGACCCGTATTAGGAAGACTCAAACAGGTAGTAATTCGTCTACTTAAGGGCCTTTTCACCCTACCTTCCATTACGCACAAATTGGTACAATGAAATTTTAAATGGTTCGCTGCTTGTGTAGTTCGGTTAGCTAGTTGTGGTCAGCAATATAAGTAGGAAAATCGATAGTAGCTCATTTAAAATGAAAGTAAAATAGCTCAATTTATCGCCATAAAACGGCGGAAGAAAATTAGAAACTGGAGGTTTAATTACACTTTGTTTGGGGATTACAGTTACGACATTGTACCGATTTTAATATCAATAATGTAGTATCTAACATTTATCATTTTATCTGTAAGCTTAATGATAATAATTAATTTATAGGAAAATATCAGAAAACCCTGGAGACTGCAGCAGTAACTAAACTTAGTCAGTTCAAAATAAGCTTAGACTATTTTTATGACAATGTTTTGTTTATTTATTTATCACTAAAAATTTAACTGCTGATTGAATAGAATATTTATAATAAAATATTTTTTTGCAAGTATAGGGCACAACCAAATTCAATACTGTACAAAATTCGAGTAGTTCGTTCGAATCGATATACAGGGTTACAGGGTAAGTCGACCTATTCCCGTTAAGGGTGTATAGTTTACTTTGTTTCTGACTAATTTGACTATGAAATACACTATCCTAAATTTAAAAAAAGACAGATATTTGAAATCGGTATTTATAAAATTCCCAATTTTCGGCTATCAGCTCAGATATTTTGAAACGTGTAAGTCGTATTATTATTTTTATTTGGTTTTATAACCTCACTACCCAATATTGTCCGTAAAATTAACCTTTTATAAAAAGTATTTTAATTCAAATAGCTCGAAAACTGAGATTAAGGATATGGTGTTTCATAGTCAAATCAGTCAGAAACGTAGTAAACTACACACACTTAACGGGAATAGGTCGACTTAGCCCTGTATACAATATTTACATCATTGTCGATTTTTCAAAAATGGCTGGTTTCGATAAAATTAAAGTAGGACTACCTCAGGAGTAACCTTTTGAACTAAAAATGATTTTTTAAATCACGAACAGCGAAAACATCACAAAAATATCTTTTTCGAAGTCGGTTAAAAAGTATTTTGGAGCTGGCCAAAATATTTTTTCTGCTGACCATTTCATCACTTACGATTTTAAATACAGTTGTCCTTTTGATATCGTAGAGTTCGTATAAATTGGGGAAACTTCGTCTTTCATTTTCGCCAAGGTGATTCCTAAGGCTTTTATTTCATATTGAATAGAGATGGGCTGTTTCCGGAAAATACTTAAAATGGTTGTGTTATGAATAGCTGGCTAGTTTTAAAGGTAGATTACCGTTATTTATGATAAAAATAGTTTTATTAAAAACATATTGTAGCTTTTATAATTATGTTAATTCATTATTGCGAAGTAACGAGTGCATCAATGATTCTTTTCAGAACCGTTGTTTTTTAGGATTCCGTACCCAAAGAGTAAGAACGGGATTATTACAAGACTCCGCTGTCCTTCCGTCTGTCCATCTGTCTGTCTGTCTGTCACCAGGTTGATCTCATGAACCGCGATAGCGAAATTTTCACAGATTATGTATTGCTGTTGCCGTTAAAAGCCGTGGTGGTCAAGAGGTAGTGACATACCCGCCTTACAATTGTGAGGTCGTGGGTTCGAATCCCCGGTCCCGTACTAATGAGTTCTTTGGAATTTATGTACGGAATTTCACACCACAGGCTTTTCGGTGAAGGAAAACATCGTGAGGCAACCTGCATACGTACGTAGAAGAAATTCGATGGCGTATGTGAATCCGCCAACCCGCACTGGGCCAGCGTGGTGGATATGGCCCAATCACCCTTCGTGGGTAGGCTTACGTCCTGCAGTGGACTACTAAAAAGGCTGGTACAGGTTGCCGTTAAAACAACAAATAACAAACCTACTAAAAACAGAATAAATACATTTTTGAAATACAAATACAACAAATTTGAATTTTTAGTCGTTTTTCGCTCGATATTAACAATGGTGATAGGTAGATTCTTGAAATATTTACAAAATAATAAGTGAAATATTCACTTTAAAAAATAAATAATTAAATTAGGCTGGCTGGCGGCCACATTTCGCAACACAACCTGATAAATATATATTCTACTGTTCAATACATTTACATAAAAAAAAAAACAAATGAAGGGTATATTTTCTTGTAAATTAGTTAAACATTAATACATTTCAAATACTTGCAACCACATTTGGCAAGGCAACCCTGTTTAAATATACTCTCCTATTTATAATTATAATTACGTGAAAAAATTGGTTTGAACCGTGTACACTATGAGCAGGATGTCTTTGGGGGTGGGATCTCGGGCTTATATTGTATAGGTCTTGTAATTGTTTTAAAACAACTTCCTTTTAGTAGCCCTTACCAGGCATTCCAAGTGAGCTCATTATAATATACGTTTCTTTAAGAAAAAAACTTATTAACTAAACAATTTGAAACAAAGATGAAAACCTCTTTTGTTTTTTTTTTGTTTCGGTTTAATATATTTTACGATTCGCCGATTACTTTATCCGGCTTATTAAAAAAGACAAATAAGCCGGAAAAAGCATCCAGCGCTCCGTTCAAAGAGCTCCACCGCATCCCTACGAACTTTTCACGGCTTTTTGATTCGGTCGCTTGAATTTACGACCTCTCACTGATTCGATTCGTTAGAGGTGCTCATTATGACAAGAACCGCCGGCTCAGAGGACTTTATATTGATTTTATTGTGGGACGATACGACGGGATTCCAGGTTCATAGGTAAAGTTATGTTGGATCGTAAATCTGGTATTTTCATTATGAAAATCAATGGTTTTAGGGTGGTAGGGAACTCTAAAATGCCTTAATTGGGGTTGAGAACTTTGGTTCATTCTTTGGATGATCTTGGAGCTCTCAAGAGAGCGTAAATGTAGATCACCGGTACAATCCTACATAACGCGGTTGCTCCCCAAAGTAGAAGTCGATATCTTGCGAGAATTTCCGCCTCGCAAAGAAGGTCGGTTAATTGGTCGACTAATCCATTAGTATCTATCAATATATATAAAATCACGAAATCTGAAAAAGTACAAGTGCTAGGAGTCTCAAATTTTACATGGGGATCCTTTTAGGATAGAGGTGCTCACTAAGAACGGATTTTGCGAAATTCAAGCCCTAAGTGGGTGAAATTGCGTGGCAAAGTTCATATGGGAGAGCGCGATTCCTGGGACCGATTGACTTGAAATTTAGCATAGACATTCTTAAACAAAATTGATTGAACACGTGTTTCGTATTTTTTCTAATCGTATCGCCTATCTGGGTTAAAAAGGGAAAAAAGTGTTTTCGGGACGAATGATTTTGACGTCGGAGTTGAAACTTTTTAGTGTATTCGATTGATCAATCAAAACAATTTTGACAAAATAATTATTTTGTCAAAATGACATGTAGACATGTTTGAAATCCAGATTTATTGAAACCAATGAGTTAAGAGAATGGAGGAGGTTTTCCTTCACCGAAAAGCCAGTGTGTGAAATTCCGTATATAAAATTCCAAAGAACTCATTGGTACGGGACCGGGATTTGAACCCACGACCTCACGATTGTAAGGCGGTTGTCACTATAGTTAGACCACCACGGCTTTTCAGATATACCTACCTAAGCAACTCTATCTTCTTAATGGTATGTGTATAGGTATCGTTAGTTTTAAATAGAGAAGAAAAACCTAATGAAGACCTGTGAAGCTCCATATGTCCTAGATGTCTGTTCGTTTGTAAGTTCTTCTTTTTCCTTTCACATGTGGGAGTCAGGTACCTACCAGCTTCAAGAGTTACACACATCAATATATATGGATTTAAATCAGAAAAAATGCCAAGTCGATGGTTACACATCTTACTGGAGATGGACGCCCTAGGACTTTGCTCAGGTGGCTATATAAGTGGGGTGGTTTGGCACTCTCACCCCCTCTAAAAAGGTTTACAGGCCGTCTTGGCGTGGTCTATGGTCTTAGAGATCTTTATGTTCTCGTAGATTTTTATTTAAACCTTGCGAACCCGCACTGGGCCATGAAGGATACTGGACAGAAATTGGCTCATGTCTTCTCGTAGTGAAAAGAGTACGACACTCACTAAAACTGAGAGTGTGTAATATGAATGTTATAATGATGTAACGATACCTGAAACTTAGAAATTAGTATAATCTTCTAAGCTGACAGATGTAGCATAATAGATACAAATATAAATTCTAAAATTATAACTCTATATTCGGCAGTCTAGTAAAAATAAAGTCAATGAAAACGCGCAGTTCCACCAAAAGTCAACATTACATTTACGGGGAAGTGCTAAGATAAAAAGATCTCGACAATATCGTTACTTCCAGTTCATAAAGTAGCTAAGATGTTACATCCTTTAGCCGTACTAGAGCGCGCTTCTTACAGTACAGTGGGAGTAGGTACACAAGAATTTTAATAAATAAATTGGTATAAAAAAGTTATCAGAACATTATTGTACGATATAATTTGAGAGGATTCTAAATCGACCAGTGTTTTCGGGTTTTCTGTAGAACATCGAGAAAAAATTCGGTACATAACAAAATGTTATGTTTGTAAAGAAACTTTTATTTACACGTTCGTACTCGTACGTCTAACTTTTTTCAGAAAAGTTTTTGATTTATTTACACTTTTAAGCCAAAGTTTTGCGCAAAAATATAATTTTTTAGAGGCTTATAACTTTAAATTCATATTAAAAACTGTAACTTGAAAAAAAAAACACTCTTAAGTCGGATAATATACAGGGTTATTTCTAATCAACTAGCATCTTCTTAGGGGCTTATTCTGTAAATCAAAACTAACAAAATTGTTCTGCGACTCTTGTCAAAACTCAAAAAAAATTTTTGTTTTTCCATAGGAAAATATCGTTCACCCGCCACAAAATGTATGGAACAGCTGATTTTTTTGTTTTGACGAAAGTTGTAGAACAAAAGTTGTTAATTTTGATGTACAGAATAAGCCTCTAAAAGGATGATAATTGATTAGAACTAACCCTGTACAATACAATACAATATTTTTATTAATAACACCATTGTTACAAGTCAAATCAATTAGGTATACAATTATATTAATTATCAATTATACATTTCATCAATATTATTATTCGTCATAAAATAGGATACAATTGGTACCTTCAATTCAATACAAATAATAAATTAAATAATTAAATGTCAACGCTAAATAACTAATAAATAAAATATCTCAATGTCATTTGTGGTGATAAAAATTAAAAACTGATATTAATTTACAGATACAATATCAATCAATTACAATTTCAGGCAATTTTAAAAAGTCATTGAAATCGTAGAATAGCTCGTTTTGTAGCCATTTTTTTAACTTGATTTTAAAAGACGCGGCAGAAGTTGCATCACGCACGTGTCCGGGTATTATGTATAGAGGTAGATAACATGCTTATTGTTTTTGTATGGACTAGTTGGCGCCTCACAATCTTCTGTAGTACTTGAGGCCTATTGATGCTGATTATGGTGTATATAACATGACGTGCTTATTAAGTATATAAACTAAAAATTAGGTACATAAACTAAAAAATTTTAGTGTATAACTTTTACCATACTACCCCTAACGTCAACGTAATGGAACTAATCAATGGTATTACTGACTGAAAACTAATTTCAATTTAGGAAAACTATTATAAATATTAGTGACATCTTACATTTGGATTCTGACCCCTTAAACTAAACTGAGTTGCCACATATAGCTGGCAGAGACTGTTAATAAGTATAGGTAATATTTTTATACATTTTAAAAACACTTTTTAGTATTATAGAAAATAACGTCCAGATATAGAGAAAACATCTATGTTCGTCACAAAAATGCTTGCCCTGCGTGGGAATCGAACTCGCGCTTTTTTGTCACTGGCGTAAGGGTAGCTAATCACTGAGGCAGTCAAGTACTGTACCAGCCTTTTTAATAGTCCACTGCAGGACGTCGGCCTACCCACGAAGGGTGATTGGGCCATATCCACCACGCTGGCCCAGTGCGGGTTGGTGGATTCACATACGCCATCGAATTTCTTCTACGGACATATGCAGGTTGCCTCACGATGTTTTCCTTCCCCGAAAAGCCAGTGAACGAACTCATTGGTACGGGACCGGGGATTTGAACCCACGACCTCACGATTGTAAGGCGGGTGTCACTACCTCTTGACCACCACGGCTTCTAGGCAGTCAAGTAAACTCTCTAAATAGTAAGTAAGACATAAGTATTTTTGTCGGTACTTGATCTACCATACGTGTAAGTATAAATTCCTGGCTGTACATTCGAAGCATCCATTAGAGTCGTAGAAGGTGATACATCGGTTTTCGTCAAGGTCCATTCCTCCAGTACAAGACAAATGGGGTGGGTACACGCGTGGCTTAACAGCTACATTGTTCTACAAATAGGTTCCTATACTGTATTATAGGTTACATTTGTTTTCGGTTAGGATTAGCACATAATAGGTAGACAATAAATGAAAAAGATCAACCTTGTCAAAGTTCGGGAGTGGGGGCGCATGACGTCGTTCGTCAATAGTCTACAGCAGTAGCTGTTTTGGCCAAGTAGAGCGCTCGTCATACGACCATGGTCCCGAATAACAATTTTTTCCACTTGCTTTTCAGTGAAGGGAAACATCGCCAGGCAACCTGCATACGTACGTAGAATTTCAATGGTGTATAATATCAATTTGATTTTCATATAGTAGGTATGGTATGATAAATAACATGTGTAGGTATATATACACTTTGACTGCGTTAGAATATTGACCTATACTAAGTCGAAGAGAGCTATTGTAACCACTTTTATGGACCAGCTGTTTTTTTTAGGGAATTTATGTTTGATCCAATGTCATGTTAATTTTATTTAGAATAAAGTTTTCCCATCTCCTTTCACCTTCGTTCATGGCAGGTTTATGAACTGACTTACTAGATAATTGCAACCGGACGACTCCGTTTTAGGTTTGAGGACCTAATGAAAATTTAAATCCATAAGATATTTTTCGTATATGTACTGCATTTAAATTCATAACTATACACTTTGCGTCAACTAGTAATTTAATTACCTTTAGACCTTATTGCCTATACTTAGGTATAATTAATTCTCATATTGTACTCTCATGACGAAGTAATAATAAATTATATCTACTCTATCATGACATGACACGCAACTGAAGGGTCATCATTTGTGTCACTTCACCGTGAATTTGCTCTACGAGATTAGGTACTTATTTATATTACAAAGACAATTAGGGAGCGTACTCATACCACGTGACCAAAGGGGTTCCTTTTTTTTTACTTCTCTTTCCACCTCTCGCTCACCGTTCGTATATGTGCTAAGAATCCTTATCCTAATTTTCACGAAATTTCACAAAATGTAAGATTTAATTTCTGGCTCATAGTTGTTTTTACGGAGCTGGCTGCGTTGCACCAGGAAAAACGTGAAAAAACACAAAATTACTTACAAAATATTTACTAATTGACTAAAACCTAAGGCTCCACCTCCCCTCCCCAAAAAACCAAGAGTAGTACTTTGATACCCTCCCCTTTCTAAACGGGTCACGTAGTATGTACGAGTATATTGTATACGTTCCCTTATCAGTACTTATCATCCTCGTAGTCCAGAAAATGATAAAAACAAAACGAATCTCCAGCCATTGATTACAAACGTTTATTAGCCCACGAAATAATGCTTTAAGACAATAATGAGACGACTGATAAATGAGATGACTGATCAAAATGAAAATAGCTTGCGTCGTCTGCGAAATTCTGCTTAGACATGTTCAGATCGGACATAGGAAACTGTAGAGATTGATAGTATTAAAAATATTTTACCTAGGATTCATTTTGGCATCGTTTTAGCTGTGTAAGAATGGAATATAGCTGTAGATTTTATCGTTAGGTATTTGTTATCCGTTAGCATTTTTAGATGCTTTTAAAATTTAACATACAATGTTGAGTAACGAGTTGGATGATCAATTGTTTGTTTGCAAGCAGAATATTTGTTATTTTTTTATTGATTTAATACACTTCACAGACACCGGAGTCTATGCTTTTTATGGCATATATTATTTATTTCTGAAATTTAACAATATTTTTTTAAAACTAAAGGCTTCACAAGTGAATAAATTTAAAATATAACTACGATTACTTCATTAAAACTAGCGTGAGGATTCATTATTAAAATTTATATGAACACCGGATACAACTCACGATTATTTGAGCGGTCGAGCCGCTATGCGTCCGACCGGTTTCAGAGCAGTTAGTACTCTTTCTTCAGGGATTACGCGCGCCCCCGACAACGGACGCCCGCGCACTCAGTGCGCGCGTGAGTTGTATCCGGTGTTCATATAAATTTTTGTAACTACGATTGTTGCATGTACTCATGGGGGTAGGACTGCTCCCCCGGACGAGCAACACCCGTTCACGGGTGTGACACGTGTGCCAGCCATCGCCCTCCTCAACTATGTTGGAGGGTAAAAGGCGACCCGCCACACGACGCCGCCGCAGGCAAGAACCTTTTGGCAAGCATGAGTCCAGGTAAACAAAATATTTGTTAGGATGGCGTAGATGCAGAAAATATATAATACATAAATTCAATAGGCGGACTTTGGTTTTGTGCATAATTATGTTTGATGCGGTGACTGAGAAATAGAGGACACTACCTAGAAATGTGAGATGCGTGTCATTATTTCGATGCTTTGCTTTTAAATCTTTTGGTCCAATGGCAGGGCCGTCACCGCTTGATGGCAAACACCATCAAGACAAAGAAACGAAGTTAATGGGATATTTTATTACTTGATTGAATTTTGATCTGTGACAACAATTGCTGTTATATAAATCGATTGAGATAGAAGGGGTGGCAGAAAAATAGAGCCATGCTTTTCAGGACTCTACTCTACACATTTCTATGTTCTGGTAGCGCAATATGCGTCGGGCCGCACGAATGTGGGGTCATTACTCAAAGTCCGGTGTTCTCCCACTAACTTACTTTTTCCCCACATTATGGGAATTTTCTCCTATTCTGTGAAGAACTATAAATGAGTTAACTTATAGAAGAACGTTCGTTTTATTGAGAATCAAAGTGGTTTTTCAAACACTATCTTAGTTTCGTGTCTCTTACGTCAAACTAATAAGGTTTCATCTCAGAGCAAATAAAATAATATTTTTTGTTTGGTTTGAAGGTTTCATTTGTTTTTTTTCTGGGGCCTTACGTGCTTTTGAGCCTATAAGCAATTTAATTCGGAAACATATGTAGCTGTCTACACTCAAGTGGTATATCAGTGAAATATTAAGGTAATAATGGTCTTTAAATATGACGTAGTATTATTACATTTTCTTTATAATGGTATTGTATAATATCTCCGTCGTCTAAATTCATTTACACCATTTTTTATGTGTAAAGATAGAGATAGAAACAAGTTTTGAAACAAGTTTCTTTTCAGAAAGCAAATATAATTTACGTGGTAACCCTGACGCCGCCGTGTCAGTCGGCCAGCCCTAGGGGGTAGTAAATTCTTTATAATTGAACCGAGAAACTAACAACCTGAGAAGGAGCTCGGTAAAGGATTGGTTCGAAAATGCTATTATCATTTTAATTGAAAAATATTACGCTACTTCCATTTTTATATCGCTTAATAAAATAATAGTTAGTTAATTTTTATAACGAGCTAATTTAGTAACTTACATTTTTTTTTTACACTTCGCAAGAAAAGTGTCTGGACAATCTGGATGCTCGGTAGCACCCGTAGTAAAACCCATAAGTAGGTTAAATCTTTACCTTAATTTTATGAACATTCAAAGCCCAGTAAAAGTTGGTAAACTTTATCAAATAAATTAGGTATAATAAGCCAACATAAAATGTTATTCAATAATACAAATTTTATTAATAAACCGATTTTTATGTCCGAAAACGCAGTAATAACTAGTTTCTCCGCCAAACGACTGTACTTCAACAAAGTAGCTCCAAATGTCCTATCTTATCGCCTCCAATAAACAATGGGAGAAGGTTCCTACAATAAATATTTATAGTGTGGAAATAACAGCGATATACGTAGGGATGTGCTACGTATCGATAAAAATAATTGATTGGTATTTGACTTGGATTTGGGCAGACTGTAAAAAATAGTTGACTTAGTGTTCGGATGGTAATAATGAAAACAAATAACTTATACAATTATTATTATTCATTATTTTTCGCCAAAATGGCACAGCCAACTTCAACCGTGTAGTTTGTTGACTTACCAGAAACGTCTCAACCAATTTCGATAAAATTTAAAAGAAACCACTTTTGAACTATCTCATACTTACAAAATCAAAAATAATTATCAAAATCGGTTCATGATTGGCGGAGTAATCGTAAAAACCAACAATAAAACACTTACAATCGAATTGAGAACCTTTTTGAAATACGTATTTTAAAAACGAGCACGATGTTGCGATGTTATAAATAATGATATAGATGTGGCTGAACGCATAAGTACTGTAAGTATTCTCTAGTCTCTTCTGAGGCCTTAAAATGCCACAGGAAAAAATTGAATCCATCTGTTAACAGTTAACAGCTTTTATTCAGACAAAAACATTTTGGTAGGTAAATCCCATAGAAGAATAATGAGCTAAGCATCGTAGTATACTGGCTACTCCATTTAAAAATCTTGGTTTTGTTCCAAAGCCAGGTGCCAAAAACTTTCAAAGGTTGCCTTTGAAGATAAAAAGAAAAATTCGTTTACCTCATAAATATCGTAGGTACTCTATGAAACTCACATCATCCAGAATATCGATATCCTGAAAGTGCCGGTACATCACTAATTGCTTAGGAATAAAAGCAATATATTACACGGATACTTTTAAAAGAGGAGAAACAAGACGTTCGAGTTTTGTTATTTATGATAACTTTGTGAGAGCGTATGGGGTGAAGTTATGAAGGATGAAATATCTATAAACATCACATAATAACTCTTGTCTATACTTTGGTGCACATTATTACATTGTATGATAATTATAAGGCATTAAATTACAGGCCAATTAAATATTAGTATTAGCTATAGGATAGGATCATAGGGGTCTTTAGATATGCCTTTTCTTGCCCAGCGCGTGTGACACTTATCCATATTTAAGAAAAAAATCTTCTTACGTCTCGAAATGTATATTTACGATGCATACGAGTACCTACCTACTTTCAAACGATTGTAAACATTTTAATCTACTTCGATAAAGAAGGTTTTCATTGTATGTTACGCGATTCCTTCACCAATTATGAACCAATTTTATTGATTCTTTTTTATTTGGTATATCAATTATTTACAAGTGGTCCTATTTCAATTTTATCAAAATCACCGAGTCGATTTCGAAAAATCAACAGTAGGTACCTAATGTAAAAATGACTACGTCGATGAAACTTCGATTTGTGGGAACTATTAGTACCTATTCTGTATACGGTTGAAGTTCGTTTTGCGATTTTTGGAGAAAAATAATTATTGCAGCAAAGGTGACGTCCACATGTGATATATTATTAAAAAAAAAACTAACCATGATTTTATACACATCATTTGAAAGCTTGTTTTATGGGCTTCTCAAAAATATTTAATTTAGATTTTTTCATCCATCCAGTTTTTTTAAATATGAAAAATAAATTGTATTAAAATTAACAATGCAGCTATTTTTTCTAGTTTAGCAATAATAAAGTGCTTCTATCGTTATTTTACTTGCATTCGTAGCTGATTATTCCAAATTCATCTCTTATATTGCTAATATTAAAAATTATAACCTACCAGTGTGACCAGTTAGTAGGTACAATGTGCCAAAAAACACTTAAAAAGTTTGTCATATTGGTAAAAATGCTTTCATTTAACAAGTTGGAGGTTACTTAATCAGGGTTGCTAGAGATAAACTACCTATTGAGCCAAATATATTTAAATATCCTAATAAATTCAAAATTATTTATAAAAAAATGGCGGGCTCTTTTTTGTTTTTAACTGTTATAATAGACTTAGAAAAATATGAACTTTCTCAAAATGTGTGTGTGGTAATGAGTGTTGTGGTTAGAATTTTTGATTATTATCATACCAGCCTCCATACATTTTGTGGACATGTCATTTTGTATTTTTGAGCACAGGCTTACTTAAAAAAATGCCACAAATTCACAGTTGCGAGCTCTAATGTCCGGACAGCTACTGTATTTAATTTTAGGTAAGCTCTAAAGATTAGCTATTATTTCAAAATCCCGTGGGAGCTTCGTAAAGCATTACAAACACGAGGCTTTTGTCCCGGAACTGAATCTGTTTGTGAATATTTTTGCTCCAACACTACGACTTAATGCTCACTAAAACTATGCTAAAGCCCAAAACGCTTGATGCTTAAATATTCTACTTCTGCATATGTGGGTTGTAAAGTAGGTACCTACTTATCTACGGATCCTACAGTACATAATTATATACAGGGTTATCCGCTAGCCCTGTACTACGCCGAAAGGGGGTGGTTAAGACCATCATTATGAACAACTTTTACTAAGGGACCAACATAGTTAAAAGGTCTAAAAGTAGTGGCATACTTAGACTACTTTTTCTCCCGGAAAAATAAAAGATTCCTATGAAATAGCATAAAAATCAATACGAAAACGAACTTGGACACCTGTGCGTATACTTAAGTTACAAAAAATTACCCAAATGAGTAGATAGGTACGTCTAGAAAAATAGGTCAGACATTTTATTACGTCTAGTGCTTTTCGTAGAAATTAATTTGGAGAGCTGACTCCGATATTAATTTGACTCACAAGTAGTAGGTACTAGTAACCATTAATCTTAAAAGCAATAAGAAAAATATTGATGGTCTGTAAAGTCGGTTTACGGACGATAATTTATGACAACATCATAACAAAACATTGATGAAATTGACGCTCGAGCCGATCGTGTCTTTCACTCGCTCGTGTGGTGAGCGTAACGAGACAATGAGTCATCCTTTTTCGTGCGTGCAGCCCGCGTACATCAATTTACTAGACGTTGTTACGTCAAAAAATTATGAATTCTTAAATTGAAAAAAATTAAATTTTTAAACAAACTCAATGTGTAATAAATAATAGTTATTTGTTAAACAAGAGTGCAAAGTTGATTTTTAACCGCGCGCGTGCTCAATTTTGATGGCCGAGCAGGCGAAGGATTCTAAAATTGACGATAAAATAACGAGCGCAACGAATGATTCAACAATTAGAATCCTGAGTGTTAACGAGGGAATCAAAAGAGCACAAGGTAAAAAATCTTTCCACTCGAGTGCAACACGTAACTTTTCATCCCACTTCAGCGAGGAAATGACTAAAGTCGTCTACATACCGCACTGTTTCAAATGCTTCTCGCGTGATTGTTAAAGGGAGAAAGCTCATTTGCGCACTATTAACAGTTTCGGTCAATTCTGTTGGCATCAAAAAACTTCCTCGTCGCTAGAATCACTTATTTTAGATTTTTCACTTCTTTTCAAGTTTCTTATTATTATTATTTTTTAACAATACGACATGCATGATAAGAATATGGCGCGCGCAAAGCAAATTAAAAAAATACAGCAGGAAGGTTCCGTGTCTGAGTTTTGAACAAATTAAAAAAGGTTATATGATAAATTCGGCACCATGCAGGTAGAAGTAAATCTGGATATCTTTAAGACGAGAGTGAATAGGTCTATCTTCTAGGTCTACATACTCCATTTTTAGGGTTCCGTACCTCAAAAGGAAAAAACGGAACCCTTATAGGATCACTTTGTTGTCCGTCTGTCCGTCTGTGTGTATGTCAAGACTCTTTATTTTGGGAACGCGTAAAGATATCGAGTTGAAATTTAAACTATATACGTAAACCTATAGGTTTTTAATTATTTTTACAATATGTTTGTACGGAACCCTCGATGTGCGAGCATGACTCGCATTGTACGGTTTTTTTGGCTACAACATCACTTTCCATCAAGCGATTTGTTGGCCAAATGTAGCTCTATCACTATATAGTATAAACAAAGTCGCTTCCCTCTCTGTCTGTCCCTATGTATGCTTATATCTTTAAAACTACGCAACGGATTTTGATGCTGTTTTTTTAATAGATAGAGTGATTTAAGAGTAAGGTTTTTTAAATGTACAATACACCGGCCGGGGTTGCTAGTAATGAATAAAAAAAATCGAGTCCAGCCGAAAAGAGGCTAAAAAACTGGGACATCTAAAAGGCGTAAATCGATAGCTACACTATTATAGTCTTTGTCGTCGGGTCTTTGTTTTGCTGTTAGTGTATAAATCAATGGTGACAGCCGACAGATTGCCGATGAACGAGCATGAATATTGGAGCAGTTTTCGTGAAAACACACGTTATACTTCGGAATATAAAGTTTAAACAACCAGTTTTGTTATGGCCGTACTCAGTTAGGGATACATATCCGTTACAGGCGCGTGATATTGTAGAAATTAATAAGCTATCAAGTGCATGTCGAGAAACGCGTATGATTACGAGTAGGCTTCCGTAGATGGTGACGATGATTACAATGATGATGAAAAACATTTTATGACGACATTAGATGGTAGACTGCTAGAAAAACATCATCGCCTAAGAAATATATTTATGAGGTTAATAACCGACGAAACGGAGGATGTACTCAATTCGACGCGTATTTTTTTTTTTAACCATGCATAACTTTTTATATAGTAGTCCGATTTCGATAATTCTTTTTTAGTTGGAAAGAATATACTTTGAAATTGGTCCCATTTAAATTTAATTAAAATCGGCTGAGCTGTTTTTGATAAATCAACAAAAATGTAAAAAATGCTATATCGATCCGTGCGAAATATTCGCACTCGAATATAATAAGTTATAAGGGTTCTTCGTTTTACAACGAAACCCTAAAAATCTCTTCTGCATATTTCTAGGTCGTCCTCATCGTCATCGTTTCAGCCATCGGACATCTATACTAGACGTAGTCCTCCGCTATGGATCTCCAATAAGACTAGTTGGTACCTTTGAGTTGTGTTGTGTGCATTGAGTTCAAAAACTTCAATTTTCTTTTATAACTCAAAAAGTTAGAGGGTGCTATCTTATATACTATAGAAATAAGGGGGGGAATGTTTTAAGAAACCTTAAATTCCTTTTAAATACCCTATTCAGCAATATCTCACATAAGGGGGTGTAGTTGAAAAATAAAGCTCATCCCCACTTTACATGTAAGAGCTACCCCCAAAATACACAATTAACGTTAGGTCGGACGGACGGACAGACGGAGAAATGGACAGACGAACGGACGGACACAACGAAGTTATAAGGGTTCTTCGTTTTACTACGAAACCCTAAAAATCTCTTCTGCATATTTCTAGGTCGTCCTCATCGTCATCGTTTCAGCCATCGGACATCTATACTAGACGTAGTCCTCCGCTATGGATCTCCAATAAGACCAGTTGGTAGCTGCATCCAGCGCAATCATACGGTCTTGATGAGGTTGGAAGAACTCTTAGCTGGATATCCTACGCTGCGCTTGCCGGTACGTGGTCCCCACTAAAGAATTTGACGACCTTGTTGGTCATCAGTTATCGATGATATGTGCCCTGCCCACTGCCATTTCTTAAAATCTCTGACACCAGGGCTAGCCACTCAGCCTATACAAACTTACTTACTGCCATTTAACCAGCCAATCGGCTATGTTGGGGCATTAGTATTTATATCGTATTTGTATTTATTTTGTATGGGTACATCGCCACACCAACATCACAGTCAGGCAAATGTAAATTAAACGTAGGTACATTTTATTTTTTTCGTTTACACCGTCCATGTCTTCTTTACGTTGCCTTGCATCCGAAAGAGGTTGTCTGGAAGAAATTGCTTATAGCGAAGCGCCTTTTGTGCCTTTTCTGTCTTTGTTTCTTTTGTTATATTTTCTTGTTGGTGTCAATAAAGTGTTGTTGTATTGTATTGTAAATTAATGAAATCAAGTTTAGAACCTCGGTGGTTTTCATATTCATTTCTAAAGTCAATAAGTCAGAACTGAAATGCCGGCGTGAATGAATGACCTTAATGATTTAACGGCGCCAACTGCAGTTAACAGTTAAATCAAGTGATCATCGGTCTGTGGTATTTATTGTAGGGCGATAATTCCTGCAGAACAAATATCTGTACGCACTGGGTTCGATTTAAAAATTACATACTTTTTTAAGCCGCTATCCAATCTCAAAATATGTACTTAGCTCTAGATAAAGTGACTTTTCTCAATCAAATCTTGAAAATGTCGAATAGAAATAACTAGTTTTCGAAAAAATGTCATGACCGACTTCAACCGTGTACAGAATACGCGAATATTTCGCACGGATCGATATAGCATTTTTTTACATTTTTGTTGATTTATCAAAAATAGCTCAGCCGATTTTGATTAAATTTAAATGGGACCAATTTCAAAATATTCTCTTTCCAATAAAAAAATATTAATCGAATTCAGACCACTATGTAAAAAGTTATGCGTGGTTATAAAAAGAAAAATACGCGTCGAACTGAGCACCTCCTCCGTTTCGTCGGTTAAAAAATACACAATATTTTTAAAACTACGAGTATTGGATATAGAGGATTCAATTACTCGAAACACAATTCAAAAAACTTCGCTCGATAGAAAATAAATGCGAAGATACAGCTTTTTAAAAACAAATTCATTAGTAAGAAAGTTTATTTCATTTGCATTTTTTTCTTGAATATATAAAATTTGGCAAAAAGTAGTGATTCCAATTTATATTGATTTTTGAATGTGAAAATCTGGCGAAACCGGGCGTATTAGTTTTCACCCCCTCACATGAAAAATGACGCTGATAAGTACAATGACGCCTTAATACCAGTATCAGAACAGTAGACCTTGCTGACCTGATGTTTAACTGAATTTCATAATTCCGACTCGCTCTTGATTGATTTTGTTCATGCCTACGCGCAAATTCTGTTAGGATTTAGATACCTACTAGAAGATAAAATATTTAGCTAAGTACTATGAATGTAGCCTAGAAGTAAGGAATAATTTTATTTAGTCGGATCGCTCATAGTAAGTGAATTGTTTTGTTATTACACTGGATCGGCACATGAGCTAAATTTGATTTATGAGCATGCCAGATTAATAAGAGATTGGGGGTAATCTATGATTTAGGTATTCTCTAATTTCCATAGATATTTAAAATTGTCTGAAATAGGACTCTATTTTCAATCGACTAATCATAACCCTCTTTTGCTTTTTTAAATGTATAAATTGTATTTTCACTGTAGGTATATTATGGTATTCATTTGGAATCATTTATGCTAGTTCACTAGTTAATAGTGAATTGCTTTAGTTGTATAACTACATACTTAAAAGCTAGAAAATAATATTTTTTCCTTATATCTAGAAGTATTGTATAATTGTAGGTATAATATAAAATAAGGAAGAGCCTAAGTCCCACGACACAGGTCGCCCTAGTGTGGAATCTAGTGCACAACTTGTTTGTGAAAACTGTTTTGAACAATAAACGTTTTATTTATTTATTTAATAATCATAATCATTTATTTCATAAATACTATTTACACGTCAGGTTAATTCATCTAAGTGTTAGTAGTAGGTACACTTCATTTCTAGCCATACAATACATTATAAAATATATTCGAAACAGTGTTTGTTAGTTTACGGATTGACTTGATGACTATGGCATGGACATAGTTTCAAAAACGGAAAGTGACATGGGCTACTTTTTATTGCAAAACAATAAAATGTTTACATGAGATAACACAATAATTATTTTTTGCAAAAAATAGCATGACCGACTTCACCCGTGTACAGAATCATTACATAGTATAAAACAAAGTCGCTTTCCGCTGTCTGTCCCCATATATGCTTATTTATATCTATAAAACTACGCAACGGATTTTGATACAGTTTGTTTTAATAAATAGAGTAATTCAAGAGAAATGTTTAAATGCATAATTCACCTATGCAAAGCCGGGGCGCATCGCTAGAACGCAAAAATTATGCCCAGATCGATGTAGCATTTTTCACATTATTGTTGATTTATCAAAAATGGCTCAGCCGATTTCAATAAAATTTAAATGGGACCAATTTCAAAGTATATCCTTTCCAATAAAAAAAATATTATTGAAATCGGACTACTATAAAAAAAGTTATGCGTGGTTATACATTAAAAAAAAAATATACGCGTCGAATCGTATACCTACCTCCTACGGGGTGGTTCGTCGGTCAAAAATTAAAACACCACGCGGGCAAAGCCGCGGGCAAAAGCTATACAGCGATGCTTTATTGACACCACAAAAAGAAGCAAGTACCTAACAGAAGTAACAATGTCAGACTAGGTACAAATTGTGGTCTTATGGTTAAAAGTTATTTCTTCCAGACGACCTTCTTTGGTAGCAAGGAAACGTATAGACGACAAAGATGGCGGTTTAAACGTAAATAAATAAAAAGTACAGTTACTCACTACACATTTCTAATAGCCATAGGACGTCTATTGTTCGACTTAGGCCTTCCCTATGGATCTTCAATAATACCGGTTTTAAAAGTGGCATCCAGTGAAATCTTACGGCCGCAATAAGTCGTCAGTCCACCTTATCGGTGGATGTCTTACGCTGCGCTTGGCGGTACATCGTTTCCATCCGAGAACGGCTCCATCGGTTGTCAGTTCTCAGTTCTCTCTGGCGTACATAGAGACTACACCAAAAAGTCACATTAAGCCCGATTATAAAGGCGCCAGCGTAAATTTAATAGCAACGTAAAAAGCGTTCTCTATCGAATGCCTAAAGTGAAAAAGAAACAGAACTATGCTATTTAACTATTATAATTACGATGGCGCCTCTATAATCGGGCTTATTATCTGGATACACTGCAGTTCCTAGCAAAACACAGCCATAAGTATACTATAGGCTGAATCAAGCTTCTTGGCGGCTGTGCTGTTATGTAAAATAAGCTCGTATAGGGCGGGTAGGTAGCCCTGGTGTCAGAGTTTTTAGGCTGTCATGGCTAAAAACAACCGTGACCTAAAATTTGACGTGTCATCCGAGCCACGGTAGCGCTCAGTTAGAAAATGCCACCTGCAGTATGTACCCATCTAAAGCTGCATATAACCCAATCCCGACTGAACCTCACTTGACAGGTACGCAAGGATTGGGTGATCCGCAGTTTGTAACTAACATCTCAGCAGCCAGGAAGTTAGTTTTGGCCTCTGGCCTATTACACAACACTACTTAATCAACATCAACTGGTACACAGGGTTATTTCTAATCAATTAGCATCCTTTTAGGGGCTTTTTTTCCTTGTAGGTTTGCGTTTGACTACAAACTGCCTGATGTTGAGCAGATATGCGGTCTAGGATGTAGCACGCTTACCTAGAAGATACCTATTTACTCGGGATTTGAAGACACCCACGTTGTACTTTAGCGGGAAGACAGACCCAGGCAAGCGTTCCACATTCTGGCTGTTCGTATGAGGAATGAGGATTCGAAACGCTTGTTCTGTACATCAAAACTAACAACTTTTGTTCAACGACTTTTGTTTCATATCAAAACAAAAAAGATTAGCTGTTCCTTAGAAAAATATCGTTCCTCTACAAAATGTATGGAACAGCTGATTTTTTTTTGAGTTTTGACAAAAGTCGCAGAACAAAAGTTGTTAGTTTCTATGTACAGAATAAGCCCCTAAAAGGATGCTAATTGATTAGAAATAATCTTGTATATCTGCGGGGCTATGCTCTTGGGGCATTTAGTAAACTTCGGTGGTCCGACAGATAGGCACTGAAATTAAACGATTTGTGTTTATATTACTTCTCACAAAGTTCGTAAAGGCCGGGTGGCTAGCCCTGGTGAGTTCCAAAGCCGCCTGAAGACCTTTGACATGACTAAACGGCTAAATGCACTGGGACCCACAATTTAACGTGTCATCCGAGGAACAGCTGCACTCAGTTGTAATTACCACCCGCGGTTACCCATCCGAAAACTTATCATGTTGAAAATGGCTTGACTTCAATGATTGCTAAGAATCATTTCGTCTTATTACGCCACAAATTTTAAAGTAAACTGTTGCTCGAGTTGTTGTATCATTTATAATGCTATGTTTTTGATGGGATATTATTTCAAGCACGATTCGCGTAAATCCATCGCGAAGTGCTTGTTTTAAACCCAGCGATAACAATTTTCAGACATTGTAAACCACAACCGTCAATGAACTGTAAACTTTCCAAAGATTAAGGTTGCAGAAGGATTAAAAGAAATATTTGGTTTGCGTTTGACCTTATAGTAGGTATATCTTACAATAATTTTATTTATGTATGCTACGATCAATGCTTGTGCCTTACGCGAAATCCTGAATTTTTGAAGTGAAAACTTCTTCAGCGGCGTTGTGCACTTTTTGGGTAAAAAATTGTAGTGTCAGGACACGTGACCTGATCGAAAATTCGTAGGACGGCGCAAAGTGCTTGCGCGAGTGTGTGTGTGATATTGTATTTTACCATATAAATGATCGCACTTTATTTGTGTCAGAATGTTTAAGCCGCCTGAAAGTCTTTGACATGGCTAAGCCGTAAAAACAGTGATCTCCCATGACCCACATGGAAGTCTCTGAAACGACTGCGGACACAAGTGGGCCGTTGCAGCACCAACCTGGCTAAGTGGGGATATTCGGACTCAGCAGCAGTACAGTGCCACTGCAGAGTGCCAGCGCAAACTGTGCAGGACTTCTTTTAGTGCTATAAGTGTCCAAATGCATAGTGCACGCATTCGGACACTTACGAAGCCAAGACCTCTACGAAGCCACTCTCGGCCGTACGAGCGTGGCTAAATTCTGGGCGAAATCTATTTGAATGTTAATAAGACGAAGAACAAGAAACTGTTAAAACCGGGGTCCACAGTGTAACGTGTCATGTAAGGCACGGTAGCGCCCTGCTCTTTGCAGCTGACGCTGTACAAAAAATTTTGAAGCCACATCGATATTTCTGTTGTTTCTGTTTACGTGTTAATCCCTCTGTACACTAAAATGATCTTTGACTGTAAATCTGTGTCGTAAATCATTGGCGGAGCAACTTTGTCAGTTGCTGTAGCGAGAATACATGATCGCGTTGCAGATGGCATGAACAGCAATTTGTTTATCTGTACGTCTATACACACATACTTATACTGTGACATAGATGAAATTTGTCACGATCTCAAATCGATTGTTATCAGAATTGTAACTGCAATGTAATAAATGAAATGATATTAATGTTATAATGCATCTCACACTAGGTTTATGTCAGAGAGTTATTGTTGTGATAAATCCGAAGACGCAAAGATCGAGTCCTGCATTCGCGACGAATTTTTGAAATGGTTTTCACAAAAATAACTCTTTGCAATGTAAGTAATAAGTTTAATTATAGTAGTCTCCAATTTGAAGACATCGCATCTGTTAAACTGAATTTTCATAAGCCTATATCTCAACTCGCTCTTGACCAATTTCGTTCATGCTCGCAAATCTTGTCAGGATTTAGATACTGAAAAATCTTGCCAAATATCAAGAAAATGGGTTGATAAATAGCGTTATAGCAAATTTCCCACTCTTTGAAGGAATCATACACAATCAACAATCTCAAACTCAACACGTGACCAAAATGCTGGCCTCTATTTTACCCAAAGGATCAGTATTGCTATCCAACGTGGCAATGGAGGGCAATGCAACGTGCATTTTGGAAACTGTGCCCGCTGGTAGTGGGCTTTTAGATTAGGGTTTCATCGTCATCGTTTCATTTTTTTAATTCAACTGGTTTTTTATTTTGTTTAGGTTTGTACATTTAGCGTAGTAGTTGTAATATATAGTCAAGTTTAAGAAATGTTATTTAAGTTTTGTGTAAATAAATTTTATGAATTATTTAAAATCAGAAACTCTAAAAATATGTAAGACCTGTGCATCAAGTTTTGGCAAGATTCGTAGAAAAATGTGACCTGTGGAAGAGAATCAACATCCGGACAGTTGAGAGCCAAATTGTCGAATCAAAACAGAAACGCTTCGCTCACTTCGTTCCCTCGGTCAAAAATAAACCTAAAGAAATACATTATCGTTCAAATATGAAAGGTATCTCGAATTGATACAAAGAACTGAATAAAAGATGTTTCATTTCCTTTTGTTAGATAAGCTCGTTCTTTCGTGATGTA
Source organism: Hypomecis punctinalis (assembly GCA_949316475.1). Taxonomy (NCBI): domain Eukaryota; kingdom Metazoa; phylum Arthropoda; class Insecta; order Lepidoptera; family Geometridae; genus Hypomecis; species Hypomecis punctinalis. The sequence goes on along the minus strand of OX438795.1, from coordinate 20,484,916 downwards.
ATCGTATTAAGGAAAATCGTGAAAAATTAACGTTTATCATTGAATAGAGCTTTTTATGACAAATCCGTTCTAAGTTACCTACCATTTACGATAAATATTGTCTGTTATAGATATATGGAAGGTCATTGTCGGAGGTTTTCTCTGCGAGAAAGATTCTTAAATGAAAGGATACTTAGCGCAGATAATAGCTGATGGAGCCGTAAAGTTCTGAAATGGAGACCACCTCTCACCGGCGAGCGCAGCATAGAATATCCACCGACTAGGTGATCGACCAGATTAAGATTGTAGGAATACACTGGATGCATGCCGTTTCCAAACTTATTAAAATAGCGCGAAGCGTATCTACAGCAGTGGTCGGTGATAATATGTGATTCATATAAAATATTATTTATTATGGTACCAATAAAATCACAGATATACCAGAGAGATAACGTGGTCAATCGAGAAAAGAAAGAAAGAGATGCAATGATTTAATATGGCATGAGTTAGAAAGATACATAATAAGTAACTCGATTCACTGGCCAATTGCCGTCTTTTTCTCTCAGTACTGTCAAGTTCCAGTACATATATGACAGTTTTGACAGCGCTGAGCCAGATTTTCCATACATTTTTGTGGTTGAGAATTGCCTCAAGCAACAATAGCGCTATCTCTCTAGTTGTTTTAGCTCTGTGAATAAAAAATATAATCAAACTCATTGTATGGCATATCAATCTATCATACATTAAAAACTCTCTTTACTAATCTATATTTTTTATGTCAACAGGAAAAACATTTGAAAATTCATGACTTTTCTTTCCATTGTCATTTTAAAATTTTCTTTCCATATTCTTACAAGATTTTCTTAAAATAATTAATTATTATATTTTTTCCTTCTTTTTATAATCGATTCTTTGTTGATTATTTCTCGACATGCGTTTGAGTAAGAATATTTTACTGAAAACCATACTCGGCAACCAGAAGAGTTACCTACCGACAGTATTCAAGCGGAACTATGAGATCCCGTCCCATCTGGTCGATATAGGAAAAAGCGCCAACCCGAGCTTTTACCGTATGGTTGAATACTTCTACCATAGCGCGGTGAAAATCTGCGAACCTGCTCTAGCGGACTACTTGAAAAAACACACTCACATGTCAGAGAAGAAAAGGTTGAATAGAGTGGCAGGGATCTTGAAAGTGATGGGTTCGTGTAATTCTGTCATTCAATTTGAGTTCCCTCTGCAGAGGAAGAATGGCAGCTATGAGATCATCCGCGCGTACCGCTCGCAGCACAGCGTGCATCGGCTGCCTTGCAAAGGAGGAATCAGATACTCGGATGAAGTGGATCTTGAAGAAACAAAAGCTCTATCGGCACTCATGACGTACAAGTGCGCATGCTCCAGCATACCCTTCGGAGGATCAAAAGGAGGCGTTCAGATCAACCCCAGGAAATACTCCGTAGCTGAGCTGCAGCGTATAACAAGACGGTACACTCTAGAGCTGGCGAAAAAGAATTTTATTGGACCAGGAATTGACGTGCCGGCGCCTGACGTCAACACATCGGGCCGAGAGATGTCTTGGATTGTCGACACTTACATCAAGACTTTGGGCTACCACGACTTAAATGCAGCTGCGTGCGTGACAGGTAAGCCTATCAACGGTGGCGGAATCAATGGACGCGTTGAAGCGACGGGTCGCGGTGTTTATATCACTATACGCATCTTCATCGAAGACAAATTCTGGGCAAACCTCTGCAAACTCTCGACAGGGCTGAAAGGTAAGACCGCTATAATTGAAGGCTTTGGAAACGTTGGCAGCTATGCAGCCATCTATCTTTACAACGATGGCGTCAAAATAATAGGAGTTATAGAACATGACGCTTCTCTTGAGAATCCGGATGGGATCAATCCCTGTGAACTGATGACTTACAAAGACAATAACAAAGGTAACGTGAAAGGATTCACTGGCGCAAAAGAGGCATCACGCGAAAAAGTCAAGTTCGCGAAATGTGACATACTGGTCGTAGCTGCGCTCGAAAAGACAGTTACTAGTGAGAATGCTGGTAAAATTCAAGCTAAGATGGTAGCCGAGGGAGCAAATGGCCCCGTCACGCCGGCAGCTGACGTTATTTTGCGCGAGAAAGGAATCCTCGTGCTGCCTGACTTGCTGGCTAACGCAGGCGGTGTCACCGTGTCATATTTCGAGTTTCTCAAGAATCTCAACCACGTCAGTTTCGGGAAGCTCAGCATCAAATTTTGGAAGGATTCTAATACTGCGCTCTTAGATTCAGTGGAGCAGTCGCTCAAGGCAGCCAATGTTGACGCAAAGGTGCGGCCAACCAAGCTGTTTCAATCTATGATTACTGGAGCCAGTGAACATCAACTGGTCACCTCTGGCTTGGAATATTCGATGAGTAATGCTTGTAAAAATGTGATGGCTGCCTCTAAAAAACACAAGCTCGGTCTGGACTGTCGCACTGCGGCTTATATCACTGCAATAGTGAAGATATTCGTAACTTACGATGAACATGGATTAGCATTCTGATCTTAGATTTTAGATATTTTCTACGTATAGTTTATAAAATATTAATTTTTGACATAAATTGTGCAATGCAATGCGTAGAATGTGCGATATAATGTACTCTAAATTTTCGAGCTCCGCAAATTTTGAAGCTCATTTCTTTTAACGTACAGGCAATCGCTTTACACTGACTTTGCTAAAGGTAAACAGCATTTTTCTTCTTAACAATGACACTAAGCTTTCACGATTTAAAAATCACCAATTTGCTTAAACTTTCCCTTTAATATGTCCCTTATTTTCCCTGAGGCAAAACAAAGAATCCTATCTTGCAATTTCAAGACAATATTCCCGCAAAAAGCGGTTTAAAAGAGAAAAACTGTTTAAGGAATCAGCGAAATCCTAACGATAAACAGAAGGGAAACGTCTTAAGAGATATTTATCGGTAAAATATTCGTACCGCGAAGTACTATGAGCTCATGAAATGTGGCCTGCAGACGCCGGTTTTGGGCCGCCCATAGATTATGCACCGGCTTCGTCAGAATTGCGTTGGGATACTTATAAAGTCTTATCTTGTGTAAACGTCTTGTTTACTGTTGGGTAAACAACTGTCTTGTTGTTTTTAGTCTGTGTTTTATGATTTACAAATTCTTTGTTCTTTACTGAGTTTTGTTAGTTACAATAAATTTTTGTAATAATTTGCTTGTTTTATTTTTTAATAACACGTAAGTTTAGACCGTTTTCATAATTATAATCATCTTCTTTATTTCTCAGTTTATGATGTGGCCCTTAAGTGTATGGAAAAGTCTGTTTTTCAAGCAAAAAATACAATTTTGATTAAAAACCCTAGTAGGTAAATTACGTTTATCCACAGTGACACTACTGCTTCGCACAGTCAGTAGTGACGTAGGGTGAAGGTATTTGTTTTCTTTCCCGTGACACTACTAGTAGAGCTACGGGTAAAAGCACATTTCATTAGTATCTGTTGCAGTAATTTTCATATAGAAATACTTAGTTAATTTTCTTTAGTAGGTAAGTATTTATTTCTGCAGGCTTGTTTACTAGCCCTGTACTAAACCAAAAGGGGGTGATTAAGACTATCATTATGAACAACTTTTACTATGGGGCCAACACAAATAGCTGATTTTTTCTCGAAATCCAAGTTATTTTTTATACATATTAACCCGTAGTGATTAATTTCCTCTATGGCTGGCCCTGTAATGATGGACAGAATTACCTCCTTTCGGCTTAGTACACCAATCCTGAATAACCTTGTTTAAATGGGTTACCGTAATAGCTGACAGACTGAATATATTTTCTGTAATAGTATTAATGCGTTTGTTGCCCATGGTACAACCAGATGTACCTACTATTAGTAGGACCACAGGCATTAGTTTTCTTCCTGTAGTACTACTCGAGTGTTTGGTAGTACTAACTAAGGGAAGAACATTTGATCCTAAAGTTCCTAGTTCCTAAAGTAGGTAATATCTACTTCAATATTGCAGTGACATATTTTTAGGGTTTTTAATCTTTACGATGAGTTCTTTGGAATTTATGTACGGAATTTCACATTACTGGCTTTTCGGTGAAGGTAAACATCGTGAGGCAACCTGCATACGCCAGTAGAAGACATTCGATGGCTTATGTGAATCCACCAACCCGCACTGGGCCAGCGTGGTGGATATGGCCTAATCACCCTTCGTGGGTAGTCCTACGTCCTGCAGTGGACTGTTGAAAAGGCTGATACAGTACAGTACAATCTTTACGTCAGAGAAACTCGAGTGTAATATTAAATTTTTTTTTTTTTTTTTTTTTTTTTTTTTATTTAATAATATAATGACAATACTACACTACTACTACATAGAAAGCAATTGGATCATCCACAGACCCTTGAAGGTCTAAAGATAATCCAAGTGCTCAAGCCCACTGCCAGTTGGCAGCGTGCCCAGCATGCTGGCAGCATTGCCACGCTGAATGGCAATGCTTATACGTTGAGCCAAATAAACACCAGCATTTTGGTCACGCGTCGCGTCCACCAGACGCTCAGAAAGACTTTTGAAAACAAGATGAGCTCCCGGCCCCCACGGACCCAAAGTCTCAACTCCAAATGGCTCAAATATGTAACCACTCCCGAGGTTAGCATATTTGCGCCGCTTGTGCTGCTCAGCCGAATTGGCCGCCGCTCCAGCCCTACTCTGAGTCTCAGGAAGATGTGACGGTGCCAAAGTATCGACGCAAGTTGCGTCCCATACTAAGGGCCGTCCACACTTCCATGGGACCAGCGTCATGCCGTCAGGCCTTTTGCCATCACCACGCGCCAACCCACTCGGTTCGAGTACGGCTGCGATATTGGCGGTGACAAAAGCCCTGCGTATGACATCGTTAAGGCTGGCGTGGCGTCTAATCCGACCAGCGCTTCTTGAGCAAGAGAGACCGTGGTGACCGAGCTGGTCAACTGCAGTACCACACTGACAGCGATGGGCTTCACAACACCTTGCACCCAAGCGTAAGCTGACAGCTAGACGAAATGCAGTTGGGTCTAAAAGGTTACCAGTATTGAAAGAGGGCAATGCTTGCAACCAAAGACCGGACTCCCATACAGAGACTGCAAGGATACGAGCGCGATCCGCGACGCTAGGACACGTGTCTAGAAGAGATTTCCGTGCTAGTTCGCAGATCGGCCGATCCCACAGTCTCTGCGACGATAAAGTCTTTGGAAGCTCGGTATTTGGGCAAGCGACCCTCCAAGCATTCGTTGCCTCATTCAAATGAGCTACATCTACGCCAGAATGGCCTAAAGAAGGTGCGAGGATTTTTTCAATCAAGTTCTGAGTACTATGAATGGAGGACAAGAAAGCTGGTAAAGCAACACTTAAAATTTCTTACATAGTATTTTTAGTTTTAAAGTGACGGCTGTCAATGTGTCAACTGCCATATAATCTAGAGTTCATGCCAGAATTGAATGACAGGTGTCAAAGCGACTGTTATTAAAATTAAAATCAGTTTATCTCCGTAACTGTTGATTTTAACCAAGCTCTCTAGATGACTCTAGTAGTAGGAACTATGGGAAAAAATCTCGTGCCCGTGGTACTACTAGTAGTACAATTGGTAGTATCACATGAAACAAACGGTTTTTAAGTTGTTCGGATAGAAATAGCTACAGAATAGGCCACAAATCGTCTCGATTGTACACGTACAGTACCTCGCTCCTATAAAACGCGTTGTTTTCCCAGCGGTCGTGTATGGGGGCTTTACATAATGAGACGGTCTCGGGGACCATTACTGGTGAAGGGTTGCCGTCACATGTAAGTGCCGCCTTTTTCCAACTATAAAGGGGGCCTTAAAAGTTTGGGGTGGTATAAAATAACAATAAAATACCATAGTGTTTTTCGTAAGTAGGTACTCGTAATTAAATTTGTTGATATAGGTATAAGGAAGCCTTTTTTCAAGTGCCAAATTGGTGTAGGTACTAGTAGGTATGTAAAAACGAGTTAATAAGTTAACTCGTTTAGAGATGAAGTTAATTTTTAACCATAAATAATAATTATTTTTTGCCAAAAATAGCACAGTCGACTTCAATAAAAAAAAAAACAATCTGCGCACAAAATTTGTATGAACATCAAATCTACTTAAGCCGTTATTACTTAGATTATTTACGGTTGACATAATTTAATGATCATTTTTTGAAAAAAAAAAATGGCGTGTCCACTTCAACCGAGTACAGAATTCGCGAATATTTCGCACGGATCGGTGTAGTTTCACAGTGTAGTTGATTTATCCAAAAATATCCCAGCCGATTTCGATAAAATTTAAATTGGGCCTAGGATTATTGAAATCGGACTTTTATATAAAAAGTAAATATGTGCGTGGTTTAGTAAAAAAAAATACGCGTCGAATTGATTAAATCTCCGTTTCCACTAAGTATAACTAAATTCCATCAAATTAATATGGGACCAAACTTGAAGTACCTTTATCTTTCCGATAAAAAAGAATTGTCAATGTTAAATTGTGCATAAAAAAATAGGCACGAGAACCTCATCCGATTTTACTTCGGTAAAAATTCTATTTTAATAGTCCAATAGATGTTAAAGTCCAAGTTTTATAGCATGGGACTAAGCATGGGACTATTAAAACAAACATACATTTTTGCAATTTCCACGTCGACGATTATAAAATCGGCCCAAACAAACTTTAATAATTGCGAAAATCTACCAAGGGCGATCACTTGTAAAGGGTTCCGTAACAATATAGAAGAATTTTTGTTTAAATTTATTTACGCAGTACTTATCATACAATGTCATGTGTTTTTCTAAATGAAAAACATATATTTTTTATTGCTATAGGTTTGCGTTTAACTACATACTGCCTGATGTTAAGCAGATATGCGGTCTAAGGTGTAGCACGCTTACCTATAAGATACTATTTTCTATGATATCATAATATCAAATCATAATTGTACCAACTGAGTATCCATTATTACTATGAGACCAAAACCAAAGTCACAAAAAAAATCGAGAGCCGTTGAACTTATTCTATGGATGAATGGAACAGCTGATATTTACCAATTTGTAAGGTTAGCACCATAGTAAAAACTGATAATAATGATATTTAATATAAACCTATAGTAAATATGTAACCCTGTTACAGGCTATGTCAACCTATTCCCGTTAAGCGTGTGTAGTTTACTACTTTCCTGATTTATTTGACTATGAAACACCATATCCTAAATCTCAGTTTTCGAGATATTTTAATTCAAATATTATTAATAAAAGGTTAATTTTACGGACAATATTGGAGTAGTGATGTCATAAAACATTATTTTACAAATAAAAATTAAATAAAAGTAGTAATACGACTTACACGTTTCAAAATATCTGAGCTGATAGCCGAAAATTGGGAATTTTATAAATATCAATTTCAAATATCTGTTTTTTTATTATTGAGGATAGTGTAACTGTTATGATGTTTATTTTAAGTGCTTTCCACACTAGATTTTTATCTCAAAGAGTTATCTTTATGATAAGCATCTCAAAAATATGAAGCGAACGCAGGATTCGAACCATGCCCCTTCGGATCACTAGCCCGACGCTCTAACCACTGAGCTAGCTCGCCTCCCACGCAACCTTCAAATTTCTGAGTGCTTACATTTCCAACTTATAGCGTTGGTGGCGCCACCTGTGATACCCGTTTTAGACAGGTTATCACTCAACTAGAAGTTATTAGAACTTCTAAGATTGACGAGAGATGACACACTGCTTAATCACTGTTATGATGTTTATTTTAAGTGCTTTCCACACTAGATTTTTATCTCAAAGAGTTATCTTTATGATAAGCATCTCAAAAATATGAAGCGAACGCAGGATTCGAACCATGCCCCTTCGGATCACTAGCCCGACGCTCTAACCACTGAGCTAGCTCGCCTCCCACGCAACCTTCAAATTTCTGAGTGCTTACATTTCCAACTTATAGCGTTGGTGGCGCCACCTGTGATACCCGTTTTAGACAGGTTATCACTCAACTAGAAGTTATTAGAACTTCTAAGATTGACGAGAGATGACACACTGCTTAATCACTGTTATGATGTTTATTTTAAGTGCTTTCCACACTAGATTTTTATCTCAAAGAGTTATCTTTATGATAAGCATCTCAAAAATATGAAGCGAACGCAGGATTCGAACCATGCCCCTTCGGATCACTAGCCCGACGCTCTAACCACTGAGCTAGCTCGCCTCCCACGCAACCTTCAAATTTCTGAGTGCTTACATTTCCAACTTATAGCGTTGGTGGCGCCACCTGTGATACCCGTTTTAGACAGGTTATCACTCAACTAGAAGTTATTAGAACTTCTAAGATTGACGAGAGATGACACACTGCTTAATCACTGTTATGATGTTTATTTTAAGTGCTTTCCACACTAGATTTTTATCTCAAAGAGTTATCTTTATGATAAGCATCTCAAAAATATGAAGCGAACGCAGGATTCGAACCATGCCCCTTCGGATCACTAGCCCGACGCTCTAACCACCGAGCTAGCTCGCCTCCCACGCAACCTTCAAATTTCTGAGTGCTTACATTTCCAACTTATAGCGTTGGTGGCGCCACCTGTGATACCCGTTTTAGACAGGTTATCACTCAACTAGAAGTTATTAGAACTTCTAAGATTGACGAGAGATGACACACTGCTTAATCACTGTTATGATGTTTATTTTAAGTGCTTTCCACACTAGATTTTTATCTCAAAGAGTTATCTTTATGATAAGCATCTCAAAAATATGAAGCGAACGCAGGATTCGAACCATGCCCCTTCGGATCACTAGCCCGACGCTCTAACCACTGAGCTAGCTCGCCTCCCACGCAACCTTCAAATTTCTGAGTGCTTACATTTCCAACTTATAGCGTTGGTGGCGCCACCTGTGATACCCGTTTTAGACAGGTTATCACTCAACTAGAAGTTATTAGAACTTCTAAGATTGACGAGAGATGACACCCTGCTTAATCACTGTTATGATGTTTATTTTAAGTGCTTTCCACACTAGATTTAATCTTAGAAGTTCTAATAACTTCTAGTTGAGTGATAACCTGTCTAAAACGGGTATCACAGGTGGCGCCACCAACGCTATAAGTTGGAAATGTAAGCACTCAGAAATTTGAAGGTTGCGTGGGAGGCGAGCTAGCTCAGTGGTTAGAGCGTCGGGCTAGTGATCCGAAGGGGCATGGTTCGAATCCTGCGTTCGCTTCATATTTTTGAGATGCTTATCATAAAGATAACTCTTTGAGATAAAAATCTAGTGTGGAAAGCACTTAAAATAAACATCATAACAGTGATTAAGCAGTGTGTCATCTCTCGTCAATCTTAGAAGTTCTAATAACTTCTAGTTGAGTGATAACCTGTCTAAAACGGGTATCACAGGTGGCGCCACCAACGCTATAAGTTGGAAATGTAAGCACTCAGAAATTTGAAGGTTGCGTGGGAGGCGAGCTAGCTCAGTGGTTAGAGCGTCGGGCTAGTGATCCGAAGGGGCATGGTTCGAATCCTGCGTTCGCTTCATATTTTTGAGATGCTTATCATAAAGATAACTCTTTGAGATAAAAATCTAGTGTGGAAAGCACTTAAAATAAACATCATAACAGTGATTAAGCAGTGTGTCATCTCTCGTCAATCTTAGAAGTTCTAATAACTTCTAGTTGAGTGATAACCTGTCTAAAACGGGTATCACAGGTGGCGCCACCAACGCTATAAGTTGGAAATGTAAGCACTCAGAAATTTGAAGGTTGCGTGGGAGGCGAGCTAGCTCAGTGGTTAGAGCGTCGGGCTAGTGATCCGAAGGGGCATGGTTCGAATCCTGCGTTCGCTTCATATTTTTGAGATGCTTATCATAAAGATAACTCTTTGAGATAAAAATCTAGTGTGGAAAGCACTTAAAATAAACATCATAACAGTGATTAAGCAGTGTGTCATCTCTCGTCAATCTTAGAAGTTCTAATAACTTCTAGTTGAGTGATAACCTGTCTAAAACGGGTATCACAGGTGGCGCCACCAACGCTATAAGTTGGAAATGTAAGCACTCAGAAATTTGAAGGTTGCGTGGGAGGCGAGCTAGCTCAGTGGTTAAAGCGTCGGGCTAGTGATCCGAAGGGGCATGGTTCGAATCCTGCGTTCGCTTCATATTTTTGAGATGCTTATCATAAAGATAACTCTTTGAGATAAAAATCTAGTGTGGAAAGCACTTAAAATAAACATCATAACAGTGATTAAGCAGTGTGTCATCTCTCGTCAATCTTAGAAGTTCTAATAACTTCTAGTTGAGTGATAACCTGTCTAAAACGGGTATCACAGGTGGCGCCACCAACGCTATAAGTTGGAAATGTTAGCACTCAGAAATTTGAAGGTTGCGTGGGAGGCGAGCTAGCTCAGTGGTTAGAGCGTCGGGCTAGTGATCCGAAGGGGCATGGTTCGAATCCTGCGTTCGCTTCATATTTTTGAGATGCTTATCATAAAGATAACTCTTTGAGATAAAAATCTAGTGTGGAAAGCACTTAAAATAAACATCATAACAGTGATTAAGCAGTGTGTCATCTCTCGTCAATCTTAGAAGTTCTAATAACTTCTAGTTGAGTGATAACCTGTCTAAAACGGGTATCACATGTGGCGCCACCAACGCTATAAGTTGGAAATGTAAGCACTCAGAAATTTGAAGGTTGCGTGGGAGGCGAGCTAGCTCAGTGGTTAGAGCGTCGGGCTAGTGATCCGAAGGGGCATGGTTCGAATCCTGCGTTCGCTTCATATTTTTGAGATGCTTATCATAAAGATAACTCTTTGAGATAAAAATCTAGTGTGGAAAGCACTTAAAATAAACATCATAACAGTGATTAAGCAGTGTGTCATCTCTCGTCAATCTTAGAAGTTCTAATAACTTCTAGTTGAGTGATAACCTGTCTAAAACGGGTATCACAGGTGGCGCCACCAACGCTATAAGTTGGAAATGTAAGCACTCAGAAATTTGAAGGTTGCGTGGGAGGCGAGCTAGCTCAGTGGTTAGAGCGTCGGGCTAGTGATCCGAAGGGGCATGGTTCGAATCCTGCGTTCGCTTCATATTTTTGAGATGCTTATCATAAAGATAACTCTTTGAGATAAAAATCTAGTGTGGAAAGCACTTAAAATAAACATCATAACAGTGATTAAGCAGTGTGTCATCTCTCGTCAATCTTAGAAGTTCTAATAACTTCTAGTTGAGTGATGACCTGTCTAAAACGGGTATCACAGGTGGCGCCACCAACGCTATAAGTTGGAAATGTAAGCACTCAGAAATTTGAAGGTTGCGTGGGAGGCGAGCTAGCTCAGTGGTTAGAGCGTCGGGCTAGTGATCCGAAGGGGCATGGTTCGAATCCTGCGTTCGCTTCATATTTTTGAGATGCTTATCATAAAGATAACTCTTTGAGATAAAAATCTAGTGTGGAAAGCACTTAAAATAAACATCATAACAGTGATTAAGCAGTGTGTCATCTCTCGTCAATCTTAGAAGTTCTAATAACTTCTAGTTGAGTGATAACCTGTCTAAAACGGGTATCACAGGTGGCGCCACCAACGCTATAAGTTGGAAATGTAAGCACTCAGAAATTTGAAGGTTGCGTGGGAGGCGAGCTAGCTCAGTGGTTAGAGCGTCGGGCTAGTGATCCGAAGGGGCATGGTTCGAATCCTGCGTTCGCTTCATATTTTTGAGATGCTTATCATAAAGATAACTCTTTGAGATAAAAATCTAGTGTGGAAAGCACTTAAAATAAACATCATAACAGTGATTAAGCAGTGTGTCATCTCTCGTCAATCTTAGAAGTTCTAATAACTTCTAGTTGAGTGATAACCTGTCTAAAACGGGTATCACAGGTGGCGCCACCAACGCTATAAGTTGGAAATGTAAGCACTCAGAAATTTGAAGGTTGCGTGGGAGGCGAGCTAGCTCAGTGGTTAGAGCGTCGGGCTAGTGATCCGAAGGGGCATGGTTCGAACCCTGCGTTCGCTTCATATTTTTGAGATGCTTATCATAAAGATAACTCTTTGAGATAAAAATCTAGTGTGGAAAGCACTTAAAATAAACATCATAACAGTGATTAAGCAGTGTGTCATCTCTCGTCAATCTTAGAAGTTCTAATAACTTCTAGTTGAGTGATAACCTGTCTAAAACGGGTATCACAGGTGGCGCCACCAACGCTATAAGTTGGAAATGTAAGCACTCAGAAATTTGAAGGTTGCGTGGGAGGCGAGCTAGCTCAGTGGTTAGAGCGTCGGGCTAGTGATCCGAAGGGGCATGGTTCGAATCCTGCGTTCGCTTCATATTTTTGAGATGCTTATCATAAAGATAACTCTTGGAGGATAGTGTATTTCATAGTCAAATTAGTCTGAAACAAAGTAAACTACATACCCTAACGGGAATAGGTCAACTTACCCTGTAACCCTGTATAGTCCTCTGAAAGTCCCTGCATTTTGAAAAACATTACATGGCTACCTTGTTAGTTTTGGTAGATAATTTTAAACGTTCAAAAATAAAAGAAATTACGGGTGTGTGTATAGGTGCGCAATAAATATTTGAACGTCATTTAGCTTTCTCTTTTTAACACATTTTACGCTCCTAGCACCGCACGGCTAGAATGCGCACCACGACATAATTTTATCAACGTGTAAAAATATGACAGATAATAATTACACTAAGGTAACGCTAATTTGCCATGCCAAGTTATAGTAGGTAAGTACCTACTTACCTACTATAACTTGGCATGGCAAATAACTGAGCGCTGCCGTGGATGACGTTAGGGATCACACGTTGACACGTTAACGAAGATCCTGGAAAGTGGGCTAAGACTATGTATATTAGTCCAAAAAGAGCTATAAAATATGGTAACAGCCACAGGGTGTCCCCTGCTGGAGATATCGGCCTTCCCTATAGATGGATCCCAAATCCCGCCTTCAGGCGGTTTAAAAACTCTGATTATCAGAACAAGCCACCCGACCTATACGAATGACTGTCTCATTTGGATACGTCGTTGAAGTTATGTCGTGGTGAAGGCACGGAACCCTAAAAATAAGGTGCAATATCAGCAATGGGCAATATCAAAAGCTCGAAAAGCGATTATCACGTTTCGTTCAATTCACGGCTGCTCAGTGGAAATCGACGCGAAGCATTTTGAGATGTAAATTTTTAAATTCAAATTGCGTTACAATTGGAATATGGCAAAGGAATAACCAATAAGCAAACTCATCGATTAAATGAAATGTAAGTATAGACCCAATCCAACCAAACTTTTTGGCGGCTGTGAAGGTCGCTCCAAGTTGCGCAAAATCCCATCCTCGCGCAGATGTTACTTACGTGCTGTTACTGTTAGGATCGGCTATTGTGCAGCTTATAGGTAAGATTATAGCGACTCAGCGCGTTTCTACAGTCTTGTCATCTACGCACTTTATAGGTGGACCTAATCGTCATCGTTTCAGCCATAGAACGTCCACTTCTGGACACAGGCCTTCCTTATAGATCTCTAATAAGACCTGTTGGAAGCAGCTCGCATGCGCAGTGCCCTCAGAGCAAATAAAAAAATCAAGAGGGAACGTCGTTGAACAGTCAAGTGAAGCCGGTTTTTTAAACATGTATGAGTGCGTCAATATAGCGCCGCCATAGTTACTGACAAGCCAAGGCGTAGTTTCGTTGTACGTGGATGTGTGTGTAATTGTCTGTACACAGCGAGGCGTAGTTTTGGTTGGCTTCACTTGTTTGTTCACAACATTCTCTCTTGATTTTTTTATTTGCTCTGAGCCAGTGCCCTTCTGCGGTTTTGATTAGGTCATGCGCCCGCTTTGAGGTTGAACGCCCGTTCTACGCTACGCTTGCCGGTATATGGTCTTCACTTGAGAACTTTTCGATCCCATTGGGTATCAGTCTTTCGTGCTCTGTGCCCTGCCCACAGCCGTTTTAACTTGCCAATCTACTGGGATATGTGGGGTAGGATAGCTCTCTAGCTATATACAAGGTTATCTCCTTGTTGCTTACTTACTAAGGCTAGTTAAGACCATCGTTATGACCAACTTTTTTGATAGCGCCAACCCAGAATTCGACATAAAAGTCAGCTGTTCCATATAAAAATAAAATTAGGATTCAACAAAAAAAAATATTAAACGTCTGACTTTTTGTAGAATTCCGGGTTGGCTCCATAGAAAAAGTTTTTGTTAAAGGTTGTCTGAATCACCTCCTTTCGGGTTAGTAGCTACATCAGTTCTGGATAACCCAGTATAATACGTCCTTTTCGACCGACGAAACGAAGGAGGTACTCAATTCGACGCGTATATATTTTTTTATGTGTAACCAAGCATAACTTTTTACGTAGTAGTCCGATTTCAATCATTCTTTTTTTTTTAGAAAGAATATACTTTGAAATTAAATTCTTTTACATTACATCGAAATCGGTTGAGCCATTTTTGATAAATCAACAAAAATGTGAAATTGCTACATCAATCCGTGCGAACTATTCGCGAATTCTGTACCTACACGGTTGAAGTCAGTCATGCTGTTTTTTGCGAAAATTAATTATGTATAAATATGTAGGTAGCTATTACACGTAACTTTACCTTCATTTTATGCATCAAAGGGTTGGACGGTGTTTATAATTCAAGGGTTGTTATTGAGGGCTGTAAACGCGACGTTTTTCCTCCGTTAGAAACGCGAGTGATGGAAAAGGACTTTTATGATATTGTTTTATTTTTAGATTTCAATGTGACCTTCAGTTTGAATAAAAACGGGTTTTGGATTGAAAGGCAATGTTTTCTGTTTTCAACCAAATTCCCGTGCATATGACGTTCATACAGCTATGGATTTTTATTTTAAGGTTACCGGGAAATTATCACGACAATTCTTTTAAACATTTTTATTTTTCTATTACAAAAATTGTATTTTACACATAATTATGAATTATTGTATAAAATTAACAATTTTCAAAAGATATATTAAAACAACAAAAAAACTCATACATTTAAGACGATATTAAAGTAATAGTAAACAACATATTTTTTAATCAAGTGAATAAAAAAAAATCTACTACAAGTGTTGTTTAACAACATCAATTTGCATATTATAATTAAATTGATACGTTATTAGGTATAGTTTATACAATACAATAATTGTGATCTTATTTTTACCAATAACAGAAACATTTATTATTATTTAACTATTTAATGCATTTTGGCATCCATTCTCATTATTATATTTAACATTAAAATAATTGAGTTAGTTTAAATTAAAATTCCTATAAAACATTATTAACACTAATGCTGCGTTTCCACCAAAGATGTGCGAGGCAATTTTCAACCACAAAAATGTATCGAAAATCTGTCCGCGAGTAGTCAAAACTATCAAATATATATTGGAATTTGACAAGAATTTGACGTTCCGTGCCTAAAAACCCCACAACAGACACCGAATCGAGATATTTTTCATATCTCTTTCTAATTCGTGTCTATCAATGCATCTCTTTCAGATTTTCGCGACCGACCAATTTATCCATCTGGTACCTCTGTAGGCCTATACCTAGCCTCGCTAAGAATAGCTCCTGTCAAAATGGCTTCTGTGAGCGAGGCCAGGTAAATAAAGCTATCCTATTGCTTCATAACAAACATGTTCGCTACGTATACTCGCACATCTTTGGTGAAAACGCAGCCTAACTCTTTCATTAATAATACCAAAAGATTAGATACTTAACAATAGAGCTAGAGGAATCCTATTAATTTTATTCTAAACAAAATAATTAACATTATTATGGTCAGTCATTTCAATACTTACATCTTTGGTTGCTATACGAATAAACATATCATAATAACATATCTAAGGAGATATAAGAATAACAACAACAACATCACCATATACTTACATAATATGGAAGTATTGCGGGGCCAAAATCTTTTAAAAATTAATAATAAATATATAAAAAATCATGTCCCTACTATTAATTAATTAATATTAATTCGGTGCACAACGATAATTCTAAGTAAAATCAAATTAAAATTACGGAGTGTCATCAGAAGATGAAACGGAACAACACCATCAAGCACCTGATGCAAATGGCAGAGCACGTTCGGCGAGGGCGACACGAGCAGAGGCGCGGGAGGCGCGAGCTGTCGCCGCACAAGCCGCTGTCGACGGAAGCGCGTGTATTCCCTGACGAAGGAGTACTAATTAATCTGAAACCGGTCGGGTTCCCAGCGGCTTGGCCGCGATATTATACGTGAGTAAAAACCGGTGTTTTCTTTAGTATGAATTAAAATGAGATTAAAAAATAATTTAAACTTAATCCTCAACCATCTCTGAAACTTTCTGAACCCATTTTGGGAAGCATGTTTTAAGTCGACTATAATAAAATACATAATTTTAACAAGCATGTAACGCAACCTGTTATGAGTTTTATATATTGCATAATATTGGGTGTATCCTTGTTTTTCTTAAACCTCCTCGTTACAATCATACACTCCTAAAATATCTACAGTTTTCAAAACACACATTTTTGGCGATTATAATTTGAGCTTCAAATCAAACACAAGTCTAGTTACATAGGGGTCACTCTATCTGGTTCTTTTTCCTCTCTAACTGTATAAACACTTCTACGGATCGCACCTCCTTCACACCTAGAACCGGAGACGTGATGAAGAACTTCTGGAAGAGAATCTCCTTCAGAATTCAACATCGTCTCATCAGATAAGTTCCCACTTTCGTCTCGTCAAGACATTCTGTGTAGAAACTCTGATGTCATCACCTTTTGCGTAGTCTTTAAGACTTTTTCATGATGCCTGAGTCGGTGTACTATTTCATCGTGGAGAACGTTGAAGCACATGGCAGTGAGAGCCAGTCCAGTCATAATGTAGATAGAGCAGAACCATATAGTTCCAGTAGAAGCACCGTTGTTTTGAGTTGCCCCTGGCGCCAAGTGTCCAAATCCAATGGTGCTAAGACTCATAAAGCAGAAGTACACACCGTCAATCGGACTCCAGCCTTCAAGCTGATATAAAACCAAAGCACCGAAAAATATGTAGACGAAAATTGCAGCAAGACACAATGCGACAGGTGCCAAGATAGAGAAGCCACGCAATGACAGTTTGGAATCAGTATCAGTACAACTTGTTGAGTCACAGTCCCTTAGAAAATTTAAGCTTTGCGACTTATCCTTGACAGGATTTGAGCTAGCGTTGTGAGCTTGCGATGCTGAAATTATAGTACCTGAAGGTGACCTGACGTAGTAAGGCTCCTGCAGATGTAAAGTTTGAGTTCTGAAATCGTCTTGCCGTCTCACTTTCTCTTTGTGTTCCTTATTTGTCATGGTTCGTTCGTCGAGGCAGCAATATCCACATTTCGTGCAGAGGCAGCAGCATAATGCTCGACTGAAGACGCTTCGAGCTAGCCTCGATAGTAAAGCTCCGACAACAGATAAGTAGAGAAGGGTAAGAGGTATGCCTATGACGGCATATCCTATAGTCACAGCCTTTCCCAGTGCAGTTCTTGGCGCCACGCTGCCATAACCTGCAAAAAATTAATCATTAGTATGTCACCTACTACAACTTTGACGATGAAATGTTTTACAAATAAACATACGAACCGATAGTAGTAAGTACTGTCAGGGAATAGAGAAAAGCCTTTGCAAAGTTCCACTCATAGTCATCGACCACCAATGCCGGAGCAGACTCCAAAGCTCTTGCCCCATACTGAGCTGAAACATCAGCTGCGACTCTCGCTACCAATTTTTCTTGGAACCTTGCAATTTCTTGAGCTGCTAGTCTCGTCCAGTTCTCTTTGTACAAAATATTTAAGGACACGGTAATCTCCCAAATACTTTCTACAGTTTGGGAGCGAAGCTCAGCACTAGCCTGTGATATTGTCCCATTGAGTTTTGAAATGGGAATCGTTTTCTCATTAGCTTGATAAGAGGTTGTTGCGAGAGTTTTTTGATGGACTTTTGCAGCACTTCCTTCTATCGCCAGAAATATGAAAGCTCCTATCAAAGTGTAGCCTAGTAATAAAACAAATATTCCCGCATTTGTCGCGCATCCAGTCACAAGAGTCTGCTTCTTACTGGCTTCGGTTTTGATACAAAAACAACATGTCGCAACATCTTCTTCAATTCTGTAAGCTTCGGATTTGCAATTTTTATTATATTTGCCATTCGCGTGATTCTTTTTTTTATTTTTATCCATATTTGCTTTAGGGGCCATTTTTAAGCGGCATGACTTGATTTTCTGGTTAACAAAATTTCAGTGAGTGTTTTCATTTTTATTTTCAAACATTCTCGATCCATCTGAAACAAAAATCGTAAAATTAATTCAATGTTTTGAAGTTACGTCTTTGTTGAGTTTGGAAATTCGAATATTTAGCTTTGTGTGGCTGCTTATTTGGCAAATAGGGGAGGACTGACTTAGAATAGGCGGGGAAAAGAAAGGAAAATAGCTTAGTGGATAGATAATGTTAAACAAATTAGCATACGATCCCTTTACGACCTACGATTGTAACTAGTGGGACGTATTTGAGGAGATTTAAACCACTATTGCTTCTTTATTTTAATAAAGTACATCTAAATAAACTTTGTAATTTTGCTTCCAATCACGTTGTCATTGTTCATTTCTCTATGAATAAATAATACTAATTTCTACAATTTTATAACGTAAACATCTTTAATTATCTGCCACTGCATTGTTTTAATCAATATGACTGAAAATAATATTTTCTAGCTTCAAACGGTAAACTGTAAATCAGGAAAATATTGCAAAGAATTCCGTATATCCGAGAGTTAATATTTATTTTCAAAAATACGTGAAAGATGGCAACCTGCATTTGACAAGTGTGGTAGAATATGTACCTATCTAAATGAGAAACCCGTAGCCAGCAGTGCTTGGGACATATCAATACAAGGTCTAAAAAAACAATCATAAAAATATAACAACATCATTTATGACGTGATAACATCTTATTAACACTTCCGAAAAATTACTACTTTCCGCCTGAGCCGGGCGTGCAAGCGAGAACGTAGAACAAGCGATAGAGAGGCACAATCGACCTGAGCGTTCTGTTTCAGATGTTGAATCAACAGTGTTATCACGTGATATTATCGTCCGTAAACCGACTTTAAAGTCCAAGTAGCCCAACGTTAAGAGAGCCTGTGGAGAGGGCTATGTTCGGAGTCTCTATGCGAGATCGAATTAGAAATGAGGAGATCCGTAGAAGTTACCGACATAGCCCAACAGATTGGCAAGTTGAAATGGCAATGGGCAGGGCACATAGCGCGGAGGACTGATGACCGATGGTGTCGAAAAGTTGGAGACCACGTACCGGCAAGTGCAGCGTAGGACGTCCACCCACAAGGTGAACGGATGACCTCATTAAGACCGCAGGATCGCGCTGGATGCAAGCCGCTTCCGATCGGTCTTATTGGATATCCATAGGGGAGGCCTATGTCCAGCAGTGCACTGCTTATAGCTGATGGATGGATGGAAACCGACTTTACAGACAACCATTTTTTTTTCAGCAGGAAACAAAGCATCATTAAAGTACAATAAATAAATTTAACTCATTATCTGCAGAGATCAAGTAATGTAGTGGAACGAACGAGACAACAGCCCCACTGGGCATCGGTAGCGGCGTCAATGGGTTAAGTTTTCCAATAATTTATACTGTTAGTGGTGGATACGCCCAATGAAGGTAAACAACGAAAGCGCTGATTAGCCAAGTTTTGAGTTATTTCTTTTGAGAAACACAATAGTTCCTGCTTTTCATGATATTGCGGATTTGTTAAGCAACGGTACCTCAATAGTTATGCCGAGCATTCTAGCGTCGGAGACGTACGGCTTTATAAGTTATCATCCTACTATAATATTATAAACGCGAAAGTTTGTGAGGATGGATGGATGGACTGATGGATGGATGGATGGATGGATGGATGTTTGTAACTCTTTCACGCAAAAACTACTGAACGGATTGAGATGAAACCTTGCAATAATATAGCTTATATATCAGAATAACATATAGGCTATAAATTATAATCATATTGCGTCAGAAATCAAAATATCATGCGGGCGAAGCCGCGGGTAAAAACTAGTATTACAATATACAAAATAAACTTAGCATAGTTTTTTCATCGAAGTTAAGCAACGTTCAGCACGGTCATGCAACTGAGCGCTACCGTGGCTTGAATGACACGTTAAATTGTAGGCCCTGGTTGTTTTAACCGCTTAGCCATCTCAGAGGCCTTCAGGCGGCTTAGATACTCTGGCAGCAGGGCTAGCCACCCGGCCTATACAAACTTACTTTTTTCATAGTAGACAAATAAGTTCATATCTATTGTATTATTTTATTTGAAGTTTTATCAGCCTTTGTCTTCTCTTTTCATACATAGTCTTTGGGCGGTTCGCATCACAAGCAGTGCTCACCGCGGGGCGAATTGCCCAAAAATCTATTTGAATGGCATAATTAGCACCGCTACTACGCAAAATTGCTATTGATTTTTTTCTAATTGTATTACAACATTATACTAACGACTATGTTGTAATAACAATCTGAATAAATATATCTGTTCTTGGCAATAACTTGGCATTTTTTATAGTTCTGGGGCTAATAAATGTTACTTGTTTTTATTTTTAAACTAACTGACCCGGTGAACTTCATCTCACCATATGTTAACTGTCAATGATGAACATTTTGTACGGGAAAATTAAATTAATGTTTTTATTTTTAAACTAACTGACCCAGTGAACTTCATCTCACCATCTGTTAACTGTCAATGATGAACATTTTGTACGGGAAAATTAAATTAATGTTTTTATTATTTTACTCGCTACATTTTTATATTTTCTCACCGTTTAAACCTTCCCTTAGCTTTCATAGATATTTCAAGACCAAAATTAGCCAAATCGATGCAGCCGTTCTCGAGTTTAAGCGAGACTAACAACAACCACGATTCATTTTTAACACGCTTTTATTAGTTTCACCTGTATGTTTGTTTGCTTGCTTGTAACCAACCCCTTTGAGCTCGATTTTGACATGTATACTTTGAGCAATCAGATTTTCTTTAAACTTGGCACACCTATCAAAGACCGATGACAATGCATTTATAAAAAAACTGTTAATCCTAAGCGTGCAATTTAGTTTTTTTTTTTAACTATATTTATATAAGAAGACTCCTGATACAGGAAATCGTAGCGAGGGATTAAGAAGCGTATTATGAATAAGAAGATAAAATTAAGTTAAAAATTATAGTCACAATAGTCATAATACTTTCTTTGATTCTCTCAAAGTTTTAGAACAAATAATAAACCACAATTTTAAGTTGCTCTCAAAATAGGTGGCATATTGATCTTTTTCTCACTGGAGTGTGAAACAGATGGTTTGTAAAAACCCTACCTGCCTAACCTAAATAACCTGATTTATAAACCCTAAGAAAGTGTAAAACCTAATTTATGAAACCTGTCTAATATAAAATGTCAGATAAAATGATTTTAAGAAACTTCATTTGCTTACAATTGTCCCTAGTCTAATGTCATTCTAGCTATATGACCTGTTATCACTCACTTGTCTAGAAATTATAAATTGAACCTCACGAAGGAATTTCCTAAGATATTAAGAACGCCTTATATATTGCAATAGACATCCAATAAGATCCCACGCTTACAATTCGTATTGATGAATAATAAGAAATATTAATACTTAACTGTGAACCTCTCAGGTTCATTCTATAATCAGGTACTACTAGCGCCATCTGCTTCTGGTTCACTTGAAAAGAGACTACCTACCTTTTGATACTAGTATTCTGCAGTGAGATTCCTATCATAAATATCTAATCTATTTACCTACTTGTATGTTAGTTTGGCCAGTGTTCGTCTAGTGGTAGATCCTGCGTTATAGACCGCATAAGCCCTAGGTAAAGGTGATTCGAAAGACCTATCTGCCTAATAGAATACCTAAGTTCAGAACGAAAACCCTATGTTTTTTCCTATTTTGACATTCTATGAACCTGTAAGTATTTTACTAATCTCAAAGTGAACTGAAGTATCTAACTAAAGCCTCAAGAGATATATAGAAATACTGATTTTAGAGCTTCTCTGTTTTACGCGGAGATCATTGGAATATTTTTGTTTTAAATGTAATGTAGCTTTATAAAGTTATGCAGATTCTACATTTTGAAAATATAAGATATGTGCTGAGAAAGAAATTCCAGAGATTCCAAAACTTGAACTCTAGGATAACAAAGAAACTCTATCGTTGAACTAATATTAATTTTCAAACTACGATTAATAAATAAAACATTTGTATGAAGTCAGAATTATTAGTTTTAATTTATTTCTGACTGTTTGTTACTATTAAAGTTATTAATTTTTATTTCACAGAGATTAGTATGGTTTTATGTTTATCTCTGATTATTTCCCTAGTCATGGCGCTCGCGAGAGCTGAAAACCACGAAACAAAAGACTCTACCAAGCTTTCGAAAATCTAACGCAATCCTGGAAAAGAAAGCTCGAAATAAAAACCAGGAGTCGCGAGTGTCTTGTCAGTCTGATCTCGGTTATTTCGTCCACTTAATAAGTCTTGCATGAATTCCAGAGTGTTCACAAGAAAGGCTCCAAGAATACTATAGGTAAAGGTTCGAGAATCGACTTTGCCATATAAAATAATGTGTTAAGAATATTTTATCAATAACTTTACTTCATAGTGAGCGGAATTTACACTCTTAATACGGACACGGGTAATCCCTCCTTTACGGAAATGAGAAACACAGGCCCAAGCTCTATCTGGCTTCAAGAGTTCTGCACACTGATGAAAATACAGCATTGATCAAGTAGCACTAACGGCTGGCATTCAAATAAAGTGTAGAATATAATAAAATATAGCAATAGACGACTCTGCGATCCTCTTAATTAATATGAAATATAAATTACAATTAATCTATGTCAAATGAACACCCTGTACTTCACAAGTATCTATAACGTTTCGTCTAGTAATTATATTCGGTAGTTATATTCTCAAAATGCAAGGAATAGGTTTTATTGTAAGGTTTCATTTTCGCATTTAGTCGGAGCTGAAAAAGACAAATCATTAAGACATCTGTAAATACATAGAAATCATAGCGGGCGAGTGTTAGTAACGACTATCTCCCACTTGTGAGGGAATGTCCAGAGCTTGGTCTTACTCCATTGATTCCATAACATTCAATGATTGGGCTATAATATCATTGACGTTTCGATGAAGGAAAGCATCGTGATTCGGTAGCATAAGACTGTAAAGATGGTTAATGTGGTCCTTCCTCTGTAGTGTTAGGAAACATTGAAAAACATTCCTATTCATAACCATTTCAGGATCTTGAAGTTTAAATTCCCCATACTGCTCTAAATCAGCAAGATTCTAATAATCTTGTCACTCTTCCTACCCAACTTAGAGAAACATTGTGATGCAATTTGTTCATACTCGCATAATAAAGTTGATACGTATTAGAATTCATTCGACATCTTGCCAGCGAGGCGGACATAGGCTTATCTTTCATTTGCAGATTTTAATTTGATAGTAAGTCCATCACATCACAAATGCAGAACTATTCTGTTCGGAACATTAATTGCTGAACATATTCTATACCTACAAATGCATATTAATTTAAAAAGGAATACGATTATACGAAACCAAATCCTCTAGGAACATCTTCGTCCTTCGATAGAAAACATCCTGCTTCTTGGAACTGATTTTTCGTCGTAATAGCTCAAAATCGTCCGCATTTCCTTTTCTGCACATGATCCTCGCTGTTTTATATCACTTTGTAAGCTAAAATCACTGAAATATCTTGCAAATCTGCAAAATTAATCCTACTTTTTCCGCAGTGAAGTCCTAACTGTCAATCCCCGTCAACCTCCGTTCTCTTTCTCCTTCTCTTGTTTTCATCATGATTTTTTTTACTAAGCGCCCTGCAAAGAGTTGATATACCTAGATTGTAGTTTTGTTGCTTTTCCAAATGTATTTCTTTACCTGTTTGTTTGAATATTATTTGAATGAAAAGTTTCTTTGAATTATATTAGAAAATAAGATAAATTCATATGAGAGACTCCTAATCTACAATAATGCTTTCTTCCTATGTCTAATTACTCAGGTGTGGATGACAAACCACCTGAGGTTTGTTACAGGTTGCCCCCAATAACACGAAGTTTGGGACCTGCTACGCTTAGCACGATTAGTTTCAGCACTAATGCGAACTTAGTTTCGAGTAAAAACATGTTGCAGCCGAAACTTGCCGTAACTTGTCTCAAGTTGCCGGCTGCCTCACTAGTTTTACGGTTTGAACTAGTGTTATCTGGTGTAGGATTACACGCATACGTTATAAGATTTATTAGTTTACTAGCTTTACTCGTGGCATCCCACAGGATCCTCAAATTTTCCTGGATAAAATTTGCTTATGTGTAGTTTACTACGTTTCTGACTGATTTGACTATGAAACACCATATCCTAAATCTCACAGTTTTCGAGATATTTGAATTCCAATTCTTTTTATAATAGGTTAATTTTACGGACAATATTGGGTAGTGAGGTCATAAAACATTATTTTACATGTAAAAATCAAATATAAATAACGTTTCAGAATATCTGAGCTGATAGCCAAAAACTGGGAATTTTATAAATAGCAATTTCAAATATCTGTTTTTTTTTTTAAATTTAGGATAGTGTATTTCATAGTCAAATTAGTCAGAAACAAAGTAAACTACACGCCTTTAACGGGAATAGCTCGACTTACCCAGTAACCCTGTATATATAGATACTAAAAACAAATTGCCCAATATTATCGAAATCAGCTGATGAATAGCGCGACAGCAAGTTTTCCGCCCTTTCGAGAGAAATACCCTACCCATCCAATCAAACATTGCCGACGACAAAAAACCTTAAAAATCTATGTACCGACCAAGTTTTGTCGAGATTCGTAGAAAAATGTGATCTTTACAGGAAAATCAACATCCGGATATAAGAAAAAAAAATCATCGAGTTAAAGCTGATACCTTCGCTTTGTTTCGGTCAAAGACGATGATACAAGTAATAAGTGTTTAATATATCTAGTATTAGAAACTCTATCTGCCACACTAAGAAAAACGCCACGTCCCTAGTGAAAAATCAAGCTAAAATAAACCGCTGGAGCGTTTTCAGACATGCAGCGTCAGGAGAGAAAGCACTAAATTTAAATTTCCTAAGAGCCTCTAAATTAAGTAATTCTGAAATTAAATTTTCTCTAAAACCCGTCTGCTCGAGAAAAGTTATGTCCTTTTTAGTTACTCTTGCATATTAACGATAACATTTTGATGGTTTTAAACTTGCGTTTGAAATTGAACTAACCGAACAATTATTATTTTTGCCATCGTATGAATAAATTGTAGTGGTGTCTCTCATAATACTAATTTGGGAGTTAACTTATTTTACACTCAAATAAAATTCTTTGATTAGACCTAACTACTTAGAAATGAATATTGGTTGGTATAATATATTATGTACGGTAGCACCAAGTAGATACTTAGGTATCTATAATGGAGAAATTATCATTCTTGAGAATAACGAGGTAACAAAAGACCAGTTTGTTTGACAATTGGAATATTTTATTATCACCCGACGTCTACCTGTGACCACGGTCGATGCAACTCGGCCGAAACGTCGGGATGAGGAGGTATTTATTTATCTCGTAGTTTTAGTGCGCGATTAGTCCCGTAGTACATAATAATAATGTGTTCAAATCGCGAAAGTTTAAAAACAACATATTTTATTATCGTCGTTTTTGACATACAGTGAAATTTTGACCGATCAATGGGACAGATGCCGTAGAGTTGACGGCACAATTGAAATTGAAGAAATTGTTTGACAATAATAATAATATTGTAATATAACATAATAATTGGTAATATTGTATTGACATTTTAATTTTCACATTTTTAATTTTGTCATTTTTATCATATTTTAATGACATGGTATTGTAATAGTAGGTAATAATTGTATTCTTTTTAATTTAATTCTTAAATACTATTGCTTTATTTTATGAGATGTATGTAAATGGTATTATTTGTTTATATCTCAATAAACAATTAAATCAAGTTAAATTAAATTAAATCAAACCAGTTAAAATTAAATATTAAAATAAGTTAATGAATATGAGACCTTCTTATATCTATCCGGCGTGGCGCACGAAATATTCACTAGAAGCATGTTTATTAAAAATGTTGTGAAAACACACATGAATAAGTCATTTGTTGTGTTGTGTAAGTAATATATTAAACTTATTATTAGTGTATTTATTCCGTGTACACACAATATATTGCTATTTGACTAGTTTTTGGAAATCGTTTTAAATTATTCGTTAGTACATAATAAGTATACTACATTTATATTTCCTAGAGATCTACTGTATTAACAATGAAAATCAGTGTTAAAGAACAGATATTTAAGATCCCGCCAAAAACGACATTCCTTAATGACGCTGGTCTTTGACGTCACACACTAGTAAATAACGTTAGTTAATACTAGCAAATAAGCTAGTTCACATCTAAAAATTCACAAAAAATACTTTAAAAGTAACTTACAGATATATGATATTACTCCGAAATCACAAATTACACAAACAACAGTAAATCGACAAATTCTTGTTTACTATCATGTGATGTCACCAGTTGCCGCTCTTCTTAGAGCGTTCACGTCACAGATAAAATATCAAAAAAAATACCGTGTTTTATTTCCTGCGATTTGCGAAAATTAGACATATTTTAGTTTAAATAAAGTGAAATACGAGTATCTCTTTTTCAGGCTTTTTTCAGGCTTCAGGCAGTCTTTTTTATTATCTCTAAGAATTACCACAATCAATACCTAGTATATTTTCAATGTTGTCAAATAGCCTATTAAGTAGGTCTCCGAGAGATGTCCCATTACGTGACATTTGTAGTAAGTTTTGTTGTAGTTTTTATTAGATTGTAACTTCCGAGGTGAGCTTGCCTCTTCTGTTCCCTGCTTGTTTACTTTATAGTAGGTAGGGCAGATGCACCGCTTGTGGCCATCTTAGTATTATTTGTGCCACTTTGAATATTAAGGGTTAATATGACAATTTTATGTTACAACTAGCTGACCCGGCAAACTTCGTTTCACGCGTAGAACGAATTGAGATGAAACTTTGCAATAATAATGCTTATACATTCTGATGTATAAGTAATTTGTTAATTAATCAATCCGTTCAGTAGTTTTTGAGTGAAAGAATAACAAACATCCACCTATACATAATATAATACTCACAAACTTTCGCGTTTATAATATTAGTGGGATAAATATTATTGTGATATTTAGCTCCTATTTTTAATGTATAATCTTTTGACAATTTATTGATGTACACAACATTGGTAAACTGAAATAAATAAAAAAATAATATTTTTAAAGATATTTTCAAACATTTAGATTAATTATGGTATTACTTACACCTACATTGTTTAGAACTATCATTTATGCAATAATTTTGACACCAAATGGCCACAATCGGGTCAGTGGCCACAACCGCTACACCTAATATACCTAAGGACTAATATTATAATTCCGAAAAGTTTGTTGGTTTGTTCCTCTTTCACGCAGCAACGGAGCAACGGATTGACTTGATTTTTGACATTGACATATTTTGAGAAGACGGGAAATGACATAGGCTACTTTTTATCCCGGAAATAAGTTCCCTTGGGATAGCAAAAAAAATAAAATATTAGCGGGTGGAGCTGCGAGCAGAAGCTAGTATACCTATATATTTACAGGCAGACAAAAGAAGTTATCAAATAGAAATAAACGCTACCTTCTATCCATAATAATCCATATCGATTTCCAGCATATTAAAGGGAATATATTACCAAAAGATTCGTCCCTACCGCGTTCGGGCAAAAGTAATGCTCCGTGCCAAAATTCAATTTCAGGTGTCGGTCGTGATAAAGATTTTGCATAAATCAGCGATGTAATCCAATATCATCGTATTAGGGTATTAGTACCTCATTTCTAATGTTGAGCGCAGTGTTGCCATTCACAATAAGATTTTCAGATTTTTCATAATTCATAATCCGTTTAGGTTTTTTTTTTATTTATATATTCCTTGCAGGTTTGCGTTTGACTACATACTGCCTGATGTTGAGCAGATATGCGGTCTAAGATGTAGCACGCTTACCTAGAAGATACCTATTTACTTGGGATTTGAAGACACCCACGTTGTACTTTAGCGAGAAGACAGACCCAGGCAAAGCGTTCCACATTCTGACTGTTCGTGGGAGGAAAGAAAATTGTAAAAGAATTTTCTTTTCAATAATGTATTCTTTATTTATAATTTTGTTTCTGTGCTGTTTTCTTACATTTCACATCATTGTCATCCCCATTCGTGATAACTCTACTGGCATAGGCCCAGCAGAGTTATGACGCGGAGCCCTATACTTCCCTTTGTTATTTATTGCCCTTCTACCTCTGTTCCTTGCAATGCAACTGCATCCATTTGCAATTTACTGAAAGTTTCATACCTACAATCAATGCCACAGTACTATGGCAAATTGTGTTATAATTATATTAAGATATAACTTTAATGCTACGTTTTATGCTTTAATGCCCTGAAGTGTGATACTTAACCGCGAATGAGGATAACAATGATAAAGAATTCGTCCTTAGATAGGTATATGTATAATTATCATAAAAGTTTGTGCAAAAAGAGAACCCTCGTGACGAAGTGAACTAACTATATTTTAAACAGGAGCCAAGGTACCGATTACTTGGTAGACGCGAGTCTACTGATGAAAGTCGAATTGATATCTATCAAGTATCAAACACTTTTAGTTGTAGGTACTAACAATGACAGCGCTGTCGGTGTTGTCAACGTAACAAAATTAGTAAAAAACACAGGCGAGCTCACCTACGACTAGGAATACAATCCCGGTGAATCCCGACCATATTTTTCAATCCCGGAATTACAGAATTTTTTATTTGCAATCCCGGGATCACGGGGATATCCCCGGGATCAGAATTTTCTGCGTATTTTTTTCAAAAAAGCGTTTTTTAAACGTTACAAAATTACTGTACTGTACTAGCCTTTTTAATAGTCCACTGCAGGACGTAGGCCTACCCATGAAGAGTGATTGGGCCATATCCATCACGCTGGCCCAGTGCGGGTTGGTGGATTCACATACGCCATCGAATTTCTTCTACGGACGTATGCAGGTTGCCTCACGATGTTTTACTTCATCGAAAAGCCAATAATGTGAAATTCCGTACATAAGTTCCAAAAAAACTCATTGGTGCGGGATCGGGATTTGAACTCACGACCTCACTATTGCAGGTCGGGTGTTACTACCACTAGACCACCACACAAAATGGTGTGGTGGTCTAGAAAATTACACAAATATAAAATATATAAAACAAAAGAAAGTATTTGTGCAAGAAATTTAAAAAAACAGCACAAAAATATATTTAGAATTTCGAAAAAACAATCGCACATATATCATAGCTTGACTTCCGATTCCAAGCCTGCTTCGTAGTTTATTGCCAACATAAGCAGCAGCTGAAAACGCTTGCTCAGGTTGTACGCTGGTTGGAGGAATAGACATTTAGATTTTAGATTTTTATGTAGACATATTATAGACAATAGTTTGCTTATATGCTGATTCTAAGTATTATCTACGAATTCCTGTGTAGTACGTATCGTGCAGCATATCTAAGGTTTATTTTTGTTGAAATGTAATAAATGTTTTTACGGATTGTGAGAACCACGAACTTGGCCATACAAAATCAGTAAACTATGATCTACCTCTAAAAATTATCCTGTTTGAGTGTTTTTTTTTCCTGCAATCAACACTTCTATCGCTACGATTAAACGTCGTAGCTTTCACAGTTTTATAAATGACCAAAGTCATATTTTTAGGAAAATATTTTGGCTGAAGTATACTTAAACTATGAACTTATCTGAAAGAAATAAGACGTCTCGTACGCTGTACTTGCAATATTAATATCTTACTCAAGTTATTGGCACCAATTATATAACACTAGTTTTTACCCGCGGCTTCGCCCGCATGATATTTTGATTTTTGTGCTATCCCATAGGAACCCTTTATTTATCCGGGATAAAAAGTAGACTATGTCACGTTCCGTCTTTCAAACCCGATCCAAAAAAATAAACAAAAAACGATTTGACGGTTGTTAGATTCGACAGTTGATTTTTTTTGACATTTCTTGAAGCGCATTCTAGAATAGCTTTTCAGAGTTCTCAGATCTTACTTAACACTTATCGTTATATTATGAACAATTTACACAATATCATTATAATTTATAGCCTATGTGTTATTCTGATATATAAGCTAAATTATTGCAAAGTTTCATCTCAATCCGTTCAGTAGTTTTTGCGTGAAAGAGTAACAAACATCCATACATCCATCCATCCATCCATCCATCCATCCATCCATCCATCCATCCTCACAAACTTTCGCGTTTATAATATTAGTAGGATTTTGTTATAATTTAAGGGATGAAAAGAGTTTTCCCGGAACGTAAGTTTTATCAAGATTGTACCAAAATTTGTTCGATTTTCTACAGAAAACGAGGAAATATTGGTCAACTCAGACTCCTCTTAGGCAAACCTAGGCAAGGCTATTCTCAAGGCATAATGAACTACATAATGCAAACTATTAACCTGTTTGTAGCAATCCCGAAAATCCCGGGATTAGCCAAATACAGTCCCGGGATCCCGGGATCCCGATCGGATTGTATTCTCTACCTACGACGCTTCTCTTATTGCACAAACTCTATCAGCGCACCCAAAAATAAGTTCCTAACCTTTCAATAGTACGTTAGATCTTTCCGGTCTCAATGCATCAAAAACGCCATTTTCCATCCAGGCAACACAGAAAGGTCCGATCCTCGATTTAAATGACTTATTATATTACATCTGTGTGCGACCGAGCGGCCCGAATGAGATGGGGCATAAATACCGAAATTGATAATAAAATTTTAGTATGCATTCGTTCCCGTATTATGGGACATTGGAGAGATTCACGGGAACTGTTTATGCAATGGTTGAGGACGGATAGAGCTTGATAAGGTAGTTATAAAAATAAAATAAACAATTAAACATCCGCTGGGACAAGTTGGTAACTTAGCTTCTTTCACGGATCTCTTCATTTCTGACTCAATCTCACAAATAAATTGAGCACAGCCTTATAAATCTCCATAACTCATTAGGCTACTTGGTGCTTACTAATAAGGCTCAAAATAAGAGAGAAGTTTATAAGGTACTTTATCATAAATAGATATATGTATACCTACTTTGAGTTATGTAATTATTTAAATTCTATACAGCACTGTCAAAGATTTAAAAAAAAATAAGGATATTTACCAGATGAAACTTATATTAGTGTTATAACTTGCGGTAATATCGCTAAAAAATATCTCTCCCAGGCAGCCGATTGATGGAAAAGAGTAAAAAATATGTAGAGGTCAGAGTTTGTATAATGCTCATTCATTAACACGTTTAAAACGCAAAATAATACCTTCTATATATTTTAACAGTTTTTACAGTCGGGAATTACCTATTAAAATGTTTGAATCGTTCATTTATAAATACAAGTAAGTATTCCTTATACATTTTCCCTAGATCTTATAGAAAACAAACACTGCCTGTGTTTATTTAATGTCTCCTACATCATTGAGGAAGGAATCAAATGGAGTTGCCCTAACGACAAGAAATACCTGCGTATCCACCGCACATAATATGGCGAATTAGTGTTGTTACTACCACACTACACTTATCGATTTCCCCGTACCTATCGATAAAACTATCGACACAAATTAATTTAAGCCGAATCAAACATAATGGCAAACTTTTATTTAAAAAATGACAGATGTCAAGGTTGCAGATATTCAAGAATCCACACTAGAATGGCAGGACGAGTTTTTTGGCGGGAACGCGGAAAAGTCATGTCGCCTCAATGTATTATTTTGTTAAAGTTGTGTTTTTATCAGTGATAATTAGTGAAAAATTGTGGTATTTCATTGATTATGAGCTGAATTACGTGCATGAGTGTGGGCAAGAGATATAATGTGAAGTATCATGTCGTTCCGTGTTGTTACCAAAACTGCATAGACACCTCTAGAAAAGTCTCCACTGCTTTACTGAGGTATGACTTAGACTTAAAGTGATAGGACTTAATAAGAACTACATATCGGATGACAGCTGTCAAGCTTAAAAGTGGAATATCTCCATAACTATCTATTATAGACCATTGTTTTCTTCACTAAACTGATATGAGATATACATTTCGAATGACAGCTGTCAAACTTTAAAGTGGATTATCTCCGTCACTGTCGATGCTAGACCATTTCTGTCTTCACAAAAGTGATATAGCTCAAAGAGAAATATAATATCTTTCAGATGACAGCTTTTAATATTACGGAAATAATCAACTTTTGAATTTGACAGCTGTCATATAAAATGTAGATCTTGTTAAGCTCTATCACTTTTGTAAACACAGCAATGGTCTAAGGTCAATAGATACAGAGATTTTTCACTTTAAAGTTTGACAGCTGTCATCTGAAATGTAGGTCTCGTTAAGTTCTATCACTTGTGTCAAGACAGCAATAGTCTAGCTTTAATAGTTACGGAGATATTCCACTTTTAAGTTTGACAGCTGTTATCCGAAATGTAGATCTCGTTGAGTTCTATCACTTTTGTGAAGACAGCAACAGTCTAGCTTCGATAGTTATGGAGATAATAATTCTACTTAGTTTGACAGCCGTTACTTTCTGTACACCTGTCATGCCATTTTACTTGTATTAATTCTGGAATGACAGTTGTTAAATTTGACAAGAAAAGTGAAATGAAATAAAAATTCAAAATTTTAGCGAATCAAAAACACGAATAAAAACTAACCAAAATATCGATATTTTTTTTTATACAAGAACATCACTATTGTTTTTCGACTCAAACCGCCATATTGAGTCGAAAAACCATGCACGCGCGACAAGTCACGAAAAATATAAACACTATAGCGAAACTGTGCTGTATACTGTTGGTCTATTCTTATTACGTACATTTGAAAGAGACGCCTATATGATTATTATTTCGGTTTGTAAACTATTACATGTCAAAGTATCTAAATGTCATTGCACCATCTCCATTTGATTCCTTCCTCAATGCTCCTACATGCACCCTACATGAGATCAAATGTCAAAGAACAATCTTCGCTTCTCTGCAAATGCATTCACAAAAGAGATTCAGTTACATAGAATAAATACGTTTTAGTTCTAGGGAATATATTATCACCACAAAGGAAGGTTTGTGTCTGTAGTCTTATTGAAAATGTGTACACCTAAGTACCTACTGGTTAAATACATAGTTACGCATTATTTATCCTTCGCTGTGCATTGCTCTCGTGATAGTACCTTGGAATCCTATAAAAGCATAGTAAAGTGCTTTATAAGAGCTTTATAGAATTTAAGGTTTACTATCTTAGATTTCCCGCTACTACCCACTATTTGGTCATGATAGAACTTCACTAATAAGTTTGTTTATTCGTATTTTTTACCATTATCATCTCAGTTGGAAAGAAAACAGCTACAAACAAGATGTTTTGCACTCTTCTATTTACAGAGATAGTTATCATCATCATAATGAAAAGTTTTTTGACCGACGAATCACCGGAGGAGGTATACAATTCGACGCGTATATATTTTTTTTATGTATAACCACGCATAACTTTTTTTGTAGTAGTCCGATTTCAATAAATTTTTTTTATTGGAAAGATTATACTTCGAAATTGGTCCCATTTAAATTTTATCGAAATCGGCTCAGCCATTTATGATAAATCAACAATAATGTGAAAAATGCAACATCGATCCGTGCGAAATATTCGCGAATTCTGTACATGGGTGAAGTCGGTCATGCTAATTTTTGCAAAAAAATATAATCATTCAATCAAAAAATCATTTGTCATAAGTGGCAAAAGTCAACGAACTCTATGTACAAAATAATATTTTTTGCGATACTTTGATATTTGTTGGCTTGTTTTAGCTAGCAATGATGACAATGTAAAGCCAATAAAGACGTGACAAGTAACGTTAATATCTCCCAAAGTAATCTAACCGTTTCCACGTGAACATAGTAAATTGAAACC
Organism: Hypomecis punctinalis; assembly: GCA_949316475.1. Taxonomy (NCBI): domain Eukaryota; kingdom Metazoa; phylum Arthropoda; class Insecta; order Lepidoptera; family Geometridae; genus Hypomecis; species Hypomecis punctinalis. The sequence goes on along the minus strand of OX438795.1, from coordinate 20,450,744 downwards.
TTATCATTCACTTACGAGTTTGTTGAGCGCGTCACAACTTTGGGCACAAAGCGAAACTTGGTCGGGGACATGATTTTAAAGTGCTTTCATATGCGAAAATGTTGTCACCTCTGCAAGTTGACGGTTTATTCACGAAATTTTTAGCTTCTGTTGGCTGCAATTTATGAAACTTTTCGCATTATACTAATGTTTAATGCGAACTCTTATCTATACATTTAGGTAATGTTACGTATAGTTTAATAATAAATAAATAAATATTTGGGGACATCTTACACACGGTCTCTGACCCCAAACTAAGCAAAGCTTGTGATATGGCTGCCAGATACTGATATACTACATATACATATTATTTAAATACACACTTACATAGATATTAACTAACACCCTGACAGAGCAAACACCTATGTTCATCACATAAATACTTGCCCTGGGTGGGGATCGAACCCACGCCTCTTTGACCCAGTAGTTAGGGTCATTAATCACTGAGCCACCGAGGCAGTCAATTGAACGGAAGAATTAAGAAGTTTTGCCATTATCGTAATTATATAGCCGTCCAAACGATAGATTCTATCTGCCCCATTCATTTTCTTAATACAATACAATGGAAAATTTGACAGATTTAGTACTGCAGATGTGTCAAAAAACATGTATGAATTAAGACCCAACAAACTGCAATGCTTTATAGCACACTTGTGCAAATACACCAATGATGTTTAATGTCTAGATAAGCAGACTCAAACAACTGCGTTGCTAGGCATGGCGACACATTAACCGCCCGAATATCGTTGGTAGGTAATCAAAGAATCATATCTCTATCCCTGTTACACTAGTTGCTAAAGTACGGTAAGACGTTGAAAATGACAGAAATAGCAATATTTTTAAATTTAGTCGGACAATGCCTACTTAGGGTGCCAGTTCATTAGATTGAAATTTCCCCAAAATGTTACGATATCTTCTCAATGTCAGTGATACAAACCGATATTTTTAATAATCAACATTTTAGTAATAACATTATGAATTTGAGTCATTAATCAAAATCAAATATAATATGATGTAATTATGAATAAAGTTATAATACAAAGAATATTTTATTCATTTATCCGACCAATATTTATTCGTTCTTGATAATTAAAATAATTATCGCCATAATAATACTTAATTATCAAAAACGTGTCATATTGTAGGACAGGATATTCCTTAAGAAAATTCGAAAGCATTGCATGAAGAATCTACAATATATTGTTTTGAAAATTGCAGTGATGTTTTTTTATTCTGGAACCGTTGGAGTAAACAATTATAATAAACAATAATAAATATAGCAGACTAACAGCTAGCATAGCCACACCGCCACCCGCGCCCGAGTTCGTAAGCTCTTACCACTAGTTACCACGCACCCCGCACGGCTCGTGTGCAGTCTGTGTCACTCATACATACCTATACCACACAGCGCGCGCTTTTTCAGTATCTCTGTATCACGTAAAACTTCTTTGAAAATTGTATACTATACCTGTACTTCAATCTCCGGACATAGATACCTGTTGCCGTCGAGCTATTTGATTAAACTAATAATTACAAAACGTAACCTATTTAAGCCTGATTCTGCTGCTTGATTCATAACTATCAATAATTATAAAAATAGTAATGATTATTAGTATTATTTAAAATCACTGTAGACGTTAATGCCGCCCATTAATCTAGCTACGGGATTTGTTATGATCTTTGTACTCTTGTATTTTTAGTATTTATTGAAGTTATATTGTTATCTATTGTAATTTTACTATTTCGCTATTTACTATTATTATCCAGTCAGTTTCTTTTAGTAATATTCTAATGGCTTTTATCCATTATTTATCGTTATCTTTACGTATTTCGTCTGCGGATATCCTATAGTATCAAAAAAGTAATTATCGATTAGTCGAAATCTCCCATAATTATGGGGAAACAAAATCATGTTTCACCTGGCATCACCAACTGTAAAATTATTTACTTTTAAAATCATGATATTTTATGTGATAGTTTCAATTAATACGAATATTGTAAACCGTATTTACTTGTGGAAATAAATTCCAGAAGCTTTATGAAGAAATTGGGAACGGGATTAAAAGGTTTTGACTACACATTTCCCCATATTTAATTTTTTAAATAATATTTTGACGTCTGATATATTCAACCATTTTGTTTAATCGCGACTAAGGCCGGTCGGCGCGCTTCGCCGGCGTACGCCGGCAGTTGGCTGACGTCGTCATAGACAACAATCTTCAGTTCTCGTGTATTATACTTCAATGAAATACACATATAAATAAAGCCGATGAAAAGTTTATCAAAGTTATAGCGGGTTTCAGTGGTAAAGTCTATATAACCCGGTTCTTGTATCCCAATAATGGATACGACAGCTGTATCAAAAAAATATAATTGCAAGCAAGATGGCACATTTAAACATGTTAAAATCTTTTCATGTGTTCCTGTAGGCAATTTTTTCTGCTACATCAATATTGAAAATAAATAAAGCCTTATTTTAAACTCCATAAACCTGTAAGAAAGCTACTAGGCACAACGTTTTCTTCTTTCATGATTGTATTCACGCATTCAATTCATATTTAAGAAAAATGCAATTTACGGTCTATGAACTACTAAACAACATGTTGGTATAAGCTACTCTAGCTTATCTCCCTAAGATGCCGGAGACGTGATGTAAAAATAAAACTACAGCTGTAAAATTCACTAAAAACGTTTTAATGTCTCGAAAAGTCTCCAAAATATAGCTAGAATGAAATTAAGCTCAACCCCTAACCGCACAGAGCTCGAGTGCGCTTCACATGGGACCAAGAGTAAGCTTAATGCAGGAATACCCAAAATACCGACGTCCACAGATCTCGCCACATAGGACAAGTACTAGTTGTTGGAGATCGACGCGATTTCAACCGACAGCAAAATAATGGGCGTGATTTTTTGTTTGTCAAAGGCAATGCGCGAGGTCGTGCGGAAACAGTTTTTGCAAGCCCACTGGTGGGGGACAACCAGTCGTCGCCGCGCTCTATCACGCGCATGGCGCGCGTTGCCATTATAAAAAGCCGAGCCGAGAATAAGAAATAGGTATTTGGTCTTGGAAATTCCATGATCTTAGTCTGTATAGTCACCATCGTATCGCTTTCACTAGCTTTACCCGCGGCTTCCCAAGGGAATTTAAAAAAAAATGGATAAAAAGTAGCTATTGACACTCTCCGTCCTATGATTTGAACTATATAATGACAAAAATCAAGTTGATTCGTTGCTCTGTTGTTGCGTGAAAGAGTAACAAACAAACCAAACAACACACTTTCGGATTTTTATTATTAGTAAGAACGTAATCACGTTATAGCGGGGACCTATTTTTGCACGAAACTATATTTAAATTTTCAAACGTCAAAAATAATTACACTATAATCACTCGCAACTACTCCTGGAAGTATTCTTGCAGCCTGGAAGAGATAACTTTTAGTGATCAGGTAGCCACTGATATCTAATTTAATGTTTTTTGTTTTATTTAATTAGTTTTGAGGTGTATGAGTATGTAATACATGTGCCTTGCGCGCCGAGTCTACAGAAGGCTTCTCATTAGATATCTACGCGACCTCCAACGCTAGAGAATGCTTGTATGCATGATACAAGAGCTAGTTGGAGAGCCAGTGCGCATTTGGATTAAGATTAAATTTGAGCATCAGTTTTCTTCTCAGAAATACGCTGCATATAATAAGGTGCTATTTTGAAACCTTGTGGAAAATTATGTAAGAGATATTGAACAAGTTTACAAGGGTTACAAGTAAATCCAATGTGATGCATTAAACCTACACGTGCTTCTAAACAAGAACATAAATTGTATTTGTGAAAAAAAATTAGACAGATTTTATGAGAATAAATGAAAAATAAACGCTTAAATTACGTACTTTTCACAAATGTGGTACTCCACAATCTAAATCTTTACTAAGATTGCCATTTAATTTATTTTTAATAAGTCTAGAATTGACAACATTTCAATTTTTTAACATAGTTATATTTATTTATTATCTGAAAGAATATTGCAAAATAACATATACGTATTTTTTATTTTTCCAATACGACTTATATTTTCCGTAAAATTAAATTTTGAAAAGTAGCTTATTCTAAAAGGACCTAACTGCAAAATTTAGGACTCATAAACAATTTTACTGAAGCCACATCAGAAAAAAATTGGTGCTAGCGTTGCTGTCACTATCAATGCCAATCAATCCGTCACAATTCACAACAAATAGGCCGGGAGGTCAGCGCAAAAAGTCCACTATGTACCGCGGTATACTATGGGAAGAAAAATATAAAAAATGTTTAACAACTGCCATTCACCTGAAATATGTAACAGGGTCTGCCATACAGGCTTTAAATTAGCACCACTTAAAAGAAGAAGAATAAATAGTACTTGTTCCAAAATACTTTTAAAATTCAAACGGATTCTTCCACCAAATGCTAGGGAACCCAGCTGACTGACTCCAGGGTATTGATATACACCATTTTAATAACTTAGTACCAATAATTCAGCTTTTGGAAAGTATTTGCATTTTTTGCGTTTACCTCTCAGGCTAAAGCAAAATAAGTAATTTGAAAATGACACTGACATTTTATTTTTAAACTACATTTTATGTGTCAATACTGTCAGTGTTAACTGTCATTTTATATTGCTAGTATTGCTAGTTGACTGCCTCGGTGGCTCAGTGGTTAGTGACCCTGACTTCTGGATCAAAGAGGCGTGGGTTCGATTCCCGCAAGCATTTTTGTGATGAACATAGGTGTTTGCTCTGTGTCTGGGTGTTATTTAGGTACTATCTATATAAGTATATATTTAAAATATGTATATGTAGTATATCAGTCTCTGGCAGCCATATCACAAGCTTTGCTTAGTTTGGGGTCAGAGACCGTGTGTAAGATGTCCCCCAATTTTTTTATTTTTTTTTATCATTGGCAACTGAACTTTTAGTATAAATCCCGAAACGGCTTGGGTGAGAGTTTTTATCTAATATCTTAGCAGTTACTGCACTAAAAATTTTGGAAAAATAAACATAATGATACGAGTATCTCGAAATGGTTTTGTAATTTCATAGCCTTGTGAAATATGAAAACTTGTCAATTATATTGCTATGCATAATAATTGACCCAAGTGAATGAAGTGAGAGAGGTCTTCACTTTAACTCGATGATTTCGTCTTTAACGATTTCTATTTTTCTCTACAGGTCCAATTTTGAACGAATCTCGATAAATCTTGATCTTCTTCTTTTCGAGTCAGCGATTCGATCATTAAATTTATATTTTCTTATATGATGTTCGACCAGTAAGAGGCCACGGAGACTGCAGCGTTGTTGGCCTCGTGGAGATCTTCTTGTGTGCAGGTGTTAGGGCACAGTGGGCATTGTAGTAGATGCTCCAGATGAAGTGAATGAACTAAATTGGTGAAGAGTGAATCGAGATTTGTTCTTATGAAGACATGGTCAAAGAACTCTGTTCACGACTTCTAGAGTTCTGAGGAGAACTACTAGTTTTAATAGCGCCACAATCTTCCCGTATTAGCTTTTGGAGAAACGAAATTGTATAGCTCTCTCAGTATAGTGACATGCACTACCAAAATATGCTCTTAATCTTTTACACAAGACATAATATTAGAGGAACCAATCTGAGGTACCATACCTAGAGCGACCGCCAGCTCTTCTCATTTGTCTCAATATTTGTACAAGCTGCACTATAATTGAACAGTAACGTAGCAGCAGGTCCCCCGCTTGATATGTGAGGGAGATGATAGGTCCGTAGCGGTTGAACAGTGAAATTATTTGGTGTTTAGCATAAAATATTAGCCATTAGCATTATTCGTACATACCTGGACGAGCTGATAATTTAGAGAAAGCAGTGAGAAAAGTGGTACCAAAACTTTATCTCATTTATGTGGTAAATTTTAGTTTAATAAGTAATTATTTTTCGCAAAAAATAGCATGACCGAATTCACCCGTGTACAGAATCATTACATAGTATAAAACAAAGTCGCTTTCCGCTGTCTGTTCCCATGTATGCTTATATCTTTAAAACTACGCAACGGATTTTGATGCAGTTTGTTTTAATAGATAGAGTAATTCAAGAGAAATGTTTATATGTATAATACACCTGTGCGGAGCCGGGGCGCATCGCTAGAACGCAAATATTATGCACGGATCGATCTAACATTTTTCACATTATTGTTGATTTATCAAAAATGGCTCAGCCAATTTCGATAAAATTTAAATGGAACCAATTTCGAAGTATATTCTTTCCAATAAAAAAAGAAAAAGAATTATTGAAATCGGACTACTATGAAAAAAGTTATGCGTGGTTAAACATAAAAAAAGTACTCGTATATGTCTGTTTTTTTTATGTACATTTTTCTTTAGTTTATTTTTGGTAGGTACTTCAAATTTAAAAATAACGCTTAGTACCTACACATACCAATATTTTTGCTGTTCAGACAGCTTAGATGTTCAGTTAGTAAAAAAGATGTCAATTTTAATGTTCTAATCTAAAGAAATCTATTGTCTTCGTACCTAAATTTTCTTAGTTTTCCCGCAAGGTGGATGAATGACCTCATTGAGACCTATGTGTGTCGTAGTGACAATTTTTCAAGTTCAAATTGAATTGGCGGTACGAGCTGTTCTACATTCCAGTCTACCCGTGACCACGGTCGATGCAACTCGGTCGAAACGTCGGGATGAGGAGGTATTTATTTATCTCGTAATTTTAGTGCGCGATTAGTCCCGTAGTATATAATAATTATGTGTTCAAATCGCGAAAGTTTAAAAACAACACTCATTGAGACCGCAGGATCGTGCTGATTGCAAGCCGTTATCTACGGGTCTTATTGAACATCGATAGTAGAGGCCTATGTCCAGCAGTGGACGTCATATGGCTGATAGATGGATGGATTCTTAGTTTTGCATACAGGGCATTAAGTACTTAAATTAGTCAGTACCTAGCAGCTTTTTTTTGGAAAAAAAGAAATTAAATGTACCAGCATTGAAACAGAAACTTTGACCGCATTGAAAAGCTACAAGACACATTTTCTCCTATCACTCGAAGTTTGTATAAAATAATCATAGCAGTGCAGAGCTGCAAGCGGCGAAGTGGCGCATCGGAAGTGGCATTGTGTTTGTGACTCGAATGCATAATGTGATGTTCCACAAGTATGCACATCGAGTGCGAATCCCAAATGTGTGGCTCTTTACTAACATTGTGCTCAATTTACGGGCTTGAAAATTTCCAACGTTTCTGCCATTAGAAGTCTACTGCTGGATATGTAAGTCTTTCGTGTATGCCGGTTAGATGGACATGCATCCAGGACGGTTGTGCAATCTTAGGTCATCTGACTTCTAGTGGATGGAATCCTACTATTGCCCTACGTGATATGCACTTGAAAATTTAAAACAAATGATGCACTTGTGCAGAGTACATAATATTTATTTATGTACATGTTCCAACTACCTAGTTCCAAGTCATATTAAATAGAAAACATGTTATTTTTAGGGTTCCGTACGTGAAACGGAAAAAAAACGGAACCCTTATAGGATTACTTTGTTGTCCTTCTGTCCGTCTGTGTGTATGTCAAGACTCTTTATCTCGGGAACGCGTAAAGATATCGAGTTGAAATTTAAACAATATACGTATATCTATGGTATCTTGCAGTTGCGTAAAGGGAAAAAAATCTCAGTTATTGTTTAAAAAAGTTAGAGCCGTTTATGTCGTAAAAAAACCGCATATTTCGACACACACAAAAATCAAAAACTACAGTGTGCTTCCAGTTGACATAGAACTATGAAATTTGGGAAGAAGCATTGTCTCAGAGTACACATATAAGAATAAATCTGAAAACTGTACATTCAAATCACAAAAAATAGGACCTCAAAATTAAAAAAATATGAGTTTAAAATTCAAAGTGGAGTAAATCGTATCTTGTAAGGTATCATATAAAAGAACTTCATTAGCACATGCTAAACAGGTTTTTAATTATTTTAACAATGTGTGATTTTCGATGTATGACGAGAAAAGTAAAAAAAAAAAATTTTTTGTCGATGGTTTAAGTACCTATAGAGAGTTTACCAACTTACTTCCTAATTTTGTGAAATTTTCTGGATTTGTACGGAACCCTCGGTGTGCGAGCCTGACTCGCACTTGTCCGGTTTTTTGGTCTACATTCTACAAGTTTCAGTAATTAATGATTGGTGAAATGTTAAGTTCTTCAGATTAGTAGAGCGTAGTTCAACGTTTCAGCCATTGCATCTACAATGCTGATACTGCAGCTAAGTCATTGTGGTAGTGGAGGGGCGTGCAGTTTTAGGTTGAATCGTCTCTACCAACTTGTAATTTTTTGAAATCGTTTTGTAATATAGAAACCTTAAGTCATTAGCTGCATTACACGTGCTCAATCCGTTGTTATGATAAGTATCTGTAAGGGCGAGGGTAAAATTCAACATTGAACATGTTCTTGCACTGTTAGCCATAAAATTTACTTAAAAACGGTGACCGCATGAGAGACGCGACGTGACTTCACTTTGAACGTGCTAATTTCATTTGAACTTGTGTCTACGACCACTTCTGTCTGCAGTAGGTATGCTTGTGTAAGTCTAGATATCGCGTTTGCTACAAAGAAAAAAGTTCAGTCACAAGAATATTTGAGTAGGTAATTCAACGCGAGAAGAGGGATGTGAAGTTCGTTTACAACTGCATACGTAGGTGTACCTACGGCCATGTTTTTTTTACTTATCCTCTGCAATTACAAGTACCTACAAATAGTACTAAGGTATTGTATGTACATAATTATATACAAGTTATGTGTATTTTGGATTACATAAAGATGTATAATTCTAATCAGAAAACACATTGATTTAAATTTCGTTTACTAAAGGAAATATTATTTACGAGTAGTGTAGATTTAATAGAAAGCCGTGGTGGCCTAGAGGTAGTGACACCCGCCTTGCAATCGTGAGGTCGTGGGTTCAAATTCCGGTCCTGTACCAATGAGTTCTTTGGAATTTATGTACGGAATTTCACACCACTGGCTTTTCGGTGAATGAAAACATCGTGAGGCAACCTGCATACTTCCATAGAAGAAATTCGATGGCGTATGCGAATCCACCAACCCGCACTGGGCCAGCGTGGTGGATATGGCCCAATCACCCTTCGTGGGTAGGCCTGAAACAATACAGTGAAACAATACAGTACAGTACAGTGTAGATTTACAGACTCCCAAAAAGTAGGAGGTTCTATATTCGTCTATGTATGTATTTTGTTGTGTAGGTTCCTATGTTAATCGATATTTTAGCAAAATGTGAACTGATTTAAATAAAAACTTTATTAGTTCAAAAGGATATAGATATAATTTAGGTACTGCCAAAGTGTTAATTTTACCGAAATCGGCAAACCATTCTTGAAATATCAACAACTAGTTTTTACCCGCGGCTTCGCCCGCATACGCAATATATCATTATAATTTATAGCCTGTATTCTGATATATAAGCTATATTATTGCAAAGTTTCATCTCAATCCGTTCAGTAGTTTTTGCGTGAAAGAGTAACAAACATCCATACATCCATCCATCCATCCATCCATCCTCACAAACTTTCGCGTTTATAATATTAGTAGGATAATGTAAAAATTGTATAGGTACCTAGTACATCTATTTGAGCAAACTATTCGAATTTTGTACACGATTGAAGTCGGTTGTGTCATTTTTTGTGAAAAATTATCATTTTCATTGTCCACGTTTTATATAAAAATTTTCCATAATTTGGCCCATCTTTGGCAGATGGGCCCAATTATGATCGTATCCGATCGTATATCGTACATATATAATCGTAATTATAATAGCTATTTAGACTGTATTTCTTTTTCACTTAAGGCGTTCGATAGAGAGAATTTTAACGTTGCTATTAAATTTACGATGGCGCCTCCATAATTGGGCCTAAAATCCACCATCCGTTATAGTGCGGGTTTGTGGATTCACAAATTTACGTCATCCGATTTCAGTAATTGCTTCATGATATTTTGCCTCACCGAAAACCGGGCGGTATGAAAATCGGTAAATACTACCTATACATTCCAAAGAACTCATTGATAGGTAGGTACGGCACCGGGCTTGAACCCACGCCTCATGTTTACAACACAAACGTTCTCCCAATAGACCAACAGAATAATTATCATTACTACTGCTGTACAAAGTTACTCCGAATTCCCAGATTTTCACTAAAACCGCGTTAAAACTAAAATAAATACGAGATTAAACAACATGTTAAAATCTATGCAAATAAATTCTGTAAAAGCATAGCCAGGCGGATTTACAGACCGCGTTAAAAATTGCAAACATATTTTCGCAAACAACACAGTTTGCACGTATTCAGGTGTAGTCATGCAAAACGCATGTAAAACCAGTTTTGTTTAAAAAATGGTTTATGGGCCACACCAGATATCATTTTACGACTGTTGTACGAATTTTTTAGAGTAAAATGTTAGAGTAAAATATGAAATTTTAGCAGTAATGCATGTAGGCAGCGGCTATACTCGTATGATAGAGCATTTTTAGATTCGGCAATTTTTCATAATGGTAAAGTAGATTTTTGGCCACCAACCTGCACTGGACCAGCACTGAGCCTACGCCCTATAGAGGATTTTTAAAAAGGCTGGTACAGTACAGATCTTTGGCAGATGGGTCAAATTCTAAGAACTCTAATGCCATAAATTAAATACATGTTATGATGATATTGACATAGCTGTATGACTTACAGACACTGAGTAATGGGTTCTTTACTCTATTTAACCATATCTTATAAGGTATTAAGATTGTATTTTAATAGGACTGATATTGTAGTAAACACACTAAAATAGGATAATAGGGTTTGAGTGTGACTGTGTGTATTGAATATACAGGGTTATTAATTGGTAATCAATTAGCATTCTGTTGGCGACCTCTTTATAGTATTTTTACTAATGTAAATACATCTCCGTAAACCTTATGTTCTTTTATGCTTATTTTAAATAAGTAGATTGTTTTAGTTATTTTTATTGTTAATCCTGTCTGTATAATAAAACTGTAAGTACCTACCTAGTCTTTATATGAGTATTGTATACGAAATTTAGTTCCAGTAAATTTTGAAAAATTAGTACATAAATATTTTTAAAGAAAATTATCATTGCAAGTGCCTATGTTTTCATGTCAGTAAAGCCAAAAAATGTCATCGTCACATTTTCTTGAAATACAACGTCCAAAGAGCTGCAGACACCATCTAAATTAATTCAACATGAATAAACAAAGACTAATTATGAATTTAATTAAAACCTGCAAATAATAAGTCACAATCAGATGTACGGCATCAAAATAACGGCTGTTATTAAGCTATAAAGTTGCCTACAGACTGGGTATTACAATGGCCTAACGCAACAAAAGCTTTTGTGCCGTTGCTGGCATAAAGACGGATAAATTCCCTGTTCCTAGCATCTATAATGTGAAACAGTTATTGAACTTCACGTTAGTTATAGTTTGCTGCTGCAACGTAAGTTATATCTTTCTGCATGATAGCTGATAGATTTTAATTTTTTGTTTATTTTAGTTTATAAGAACCCACGTTTTCCATCTTAAGAACCTACCTAAGTATTTCTTTGTTAAATATTAGTGCAACATTAAGTGATTTTCCTTCAATAGGTATAATTTTTTAACCATTCCTTTATATGTAATTATATAATGAAACTTCTGTTTTTTTAGTTTTTATTCGTCTTTTTTAGTTAAAAACCATTCCCGTCGCATTTCTATATTTGATATATTATGTAAAGTAAAATGCCCGAAAATCACGTTAATTTACTTATTTCCATTTATTTATGCAGATTTAGAGATCCTCTATTCTATCACACATATTCTATATCTCCATGGGTGTGTATGCTTAAAGGTGCAAAATCACGTAAAAAAATAATAAAAATTTTTTTGAATGTTTATTTCTTTATTTTTTTCGCAACGTAGTAGGTACGAGCAGCATAAGTTTTTACGTAAGCATAAATTACAGTAGTTTACGTGCGGCTCCTTACATTAATTTGTGTGCAACGCCCTTGGTGGAAACGGGCAAGAACTAACAATGGAGACATGAAATCGATAGTTTTAGTTTACTTATATACCATGCAAATTCCTTAGAGGATAAGTGTCAAAATCTCACGTACTGTTCAGATTACGGTATACGTGCAGCTCGCTTAGGAGTAAATTAATTTTATTATCAATTCGGCCCATTTACTCAGCTTACAGCGTTATAAGGAGCTGTTCTTGGGTCGAAATTGATAATCTCGCGCTGTTCGCGGCAACTTCGTTGAAAACTGGCCGGTCCCTGCCGCGGGCTGATATTTAATTGATTCCAAGTGGAGTGATATTTTCTGATGCATTGTCGTAACTTTTAAGCAAAGTTAAATGAAAGAAGAATGAGATTTTTTATTTGTAAGTGGTTTTTTGATTGTAAGGAAGATTGTGGTGAGTTTTTGTCTGGAAGAGTCGATCAAAAATGTATGGATAAACTGCGTAGGTACTAAACAAATTGACTAAAAGGGGAGTGAGTTCAAATAATGTGACAGAATATGAAAGAATAGAAATGTATGAAAAAATGGTCGTACTTTACCGATCCCACATATATAGGAACAGCGATAAAGTAAATAAGTACCTAAGGCTATTCTTATGACAATTCAATGCCAGCACAGCCTCATGGATTACAAAATTGAAGTGAATACTTCAACTATTATTTTGTAATCCTAATTATATACAGGGTTATTTCAATTAGCATCCTTCTAGGGGCTTATTCTGTACATCAAAACTAACAACTTTTGTTCTACGACTTTTGTCAAAACTAAAAAAAAATCAGCTGTTCCATACATTTTGTCGCGGGTGAACGATATTTTTCTACGGAACACCCAATTTTTTTTTTAGTTTTGGCGAAATTCGTAGAACAAAAGTTGTTAGTTTTGATGTACAGAATAAGCCCGTAGAAGGATGCTAATTGATTGGAAATTACCCTGTATATTACGCAAAATCGTTAGATCTACGGCAATGGAGAACACTGACAAGCAGATCGAAGCATATCAGTGCATAAGATGGATGGATGAAGTATTTGAAATTCATAGGAATACGTCACGTACATCTTTATGAAATACCAGCGTTTTTCGTTTTGATCATGACCATGTACTCTCAGAACATTCAATCCGAAGCGATTCCATACTTTGGAAAGAACGCTTACTACCAGATTGCGGAATTCAAAACGCCGATCAATGCCACTAGATTCCAGCTCATTTCCAGTAATAGAGGCCACCTGGAAATTGTTTCCAGATTCACGCTGCAGTGGAAGTAAGAAAGATCCATGAGAACGATGCTAGTTGGGGTCGTGATCTAAAGGATTATAGTCATATTGCCTGCGGACTCCATTTTAAGATCCGTTCAAATAAAACATTGGTTGACGAGGACGCCTATGTTGTCTTTAAACATTCGCGATTTGAACACATTATTTATATACTACGGGACTAATCGCGCACTAAAATTACGAGATAAATAAATACCTCCTCATCCCGACGTTTCGGCCGAGTTGCATCGACCGTGGTCACGGGTAGACTGGTTGTATTTATTTATCTCGTAATTTTAGCGCGCGATTAGTCCTTTAGTATATAATAATAAAGAGGACGCCTATGCCTACGAACCGCCAGAATGTGGAACGCTTTGCCTGAGACTGTCTTCCCGCTGAAGTACAATACGGTGTCTTTAAATCCCGATCATATAGGTATCTTCTAGGTAAACGTGTTACACCCTAGACCGCATATCTGCTTAACATCAGGCAGTGTGTAGTCAAACGCAAACCTATATGAAATAAAAACAAAAAAATGTCCAACAGTGGGCGTACTATGGCTGATGAATAGATGAAAGTAAATCTTACCAAAACACTCTAACTAGCACAGAAATTAGATGCCAAACTTATTGCCACTGATAACACTTTTCCCTAACTCAGCACAAAATGTCGATTGATAAATTGGCTAACATCGCCCAATGTTTACAAAGCCAAATGCAGGAAAAGGTGGTTTGGCAACATTTGTATGCGTCGCCAACAGGCGGGTGCTGACTATGACAAAAGTAGGACCTGCTGATACATTTCTTGCTGTCACTCGCTAGAAGGGGGCGAAATAAATGATTTGCATACAGCTAGCGAAATTGTCGTGCGAAGTTGCGTCGATTTATTTTGGAAGTAGTGGGTTTGGAAACTACGGTATACGTCTTAACCAAATGCCTGAGAAGGATGGTAATGTTTATGGCATGCGTCTTTCTGACAGCAAGAGTTAAATAGTCCATTTTTTAAAACGTTAGACATTATTCGCATAAGAATCAGATGATCGCATGCTCTTCCATTCGCACAAGCATAGATTTTCAATGCCCATTCTTGCGCTTACTCGGTCTCGTGACCATTTACGCATACGTTGATCTGTTGTTATGGTTTGACTATAGAACCCCAACTCAAACGGTTAGACAAAACGCATCAAAGAAAAGGCGCTAGATCACCGTTGTTTATCTCTTTCCATCAAGAAGCCAGTCGCGTCAGCTTTGTCTTTCTTTAAAAATATGAGTATAGTGTTAATTAATAGGTAAACATGTACCTACCTAACGTAATAATGTAACTGGCGGTTCTACGAACGCGTCCAATAAACTTATAGGGTCATCGAAAGGTGGAGTATTAAATTTTTTTTAAGAACAGATGATTTTTTTTCTGCTGACTTTGTAATACCTAAAATCTAGTGCATAAGTTTGTTAAGTATTTAAATATCCGATTATATTCTGAGAGGAATTTTAGCTACCACTTATTTAACTTAAGAGCTTTGTAAGTTCAGAGAAATAACGTAGTAAATAATGAAATCCCAAAACAATAAAATTTGATTTGTTATTAACTGTAAACCACAGACCATTTATTATAATAAGAATGGTTAGAAGACTCCACATAATATCTTCAGCTTTTTAACATAAAGGATCATTGAAGATGCAGGTTGCCTTATTCTAAATAATGTTTTTCTTTTCTGTTTGAAGCTAGTGACCATAATATACTTCGAAAAACTTGAAATGCAATAGAACTAAACTATTCTATTATTAAAATAATTTGTGAATATAGCTACGAATATTAAACCTCAATTAGTTTCAATGGTTCTAGAGATAGGTATGTCTGTATATACGTAGCGAAGTTTATAAAAATCAGTTACTTTAACATGCTAAAAATAAAAAAAAAATAACAAAGCTAAAAAAAATCCAAGATAATGATGAAGACAATAAAAAATAAAGTACCTATATTAGGGATTCAGCAAAAATCGTAAAAGGAACTCGGAGCTTACTAAAAGCTTACCTTAAACTTTCATCCAAATAATTGACGTGCCACGACACAGTTTATCTTTTACCTCCTCAATTTCCAAGGAGTAATCTTCTTTAATATCTTTTCCAACCTTGACACGGCCAGTAACAATCAAATCGTAAAAACAATCCGTGAAAACGTAAAAAAATATCGTCTCCCATTCCACTAAGCACAAACTGTCAACACTCACAATTAAAAATCGCCCTATTGCTACTGTATTTTGTAATTTTTCGACTATTGTTAGAATTTTAATATTTCCAATTGATTTACTGAATGTTTTGAGCAGTATTTATTTATATTGGCAGTAATTTTTTGCACAACAATAGGTGTAGGTTTCGGCGTTGGGCGCCATATTTGTTACACAAAGGTTCTGTTGCGCATGCTCTGTAAAATTCACGCATGCGCTTTTACGTTCTTGTGTAGATACATATTTACAGTTTTATCTTGCCGATTAAATAGGGCGCCACTATCGTGTTTTGTATGCAGAGCTTTGTAGATCCGTAGAAGATTGGTCGTTTAATAATTTGGTCGAGTTGAGTAAATAAAGTGGTTAGTCTTTAATTGATGAAGGTTAGTGCTTCTCTTTAATTTGTTATAGCTTAGATCATTACGAGCATTTTGTTCTTCTGTAACATTATTCTGTAATAAATTATACTATGAAAAGAAAACAGAAAGCAACTCAACTCTAGCTTAGGTTCTGCCTAAGTATAAAACTTTTTATTTCAGTACAACTAAACTCAGCAGAGTTTTAATTTTTCATAGAAAAGATAGACTAAATCAAAGAAAGACAAAAACTCTAATACATACTTAAACTCCTTGTTAGGGGAACGAATTTGAATCCTGGCTTTACGCTTGTAGGGGAGAGATCTTTTATTTACGAGACTTAAAAGTAGCTGGTGTGCAAAGCTACTTAAATAAATAAATAATAATAAATTATCTTTATTGTACACCAAAAATTACAATAATATACAACAATAATTACAAAAAAAAGATGTACTATGACGGCCTTATTGCCTTTGGCGATTTCTACCAGGCAACCTTCGGATGGATTGGATACGAAAAATAGAAATACGATCGGTAATTCTGTATGAAAACTACGCGTTTCAAACATGTTCTTAGTTACTTAGTTAATAAGTTTTGTTTTTAAGAAATTCGCTTGAAAAATACTTCTTTCTTTAATAAACAAATAAGTACATACCTATCACACAATACCTAGGTATACTGTCATTTATTAGTAAACTCTATTTACACGACAAATATTATTTAAAATATTAAAATACAGGCACATTAAAGTACCTACTCATAGATGATAGTGAAATTAGTTAGGTTTCAAAGTAAAGTTACCTACATAACCATTATGGTGCATATTTGATTTTAATGACATTTTGTATCTAAAAATTTTATTCTAAAATGTTATTATAGAAACTAAAAATTACTTAGGCATGTTACGTTACCTCGATAGAGTAGGTAAATCATTTACCTGCAGAAATTGTCAATTCATTAACTATGTAACTGTTGTTATTTATGTTGAAGTATGTAAGTAGTATATTGTAATTTATTATGTATTAGTTTATTATTTGTCATAGGTTTCTTTTATGAGTTTTTATGTATTGTTTTCTTTATTTTTAGGTATTTTAAGTATTTATATCAATATTATTAGTATGTATGTTTTTGTTGTATAATCTCAATTATATTTTTAACTAATGCGCACCCCATCCATTATTTATACGCTTTCTGTCCTCTCGATTCTAAGGTCGCCTGGCAGAGATCGCTATCAGCAATAAGGCCGCCCATTGTTACACTGTTTTTGTATCTTTGTTTCTTCTTTTTGTTTATTTCTTGGTGTGCAATAAAGAGTTTATCTATACATCTAGGTATTTATCAGGCACTGTTTTAATTATACGTGGGTACTTTTTCAGTCACTTTTCGTTTTGACTGTGGTGAAAAAAAAAACGATTTAGGTATAGTATTAAAATCTCGTTTGAGTAACCTTTCTTGTAAAATATAAAAGGCCTTGAAGGTCGACGCGAATTAATATTCTTTTGTCATTCTCAAGTGGAAAAATGAAACAAATTTAGTTGAGGAAGCCCTAGGCTTGTGTAAATAACTTGCCTTATCATTTTGTTTGTTAATTAAATTCAGGTTTGTTTAGTCTTCTTAATTAAGTTTTGATGAAGATAAATTTATCTACCAAATTCATGTTTTATGAGTATTTAATTTTTAAAAGAAAATAGGGAAATCACAGAATTAGAAAGAAATCACTTGTTTTTATCTAGTTAATGAGGTACTGTGTTATAATGAACTATAACAAAACTGTTTATTTAAACTACTACTTCTTTTTCTTCGTCGTATCGATGATCCAAATATCTGTTTACAAGGCCTTTTCCCAACGCTTCGCCACTCCGCGATGGGATGCTTGGGACAGCGGCCTTATTTTGTAAGCGCTCTGACGTTCGGCTTCGCTTTTTCTCCTGCTCGCGCCAGTTAATCTCGCCGCGAGAGCGAGCGGGAGGAAAAGCGAAGCCGAACGCCAGAGCGCTTACAAAATAAGACCCCAGGTCCTGGAGAGTGCAGCTTGGCCTTGCTAACTTGCACTGTACTGTACCAGCCTTTTTAACAGTCCACTGCAGGATGTAAGCACAGTAAATACAATGTAGGCCTACCCACGAAGGGTGATTGGGCTATATCCACCACGCTGGCCCTGTGCAGACTAGTGGTTTCACATACGCCATCGAATTTCTTCTACGGACGCATGCATGTTGCCTCACGATGTTTTCCTTCACCGAAAAGCCGTTATTATTAGCCGTTAAATTCCGTACATAAATTACAAAGAACATTGGTACGGGACCAGGATTTGAACCCACGACCTCACGATTGCAAGGCGGATGTCACTACCTCTAGGGCATCACGGCTTATGCTAACATGTGCTGCATGTTTACTACGGCACAAAGGCATTAAATATTATATCATCCAAAATCAATTGGAGGTTCTAAATCCTAATGCACAAACCCACTGCCAGCTGGCAGCATTACTACAATGGAAATGCTTATGCGTTGAGCCAAATAAATACCTGTACTTAGGTCACGAGTCGCGTCACCAGATACTCAGTTTTTAACTGACTTCCAAATGGAGGAGGTTCTATGTTCGTTTGTATGTATTTTTTTGTGTATATTCATTGATAATTTAGCCAAATATGAATCGAATCTAAAGTCTTTTTTAATTTGTAAGGGCATACTCCCAATATGGTCCCATTTAAATTTTACCAAAATCGACTGAGTCGTTACTGAAAAACTAACAATAATGTAATGTATACATCAATTCTAGCGAACTATTCGAATTTTGTGGACGATGGAAGTCGGTTTTGCCTTTTTTACGAAAAATAATTATAAAACCGTGTCTAGGTATTTATTTACTCGGTTTGCCTTCCGGCTTATAGAGCTGATAGAGCTCTAAAATGGCAAGAAACTGTTTTCTGAGCATTTCATCTACAGTCGAGACAGGGAATAAAATGTTTACATTTACAGATTTTGCAATTTCAGCGTTGATCTAATAGTAAAATGTGTTTGATAAATATATCCCTTATCCATATACAGGGTTATTTCTAATCAATTAGCATCCTTCTAGGGGCTTATTCTGTACATCAAAACTAACAACTTTTGATCTATGACTTTTGTCAAAACTCAAAAAATAATTTTGTTTTTCCATAGAAAAATTTAGTTCACCCGCGACAAAATGTGTGGAACAGCTGATTTTTTTTTTTAGTTTTAACGAAAGTCGTAAAACAAAAGTTGTTAGTTTTGATGTACAGAATAAGCCCCTAGAAGGATACTAATTGATTAGAAATATCCCTATATTCATCAACATAAAAAAATTGGGTGTTCCATAGGAAAATATCGTTCACCCGCGACAAAATGTATGGAACAGCTGATTTTTAGGGTACCTCAAAAGGAAAAAACGGAACCCTTATAGGATCACTTTGTTGTCCGTCTGTCCATCTGTCCGTCCGTCCGTCTGTCCGTCTGTCTGTCTGTGTGTATGTCAAGACTCTTTATCTTGGGAACGCGTAAAGATATCGAGTTAAAATTTAAACTGTATAAGTATATCGATGAACTCTTGCAGTTGTGTAAAAGTAAAACTTCTCAGTTATCGTTTAAAAAAGTTAGAGCCGCTTATGTCGTAAAAAACCGCATATTTCGCACTCACAAAAATCAAAACCTACAGGGTTCTACTTCCCGTTGACATAGAACTATGAAATTTGGCGAGAAGCATTGTCTCAGAGTACACATATAGGAATAAATCTAAAACTGTACATTTTTACTTATATCACAAAAAAGGGCCTCAAATTAACAAAATATGGGTTAAAATTGGTTTTATTAAAATTAATTAAAAAGTGAGTAAATCGTATCATGTAAGGTATCATATAAAAGAACTTCATTTGCACATGCTAAAACTGGTTTTTAATTTATTTAATATTTTCAGTAATTTTCGATGTATGACTAGAAAAGTGAAAAAAAAACTCTTTTATCGATGGTTATAGTATAGAGATTTTAACAACTTACTTCTCAATTTTGTGAAATTTTCTGGATTTATACGGAACCCTCGGTGTGCGAGCCTGACTCGCCCTTGTCCGGTTTTTTTTTTAGTTTTGACAAAAGTCGCAGAACAAATGTTGTTAGTTTTGATGTACAGAATAAGCCCCTAAAAGGATGCTAATTGATTAGGAATAACCATATGAATCAATCATATGGGTTATATTATGCTCTATCAGCTCTTTAAAGTCTTTAAATTTGGTAACAAACTTATTGATTATTTTATATCTGCTTATGAATGACATGATGATGATGACACGTCGAATGATAAATCGATTTTGATGATTTTTGTTTCTATTTCGTAGATGACACTTCTGAAGTAGTCCCATATCAATTTTATCAAATTCGGCTCAGCTGTTTTAGATTACAATAATTGAAATTGGTTGAGCCATTCTTAAGGGATAATAGTTATCAGCTATTTTCTGACAAAGGTGACGTCCACAAGTGGTATATTATTCGGAGAAAAATCGAACCAAGATGATACATACATCATTTGAAAGCTTGTTATATTGGATTTTCAAAAATATTTAATTTAGGTTTTTAATCCCTCCAATTTTTTTTGAGTGCTTCCACTCTGCCCCACCAAAGCGCCCCACTGGTGGGGCAGATTCCACTCCTTCATTTTTTGGAGTGGTATCTGCCCCACTCATCTCATCTTGGTGGGGCAGATTCCACTCACTTTTTAGACCAGTGGAATCTGCCCCACCAGGGGTGTCGCATGATTTTAAATTAAATTATTAGTGCCATGAAGTGCGAAATTCGACTTCAAAATTTTGATTATTATAACGCCCCACCAAAAGAACAGATAAGTGACGACATTAAATCCAAAACATTAAGAAGATTACAAACTAAAAGCACAATTATCTGAAGTCAAAAATTACGGATCGTATGTAGTTATAGTATTTATGTCGCAAATATTTTCGAAGTCATCGTAAAGTAAAAAAAAATATAAATTTGATATTATCATTCAATTCAGCTACAAAAAACGGTGAGACCAAAGAAGTCATCGTGTTCCCTGTTGACAGTGCTGCTACAATCGTCGCACTCAGAGGACCTGTAACAAGTTCCGAGTTGTTGCTGAATGTCATGCGACACTTCAAACTCTTTCACCTTATCACAGAACAATCGTGCGCTGGAAAAAGAGTCACAGAACATGTTCAGATAACAACAAAGCCGACACCCTGGCCAAAGAGGGCACGAGAAAACAGGTAGGGGACGAGGCAACTAAACAATGTAAGTCAAATAGCGGCGGAAGAGCGCGTGTTGCTGTGTTGTCATACCAAAAAAGAATATCAGAATATGTGGATCAAAAGGGAGGATTGCAGACACCCTAAGGTTGCTTTCCCTAATTTAAATAGAAAAATCACAAATGACCTATTGAATTTGCAGTGGCAATACCTCCGACTTCTGGTAGGACTCATACCTGGTCACTGCAACTTAAATAGTCGCTTGTATTAACTAGAAGCCACTGACAATCCACTACTGGTTACTACTACTACATGTGGGTAAAATCAATGTTCAGCTCTCCAACCTGTATACTAAATACATAAGTTGTGATTAACGTATTAATGCAGAAAATTCGAAAATTCAGGGTTATTTCTAATCAATTAGCATCCTTCTAGGGGCTTATTTATTATTAAGATTCCACTGGTCTAAAAAGTGAGTGGAATCTGCCCCACCAAGATGGGATGAGTGGGGCAGATTCCACTCCAAAAAATGAAGGAGTGGAATCTGCCCCACCAGTGGGGCGCTTTGGTGGGGCAGAGTGGAAGCACTCTTTTTTTTACATGAGAAAAATAAATTGTATGAAAAATAACAATACAGCTTATTCTTTTTTCTAGTTTAGCAATTATAAAAAGCTTTTATCGTTATTTTACTTGCATTCGTAGCTGATTCTTCCATATTCATCTCTTAATTTGCTAAAATTAAAAGTATAACCTACCAGTGTGACCAGATAGTAGGTACAATGTGACAAAATATCACTTAAAAAGTGTCTAATTGGCAAAAATGCTTCTATTTAACAATTTGGAGGTTACTTAATTAGGGCTGCTAGAGATAAACTACCTACAGAGCCAAATATATTTATTTCTTCTTATAAATTCAAACTTAATTTTAAAAAAAAATCGGAGGGTTCTTTTTTGTTTTTAGCTGTTGTAAAATACTCAGAAAAATATGAACTTTCTCGAAATGTTACGAGTGTTGTGGTTAGAATTTTTGATTATTATTATACCAGCTTCCATACATTTTGTGGACATGTCCTTTATTACTTATCCGGTTACGAATGAATCATACACATTCACTGAAAAAAAGATACCTATCCATATTAAACGACATTGAAACCCCCATTACGATTTGTTGTGTATAGTTTGGAAGATCTATGCTGATTCACAGACAGATAAACAGACAAAAAGGGAACTTTGCTTCATAATATGTAGTGATAGTGCTAATAGTATCATTTAGGAACTGAGCCAAGCACTAACACCGTTTAAATCTAGAACAAACAGTAATGGATTAGTAAACAGACAAACTATAAGTTACTGAGCAAAAAGGACTTTATCCTAAAAGGGCTCGTATAAAACATTCAACCTACAGAATCCCGAGGCAGTAAAAACAGCGGGTCAAAGATGTGAAACCGCAGATGTTAACCCTTTGGGACTGCACGGCGACTATTTAACAGACTTAATGCATGAGTAATGGTCGCAGACTAGTGTGGGTGCTGGTGGAGTGGCAGCGATCAGAGGGCCACTTTTTGGGCGTGCTTTTTCTGCTTCATTCTATTCTATATAGCAGGTCTCCTATGAACCTTTCTTTGGTCTCCTGACTACGGTTAGTTCAGCTACTCGAGAGGTCTACAAGCTGCTGTTTTGATATTTCTGGATGATATTAGGTTGTAGGCTAGTGCGTAGTATCATAATATTTTCAGCCATGACTGCCTCCTTTATTAACATTTTAATAAGACCAGTTGGAACCAACTTAAATCAAGTATGATGGTTTTCACAGACCAAATAAAAAATCAAGACAGAACGTCGTGAACAGACAAGTGAGGTCAGTTTTTTTATACATCTGGTGAGTGCGTCGGTGTTGCGCCGCCATAGTTTGACTGACGAGCCAAGACGTAGTTTCGTTGTACGTGTTTGTGTGTGTAATGGTGCATGTACACGGCGAGGCGTAGTTTTGCCGGCCTCACTTGTTTGTTTCTCAACATTCTGTCTTGATTTTTTTATTTGGTTTTATTGAAGTTATGTTATGTTCACCTTATTTTCTCTTCACTTCTCTGGTCATGATCTGTTACACTTATTTACAGATATCTGTGATCTGTAACACATTTATTCCAGTCACCACCTCTAAAAATGTAAAAATGATAGAAAAAAGTAGAAAGACATGACATGCATACAAATTAGGCCAATTCAATACCTATGACCGCTAAAAAGCAGTTAAAAAGCATTGACATGCATCGTCATAATGGAATTGTGATTTCCGCACTTCATTAGGTAAATAACTGCTCCCAAAAAAATGGAAACAATTAAAAAAGCCAACGGTGGCCGTGATTGCCACCTCTTTTTTTATTTACTCATTGGTAAAAAAACTAACTTTTTATCTTAAGCTTTAGTAGTTCAATCGCCTGCAGTAGTACCACCCATAAAGCCCGCGTTAAACAGACCGATTAGTCGAAACGTACAGTTTTCGGTTGGTGTAAAAGTCCCTTTACTCGCGCGGCTCAACCATGGTTTATTCATGCCTCTAAAATATTGTGTAGCCCCTTTTTGACGACATGACTTATTTATCTGGGGCTAAATGAATATTTCCGAGGTGGTAAAATGAATATTTCGGACTCAAATTTGTTATCTGGTTTTGGTTTTCCATATTTCAAGGTGCTAATTCACAGTGGAGTTATATTCGGGTGATTGGTTTCTTGTAACTTTGAGTGTGAAGTGGGTATAATGTTTGTGTTTTGTGGGAATAAAACAGCTGAGATTTTGATGATGAAATTTAGTATAAGCATTCAAATGGACGGAACGGACGGATGGACGGATTATCTCATTATCTCTTCGAGATCGCGATGGAGGCAAGCCTATGTTCCGCCATCGATGTCCTATGGCTGTTTGATGGACAAGTTTTCAAGACAATATCACATTATACTCTATGAGTAAGATTTATAGACGAAATTGATCCGACAATGATTGAGCAACATAAAAACTTTCATCTCATTTGCAACCTGTAGGTATGTTGTTGACGGTACGCGTTTTCATCGCAATTATCACCAATATTTTTTTACATTCAATATTAGGTATAGTACAAATTAATTATGTATTATAGTACATAAGTTCTGCATAATTGCTTAAGGAAGAGACCTATCTCAGTCAATAGATGCTTGACGCGTTATTTTACTTCTTTATTAAGTTTATTTGAGCATTGCAGTGTACCTGTTCTCAATACATATATATTTTCGTTTATTTTATTTTTTACTAATTGTAGATAACTTACCAATGAAATGTTTAGTCATAAATAAGTTTATTTTAAACTAGTATTATTAAGGTTATTTTAAGAGATGCCTACTTTCAATTATATGAGTTTATTTGTATGAGATAATAAGTATCTATGTTGTACTACAATGAGCGCCCTGTATTTGCAATGTCCGACAAGGGCAACTAAGTCTTAAGAGCTTTAAGATAATTATAAGACCTAATTGTAAAACACTTAATAGCAAATAAAGTATATGAATATGAATTTACTTTTGTATATTATTATGTATTCTCCGTGTCTACGTCTGCTTTAATATAAATTAAGTATATTAAACATAGCTTCTGCATGATTAAAAAGCGACCTTCCTTTCTACCAAATTAAATACCTGTTTATTAGTAAAGTGAAATCCACTACTAAATTATGGGTGACATAAAAAATCCAATCTATTTTCCAGCACTTTCCACAGATCTTAACCCACCTCCTTTATTGGTTACAAATCCCGAAAACTTTGATCCTTGATTTTCCTTTGATATTTCCGTATAAATCCTCCCCAGGAAGGGGGGAGGTACGCCTAGAAAGATTTTTTTTCTTCCCATTCGTTATTAAAGTTTCACAAAGTGAGGTAGGTACATAAAATAGTTCCAGTATGATTTCCCGGCCCACTCCAACTGCCCCATACTAACGCTGTGCTATGTGTTTCTCATTTTTTATACCAAAGCAGGTAGCATTAAACTCCACCACTAAATTATCGGTGTCACAGAAAATCCAATCCATTTTCCAGCACTTTCCACAGATCTTTACGCGCCTCCTTCAGTGTTTACGGATCCTGGAAACTTTGACCCCTGACATTCCCGTATAAATCCTCCCCAGGAAGGGAGGTACCTATCTTTGACAGGGCGACGACGCTTGAAAGAAATATGGCTTCTCTATGAACACACGATACCTTTATTTACCTTAAAGGTTGCCTTTATCATGTATTTATTAGAACTTCGCCGTCTATTTTGAGTAAAGATATTTGAGTAAAATTAGACCGAAATTTCTTAGAAGGCCGTCCTTTAATAGTGAGCCGACTTAACTGGGTAAAGATGAAATGTTTGGTCTATGAAATATATTGAATGTGCTAAACCAAATTGCATACCGGAGGTCACGTAAAGGTCACGTCCACAAAATGTATGGAAGCTGGTTTAGTAATACCTAATCAAAGATTTTAACCACATCACTCGTTACATTTTGCGAAAGTTCATATTTTTCTGAGTCTATTACATCAGTTAAAAACAAAAAAGAGCCCTATGATTTTTATAAAATTAAATTTGAATTTATTAGGATAAATAAATAAACATAAGTATTTATTTATCCTAATAAATTCAAATTCTTCATTGCTTCAATAGGTATTTAATCTCTAGTAACGTACCTCCATTCCTCATTATCATTATCATAACGTACTTCCTAAATTGTTAAATAAAAGCATCTTTACCAATTAGACACACTTTTAAAGTGTTTTTGTCACATTGTACCTACTAATTTGTCACACTAGTAGGTTATAATTTTTAATTTTAGCAATTTTTTAATTTAGATGAATGTGGAAGAGTCTGCTACAAATGCAAGTAAAATTTATTGTTAAACTAGCTGACCCGGCCACGCGTTGCTGTGGCTAAATAAATTAAAATTGCGACTATAATTTGAGATTTAAACTATCCTATCTCTCAAGTTGGATCGAACTGCACATAGTGTGCTAATTTTATTGTAATCGTTTAAGTGGTTTAGGAGTCCATTGAGGACAAACATTGTGACACGAGATTTATATATATTAAGAAGAAAGACTAGAAAAAATACAAAAGCTGTATTATTATTTTTCATACAATTTATTTTTAACATTTAAATGCAGGGATGAAAAAATCTAAATCAAATATTTTTGAGAAGCACATAAAAAACGATTCCAAATGATGTTCATGTATATATCATCTCGGTTAGATTTTTCTCTGAATAATATACCACTTGTGGACGTCTTTTACATTTTATTCCAAACGCTATTGTTGCACAATTAAATAATATTACGAAAATAACTTCGAATACGGTCAAAATTTACTTCAAATATCTATATAATGCAATATGTAAGACCTGCGATCTCAAAGAATGCACAAAAAGGGAAGTGGTATCCAAAGTAAAAATGTGGTTAATGAGCAAAACATACGAAGAAACAGAGGCTGTTGTAAAAGTGTACGACAGTATTACTTAGTGGGATTCACGTCATTGTAGGTAGATATTTGTTTATTTGTTTACTATTATTTCGTATATCCAAAAACTGCTCCTATACTATTTATTTATATATATCTGTACCTATTTTTTTTTTTTTTTAATGATGTATAATGACAATACTACACTACTACTACATAGAAAGCAATTGGATCATCCACAGACCCTTGAAGGTCTAAAGATAATCCAAGTGCTCAAGCCCACTGCCAGTTGGCAGCGTGCCCAGCATGCTGGCAGCATTGCCACGCTGAATGGCAATGCTTATACGTTGAGCCAAATAAACACCAGCATTTTGGTCACGCGTCGCGTCCACCAGACGCTCAGAAAGATTTTTGAAAACGAAATGAGCTCCCGGCCCCCACGGACCCAAAGTCTCAACTCCAAATGGCTCAAATATGTAACCACTACCGAGGTTAGCATATTTGCGCCGCTTGTGCTGCTCAGCCGAATTGGCCGCCGCTCCAGCCCTACTCTGAGTCTCAGGAAGATGTGACGGTGCCAAAGTATCGACGCAAGTTGCGTCCCATACTAAGGGCCGACCACACTTCCATGGGACCAGCGTCATGCCGTCAGGCCTTTTGCCATCACCACGCGCCAACCCACTCGGTTCGAGTACGGCTGCGATATTGGCGGTAACAAAAGCCCTGCGTATGACATCATTAAGGCTGGCGTGGCGTCCAATCTGACCAGCGCTTCTTGAGCAAGAGAGACCGTGGTGACCGAGCTGGTCAACTGCAGTACCACACTGACAGCGATGGGCCTCACAACACCTTGCATCCAAGCGTAAGCTGACAGCTAGACGAAATGCAGTTGGGTCTAAAAGGTTACCAGTATTGAAAGAGGGCAATGCTTGCAACCAAAGACCGGACTCCCATACAGAGACTGCAAGGATACGGGCGCGATCCGCGACGCTAGAACACGTATCTAGAAGAGATTTCCGTGCTAGTTCGCAGATCGGCCGATCCCACAGTCTCTGCGACGATAAAGTCTTTGGAAGCTCGGTATTTGGGCAAGCGACCCTCCAAGCATTCGTTGCCTCATTCAAATGAGCTACATCTACGCCAGAACGGCCTAAAGAAGGTGCGAGGATTTTTTCAATCAAGTTCTGAGTACTATGAATGGAGGACAAGAAAGCTGGTAAAGCAACACTTGAAATTTGGCGGACCCCTAGCCCTCCAAGCCTAACAGGCAAGGAGGCTTGTAGCCACGCCCTTTCACTCATGTCAATATTCAAAACCGATACTAGGGACTGCTTTACAACATCGTCTAAGCTCAAAAGGAGCTCATTGTGTTTCCACAATGGACTACATCGTAAAGCGTACATAAATTTTGGAACAAACAGACAACATCTTATAATGGTAAAAGCCATGTGGGCGTTAATTTTGAGTAGCCTATCAGAGGCACTCAAAAAATTTTGAATTTTTTCTTGAACGAAAGGCGGAAAAGACTCATCTAATATCGGCGAACCTAGAAGGCGAAGAGAACACTTGTCTACCGATTTGATGTTAGGTGCCAAATCATTAAATTTGTTAAGTATCAAATCTTTATCCGGACATGAGTCGCAAACGAAAAGTTCGCATTTCGAAAAATTTAGCTCCAAACCAATTTGACGAAACTCGTCAATAAGAATTTCCAAATCACGTAGGACTGTGCTCGCATCGCCACCCAAAGTCCCGTCATCCAGATACCAAACGTTGAGTTTAGATTGGAGACGTTGAACAATTGGATGAATGGCCAGGCTGAAAATGGCTGGTCCGAGAGGGTCACCTTGTTGACAGCCAACGGAAGATAGCAAAACATCATTTTTGTAAATTAATTTAGTGGGTTTGCCGTAGCATTGCCAAAGAAAATTGAAAAGATCGGGAATTTTGTCTTTGACCTGTGCCAACAAGGCGTCTCGATTAACCGAATTGAAAGCATTTTTGACATCCACCTTAAGCAACACCTCTCCACAATTTTGACCGAGAAAAGTACGAAGCGAATGAACAGCAGCCTCACATCCACCCCGCGAACCAAAGCCAAGCTGTATTGGTTGAAAAAGACTACTCAAAAGAGCAACCTTTTTTCCACAACCGGCTTTGGCTGCGAGACGACGATATGTGGTGCCAACAGCAATAGGTCTGATGCCACCATCTTTTTTGACAAGTGCGCATAGGTTAGCGCCGTACAAGACTTCGATGACGTCATCATTGACCCGCCCAGATAACATGAGATTTGCCAAACCCGTTAATTCTCTCAAGAGAGACTCAGCCACCTCACCAGAGCTAAAAGATAGAAGATCTTTTAGATGTTGAGGCGAGAGACCATCTAGGCCTCCGGCTGAGCCGCTCCGAAAAGAAGAAACGGCCGCTGCAATCTCCTGAGCTGACACTTCAATGACAACGTCATCAGGGTGTGGTGGCTCAGGCAGGTGGAGACATGCTGCCGGCGGATGCTTGTCACGGAGTGACTGGACCGTATCGGGTGTGTGGGGGGCAATAGTGTCGCTGGAGAACAGGACTCGTGCGGCGCCTTTGATATCGCCATCACTAATTTTGCTCTCTACTATTTTAATAGTAACAGAATCGTCTGTTTTTTTAGAATTTGGTTTATTCTGCCTTGTTGGCGGAATAATGCTTTCAAAATCTAAAGAGTTCTCTTCCAATGCGCTGTACTTTACGCAATTTTCCTTTACCCTAGTGGTAAGGGATTTTTTGTTTGTTGGGTCCGAATGTACGTAAAGCACAACGTAGGGAAAAGTCAAGAGGTGTTCCCAGGCGTCTAAAGAATTTTTAGAAATAACATTCCGAATAGCAGCAGATAAACACTGCGCAACCGAAAAACGTGCACCACGCGGGATGCGTTTTAAAACAGGAAGAGAACTTTTGAGTGAGCTAAGAACCTCCCAAAGCGGTTTGGAAGGAGCAGCAGCGCTCACGGGACTGCTGCTGGCTCCATCAGAGGCTGCAATAGGGGCCGAAAGTGTAATTTGGCTATTTTTATGGCACCGCGTACGGTGAATTTTGAGGCCTTTCTGTCCTTTAAAAAATCGTACTTGGGAACACTCTAGGCACTGAATCATGTCCCCCTGCGACACATTGACGTATTGGGAAACTGCATTTGGCCCGGCCGGGGCGCAAAATGCCATGAGTAACAAGAATTATACTACAAATATAAATAAAAATAAACTTAGGTTCTATAAGTGGAGACGTCAGGACGTCAGACCGTGACGTGGGCGGTCTGCGCAGACTCGGATGGCGTTGACATGGAAACAAGAAAACAACAATGAGCCGCGACTGTCAAAAACCTACCGAATATTACAACACAATAGAAAACAATTATTTGACTATCTCTAGCTCTACAAATATTACCTCGAAAGAAAATAAGAATAAAGGAAAGGTTGGAGTAGAATTTGGCCCGCTAGAGCAGAAAAATCTGAAAAACAAGGGCCGAGAAAAATTCTGCCAACATGCGTTGACAGCAACTTTCTGTACCTATTTAATTAGACTGATAAATTGTCGCATTCGTCCAAATCCGCATAATATTCTCACACGCGCACACACAAACATTCACCGTTAACACTGCAAACCTTGACTCTAATGAGATCTCGTGTATTGCAGTGTTACACACACTCACACACACATACACGCACATTCACGTTCACTGGTATATGCTCAAACCCATCCATTCCAGACAGACAAACAGACAAAGCCGCAAATTTATGTAACCGGCAATATTTGTTTCTTTTTAGTCACCACTAATAATTTATTTTCTCACGAAGTCGCGCGAAACTTTAAATCAGTACCCGTCTAAACCAAGGGCCACCAAGATACAGGCTTAGCCTAGTTTGGGGCCCACTGATAATTCACAGACCACGAGTATATCAATTGAATTACATAATTGATTTGTAGCGGCAATTATTAGTATAATGTAACTAGTTTTTGTTATGTATAAATTTTGAAACTTTTAAATTTGAAACTCTGCTCTGTACTCTAATTTAAATTTTATTGGAAATAAATATCTTATGTTATCTAGTAAACCGTGAACATTTTTTTATAATATAGACAACATTATTTTAGAACACAGTTATTTTAAGAAAACAGAAACAAAAATATAATCAGTTGACGTGTGCAAAACCGTGAGTTTGCTAGTTTTGATTTAAAGATAGCTAAATTGATTTATTTTCTACCCCCATTAAAGTTTTCTTGGAGTTCAGTCATCCTTATTCAAATATCTGGATGAATATTTCAGCAAACAGACCTTCATTAACCAACGCTCAGCGTAAGAGAAGCTTAATAGGCAACAAATTATAAGATTTATCTCAGAAGCATCAGATATACTAAGTTTCGGATCGCAACCTTCAAGTCGCGGTGGAGTGAGAGATCCTTTTGAAAGTTATTGTTTGAGCATGGCTCGAGTTGCGCATCTTCCTCGCACAGCTGCCTGGAAGAAATCGCCATGGGTGATAAGGCCGCCACTTTATAATCATATTTTTTTGTGTTGTAATTGTGTAAATAGTGTTTATTTTCCCTATTGTGGTTATAAATAAAGAGTTTTATCTGTCTGTCTGTCTGCCTCTCGGCAGAGCATCTTCATTACTTAATATCCGGCTACTTAGCATAGCATCAGTAAATAACCGGCCAAGTGCGAGTCAACCTCGCGTACGAAGGGTTTCGCACTGTACGGGACCCCGCCTTAGTTATTTATTTTTAATTAATTATTGAAGTAAATATACAATAAAATATTCTGCAAAAATTTCAAACATCACCGTTCTGTTCAGTTCAGTTCATTTATTCTCACATAGGTACAATAATGCACACTTATTAATGCCAAAAGTAAACAATAAATATAAATTAACATAAAACTAACAGAATGAATACATTTTCATTTACAAATATTGTCACATGTCAGTTTGCGCAAGGAATTTTTGTCACACATAAAATCTTTTACATTATAGTATGCTTTTTGTGTAAGAAAATCTTTGATAATATTTTCAAACATTGTTTCATTTTTCTTTGTCAAATTTTCAGGTATTGAATTGTAATAGCAAATACTATTTCTTACAAATGAATTGTCGGTTTTAGCAAGTCTCGCTTTTGGTAGAACAATTTTGGAGTTATTCCTTGTATTGTAGGTATGAATATCACTACGTTTTTTAAATTATTAATATCGAGCAAAAAACGGCTAAAAATTCAGGTTGGTTGTATGGGTACCCACCTTTAATATTAATTTTATTTGTTGTTATAGTGGCAACATAAATACAGCATCTATAAAAATTTCAACATTCTGCCTATCACGGTTCATGAGATAGACAGAAAGACAGACAGACGGACAGACGGACGGACACTGTAGTCTTAGTAATAGGGTCCCGTTTTTACTCCTTAAGTACGGAACCCTAAAAAGGTTACTTAGTTTTGTAGCTTAGCTTTCACATCCTCACAGCCACCGTAATAATATCTATGCAGTATGCCGTCTTCATACAAACGGTCAGAACGCGAATTATACCTACACGCCTCGAAGTTAGGTACACACTCGGTACACAATAGTCCCAGGGGCGCACCGTAGTGACGAACGTCTGTGTTTGTACAGTCAGTGTCAGTAAGCGTACGATTTACCTACATCCCAAGCGCGTGTTACGTACTGTGTAGCCACGCAGGTCTGTATGTATTTATTTCAACGACAGCGCCGAGTCGCGATACTGCATAGATAACATTACCGTGTCATAGCAAAGCTGCATAGAACATCTCTGGTGGAAAGACACCCTAAGGCCCCTAATTTTAAGACACGTGAGACTGGCTCCGCTATCAGATGCCTGGATTTAAGGGCCAGCTCTAGAATACTAACTATGCCAATTAATTATGTCTTGATTACGATCTTGATGAACATGCTCTGAAAATTTATTACTAAAGTTGATTACGCTACCTGTATTACGTTGCCTTAATTACTAAGTTTTAAGCTGAAATAAACACTGATGATTTTGAATAGAGATATTTATTTAGGCTTGGTATTCACCAGAGTAGATAAATGGATAATTCTTTATTTTTCACAGCAAACATTCTAACAATTTTGATGAAATGCGTTATTTAGATAAAGCCCAAATAATATTATTCAAGATGAATAAAGATATTTATTTAGGCTTCGTATTCACCAGAGCAGATAAATGGATAATTTCCTATTTTTCACAGCAAACATCGTAACAATTTTGATGAAATTCTTTTTTAGATAGAGCTTATATATTACAGATATTTCCGACCAACTTAGATTTTAGTTTAAGTTCTCTAGGACTCTAGACTAAACTTATGTGTTTAAAATATCGCAGTATATTAGTTCTCCGAATAAAAATCTATATTTCGAATTAGAATAATTAAGAATTATTTGTTTTCATACTAGCAAATCTTATTAGCATTTAGGTAAGTACTTAACAATCATATGTACCAAATATTATCAAAATTGTCTGATAAATGTCCACCCTTTTTCAGGGAAATGCCCAAATCTAAATCACCAACAACAACAATGATCCAAAAATATATAGAACCCGTGTAGCAAGGTTAGTTATAATTCGTTGAAAAATGCGACCTGTACAGAAGAATCAACATCCGGATAGGTAAACACTATTGACAAGTCAAAGCTGACATGCTTCGTTCACTTTCTCGATCAATTAATTCGAGACCGAAATTCGAACCCACAACTTCACAATAAACATGATGACTGGGTAAAAATAGTAGATTGTGTCATATGGGAGCAAAATAATATTTTACGGCGAGGGCGCTTTTTTAATCCAGAGCGAAGTAAGGGATTCTAGAGTAGAATCCCGAGCGTAGCGAGGGATTCTTTAGTATAATTCTGAACGTAGCGAGGGATTCAAAGTACGTCGCCCGAGCCAAAAATATATTTTGCGCCCGAGTGGTACATTCTACTTTTCATTACCTCTATGAGAAAATAAAAGCGCCTCATATTTTATTGTATTATTATTATTTAATCGAACGTAGAATAACAAATACATTTAAATTAAACGGTATCTAAAAATAAAAAAATAAAACTTATATTTACATTTTTATTTTTTTAATTTCAATTGTATGATTGTTCATGTTCTAATTACTAATAATTATTGTATGGTCATATTGGACTTAACTGTTGATTCAATATTTTTGTCATTAGTATTAAGATCTAAAGTAGGGACAAGATAATAGGTCACTTTTGACAGATGTCAGTTTTATATTCATAGTGAGGTGACCTGCTTAAAAACATCGATTAAATGAATGAATCGAATGAATCGATACAGACTTGAAACATATGTGAATTTTAAAAATGATCATGCGAATCCCTGTCCCATTATTATTTTTTCTTTCATAAATTAAAGGAGCAAAATAAGACAAGTGCCTACGTAATTTAACAAAAAAATTGCTTTTATTCACTTGAACTATCGGAACTGCTATCTTCATCACTGCTGTCAGCACTCAGAGATATTATTAATTCATTTTCAATAATATTGTCTATTCTCACATCTCGTTCAAAATCTTGTAAAATTATTTTCTTTGTCTTCTCCACGACTTTTCGCCAGTCTTCTGTAGTGACTTCTGCACATGCAGTTTGTAGCAGAGTCATCATTTTAGCAGTACTGAAGGGTGGTTCAGTATTGTTCCGCGCTGCATGACCCTTTATTTGTGCCCAAATAAGCTCGATGGCGTTATACTGGCAATGGTAGGGAGGCAATCGAATAACTTCGTGTCCATGCTCTAGGGCTAGTTCATCGATTACATAGCGGAGCTTGGACGGTTTAGTTGCTTTTACCAGATTTAACAACTCAACTTTTAATAAAGTTGGACTTGCCTCCACACCATTTCTTACCAGCCACGAGACAATTTCTTGCTTTTTATTTGCTTGAGTTGGTGGTTTATCAACTTGTACAGAATGATACGGAGCATTGTCCATTATAATTTTCGATGGGTTTTCTAAGCAAACTAGCAGCTTCTCAAACCACTCTTTAAAAACATCAAAGTTCATTTCCTCATGGTAATCTGTTGTAGTTTTAGAGGCGAATGCGAGGAGGCAGTCTGGAATAAAACCTTGAGAAGCTGATCCCGCGTGACATATAATAAGTCGGGCTCCTTTTCCCGATGGAACTTTTGAGGTGGAGGCCGCTGTATCATCGGTCCATGTCCGCGCAACCGTATGGTTCGCATTCAACCATGTTTCGTCAATAAACACGACATTGTCCCAATCCGTAATTTTATTTACCGTAAATTGGGGATACTTTGATCAATTTTTAACTTTAAATGACTGTAGCATTCTCATTTTTAGCGAGATTATTATTATTTAAAAGTATAATAATCGGTTTTTTGT
Source organism: Hypomecis punctinalis (assembly GCA_949316475.1). NCBI lineage: Eukaryota > Metazoa > Arthropoda > Insecta > Lepidoptera > Geometridae > Hypomecis > Hypomecis punctinalis. The sequence goes on along the minus strand of OX438795.1, from coordinate 20,415,699 downwards.
GTAGATTTGAATAAGCTAATTTTAACATGCAAAATTTTAATAAATTAAGAAAAATAAATTAAAAAGTAAGCGATCAAAGTTAAACCGTGAGTGGGGATACTTTGATCACCCCTGTTTTTACTATGGAATTCGAAAGTAGACCCGAAACGATACTACGGAAAAAAATAATCAAAAATATCGACCGGTAATTTTTCATTTTATAAGCATTTTTATGCTTTAGGGTAACTTTGATCATATAAATAAAACAGAATTTACTCTAATCAGTGTTTATTTTACGACTTAGGAACATAATTTGTTTTTACTTAGAAATAAGCAATAGTTTAGCTATCAAATCACAGAAAATTGTATTATAATCAGTTCTTTTCTTATTTTTAAATTAAATTATTAAGTACAATGTCTACTGACTAAAGAACAATCAACATTCCCTATTATTTGGGCAGTATTTCGACACCTGATTGGCGCTTATTATGAAACTTGATAAATTTATAAAAAAAAACAATAACAAATATGATATCATCACTTTAATTCTAGAATGTCTACATCAAACGAGAATTCTACTTTAGAGGTTGGTTCTTCCTCATTTAAAGACTTTGGTTTTGGAAGAAATGAAATTATATCACAGTTTCCTTTTTATTTACTGTTCAGAGTTCCAAAGGGAATATCATATTCTCTGGATGCAGCCTGTAAAGACATAGCTCCTGTCACTACTCTTGACAAAGCTTCATTTAATAATTCGTCACTGTAGTTTATATATCTTCTCGTTCCGGTTTTTTTTTGTAATCTCGTGGCATGATGTTTCTGAAGCAATAGATTAATAATAATATATAAAGAATCATAAGAATCGGATAAAAGTAGTTAACCACACCCTTACTTTAAAACGTAGGGTTACTATTATCACCGATCAATCTCACCCTGCCTGCTGATCAATGTCACCCCGCGTTAATTTTTTGCCAATAACACAAGCAAATTTTGAGTTTAGAAAATCACAATATTTTTTTATAGTTCACAAATTAAAGTTAAACTAACCGAATATAAATTGCATTATGCCTATACACAAAGCGAATTAGTTACGGACAAAGTTTTGCAGGCTAAAAAATGATATTAATATGTAGTTACTCACCTTTTCAATTGTTTTATGCAAAACGAGCCGCCGCACTCGCCTATGCTTCTAAGGGAAAGATGGCTGACGATCAGTGTTGCCAACACGAAAAAAAAATGTGGGCTAGTGCGTTCCGTTTCCTCAATATTTGCACTTAAGTTTCTAAAAGAAGTTTCGATCAATGTCGCCCCGCGATTTAAAGTAACCCCATTCTACGGTACCTCACGTAAGAATGTTATTCTCTTCAAAATAATATCGTAGCGTTCTAGCAGGATTTTCCGCTTGTCGGATTTTTTAAATCTAAAGCCAATCGATTTCAAAACCTTTGATAGAGACGATTTGCCTCCAAAAAATAAACCTGCGCCTTTTAACGAACTCAATAGCTTTTCCCGTGTAGGATATTCTTTTCTCGAGTAATATCCATAAATGTGGTCGCGAATTGCAGTAGCATCAAAATTATCAACGTCAACAATTTTCTTGTCCCTCTTTCGTTTTTTCGGTGTACGTAAAGTATTATCTTCTGAGCCTGATGGTCCGTATTTCTCTTTCAGAATTTGAGTTACTGTCTTCTTCCCTATTCCCAATGCTTCGGCAACGCGTTCTCTCGGTGGTTTCAATGGTAAAAGAGGCCCATCGTTAACTGATTCACGTCCAAAATAATTGTACAATTTCAGCACTAGTTCGCGAGATTGACTGTTTAGAGTTTTCCCCCGTTTCGACATAGTAAGACTGTAATGTTTTTCTTGTTTAATAATCGTTAAGCAATCGGAGTCCAATTTATAGTCAGGTAAACGTAGTCAGTAAGATCAGTTCAATGAAAAAGCCGGATCAGAAGAAAATAACAGAGAGCACACCAAAAACGCACAGTCACTTCGCACAACAACAAAAGACTGCGTCATTATCATGTTATGGCGACATGACATGCGTCATTGACAGGCACTGGTGTTGCCAGCAACATCCACCTAAATTGCACCCAACATCAACCTTTCTATTTAGTTATTTTTTTGTATTTTTATAGTTAGTTAAAAGAATAATAAATATGTATAATTAGGTTTTATTATAATCACAACGTGGTTATAAATTTATGGTGATTTTTCTTCACAAGTAATCATTGCATTCGATTCAACTTACAATCCTATCAGCTTTCGATTTTTAGAGTAACATCCCTAGTGTTTAAAAAGAAAAAGGGTTGACTGACGCAACATTGTAACGACGTTCAGTTCTTTAGATCAGAAATTGTTTATTATGTTTAGAATGGTTTATTAGTGAAAGCAAATCGTAAAATTACTCGTATCGGTCATTATTACAATAAATATGTAAACGTAATTGAAAAAAGTTAAGCAATTGTGCAGTTCTTATTTTATGCCCGCCGTTACAAGGTTACGTTATTGAATTTTGATGAAATGTCAAAAGTGACCTATTATCTTGTCCCTACTTTAAATGTAATACAGTTCAACAATAAATGTTCTATGACTTTGACTTTTTTTTCATTCATTTTCTTGGCGCGGTACACTAATATTACAAATAATTCCAAATTCAAAAAGTGCGCGGCAAAGATAATTCCGCCGCACTTATAAAGTTCTTTATAGAAAACACCACCTTTGGCACTTAAAGGCGAACCAAGTAGTCCTTTTCGAATAGATGTGATGAAAACATAATTACCTAAAATATACCTAATATACCTAACCAAAAATATACCTAATTAGTATGTTAGTTAGGTCATCATGTATATTGGACACGTATTTTTTCTTTTCCTAATCAAATATATTTTTGTAAATCTCTCTGACGGACTAATAATTTTTTTTTAGTCATCATGCCTATTCTAATAAAAGCGTTACTACCACCACGACTACTTGCAAAATAGTACACAAGTAAAAGTATCAAACAAACCCGCATGCCCGGTATTTGCCCCGGAAACAGCAAAGTGCATCGGAACGCTATATTTTAGTCGAACGCAAACGGGAGTAGTTCGTACGCCATATTTGTCAGGATTCGGTCTGACTTCTCCGCCTTTGACAGGTCGTAAACACGGCAGAGTCAACATCTTCCGTCCCGTGGGTGTTGTGTCAATAGTACAACACCAGTTTGCAAATTGGGAAATTATTAAACAGTTAGAGACACGTTTCGAACATAGCACTTAAGCACTTACCTTCACATGCGATAATACTTTCATAGAGTAGATATTTCTTCGAGGAATTGATTTTTTGAGGTACTCTTCAACATGTATTAGTTGTTCTAACTTATTTATTATATTTTATTTTATTTATTTGATACACAAAACAGATAACAATCAAATTCTTATTTCCAGGACATGGGAGTGGTCACAAGCAGAGTTGAAACCACCGAATAACACACGGAGTCGTAGCCTCGGACTCTGCGGATGATCGCTTTTACAAAATAAATCATAACAAGTGTGTAATATCTAGAGTTTAGCATTGCGTGCATGCCTTGAGCATTAATTCTCGCCATCGATGGCTCCTTCTTGCGGCGGCGTCGTGTGTCGGGTCGTTCTCTTCCCTAAAATATGGTCGAGGAGAGCGATGGCTGGCACATGCGTCACACTCGTGATCGGGTGCTGCATGCGGGTCGCCGGTCTGCTTGTAGCATTCACGCAATGCACCGAAACTACTAACTTAGGCCAAAATTTAAACTAACCCATCTCTATTGTAATAACTCTTTTTGTACAGTAAAATCGAATAATTGAATATTTTAGTAAACAAAAGGCACATACCCTGGAATCTGTGGTTTGTAATTTCCCAATAAAAAAAAAATAAAAAAAATTCTTATTCTAAAACTAGTAGCTAAATTTTACACTGGATTGTCGTCCAGGTATACAGGAAAAATAAAAAATAAAAGTAAACGAATACCTTGAAAGTGTCCTACTTATCAAGCTTCCAGAGAGGTACTTACAAACCGGCACTGAAATTATCTAAAGTCTATTGATCAAAACATGGAAACAAAGAGTGTATAAGAAAAATAGAAAATTCAATGAACTGGCGTTCGAAATTACTCAGGCGTAGCGTATTTGTGGCGTCAGAACAATCCTGTTTGCGATTGAAATGGAGGATATCTTTTATCTTATATTGTTCATCTTTTGTCTTATATTGGCGGTCTTATATTGTTGATAAAACATTACATGATTTTATTAATCTTAAAACACTATAAAACCTAGTAAAGATTTGACAAAGTGTCCGTGTTCTCTACTTCAAATTGGTTATTTGAAAGAGCTCAGCATAAAAGTCATTTGACACACATATATCAGACAACCAAAGCCAAGCGAACCCCGTTCATCATTTTGGCTGCCATAGGTAAGTGCGTATTGACTCCAGCTCGAACTCTTGTCGGCAAGCAAGTTTCACTTTTTATACAGAATTCTTTAAAACAATTTCTTCAAGCCACATAACAAACCCAGATCCAACCACCATTTTGTATTCACCATACCTGACTCGAAAATTGTAACCGCTGGCCCAACAATGGCCCACAGCTGGCGTCCATCCAATTCTAACAGAAATCCACCCTAATTATCATATATTAAAATTAATTATTGAAACTAGACGGAATCGTCGAGGAATTCCAATTTGAAGAGTTTCGACGCTTGTCGAAGATTTAACGGGAATTTTAAAATTAATAAAAGGGTAGAGCACCTGTGAAGGTAAGGCGCCACAGATTGCCTTACAGTTGTAATTGAAACGCTGTTTTAGAAATTCTGATGCCAACTTGAAACTGCTTATGATTTTGAGGATATCTAGAAGTTTGTTTAAAAAAATTCTTTACCTATAAATAAGGACGATTGAGGAGGATAACAAAGGGCATGGGCTCATTATGTTCTTGGATTAGAATATTTTGCTGTTTCATAAACTTATTATATCGATTGTTTTTTGCGATTTTTTTATGTATGTCAGCTGTATTTTTTTATAAGATGCAACACTTATAAAAATACCCTTCTTCAGTGTTGTATGTTATGAAACCTTTTCTTTGTATTTATCATAGTACTAGCTTATGCCCGCGGCTCCGCCCGCGTGGTATTTTGACTTTTGTGCTATCCCACAGGAACCTTTTATTTTTTCGGGATAAAAAGTAGCCTATGTCACTTTCCGGCCTTTGAACTATATCCATGCCAAAAATTCTCCGTTGCTGCGTGAAAGAGGAACAAACCAACAAACTTTTCGGATTTATAATATTAAGTATGATTCCATCGTTACATTCCAATTTTATAGATTTCCTTACAATTTTGGTTTAATTAAATCAATTAAACTACTTTACTATGCATTTCGCTTTAAGTGTCATGATGACTTCATCATAAGTAAGTAGTTTCTTTTCTGCGACATAATCCCACATCAAGAAAGTCTAAATTTTAATAGTAATAAACATAAAAGGTAAGGGTTTCTAACGAAACATCTTCTGTCTGGGAAAGTTCTTAATGGGGTTGAATCACTTCAAACTTTACATCCAGCGTCTCAGCGTAGGTACGTGTTTAGAACTTATTTAATGTTAATGCTTAGTTATACAGAATATTGGCATTAGCCGTCTTATAACTAAACGCATAGTTTCTCTTACTAAATTGCTATTAGAAATGGATTATGAAGACGTGCTGAAAGGCTACTAGAAAAAAACGTTTAAATATCAATTCCATATAATCATGTATGTAATAAAAAAACATTGAATTATGTCACGTTTATTAAATTAAGAAAATGCAATGTGGCAATGCTCTCTATATATTTAGTTATTTATTTAATATATAATATATATATATATATATATATATATATATATATAAATGTATTTATCTGTAATTACATATATTATTTTCATTATCATTATTTATATCATATGCTCTTCTAGCATAAACAAACATACACATAGACACACTCACACAAAACACACATGAGTAACGCTGCAAACCGTGACTCTAAAGAGATCTTGTATATTGCAGTGTTACACACACACACACACACACACACACACACACACACCCACATACACACACACACACCGCGCGACACACACACACACACACACACACACACACACACACACACACACACACACACATACATACATAGCTCTTCTTTACTATAATCCTAATAACTTTAGATCTAAGTAAACAATTCTGTGTAACTAAAATTATTATTTCTTGACAGCAGTCATTGTAAGTAGGAAGGTACTGGCTCTTATAATACAAGTTTAGACCTAGCATAAGGGCCAGGGAACCAAGAAATCAATTGTGCTTCTTAATTGGACAAATAAACGATTTTGTATTTGTATTAGTTAGGTACTTAAGTTATTTTTAATCAGAGTTATTTACTGATCATCAACTATATTAGTTTTTAGGTACAACACCGCTTTATCATAAACCCTGATAAAAGCCGACGTAGGTAAACTTTAATACCAGGGCATAGGAATGAATATTCAGTGTTTGTGGTCCGTGAAGTCACGATTTGGGTCCGAATTCCGTAGTTCCATTTTTTATCGTCACCAGATATTTATTTACGTCCGTGTCGGACCCGGTAGCCTCCATCAGCTATATATAATGAATTTGCGGTTAGAAAGCAAGTAGATAGGTACTTTCATGTTTCTGATTTCCTGGTACCTATATAAAGTTTCTTGTTTAGTCGTTTCCGCGATGGAACGTCCATTTCTGGACATAAGTCTCCCTTAAAATTCTCTAATAAGACCGGTTTGAAACGGATTGCATCCAGAGCGATCCTTATGTGTCTATCTTATGAGTGGACATCCTACGCTGCGCTTTCCGGTACGTGGTCCCGACTCGAAAACTTTTCACTCTTATCGGTTATCAGTCCTCTATACAATGTGCCCTGCTCACTATCACGTCAATTTGACAATTCTCTTGTTTATGTCTATTTTACCGATATCTGTGGTTATGTTGAAGTTTCTGGTTAAAAATATTAAGTAAGTAGGTAATAGAGTGAAATCTTACTGACAGACTTTCGGTAGTTTTTAACCCCAAAGAAAAAGAAGTGTGTTTCTATGCATCTGCGTGTCTGTATATCTGTGTGACATCGTAGGTCTCAAACGAATGGGAGTCGTGAAATGGCGCAAAGCTGCACTACAACCAGTGTTTAAAAAAAAACTGGACAAGTACGAGTCGGGCACATCGAGGGTTCCGTACAAACACGTTGTTAAAATAATTAATTTTGAACCCATATTTCGTGAATTTTGAGGCCCTATTTTTTGTGATTTAAATAAAAATTTATAGTTTTCTTATTTATTCCTATATTTGTTCTCTAAGACAATGGATCTCACCAAATTCAATAGTTCTATGTCAACGGGAGTGTTTTGTGAGTGCTCATATGCGGGTTTTTACGACATAAACGGCTCTAACTTTTTTAAACGATTACTGAGAAGATTTTTTACATAACTGCAAGAAACCATAGATATACTCGTATGTATACAGTTTAGATTTCAACTCGATATCTTTACGCGTTCTCGAGATAAAGAGTCTTGACATACACACAGACGCACAGACGGACAACAAAGTGATTCTATAAGGGTTCCGTTTTTCCGTTTGAGGTACGGAACCCCAAAAAAATGTACTAACATACCAGTTCTTATTTTTAGATACTTATTTAAGCGCCTGATGAAAAGATTGACGAGTAGATATTTACCTATTGAATGTTTTTATTTTAAGATTAAAAGCCTAAAAATACCAGGCGTCATTGTAAGAGCTAAGTGCATAGAACATTTTACTAAAGCGTAACTTGCTATGCTTTCACGTGAAGGAAATATCGTTAGTAAGAAATACCCAGTACTTATGTGTAATAAGTAATAAGCTCTTATACAATAAAGTGTACATGTATTGCGGAGCAACCTGCTTAAGTCCACACTTAGAAGAAATTCGATGGTACCTATAATATTATGGTAATCCTGTAACACGCACTAGACCACTGTGGTGTAACACGCACTGGACCACTGTGGTAGGTAGGTATGGACTATTCGCTCTTCGTGGGTGGACCTATGTTCAGCAGTGAACTATAAAAAAATGCCCATTCAAATCACCCGTTTAAAACCACGATATCGTGAAAAGTGGCGTCCACTACTTAATAGGTAGTGTTATTTCTTTTTTAACAAAGTAACTGTACACTGTAAACGCGCCGCGTGACCAAAATGGTGGTGTTTATTTGGCTCAACGCATAAGCATTGCCATTCAGCGTGGCAATGCAGCCAGCATACTCGGCACGCTGCCAACGGCAGTGGGCTTGAGTATTTGGAATATCTTTAGACCTTCAAGGGTCTGTGGATGATCGAGTTGCTTTCTATGTAGTAGTAGTGTATGTAGTTTTAGCAGATAAAGTAGTTTTGTATTTGATTTAGTGAACTGTAAAAAAATCAGCACATTATAATACAGTACAATAAAATTTTCCGTTCTCTACATAGAAGGCTCAAAATACAAGTAAAATCATGAAATAAACTGTCAAAAGGTCCATTGTTGCTCGAAAGATTTTCATCTCCTCTTCCTTAATCGCGAACCTACGTAATTAAACTTTTAGATAAAACTTTTTTTTATTTGCCTGCCTCCTATTGTCGTCTCAAGGTATTAATGGCCCAATTAACTTTTCCGAAACGAAAATGAGTAAAGTTATGTCGTTAATTCTTATTTTTTTGTAAACTTTTATGAGTTAGATACGCCCTACATTTATTTGAGTTGTATCTTTGAAATGTTGCGATGTTGGATTTTATTTGAGGAAAATTTGTTTTATTTACGTTACTCATTTTGGATATGTAAATGCTATAAGGTAGGTCAGGCATATAAGGCCCGGTTGCAAACTAGGCCCAGTTTGTAAAAATAACAGTTGCATAAAAATCTATTCGCTTAAAACTCACGCATACATAGAAGTCGCATATACAGCGAGCTGGCAACATCACGCTCTTCCGCGCGGCCCGCCATTTCGTCAGTACCGTCCACACAGCCACAGAGAGAGGTCGCGGCTGCCGTACGTAATATTTTTCGAGCGTAAAGAGGTTCAGTTTTCATGGAGTTTTTTGTTTTAATCCGAGTTTTTCCCATTTCAATGTGAATTATTCTTGTATTGCCCCACGGAGAGACATAAGTACACATTCTAATTGCTATTTTTTTACTAAATACATGACACTGATTGTAAAGCTTGCTCTACGGCTAAAAAGGCCCGGGCCTTATTACCTTTAGATGAACCTCAATTTAATTTAAGTACGAGTATTACGACTGATTTGAAATCTAAAGAGTACCTTAATATTATTTATTGCTTTTTTATTAACTGTTCTGAATTTAAAGTTGTAAAATTTACCTTTATATTCGTTGAATCTTCAGTATTTGAAAAGTCTTTAGTGTAATAAGGCCCACAGAAGTTTTGTTAGCTATCAAAGTGTTAGCGATTTTGTTGTTGTTTTTTTAAATAACTTTAATTTAGTAAGATTATACTTATCTAATGTTCAAATTTGTGTTTAGCAACATATTCTAAAGGAACGTAGGACATTTTTAATACCTATAGTTTAATAAGGCCCAAGGTCTTTTATTTCTAATAATTAAGAAAATACTCATGTTTTCATAGGACCAAATGTTGTTTAATGTTTACTATTATAGTTTAATATCGTTTAAACTTGTTAATTTTCTTAGAATGTTAATTTCTATTTAGGGCCTTTTTATACTCACAGTGTTCAATAAGGCCCGAAGTGATGGTTTTAAAAAACACTTCATATTTCAAAAATAACGTTATAATTTTATGTTTTTTTATTTCATGACGGAACTTAAATACATTTATAATTAATATGGAGAGTCTTTTGTTTATTACCTCATCAATGGTTAAAAATATTTTAATTTTAATAAAGGTGGGCCTTATATGCCTGACCTACCTTAGGTGGCAAGGTAAACAAGCAAGTTGAGTGCTTGTTACGAAAGGAGTTTGTATCTCAACTAAAATTAACATACTTAAAACAAATATTTACATTATTTTTGGTAAGTAGACAGAATAATTTTGGTAATTAAAAGAATCAAGCTATAATCTCGCGTAAGGAGGACTGTTACTAGTAATTTAACTTTCGGCAGGCAACACATTTTTCCTTTATATAAACGGCAACAGGGGTACCACACCACCCCTAAATTTTTAAATTCAAATAAATCATCAATGTCTATGAGAATCAAACTTACTTATTTTTAGACATATTGCTCATACAGTTGAAAATGGAAATGTAATGTTTCGGCACTTTTATTTTAAATGATGATTTTTTTGCATTCAATGCGGATAAAACAAATTTCTTCGCGGTGTTGAATAAGTGCCACATAACTTGTGTTTAAATGAATAATATCAACACAAAGTACTATAGGCCTGATACAAACTCGAATGGAAATTAGATTTAGTGAGTATTTTTTTAATACGTCTGACTTGGCATATTTGTTTCTGTTTTATTCGATATTTAATGGTCTGACGGCAATGGATAAAAATGTAATGAAACATAACCATGAACACCGATAGGCAAGAGTGTTTATAAATAAATAATAATAAAAAAATACGTCTCATCTGGTTATCACGTGGGTGAAGGTCGATTTTCAGCGGCTTTTAGGCCATAAGTGAGAGCAACGCAGAACGCACTGCGCCTGATAGTCCAATATGTTTGGGCAGCTCTCGTGACGAGTTGACACGGGCAAATTGAATATTATTCGCAAATTGAATCTGCTTCCATGCGGCACCTGTCAACGCCGCTCATATTTAGTGAGCTCTTACTATGGGTTATGATTTTTGACCGACGAAACGGTGGAGGTACTCAATTCGACCCATAACTTTTTACATAGTAGTCCGATTCCGATAATTCTTTTTTTATTGGAAAGAGTATAAATGTATGGAGTATAATAATAGTTGTGATTAGATAATTATAATGTTCAGAATTAGTCCCATTTAAATTTTATTGAAATCGGCTGAGCCATTAGATAAATCAACAATAATGTAAAAAATGCTACATCGATCCATGCGAAATATTCGCGAATTTTGTACACGGTTGAAAAAAATGGCATGACCGACATGCCATTTTTTGCGAAAACTATTCTTTCGCTTCAGCTTACTGACTTGCGGAGTGGAATCCATTCGTTTAATTTGACTGTATTACATGCCCATTTTTCGCCGACTTCCAAAAACGTCGTCGTCTGCACGTATTTTTTTGCGTATGTTAATCGATATTTTCGCCATTATTGCGAATCGATACAAAAATTAATTTTTAGTTGGAGAGGGTATAATGCGGATGTAGTCTCATTTAAATTTTACCGAAATCGGCTAAGCCGTTTTTTATAAATCAACACATTTGATAGTGAATAGGGTGGACAATAGCACACAAACATGCGACGAACCTAACCTGGCTGGTGGTGAGACATCTGACATTGTAGAAAACAGTAATTTTTTTCGTATATAAAGAAATTCGCGTCATGCACCAAAATATTGATGGGCTTCTAAATAAATCAGATTTGCTTACGGCTAACTTACAGTCTATGGAACGTAATGAAGGTATGGTAGATGTTTTGTGTATAACGGAGCATAATATGAAGAATAATGATATAAACCTGCTAAAGCTTCCAAACTTTACTGTTGGTTGGTTCTTCCTATTGTAGAAATAGTAGACACGGCGGAGCCTGTGTGTTAATTCGCAACACTCTCAGATTTAAACCTATTCCTCAATTACAAAGGTTTTGTATTGAAGGCACCATTGAATGCTCTGGAATTAAACTTCTTGACCACAAAATTATAATTATATGCGTATATAGGCCTCCGAAAAGAAAAGCATGTTATACAGATTCATTTTTCAATAACCTAAACTCACTATTACAGGAATTTAGCTTTGGCAAGAAAAAGGTTTTGGTGTGTGGGGATTTTAATTTTAATTTATTGACTGAAACTAAACAAGTAACTGATTTTAAAGAATTAGTGAGTTCCTTTAATCTGAAATTTTCAATTAACGAACCAACTAGGTTAGTAAGTGGTACTTGTTTGGACAACATTTTATTTAACGTGAGAGGGTGTAAGGGAAAAGTTATTGAACTCGCTATTTCAGATCATACAGCGCAATTGCTAGTCTGCCCAGTGAAACCTAGTTACGCGATCAGATACTGGCATATAACACGACGCGACTACTGTCAAGAAAATATCGACAAATTCAAAGAATGCATTAATGCCCTCAGCTTTTCTGACGTTATTCAACAGACTGACCCCAATATTGCATTTAATAATTTTTATGATCTATTTACATTATTTTATGACCTATGCTTTCCATGGCATAGAATAAAAATAACTGCACAACAACGACCAAAATGGGTAACACCAGGCGTTAGAAAGTGTTGTAAACGTAAGCGTACTTTACTCTGGGAATACAGAAAACATCGTAGCTCAGAAAATAAACGCAAATTTAAAGACTTGGCATCTAGACTAAAAAAAGTTATGAAACTTACCCAAAGGGCACAAAATGATAACTTCATAAATAAAGCTACAAATAAAAGTAAAGCGATGTGGAAAGTCATTAATGGCGCACAAAGACAAGCCCCAAATGAGACAATAGAATTAAAAACAAACGGTAAACTAGTAAAAAATCCTTTAGAAGTTGCAAACTTGTTTAACGATTTTTTCGTGAACCAAGTGCAAATTAACCCGTCACAATCAAAAAACAATGCTACAAATAAAGAAACAGATTCCTATTCTAATGCTAAGTCACTTTTTATGGCCCCCACTGTACCACAAGACATTAGAAAAATAATTATGTCCCTTAAGAATACTAAGAGCACAGGCTATGATGGTATTTCTACGGATATTCTGAAGCATGTATCAGATTCCATTTCACATGTGCTAAGTCACATCATAAATCTATGCATTTCTAGTGGTATTTTTCCGGAAAATCTCAAAAAAACTATAATTAAACCGCTATTTAAGAAAAATGATAGAAATGACTTAAATTGCTATAGGCCAATAGCTTTAGTGCCAACTCTATCGAAAATATTCGAAAAAGTTATTTATAACAGCCTATATAGTTTTTTTGAGCAAAATAATCTTTTTGCAAAAGAACAAATCGGATTCCGTAAAAAGAAATCTATAAATCAAGCCATTTTTAAGTTTCTCGATATTGTTTTGAAAAGTTTGGACAGGAAGATTCCTGCTTGCGCGCTATACATGGACTTGACCAAGGCGTTTGACTATGTAAATCATGCTACGCTATTAAAAAAACTGTATAAATATGGCGTAAGAGGCAATGTGTATGATTTAATAAAATCATACCTGTCAAATCGGAAGCAATGCACTCAGATTACAAAAATTTGCCCAAAACTAAAAAAAGAGATTACTTATACATCAGACTACAAAACGGTTAAACTTGGCGTGCAGCAAGGAAGTGTGTTGGGTCCACTTCTATTTATCATCTACATAAATGATCTTCCAGCAGTAACGACTCACTCCACCGTTCTATTTGCGGATGACAGCACTGTACTTTTCACAGGGCGGGACACTTTAGAGATGAGAAAGGAAATTAATAAGACACTAGATGATGTAATAAAATGGTTGGAATTAAACAATTTGAAAGTAAACCTTAGTAAGACATTTATTATGACATTTAGAAATAAAGTAAATAAATTGCAAAATTTGGACATTAATTATTTAGGACAAACAATAAAATCTGTTGAAACAACGAAATTTTTAGGTTTAGATATTGACTGCCGTTTGACCTGGAAGAGTCACGTGCAAAATACTATCAACAAACTTAATCAATATTCGTATGCCATATATATGCTATCAAAGTCTGTTAATAGTGCGACCGTACTCACTGCGTACAATGGATATGTCTCTTCATCACTTAGGTATGGTATAATATTTTGGGGCAATAGCACCAAAAGTGAAGATGCATTCATAGCACAAAAGAAGTGCATAAGGGCCATCTGCAATTTGGGACAAAGAGACAGTTGTAAGCCACATTTTCAACGTTTAAAAATTTTAACTCTTCCTTGTCTATATATATATGAATGCGTAATGTTTGTACGAAACAATTTAAATTTGTACAACAACTTGCAATCAAAGCGGCACAAACACAAATTGGCTATGCCTATGAATCAGTCATCATTGCTGAATAAAAGTGTGATATGTATGTTACCTATGATTTATAACAATTTACCTAAATATCTAATTGACATAGAATCAGAACACATTTTCAAGAGTAAACTTAAATGTTTTCTTCAGGAAAAGGCGTACTATGACATACAAGAATATCTGAATGAAAAATTTTAATTTGATTTGCAGTATTAATTATTTTTGACTTAATTGTATTTTGACATTTATTATTAACATTATCATTGACATAGTAATCTAATTTTGACTTGAAAATCTTGACATTGAATTTTAGACATTATGACTATCATTACATTTTTTATTTAATGCTTTTTGATAGCTTCATATATTTTGTAAAAATGGTAAATATTTATTCAGACATGATTGTAATTACTCTTGTGTGTTTTTTTGTAATTTCAGATCTCATTTCATTTTAGTGTTAAGAGTTCATTTACTGCAAAAGCTACTATCACATGTACTTATATTCCCTTGTTTTATCTCATATTTGCATACCGAAAGGTCGAATATGGCGTTCATTTTTTGTTGTATTGTTTTTACCATCCTATTTTTCTGTACCCATATGCGCAAATAAACGTTTATGAATTATGAATTATGAATCATTTTTGTTGATGTCTCATCGATTCGTGCAAAATATTCGAGTTCTGTACACGGTGGTTGGTAGTCGGTGTTGCAATTTTTGGGAAAAATAATTAGGGTGTAGTTAATTACATGAATTTAAATTTTTGAATACATCAACCCGCACAGCGTAGTGGATATGGCCCAATCACCCTTCGTGGGTAGGTTTACGTCATGCTGTACTGTACCAGCCTTTTCAATAGTCCACTGCACTGGTTGGTGGATTCACATACGCCATCGAATTTCTTCTACGAACGCATGCAGGTTGCCTCACGATGTTTTCCTTGACCGAATAGCCACTGGTGTGAAATTCCGTACATAAATTCCAAAGAACTCATTGGTTCGGGACCGGGATTTAAACCCACGACCTCACGATTTTAAGGCGGGTGTCACTACCTCTAGACCACCACGGCACGTCCTGTAGTAGACTATTAAAAAGGCTGGTACAGCACAGTACATGAATTTGGTTTCACATATTTGTATTTTCTTAGAACATCTGTTTTTTTTTCGGATTACCAGTGTGGCAGCTAGAGCCACCAAAAACTTACTGCATTATTGTATGAATTACATAAACATTTGTAAATTAATATAACAGTAGTTCTTCGAAAAATATACCTCGCGGCAAATCTCTTTAACTGAATATTCGTAGGTATACAGGGTTACAGGGTAAGTCGACCTATTCCCGTCAAGGGTGTGTAGTTTACTTTGTTTCTGACTAATTTGACTAAGAAATACACTATCCTAAATTAAAAACAAACAGATATTTGAAATTGGTATATATAAAATTTCAAATTTTCGGCTATCAGCTCAGATATTTTGAAACGCGTAAGTCGTATTATTATTTTTATTTGATTTTTACATGTAATGTATGTTTTATGACCTTACTACCCAATATTGTCCGTAAAATGAACCTTTTATAAAAAGTACTTGAATTCAAATATCTTGAAAACTGTGAGATTTAGGATATGGTGTTTCATAGTCAAATCAGTCAGAAACGTAGTAAACTACACACGCTTAACGGGAATAGGTTGACTTAGCCTGTAACCCTGTATATCTCAACTTGCTCTTGAATGATAAGATTGATATTTTCGAATCTGTTAGGACTTATGTACTTACCTGCCTACCCCTTAGGCAGCCCAGCCGCCACGCTTATTAAAAACCGCCACTAAACGATTTAGCCTAATATTAACAAAATCGGCTGATATAAATTTCGGCAATTTTCGCTTCTTTTTAAGGAAAACACCCCATCGAAAACTCCGAGGAAAATAAAATTATATACCTAGAACCCGTGTACCAAGTTTCATCGAGATTCGTTGAAAAATGCGACCTGTAGAAGAGAATCAACGTATTAAACGAACAGGCCAAAGTAAAATTGTCGAGTCAATACTGAGACTATCTTTCTTCGCTCAGAGCAAATAAAAATATCAAGAGGGAACGTCGTTGAACAGTCAAGTGAGGCCGGTTTTTTATACATGTGTGAGTGCGTCGGTGTTGCGCCGCCATAGTTCGACTGACAAGCCAAGGCGTAGTTTCGTTGTACGTGGATGTGTGTGTAATTGTCTGTACACGACGAGGCGCAGGTTTGGTTGGCTTCACTTATTTGTTCACAATATTTTCATTTAATTTTTTTATTTGCTCGAGCTTTATTCGTTCTAACTTTCAGCAGTGACTTCAACCAAGTAAATATTTTCAACACCAATAGTAACGCCACCTGAGGAGGCGCGGCCGGCGCCGGCTGAACCGACCTTTTCGATCAGCAGGATTTTTATTTACTCGCCACTGGGTCTCGCATAATGCCGTTTCTGCTTTTCAGGAAATTTCTGCTGTATTTATGGGTCAACAATTCGTTCGTCATAAATAAAGGGACTCATTTTTTGGGTAGTTATTAATTGAAATATCTGCTGAAGTCGTATATCTATTGACGTGAACGATTTTTCTATAAAATATGGCTATTCTTAGCTTTAAATAGTGAACATGAATAAAATTGTGAGCGCTTGTTTACGGCAATTTGTTTCACCAGATAACGGAACGTTTTTTTTTGCCGGATTCGCGGTGGTGTATGTTTTATAATGAACGTGTGTTGACGCACCGGACATCAATCCGGCGAAAAATGTAGGCACTTTTTACTGACGGACCGTTGTCCGTCGAAAAAAATGGCCGTGAACAAACGCTCTATGTGGTTGTTTAAACTTTTTTGTGGAGTTAGCCACTTGAACGTCACCGTCTCAAACCTATTTATGCATCAAACGTCACGACCCCGCGTCAAATTTTTCGCGCGCGGTTGCGTACTATCCGTCCCGCTAAAAACGTCTGTCAAAGGAACAATAGACAAGCTACGTTCTAACAAAAAACACCGTAGCATAGCCTAATTTATTGGCAAAAGTGTTTTTTATAAGTCTATGATTCGAGTCTTACCTTAATACTTGAAAAAAATAGTAAACAGCAACACGGAGCCGCCAATGGCCGGATCGGCCATCTCCGACTTTAGAGCACAATATTTCGATCACAACACAACTAACACTGTAAATCACATACACCAGTCGATAAAAAACGTCTCTGGCAACGTTTTAATATACAATACTCTATTATTTAGTTAAAGTTTACCACATATTTTAACACAAAATCGCTGCACATAATGCCGCTGGAACCGGACCGGTGCGACTGGCGCCGACTATAAAAGAACCACTCGAAAAGAGGAATGAACTTTTATGCTCTATAAGGCCATCTACAGTTCTTTCCGAACATTAAATACTAGCGTTACTACAAAAAGGAACTTTATTGTTACGGCTTAAAGCTGATTTCTGAAAAATCGCACCGCGGGACATATTTGTCCCGGTAGCGGTTTTGTGAAGATTAGTCATGGGATAAGGTATATCCCGTTAACGTTCATAAGTGGATAAATTAAGTATAATTGTTGAAATATATGTATATATTTGTGTCATACTCCCTGGCCGCACCACATCGTTAGGTATATTTATATAATAGATAGTGAAAAAAAAATGTACATAATTTGAACAAAGGTGACGTCCACAAGTGGTATATTATTCAGAGAAAAATCGAACCAAGATGATATATACATCATTTGAAAGCTTGATTTATGGGCTTCACAAAAATATTTAATTTAGATTTTTTCACCCCTCCAATTTTTTTAAATACGAAAAAAATATTGTATGAAAAATAACAATACAGCTTATTATTTTTTCTAGTTTAGCAATAATAAAGTACTTCTATCGTTATTTTACTTGCATTTGTAGCTGATTCTTCCACAATCAGCTCTTAATTTACTAAAATTAAAAATTATAACCAGTGTGACCAGTTAGTAGTTACAATGTGACAAAAAATCACTTAAAAAGTGTGTCTAATTGGTAAAAATGGTTTCATTTAACAATTTGGAGGTTACTTAATCAGGGCTGCTAGAGGTAAACTACCTATTGAGCGAAATATATATTTTTTTTTTAATTAATTCAAAATTAATTTAAAAAAATCCGAGGGCTCTTTTTTGTTTTTAACTGTTGTATTAGACTCAGAAAAATATGAACTTTATCGAAATGTAACGAGTGTTGTGGTTAGAATTTTTGATTATTATTATACCAGCTTCCATACATTTTGTGGACATGTCCTTTGTACAGAAATATTAAAATTTGTACATAAGTACTTTTAGAGTAATCGTCTAATGAAGATAGTATATACCATGATTTTTTGAACAAGCTAAGTATATCTAATGTGAACCATTAATTCAAACACACAATAGATGAATAAAAAAAATCCAATTTGGATATGCCATAACTAATTAGAGCATAAAATATAGTGCTACAAGTGAAATAAATAAAATATCATGTTCATCTCAAGTTTGTGAGTGGCGCGATAAAGTCGACCGCTTTGCTCTGCTCCAGACAATCTCTCGGGACTGTTGCATGCTTGAGAATGCAAGCTCAAATCTCCGAATGGGTTAAAGGTCAATACTCACTAACCGCTAACGAAAAAAAGCCGAATAAACAATTTGGATCATCTACAAACCTAAATATGAGCTTTGCCATTCAGCCAGGTATTGCTGTCAGCCGCGGAAGTGTGCGAAAGCGTGCCCGTAGCCCCGACATAATGGCGCAGTGGCGGAAACACCCCAGGTTTTTAGTGGGTATGCCACCGACCGCTAGTCGGTG
This sequence comes from Hypomecis punctinalis, assembly GCA_949316475.1. Taxonomy (NCBI): domain Eukaryota; kingdom Metazoa; phylum Arthropoda; class Insecta; order Lepidoptera; family Geometridae; genus Hypomecis; species Hypomecis punctinalis. The sequence goes on along the minus strand of OX438795.1, from coordinate 20,396,743 downwards.
GAGACTCCCACTTAACGACCGGCCTTCCCAGGTTTGGTAGTATCCATAAAATATTTACCTGGGTCAAAAAAAGGTATTGCTGTCAGCATGCTGAGAATTTTACCAACAATAATTAATATGCTATATGTGTAATAATATAATTATCTACTGTGCTGTTACGCGAAGTTTTTTTTCGATTAGCGATTTTTTTCAGATTTTGCCAGAAACATGTTCTACTACGGTCACATACGCGGCCGACAGGGAATTCACTTAGGTCAGCGCGCGAAATTCAGTAATTTTTTGAGTTTTTTTGCATTTAGTACTGACAAACCATTTACTGCTCATTGTTTTACAAAAAATCATTTAGCGACCATGAATAGGTGGGTGCTAACAAAGTATACACACTTAATAATTATTTTTTGCAAAAAAAATAGCATGACCGACTTCACCCGTATACAGAATCATTACATAGTATAAAACAAAGTCGCTTCCCACCGTCTGTCCCCACGTATGCTTATATCTTTAAAACTACGCAACGGATTCTTATGCAGTTTTTTTAATAGTTAGAGTAATTCAAGAGAAATGTTTATATGTATAATACACCTGTGCAAAGCCGGGGCGCATCGCTAGATCGCAAATATTAAAATATACTCGTTTATTATGCATTAAATATTAATAATACGCACGGAACGATGTAGCATTTTTCACATTATTATTGATTTATCAAAAGTGGCTCATCTGATTTTGATAAAATTTAAATGGGGCTAATTTCGAAGTATACTCTTTCCAATAAAAAATAATTATTGAAATTGGACTACTACAAAAAAAGTTATGCGTGGTTATACATAAATATATATACATATACATATACGCGTCGAATTGTATATACCTCCTCCGGCGGTTCGTTGGTCAAAAACCAAAATAGTGGCCAATATATGCACCAAAGTGCACAAACTAAAAACTAAAGTGAAAATCAGTTAATGCACTTTTGTGCATAAATTGACCGCTAATTTGGTTTATACGTGTAGTAACTTACGCGTAAACGTTATCTACCTATTCATGGTCGCTAAATGAGTTTCCTCAAACTTAAAATGAGACTTGAAGTGATGAAACTTTAAATGGCTCTACTCTATACTACCCTCAAAAAGGGCTAACTTGAAAACCAGTGCTGAGTGTTCGGTTCCTACCTGCATTCAGCATAATGCTGAGGTGAGCCCTTTTCGACATTTCTAATTCTTTATTTGTATATCATTATTGTTTTTTTTTGCCTCCTGATTTGATTGAGTAGTTAATTAGTAAAAGGCAAAACTTTCAAAAAGATGAATTTCTCGCCCTGACCGAAACGTACAGCCTATTAATTTAACTCAATACCCACTGTGCTGAGTACCTACCACAATAATTTTTAATGTAGCGTAATTTTTTCGGCATTTTTATGCATGGAAAAAATCCATAGAAATGATATTTTCCACAACTGAGATTGGGTGATATTCAGCTCGACCCCATCCCCCCTAAACATTTCACGTAATTTATATGCGCCCTTATTAAACTGCAACACTTGAAGGGTTGCTTTCTGTTCTATATGGCAGCCGATGTTAAACTTACAATAGCATAATTTTAAGCTTATTATTATTGGCGTAGTCAGTCATAGTCCTATAATATGGAACAAAACGACTCTGGTTTCAATTATTATAATACGAAGGTACATACTCGTACGTATCGCTGACGAGACATTTGGGTATTGCTCGCGAAGTCGCGACCTTTGCAGAAGCTTAGTTTTTAGAGTTCCGTATCCAAAGGGTATAAACGGGATATACCAGGCTGTATCTCATAAACTGTGATAGCTAGAAAGTTGAAATTTTCACATATGATGTATTTCTGATGCCGCTATAACAACAAATACTAAAAACAGAATAAATTAAAATTTTAGAAGCGGCTCAAATACAACAAACTTGATTTTTGCCGTTATTAGCTTGATATTAATAGCGGCAACAGGTTGACCTTTGAGGTATTTAGTTTTAAAATAAATTAATATTATTTTTTGGGAGGGGGGGCTTACGGCACGTAACCCTTCGTGTGCGAGTCCGACTCGCACTTGGCCGACTTATTCTTTTTGCGAGACGAAACGTGCAAGCTTCCTTGATGTCACGATGTTTAATGTCGTACGTGAATCTATGAATTTGATAGCCTTAAATATGTAGTTTATTATTATTATATGGTAAGTACTTACCATATAATGGGTTATACAGAAAAGATGTAAAGCCAAAAGGGGTGATTTAGAATTATAACATTGTGAATAACTTTTACTATGGGCCTCGTGATGGTGCCCCATGGGTTACGTCTATAGAAGTATGTTCAGTAGTAGAGTATTAAAGACTGATACAAAACAAAGAAAAGGCAATGAAATTTCAAAGTGCTGTTATTTCCAAATAATCACAGTACCTACTAGTATTATTTTACATATTGCGTGGATCCAAAAGAATAGAGTTTTGTAGAGCAACATTTCTTATTCCGTCAAAGCGAAAAAGAGAAAATGTTCATCTTCAAACATTATTTATTGCAAACTACACAGTAATTCAATCTGGAGCGGTTCAGGCCTGTTTTTATATTCATTTATACAAACCGCAAGGGATCCGACTGGCTGATTCACAATGTACGACACGATAGTTGGATGGAAGCCAAGGTATGCCGCTGGGGTAGTGGTAGTAATGCTTGCCTTATAAGACCGTAAATTTAAGGCCGGGTCCCGTACCAATAAACTTAACTTATGCACCAACGGATTTTTAAACCACATGTTTCGGAGAAGGAAACGTCGTGTGGAAATCTGCGTACGCTTTCAAAATAACCTTCCTATACCCACGTCAAATTTTGTAACAGCTATACCCGCGCACGGTGTCACAGACCGTAACTTCGGGACCCAATTTTTCTATTATTAGCAGTAGAAGCTACTTAGGTTAGGTAACATTTTTTCCGGTAGCTTTACGATTTAATGACAAAATAAATTTAATTAATTGTACAAATAATTTATTATTTTACTGACTATCAGACTTCGCGTAACAGCCTTCAAATATATCAAATTTTTGTTCAAGGGTATAAATAACTAACTAAAATCAGTTCTCAAAATCAGTTTAGTACCTTTTGAATTTAGACACGAGATGTAGTTATCAAGATTTTAGACCAAAAAAAAAACAATTTAATTAATGTGTAATCCATACAAACATTTCATACAGCCTCGGTGGCGCAGTGGTTAGTGACTCTAACTTCTGGATCAAAGAGACGCGGGTTTGATCCCCGCCCAGGGCAAATATTTATGTGATGAACATAAGTATTTGCTCTGTGTCTGGGTGTTATTTAGGTTCTATCTATATAAGTATGTATTTAAAAATAAGTATAATATATGTAGTATATTAGTCTCTGGCAGCCATATCACAAGCTTTGCTTAGTTTGAGGTCAGAGGCCGTGTGTATGATGTCCCAAAATATTTATTTATATATTTATTATACACATTTTTTGTTGCACGGGCATACGTGCAACACGCGCACCTGTAGACATCAAAGGGGAACTGAGAGATGTGCGGGCGACAGTTTTCTGCCGCCCGTACCTGTCTCAGTCCCCTTTGTCTACCCCCGCACCCCTGTACCCGCGCAGGCGAGGAGGACTATAGCAGTAGTGTAATATACGATAGTTGTATGTACCTAATGCACTATTGGAGGTCGTTGGTTACTTATCTAGAGGTTCCTCGAAAAATAAACATCATTATAATATTAAACTTACATAATTTGAGTAGAGATATAACGAGAATCTACTTATCTACCTACTAGTATATCTAAGGATAATAACTTTCAAGTGCTTTAATATTAATATCTACATAAAAAATTGTTTCTGGAATGGGTTCAAAGCCAAATTGTTCAAGATCAAATTGTTATTTTCCTTCCCTGATATTTTGTCGTGTCGCTAGTTGTAAAGAAGACTGCTGCTTCGGACTCCAGTCCTTTGGGTTAAAACAATGTAAGTTTCAGAATGTTAGTGTGAAACGTTAAAAATGTTTTGACGAATGAAAATGAAAATAAAATAAGAAGCAAATGCTTTGTGGTCTAGAATAGTGGAGATTCATAAAAAAGTAATGCTATTTCTACAATAAACGGTGCGATCCTAGAGTGTATAAATAAATAATAAGATTAAACCCCAAATGAAGAAATGAAGCACATAAAGAGATGTTAACAATTTCACGTCATTCAGACAAATTCAGGTCATATTATTTTGACAATCGTAGAAAATAATACCAGTAGTGTTGAGGTTATTAATATAAAAGTAATAGAAATTGTTTAAATTGTGTTACTACACAAGAATCTGTGCATAAGCTAGGCGTCTATAAAACAGAGGAAAATGTTGTACGAGAAAAACACCAACGAATATAATATTGAGCGTTGCCCATCTCGGTGTAGTACATCAATGGTTTTAGTTAATCTTAAGAGTGTTATTCGATTTTAGAACGTCTTCACTGTAATTACGAGAATGTTATTATTGACATGGCAATTCGACACCACTATGAGAAACCGTGGTGGTCTAGAGGTAGCGACACCCACTCTACAATCGTGAGGTCGTGGTTTCAAATCCCGGTCCCGTACTAAAGAGTTCTTTGGAATTTTACACCACTGGCTTTTCGGTGAAGGAAAACATCGTGAGGCAACCTGCATACGTCCGCATAAGAAATTTTATGGCATCTGTGAGTCCAATAACCCGCACTGGGCCAGCGTGGTGGATATGGCCCAATGACCCTTCGTGGGCAGGCCTACGTTCTGCAGTGGACTATTAAAAAGGCTGGTAATAAAAAAGTAACGAAGTTGTATTTACCTCGATATCTGTCTGGATTTCTATTTCTAAATTTCCCTAAAGTAGTTTATAAAATTAATTGCGATAGTAACCTCCCCCCTGACCTTCAGCCCCCTCCCTCCTTAGGGTTTACGATTAGCGAACGGTACGAGTGTATACGGCAACTTTTCCCAAAATACGGCAAAGTGGAGATATGGCAGCCCAGAATTTTTGTATAACAACACTGATTACAATAAAATTTAAGTGCAGCTTTTTTATACATGACAAGTTAATCCTTTATGAACCAAATTAATTCAACTATTTAGTTCACTAACTCGAGTAGTTGTGCTGTAATATCATTTATAATCTGAGACAAATCCCTACAAGTCTAGAGGACAAGTCATTAGTCTAAAACTTTGCTCCTGTCAAGCATTACAAGTCTAGGCTTTGTCAGCTTTAGGAACATTAACTTAAGATACTTTTAAGGCAGTGTCTAGGTAGTATTATCCAGTATATACTATAGTACAATATTAAAATAAATAGTGGGGGACATCTTACACACTACACTGTCTCTGACCTCAAACTAAGCAAAGCTTTTTATATGGCTGCCAGAAACTGATATACTACATATATATTTTTTAAATACATACTTATACAGATAATACCTAAATAACACCCAGACGCAGAGCAAACACCTATGTTTATCACATAAATGCTTGCCCTGGGTGGGAATCGAACCCTTTGATCCAGAAGTCAAGTTCACTAACCACTGTTCCACCGAGGCAGTCAGGTATTAGGATTAGTATACATTTTTTCTCTTAATAACGGCCATATTTTAAGATACAATTGTAAAAAGACTCTTTTTGTGATAAACATTTCAAAAATTGACGCGTTCGCAGGATTTGAACCTGCATCTCTCTGGAATTCCGGCCCAGATGCTTTGTCCAATTAAGCTAAAACGCTGTCTGCAAAAGCGCCGAATTAGTGAAAGTATTTTATCATTTTTACCAACTAGGTACTACATTGTTATAATTATAAATAAAATTGTGATAATTATTATGATCAATCAACCTTTGTCAACTCACAAATCACTCAAATATATCAGCTGTTCCATAAAAAGGGTGTCGTTTTTAGGGGTCTTATAGAGCTATATAAGATACAATACAACTTTTACTATGAGACTAACTGCGATATATCATGTAAAGAAATCAGCTGTTCTATGCAAAAGTTTCATTAACTCTGGACGAAATGATTTTATATTATAATAATGTAATATTTATGGATGTAAATTCGTATTATGATTGATATACGCTAGAGTTTCTAGAAATTCAATGCCTAAGTGCTCAAACGTAAAAACGTGTGAGAGAGACAGATGTGGCCCGATGAGAATTTGTTTTATATCTATGAAACAAACTTTTTTTGATTCCGTATATATTATGTTTTATTACAATATACTGCCTGATGTTGAGCAGATATGCGGTCTAGGGTGTCCACTTACCTAGAAGATACCTATTTACTCGGGATTTGAAGACACCCAAGTTGTACCTAGGCAAAGTGTTCCAAATTCTGACTGTTCGTGTGAGGAATGAGGATTCGAACGAAACGCTTGGTTCTGATGCGCGGAATGTCCACCATAAAAGGGTGGCGCTTTGGTCGCGTCGGTCTAGCCGTACGATAAAATAAAGGGGCAGGTGGGACCAGATTGTGCAACTCCTGGGCGCACTCTCCGAAGTGTATCCGATAAAAGGCCGACAAACACGCTACCTTACGTTGATGCTCGAGACTTTGCAGCTGCGACTTAGTCAATGTGTCGTTGTCAATCAGTCTCCTGGTTCGCCTCTTAATCGACTTCCAGAGCTTCCAGTTGATATTTGGCAGAGCCATCCCAAAGTAGTATTAACTCAAAGTATCGTAAGTAAGTCGCACATATGAAAACCATTTTTTACCTTTTCTGTTCTAGTTAAGTAGCCGGATAATCGGTGATAGTAAGCTTGTCGCTTCCAAACTGGAAAGCCTGAAATACAGGCGTAAAGTAGACTGTGTGGCAATAGAAAATAGGCTCCATTCCGGCGAGTGTGCGCTCGAACTCCACGACCTATTCCTTCATCTCCTTTTCACAATAGAACAAGCCGGAAGTCGCTACATAGTCATCCCTACATAGTCGACGTACCACCTGCTCGTACTAAGCAACTCGCTTCTTCCTTCATAATGCGGACCGCCAGGGATTGGAATGCCCTGCCTCCATCATTGTTTCCTGACAATTACAATTTGGTTGTCTTCAAGTCAAGAGTGAATAGGTATCTTCTAGGTCTACATGCTCCATCTTCGGCTACAACTTCGGTTTCCATAAGGCGAGTTGGTGACTAAATGTGGCCCTATTATGCATGAATATAAAAATAATGACTTTTGAGGCAACTGTGATGAGCATAGGTACATGTGAAAAATTTGGCGTCACCATGAACGTCAATCTTCAAATTCACGTGAATTGTAAGTAGTTCGGATAAAAAAAATTGATGCATTGATCATCACATTATTTATTGGTACCGGAAAAATACCGCAAATATTGACTCTATCCTACGTCTGTTTACTTTACCTATGTAAACCAATGCTTGGATAGCATAAAAATGCTAATTGGCATAGAATAGGTTGTAGCTCGATCAGATGTGACAAAAGTAGATATTTGTAACGGTTGCCTATTTTTGCTTAAGATTTTCATTGCAAAAAAGTATGGAGCTTAGACTATAATAATTTTGTACTGAAGAGTTCGTCCAGGTTTACACGTAAATTGAAACTACAACTGTTTTTGTACAGCGCCCCATGTGGAAACGAGGAAGAACTAACCAAAATGTTTTGAGCCACACGCGAACGCTAACGCGAAAGTTTAAGTAAACTACGCAAAACCTGGACCAAGGGCTCTGTACCTACCTGAATATTATTAGCTTTAAAGTTTACTTGTTTTGTAAAAATATATGATTTAGTTATTATTTTCTTTAGTATTCGCCTACATTATATAATATTAATAAAATATTTGACGTTTCTAATAGATGAGAAGATATTGAAACCATCCAAATTTTCAAAATTACACGCATTTTGATTAATTAACCTACTACAATGGGTTTTTAGTAATTCAATGCTTATGTGTAATTATACCTACTCAAACTTGCATATTATAGTTAAAATGCCTTAAGAGTCTAGTAGTTTTTATTACGTTCAAAGGAGCATGGACTTCTATGATCCTTTTTATTCTTTGATAAATATATGACGTTAGAATGTCACTCTTGGCGTAGCGTCATACGAGTATGTCCGGAACCCTGTATCAGTCTCGTGTCTTTTGCCATACCTAGAAGTCGGATTGTGGTGACATTAGTCGTCTAGGTATGTACCTATCATATTTTATCTATTGTTGTATTCTCAGAAATATGTAACAAAAAACAAGTTATCTTTTTTTAAATTTTTGATAATATTGCGTACATCTTACCTAACACGGTCTGACCCCAGATTAAGTAAAACTTATAATATATGTAGTATCCAGAGACTGATATACATATGTTGTATATTTTTGGATACATACATAAATAGATAATATATATCCAGACACGAATTAAAACACCCATGTTTATCTATCTCAAAGATGCTTGGGCTGGGTGGGTATCGAACCCACACAGAGCCACAGGAGCCAGAATCACTAATCACTGGATCATCGATTATAATTATTATTATCCTATATTATTATTATAAATTAAATATCCGTTATTAAGTCAATATAATAGAGAAAATAACAAAAAAACATCATATAAACAAAACTTATTAATTAAAAAACAATGTATATATTGTTACATCCAAATATGTTGCTGTTTCGATAAATATAAGAAATACATGTAGAATCGATATTTTTTTATAAATCGGTTGAGAAAGAAATTCAGTAGTTTAATTTACTAAATCAAGATTGGAATTAAACTACGATTAGAGATCGATAAAATAAACATTGATCTGTTGGTTGATAATAATTTTTCACTAAATATTTATTAATTTTCTATTTTAATCGCACTTGTTAGGTTTATGTAGCACGGCACCGGTACCCTATTCTGACTTTTATAGACTCAACAACTCATATTCTATTAAAATGAATTGAAGGCATCATAATACCACACCTCTGCATTTATAACCACTGTTATTCATTATGAGAATCGTAAAGATTATAATTTTATGCTATTCATAGATGATAAACGTAATACTAATTTCGTTAAGAAACCTAACTGCCTTATAGTCCGAGATCCCACCGTATTCTATCCTACTATTATTATAAACGTGAAAGTTTGTGAGGATGGATGGATGGATGTTTGTTACTCTTTCACGCAAAAACTACTGAACGGATTGAGATGTAACTTTGCAATAATATAGCTTATATATCAGAATAACACATAGGCTATAAATTATAATTATATATTGCGTGTGCGGGCGAAGCCGCGGGTAACAACTAGTATATTATGTGTTCCCGCTCATAGCGTACACGGTTCAAACAATTTTTTTACGTAATTATATGAATATAAAAATATATTTAAATAGGGTTGCCTTGCGAAATTTGGCCACAAATATTTGAAATTTAATAATGTTTCATTAATTTATAGGAAAACATATCCTTCGTTTTTTTTTATATAAATGTATTCAATAGTAAAATTCATGTTAACCAGGTTGCCTTGCAAAATGTGATTTTAGTATTTTTGATTGAAAAGAGTTTGGTTGTTTTTTGACAAAACTTTTCATTCACTTCTTTTTTAGATACATTAAGAATCTTAAAATATATCTTATACAAGGTTGCCTAGCAAATTGTGGCTTCTAATTTTTATCATTTCATTTTCCAAATTACGCTAGGCAACCAAGTATTTATATATTTTTCAACACACTTGCTCATAAAGTGGCTCTAATTTCACCGCATATAATTATCTCCGTCCTGTCTAATCGCCATTGTAGATCGAATGAAAACTATAGTTTTCGTATTTTTGTTAGATCTTTGTCACTGCCAGGGGTCCTGACAAAAAATATTATGACGCCGCACGGAAACTACTGTAGTTTCCGTTTTCATATAAACTTATTAAGCCCTGAAGTGGTGTGAAAAATTAACACTTCTTTTGACGTGATAACGTCTTATAAATCCATGAACGCCTGCTGCACTTATGAAAAAGTGTCACGTTCCACCTGAGCCGCACGTGCAAGCGAGAGCGCGGAACAATCTGTAGAGAGGCACGATTGTCGCGTCCGGCTTGTTTCGGTTGTTGATTGAACAACGTTTTCTTATGACGTTATCACGTAATATTACCGCCCGTAAATCGACTTTACACACAACCAAATTTTTGACCGACGAACCACCTTAGGAGGTATACAATTCGACGCGTATATATATTTTTTTATGTATTACCACGCATAACTTTTTTCATAGTACTCCGATTTCAATAATTATTTTTTATTGGAAAGAATATACTTTGAAATTAGTCCCATTTAAACCTTATCGAAATCGGCTGAGCCATTTTTGATAAACCAACAATAATGTGAAAAATGCTACATCGATCGTGGCAAAATATTCGCGAAGTCTGTGCACGGGTGAAGTCAGTCATGCTATTTTTTGCAAAAAATAATCTTGTTTGAGGAAGTATAAAAACGTAATAGGTTCTTGATTTCTGACGTTATTTCATTGTATATTGTTGTTCGAGTCAAATATAGCGCTACTTGACGTATACTTGTAAGTTCCTAGCGTCGGAACCAAAGGTTTGTTGACTTTGCTATTAAGTAAAACACATAAGTTTCAGGGTTAAGTTTATTTACTGTACAGTGAGTACACACTGTGTAGGCAAAGGTAGCTAACATGTTCGAAGGTTTTGTTAATATTAGGATGATTTTGCAATACCTGCAGGGTTTTTTTTAAATAGTGTACTAAGTCGATAGGGAGTGATCCGGATCATCATTATGAACAATTTTTACTATGGGGCCAACCCAGAATACAATAATCAGATATTTCAGATATTTTGTCAGTTCCGAGTTATTGTTGTATGGGACTGCTGTTTCATTTTTAGGGTTCCGTACTTCAAAAGGAAAAAAACTGAACCTATATTAATAGGTTCAGTTATCTGACACCTTATAGGATCACTTTGTTGTCCGTCTGCCCGTCTGTCCGTCTGTGTGTATATCAAGACTCTTTATCTCGGGACACGTAAAGATATCTGAGTTGAATTTAAACTGTATAGGTATGTCTATGGTCTCTTACAGTTGTGTAAAAGAAAAACTTCTCAGTTATCGTTTAAAAAAGTTAGAGCCGTTTATGTCGTAAAAACCGCATATTTCGACACTCACAAAAATTAAAACCTACAGGGTACTTCCCGTTGACATATAACTATGAAATTTGGCGAGAAGCATTGTCTCAGAGTACACATATAGGAATAAATCTGAAAACTGTACATTTTTATTTAAATCACAAAAAATAGAGCATCAAAATTCACAAAATATGGGTTCAAAATTCAAAGTGAGTAATTCGTATCATGTAAGGTATCATTTAAAAGAACTTCATTAGCACATGCTAAAACAGGTTTTTAATTATTTTAATAATGTGCTTGTACGGAACCCTCGATGTGCGAGCCTGACTCGCACTTGTCTGGTTTTTTTTTTCAAAATCATGTTGACTCCATAGTAAATAAAAGTTGTTCTTAATAAGTAATTATGTCCTGAATCCCTTTTGCATTAATACACCATTTGGTTCTTTTGTAGGTTTTTTTCAATTTGTTTATATTTTTGTATTAAAAAATAATGTCTAAATATTTCTTAGGGTTTGTTGAATTATTTTACCAGGATAACATGACCAGGTTAACGTAACGGAATAATATAGGCCTATATAATTACCTTGTACATGTAATATTTTATTTTTCGCAAATATACTATTTTGTAAGAGGTAAAAACATTGACAATAAGTGCGAAAACGTGCTTACCTCGTAATAATGTGCTTAGAATTTAGACTAAGTTCAAGGAAACATTGCAAAGTTTTCCATCAGGCATAGGACGTCCACGGCTGGACATAGGCCTCCTCTTTGGATCTCCAATAAGACCGGTTGGTAGCTGCTTGCATCCAGCGTGATCCTGCGGTCATAGTAAGGTCATCCGTCCACTTTGTGGGTGGAACTCCTACTCTGCACTTGCCGGAACGTGGTCTCCACTTGAGAATTTTTCGACCCCATCGGTCATCAGTCCTCCGCGCTATGTGTCCTGCTTACTGCTATTTCAACTTGCCAATTCGCAAATGTATTGGGTTCAAAAATAAGTTTTTTTTTTGTTTAAATATTGTGTCAAAATCGTTCCATTTGCTACGATGCTTAAATAAACACTGTAAAAAATATTATTATTTAGCAAGAGTATACCTTAATTTTAAGCGGAAAGTGCGTAAAATAGATCTTCATAATTAACAACTTTTACTATGGGGCCGACTCAGATTTCGGACACACAAAGGAATCGACAAAATTTGAAGAACAGCTGATTTTTTGTCGGATTTTGTGTTGTTCATAACTTTATACTCTGAATCACTGTCTTTTGGCTTAGTGAACACTTTCTGAACAACCCTGTGTGTGAATAAACAATTACCTATACCTACTTACTGTCTGATTTCGATAATTCTTTTTTTATTGGAAAAAATATGGGTCCTATTTAAATTTAATCGAAATCGGCTGAGCCATTTTTGATAAATTAACAGTAATGTGAAAACGCTACATCGATACGTGCGAAATATTCGCGAATTCTGTACACGGTTGAAGTCGGTCATGCCATTTTTTGCGAAAAATAGTTATTTATATGATATATGTAAACAGGGCTATATGCCCTGTTTACATATATCATAATTATTATGCGTAATAAAATATATGACTTGATTTGATTATTTAAATCATGATTATATTAATAAAACTCAAAGGGTCAAGCAATCATTGCAGTTGTTACGTGTTCTGTATAATTAAATTATTACGTCTATCTTTCAAATCTAAATTGAAAATAGAATTCTTATAATTATTATAATAATATGACAATAACAAGAACACCAGTAATTATAGCAAGGTCAACTGGTGTAAAGTACGTAGAGCGGTAAGACCCCGTCGTACTAACCGATGCAGTCATTGTCATTATAGTCCTGGAGTCAGCGTTCAAGAAATACAAAGTATAGTTGAGTATTTCCCATTGTCACACCGGTTATCGTCATTTTGTGGCTCATTTTAAGATTTGATTATAAGAATTTTGATTTATTTTTCCAAATTAAGCTGTAGTGCTTAATATGCCGATTGACCGCGTATATATTATTCATAGGTAGTTCTTAAGTTTTATATTATCTTTGACAGTTGGATATTTAAGAAAAACCTTTTTAGGAGATTGTCCTATCATGGTCATATATGCACCGCGACTAAGCACGGTTAAGAAATCTAAGGTATCAAAATCTCTAAGGCACTGCCTATAAGTCTTTTGAAAATCGCAGCTAACGTGTTAAAGTAGTTTTAGCTGTAGTCAAGTCAAGTCAAATTCTCTTTATTTCGTAGACAAATTACATGTTCTTGAAAACGTCCGTTAACAATGCTTTTATAATATGCTTATAGAATTATTACTTAAAATTAAATTTCTTTTCAAAATACTTAAAACTTATCAAAATACAACTAAAATATGTCAAATACCTACAACAAATTAACAAAACTAAATTAATAATAAAACAAGATTAATACAATAGAAACAAAAATAATAAATGTCAGTGTCATTTGACAATTTGGATGTCAACAGGTACAGATACGAAACAAGTAGCATTTAGCATTGTATGTAGTGTTATGTACAATAATATTTTGTTGTACATAACACTACAACAAAGTATTGTTGTACATAATACATGCGCTTACCCTATCAAAAATAATAACTAGTACTTTTATACGTTACCAGCTCTTGGTATACAGATGGTGCCTAGCATTAGGTCAATGTAATTTATGTTGCGGTTACTTATATGGAATTGAATGGGGAAAACGTTTTATTTTATTTCTGGTCTTCTAGTGTATTGGACGGGTAAGAAGTGCCGACTTGTAACTTTAGTGTACCTATATATATATATATATATATATATATATATACGTATAATATATAGCAAAATATCTGTGGTTCATTAGTTTTACGCCAAAAATGGTCTGTACTCTACTGTACCAGCCTTTTTAATAGTCCACTGCAGGACGTAGGCCTACCCACGAAGGGTGATTGGGCCATATCCACCACGCTGGCCCAGTGCGGGTTGGTGGATTAAAAAAAATGGTCTAATCGACTTCAATCGTACAATATTTATATTGGTAGTTTGATCGAATAGGTGTATTCTATTTTTGAATGATTGTTATTCGACTAAGCCGATTTCGATAAAACTAAAACAGGACTATCTCTAAACTATGATCTACCAAACAAAATATACCTACTTAATCATTATAAATTGGTTCATAATTGGCGAAGTAATCCATACAAAAAAACATGGATTCGAATGGAAAACCTCCTTTACGAGGTTGGTTACAAAGTACTCACATTATGAAAAAAACTGCTTGTTTAAAGAAAATTTCCATTGTTTTAGGAAAAACAAAAATAAGGTAAATAACTAATCAGCCATGGAAGTGATACCACACCACCCTCTGATCGGTGTCACCCAGGACTCAGTGAAGAAAGTTAGGCAGCTGTACGGGATCGAAGATGTGAAAAGAATCAAGGAGAGCCTGAACATCATTGAGGATTGGCTGCGGAAGCAGCCGCATCTGGCCCACGCTGCGGAGTATATCAGTATGTATTATATTACTGCCTTTGAATAGTCCCCTGATGCTGAACACACTTAGAGTTAGAGCTACCAAAGAAGAGCCATTGGGCTATAAACCCTGGACTAGTCCTGTGTTCCGAACTTACATACGTCATCAAGTTTCTTTTACGGTCGTACCTATACAGTTTGCATCGCGATGTTCTCTTGAGTCGAGTAGGCAGTGTATCAAATTCATGTAAGAATAAGTGATTGATACGTGACTGGGTTTGAATCTGACACAAGTTTGTAAAGAGCATTCTCTCACGTGACCACCACGATTCACACATAGTACTGTACTGTGTCAGCCTTTTTTTTAATAGTCCACTGCAGGACGTAGGCCTATCCACGAAGGGTGTTTGGGCCATATCCACCACGCTGGTCCAGTGTGGGTTGGTGGATTCACATACGCCATCGAATTTCTTCTACTGATTTATGTAGCTTGCCTCACTATGTTTTCCTTCACCGAAAAGCCAGCGGTGTTAAATTCCGTACATAAATTCTAAAGAACTCATTGGTACGGGACCGGGATTTGAACCCACGACCTCACGATTGTAAGCCGGGTGTCACTACCACTAGACCACCTTTTACCACTGGGCTTCACACCTGAACTGTATGTCACACATAGTAAGTAATTACAATTAGTAAGTTCGTAAAGGCCGGGTGACTATTACCTGGTGTCAAAGCTTTTAAACCGCCTAAAGGCCTCTGGTGTACCTAACGGTAAACGGTTAAAACAAGCGAGACCCACCTCGTTATAAAACATGTATGGTAAAATATAAGTGCGCACCGCACTTACATTACAGTCTTATTGTTCGATAGATTTGTTCATAAATGTTAAAAAATAATAGAAACTTAGTTACGACATTGCTTTAAATTATGTAATGATGAGAAACCATTGCCAAGACAAACCAGATCTAGGTTATTATTTAAGTTTATGAAAAAAATAAAAATAATAATATGTAAACAACCTAACTACGATAGCGTGACAATAGCCTTCACTTGTGAATACTACCCACAGTCATCCATTTGGAGACTGACTGTGCCTAACTATGCCTAACTTCGGTGATTGCCCAGAAACAACTGGTCATAATGCTACGAGCGCTACAAAGTTATTTATCTAGTTTCTTATTTTGTTTCAGATCAAACAATGCTGGAACGAGTATTCATAATAGCAAAAGGATCCATAGAAGGAACAAAGAACCGCTTGGAGAAGTTGCTGACATGTCGAGGGATGATGCCGGATCTCAGCTTGCACAGATCAATGGACGAATTTGAGAATCAGTGCGATGTTGTGTTAGTACTCCAGTTTTTTCAGTTTAAAAGTAAAAAAAAAACCACATCAAAACCTAATTAAGTACAGGTCGAAACTTACAACTTGGCAGCTGTGATGTTAGCTATAAGCTGCGGATTATTACCCAATCCTCGCGCAGCAAATAAGTTTTGTTTTTTTTTTTTATTTCAAGTAGGTTTGCGTTTGACTACACACTGCTTGATGTTTAGTTTTTGTGTATGTTCATCGATAATTTCGCCAATTGTGAACCGAATCGAAAAATCTTTTTTAGTTCGAAAGGGTATATATACATCCGAGATCGTCCCATTTAAATTTAACAAAAATCGGTTGAGCCGTTTTTGAAAAATCAACAATAATGTAAACAATTCGAGCGAAATATTCGAATTTTGTACGCGGTTTTACCATTTTTTACGAAAAATAATTATTTTTACTAGATGTTCTTAGCGATCAATAAAGTTAAGCAACGTATGTCACGATTACATTTCGGGTGGGACCATGGTAGGTATTTACAACTGAGCGCTGCCGAAGCTCGGATAACACGTTACATTGTAGGTCTCGGTTTTACCCATTTAGCCATATCATAAGCTTTCCGGTATAAAAATTTATATGAACACCGGATACAACTCACGACTGACTGTCGGGGGCGCGCGTATTCCCTGAAGAAGGAGTACTAACTACTCTGTAACCGACGCATAGCGGCTCGACCGGTCAAATAATCGTGAGTTGTATCCGGGGTTTCTTATAAATTTTAATAATGAATCCTCACGCTAGTTTTAATGAAACTTTCCGGTAGCTTAAAAACTGACTCTAGGGCTACGGCTTATACGAACTTATTTCTCGTTTACTATTCTACAGCGTTAGTGGCTCCACTAAATCCATCTATATTAGGCAGATAACCACATTATTTATAAATATCCATTCATATCAAAATTATCTTTGAAATTATATTTGTTATGTTTTTCTTACTCTATTCCTTGTTTCACAGAAGATACGTGCCTCTACCGAAACTGCATCCAGTAGACCAGTCCAGGGTCATGGTGACACAATTCGCGACTGACAAGTTGGATCCCTTCAGCCTGCTGTCATACTTCAGATACTGTTTTATGGTAAGTCTGTGAAACTCTCGTAGATTTGTTTGACTGGCATCTATCATATTCTGTCGATCGTATAGCAGGTGCCCCGGTTATGGTCATTTTGGTGTTAAAATTATTGCATAAATGGTAATTATAAACATTGTAACAACATAAATATGACTTTGGAACTGGTCTGATGTGAAGTTATTTACTTTGATCTCTATATACATTTTTGAGGAATCGAGACAAATTATCTAAAGAGACATTTTAAAAGTTTTTTTTTATGATTTATTATCAAACAATTAATTAGAAAGCAATTGGATCATCCACAGACCCTTGAAGGTCTAAAGATAATCCAAGTGCTCAAGCCCACTGCCAGTTGGCAGCGTGAATAAATTAAATTAAATATTGTTTGTGTATCTCAAATTATAATTATGTTTTTAAAATATTATTTGAACATTAAATTGTGTAATTAATCGTTATAATTCAAAGTGGCCTCAAATGATACTAAGATGGCCACAACCAGGGCATCTGCCCGTCGTATAGACAACAAGTGGAACAATGTACCTATGTGTATGCATTTGAAAACCAAAGGAAAATCCCAAATACAGAAAATGGTCGCTGCAGCCGACCTTGGCGTGAAAAGTATCATGCATAACCTTCAAAGGCAACTTTTTTTATTTTTATTTTTTTTTTATTGGGAAATTACAAACCACAGACTCCAGGGTCTGTGCCTTTTGTTTACTAAAATATTTAATTATTCGATTTTACTGTACAAAAAGAGTTAGTACAATAGAGATGGGTTAGTTTAAATTTTAGCCTTATTTAGTAGTTTCGGTGCATTGCGTGAATGCCACGAGCAAACCGGCGACCCGCATGCAGCACCCGATCACGAGTGTGACGCATGTGCCAGCCATCGCTGTCCTCGACCATATTTTAGGGAAGAGAACGACCCGACACACGACGCCGCCGCAAGAAGGAGCCATCGATGGCGAGAATGAATGCTCAAGGCATGCACGCAATGCTAAACTCTAGATATTACACACTTGCTATGATTTATTTTGTGAAAGCGATCATTCGCAGAGTCCGAGGCTACGACTCTGTGTTACTCGGTGGTTTCAACTCTGCTTGTGATCACTCCCATGTCCTTCTATAACAACTCTGTTGCCTCCTCCCGGCCCAGAGCCTCCATTACCGCCTCGTTCCGATCTCTGATGGCCATCTTTGATGGCCCTCAATGACGCGGAAGATGCTCGCCGCACGAATCGGCTAATAGCATCAACTTCGATGTCGTCGGCGTAGTAAATGAAAGTTCCTTCAAAGGCAACTTTAGCACATCATCAAGATACCATTTTTACCTTATTAAACATCATTGATTTTTACTGCAGCACCAACCTTGAAGTTTAAAACTTCAAGGTTGGTGCCATCAATAGCCATTCCATACAAAAATACGATTCATTGACGTTTGACATAAAAATATGGATATGGTTTTGGTTTCAGAGATAATCCCATTGCAAACAAATCCGTACCCAAAAGGTGAAAACGGGACCCTAATACTAAGACTCCGCTGTCCGTCGGTATATCTGATGTATTTCTGTTGCCGCTATAAAATCAAATATAAACATATAAAAAAATAAAGGGTACTGACGTACTATACAAAAAATTGAATATTCCTATAATAATAAGGCCTCTTTTCGCTCGATATTAATAACGGCAACAGGTACCTAGATATACTACACTTGATATATTCACTTAATATTTAGTTAAATATGAACTTCAAAAATAAATAGTTAAATTAAAATATATTAAGGGGAACTCCCATACAATTAACATGATATTTTGTTCGTCATAATAACGGCAACAGGAACATTTTTGAAATATTTACAGAATATTAAGTTGTATGTTCCTTAAAAAATATATAATAAAATATATTAAAGGGGACTTCCATACGGTACGGAACCATTGGTGCGCGAGCCCGACTCGCACTTGGCCGATTATCATTTTGATGTATCTAAGTTACCGTTCTATAACCCTTTATAGTACCTATGGTCATGCCTTCACTTAAAATAACGCATAGTAATGATATTTGTTCGTTTCGAGATAATTATTATGGATATATAAATAAAATATTGAGTTTGCCTTCTCTGTATTTTTGTGAATGCTAGTCTTAAGGTGGGCACACACGGTCAGTTAAGCTGATCAATTTTTCGCGTCAATCCAACTGGGAGCTCATTCAGTTAATGAAAAGGTGGGAATTGGTGGTTCCATATTTGAAGACAGTGGAGCCATGATATTTCTTCGATAACTTGTGTTAAGTGTTTCAATTTTTCATGAGAAATTATCGGAACCAAAGTTGTTTGAAATGTAATTTTCGACAACTTTGATTCCTATCAACTTTTTCTAGGATCGATATTTTTTAATAAGCCGGTGGTGCCATGATGTTCCTTCGATAACTTGTGTTATTTCAATTTTTCATGAGTAATTATCGGAACCAAAGTTGTTTAAAATTTGATTACCTACAACTTTGATTTCCATTAACTTTTTCCAGGATCGAATTTTTTTTAATAAGTTTGTGGTTCTATTTTGTTTCTTCCATAACTTGTTATTTCAATTTTTCATTAGATATTATCGAAGCCGAAGTTGCTTGAAGTTTGATTTCCTACAACTTTGATTCTCATCAACTTTTTCTAGGATCGATATTTTTTTAATAAGCCAGTGGTGCCATGATGTTTCTTCAATAACTTGTATTATTTCAATTTTTCATGAGAAATTATCTGAACCACAGTTGCTTAAACTTTGATTCCCATCAACTTTTTCCAGGATCGATATTTTTTTTAAAGTTAGTGGTTCCATGTTGTTTCTTCCATAACTTGTATTATTTAAATATTTCATGAGAAATTATCGGAACCAAAAATGTTTTAAATTTGATTTCCTACAACTTTGATTCTCATTAACTTTTTCTAGGATCGATATTTTTTTTAATAAGGCAGTAGTGCCATTTTGCTTCTTCCATAACTTGTGTTATTTCAATTTTTCATGAGAAATTTTTTAAACCCAAAATGTTCGAAATTTGATTTCCTACAATTTTGATTCCCATCAAATTTTTCAAGGATCGATATTTTTTTTGATAAGACGGTGGTGCCATGTTGTTTACAATGGCACCACTGTCATATTCGAAAAATATCGATCCTACAAAAGTTGATAGAAATTAAAGTTGTAGTAAATCAAATTCCAAACAACTTTGGTTCAGATATTTTTTGTAAAAAATTGAAATTACGCAAGTTACTGAAGATTCAGTTAAACATCGAAGTGGTACAAACATGCAAACCATCGCAGTACCTATCGCCAATATTTGACTACGTTAAGACCCCGCCGCAATAATATGATGAACTGATGCGATCATTTCATCATGTGTGCCCAGCTTCTGGTAGTTGTTTATACATGGAGCCACCAATTCCTACCTTTTAATTTACTGAATGAGCCCCATTTGGAGTGACGCGAAAAACTGATCAGTTGAACTGACCGTGTATGCCTACTAACTCACCTTTAGACGTTAGGTTTGCAAGACTTGCTACCTTCATTATCGTAGATTACTCATTGTCACTTCAATTTTAATTTTACATAAATACGATCTTATGTTTCACGGGATTTCTGCTTTTCAATGTAGGTAAAAAAAATGTATGCCAAGGGCTCAGCCTAGTTTGATGCCCATTGGAAAGACACACAGATAGACTGTTTTTATAATCACTACATACGAGTAGGTAGTATAAAGCAAAGTCGCTATTTCTGTGTCTGTCTGTCTCTCTATCTGTATATTCTCTTATATCTTCCAAACTACACAACAGATTTGAAAGCGATTTTCACTATTTTTGGAGTGTTTCAACGAGAAGGTTTGCAGCTATGACAATAAATTGTACCTGGGTGAAGCCGGGACGGGCAGCTAGTTAGTAAATTATTATGTAATTTAACCCGTTATTACCTGAATTATTATGCAGTATCGAATTATTTATTATTTACTAGTTTTTACCCGCGGCTTCGCCTGCATGATATATTTGATTTTTGACGCAATATCATTATAATTTATAGCCTATGTGTTATTCTGATATATAAACTATACTGCAAAGTTTCATCTCAATCCGTTCAGTAGTTTTTGTGTGAAAGAGTAACAAACATCCATCCATCAATCCTCACAAACTTTCGCGTTTATAATATTAGTAGGACAGGATTTTAATATATTGTTAGAATCAAGTTATTTAATTTGTTACAGATTGGTGAATACAGAATAAACTTTGACTACAGTGCTGCAGAGAGATATATTATTGACATGAAGAATATCCACGTTGGGCTGCTAAGTAAAATTAATCCTGTTGTTGTGAAAAAAGCTGAAGTATTATGTACGGTAAGCACATTTATATTAGGTACTCCTCTTCATAGTTATTCAATAAAATTTGAACGCTTGTAGGGTGCCCTATAAAATTTAATAGCTTTTTGTACTTAGGTATATCTTATTTTTTTATTTTAAAGTAACGGAGAAATGGGTTTTAAATAATCCGTTTTTATCACAATTCAATTAATTTTCTGAACAAAAACTTTCCTGCACTAATTTGTCGGTTAGCGTAACGTCGAGTGATTTATAAATGTTGATAGAGCGTATCACAAAATAAAGGTATATAGTGATTTGTTGGCACACGAGGTAAACCGGTCGGTATTATACTATAGATAAATTATTTATACTAAGGCATAGAATCCGGAACATATAATTACTATACTATTTCCGCAAATGTTCTAACGGAGCAAGACGTAAGTTTTTTGTAGTAGGTAAGTATGTGAGAATTTAATGCAATTATGATGTCACGAACTTGCGGAATACCTATCTACTCGTAATGCCATAATTTACATCTATTCTATTGGTCTAAAAGCAGTAATAGTATATTATTGTAGTTGCTTCCCAATGAATTCCATAGAAAATTCCATGAAAATTTCCATGGAATTTACTAATAAAATAATTAGGTACTGTGATGCCCCGTCATGATATCGGCCATTATTTTATGCACATGATAATTATAAGGTGTAAAACCTTCCTATACGAAAATACTCATTCTTTTTCTTGGTTTTATTTCCTTACTGGTAATGATTCATGAACTCTGACACCAGAGAATACCATTGGTTTCAGTCTTTTACAATCTCAAAATTTACAAATATCATTTTCAGGAGGGTTTCGGCACAAAAATCAAAGGTATCCACATCCTGAACGCTACAACTTTTGTCGACAAACTGATCTTCATCTTGAAACAAGCCCTAAGAGAGAAGGTAGCCAGCAGAGTCCATGTTCACAACACCTTCGAAGACTTGCACAAACACATACCGAAAGAAATACTTCCTAAAGAGTACGGTGGTGATGAAGAGTCGTGTGAGAAATTAAGTGGTAAGCTAAAACTATTTTTCCTTAACAAAAAGACAATAGGCCCAGAAGTTTACTTTTGAACAGATTGCCCACTAGACTAGGACGTAGGTATGCGTCACGATCACGAGACATTGAACATCTACGTCAGAGCAAAGGTCTAGGTCTGTAATATTTTACTCAAAATATTTACTTACATTTAGTCTTGCAGAACAAGGAAGTGAGTAGCCAACCTTACTGGACAGCGGCAGTATATAAATTTGACTTATGCCCTATACTTGCTCATGCCGATGTTACGACTACTGCAACTGCAAGTTTAACATAGTAGCACAAAGGCTGAAGACGCCTAATCAAGACGATTTATCCCACACGATTATTATGTCGCTTCTAACGTCATTGGTTACCCGTTTTTGTCCTCTTATCCTTTTTAAAATTATTTTTTTCTAGAGTGGGCAAAGAAGATTCTAGATTAGACCAGCTACCTGTGTCCTTCGCTAACACCCCACAGAGAAATCTCTAGTTTAGACAATTCAAAAGATTTTAGTTTTCCTTCTAACGCCTGTGAAAATTCATCTGACACTTGACCATTGTTTTAAAACAGGCGTTTATAATTCTTTATATATTATCAGAAACCTTTATTTTTCAGAACGATGGATAAAAATACTGAAAGGTGACGAGGCAACGAGGATAATCAGAGAATCAGATAACCTGGTCAGCGATGAATCTAAGAGACATACAGCCAAATTCAATGAAGAATATATGGGCATGCCAGGTTCCTTCAGAACTTTAACCGTAGACTAGTATTTTATTTATATTTATAATAATATCAGTGGTATGCTTTGTCGTGGCTAAAAATCTCTAAGGAAGCAGCTGCTCACTTTTCTACCCAAAAAATAAATCTAAAACATTAATATTTAATTTGATTAGGATAGGCAAAAACGTTTTGTAAAGTAGGCACTGACCACCCGAGTCCCCCTTATCGACGTCTATGGTGGTGTGAAAAATAGAAAGTATTTACTTTTAATTTTATTAGGGTGGGTTAGGACGTTTCTAGGGTGGGCTTTGAGCGCTAGTGCAATGTCTAATGGTGGTGTTAAAAATATAAAGTATTAAAATTGATTTGATAATTTTTATAGGGTGGGCAAAGATGTTTCTAAAGTCGACACTGACGGTACACCTATGGTGCGTGGTGGTGTGACAAGTAGAAAGCGTGGACTTTTATTTTTTTTAAATAAGTTTTTAAAGCAGGCTCTCGTGTCCGTGTCCTCCTTAGCTTTTCACACACCTATTGTTGTGTGAAAAATAGAAAGTATTAATTTCTATTTTTGGGGCCTTCATAATCCGTGCCTTCCACTTAGCTACCCCTATGTGGTGTGGTCATAGTAATGACAATAATGGGTTCCTTTTTTACCTTTTGGAGTACGGACCCCTAAACATTAAATTGAACAACAAAATACCTACTTTTTTAACAATTGGTTTTAGATGTACATAATTAAACTTATTTTGATTTATTGTTTCTTTACATATTTACATATTGTACATTCACATGATAGTACTTTTATGTTTAGTTTCAGCGCAACTTATTTTTATTTTATTTTTCATTATAATTATTTAATTATGTTACATACATGTAATAAATAGTTCTTGGATTATAAGTAAAGTATAGCTTAAAAAGGCTTCTCAAATGTAAAATTATATTTTCAGTTATTTACAATTCATTTTTTTATTGATTTGACTCTATGATAACTATACATTCAATAGTGTATTCAACACTAGGGTAATTAACTAATGTTGAAATAATAATTAAAAAAAATAAACATAGTATTTACCTATAAATTAATCTGTGTTTTTTATTACATCATTTAGGCTTTAAGACATTACATGCACTACTGAGTTTGCAAATACTTCTTTTGAAATAAATTTAAACTAAAGATTTATTTAGCGCCATTGATTCGCATTGTCATTTACCTATTCGCTGAGCATGGTAATACTGGATATATCCACTGCTCACACAAATACAAAACTCAAACAAAGCTCAGCCAGTAGTGTGCCTTACGTTTTTGATTTTATATTTGCAAATAAAAATTCATTCTTCAGTAAGAAGGCTTTTCAACTTTGAACAAACTTCATGTTTTTGTGACAAACAGAATTCATATTGATTCTACTCGGTAAGTATGCTCTGTAGTTAATAAACAGACTGTGTCTATATAAACTATTTTAATATTGAATTCAATGAAAGAAACGTTTTATTGTAATTTTCCAAGTTTGGGCAAATTACACGGGTAAGAACAGTTAGCCCAGTCGGGTTAGCATTTTAAATTGCAAAAATTTCCGGCAGCAATTTTTTTGCTGCAAACTTTAATTCACAAAGTCACAGGTAGTCTAGATCAAAAACAGTGACCAAATTCCACCGGTGCGTTTGCCGCCATCTTGAATTTAAAGGGAAATCTATATGTCTCGGTAATTTTCAACTTTTCAACAAAAATGGTACTAAACTTGTTGTAAATGTAAATCTCCACAATTTATTTCTTGCAAGTTTTTTCGTACGTACGATATTTTTCGACTTATACGCGATAAAAGTGTAAACAAAATAACATGTAAACTCTTAATATTGGTTCTAGAAAAAAAGTCGTTTGATCAAAATTTTAGGAAATTTAATTCTCTACAACTTTGTTCATATACATTTATGTCATAAAGTTAATAATAATCGAGATAACTAGATAAATACTTCAACACTTTTTTCGCGTATAACTTGAAGAAAATATCAATCTTACTAAAAAAAACTTGCAACAAATAAATTGTAAAAAAATACGTTTACAACAACTTTAGTCTTGACCATTTTTGTTGAAAAGTTGAAAATGGCCGAGATGTTAAGCAAAAATCACCCTTAATTTCAAGATGGCGGCTAACGCACCGACAGAATTTGATCGCCATTTTGGATTTAGACTACCTGTGACCCTCCTTAAAGGATGCAGCAAAAAAAATGCTGTCAAAAAAAATTGTAATACAAGATTTTAGTAGGTATTTCTAAGCAATCGATGTTTGCGAAGTTAAGCATCTTTCGGTGTGGTCACTCTTTGGATAGTTTTCGAGCCCGAATTTACAACTGAACGCTGTCGTGGTTCAGATTATGACACGTGAAATTGTGGGTCACGGTTGTTTTAACCGTTCAAAGGTCTTGCAAAAACTCTGACACCAGGGCTAGCCATTCGTCTTATACGATCTTAGTTACTTTATAAGCAGTTTTTTAACTTAGAACAAATTGTTCATGTCTATGTAACGAGCTAAATGTCCGCTAACTTACCTTCGTTAAGTAGATACTATATAATGTGTTCCATAGTTACAAGACTGTATTTGTTTAAACATTAAATTCAACGAGAGAAAAGTTTTATTGTATTAATCAACTTTTGGCGAATCACACGGGTAGGTAAGAACAATAATGAAATGAAATAAAATTGGTTGATAGTGAAATTGGTGATATAATGGATATTTTTAATCGTCTTGGGAACGCTAATGAATTTAGTGTGCTAAACTACTTATGCAATGTGAGCAGTAGATCATTTTTTTATAATTTGATACAAAATGAATATATCTAAAGATCAGGGTCTGTAGGTACCCGGATAGCTGGTAAAATTATAATTGACATAATTTTAACGTGTGACCACATATTATTTTATCTTGTTTTGACACGTAAACAAAATTATGCTGTGATGTTCTATACTGGCTCTTCTGGCCTTTCGCATTTAATAAGGAAATAAATTCTGATGGTAGTTGTTATTAGTATCAACTCACTTTACACGAGTAAATAAATTTTTCATGACCGTTTCCTAGCGAGTAAAAAATACTGCAAGCACCTTTTGCTTACTACTATAAAGAAGTAATAGATAGAAACAAAAGATGTTACAATTTTTATTTGTTAATAAAATATCGTTTCAGATATAACAAACCATGGAAGTAATACCTCACCACCCTCTGATTCAAATTACGCAAGAATCAGTGAAAAAAGTGAGACAGCTCTACGAAATAGATGACGTGATCAGAATCAAAGAGAGCCTGAACATCATTCAGGATTGGTTAGAGAAGCAACCTCATTTAGCCAAAGCTGCGGAGTACATCAGTATGTAGATGTATCATGCTAATTTTTGTTTTGTGAAGTTTAGTGTAATGTGCCTTTTAATCGTCCGAAATTGGATCCATTTTGCAGCTCTCTTTTCCCTGACAGAAAATTCAGTGGTGTGAAAATTAGTACATAAAGGACATTGGGTAAAGCACATAGAAGACTTGGCGTTGATTGTTTTATCCGAGCATAGCGTAACTATTGCTTGGTTATTGAAGTATATTTAATTAAATAGTCTATTTTATTTAAAGTGTCACAAACTTAAAAAATAACAGATTATTGATTTTCGTGTAACTTGTCGATGTCATTTTGATTTCTCTTGTATTATATGAGTAGAATGCGTGGAAGATGAATAAGTGAGATATTTCGGGTTCGTCTTCGCTTTTGAACTCGGCCTCGGTTTCGGCCTCGGCTTTGGTTTCGTCTTCGGCGTCGGCATCAGTGTCTGCGTTGGCTTCGGTTTCAACTCAGACTACTAAAACTACGTGGTCTATTAACCTCTAGAATAGTAGTACTATTCTAGAGGCGGCTCTGTACCACCGTGCACGCCCACTCATCGACTTGAGAAAACATACAAGCAGGTCAGCAAAAGTCTACAATAACTTGCCAAAAGTTATAAAGAATCCGCTAGCACGACGTGCATTTAAGAATTTGACAAAAGAGTGGCTTGTTGAGCACACATTTTATATGGTGAAGGAATCGTTAACTAAGATAGTGATATAAATATGTAATATTACGGACTTATTATATTTTTGTCATTATTCTACCATTTATGGCATATGAAAATACAGAATATTTAATTATTATTGACATTTAATTGATTTATTTGTTTGATTGAATTTATTTTCTCAGATTTTATTATTGGATTTTTTAAAATGCACTTTTGTTTTATTAATAACGAATCATACTATTATGTTTGCTAAGATATGTTAGTTTGTACTGATGTCCTGTAACTAGTTGTTATTAATAAAGAGTATGAGTATGAGATTTTTAGCTAAATATTGTATTGTTACAGATCAAGGATTGTTAGAACAATTATTCGTAATAGAAGAGGGGTCAATAGAAAGAACTAAAATCCGATTAGATAAGTTATTGACATGTCGAAGGATGATGCCAGATCTAACCTTACATAGATCTATGGAAGAGTTTGAATCCTATACTGATGAAGTGTTAGTATAATAGGAGATTATTTCGGTTCTTGGATGATAATCAGTTAAAGCGTCGATTATTCACTTTGCACTTTATTGCACACAATCACTTCACAAAATTACAAAACACACGACACAAGTAGTTTGCACAAAACACTTCACACTGGCACTGATATTCACACAAACTAGTCACTGAACAGTCTGAACAGATCACCCTTCACAATCACTGAAACGAAACGTTTTCGCTTCGATAGAAAACACTATAACTGAAACTGCCAAGGATCGGCAGGTCTATTTATATCCGGTACCACAGTCTAGAATCTACTAGATCATTTGCGACATTACTTGAAATAATAGGATGCTATTGTGTTTACAGGATAAAAGTTTTAGAAGCTCTATTGCTATTCAATACAAAAACACCAAAACAAAACTAATACAATAGTTTCGGGCGACCCACGACCGCAGATTATGTCATTACAGTTACTACTCGCACTTTAGATGTAAACAACTCGTCGTAGTTACTGCACGCTTACCGCGTGATAACATTTTAAATTACAATTTTCACGACTTTGAGGGCGCTTTAACAACTTTAAAACTCGGTATGGAAAAAGGAGAGCCGTACAATGTTTATGTATTCTTGTTCATTAGACTGTTGCCCGCCGCATAGTCTAAGAACCGTGTGTTAAAGCCCTTAGCGCTCTCAATAAATCACCATCATTATCTGCCTACCTTTATTCCTCTTATTTATGAAGTCTCTTTTTCCATTCATATCTGGCATTCATCATATCCGAATTAACTTCCAGTTTACTCATATCATCATTCACATCACAATCTTTATCCAGACTGACTTTTTTCAGTCCTTTGCAACATACTTTTTGACGTATGATGCTCTTCCCTACGTACGCATTCCAAGACAGTCTCCTTTAAAGTATTTGGCTTAGTAAATATATCAATAAAATGAATGTTTACAGACTATATGTGCCTCTACCTAAATTGCATCCAACAGAGCAGTCCAGAGTCATGGTAACACAATTTCTGTCTGAAAAGTTGGATGCTTCTAGCCTGCTTACCTACTTCAGATATTGTTACATGGTGAGATTGTTTTTTTTTTACAAATCATATAAATATAAGTAAATGAAGAACACGCACCACGTCATAATTACAAAACAGTAATTTATCTTGGATAGACGAGATGTCAACAGGTGGACCAAGGCAGTCACCGAGAGGTTTCCAAGAGAAGGACGAAGACATAAAGGCAGAGCACCGCTTCCACGCGCCATGATCGGATGACATCATCATCAAACATGTCGGAAGACTCGGAAGGCAATGGATGGGGCTAGCGCAGGACTTGAATAGTGACAATAAGAGGAGGCCTATACCTACTCGGCAGTGGATGGAACAGGTTGAATAGATCGATAAAAACATTTCATCTTTAGAGGTTTGATTTAAGAAGGCTCTTACTAAGTACAAGTAGATAGTATAAATTTTGTCCTAGATTGCCCAGGCAAAGGGTCAGGATATTTAAACCTCATATCTTCTTACTGTCTTAAACAAAATACCTATTTTAATTTATAGGTCGGTGAATATAGAGTTAATTTCGACTACTGTATTGGCGAAAGATTTATAATTGATATGAAGAATATTCACGTTAGTTTACTCAGTAGAGTGAATCCCTTTGATATGAAGAAAGCAGAAGTTTTGTGCACGGTAAATATGGTTAAGAATCGCTTCTCTTTCTGTGTCTTTTTCCTCTTCTCTCTCTTGCTATTCCCTCTCTCTTTCTTTATATTTACTAATTATTATAGATCCGAAAGTCTGATTGTTGGTTGTTAATTTATTGGTTTCTTGTTATATTTTCTTGTCAGATAACTATAATATTAAACTACTTGTTCGACCCTGCTTGATATAGGCAGATCAGTATACACTGCTCGCCTATAAACAAAGAAATAAATATTTTTTTTTTCACGTAGCAAAAAAACAACGAATAAACTTAATTATATTTGCTAATAAGCACAATGAAGCTAATAATACTAGCTTTTGCTCGCGGTTCCGCCCGCGTGGTTTTTTGACTTTTGTGCTATCCCACAGAAATCTTTTATTTTTCCGGGATAAAAAGTAACCTATGTCACTTTCCGGCCTTTGCACTATATCCATGTCAAAATTCAAGTTAATCCGTTGCTCCGTTGCGGCGTGAAAGAGGAACAAACCAACAAACTTTTCGGATTTATAATATAACTAGCTTTTGCCCGCGGCTCCGCCCGCGTGGAATTTGACTTTTGTGCTATCTCACAAGAACCTCTTATTTTCGAGATAAAATGTAGCCTGTCTCACTTTCCGGCCCTTGAACAATATCCATGCCAAAAATCAAGTCAATCCGTTGCCGCGTTGCTCCGTTGGTACGTGAAAGAGGAACAAACCAACAAACTTTTCGGATTTAATATTATTGTAGTATATAGTATAGTACAAAGTGTGATGATATCAAAGGGCTGATCATCGATTGATTTGACAGTTATTCAATCGACAGTTGTTTATTTTAACATTCTTGCAGCGCACGCTGGAGTAGCTCACAGATTGCAGAATTTTCCTACCTTCTCAACATTTATCGTTATATTATTGACAATTCACACAATATCTTTATGAATTGTAATCTATGTGTTATTATGATGTATAAGCTATATTATAGTAAAGTTTCATCAAAATCCATTCAGTAGTTTTTACGTGAAAGAGTAACAAACATCCATTCATATATTCTTACAAACTTTCGCGTTTATAATAATAGTAGGAAGTAGGATAGTATGAATATGCAAATTTTAACTACAGAAAAATGAAAGGTTTCTGTGAAATAACACAAAAATCAAAATATCACGCCGGCGAGAGATATATTTTACCATAAAACCACGTGTTTTGCTATATGTCTATATAACATACAGTGTAACAATACGTATTTATATTTCTAGGATGGTTATGGCACCAAAATTAAAGGTATCCATTTACTGAATGCTTCAACTTTTTTTGACAAACTCATTTGTATTTTGAAACCAATCATAAAAAAGAAAATCGCTAGCAGAATCCATATTCACAACAGTTTTGAAGACTTACACAAGCATATACCGAAAGAAATTCTGCCTAAAGATTATAGTGGTGAAGAAGAATCATGTAGAGATTTAAATGGTAAGCCAAAATTCATGTATGATAAATAATTTTCACTTTAAAAAGTTGCGTTGCCTTATAATTATTAGATTTCAATCCGGAGGACCTGAAATAGTTGTAGGTGTCATTTTTTATTTCTTTCCAGGGCGAGTATCTAACATGTTGTACTTGCACTAAATTTGTTTTATGACTAACTAATTGAACTAAGCAAAGCGAGGTCCGTGTTTCGACACGACGATTTTGCTTTCGTCCTGTACGGATGTTAATTTTTGCCTACAGGTCGCATTTTATAACGAATCTCCACGAAACTTGGTACTACACAAGTTCTATGTATACATGTTTTTTTTAATTGAGAAAGAAGGGGAAAGGAAATACCCCCCGTATTTCTCTCAAAAAGGGAGGAAATTTGCAGTTGCGCTAATATTTATCAGCCGATTTCGATAACAAGGTTATGAACCAAATGGGGTTAGACCGAGTCGAGAGAGAATTTGAAGAACAACTAGATATTACAACACGTTTTATGTCCACATTACTGAATATTACAAAGCAAGGTTTTACAACAAGAAAGTTTCTGTATTAACTACAACGAAACACAATTAATTTATTGATTTAAGCAATTATTATTTTCAGAGAAATGGCTGAAACTTTTAAGAGAAAAAGAAGCTACACAAATAATTAGTAATTTTGATAATCTAGTAAGCGATGAATCCAAAAGGCCAGCATCCGAGTTCAACGAAGAATACATGGGCTTGCCCGGGTCATTCAGAACACTAACCGTAGACTAGTCTTAGTAATATTATATTTAGATTAAAATATTTATTTAAATTTCAAGTAATTAAACAATAATTAAAATACATAGTGTCATAAAATATAACATCATACAGAGCTCCCAATGAAATCCTGCCTATTTTGCCTGTTTATTTTTGCCCTTTATTGGAAATAAGGGCAATAGAAGTTGGACCATTATATAGAGCAAAGGGTTGGGAAGAGTTCAGATCGCTTATTACTCGCCTACTGATATTGAGCGAGCACAAGTTTTTTCCATGTGTTTTCGATAAAAAGCACGCTTAAATCATCAACTTCACTCTAAGCGAGAGAATAGCGAGTACAATCAGTTTTTAGATATTTGTGACAATATAGATTAGTTTTCTTTTCATATGGCAAAACGCTGCTTGATACATTTGCAAAATTAACGTTTTTCTTGCGTTCATTGTACAATTAATATATTTTTCATACCACCTGCTCGAAAATGACCCATTATAATTATGTAGTAGAATCTAAACGTAAAACGAGTCATTATTATCTTAACACAAACTCAAGGGCTATGTCAGGCTAATAATGTTGTTTAAAACTCCCTAGGGAGTAAAGCGATTTAAATTTGGAACGTCTAAACGTATGAACATTTCTCAACTTTATAACTTAAGGACATCGTAAAGAGGTTTCATTTTGCAAAATCGAATATAACCTCTTTTCATTCCACGGCAACTGGAATTGTAAGGAGGTTCTACTCGACTTCACAGAATAAAACCTCTTTGCAATGCCCATGCTAGGCCACGATAATCGAGCTGTCCATGTTATTATTTCATGTAGTACAATATTCTCTGTATTTATTATAAATTGTGTGCGATTCTATGGAAATTTGTAGATACATTCTAATTTATTGTGAACAATAGCCTAATGAGTACCTACACTTAGTGAATTGATGACGTAAGTATTACTCATACTCATATTCTTGGGTTTATATTTTCTTGCAGGATGTATGAAAAGTAGAGTATGAACCACTAGAACCAAGTTTGTCTTCGTCTTGGGCGACTTAAACCCCTCGCTTCACTCAGGCCTTCAGGCGGTCTAGAAACTCTGACACCAGAGTTAGTCAGCCGGCCTATACGAACTTACTGACTTACTCTGGACTCTAAATAATTCCCTCGCTTTGCTCGGGAGTTAACTATAGAGTCTCTCGCTATGTTCAGGGTCCAATTGTCGCCCGAGACATAAGACACCACTTGGTTCTCTTTGTACATAATCTACTATTATGATTACGGATTACCTAATATGAAGAGCAGTTGTGTAGGAACCTCAAAATATATCATAATATAGTGTGCAGATTGAATACATTCGTCTTGAACACAGCGTTTCAACACCTTGCGTGATATCAGGCACAGAATTGTTATTTCAATACCGTTAGTATTATGAAAACAGCTGTTACAAATCAAACAATGATATTTATTGGTTATTAAGTAAACACTTTAATGGAATTTTCTATTAAGTATCATCTGCGCACACAAATATTTTAGAGCACTTCGCACCGTTTTCCGCAGGACAAACCTTGCTGAAGTTGATATGGCAGTGGGCAAGGCACGTAGGCTCGGAGGACTGATGGTCGATGGGGTTAAACATTACATTTTGTCAATCCAAGAGGCACGGGTTCGATTCCCACCCAGAGCAAGCATTTGTGTGATGATCATAGGTGTTTGCTCTGTCTGGAAGTTATTTAGGTATTATCTATACATATACCTTATTTTAGTTTAAGCTTGTTTTTGTTATACTGGTTTGAAAATAAAGCTATTTTGTATAGTATTTTGTATTGTATACCTAAATATGTATTTAAAAAATATGTTTAACCCTCAGCATGCCTGGTAGGGCCTGTGAGACCCGCCGCAACAGTTATAATTTATACAAATTTGAATTTCGAGCATAGCCGCTCTCATAGCTGACCATAGTGAACCACTTAACACCCTTCACCTGCAACTTTAGTCCAAGACGCGCTCCAGTGGTGTTAGGACATGCGTGAAGTGCGCTCGGGTCTCACTGACTCCACCAGGCATACGGCGTGACAATTTTTAGGTAAGTATTTATTTTGTTTCTTTCTGTGATTGTGTGTCTTATTTTTATGTAATGTTGATAGACATTGTATTTAACTACAAACACGACTTTAGAGTCAAATTTTAGATATTTTTTTTTAGTTTGGTATATAGAAGATTTTACGAATTTGATGGGGTATTTTGTATGTTTTTTTTTTATTTAACGCTATTTTATAGATCATAATGGAGAACCATCTTACGTGACAATTCTTAATTTTCTACTTGAGGATGTAAACGAAGATCATGAACAGAAGATCACAGAAGAAAACCATGAAACTGATTTGGACGCTTTGGAAAAAGACGTCCTGGAAGTATATAGTCACTGATGAGAACTCTTCACATTCTGAAATGGACATATTATTATCACTATCAGAATTGACTTCGCAACCATCAGGAAAAACTAACAAATCTTTTCGGTCTTTCTATAGACTTTAGCAAACGAATAGCTAAGTCGCCAAGATGGCCCACCGGTCAAAAAAGTCTGCTCCAGATGTAAGGCGTAGATGTCACGTTTGTGCGTCAAAGCATGACCGCACAATGTAATACTTCTGTGAGACGTTCAATAGCCACGTGAGCCCGAATCATGCTATTTTTAAGTACAAAAGATGGTTCGAAAACAAAGCTACTAGAAATTATGTTGGAAATGAAGAAGACTAATAATTTTAGCATTTAACATAAGTTAATACATGTGCCTAATTTTCCCCAAAGTCGTATTGAGATATCTTTTGTTTTAGTTAATTTTGCATGTTTATAAATTAAGATGTTCAATTTTACGTTAAAAAACTTGTATCTTGTTTAATCAGAAATTTCACTAATAAATATTGTTGATTTGAACACGTATTTAACTTAAAATGGCCAGAAAACCCTTTAATTTTTTATAAAACCATAAAATTGATTAATTGACAAGAACTAGTATGGGTCTCACAGACCTACCATACCATGTAACTTTTTTCCACCAGCAATGCCAAGGGTTAAGTAGTATATCAGTCTCTGGCAGCTATATCATAAGATTTGCTAAGTTTAGGCTCAGAGACCAGGTGTAGAGGTCCCCTAATATTAAAAAAAAAATTAATATTTAAAAAAAAAACTTGTGTGGCGACCACATACCGACAAAAGTGGCGTAGGATATCCGCCCATGAGGTGAACTGATGACATCATCATGAATGCAAGATGAACGAAAGCCGCTACCATCCAATCTTATTGGACAGTTTCCTTTCTTTTTGTGATAAACATTTCAAAAAGTTTATTCGCTCGCAGGTTTTTAACCTGCATCTCTCTGGGATTCCGGCCCACAGATGCTTTGCCTAATTAAGCTAGAACGATGGCTGCGAAGGCGCCAAGTTAGCGCCTTTTTTGGCAATGTTTATCACAAAAAGAAAGTTTCTATAAACCTAGTGTGTGAAGCACGAAAAAAATCATTTCATTTGTTGGACATTCGTAGGATCCATAGACCTATGTCCAACAGTGGTCTATTTCTAGCTCATGGATCGATGTTAGGTTAAAAAACCTTGTCCTTTTAACTTGTCTGGGTACCTTAATTCTTGGCGTATTTTGTTACTTAACACCGTCCACTATGAATAGACGTTAATTTGAATATGTGAACGCGACATTTTGATATGGTAAGTTTATGATGAAGTGTATAATTATCATTTTATAGAAAAACATAGTTTTATTTAAAATTAGCAGGTTAAGAACTAGAGTAGCGTAAGCGCAGAATGACAAATTTACAGGAGAGACGAATAACAACTCAAATTTACCTACCAAACAGTCTGTGTGAAAAACGTATGACAAGATACGATACATTATTTGAGCGATTACATTCAAATCAATATTATACGTGTGACATATTTTTGACAAAATAATGTCAAAATTTGTTATACGTTATACTCTATAAAATTTAACTTGATCTCTGCGACAGTGACATTGACATAGAAGATTAACGTTTTTAGAGTTGGGATAGTGGTGGAAAAAATCGATTTTCAAACAATGTTGTAATGAAATTGAATGAGTAGTTGAAGGTGAGAAATTGGATTTTATTTACTTACTATTATTTAAGATCAAGTATGTACACATGTAAATAATGTTATGATATTAATTAAATACTCATAATAATGTAACGATAGTATTTATCGACGTTTTTCACTATTATCGATGCTAATGTAACATATAATTGGGTTTAATTTAATTACACATGTAAAAATGTTATGATATTAAAATATACAATAAAATTAATGATAAATTAAGTTTTATTTTAAATATCGTTAGTATAAACTATCGATATTTTAAATAAAACTCTATCTAAAACTCTGTGGTCACGATCATTCGTCGCCCATCACTAATCGGCATGCCCATAAAGTATGACATTGACAGGTACTGTCTGTACTATTAAGAAATTCAGGACTTCATAGGCGTGATTTTTCTGACAGCTGTCGCAGAGATCAAGTTAATTTTTTTAGAGTATAGTAGAAACAATTCATTTTGGCAGTAAGCAAAAATCATTTTTTGATACGTTATTTTTGTACTAAGCAATCTATACACTACATAGCTCCAGTTTTTTCCATCCATCAGCCAAAAGACGTCCACTGCTGGACATAGGCCTCCCCTATGGATCTCCAATAAGAACGGTTGATAGCGGCTTGCATCCAGCGCGATCCTGCGGCCTTAATGAGGTCATCTGTCCACCTTGTGGGTGGACGTCCTACGCTGCGCTTGCCGGTACGTGGTCTCCACTCGAGAACTTTTCGACTCCACCGGTCATCAGTCCTCCGCGCTATGTGCCCTGCCCATTGCCATTTCAACCTGCTAATCCGTTGGGCTATGTCGGTAACTTAGGTTCTTCTACGGTTCTCTCCAGTTTTTTGAAACATTAAAATAAAGGGATTTAAAAAGAGCATGAGGAAACAATTTTATTTTTATTTTTTGACCTTACTCTACTCTGGTACTTAACCTACGATTTGCTGGGATGGTTCAATGGTACGAGTGGTTTTTAATTATTTTATTATTATGTATCAGTCTTACGGGAATTATAATTTGAGCTCTAAAACTCACAAGTTCGGTTTTGATTTTAGTTTTTTTTCTGGTTAATTTAAGTTTAATTATTTTACGTTCTGTTTTGGATAAATTGGAAGAGTCTATCACAAATTTTTACGAGCAGCCTATCAAAAATTTATACGAGCAGCTCGTTAGGTCGATTGTACTGTTAAAATTGTTGGACCGATCTAGACTAGCCCAGCTGTTGCATTGCTTTTCCTCCTGCTCGTACTCGTGGCGCGAGTAACTGTCACAAGCAGGAGAAAAAACGAAGCCGAACGCCAGAACGCGTACACAATAAGAAAGCAAAGGTGCCTTTTTAGGTTGTACGGAATGATAAAAACGGGACCCTATTACTAAGACTCCGCCGTCTATCTGTTCGTCTGTCTGTCACCAGGCTGTGTCTCATGAACGGTGATAGCTAGAACGTTGAAATATTCACATATGACGTATTTATGTTGCCGCTATATCAACAAATATTAAAAATAGAAAAAAATATTGAAGGGCCACCCACAAAGGCACCCACACAACAAACCTGAATTTTTAGAAGTTTTTCGCTCGATATTAATAACGATGACATGTAGATGCTTCAAAAATTCACTTAAAAAATAAATAGTTAAAATAAAATAAATATTTAAGGGGGCTGGAATACAAGAAACTTGATGTTTTTACTTGATATTAATAACGGCAACAGGAAGAAGCTTGAAATACTCATAGAATAGGTATTAAGTTGTGTATTCCCTTCAAAAATCAATAATTTCATTAAAATAAAATAGGGCTTCCATACGGTACGGAACCCTACATGCGCGAGTGCGACTCGCACTTAGTCGATTATTTTTTGAACTTCAAACGCCTAGGAACGTACGTACTACGTAACTTTGATAAATTGTATGGAGAAACTCTATGTGGTATACAGGGTAATTTCTAATCAATTAGCATCCTTTTAGGGGCGTGCTCTGTACATCAAAACTAGCAACTTTTGTTCTACGACTTTTGTCAAAACTAAAAATAAAAATTCGTTCTTCCATAGAAAAATATCATTTACCCGCGACAAAATGTATGGAACAGCTGATTTTTTTTTTAGTTTTGACAACAGCGCAAAACAGAAGTTGTTAGTTTTGATGTACAGAATAAGCCCCAAAAAGGATGCTAATTGATTAGAAATAACCCTGTATTATTTGGAAGTTGCGAGTACTCCATACAAGTTCCGTATACGACCAAACCGTGCGAAGTTCAAAAACCGGACAAGTGCGAGTCAGGCTCGCACATCGAGGGTTCCGTACAAATCCAGAAAATTTCACAAATTTGGGAAGTAAGTTGTTAAAATATCTATACTAACTATAACCATTGACAAAAAAGTTTTTTTTATTCACTTTTCTCGTCATACATCGAAAATTAAACATTGTTAAAATAATTGAAAACCAGTTTTAGCATGTGCTAATGAAGGTCTTTTATAATTATACCTTACATGATACGATTTACTCACTTTGAATTTTGAACCAATATTTTGTGAATTTTGAGACCCTATTTTTTATGATTTAAATAAAAACTGTAGTTTTCAGATTTATTCCTATATGCGTAATCTAAAAAATGCTTTTCGCCAAATTTCATAGTCCTATGTCAACGGGAAGTACCTTGTAGCTCTTGATATTTGTGAGTGTCAAAATATGCGGTTTATTACGACATAAACGGCTCTAACTTTTTTAAACGATAACTGGAAAGTCTTTCTTTTACAAAACTACAAGAGACTATGAATATACTTATACAATTTAAATTTCAACTCGATATCTTTACGCGTTCCCGAGATAAAGAGTCTTGACATACGGACAGACGGACAACAAAGTGATCCTATAAGGGTTCCGTTTTTTCCTTTTGAGGTACGGAACTCTAAAAATGTCCCCAGATAGGTATAGGACCAAGACGAGTGGCGTTTGAGTAGATAGGCCTATCAGATGTGGGCAATTATAGGCTAAAGTGATGATGATAATGACTGATATTTAAGGTTAAATCATTATGGTATATATTTGTCTAACATGTAATTTTGTTTTGTCCATGCATGAAAAGTCATGGTTTCGTTGTTTTAGAGAAAATTAAAAATGGAGACATTACCACCCAATTCTCTGCTCATTGTAACCCAAGACTCGGTGAATAAAGTGAGACAGTTATATGGAATTCAAGACGCGAAGAGAATCAGGGAAAGTCTGGACATCATCAAGAATTGGCTGAAGAAGCAGCCGCATCTGGCTCACGTTGCGGAGTATATCAGTAAGAACAGGTTTATAATTTGTTCCAATCATGTGGTTTTGATCATATGATGATCTTTAGGTAGTTGTGATGAACTTTAGTTATTATTTTGAGGTAGTGCGACCACTTTTCGACAGATGGCGTCACTGTCATTCCAATGTAAAGAATGTGAAATGAAGTTCAGTAGCACCTAGACAGAGAGCAAACATTTATGTTCATCACAAATGCTTGCCCTGGGTGGGAATCGAACCCACGCCTCCTTGAACCAGTAGTCAGGGTCACTAACTACTGAGCCACCGAGGCAGTCAAGTGCGAGTAAAAAGTGCCTAATCCTAATCATTTTAGCCATACGGTAGTTGGCGTATCGGTTTTATGAATCTCAGAACAATAAGCAAACCAAATAATTAAAGAACCAAATCTAATTTTAGGATATTGTTCTAACTTTTAGTCGTTAAATCTTTGGTATTTCCTAATTCTATTTCATGAGTCTTTCTGAGCGCCTAGTGGACGCGACGCGAGATCACAATGCTGGTGTTTATTTGGCTCAACGTATAAGCATTGCCATTCAGCGTGGCAATGCTGCCAGCATGCTGGGCATGCTGCCAACTGGCAGTGGGCTTGAGCATTTAGATTATCTTCTTAATATTCTCTCCTTCAAGGGTCTGTGGATGATCCAATTGCTTGTTATGTAGTTTAAGATTATGTAAGTCTTGTATTTAATAGTAGATTTTAAAGGCACACGCCCTATATAAAAGAAAAAGCGTAAAAGAATAAACTACCGAAGCTGCCGAAGAGGCAAACAAGCTTTTTTTTGGTGATCTATTCTTTTATAGCTTCTGTGAGATAATAATGACCCCAGCACGGCAAAGAGACAAATTGTCTTTCTACCATTCCATGTCTGGACTACATAAATAATAATATTAATATCAAATACGTACCGTTGTTATTTTGTATGGTCATAGTAAGCCCGATTACAGAGGCGCCAGCGTAACTATATTAGCTAAATAGCATAGTTCTGTTTCTTTTTCACTTTAGGCATTCGATAGCGAGAACGCTTTTTACGTTGCTATTTAATTTACGCTGGCGCCTCTGTAATCGGGCTTAGTGGCCAATTAAATTTTTCAATAGTTTATTTGCAATGCCCTTATTTATTTTTTCTCAAAAATGTTAACAATCCAAAGAAAATTTAATTCCTTTTGGGATTTAACCCTCGTGATTAAATGTCTTGTTTTACGTTGAGGTTTTCTGTTAATATTATTATTTAGTAAAATAATAGGTTTGGTATGATAATCATTTTTATTCTTGTTACAGATGAAAAAAAAATGGAACGGTTTTTGCTTGTAGCAAAAGGGTCAATAGAAGGGGCAAAAACCCGTTTGGAAAACTTTCTTTCATGCAGAAAAATTTACTCCGAGTTTTGCCTGAACACAACTATGGAAGAGTTTGAAATCCATCTCAGTGTAGTGTTAGTATTGTTACAAGATGGATTCTTGGATAATCAGTTAAAACGCCGATTATTCACTTTGCACTTTATTGTACAAAACTAGTCACTGCACTTGAACACGAGATGTTTTCGCTAGGATACAAAACGCGATAACCATAGGCCGGCCGACCCTTGGGGACTCCCAAGGGTCGGCCGGCCTATTCTCGTTAAGCAAGCAAAAGTTACAATAAAATTACTTGAGTGAAGCTTGTAACTTACAAATATAAGGTTGCAACGTTCATACAAGCTTACAGCGAGCTTGAAACGAAGCCCTAACGGCCAAGCTGTAGGTAAACCCTGTAAATTGTCTAGAGAGAAATCACCAAAACTTTTTATAACTTTAAAAAGTGAAGTTGCAGTAACATTACACATGAAACATATCTGAAAGTTGTAAAGTTAACTTTCCGCAAGTATGACGTTATACATTTCCACAACTTTAAATTTGATAGTAAATAGTAATTTGTCTAAACTATCTTGCCAAAAGGCCACAAATGAAACTTGCTCGTAGCTTGCTTTTTTTTAGTTGTCGCAAAGTTACATTGGTCAGTTTCCAGTTTCTAAAAAACTTTTTTTAAATTAATTTTCTTGAGGCAATAGTTCTAAGTCATAGAGGCGGGTGTGTCTTTTTCTTTATCTGCACTAAGGAGTGTTTTATCAAATTTACAAATAGGGATACCAATTTCTGCAAACACAACGCCACCACGATGCAGGATTTCAATGTACGATGCTAACGCCATCTAGTTTTTCTAAGAAACTATACAGTAACATTTGGCTACTTTCGAAAATAAATATGTTAAGTAAATAATAAGAACAAATATTAATATTATGGGAAAGTTGAAAAAAAAATATACGAAAGAGTAT
This sequence comes from Hypomecis punctinalis, assembly GCA_949316475.1. Taxonomy (NCBI): domain Eukaryota; kingdom Metazoa; phylum Arthropoda; class Insecta; order Lepidoptera; family Geometridae; genus Hypomecis; species Hypomecis punctinalis. Next base: position 20,355,470 of record OX438795.1, on the reverse strand, counting down.
TGTCGCAATGTTACAGTATAATATTTCAGTAACTTTCAATTGTAAGGTACAGGCAATGCCAGACAGTGAAGTTAGTAAAATAATATAGCTGCAAAGTTTTATTTGTTACGTTTTACCATGTTATTAATTATATAAATTTAGGAAGGTTTGAGAGGCTTTATCCCTGAAAAGTTGAAATGTAAACTTTCATGCGAAATATAACAGTAACATAACTAAATAACTTTTAATAAGTTTCAACCTAACAATAAGATCTATGTTACTGACATGTTCCTGCAACACGATGTTTGAAATTTACAAATATGTCATATACAAACTTACTACAACTTATTGCAAGTTTCATGCTTAATGGGTTTATATTCGTTATTACAGTCTGGAATTTACTAGATAATTTATGACATTACTTGATCTAATAAACGCTATTGTGTTAACAGAATAGCAGGTTAAAAGTTCGAGAAGGCCTATTGTTCTTCAATACTGAAAAACACCTTAAAACCGAACACAAAAGACCGGGAGACAAAAGGCACCAAAAACACATAGACAGTAGAGCACCCTAGAAGCGTAAACATCACAGATAACATCATAATTACTACATACCTACAACGAGCGCGCCTACCGTGTTACAGTATTTTTTAACCCGACGCAAAAACGACTCCTTTTTTTGAATTATTGAAGTGTAAGTGTTGTGCACATTTTGGGATTGGTATTAAATGTTAAACTCGCATCACACACGCGACTGATATTAAAAAATAAAATGATCGAAAATTCGTAAGACGGAGGGAGAGCAGACCACCACCGGCGCTGCGTAATATACGCAGGACTCCTCTTTTTACCGCGCGGACAAAATATTTTTGACATTTTACTATTGAAATTGCATGATTATAAGTGATTCATGTTTATTCAATTTTAATATAATTTTTTGATTTCATATTAACATAAATAAATCTTTATTACTCTATAGTTAACAAATTATAAATACAATTTTAATTATGATCTATCATAACAAAATGTACAAAATATACTGTTGCCGAACTAGGCTAGTGCCTGTGTTTCAGCGTACAGCAACCTCCCTACAGGGTAATGCCATAATTAAGTGCTTACCAATTAAATTTCACTATAGGTTTTAACAATAATTTTGGAAAAGTTTAATAATTTAACAACTTAAAAGAAAAAAAGATTGAAAAGAATTTTCAACTTAAACTATTGTGAGTATAGTGTTGATTGAACCTCTCTTTGAGTAATGTGTGTGAGAGTGTAATGCATGTATGTATGTGTGAAACATGAGGTCATGCACACGTGTGTGTGTTTCTGTGAGTGAGAGTGTAAGAAGCATGTATGAATGTGAGAGGGTGAAATGTGGGTGTATATTGTATAATTTATGCTTTCTTTTTTTCTATTATTTTTTTTTTCATTTTAATATTGTAATTGATTCGGGTCGCTTTTACCTTTATGGTAGTAATAAAAAAAAATTGTATTTTTATGTATGCCTCCTGCTGCTGTTTCGTTTTAGCGATGCAGGGCGCTGGCACGAGTGTGCGTGTGTGATGTTATATTTTCCCACATAAATTATATTACTGGGCTTTTGTCACCGCCAATATCGCAGCCGTACTCGAACCGAGTGGGTTGGCGCGTGGTGATGGCAAAAGGCCTGACGGCATGACGCTGGTCCCATGGAAGTGTGGACGGCCTTTAGTACGGGACGCAACTTGCGTCGATACTTTGGCATCGTCACATCTTCCTGAGACTCTGAGTAGGGCTGGAGCGGCGGCCAATTCGGCTGAGCAGCACAAGCGGCGCAAATATGCTAACCTCGGGAGTGGTTACATATTTGAGCCATTTGGAGTTGAGACTTTGGGTCCGTGGGGGCCGGGAGCTCATCTTGTTTTCAAAAGTCTTTCTGAGCGTCTGGTGGACGCGACGCGTGACCAAAATGCTGGTGTTTATTTGGCTCAACGTATAAGCATTGCCATTCAGAGTGGCAATGCTGCCAGCATGCTGGGCACGCTGCCAACTGGCAGTGGGCTTGAGCACTTGGATTATCTTTAGACCTTCAAGGGTCTGTGGATGATCCAATTGCTTTCTATGTAGTAGTAGTGTAGTATTGTCATTATATTTAAAAAAAAAAAAAAAAAATTATATTACTTTTATACTATTCGTGCGAAATTATTCCCAAACCATTCCAAAATATTCAAAAATGTACAACGTTCATGTTCAAGTTTTCACTGTTGCCGACACTCCCGGAGTGCAATTTGCTGTTTTTTTACTGTGATGTTTACTACAGTTTTATTGTTACATAATAAACATAGATCGTTTTTATTGTGACAAAAATACAGAACTAAAACATGTAACATACCGTACAACACATTCAATATTAAAACGAATTAAATTAAACCATCTCCTGTTTTTAATGTACCTTTGTTTAGATTCCGTTTCATTTATTTTGAATCAGCTCCAATAAATTAATGAAAATTTTAAAAACCTTTTGAAAAAAAAACATTTTTTTTTATTTACAGTATGACCAATATATAAGCCGTGGTGGTCAAGAGGTAGTGACACCCGCCTTACAATCGTGAGGTCGTGGGTTCGAATCCCCGGTCCCGTACCAATGAGTTCTTTGGAATTTATGTACGGAATTTCACACCACAGGCTTTTCGGTGAAGGAAAACATCGTGAGGCAACCTTCATACGTCCGTAGAAGAAATTCGATGGCGTATGTGAATCCACCAACTCGCACTGGGCCCGCGTGGTGGATATGGTCCAATCACCCTTCGTGGGTAGGCCTACATCCTGCAGTGGACTACTAAAAAGGCTGGTACAGTACAGTATGACCAATATACTTATAAGTCAAAAGATAATTATATTAATTTACAGACGTTACGTATGATGTGTTTAGTTTTCGATTCATTTATTTTGAATCAGCTCCAATAAATTAATGAAAATTTTAACAACCTTTTGAAAAAAAAACTTTTTTTTTTATTTACAGTATGACCAATATGCTTATAAGTCAAAAGATAATTATATTAATTTACAGACGATACGTGCCTCTATCTAAATTGCACCCAGTGGATCTTTCCAGAGTAATGGTGGTACAATTTGTGTCTGGCAATTTGGATGATTTCAGTCTATTGAGTCACATCAGATACGCAATAATGGTGAGCTTTGATAAAATAAGCATAAAAATGAATTAGAATCGCATAGGTATAATATCTCGTTTTCACTAACATAGATTTAATGCGCGTTCTTGCTTCAAAGTCGATGTCCTGCTCTAAACATCCAGCAAGAGTATGGCCGTGAATTGCATACTTATAAACCATCGAGCAAATATCTCCAGTCACAATCCTGCAAAAAAGTGTCCGAGTCAAAACTCTGCCCAAGCTACGTAGTGGGCAGGCTTTTTAGTTAGTCGTAACGCGATTGCCGATTGCAAGCCGACTACAACGCCGCGATGTACCAAAATGCTCGATTACAAACACTAATCAGGAGACTTAACGTCAAGATTCAAGAAAACGGGTCATTGCGAATTATTTAATGTAAATGTCTAAGTCGGTATGTATGACGGCGGTCGTAAATTTTTTTATTACTTTCACTTAGGGACTGTGGCTTTGTAGATATTTGCTCGAAGTTGTAAACGCAAATTGTAGTGAAATGTCTTTAAAATCTTACTAAGTCAATCTCAGAAAAGTGGAGTGTAAAGAAATGGTCTATTATCATCTTGTCATAAACTACAAAAGTATTTATCTTTGGAATATAGATCTAGTGTCATTATTTAATTTCTAGCTAGCTCCCTGTCATAGCTTTGAATTTGGAGCGGGCTGAGGCAGGGGCACTGCGTAAAATGAGTGATATTCATATTTTTGCTAGTTTTGACATTTATTAACTTGCAATGGATGTATCTATGTATAGTGTTGGGGTGGAATCTTGCAAGTTAAATTTAATCAATTTTCCGGTTTCCGATTGAGCTGCAATTTTGCGCGCATATGTAGGTATATCGCGGGACTATGCAATAATATTGTACCATGGAGCTGATCTGATGATGGAGTTGGGAGGTGGCCATAGACTGCCTCGGTGGCTCAGTGGTTAGTGACCCTAACTTCTGAATCAAAGAGGCGTGGGTTTGATCCCCACCCAGGTCAAATATTTATGTGATGAACATAGGTGTTTGCTCTGTGTCTGGGTGTTATTTAGTTACTATTTATATAAGTATGTATTTAAAAATAAGTATATGTAGTATATCAGTCTCTGGGAGCCATAGCACAAGCTTTGCTTAGTTTGGGGTCAGAGGCCGTGTGTAAGATGTCCCAAAAATATTTATTATTATTATTTATTATAGGAACTCTTGTACTAAACAACACAGACCCGTCGTGTTTAGGCACGTTTTACTTGTCTTGAGCTTGAGAGCTTGTTTTTTAAAAAGGATTTGTTACTTACAATTTTAATGCAGTGAAACTTAGGATTCACACGTGATAGCGAGGTGACTCTTTCGCATATTTTTAGAATTTATTTTAAAACAATGATTTACTTAGTAATAAGTATTATTGAAACAATATTTACAGTTAAAAATAAACTGGAAATGAAAAAGAAACGGGAATTATAGATATTATTCAATGTTTATAATTGGATAATCATACTAATTGCTTGTTTATTATTATTTACTATGTTTTACAGGTAGCTTATTACAGATGGCATTATGACTGCACTCCTGCAGAAACATTTATATTTGATTTAAAAAATGTCCACGCTGGCTTACTGGGTAAAATGAATCCTGTAGTTCTGAAGAAGGCTGAAATATTAACTACAGTAAGTATAGTTTAGTTCCATGGAAAATAGCTTCACCGAATAGAATCTTGCGAACATAAATGAGATAAAAGTACTTTAAAAAATATTTGTTATAGGCTATAATTGAATATTTGCTTCTTTTGTATTATTTTTTCAACGCTCTACTGTTTACATAAGAAAAGATTATTCTTTCGTATTAAAATGACATCAATTATTCAAAATGATAATATGGCGACCATGCAGACACATATTGAATTAGAAATTATTTTTCTACAAACAAAATAATTAAGCTTTTAAAGCCATTAATACAGCCATTTTGTTTGACGTATTTTCCGCTGATTTTGCAACATTATTTATTTCCCCCTCGTTTCTGATGAAGCTAAAATCTAAGGCATAATTTCAGGAAGGTTTTGGCACTAAAATTAAAGGCATACACGTTCTTAACGCTCCGTATTTTGTGGACAAACTGATTTCTATTTTCAAGAAGGTCTTAAAAGAGAAGGTTGCCAGCAGGATTTATGTGTACAGCAATCTTAAAGACTTACATAAGCACGTACCGATGGAAATTCTTCCTCAGGAGTATGGTGGTACTGAAGAATCAATACAGGTTTTAAATGGTGAGATAATTTTTTACACTCTTTTTTTTATTTGTTCGTTTGCTTGTTTGTTCCTTGCCAACACGTTACGCCCAACGCGATCTATGGAGAATGCTCGGAGTATCTCTGAGAGATGAAGAAATCCGTACAAAGCAATATAACCTAAATAAAATTTCATATCACTTTCATTTAAAGTTTCCGGGCACATAACCCAGCTAATTGGCTGGATGAAATGGCAGGGGGCAGGGCACGTAGCACGAAGGGCTAATGACCAATGGGGTCATAAGATTAATTTGTTGAGACCATGTACAGGCAAGTGCGACGTGGGAAGTCCACTCTCAACTCTAATGGTGGACTAATGACCCCATCAAAACCGCAGGATCAAGCTGGATGCAAACCACTTCCAACTGGTCTTATTGGATATATTATATCATGTGTAGAGGGAGGCCTACATCCAGTGGATGTCCTACGGATGTCCTGACGAAAACAAATATTTTAACTTGGCTTTCTCTTTTAGAACGATGGATAGAAACTCTGAAAGGGGAAGATGCAAAGCGAATCAGCGGTGAATCTGATATCATGGTCAGCGACGAATCCAAAAGACCAACAACTTCGTTCAATGAAGAGTACTTGGGGATTCCAGGTTCTTTCAGAACTTTGACAGTAGATTAGTGTTCTAGACCACAGACATATTTTAAAACTAGAATGTTCATTATCACCAAATTTTCCTATGGGACTAAACAAACCGCAAAAAACAGATGTCTCTTTTTAATGCGTACACAGTTCAATTATAATATAAAATATTATAATTATTAATAAAATATTTAAAAAATGTAATACAACATGTTTCAGTAGTGTGGATAAACAACAAGTTGTTAATAAAAGTAAGTAAGTAAGTTCGTATAGGCCGGGTGGCTAGCCCTGGTGTCAGAGTTGTTAATGATAAGTTATATAATAAACGGGTCAGCTATGACCCGGTGAACTTCGTTTCTTGCAATATCTTTATAAATTATAGCCTATGAGTTATTCTGATTTATAATTATTACTATTGCAAAGTTTCATCTCAATGCGTTCAGTAGCTTTTCCGTGAAAGAGGAACAAACATCCATACATACAATCTTTCGCGTTTATAATATTACTAGCGGACCCGGCGAACTTCGTACCGCGAAAGTTAATGAATGTAGGTAGCTAACCTTTCGGAGATACCTACATTAAGATATTTTAAGTTTAATGGCTGTCATCCAAAATGTAGATCTCATTGAGCTATCTCACTTTTGTGAAGATATCATTAATTAATACTTGACATTTGCGGCGAAAAACCACTTTTAAGTTCGACAGCTGTCATCCAAAATGTAGATCTGGTTTAGCTATCTCACTTTTGTAAAGACAGTAATGGTCTAAAATCGGCAGATACGAAGTAAGTAATAGTAAGTGCGCCACAAAATATTAGCCCCAATTCAATGTGAAACGGTACACAAATATTGTAGCAAACAATCATTTCAAACCCAAGAAACAGTCAATCAGAAACGGTCAATATCAACTAATTTGTTTCGTCATGGTTATCATCCGCAGCTTTCTTTGTCCCACTGCTGGGTATAGGCCTCTCTCTTTCTGTGACATCTGCCTCGGCTCTTTGCCGGTCGTTACCAGGCTCGACCGGCGGTATAGATGATATCGTCGAGATAGTCGACCCATCTTGCTGCCGCGCCGCACATAGCTGAGCGCTTTCACCTATTCAAGTACCCTAGTTGACCAGCTCGGTCACCACCGTCTATTGGTTGCCACGCCAGTGTGAACGATGTCATACGCAGGGATTTTGCGACCGCCAATATAGCAGCCGTACTCGAACCGAATGGGTTTGCGCTTGGTGTTGGCAAAAGGCCTGACGGTACGAAGCTGGTCCCATGGAAGTGTAGACGGCACTTAGCATGAGACGCGACTTGCGTCGATACTTTGTTGCCGTCACAACTTTGTGAGACTCAGAGAAGGGCTGGAGCTGGAGCGTTGGCCGATTCGGAGCAGCACAAACAGCGCAAATATGCTAACCTCGGCAGTGGTTACATATTTGAGCCGTTTGAAATTGAGACATTGTGCGCGTGGTGGCCGGTCTTGTTTTGAAAAAAAATTCTGAGCGTCTGGTGTACCCGACGTGTGACCAAAATGCTGGTGTTTATTTGGCTAACGTATAAGCATTGCCAATCAGCGTGGCAATGCTGCCATCATGCTGGGCACGCTGCTAACTGGCAGTGGGCTTGAGTATTCGGATTATCTTTAGAGTGCAAAGATTTTTCACCTAATGCTCTTTTGATTCCTTCACTAAAGCTCAGGATTCTAATTTTTGAATCCTTTGCTTGCTCGGTAATCAAAATTGAGCACGCGGTTAAAAAGCAAATTTTCACTCATGTAGGGTAAGTCACGGATAGATGCCGCACTTTTTGAATAAGGTTCACAGCTTCATAAATAATCACAAGATTTAAAAACTGGTTATGCGTTCGTAAAGTACGGTCTTTAGACTACAGTTTAGTATAAAAAATCAGCAGTCAATCCATGAATAGACAGTCACACACACGGTCGTCGCACACGCTGCCAAGCACCTGACCGGTGGGGGGCAGGGTAAGAGCAAGGTTATGACTTGCATTAGAAGTGATAGATAATTACGCAAATTGGAGTTTTTGAAAACGCGGCGTCTATCCCAGTGTGGAATCTATCCGGGACTTACCCTATAACAAACAGCTATTAACCACCCATGAAAGTAAATATAAAGCCAAATCAAATAGCAATTAAAGTGAGGTTAGCTTTTGTTGCCGCCTGAAGACAGTAGGTAAAACACAAGCATTATTATGATGCCTAAAACATTGTAAAACATAGTTTAAGAGTAATGGTAATTTTTTCAATTTATTCTAACCGACTTCCATCGTGTACAAAATTCGAACAGTTCGCTCGAATTGATGTACGTATACAAGTTTTAATTTATTGTTGATTTTCCAAAAACGGCTGAACCGATTCCTTTAAAATTTAAATGGGATCATTTCGGGAGTATACTCCTTCGGATTAAAATATATTTTTTTTCATTCAGTGCACAATTGGCGAAAATAACGATGAACATACAAATAAAAATACATACAGAATAACATAGAACCTCTTCCTTTTTAGAAGTCGGTTAAAAACGAAAAAACCGGACATATGCGAGTCAGGCTCGCACACCGAGGGTTCCGAACAAATCCTGAAACTTTAACAAAATTGTAATGATGAAATATTGAAAAATCATCGAAAAATGTTTTTATTTTAACTTTCTCGTCATTCATCAAAAATTACATAATGTAAACCGGTTTTAACATGTGCCAATAAAGCTCAGCTCTTTCATATGATAATTCACATGATACGATTTCCTCACTTTGAATTTTGGGCATATATTTTTTGTATTTAGGCCCTATTTTTGTGATTTGATTAATAATGTACATTTTTCAGATTTATTCCTATATGTGTACTCTAATAAAATGCTTCTTGCTAAATTTCATAGTTCTAGTTCAACTGGAAATACCCTGTAGATTTTGATTCCCGTGTGAGTGTCAAATTATGCGATTTATACGACATAAACGGCTTTAACTTTTTTCTATGGTAACTGAAGAGTTTGACTTTTTGACTTTAAGAAATCATAGATATACGTATATGGTTTAAATTTCAACTCGTTAACTTTACGAGTTCTTGAGATAAAAGGTATAGGACATACGGACAGACGGAAAGACGGACAACAAAGTGATCTTAAAAGGGTTTCGTTTTTTCCATTTGAGGTACGGAACCCTAAAAATGAATCAAAAAGTAATTTTGAATCAAATTACGTACCTATATGAAAGGGCAGATTGGCTTTAGCAGCTGTTACACTCGCTCTTTCGTACATTTTAACCGACAAAAATGGAGGTGACTTTGACAGTCCACGCGTGTATATTTTTTTCATACCAGCTGCTCGAAAATGACTCATTATAATAATGTCGTACAATCTCAACGTAAAATAAGTCATTATTGTCTTAACACAATCTAGAGGGCTATGGCAGGTCAATAGTGTTGTATGAAACTCCCTAGGGAGTAAAGTGATATATAAGGGTTCCTAGTTCTATTTTTACCTGGTTTTACGGAACCATAAAAACTAAGCATACACCAAAAAGTGCAAATTTGAGACTGAGATAGCTGTGGCCGGTTGAAAACCCGTTAATTGAAACATAATATACGTATTCTATTAATTGGTATTATCGGATAGTTCTTGGTCTATATGACGCAAAATGTTCACACCTAAGTAAATATTGTGCGATATTTTGTGGGACAAAAATATTAGTTCAATTTTAAAGCTTTGGAGTATCAGGTAAGTAACTAAAAGTTATTAATATATTTATTGTACGTAGGTAATTTTAAAGTTTTGGCGTATCAGGTAAGTACCTAAAAGTTAATCTATTTATAGTACGTAGGTAATTTATATTGAGCAACGAAAGAAAATCCTGATTAAATGCAATTTAAGGTGGTTAAGGTGTCTTCCCGCTTAAGTACAACGTGGGTGTCTTCAAATCCCGAGTAAATAGGTATCTTCTAGGTAAGCGTGCTACACCCTAGACCACATATCTGCTCAACTTCAGGCAGTATGTAGTCAAACGCAAACCTATACAAAATAAAAATAAATAAGTTGGTTTCACTAGGTCAGCGCGTAATTCAAATTATACAGAGCTATTTCCAATTAATTAGCATCCTTTTAGGGGCTTATTATGTACATCAAAACTAAACAATTTGTGCTGCGACTTTTGCCAAACTCAAAAAAAATTTCGTTCCATAGAAAATATCGTTCACCCGCGACAAAATGTATGGAATAGCTGATTATTTTTTTTGAGTTTTGACAAAAGTCGGAGAACAATGTTAGTTTTAATGTACAGAATAAGCCCCTAAAAGGATGCTAATTGATTAGAAATAACCCTGTATACTAATTCGGTTTGTAGGTGTTTGTAACTGGTAAACGCTACCTATTCATGACCGCTAAATAAATTTATAGATAAATTAATTAGACTTTTAATAATCAGTTTATCTGTAAAAGGCATAAATACCAAAAAATGAATTTCGCGTGCTGGCCGAGACAATACCTACATGATAATCCCAACACATTTCGGTGTTGCGACGGCGAATAGGGTTTAGAATGAGTTTTTTTGTTTATTTTTTTTTATTCCAATTTATTTTTGGGACTTTTATATAAAATACATGGCAGTCCCATTGTATATTCTAACTTACTAACTACTTAATAGTACTAGCTACGTATTTCGGATCACTTGAGGCGACTCACCAAATCAAATAGCGCTCCGGCTGCGTCAGAGCTAGGTTCAGCAAGTAGCCTGTTATATAGTCCAACGTCGTCTCGTCGGCTCGTCAACGTCGAGCCTGTTGAAGTGATAAGTCACCTCAAGTGCCTGTCTCTCATTTTCAATTCGTAGACAATCTACCAGTAGGTGGTATACGTCTTCTACCACTCCACATGTATCGCAATTCGGCGAGTCTGCTTTATATTAGATACGCAAATTTATTTAAAGGCATGTGGCCAGTTCTCAACCTTCGAATGAGATAAAGTAAGATCCTTGAGCAAGCTAAACACTTCTCATAAGTTAATACCTATTATCTTGAATATTCTTTAGGATTAATTATACGGTACTCTTTATTTCAGAAACAATAAACCATGGAAGTGATACCAAATAACCCTTTGCTTGTTGTTACTCGAGAGTCAGTGAAGAAAGTGAGACAACTCTACGCAGTAGATGATGTGAAGAGAATCAATGCCAGCCTCGACGTCATTGAGGATTGGTTAAAGAAGCAGCCCCATCTGGCCCACGCTGCGGAGTATATGGGTGTGTAGAACTTGCATACATTCACCCTTTGTAGTTCTGACGCAGCATCCCAAAATGCAGGATCGCGCTGGATGCATTTCGCTTCCAACAGCGGTTATTGTAGATCCATAGGGGAGGCCTATGTGCAGCAGTAGACATCACATGTTTGATGTATGGATAGATAGATGATGACCCAAAATGAGTCCTAAAGTCTTAAGCTCATTATGGGCACGGCATCAGGGCAACATTGTCTCGTCGCTCGGTGTTCATTCGTTGACGACAGGTGGTCCACGTGTGGAGGCCGTGTGTCAACCATAATCTCCGCACCTCTTCTATACGATTTTCTGTATCTATTTTGAAAACAAAACATAATATGACCAATAAAAGAAAGGCAAGGGCAAGTCACAGAGGCCCACTCGCTCTCTGAGCGCGGTCAGCCGGCATGCAGGCAGGTACTCCGGAGTTGATATAGAGTGCGTATACCCACCATGGTATTTCATGCAAATATGTACCTAATACTAACAGCTCGAGGAAATGTAGTTCTGGTCGAGTATTGGGTGGCTCTAATAAGCTATGACCTTTATAACCGACTTCAAAGAAGGATCAATTTGGCCGTGTCTCTCCAAATCTCGCTCTCTCGTTTTTTTGTGTGTATGCTATGTTACATTACACCGCCAATTATCAACGAATTTTGAGGATTGATTTTTTGTTTGGTTGATCGTAATTTAAAAGCGGTCTCATTTACTGAAGCGGTTTTATAGAAATCGGCAAATTTTGTTTTTGAAAAATCAACATTAATGGAAAATTACTACGTCGACAATACCTACATCGATCCGTGCGAACTATTCGAATTCTGTACACGGTTGAAGTCGAATGTGCCAATTTTGGCTATTTATAATTATCGATATTAGAGAACGCCATTGGTCTCGGTCTAGCGCAGTCTCTTTCCACTCATCTGCCTGAATCTCGTGCAGATCGGACCGCATGACGTCATTCCAGCAATAAATAAATAAATATATCTTTATTGGACACAGAAACAGTACAGAAACTACACAATATATAGGTACAATATGCTGTACAATGGCGGCCTTATCGCCTTTGGCGATTTACCAGGCAACTTTTGGATAGACTGGATTATTCTTTAAATAGGAGTATGGTCGGTGGTGTATACAATACAGTACATAATCCAACTTTGCAAACATTAGAATTATTTCTATTGTTCGCAATGGATCGCATGCTAATATCTATATGCTATTTTCAATGCTCGCTCTTGATCTTACTCGATGAAGTGACCATTTACGCATACGCTCAGATTTTCTAACAGAGCCCCTGAGGTATATAATTCAACCAATAGATCGATTGCCGCTTGCCACAATATGTAACACTTCGCTGGGTCAAGATAAATATGAAGAACTACTAGGACAAGCAATAGTTTATTTATATTAGTAGTAGCTGTATCAACAAATTCAAAATTGGTTATTTATTACCTGCAGATCGAATGATATTGGAACAAATTTTCATCAGAGCGAAAGGATCTACAGAAAAAGCTAAAAACATATTGGAAAAATTTTTGACATGTCGAGAGATGATACCTGATATCGCCTTACACAGATCTATGTGCGAGTTTGAGATTCAACACCAAATACTGTAAGTGTGCGTTCAATGACGTAGCTAGAGATTTTTGCTAGGCCTTACAACTATTTTAGCACAGAGTCTTTCTATCAATTTTTAGTCTTTTCGAATGAAAATTAGTAAGAGTGTCATACAAGCTTTCATCCCCTAATTCATGGGGTTGGGGGGTAAAAAAATCTAAGTTTTGGATTTTTCCTTTGTATATGCGTAATAGTCTACCTTGATGCTAAATTTCAAGTTTCTAGGTCATCTGGAAATGGGTTAGGTTTTTGATCTATAAGTCAGTGAATCAGTCGATGAAACCCCGGTTCTTAAACGTTAATATATCATTAACTATTGAAGCATAATTAATGAAAATTTATATTCTAGGCTAGCTATAGAACTTTAATAAATACATAGGCTAAATTACATTAAAAAAAATTACATTTAAATAGTTTTCGAGTTATGAAGGGGTCAAAAGTGGCTCGAAATGGTTCGTGTAATATTACGCACGTCGCATCGCCAGTTCCTTTTTCTTTGTCTTGTTTTTGGGATCTTCATTTAAGCCTATACGTCGACTCTCTCTTAACCAATTTTATCCATACTTGCAAATCTTGTTAAGATTTAGATACTAAACAATCTTGTCAAATATTATCGAAATCTGCTGATAAATAGCGCGACAGCAAATTTCCCCTTTTTTTGAAGGAAATACTCCCTCGTATCAAAAGTCACCGATTCGTCGAGATTTGTTGAAAAATGCGACCTGAAAAGTAACACCAACATCTGGACAGACGAAAGCAAAATCGCTTCCACTTTCGCTCGATCGAAAAATGTCAACCAAGGACAATTACAAGACTGCCTCGGTGGCTCAGTGGTTAGTGACCCTAAATTCTGGGTCCAAGAAGCGTGGGTTCGATCCCCACCCCGGGCAATTATTTATGTGATGAACATAGGTGTTTGCTCTGTGTCTGGGAGTTATTTAGTTCCTATCTATATAAGTCTGTATTTCAAAATAAGTATTTGTAGTATATCAGTCTCTGGCAGCCATATCACAAGCTTTGCTTAGTTTGGGGTCAGAGACCGTGTGTAAGTTGTCCCACAATATAAAAAAGAATGATATAAATCTCAAATTGATATTTTGTTAATTATTTATAGAAAATACGTGCCTCTGCCAAAGCTGCACCCAGACGACCAGTCCAGAGTGATGCTGTGTCAATTCGTGTCTGACGACTTGGATCGTTTCAGTTTACTGGCAATCTTTAGATATGCCTTTATGGTGAGAATTCTTTAAGAGTTGTAATTGATTTTAATGTTGTTTTTAGAATGCACAGCTGAGTATTGTAGGTATAGGCCGAATAAAACTAAATATTAAACGCTAGAATCAGCGAGCAAAATACAATTTATTGCTGTTTTTCCAATCTTGGCTTTGCGAACACTGTTTTTGCAGCATTGTTACGGCCTCAATTGTTACTAAAATTGATTTAATTTAGCTAAAACTGTTAATTGGGTGATTTTGATCACACTTTTGGGAAAGTCTACATTTTTAAATAGACTGACATTTTTTGTGTATGTAACGTGTACGGAATATTAATTGCCGCAAAATCAGTTTTTGTTCATCCAAGTAGGCGTAATTAACACTAGAATTCTACTGGGGGTGCTCGAGTGCCCCACGAAATTTACTTTTTCCAATTATTTCGCCGCTCGTTACTGCACGACTTTGACGTCTCGCGTATTTTACTTTGAGATCATTCTCGATAGATTGGCCATTGCCTCAGTGACAAGCGAATGTTGTGGATATGTGCACGTGGGTGCTGAGGCATCCCAGTGTAGTAACAACGTCAGTTTTCCAAAGTAATATAAATGTGTTTATTACATTTTATTGGTTTAATTGATCTATTATCTATCTATCTATGTATCTATGTATCTATCTATGTATATATAAAAGGCAAAGCTGACTGACTTAGGTATCAAAAAACAGGCCAAACGATTTGAACTAGAAGCTTAAAATTTTGCACACATATTCCTCTTATGACGTAGGCATCCACTAAGGAAGGATTTTTGGAAATTCGAGTTCTAAAGGGGTTAAACTAACTGCAAACTGAAATGGAAGTGGGCGGGACACCTACCTCGTACGAGCTACAGACAACAGATGGAGCGCACGCATCGTCCACTGGTATGGAATCCAAGAGAGAGAGCGCGCCCAGTCGGCCGCCCCAGGAGAAGATGGTCCGATGACGTCGTCGAAGCGGCGGTCCCGACTTGGACACGACTTGCCCAAGATTGATATTCATGGCACCGCATAGAGGAGGCCTTGTACCAAATTTAGGTGCCCAAATAGAATATTTAAATTTTTAGGCTATTGTAATTTGTAATTATTGAATTTGGGAATTAAAGGCAATTTTATTTCATATTATTTATTTTTATTAAAGGGGTAAAAAGGGCCCTTTTCCATTGTATGAAACTTTTTATGGCCTGAACCGATTGTCTTGAAACTTGGCTTATGTAGGTACCCTTCAAACAAAATAAAAAATACGTTTTGTTCAAGTTTTGAGGTTTTATCATCCTGGGGGGCCAGATAGAATCCCAAAGTTTGTAAAATAATAGGCGGGTGGTGACTTGCCATCCACTAAATGGCCCCCCATAAAGGCTACCTGAAGTTGGCGCCGGAGGGGCTTATATCAGAGTGTCGAGAGATGTGCTGCGCTTTCACTAAACGCTACTCGCGGCGTTATGCCCTTTCCACCCAGCACTTCCACTCAGGAGCTTAGGTTCTTAGCTATTGCAGGTTTCCACTCCTAGCTGGTCAGTTAAGGAGAGAAAGGAGTCAGGGGTCTCATTTAGCCCCAGGGAATCAGGGTTCGCGGTGTTGCCACACGGCGACGATTCGGCACAAATCCGCCCCAGCGATTTAATTTAATTATTAAGTATGTTATGTTTAGCATTAGGGTATTAACTATATTATGAAATAATTGTACTATGAATAATAACTGGCAAAATTTTATTTACAGCTAGCGGATTATAGATGGCACCATGATTACACCTGTGCTGAGAGATATATTATTGACTTTAGAAATACCCACGCTGGGTTACTTAAGAAATTGAATCCAGTGATTTTGAAGAAAGCTGAAGTTTTATCTACAGTAAGGATACTCGTACTACAAACTATTTCGTGCATGAACATAGGAATTCGTGATAATCATGACTCTTTAAAGTATTTCTTAACTAGGACACCTAACACACATCACACAGGTGTTACTCTATTGCGTGGTTTTTATGGCAGACATCAAGTCTACTATAGCAAAGAAAATATAACAATACTACTACAGCTTCGATAGCATTTAAGATTCAAGATTCAAGATCATTTATTTGTAAAAACATGGTAACAGTGTAACAACAACAAAGTCGTATACAGGTCTTGATACATGCATTTGGCAATCTTTTTCAAGATAGAGCACTAGCACGTGAGCTTGTCTCGCATGTGTCTTTAAAATATTGTTATTTTATATCATAGTAGGTATACCTCTGAAAGTTCTTGTTCGCTTTGCATGGCAAGTCTGTATGTTACATAGATTATAATATCCTACCTTTTCTTTAGTGTAAAGCTCGAAACATACTATCAGACGCGGCTTACGGACGCGACTGACAGCCGCAACCTAGACTATGAAAGTACACTGAGCCGTGCACACTATCGGACATAAGTCGCGGACGTCACCTTCAGACGACCTTGAGCGTTCGGACGTCCGAGAGCGATCCTGCGCACCGAATGTTATAAGACTGTGCACATTGCTAAGTCGCGGCTGTCAGTCACGTCCTTCAGCCGCGTCCGATAGTATGTTTCCGGCTTACATGTAAAACTCTTTCAGGAAGGTTTTAACGTAAAAATCAAAGGTATACACATCCTGAACGCCTCAACTTTTCTCGAAAAACTCATTTATATTTTGAAACGAGTTTTGAAAGAGAAAATCGCTAACAGAATCTATGCTCACAGCAGTTTTGAAGATTTGCACAAGCACGTGCCGAAAGAAATTCTCCCGAAGGAATATGGCGGCGCAGAAGAGTCGGTACAGAGTTTAGATGGTAGGTACAATATCGACATTTTTAATAATATATAGGCCTGCGCATGGTATATCATTGCAACATACATCATGCAGGAACATACGAGTACGTTCTGAAATGTTGGAAAAATAGGTACTTTTATAATCGCATGTTATGCTATCATAGATTTTCAATGCTCGCTCATCAAGCCAAAAACACCAAGCGTAACTAGTGAGTTTTACATGATTTTTGTAGGTGCAATAGGTAGGGGTTGACGTGGTTTTCACACATTTTATACTAAATATGACGGGAATAAACACTAAATATAACGGGGTGCATTGCGAGACGGCTCCGCGTGCTAGAACTTGCCAACTGGAGAAAGGTCGCCGAACGCGACCGAAACTATAGTCGTTGTTACGACTATCCGTACACGTGAGTTTATTCCCGTTATATTTAGTATTAAAAGATAGGGGTTGTAGAACAATATTACACATGTTTTCTGAACGCTCAGGGTATTAAAGCGATATGAGAGCCACAATACCCTGCTTAATTCGATTGTTCGGGGATTTGTAGTAGCAAGTTGACAGTTTATCTACTTAAAAACCCTGTAAGGCTCGGCTCACGATATCAACGAATTGCTCTAGGGTTTAAAGTGAAAATCTCAACTACAAAAGTCCGAGCGGCATTTGGCAGAAATGCACGAGGAATTGTATTATCGCGTTTTCTGAACCCAAACCAAGCAAACCTCGTAATATTGCTATGAAATTATATCCAATATAAACATTAAAATTACGATATTCAAAGAGTTATCTTTGTGATAAGCATTTCAAAAATCTGAAGCAAACGCAGGATTTGAACCTGCCCCTTCGGATCACTAGCCCGACGCTCTAACCAACTGAGCCAGCCCGCCTCCTACGCAAGCTTCATATTTCTGAAGTGCTTACATTTCCCAACTTATAGCGTTGGTGGCGCAACCTGTGATACCCGTATTAGACAGATTATCACTCAACTATAAGTTATTAGAACTTCTAAGGATTGACGAGAGATGACGCACTGCTCAATCAATGTTATGATTTTATTTTGAGTGATTTCCACACTAGATTTTAAATTCAAAGAGTTATCTTTGTGATAAGCATTTCAAAAATCTGAAGCGAACGCAGGATTTGAACCTGCCCCTTCGGATCACTAGCCCGACGCTCTAACCAACTGAGCCAGCCCGCCTCCTACGCAAGCTTTATATTTCTGAAGTGCTTACATTTCCCAACTTATAGCGTTGGTGGCTTATCACAAAGATAACTCTTTGAGTTTAATATCTAGTGTGGAAAGCACTCAAAATAAAATCATAACAAATTACGATACCCTTAAAGGGTAATTTATGTAAAAAATTTCAAAACATGTTACTTTTGAACTGCATGAAGTAGGTATAAGTACCTATATATTTTTTAATTTCAGGAGACATCGTAAACACGGTCTCGACTCCACATTAACCAAAGCTATAGCAGCTATAGTGATATAGCTGCCAGAGACTGATATAATATACTACATAATATACTTATTTTTAAATACACTCCTATTGATGTAAATAATAATAACCAGGCACAGAGCAAACACCTATGTTCATCACATAACTAATTACCCTGGGTGGGAATCGAATCCACGCCTCTTTGACAGGAGTCAGGGTCACTAACCACTGGGCCACTGAGGCAGTCAATAATATTACAGGCCGAATTATACAAGTCGGCGGATGTGAAGTCAGCTACAAGCTGCGCAATATCCAACCCTGAGTGAAGCTACATAAAGCTGCGAGTTGATTGGATATTGCGCAGCTGGTAGATAACTTCACATCCGCCGACTTGTATAATTCGGCCTATACATATTGGAATAAATAATTGAATATGGTATTTATTTTTCAGAGCGATGGATCAAAACACTGAAAGGAGACGATGCAATGCGACTGATCAAAGACGCAGACAAAATGGTCAGCGATGAATCGAAGCGGCCGAAATCTAAGTTCAATGTAGACTACTTGGGGATGCCCGGTTCCTTTAGGACTTTGGCCGTAGACTAGTTAACAAGATTACATTAATCATTATTTTTCGCAAAAAACAGCATGAGCGACTTCAACCGTGTAAAGAATTCGCGAATAGTATACGCATATAATCTGCAATGTGTTTTTCTACCGGTGTCGGAGCCTGAAGTGGTGACATATATGGCAAATTTTGAAAAACTTTTACTGTGGGGTCAACTCTGAAAACGTAAAAAAACTGCTGTTCCATACGACTTTTGATAGACTTTCGAGAAAAAGTATGGAATAGACCATAGTATAATTATTTACGCGTCGAATTGGGTACCTCCTCCATTTTGTCAG
The DNA here is from genome assembly GCA_949316475.1 of Hypomecis punctinalis. NCBI lineage: Eukaryota > Metazoa > Arthropoda > Insecta > Lepidoptera > Geometridae > Hypomecis > Hypomecis punctinalis. The sequence continues at coordinate 20,336,235 of OX438795.1, read as the reverse complement.
TCAAAATTGATAAAACCCTGAAAGCGAACAGATAAATACCTACCCATTATGCGTCTAAGAATCCTACCGCTGAAAGAGCTGATATGAATGCCTATGTTCAGCAGGGAACGTTCTATGGCTGATGGATGGTTGGAGTCAATTTTCATCAAACTAAGCTAAGAAAACTTCCGACTAAATTACCTTTTAATAAAAAAAATAAACCGGACAAGTGCAAGTCAGGCTCGCACACCGAGGATTCCGTACAATTCTTGAAAATTTCACAAAATTGTAATGTTGAATCTCTATAGGATAAATAAATAATCATCGAAAAAGTTTTAGTTAGTTTTTTTTTACTACGCCATAACTCTGTTATTAAGCTCCACCTAGGTATGTTAGCATTTTATGCGCAGTAAGTGATCCTAAACCTTTTAAAAAAACTAAATTGGATCGGAAATTCACCATTTACGATATATGGCTCATTTAATGAATGAATGAAATTTCATTAAATAGGCCATTAATCGTAAACGGTAAGTTTTACAAAAAAACGTTTACTGGAAACAAAAGATGCGATATTTTATATTCTACAATAATAATCTTTATGACTTTTGCCTTTATGTCTATAGTTTCTGAGATATCGGCCAAAAGCGTTTTTTCAAGATGGCTCTTGAATTTTGTAATTTGATGCTCAGCAAGTAATCCTAAACCTTATTCAATTTGCAAAACATCAAAGTTATTGCAAAAATATATAATTATACATTATTTTTAAATACAATGGAATAACTAGTACTAAACTCTAGCAGAATAGTTGCGTCATAGGACATTAAAAAACTAAATTAGATTCAATGTACGTAGATAAATTCGTAGATTTTCCCACAGTTCTTTAGTAAATTGTAGTTGCAGGCAAGTAGTGCAGCGAAGATGACGGTTGAAACACTGACTGTAAGTTCTAAATTATACTTTTTATAAGAATATAAGTAATTACTTATTGTGTTATCTTACGTTGTAGCACAAGCGTGCATCAAAGATATTTATTTTTCATGGAGCCATACTTTGTTGTTTTCGCCATGCTACAAAATTATCACAAATTAAATGTAACAAACAAAATCAGCGTTACTTAATGCTTGTTTGTACTGTACCAGCCTTTTTAATAGTCCACTGCAGGACGTAGGCCTACCCACGAAGGGTGATTGGGCCATATCCACCACGCTGGCCCAGTGCGAGTTGGTGGATTCACATACGCCATCGAATTTCTTCTACGGACGCATGCAGGTTGCCTCACGATGTTTTCCCTCACCGAAAAGCCAGTGATGTGAAATTCCGTACATAAGTTCCAAAGAAACTCATTGGTACGGGATCGGGATTTGAACTCACGACCTCACGATTGCAGGTCGGGTGTTACTACCACTAGACCACCACGGCAATGCTTGTTTACTTAATAGAAATATATTTTATAAAAATAAGTTTTGTTTGTTTTCGATCATATTTGATTCATATTTTTGTTTGTTTTTGAGCAATGTATTAATAATATTATATATACAGGGTTATTTCTAATAAATTAGCATCCTTCTAGGGGCTTATTCTGTACATCAAAACTAACAACTTTTGTTCTACGACTTTCGTCAAAACTAAAAAAAAATCAGCTGTTCTGTCAACTATATTTTTCTATGGAACAACAAATTTCTTTTTTGAGTTTTGACGAAAGTCGTAGAACAAAAGTTGTTAGTTTTGATGTACAGAATAAGCCCCTAGAAGGATGCTAATTGATTAGAAATAACCCTGTTTATATAATACGATCGGAATTTTAAGAAAATAATACCCAGCGAAATTATTTTAAAAATCTTAGCTAATATTTAAGTATGGTCTTTTATATTTTCTTTAGGGCATGGTCCTACCATTTTTGCTGTCTCTTTTTAACTTCTACTGATTATTATTATATTATTAAATAATAAATAATAATATGTCTTTATTAAAAGGATAAACAAATTTAAACCGTTGTTGATAAATTAGATGTAGAGATATAACGCTTATTGTATGCACTAATATTAATAACTACAACAGAAGGTGCAGATTAGTATCTACTTTAGATACTAATCTTAAATTAGTGCCACAAATGGCTGCCTTATCACTGACAGCGATATCTACCAGGCAACCACTGAACTTAAATATTGTGGATTCCCCAGGACTTTACCTCCCCCCTTTCAAAAAATAAGGAGAAGCTCTTGAACATTGGGCCTGGGGACATGGCATCTCTGCTGAAGCACTACAACCTATCTCCAAAGGACGTTCACGAAATGGTCTTGAGTATCAGAGAGTGGCTCAAAAAACAACCACATATACCCGGAGACAAGCTAGGTATGAGAATTTTCTTTTTTTGTTTCTCCTCTGTGTTTTTTAGGGTTCCGTACCTAAAGGGTAAAAACGGGAACCTATTACTAAGACTTCGCTGTCCGTCTGTCTGTTTCTCACCAGGCTGTATCTCATGAACAGTTATAGCTAGAAAACTGAAATTTTTACAGATGATGTATTTATGTTGCCGCCATAACAACAAATTCTATAAACAGAATAAAATATATATTTAAGGGGCCCCATACAACAAACTTGATTTTTAGACGCTTGATGCTTGAAAATTTTACAGAATATTTAGTTGTATAATTACGTCAATACTAAATATTTAAATTAGAATAAAATTAATATTTAAGGGGGCTCCCATACAGTACATCACTGTTATTTGTTGCTTATTCTACAATCAAATATTCAATTTTTAACATAGACTAGATATTTACGAGTCAGTCCCGTAAAACAAATTTAGTATTAAAGCAGTTTAAAAAAAAATTAAAAATCGTAGAGTTTGAGAAAACAAACAAATATCCTTATTTTCGCTCGTTTTCGCTGAAGACCGAAGATTGTACCGATTTGCTAAGAAGTAACTATAAATTAGTAGAAAAAAAAATCAAGCTACACCGTTCTGCACTGTTAAAGTCAACGTAAATTCGAGTTTTCATAGATTTTGTTTTTTGTAAGATAGCTTAACAAGACGTTAGCTTTTCTACGAGTATACAGCATGACTTTTTATTCAGTGCACAAATTTTTATCGCGCAATAGATAACATTAATAGAACATATTTCGCTCATAAAAAAATCACCTTTTTTATGAATTTTTTGTCAAACTATTCTAAAGAAAATTATATTGCATGCACCCTATACTCCAGACAATAACTACCTACCTAAAACGTCTCGGGCGTTGGTGCGACGCGGCCACGTAGGTACTAAGAAGTAGGGTGACATTGATTACTCCGTTTATCTGTATACTTTCTCTTGGAAGTTATTTCAATATTTTTGTACTAACGAGAGTAAAACCAATGTAGAGGTTAAATTGTTTGTTTATTATACTTTCCGTATGCAAAGTATGTGCTCTGAAACAAAACAACCTGTATTTATAATATCTGGATGACAATTTTATTTACAGTTGTTTGCTTATACAAGTGCAATCTCTAGATGACATAAATATTGTAGGATAACATTCGGTAAGTTCTTATAGGCCGGGTGCCTAGCCACAATACAATACAACAACACTTTATTGACACCAACAAGAAAACATAACAAAATAAACAAAGACAGAAAAGGCACAAAAGGCGGTCTTATCGCTAAAAGCGATTTCTTCCAGACAACCTCTCTTGGATGCGAGGAAACGTAAATACGACAAGGACGGTGTAAACGTAAAAACAAAATAATAATACCTAATAAAAGAATGAAAACCAAAAATTCCTAATCAACAATAAAATAAACTACATAATAATAGCCATACATAAATACTTCAAATAATACATACAATAAAAATAAACATACTTATACGTAAAGAGCAGCTGTTTGCTTCGAGTTCGTGCTATTTAGGTACTTAACTACCTACTGATTCTTCGGTAGGTTTTTTATTCTAGTTAAGCGAACTTATTGTTTTTAGTTGACCCAGTTTAATATTTTATTACTAATGTAATTAAACATATCGCAGCCATAAACAAGCTTTGCTTAGTTTGGGGTCAGAGTGCCGTGTGTAAGATGTCCCAAATATATTTATTTATTAATTATTTATCTTAGGCAAATACTGAGCCAATAATTCAGGCTAAACCGTAGGCATTATCCTTGCAAATAATACGACAATAGGCTCAATTATGAAAGCGCCATCGTAAATGAAATAGCAACGTAAAATTTTTTATCTCTATAGAATGCGTGAAGTGAAAAAGAAACAGAAATAATTATGGTAATTAGCTATTATAATTACGATGGTGTGTGTTATTATCATTTTAAGTACCTAAGTATCAACACAACGCGGGCCACACCGCGGACTATTATCATTTTGAGCAAGTACTAAGACAACACGGGCCATACCATGGGCTATTATCATTGCGAGTAATACGACAATGCAGGCCAAACGGCAAGTTTTTATAATTTTAAGCAAGTATTAAGACAACACGGACCAAACTGCGTGCTATAAATTGCCATCTTAAGCAAGTACTAAGAATATGCAGGTTAAACCGTGACCTTTTTTTATCATTTTAGGCAAACACTGAGACAATTCAGGCCAAACCGTGGGCATTATCCTTGCAAGTAATACTAACGTAGGCCAAATGGCAGGCTATTATAATTTTAAGCTAGTACTAAGACAACGCGGGCCAAACCGCGGACTATTAGCTATTATTATAAGCAAGTACAAAGACAACGTAGGTCAAACCGCGGGCTATTTTCATTTTAACCAAGTACCTATGTACTAAGACAACGCGGGCGAAGCCGCGGATTTTAAGCTAGTCTGTTTTATAGATATCTGTGCTAAAGTCCTTGAAACATGACTATATAATTTTATTTGACATTACAATGACCGGGTTTATTTTGCACTGTATAATTTTATTATTTTGGTTATTCTTATTTTCTCTACGAGGTTAACATACCACAAAAAATATAACGTAACTAGCTAGCTATTTTGTTCTAAATATAGTAATAATTGCTGTAACAACGTCAGATTCAACCATCATAAAATGAAATAATGACTTTATTATATTTTTTTACTGCCTCGGTGGCCCAGTAGTTAGTGACCCTGACTCCTGTGTCAAGCGGCATGTGTTCGGTACCCATCCAGGGGTAAGCATTTTAGTAAAGATTTTACGTGTTTTGCTCTGTGCCTGGTATATAATAACACCCAGACACAGAGCAAACGTGATTATTGGTACAGTCTCTGGCAGCCATATTAGTTAACTCTGTTTAGTTTGGCCAAATTAGTTAAAATAATACTACGGTTTGGGGTCAAATACAGTGTATAATGCATAAGATGTCTACAATATACTTACATATTTTTATTCCTAAAGGGCTCCACCAAAGCAGAGCAGTGCGTTGTAGTCTGTCCAGACAATATCATCATCATCATCGTCATCATTACTTGCCCTGGGACGTCCACTGCTGGAAGGAGTTTTAGTGTCAATCGAATTCTCTGACAATAGGCATGATGACATTTCTCAAAGTTTCGTTTGGGAGTGACATCACTAGTGCGGTGTAATGCAATAGTCCGCAATTTAATTGACATAAGAAAAACCGGACAAGTGCGACTCAGGCTCGCACATCGAGGGTTCCGTACAAACACGTTGTAAAAATAATTAAAAACCTGTTTTAGCATGTCCTAATGAAGTTTTTTTATATAATACCTTACATGATACAATTTACATACTTAGAATTTTGAGCCCATATTTTGTGAATTTTAAGGCCCTATTTTTTGTGATTTAAATAAAAATGTACAGTTTTCAGATTTATTCCTGTATGTACTCTGAGACTGCTTCTCGCCAAATTTCATAGTTCTATGTAAACGGGAAGTGTCTACCCTGTAGGTTTTGATTTTTGTGAGTGCTAAATATGCGGTTTTTTACGATATAAACGGCTCTAACGTTTTTAAACGATAACTGAGAAGTTTTTCTTTATCACAACAGCAAAAGACCATATATATACGTATACAGTTTAAATTTCAACTCGATATCTTTACGCGTTCCCGAGATGTAAAGAAGAGTCTTGACATACCTACACACAGACGGACAGAAGGACAGACGGACAACAAAGTGATCCTATAAAAGTTCAGTTTTTTTCGTTTGAGGTACGGAATCCTAAAAAAATAAGTATCTAACATTTTTAGTAAATCTATCTGATGGGAATATTATATATTTTTGGACATCAGGCCTATTCTCAGCTAAACTAGTAAAAAATCAATGAGCGAAAATTTTCGTCAGATTCGTTGTTATAGCGTCACGTGATTTTAAATGGACGCTACATAACACCACTTCTTGTGACGTCATTTACAGCTGTATTACGGCCTTTACGTTATACGGGCTATCGTGGGAAAACAGAGTATTATTTATTATTTTTAGTTATAAAAAAAAATGAATTAGCTGTACCTAAAATATCGCAAAACTACGTGTTTAATGTAAATAGGTATTAGGTATTATTAACATAATATATAAAAATATAATGAATCTGAAATTCAAGGTTTACGATGGTAAAGCAACTAGTCTTTGTACAGTTTTGTAGTTATTGTCAGTACAGTGCCGCTTGGATTTGCCACCCGCTTGCTCATATTATAAGTTTATCATTTTTAGAAGATGCATTCCCTGAACAATTGATAATCGCGGTCATTAAGCCTTTGTTCAAGAATGGTGACAGATTAGACCCGAGCAATTATTGTCCTATACCTATTGTCAAAGTGTTATCAAAGGTCCTCGAAAAACTATTACATTAAGCAGTTTTATGACAAGGTTTATGATTCTGAGGGAGGAACAATTTGGTTTCCGTAAAGGCCGCTCAACTTCACTTTCCTGCTTTGACTTAGTAAGCTTTGTTACAGCGAATATTAACGAAGGTACCCCAAATACGTCAATTTTCCTTGACACGACCAAAGCGTTTGACTTTGTGAATCATTCAGTACTCCTAACAAAGATAGAACTTAAGACATACGAGGCATAGCATACAATTGGTAGCTAGTTGTTTGAAAGACAGGAAACAATGTACAGAAATATCAAAAATTGTCACCAATAGCCATCAGCAACTGAAAAAAAGTGAGTTTTAGATTAGAGCCGCTAATTAACAACATTGGAGTATCTCAGGGATGTATTTTGGCATCTTTGCTCTTTTTAATTTATGTTAACGACCTTCCACAGGCTGCACCACACAATAGTATATTATTTTCAGACGATACTATAGTTATAATCAAATGCAATAGTAAAGAACAGGCTTAATTACCAGTAAATAAGGCGTTAACAGACGTGATAATGTGGATGGAACACAATAAACCAGCAATGAACGTAAGCAAAACTAAAGTAATGCAATTTAATTCCTATAATTCTAACCTTCTACAATTTGACATTAATTACAATAACGAAACAATTGAGAATGTTGAGAAATACAAATTTTTAAGACTGACTCTTGACAATCATCTAAATTCGAAAACCCATGTTGATATTCTGTGTAAGAAACTTAATCGATTTGTATTTGTGTTGAAGAAATTTAGACATACTGTGTCTATGGAGGCTGCATTGGCGGCTTACGAACGGGCATGTGGCGTCTCTCCTAAACTATGGCCTGGTCATGTGGGGAAAGTCAGTTGACGTAGACAAAGTGATGAAGCTTCGAAAACGCTGCACTCGAGTCATAAACAAAGCTTGGATTTGGGATACTTGTAGGCCGCTTTTCAAGAAGTGCAATATACTCCCATTACCATGTATGTATGCTATCTGCATTTTCACCAAGGAACATCCTGTTTATTTCCAAAAACGTTATGAAATCAAAACGCGTCATATAAGAACTAAATTCACAAACCATATCAATTTGTGAATTTAGTTCTTATTCAACCTCCTGCCAGAAAAGACAAACAAGAGAAATGTTTATAATATGTGTATATCGATTTATAATCATGTGCCTTATGAAAAAATTTTTTTCAACGAGATTAATAATAATAATAAAGAGTTTATTGTTACAATCTGTGTCGTACGACCTAGGCTCTTCCTTATTTTACATTATGCAATTATACAATACTTCTAGGTAATAAGGAAAATAGTTATTTTCTAGCTTTTAGGTATGTAGTTATACAACTAAAGCAATTCACTATTAATTAGTGAACTTGCATACTTAAATGAATCTAAATTAATATTATAATATACAGTGAAAATAAAATTAATACATGTAAAAAAGCAAAAGAGGGTTATGATTCTTGCTTATTTGTGATGAGGGTCATCGTTCTTGCAGAACGACTAAACTCGCAAGATTAAATTTAAGAAAACTGACTGGCTATTAAAAAACTGTTTTTATACTGTTAAAGAATACTATGATCAAATAATAAGTTTTATTATATTTATGAACTAATATTTGCACGTCTGCTTGCAGACTGAATGCTAAGTAAATATAAGACCAACCATCTATAAGACTTGTATTGTACTCGTACATGTGTTCTATGCAAATAAACTATTTGATTGTTTGATTGATTGATACATTATTTATACCTACATGTAATAAAAAATACTGGCCATTATTTTGCACATAGAACTCTATTCTTTCTTCTACTTATTTATTTCCAAGTGACTATGAATCTAACATTTTGGGAACTTTACGTATGGGTAGATGCGCCTGGTGTGGCCATCTTAATATCATTTTGGATAAATTTAACTTTTAATGTTTAATATTATTTTTAAAGATATTTTCTAATTTTGACATTCACACAAACAACGCATATGGTGCTACATTTCCTTTTCATCTATTTTCAATAATTTTTACATCAAATAGCCAAAAACCTGGACAGTGGCCAAAACCGGTGCATCACTAGATCAATTTTACAGTTACCTCGTATACCTCTAGGATAAATGAGGTTGCACTCGTCGCTATGATCACATTTTACTATGAGACCCACTACGAAATCGCAAAATAAAATCTACAATAAAAACTGTACGTATTTCACAAAAGTAAAAACTTTACTTGGGACTCTGCGTTATGTTACTTACGTTAAATCATAATTTTATATTTCAAGATATGTTCATTCATATACGGAAGGGCCCAGATTGAAAATAGCAACCTAAAGTAACTACTCTATAGTCGCTACTATTTTCATCAATTTTCTGGGATGGAACTCAAAAACAGTTTTTGCATAAATATTTGCGTAAATTGATTTATCGTCAGCTGACTAAATTATTACAATTATATTTAAAACACAATACAACATAAGTTTATTGAACACCAAAAAAGTAGTAAACATACTCAAACAGGCTCAACCTCAGAATAAGGACTAGTTAGGCATAAACAAAACCGTGTACGAAGTCAAATAGTTCACATTATTGTTGATTTTTAAAAACCGGGTAAGCCGATTTTAGTTAAATTATAAAATGGGACCAGCTCTGAAGAAATCGGAGTTGCAGAGTTTATACAGAATAGCTTTATACATACCTATAAAAAAGGATAAAAACATACAAACGCATTGAGAACTTCCTTTTCTGAAGTCGTTTAAAAATACAAAATAATAATTTACAAATAAACTAAAAATTAGGCCATACAAGGGCAGCCTTATCAACTCGTAAGATTTCTACCAGGTTTAACTTTTATTTTAAAATTTCAGAAGACCAACAGATAATAGGACACTTGGCGTTCCGAGGGTTCAGCGTAGAGAAGCTGAAAGTAAACCTGGATGATTATCTTCGAACTCGTCATAAGATGCCAGATATCATGTGTCAACGAGACCCGCTGGATCCTGTCTTCTCTGAATATTTAAGCCGAGGATACTGGACTTGCATGCCAAAGAAGACCCCTGAAGACTACAGGATCACTGTGTTAAGGTAAGCTTAAATTAGCTCAATGTGCTATGGAGAGGACTATAGTCGAAATCTCTCTTAGTTGAATTAGGGGTTCTATGATTCCCCCAAGGGGTTCCGCCTTATCGTGGCAGGGGGGCTCCGTAGAAGGGAACTAGTGTGAAGCTATGAAGCTAATAAGTGGATCCGGCATGGAGTCGCTTTGCCGTCAAGCCCGTATAGAAATCGGCCGGTAGATTGGATGTCTTTATGCGGCACCGCAAGTGAAGCGGGCTGCGGTGTCGTATGGGAGGCACTGAAGCTGAGGATTGGAGGCCACGGCGGGAGACGACTGTTGGTGTTGCCACTTCTACTGCCAATTTTCCTACCTTCCGCGGCCTCGACGTTGTCGCCACTTTACGATGGCAGACGCTGTGGGGCTGCAGCGAAAGAGGAGTGTCGATATTGCGTGGTGCCGCTCTCTTTATACTCTGTAGCAAAAGTGGCAGGCGCGGGGCCACTTTAACTGACTCGTTGCACTGAGACCAGGGCGTTATGATACGGGGTGCTATCTGACGCCTATGCACTTGCTGGTTTGATCATGAGTGGAGGATGATGTGTCTGGAGTTTTGACACATCGTTATAGGTGCGAAATAGAGCGTAAGCTCCAAGGTGGAGCCTGACTGGGGCTGGCGCTGTCGGGGCCGCGGAAGAGTACGAAAGCGTGCCCGTAAGGTTTTTGGTCGGTATACCGACCAGTCGGCGGGATTCCCACATCACCACCCATGCTTGTCCCTGAGGCGCGGTGGTATCCAAAATGATTTTCCCTGGACAAAAAAGGGTGCTCTATAATGCAAAAGTTATGAGACTGAGTAAAAGCAGGGGCGAACATTGATATCTTACTTGTGTGAACGGGAGAGCATGCATGCAATCCTCTGCGATTCACATTGGATGCCGACTTAACTTCCAACTGGTCTTATTTAAAATCCATTAGGAAGACCTATGTCCAGCTACGGATAATACTAAACTATCTGTTTCATTTATTTTGTCGCTTCAGGCTTGTGATTTTATTATTTATAAAATTCCATTGTTTTGCTTTTTTTTTTTGGGATACCTAGCAGATTTTTTCCCGGATTCCGGGTTGTCCCCAAGGTAAAGTTGCTCTGGAAATATTATACCATCCTGTATTTTAACCTTTTCAGCAGCTTCTTTATAAGTTTAGTTGAAGTATTCATTACCTATGTATCTTCCAATAATTTATTTATCTTTGTTTTAGAATGTTGCCAAGTACGAAAACAACTGACATATCTTCTTTAATCAAAGTAGCATTTGTGATTGCGGAGTACCGAATTTGGAATGAAGTATCTCTGGGAGAGTGCTGGATCATGGATATGGAGCATACCAGTCTTCAAGATACGTTACAGATGACACCTGTTATGATATCCAACATAATATTTTTAGTAATGGTAAGTGCTCAGGGATGAAATTCAAAGACTTGGTTTAGTTGGTTACTTATTACTTTGGACTTGGTTAGGTTTGTCTACGGAGTATAAAACTATATACATAGCACAATCAGTTAGTTGGGTTTATTTTTGAGGTAGCAGAGGAGTGGAGCAAGAGTGGAGACATACTCGTAAATTATGTTTTTGTTTTTAACTTATTGTCCAAATTTATTGGACCTGCCTAAGCACATTTATGACAGGATATAGAAAACTAAATGAATAATTACTTTTTGTAAAAATAGCATGACCGACTTCACCTGTGTACAGAATTCGCGAATATTTTGCACGGATCGATGTAGCATTTTTCACATTATTGTTGATTTATCTAAAATGGCCCAGCCGATTTCGATAGAATTTGAATGGGACCAATTTTGAAGTATACTCTTTCCAATAAAAAATAAAAGAATTATTGAAATTGGGCTACTATCAAAAAAGTTATACGTGGTTATACATCCGGTGGGTCGTCGGTCAAAAATAGAAAATAGTTTGTAAAACGGATGGCTTATAGAGTTGCAAAGTTGTTAAATGAATGAACCGCTTAACAGCTTTTTTTGTTATAGGCTTGCTTTGGAGCTCGATTAAAAAGTATCCATATAGTAAACGCGCCGTCCATTGTCGCACCTTTAGTAAACATCTTCAAGAGCTTGATCAAAACGAAGCTCGGCGACCGATTGTTTATGACTTCGAAGATGGAATTACTGAAAATATTCCCAAAAGAATGCTTGCCTAATGATCTTGGTGGTGAAGGGGGTCACATGGATGAACTGGCTGGTAAGAAAAATTCTAATTTTTAATTGAATATGCCCTACATATATACAATATACATAATAAACCACGTTTTTAAGTAAGTAGGTAAGTACACTAATTTGGAGTAATTATTCTTATTTCCTTTATATTTTGTCTTTTTCTTTCATAAGCAATTTTAATTCACGAATTAATTACTTAATAAGACGGCCAAAATATTGCTTAGAAAGTGCAGAGATGTTTAGAATTTGGGACCAACCCCAAAATCGCGATTTAAGATCAGCTGTTGAGTGATGAGTGTATTCTTCTCAAAGAACCTGCATTTTTCAAAGTATCGCCCTGTGTATTGAGTAAGAGGTATGACGAGAGTATAATATATGAAATCTTCAAATAATAGGTAATCCACATCGTATCAGTAGCTCTATCAGTAAAAATGACGTTTCCATTTTCTTATAACAATATCATATTATTTCTAGATGAATGGAGAAAAACTCTGCAATCAGATGCGTGGAGACAAAAACTGGTTGAATTGGAAGAGCTCCGTACTGACGAATCTAAAAGGTTGATTCCGCTCCCTGACAACGAAATATTTGGCGTCGACGGCTCTTTTAGACAAATTCGCATTGATTAGCGTGACAAAAATGACTTAATCTCTGAATTCGCCTGTAAATTGCCCAGAAATAAAAAAGGCCATAATTCATCAGAGTTTTCCGGCAACCGACTAACACCGATTCGCCTCGAGCAGTTGGGATTCTTTGTATGGGATATTGTGGGTATGCGCTCACTACATCAACTCCAGATCGCCGTTACAGCTGATTCGCAGCGAGCAGCGAGTAGGCCATTCTGTGACTACCCGTTGTATGCACATGCCTTGAGTTACCCAGGGTACACCGCTCCCCTTTCTTTCATTAAATAAATAATAAATAAAAATTTATATAGGACTTGCGAAAGTACAGGGTTATCTGCTTACTCTGTATTTAACCGAAACTGAGCGATAAAGCGTTACGAACTATTTTATCTCTATAGTTAAAATGTTTCACAGTGATGGTTCTACCCATGCAGAACTCAGAATTCAAGAAGATTAATCAGTTGTTCCATACAAAACTGCAACTCACTATCCACAAAATTATGCCATTATGTATATTTATGAAAGTTGTTCATAATGATGGTCTAAATCACCTGCTTTCAACTTAGTACCTGCTTCAATTTTGAATAACCCTGTATGTGTCGTAGACACGCTAACCGTGGACCACTATGTCGTCAACGATTTGACACCGAATGACAAGGCGGTGCTGGTTAGGTGATCGGTCATTTTAATGATCAATGACCTCTAAATTACCTTCCATTTTTGCAAAGATATCAGTAATAAAAATTAAGTTGAAAACTGAAAAAATAAATTAATGAAATTGTTGCCTTCTTGTATAAAAACATGAGAAGACCGACAACAATGGTAGGATTATCAAAACACGGATGTGATAAAATTTTATTAGTATTATGATTAATTATAAAATATGTAATAATGTGTCATTTATTATAGCAAATAAATGTTTTTACTAATGCTGCAAACTTTAATGAACTTCTGACCGTGCTCTTATAACTGCTACGAGTATATTTGCGAATTGATTTCTAAAAGTAATTCATTGTAATTTATACTAACGACGACAACAGAGAGGTTTTGTAAATTTTATATATGTTTTTGTGGCTTCATAACTTAACAGTTATTAATATAATAATATGTCTTGAAGGAAACATAATACTAGGTATCTAGTTATTTAATTTGGGATTCCCAGTTTCTAAATTAAGATGTACAATTCGTTTTTTGTCAGTATTATTGTAGCATGAGAATTTCTCACTAGAATGATGCGAAACTAAGATCCAACTTTTTTATGTACCTAGGTTTGCTGCGCGATTATTCCGCTAATTTTATTATTAACAGAATTCTATGAATATTATTTTCATAAAAGGGTTTTATTAATTAAAATTCAATGGTATAAAACACCACATACATAAGCTACTACTACTACTAGACCAAAATATAAAAATCAATTAGATTATAGAACCTGCAAGGTTTGAAGATAATCCAAACTACAAAGAATATTTAAATTTTAAATATCAAAGTATCTTAAATCAAATATTATCGAAGTTGGCTAATAAATAGGTTTACAGCAATTTTTGAGTAAAATATACCCCTCCAATCACACATTCACACACACATACACACACACTCTGTCTGTCTGTCCAAATGTACAGACGAAAGCAAAATTATCAAGTCAAAACTAAGACTGTCTCTCACTTCATTCGCTCGGTTAATGAATTTTGTACGTACGTAGTACGTAGATTGCAAGGATTGAAGCCGGTTCATTTATTAATTTATTATTTACAGTATAATATAGCTTTACAGATTACACAAAATCCAATCGCTACATTTTATACTTTATTTTATTATTATTTCATGCATTTGGGTGAAAAAATAAATGATTAGATAGATCGCAATGGAGATCAATAGATACTCAGTGTATGAACCGGTTTGTGGTCTAACACTACATACAGAGCGATCCAATCAACGTAATCATTACTGATTTAGCGGTTAAAAGCTCTGGTTTGAAACATGAACTATGAGTCACTAAGTAAGTACATTTTGATTAATGCGTAACCACTGCGTCAAACAAAACTATGTTTACTCTGCTAAATAGGAAGCCGTAAACAAATATGATGAGTTGACCTCGTAGACCAACAGGTTTCGCACAACTAGTTGAACATCCAAAATATTTATTTCTAATAGAACAACTACGCAAAACTAAGCAAAACTATGTATAACTCGTGTCAATAAAGATGAGATTTGGGGGATCGTGTCCTCTCGCTTGCATAACCAAATTTACAAGGTAACAGGTAACATCTGGCTCTAAGAAAATCTGGGCTGAGGGCGAGTCGTTCTTGGAGATTTTTTTTGGGAACATCTCGCCCTAATCTTTTGATTAAAGAGAGCCAGATGTACCTAACTATGAAAGTAGGAAAAAAATCATAATGATGATATTTTTATTCATGACCTCTTGCAGGTTCGCTGTTAGTATATACGAGTTTATACTATAAAAACATTTTAGGGCCAGATGGCCTCTTCATTAGTAGCTCAGCAGAACTGGCCCTCTTTAGTAAAAAGATTAGGGCGAGATGTTCCCAAAAAAAATCTCCGAGCACGACTCGCCCGCAGCCCAGATTTTCTTAGGACCAGATGTTACCTAACCCATTGATGGGATGATATGTGTAATGAACTGAACAGCTTGAATTATCAACTATGTTTTTAGAATTGTTTGTATTCTACCCACATACCTAATAACTTTCAAATTCGATACTTTTAATTAAAACAGAAAATGTACGAATGGTTAATTTAAGTATAATTATAGTCGTAAATAGTCTAAATTTTATTAATTTAGTGTAAAAGTTACGAGAAAATGGCATAGAGCGAAAAAATCCGCTGACTGGAGGTTTCTTTGCAGCTCGATTGTGGCAAAAGTAAGGTCGTTAGAAGAATGGTTTTTGTTTCGGGAAACAGAACAAATACAAATCTAAAAGTAAGTGCCAATTTATAGTTCATTAGACGTAAGTTTGGTGAAAATCCCGCTGGCTGGAGGTTGGTTAGAAAAGCTTCTAACTTCCGTTTTGTATACGGAACAAATTCTGTTTTAGCGTAATTTAGTAGAACATAATATCCAGATCTAATTATCTGCATCACTCGTATATCTCCCAGACATGGGTTCCCGCTGGGAACATCAAGTTTACTTTACAAACTTCGAAGGCGGATTATTCTATAAATAGAACTAGGAAAAAGATCCTGTTTATTCTATAGTCGAATAATAAGATAAAATGTTATCAGTTTATTTTAAAAGCAGAACAAATCGGGAACGCGATCTACAGGGAAATTGGTATCCAAAACTGCTGCTTTCTTGTCGATGAGCATTCATTCCATAGCCAAAATTAAATTACGAAAAGCAAGAAAACTCTGATTAAATATTATGTATTTATTTAAGTAAAATATCACATCACAAAAATTCTAATGTCTAGATGGTAAGTTTAGCATACGAATTGAACTTATCGAAAACTCGTATGCTTAGTATCCACGAGAGGCAGCTTCGGGCTGAGCAGCTGAAGTCGTGCCACCTCCTCACCCTGAGCGAAAAGAGGAAGAAAAGTTGCCTCAGTCCGTCTCAAGTAGAGGCTGCTCGGCCAAAAGCTGACCAAATGGATACATACCTGTAAGCGTACCTAACTACACTAAGCGCCACACAAATCGATGGATGAGAAGTTAGCCGCAGATGATACTTCGCCGTGATTCGATGATTATTGCATGTGTGCACAATACCGACACAAGGCCGACATGGGCGTAGGGAGCGCGCGGGAGGCATGAGGTTGGTGGGCGGGTGTGCCCCGGCGTCTCGTTTCTCTGGCTTCCGCGCATACCTATATTTCGGCTTTTGCGCAGCGCTCTTCGCATAACTTCCGCCGATTTGTGTGGCGCTCAGTATACAATACTAAAGATCAGACGAATCTGAACTAACTGTAAGCACCTATTCCTTATTCCGCCTTGAAAAATCATCACAAGCTTTTACCTCATTAACCATAATTAGTTTTTGACAGCTATCGAGAATTAAAAATACCTACAGATAAGGTTTACAAACGATCGAGTTCAGTTTCGTCTCTGGTAGGTCTAAGGTAGGTAGGTAGGTATTAAGGTCCTGATGTAGAGTACTTAACTAAGTATAAATAAACATTTTACCACTTAATAAAGCACTAAATAATATTACAATTGTCTAAATCGTTGTATAGTTTGCTTGCAGAAAATAAAACGTAAAGCGCAAGCGCATAATTCTATTATAACATTTGACGAGCCATATTTACTCGTATGTACGGATTTACGCCCTGGTTTTTCACTGAAGAAAAACATCGTGAGGAAAACTACACAAATCGAATAGAATCTCAATAGCCGTGTGAATCCACCATCCTGCAGTGAGTCTTCGTGGGTACGCCTGTGTTAAGCATTGGACTATTAAAGAAGCAGGTGCACATCAACTTAGTATTTTTTTTGAAGACAGCATATACCAAGTGCGCAAAAATGTGCTATCGAAATGAAATTTTGCAACTACTTACCATGTGCTCCCATGTCAAAATCTGTTCGTTATGTTTAACTTAAAAATATAACATATTCGCAAATTCCAAGCTAATAAAAACTTCTGATTTAACATATATCTCTATTTTATTTTTAAATGTATTTCTATTATTTTAATATGTATTGCTAAATATGCTCGTATCATTCTATGCGATATCAAGAATAATTTTATACTCGTAGTTCTACAGCGAAATGTATTGTATTGTACATCGAAATTAATATCTATTCAGAAAATTACAAGCCCCAAAACTTAAAAACTGCCAAATTGTTTAAATATTGAAATTTCAGAATAAATAATTGAGATAATTAAAAATAAAAATACCGAAATGATAACGTCAAGTGGATGTTTTTTTTTTTGACAATAACGTTACAGCTGACTTCGAATCAATTTTATATTTTTAAGAAGCTCTCGCATATTGCTATTTCATTTTATATATTCCATAAAAATCAAGCGATAATCGCGTGGTCCCGTGGTTCACTAGGGTGTAGGTATCGTTTGTTGCCTATAGTTACCAGTAGGCCGAGTGTGAGTTTTGTCGTAAACATGACGCGCTCCTCGGCGAGCGCGTAAGCATGTAATTTGTATGAGCTTGTTGTGTTTCAAAAACGCGCCGCTGGTGGCGCTGTACATGTCTTCATACAAATTACTTGCTTACGCGCTCGCCGAAGAGCGCGTCATGTTTACGACAAAACTCACACTCAGTATACAGTTCTACTGTCATACTATCAAGCAATAAAGTACCTACTATGGGACGAAAAATCAACCAATTGCGCAAGCGAGACGGATTAAAGCGGGTAAAAAACTAAAAAAAGTAGAAATGCACAAGGGTAATTTAAGGACTGTACTTATAAGCTAAATCGACAGACATAATTTATGTTCTCATACTCCTTTTGCACTAAAAACTTAAAGTTCTGTATCAGAATAGCTTTAGTAGTTTAATGCGCCACTAAGCCCGATTACAGAGGCGCCATAATAATAGCTGAATAGCATAGTTCTGTTACTTTTTCACTTTAGGCATTCGATAGAGAGAACGCTTTTTACGTAGCTATTAAATTTACGCTGGCGCCTCTATAATCGGGTTTACTATTTTACCACAGTAGACTAAGAACAGTAGGTCATACCCGCCGCCGTGTTTATAACTAAATCCTCGCCAAAATTGCAATTCTAAGGAGGGTGGTTCCCCCTGCCATACCGAATGTGTAAATAAAAAATGTGTAAAATCCTTACGGTATGTATATAGAACAGACTACACTAATGGAACGTGACGCGTCCGGCCCGGCCCTTCACCGCCCGTCACGGCCCGTCCCGGTCTCATATGAATCATCCCTTATTCCTTGGATTTCCCGCTAATGTTTGGAATTTTGGATGGCAGTGCGTGCTTATGCGTTGCCCGGTACACACGCATTCAAACCAGCAGCGGCCCATTTCTATGAAGATGACTTACTCTTCTCAGTGTAGGGTAATTCATTTACTCTACTTTATTAATTTAGTTACTTTTACCGAATTTTAAACCTAATAATCATTGTTATTAATCACAAAATTAAATTAGTCGAAATCTAATTTTCTAAAGGAGCCGACGAGGAATTCTTCATTGTTTTCCGCGTTGGGCCGCCGGCTTTCGTTGGACACCATTTTGCTAGCTTCAATTAGGTACTTCTTTGTTCTTGTGCTCCGCATTTCCTTCTCATATTTGTCTGGGAAATAAAAAAAAAACATTACATAATAACAAACGCTAAATTGATTACTATGATTATCTCTATGTCTGAAGATAGGCCTCTCCTATAAATTTCCAATAAGGACTGGCTAGAAATAGTTCAGTGTGCTCCTGATAATTTGAGAATATCTGCCCCTTGTTAGTATATATTAGTGCTTAGATGACATAAGTTTGCAATTTATTTTATCGGAATTGGCTCTATAAATTTGGTTCATATATTATTTGTCATACATAATACAGGTTTTTGTTTTGCAAAGCCCAGGGATTTTCAGAGGTGCATACATATTATTATTTTATGTCAATACATATGAATAATATAACCTCTAATAAGAAATCACCTGAAAACTTGTGAAAAAATAATAATTAATCAGTTGTTCCATACCAAAAAATAATTGAATTTCAATTATTTTTTAGTTAATGATACTAGTCCAATATTTTTGTAGGGTTCCGTACCTCAAATGGAAAAAAACGGAACCCTTATAGGATCACTTTGTTGTCTGTCTGTCCGTCTGTGTGTATGTCAAGACTCTTTATATCGGGAACGCGTAAAGATGTGTTGAAATTTTAACTGTATACGTATATCTATGGTCTCTTGCAGTTGTGTAAAAGAAAAACTTTTCAGTTATCGTTTAAATAAGTTAGAACCGTTTATGTTGTAAAAAACCGCATATTTCGCAGTCACAAAAATCAAAACCTAAAAGGTAGTTCCCGTTGACATAGGACTGTGAAATTTGGCGAGAAGCATTGTCTCAGAGTACCTACACATATTGGAATAAATCTGAAAACTGTACATTTTTATTTAAGTCACAAAAAATTAGGGCCTCGAAATTCACAAAATAAGAGTTCAAAATTCAATGTGAGTAAATCTATTATATAAAAGGCTTCCCTGAGTGACTGACTGACAGACAGCCTACAGCCCAAACCGCTTAAGATATAAACTTGACATTTGGAACATAGGTACATTGTACGACGTAATAGAGCACTAAGGAAAAAAAATTTGAAAAATCGATCTTTGAAGGGGTAAAACGGGCCCTTTTCGATTGTATGTAACTTTTTATTCCCTGTACCCAATGACTTGAAACTTTGTATAGGTACATGCTTTCCAAACAAAATAAAAGTTACGTTTTTTCTTGTTTTTCCGAATTTTCCTCATCATATTTATTCACCAGCTTTTAAACCTTATTTGACCAAATAAGGTTTAAAAGCTGGTGAATAAAGTGTCAATTACATCCAACCAGCTAAACCGTTATGGTTGAAATCTGGTATGAAGGAAGCATACAGTATGTTTCAATACAGGTACTAACAATATCCAGGAAAATCTATAGGGTTCCTTAGGGATGGCAAAAATTAATCAGTTTAGGGTACAACCCAAACCGCTGAGGATATAAACTTAAAATTTGGAATACCTATAGTCCTATATGTACATCATACGACATAATTAAGCACTAAGGATGAAAAACGTACCCAAGTCTAACTTACGGGGTAAAACGGGCCCTTTTTGTTTGCATGTAACTTTTTATTCCCTGTACCGATTGACATGAAACTTTGTATAGATGCTTTTGAGACTAAATAAAAAAAATGGCTGTACCTGATTTTCTGAATTTTCCTTAAAAAAAATCCTTAGGGTTCAGATACGTCCCAAAACTTCAATGCGCTTTTTTAAATAATGTAGTACCTAGAATAGGATTAAGATAATGATTTATCCTTAAATGGGGCAAAATGGGTTTACGATTTTTTTTTATTTTGTGAGACAATAGTCTTAAACTTAGCGCACATACGGATCAATATACGTATTTTACTATGGGATCAACCCTGACAAGCGAAAATGATCTACATTTTCCATACATTTTGTCGCGGGTCAATGAACTTTTTGTGTTGAACAGCTGATTTTATTCACGTGATTTTGGGGTTGATACCGTTGTAAAAGTTAATCAAATGATGAGTATAATAGCATCCTAGAACATGCCTGACGAGTGACGTCTAGATATACTCTATGTGTTTCTCAAATAAAATAAGATACCTATAGGTACCTACTTGTGAGCCATTTGTTCATTTGCCTCGAAAATTAAATTTCTAATGACTTAATGAAACATGTCGAATACCTGTACCGGCCTCAATTAATAGTGCCCTACTGAACATAGGCCTACCCGCGAAGGGTGATTGGGCCATATACATCACGCCGACTGAGCGCGGGTTGATGAATCCACAATCGACATTGACTTTTTCTCTACGGATGTACCTATACAGGTTGCCTCAATCTTTTACATCAATGAAAAGCCAGTAGTGGGAAATTCCTTATATAGTTACTCATACAATTATTATTATTGGCTCCTTCGGTGGTTCAGTGGTTTGTGACCCTGACTCCTGGGTCAAAGAGGCGTGGGTTCTATTCCCACCCAGGGCAAATATTTATGTAATGATCATATGTGTTTGTTCTGTCTGAGTGTTATTAATGTATTTTTATTTATTTATTTAACACTTTCTTCTTGCAAACCATTTGTACAAAAGGAGGACTTAACGCTAAATAGCATTATCTGCCAGTCAACCTACAGGTAGGTACATGTATATGTTGTATATCAGTCTCTGCCAGCCAAATCACAAACTTTGCTTAGTTTTGCAGAAACCGTGTGTGAGATGTCCCCCAATATTTATTTTATATATTTATTTATTATCGAGTTAATTTCAGAAATTTGGCAATTTATCATCCAAAAATTCACGTACTCTGTAAGAATTTTCTATTATAATTTTAAGGATTTATTAAGACAACGCGGGCCAGACTGCGAACTATTAGATGTCATTATAAGCAAATTGTTCTTACTTTGGAGAACGCCTTCAAGCTCCTGGAATGGAAAGGATACGGCATCAATATCAATGGCGAATACCTCACTCACCTTCGGTTTGCCGACGATATAGTAGTCATGGCAAAATCGATGGAAGAGCTCAGCACGATGCTCGAAGGCCTCAATCGGGTTTCTCAACAGGTGGGTCTTAAGATGAACATGGACAAGACGAAAGTCATGTCTAATTCCCATGTTTTACCCACCCCGATTTCTGTTGGAAACGATTTCTGTGTCTTCTCGTCCGACATACCTCAGTGCCTCAAGTCGAAAATTTTCGACCAGTGTGTGTTGCCAGTGATGACTTATGGCATAGAAACGTGGTCTCTCACTATGGGCCTTATTAGTAAGCTCCAAGTAGCCCAACGAGCTATGGAGAGGGCTATGCTCGGAGTCTCTCTGCGTGATCGAATCAGAAATGAGGAGATCCGTAGAAGAACAAAAGTTACCGACATAGCCCAACGGATTAGCAAGTTGAAATGGCAATGGGCAGGGCACATAGCGCGGAGGACTGATGACCGGTGGAGTCGAAAAGTTCTCGAGTGGAGACCACGTACCGGCAAGCGCAGCGTAGGACGTCCACCCACAAGGTAGACAGATGACCTCATTAAGGCCGCAGGATCGCGCTGGATGCAAGCCGCTATCAACCGGTCTTATTGGAGATCCATAGGGGAGGCCTATGTCCAGCAGTGGACGTCTTTTGGCTGATGGATGGATGATAAGCAAATGCCAAAATAACGCGGGTTGAACTGCAGGCTGTTATTTTAATCAAGTAAGTACTAAAACAACGTGGGCTAAACTGAGGGTTATTATCATTTTAAGTACCTAATTATTAACACAACGCGGGCCAAACCGCGGGCTATTATCATTATGAGCAAGTACTAAGACAACACGGGCCAGACCATGGGCTATTATCATTGTAAGTAATACGACAATGCATGCCAAACGGCAAGCTTTTATAATTTTAAGCAAGTATTAAGACATTGCTGTCCATGCTGCCTGCTATAAATAACCATCTTAAGCAAGTACTAATAATACGCTGGCCAAACCGTGACCTATTATCACCATAGGCAAATACTGTTACAATTTTGGCCAAACCGTGGGCATTATCCTTGCAAGTAATTTTAAGCAAGTATTAAGACAACGGGGGCCAAATCGCGGACTATTAGATATTATTATAAGCAAGTACAAAGAGATCGTAGATCAAACCGCGGGCTACTTTCATTTTAAGTAAGTACCTACGAGTATGTACTATGACAACGCGGGCGAAGTCACGGGTTTTAAGCTAGTGGTATCATATAAAAGAACTTCATTAGCACAACCTAAAACAGGTTTTTAATTATTTTAACAACGTGTTTGTACGGAATCCTCGATATGCGACCCTGACTCGCTCAGCATGTCCGGTTTTTTTACCTGAACGTAGCCAAACTATAGGTGAAAGAAAATCTAATATTTACCTTTGAATTCCATTAAATATGGCTGCTCGCCACCGTAATCCTTCGGCAGGTACTGCTTCGGTAGATATTTGTAGATCTCCTCAACGGAGTCGTGGATGATGATGCGCTCCATCACCTTGGGGCTGAAGAACTGCTTCATGAAGCTCACGACTTGCTGCAGAACTGAGTTGGCGTTGAGGATGTGTATGGCTTGGACCCTGGTGCCCATACCTTCCTGTAAGGCGCAATGGTACTTTTAAGACCCTGCAGACGTCTGCAGCGGAGAGATTCTAGCTACCTGGTGTATGGTACGAGCCTTTTTCATAGTCCACTGGTAAATACAGGGTTGTTTCTAATAAATTAGCATTCTTTTATTCTGTACATCAAAACTAACAACTTATGTTCTGCGACTTTTGTCAAAACTCAAAAAAAAATCAGCTGTTCCATACATTTTGCCGCGGGTGAATGATATATTAATATGGAACGTCAATTTTTTTTTGAATTTCGACGAAACTCACGGACTAAAAGTTGTTAGTTTTGATGTACAGAATGAGCCTATAAAATGATGCTAATTAATCAGGAATAACCCTGTACCTATAGGCAAACACACGAGAAATAATTGGGCCATATCCACCGCGCTAATCTAAAGCGAGTTGATGGATTCACATACGCCCAAATCCAATTCGTCTATTCCCACTAGTTCAGTTGTCCAGTTCAGTTGACTGAACTAGTGTTTAGTTGCCTCACGATGTTTTTCTTCACCATAAAGCCAGTGGTGTAAAATTCCGTACATAAGATGCTAAGAACTAATTTGTACGGAGCTGGGATTTGAACCCGTAACCTCACGATTGTAATAAATTAGTTTTTATTTGACATGTAACTTATAGTTATGAATATAATACGGGTGTTACTAGCTAGGCCACCACGGCTTACTCCTTAGCCAATGATGTTTAATGTCCTTAGCTAGCTACTTATTGACGGAAAATAATTATGTAAATGCACCAATGAGAAAAGTGTGAGGTTAAGATGATGTTTGAACGGTATTATGGACAATAGACATTATTTTTTGACAAAAACGATCCTCATACATATCATAGCCAATTTCTATAGACGCTACAGTTTCTGAAATTGCGTTGTAGCTAAATTTATATAAGAATGGGCACTGCTGGGCATAGGCTTGGACTTTTAAGACTTGGCTTCTAGTACTGACTGAAAAATAAGCACGTTATCTATGCCAAAATTGATTAACATTCCTTAATAAAACCATAAAATAACATTGATTACTTAGTTAATATTAATAGAAACTAAAAGCAATAGATCTCAGTATTTAGTCATTCATTGCAAGAATTGCAACACATTATTACTTACTTAGTGTTTACATGCGGTTCTTAAGTAAAAGTTCTATGTATATATTATGACCCTATGACGGTATGACACTTTTGTTATATTTGACTAAGAACGGTTTATTATTATGTATCCTAAAATTACACACAAAAAATACGTTATACCAAAATACAAGATAAACTTACATGAAATATTTGTGCCGTTTTTTGCATGACCATCGGGTTCATTTTCAGTAGATGGGTAAAGCTTCCATGTTTCATGTCCACCACCCAGATGTCGCTTAGGAAGTAGTCGTACTTTAGGCGAATGTCTCCTAGCTGAAAAATTAATGATTTGTATTTAGGAATACGTCTGTAGAATACAACTCAGATGCAGGTAACACAGATATATAGGTAATGTGGTGTATCGTGTTGTTACTAAAACTCCATAGTCACCATAAGTCAAGTCTTCAATGCATTACTGACTTGTACTATGCTTGGACTTGACGCCGAGTTTTTTGGACTAAGACGTACAACAACACACCACAAAAAGAATCAACAGTAACAGGAGGCCAAGTCTGAGTCGGGCTTGCCCACCAAGGCCGTTCCTTGCCGTATGGAAGCCCCCTTATTTTATTTAAATTGTTAATTTTTGAAGAAAAAAATATTCTGTGAATATTTCAAGCATCTTCCTGCTGCAGTTATTAATATGGAGCGAAAAATGGCTAAAAATTCAGACTTATTTTATGGGAGCCCCTTAAATATTTAATTTCTTCTTTTTTAGGGCTCCGTAGCTCAAAAGGAAAAAACGGAACCCTTATAGGATCACTTTGTTGTCCGTCTGTCCGTCTGTGTGTATGTCAAGACTCTTTATCTCGGGAACGCGTAAAGATATCGAGTTGAAATTTAAACTACATACTACTACTACTATACTACTACTACTACTTATGAATTCTTGCAGTTGTGTAAAAGAAAAGCTTCTCAGTTACCGTATAAAAAAGTTAGAGCCGTTTATGTCGTAAAAAACGTATATTTCAACGCTCACAAAAATCAAAACCTACAGGGTACTTCCCGTTAACATAGAACTATGAAATTTGGCGAAGTGCATTGTCTCAGAGTACACGTATAGGAATAAGTCTGAAAACTGTACATTTTTATTTAAATCACATAAAAATAGGGCCTCAAAATTCAAAGTGAGTAAATCATATTATGTAAGGTATCATATAAAAGAACTTCATTAGCATATGCGAAAACAGGTTTTTAATTATTTTAATAATATGTTTGTACGGAACCCTTGATGTGCGAGCCTGACTCGCACTTGTCCAGTTTTTAGTATTTGTTGTTATAGGGGCAACAGAAATACATCACCTGTGTAAATTTCAACGTTCTAGCTATCACGGTTCATGATATACCCTGGCCTGGTGATAGTGATATGTTTCCGCGTAGGTAGGTATAAATAACACACCGGCACTCGTGAGCAAAGCTTGTTTATTACTAACCACCGTACAGTACTCGATCGCTAGCTGCGACACTTGAAGGACGCGCAGATATTATATACATCAGATAGACAGACAGATAGACAGACAGATAGACAGACAGATAGACAGACAGATAGACAGACAGATAGACAGACAGATAGACAGACAGATAGACAGACAGATAGACAGACAGATAGACAGACAGATAGACAGACAGATAGACAGACAGATAGACAGACAGATAGACAGACAGATAGACAGACAGATAGACAGACAGATAGACAGACAGATAGACAGACAGATAGACAGACAGATAGACAGACAGATAGACAGACAGATAGACAGACAGATAGACAGACAGATAGACAGACAGATAGACAGACAGATAGACAGACAGATAGACAGACAGATAGACAGACAGATAGACAGACAGATAGACTAACAGACGGACGGCGGAGTTTTAGTGGTCCCGTTTTTACCCTTTTGGTTCGGAACCCCAAAAAAGGAGAGGCGTAAAAGAGTCACTAGAGGAACTCGTATCGCTAAAAGCGATTTCTCACAAAAAAAAACCTTATCTCTAATCAGTTCCTTAAATATAACTGTTTATACAAGGTGTATTTTTACTATTGGGCCAACCTCGATATTACGAGCCTACGAAGAGAAATCTGCTCTTTCACACATTTTATCTAGAGTCAGTGAACTTTTTCTACGGAACAACTTATTTTTACAGAATCTTGAGGTTGGTTCCCATCGTGAAAGTTGTTCATGATGATGAACAAAGAATAATGATTTTAAAAAATCCTTGTTTTATTGCTAAATAGACAAAAAGAGCAGTTCTTAGTCACTTGTTTAAAGTTTTCTATTGTTATCGTTATAGGTATGTATTCTTATACAGGGTTACTAACATTTGCTAAGATGGAGGGGTCTGATTTAGACCATTATTACTAAATTTTAATATGGGCCAACTCGGAATTCGAAAAAAAATCCCTGAGAAAGCAGTCTCTTAAAAAATTACAACATTCGGTTTAGTACACTTTTTCTAAATAACCCTGTTTATAGAGTGTTTTTGACTCTGTCACTTACCATGAATGTGTTTCTGAAGAGAGTTTCACCGGAAAATTTGGCGGAATCTTTTTCTATCAGCCTCAATACGGTAACTCGGTTGCCTTTGAACAACTTTGGCATTGATATCTGCACGCTGGAAACAAAAAAAAAACAGTTGTCTGTAATGTTGGTTTACGGACAATTATTTTACGTAATAATATCATAATAAAAAACATTGTTGAATTAATAACAGTGTTGAAGAAACAAGCCGAACGCTGAGGTCGTTCGAGCCTCTCTATCGCTTGCTCAAGCGGAACGTGACACTTTGTCGTGCGTGCAGCCGGAGTTGATATCTATTTATAAGACGATTTCACGTCAAAAATGTTAGTAACTAATAAACTTTATTGAACTTCAAGTATTTTATGAAAAATGTAATTGTTACACCTCTGGAAGTCCCTGTACCTACTTTGCAAAGCAACACCAGCGGTCTTAGCATACGGACCATAAAATAATACTATGGACGTGTCAGTACGTGACAGAGTTATGATAAAGCATATATCTGTCACCTTTTCACACGTCGGTAAACTCTTGTCGTGGTCTTGTGCGCTAAGCTAGCAGGAAGAATTTTCTATTTGTTTTATCTAATCGCCTTCCAAAAAGGAGGAGGTCCTATATTCGTCTGTAGGTATTTTTTGTCTATGTCCATCGATATTTTTGTAAATTGTAAACCATTAAAAAAATCTTTTTTAGGGTTCCGTACCTCAAACGGAAAAAACGGAACCCTTATAGGATCACTTTGTTGTCCACCTGTCCGTCTGTGTGTATGTCAAGACTCTTTATCTCGGAAACGCGTAAAGATATCGAGTTAAAATTTAAACCGTATATTTATAATTTCTTGCAGTTGTGTAAAAGAAAAGTTTCTCAGTTATCGTTTAAAAAAGTTAGAGCCGTTTATGTCGTAGAAAACCGCATATTTCACACTCGCAAAAATCAAAACCTACAGGGTACTTCCCGTTGACGTAGAACTACGAAATTTGGCGAGAAGCATTGTCTCAGTGTACACATATAGGAATAAATCTGAAAATAGTATATTTTTATTTAAATCACAAAAAAAAATAGGTCCTCAAAATTCACAAAATATGGATTCAAAATTCAAAGTGAGTAAATCGTATCATGTAAGTAAGGTATCATATAAAAGAACTTAATTAACACATGCTAAAACAGGTTTTTAATTATTTTAACAACGTGTTTGTACGGAACCCTCGATGTGCGAGCCTGACTCGCACTTGTCCGGTTTTTATCTGTTTAATTTAATCTGGTTTTTGAAAAATCAGCAATAACGTGGAAATTGTACACATGCATCGATTATTCGATTTTCGCAAGCGAACTATTCGATTTTCGAACATTGAAATCGGTTGTGCTATTTTTGTGAAAAATAATTATTAATCATATTTGACTGCCTCGGTGGCTCAGTGGTTAGTGAACCTTACTTAGTTTTAGCAAACATTTATGTGTTGAACCTTGGCGTTTGCTCTGTGTCTAGGTGTTATTTAGGTACTATCTATATAAGTATGTATTTAAAAATATGTATATATGTAGTATATCAGTTATGTATATATCAATATATGTAGTATATCATGTAGTATATTTAATATTTATTTTATTTATTTATAGGAGCTTTCAAACAAAAAACATTGTCAAAGTTGACCTATTCATTTGAGAATTAAGGTGGCATTAACAGACACGCGCTGATAATAAATGGGTTGAAATAGGTAGTTCAATTTTATGTAGGTACTTGGAGAAAGAAAGTTAGCATAAGCAAAACATGAAGTTCGACATAAAATACTATCTCTAAAAAGTTCTGCAGGATCCCTGAGGCACATCTATAAATATTATTGACTAGTTTTTACCCGCGGTTTCGCCCGCATGATATTTTGATTTTTGAAGCTATATCATTATAATTTATAGCTTATGTCTTATTTTGATATATAAGCTATATTATTGCAAATTTTCATCTCAATCCGTTCAGTAGTTTTTGCGTGAAGGAGTAATAAACATCCATATATCCATACATCCTCACAAACTTTCGCGTTTATAATATTAGCAGGATATCACAAAATAGCAAGTTAGAATTAGAATAGGTAGTTAAATTACAATTTAAACTACATAATCCTTATAACATCTCTTTATTTGCGTAGAATGTTCAACATATGCTTTAACATAAAGAAAATCTTACAACGTTGACCCAGACTTTGTACAGAACCCTACCCAAAAAGGAATTAAAATATGCTGAACAAATTGGCAGAAAAAAACAACGGTTGCTTAATTATTTTGGAATTTCATATTATTTTCCAACCTGATTTTTGCTAAGGCCTTCATCACGCCGCCACAGATTTTGTTATCTTTTGACATTGCTTGTAAACAGCAATGTCAAAAGACTTATAAAGAAGTAAAGTAAAGAAGTACATACTTATAAAGTTCTTTATAGAAAACACCACCTTCGGGCGCACTTCAAGGCGAACCAAGTAGTCCTTTTCGAATAGATGTGATGAAAAATATATCTACTGTATAAGGCAAAGGCCTAAGCTCTATATGTTTTTGCATTCTCTCATATTTATGTTATTAACAATTAAAATTTAAACTTGATTTGTGGCTTCACCAAAGCATGGGAAAATCGGTTGTACATAGATTTAATTTGACATTTTAGATATAAAAAACCTACACGTGTATATCTACAATTTGCGTCATAATAGGCAGTTCAGCGATACAATTATAAGATAAATTAAAATAATTATTATAATTGGCTAGAGACGAAACAATAAAATCACATCTTACATAGTTAAATTATTTGTGGTTTTTAATATATATTTTTTGTCATTTTAAACCTTTGATTGTTTCTTTGCAAAATTTAATTTTTGACAAAACAAAAACACCAAGCGTGCTGCGCCAACTTGTACATATAGGTACATCCTATTTTTTTTAAGTGGGCATAAGTAGGCAGGAGCTGCCCTCATATGTTCCTAGATTTTTAGAGTTAGGTAACCTATAAAGGTCTTTGCCTTTAGGCGAATTGAGAACCTTTTAATTTTTGGTACTTGATTGAAAGAAAAGATTATAAAGAATGGCATCTAATACACAAAAAATCAGTAATGCCAATCCCAAAAAACTAAAAAAAAAATAGCAGCTTACTAATAAAAAAACGGTAAGTAAAGTGAACAAGGCAGATTTCACACTTTCCTCATATAGGTAATTATTAAAACAATTTATCACCTACTTATATTGCTTACTGGGACTCAGATACTTTGTTATATACCAAATATGAAGATTACAGCAGAGTTAAAAATAAAGCTCAAAGTAAAATTATTTTTTATTTTCATCCTCAATCGTCCCATCTGAAGTGTTTTCAGACTTATTTTCCTTTTAAAAATTATACTTACATTTAAGTACACAACAAATATTTGCATTACGTAATAGGTACTTAGGTAACGGTGAACGCTAATTGAAAAACATTAAATATTAGGAAAGAAACAGAAAACAGGGTCGTCGATGTGCCAGCAAATTTACTGTTAAAAAAGTAGGGTTGGTATTTGCACATAACTGCGCATGGGAAGCCTGCGTCGAGTAATGGACGTCCTACGTCTGATACGAAGTTGATGATTGATTGAGATTTTATAATCATCATATTATTATCATCTGTGTGTAGGTACTATTTATAAGCCCCCCCTACAGATTTCTAATCAGACTGGTTGGAAGCGATTTGCATTTAGAATCATTCTTGCTGTATTAATCAGGTCATCTATCCACCTAGTCAGCGGAAGTCCTACACTGCGCTTGCCGGTACATACGGGCGAGAATACGTTTCAAGAGGTGAGTCGTTGCACAGTAGGAAATTTATACGTCAGTGGGGGTGAGAAGCGTGGTTTTGCGCAGTTTGTATACTGAGCGCCACACAAATTGAAAGATGGGAAGTTAGCCGCAGAGAGCTGCGCAAACGCCAAAATATAGACGTTAGCGGGTGCCAGAGAGACGAGACGCCGGCGCACACCCGCCCGCCAACCTCGTGCCTCCCGCGCGCTCCATTCACCCGAGCTCACTACTTCGCCATTTGTATAGGCATTGTGCACACATGCGCAATAATTAACGAATCACGGCGAAGTGTCATCTGCGGCTAACTTCCCATCTTTCAATTTTTGTGGCGCGCAGTATAGCTAATAATAGGATAAAGCGTTCTGCGGACACCAGGGCTTGAGCCCGGTCACGACTGCGATCTAATGTTAGATTAAACGACAAAGCCCGAAATTTTTAAACAATTAAAGCAAGATCTGTAATTATTTATTGTTGTTGGATCACTAGATCGCGCCTGCACCTGCGCCCACGACTATCTGCGGGACGCCTAATTCGACCTAAGTTGGTATATAGGCATTCAATTTCAAATAACACTTACTATGCACTCCACAAGTCTTCCGAGTCCGATAATATCTTTTCGCGGCCTTGTATAAGTTCTGGTGCCATGTTTCTATATTTGTAGAAGTTGTCGATTTTTTTCTTGGTCTGCTCTAGGGATCCCTTCGATAAAACTAGCATGTTCTCCACAACGACTCTATCTGAAAATAAAAAATTATATTTCCTTAATTTTTACGGATTTTTTATTATTATTAAATGAAAATTCGAGTTAATATTGATTTGCATTCATAACTATCACTATGTTTGAGTTAGGGATGAAACACGAGGTTAATTTGTTTGTATGCAAACCATAATAAATCCATACCTACTCTTATAATTTCTATATCATCAGACCCATTGCTGGTCAGGCTTGGATGAGATTGGCCCAAGACAGGGAACAATGGCACATAAGAGAGGAGGCCTAAACCCAGTAGTGGGTACACACAGGCTGATGATTATGATGATAATTTCTATAAAGTATGTACCGCAGCATATCGCGGCAATCAAAAACCGCCAGATACAGAAGTCTGCTATAGCTGAGCATTTGCTTGACGGAGGTACTGGTCATTGGATCCAGCTCCACGACCACGACCACATTTCTCTACACGGATCGACACTATTTTTCAAGAATAGTTCGCGAAGCGGTGGAAATAAAAAAACATAAGAATTTCAACCGGGAGGATGGATTTAAGTTATCGGCGTCATGGAATCCTGTTGTCAACAAATGTAAATCGCGTAGTGTAGGTAGAAGGTATTGTCAGATACCATCAGTGTTGTGTGTAAAAGTGTCAATTTTTCAAGTTCAAATTTAATTTGCGGTACCAGCTGTTTCACATTCCAGTCTACCCGTGACCACGGTCGATGCAACTCGGCAGAAACGTCGGCATGAGGAGGTATTTATTTATCTCGTAATTTTAGTGCGCGATTAGTCTTGTAGTATATAATAATAAAATATGTACCTATAGATGTGATGGAACATGTCCTCATTTGCCCCATGGGGCGAAACGTCGAGGACGATGTAGGAAGAGATTGTTTTGGACCAGGGGCCTTCTTGTGTAAGCGCTCTGACGTTCGGCTTCGCTTTTCCTCCCGCTCGCTCTCGTAGCGTGAGTAACCGGGAGGAAAAGCGAAGCCGAACGTCAGAGCGCTTAAACAATAAGGCCCCAGGTTGATAAAGAGCGATTCTCCGCACCAGTATTACGTAATTCATTAAACTGCATGAAACAACCGACTGGCAAACAACATCCCATACATGTTCATTTTTAGGGCTCCGTACCTCAAACGGAAAAAATTGAACCCTTATAGGATCACTTTGTTGTCCGTCTGTCCGTCTGTGTGTATGTCAAGACTCTTTAGCTCGGGAACGCGTAAAGATATCGAGTTTAAATTTAAACTGTATACGTATATCTATGATTTCTTGCAGTTATGTAAAGAAAAACTTCTCAGTTATCGTTTAAAAAAGTTAAAGCCGTTTATGTCATAAAAAACCGCATATTACGACACTCACAAAAATAGAAACCTACAGGGTACTTCCCGTTGACATAGAACTATGAAATTTGGCAAGAAGCATTGTCTCAAAGTACACAATATATAGGAATAAATCTGAAAACTGTACATTTTTATTTAAATCACAGAAAAATAGGGCCTCAAAATTCACAAAATATGGGTTCAAAATTCAAAGTGAGTTAATCGTATCATGTAAGGTATCATATAAAAGAACTTCACTAGCACATGCTAAAACAGGTTTTTAATTATTTTAACAATGTGTAATTTTAGATGACTAGAAAAAAGTAATAAAACTTTTTTTGTCGATGGTTATAGTATAAAGATTTTAACTACTTACTTCCCAATTTTGTGAAATTTTCTGACTGTACGGAACCGACTCGCACTTGTCCGTTTTTTTGGTTAAAACTCTCAAATGTAATGAGTAAAATATGCCATATCATGACAAAAACAAATACCTGCTTAAAATAAAATAATTTATTTAGTATCAAGATACGTCATAGCAAGTAGGTATAAAACAAATTAGACTGACTGATATTTTAAGCAATCTAGCTGCTAAAAATAAAGCGGGCCATAAAAAGTTGTTTAAACTAGCTTTTTATTATCACACCGTGAGATGGATAAGCAGTTATTTTATGAGTAGAACAGTACTAAAAATAATGTTTTGATTTTATTACATTTGTATACTTAAGTATTTAATTTAAATATAAGCAAAACCCATTTATACAATATGTACACGGTCATAAAACTCTTCTCTGAACAATACACTTTGCAGCACATCTCTTTAACTGAATATTCATAAGCATACTCGTATATCTCGACTCGCTTTTGACCTTTTGACCTCGATTTGGTTCATACTATCAAATATTGTTAGAATTTAGATACTAAACAACCTTGCAATTTTTTTTCGAAATTAGCTGATAAACAGCGCGACAGCAAATTTTCCCTCTTTTTCAGGGAAATATGCCGGTCAAAAATCGCCTACGACGAAAATAACACCAATATAAACCTGTGTACCAATTTTCGTCGAGATTTGTTTAAAAATGCGATATATACCTAGAGGCGAAATTAACATCTGACTGACGAATAGGCCAGTCATTAAAGCCTAAAACCCGAAAGAAATTGGTAACTCGCTCAAATTTTGAGGGGTTTTTAAGGAAGGTAAAATAACTTACCGTGTGATTTTGCAGCGCTCTGGGGTGAACGGAAAGGGTTGAAAAGGGGGTTAAAGTGTTTTTTGTTAATCTCTTTCTCCACTGTCACTAACTAAAATATTTGTTTATATAGTATTAAACAATGTTCCGTTTGTTGGAAAACACTGCAAATTTATTAGTTATAAAAAAATGCTGTACACGAGGTAATTACAAATTTACGGCGAGTTACTAATTTTTTTTACCCTTGTTATAAACAAATTCCATTGTTTTTTAGTTGTAAACAATGTTCCGTATGTTGCAAAACGCTGCAAAATTAATACACGTTACAAAACAATAAGAACAATCTTATTCTAAATTTGCAGCGTGTTACTAATTTTTTTGACTATGTTATTAACAAATGTTACTGTTTTTTAATAATAAACAATGTTCCGTACATTGCAAAACGCTGCAAAATTAATACACGTTACAAAACAATAAGAACAATTTTATTCTAAATTTGCAGCGTGTTACTAATTTTTTTGACAATGTTATTAACAAATGTTACTGTTTTTTAATAATAAACAATGTTCCGTACATTGCAAAACACTGCAAAATTAATACACGTTACAAAACAATAAGAACAATCTTATTCTAAATTTGCAGCGTGTTACTAATTTTTTTGACAATGTTATTAACAAAAAACACTTTAACCCCCTTTTCAACCCTTTCCGTTCACCCCAGAGCGCTGCAAAATCACACGGTAAGTTATTTTACCTTCCTTGAAAACCCCTCAAAATTTGAGCGAGTTACCAATTTCTTTCGGGTTTTAGGCTTTAATGACTGGCCTAGAAAGCAAAATCGTAGGGTTAAAACGTAAACATCTCTCACTTCGTTCGCTTCGGTCAATGAAAAAGCTAGAATTCGAGAATAGTACGCACGGATCGATGTAGCAATTTCACATTAATGTTGATTTATCAAAAATGGCTAAGCTGATTTCGATAAAATTTAAATGGGATCAACTTAAAAGTATATTATATATTCTATCCAATAAAATAAAAATTATTGAAATCGGACTACTGTAAAAAAGTTATGCGTGAATACACCTAAAAAACATACGCGTCAGATTGAGTACCTCCTCCGATTCGTCGGTCAAAAATGTGCAAAAACTATGCTGACTTCCATAATCAATAGTAGCAGTTTCCATAAATATAGTATTTTTGCAATCTACAGAACTGTCAAAATAAAAAGAACCGTTTTCGTCACATCTATAAAGTATAGAAAAGCCCTAAACTCCCACGCTAACGCTTTTTCTAATATAACTGTCGATCTTTGTTTACTATTTTCGCAGATTGTTGTCATATTGTAAGTAACATAGTCCAACACTTAAACGTCCTAAACATATGTAAATTTATCCAATCATTTGCAAATACGGTATAATTATAAACGAATCTCCAGTCGCGTGCGTCAGAGCAACGAGAATGCGATTCTTTGTAATAATGTTAAGGTAGTATGATATATTTTGAAATATTCTTGTGGAAAGTTAGCTTTTTTAAGACTAATTCGAATAATAATTGTCAAGAAACGTATGACCTCAAAGATGCTGATATTTCTGCTCGATTGGAATTTAGGGGGACAACTTACTGGCAAAACTTGACAGATTTCAATGTTCTTATTAAAGGTATACTAATAAAGAGATGTTTTATTGATACGTTATTTATTAAAATACGATCCTAACTATGCCTATCATAGTTTTAATACCATTTAATAGCTTATGCATGAATGTTTAAATTTTATCATTTTAAATATTATATCAAAACTTATTGTTGATGTTGATCCAAGTTTCTTGTTTATAATCATTTTAATCTGGTGCAAATGTAGGGAGAAGCCACCGGATTCCGAGACACAGTTTTTAACTAGTTCGGAACCGGTGGATTCAATACAATAGCATGTATATTTTATGACCTACTAAAGATTTTTAATTTTTGAATACAGGGCAAATGTAAACAGAATCCCTATTACCGGTAGTAGGTACTAGCCGCGAGTTCAACGATTCCCGTCTGATAAAAAATCTTGGGTTCAATTTTCACCCAGGCCAAGTATATAAATGTGATAAATGTAGGTGTTTATAAATGCTTAATTTATAGAAGTTATTATGTATATAAGTATGTAATATATACTTGAAATACATACTAAGTAAGTAAAAATTCTTTAGTCGCCTGGGAACACCTCTTGACTTTTCCCTACGTTGTGCTTTACGTACATTCGGACCCAACAAACAAAAAATCCCTTACCACTAGGGTAAAGGAAAATTGCGTAAAGTACAGCGCATTGGAAGAGAACTCTTTAGATTTTGAAAGCATTATTCCGCCAACAAGGCAGAATAAACCAAATTCTAAAAAAACAGACGATTCGGTTACCATTAAAATAGTAGAGAGCAAAATTAGTGATGGCGATATCAAAGGCGCCGCACGAGTCCTGTTCTCCAGCGACACTATTGCCCCCCACACACCCGATACGGTCCAGTCACTCCGTGACAAGCATCCGCCGGCAGCATGTCTCCACCTGCCTGAGCCACCACACCCTGATGACGTTGTCATTGAAGTGTCAGCTCAGGAGATTGCAGCGGCCGTTTCTTCTTTTCGGAGCGGCTCAGCCGGAGGCCTAGATGGTCTCTCGCCTCAACATCTAAAAGATCTTCTATCTTTTAGCTCTGGTGAGGTGGCTGAGTCTCTCTTGAGAGAATTAACGGGTTTGGCAAATCTCATGTTATCTGGGCAGGTCAATGATGACGTTATCGAAGTCTTGTATGGCGCTAACCTATGCGCACTTGTCAAAAAAGATGGTGGCATCAGACCTATTGCTGTTGGCACCACATATCGTCGTCTCGCAGCCAAAGCCGGTTGTGGAAAAAAGGTTGCTCTTTTGAGTAGCCTTTTTCAACCAATATAGCTTGGCTTTGGTTCGCGGGGTGGATGTGAGGCTGCTGTTCATTCGCTTCGTACTTTTCTCGGTCAAAATTGTGGAGAGGTGTTGCTTAAGGTGGATGTCAAAAATGCTTTCAATTCGGTTAATCGAGACGCCTTGTTGGCACAGGTCAAAGACAAAATTCCCGATCTTTTCAATTTTCTTTGGCAATGCTACGGCAAACCCACTAAATTAATTTACAAAAATGATGTTTTGCTATCTTCCGTTGGCTGTCAACAAGGTGACCCTCTCGGACCAGCCATTTTCAGCCTGGCCATTCATCCAATTGTTCAACGTCTCCAATCTAAACTCAACGTTTGGTATCTGGATGACGGGACTTTGGGTGGCGATGCGAGCACAGTCCTACGTGATTTGGAAATTCTTATTGACGAGTTTCGTCAAATTGGTTTAGAGCTAAATTTTTCGAAATGCGAACTTTTCGTTTGCGACTCATGTCCGGATAAAGATTTGATACTTAAAAAATTTAATGATTTGGCACCTAACATCAAATCGGTAGACAAGTGTTCTCTTCGCCTTCTAGGTTCGCCGATATTAGATGAGTCTTTTCCGCCTTTCGTTCAAGAAAAAATTCAAAATTTTTTGAGTGCCTCTGATAGGCTACTCAAAATTAACGCCCACATGGCTTTTACTATTATAAGATGTTGTCTGTTTGTTCCAAAATTTATGTATGCTTTACGATGTAGTCCATTGTGGAAACACAATGAGCTCCTTTTGAGCTTAGACGATGTTGTAAAGCAGTCCCTAGTATCGGTTTTGAATATTGACATGAGTGAAAGGGCGTGGCTTCAAGCCTCCTTGCCTGTTAGGCTTGGAGGGCTAGGGGCCGCCAAATTTCAAGTGTTGCTTTACCAGCTTTTTGTCCTCCATTCATAGTACTCAGAAATTGATTGAAAAAATCCTCGCACCTTCTTTAGGCCATTCTGGCGTAGATGTAGCTCATTTGAATGAGGCAACGAATGCTTGGAGGGCCGCTT
The DNA here is from genome assembly GCA_949316475.1 of Hypomecis punctinalis. Lineage (NCBI taxonomy): Eukaryota > Metazoa > Arthropoda > Insecta > Lepidoptera > Geometridae > Hypomecis > Hypomecis punctinalis. Next base: position 20,298,183 of record OX438795.1, on the reverse strand, counting down.
GCCCAAATACCGAGCTTCCAAAGACTTTATCGTCGCAGAGACTGTGGGATCGGCCGATTTGCGAACTAGCACGGAAATCTCTTCTAGATACGTGTCCTAGCGTCGCGGATCGCGCTCGTATCCTTGCAGTCTCTGTATGGGAGTCCGGTCTTTGGTTGCAAGCATTGCCCTCTTTCAATACTGGTAACCTTTTAGACCCAACTGCATTTCGTCTAGCTGTCAGCTTACGCTTGGGTGCAAGGTGTTGTGAGGCCCATCGCTGTCAGTGTGGTACTGCAGTTGACCAGCTCGGTCACCACGGTCTCTCTTGCTCAAGAAGCGCTGGTCGGATTGGACGCCACGCCAGCCTTAACGATGTCATACGCAGGGCTTTTGTCACCGCCAATATCGCAGCCGTACTCGAACCGAGTGGGTTGGCGCGTGGTGATGGCAAAAGACCTGACGGCATGACGCTGGTCCCATGGAAGTGTGGACGGCCCTTAGTATGGGACGCAACTTGCGTCGATACTTTGGCACCGTCACATCTTCCTGAGACTCAGAGTAGGGCTGGAGCGGCGGCCAATTCGGCTGAGCAGCACAAGCGGCGCAAATATGCTAACCTCGGCAGTGGTTACATATTTGAGCCATTTGGAGTTGAGACTTTGGGTCCGTGGGGGCCGGGAGCTCATCTCGTTTTCAAAAGTCTTTCTGAGCGTCTGGTGGACGCGACGCGTGACCAAAATGCTGGTGTTTATTTGGCTCAACGTATAAGCATTGCCATTCAGCGTGGCAATGCTGCCAGCATGCTGGGCACGCTGCCAACTGGCAGTGGGCTTGAGCACTTGGATTATCTTTAGACCTTCAAGGGTCTGTGGATGATCCAATTGCTTTCTATGTAGTAGTAATGTAGTATTGTCATTATATTAAAATTAAAAAAAATCAAAAAAAAAAGTAAGTAAAATGTACAGCATGACTTTTTTTTCAGTGCATACATTTTTATCGCGCAATAGATATCATTAATAAAACATATTTCGCTCATAAAATGACCGACATTTTTTCATATTTTTTTTGTCAAACCATTCCAAAGAAAATTATATTGCATGCGCCCTACACTCGAGACAATAACTACCTACCAAAACGTCTCGGGCGTAGGTAGGTACGACGCGGCCACGTAGGTACTCAGACGTAGGGTGACATTGATTACTCCGTTTATCTGTATACTTTATCTTGAAGTATTTATTTATTTATTTCTTATTTTTTTATGTATTTATTTACTTTTTTTGTAACATATAGTTAAGTTTGTGAAATGATACTTAATTTTTGTGTAAATAAATTAACATTGTAGTAGGTAAATGAATGTCATCTTGAAGTTATTTCAATATTTTTGTACTAAAGTGAGTGAAACCAATATAGAGGTTTAATTGCTTGTTTATTATACTTTCCGTATGCAAAATATGTGCACTGAAAAAAAAAATCATCCTGTTTATATACAAGTACTGAATCAGTCTCTGGCAATCTGTCAATATTACAAGCTTTATGTACTTTGTTTGGGGTTAGATGATGCGTGTAAGATGTCCCCTAATATTTAGCAAAAAAATTAAAAAATGAATTTCGCTAAAACTCGACAACGGCTAAACCAATTTAGCTAATTTTTGTCTTGAAATATATGTGCAAGTTCAGGAAAGGTTTAAACGGGAGAGAGTGAGAAAATATAAAAATGTAGGGAGTAAAATAGTTACGAACGTGAATTTATGTTTCCCATACAATATTTCATGCATGTAAAAGTTGTCATTTGATGGTGATGGTGAAATCCGGTTCAACTAGTTTATTTATAAAGATTTATCTGATCGCCTTGTACTAAGCCGGAAGCTGATTCAGACCATCATTATGAATAAATTTTACTATCCGGCCAACCCGGGATTCGAAAGAAATTTACAGGGTTATTTCTAATCAATTATCATCCCTTTAGGGGCTTATTCTGTACATCAAAACTAACAACTTTTGTTCTGTAACTTTTGTCTGTACTGTACTGTACTGTATAAGCCTTTTCAACAGTCCACTGCAGGACGTAGGCCTACCCACGAACGGTGATTAAGCCATATCCACCACGCTGGCCCAGTGCGGGTTGGTGGACTCACAAACGCCATCGAATCTCTTCTACGGACGTATGCAGGTTGCCTCACGATGTTTTCCTTCACCGAAAAGCCAGTGGTGTGAATTTCCGTACATAAATTCCAAAGAACTCATTGGTACGGGACCGAGGATTTGAACCCACGACCTCACGATTGTAAGGCGGGTGTCACTACCTCTAGACCACCACGGCTCAACAACACTGATGTACAGAATAAGCCTTTAAGAGGATGCTAATTGATTAGAAATAACCCTGTAAATAACTCGTGACCAAAATGCTGGTGATTAGGTATTTGGCTCAACGTATAAGCATTGCCATTCAGCGTGACAATGCTGCCAGCATGCTGGGCACGCTGCCAACTAGCAGTGGGTTTGACCAGTTGGATTATCTTTAGACCTTCAAGGGACTGTGGATGAGCCAATTGCTTTTTATGTAGTAGTAGTTTATGTAGCTTTAGCTTCAGTAAGTACCTAGTATTGTATTTTGTTATAAAGGCATTTGCCCTATACAGAGTTATTGGTAATTAATTAGCACCCTCTCAGGAACTTATTCTGTACATCAATACTAACAACTTTGGTTCGACGACTTTTAACAAATCTCAAAAAAATGTTGTTTCATAGAAATGTATGAAACAGCAGTTATTTTTTAGGTTTTGTTTTGACATAAGTTCCAGAACAAAAGTTTTAAGTTTTGATGTACAGAATAAGCCCCCAACATGATGCTAATTTTTTGCCAATGGCCGTGTATTGTAAATAAAAAAAAATATCAATTTAGAAAATACCCCAGTTCTGGATAACCCTGAATAAGTACTTACTTATGCCAGCTTCGACCAGATGGGGCTGCTTCTCGAACCACTCCATGAGAACGTCGACGCCTTCAGTGATGGTGCTCTCTTTCAGCCCGATCTCCGCTCGGATGTGCTGTCGGTCTTCGTCAGTGCAGATGAAGAAGGGGTGCTGATCGTACATCTGAAAGTAAAGAAAAAAATATTGTATCTAGTTATTGCCCGCAGATTCACCCGCGTAGTATTTTAATCTTTGTGCTATTCCATGGGAACATTTAATTTTTCTGGGATAAAAAGTATCCTATGTAACATTCCGTCGTTCAGGCTTCAGACTATTCCCATGCTAAATTTAGCCCAATAAGATGCTCCGTTGCTGCGTGAAAAAGGAACAAACACAGAAATAATTTTAGGAAGAAAGTAACGATAATATTACAATAAGGATATAAAAGCCAATGCCACCAGCATTCTGGCCACGTGAGGGTAACGATGCCAGCTTTTCGATTAGTTTGAATTTTAGGCTTAGTAAGATATGTTATTTAATTTTTATCTTAATAAATATGATATTTTTAAGAAACGTTTTTGGCAAGTCTAAACAGTTATACGGTTAGAGACGAAAAAAATATCAATACCTACGCCATACGTCGGTAAAAATTATGTCTTGGATTGTGTACGTAGTAGGTTTGAAATATGTTGTGATTTTTGATAATTAATAATTAATACATGTGAATTTCCTAAGACGAACCTTTAATCATTACACACGTTTAATATTGAATTTGTCGTTAAAAAATCTTGTGATTTGCTGAACTTGAAAAAAAAAATGGCATAACGAATTCCTTAGATAAAGAGTAATTCCTAAACGACAAAAGTCGTTTCGTTCACTTATAGGTTTACAGATTAGAAAATGTCTAGTTTAGAGCTATATTTAAACCCTTGGTTATAAAGTTATTGTTATGACGTCAAGAACATTTATTTTTAACTGTTTGTACAATTTCCTGGTCACCTAGAAAACATAAAGGTCGCCAAGCTGTTTTTAGAGGTTTTTATACATTGATTACATAATATTAAGCATAAACGAATTATTGAGTGTAGCAAATTGTGTTTTTGTAAAGTTCCGAATGTTACTTAAGAGGTGTGCAATTATTTGCTTTAAGTTTATCTAATGAACATAATATATATATTTTGATATGTACCTATCTCTAATCTGTCTGGTAGTAGGTATCATATTTTTGAAATGGACTAATTTTGATGTAGTTATTTTTTCTTTGGAAGCTGATATAATCACATCTAACACGTCCCTGCAATCTTACGCTGCGCTTGCCTGTAAATGGTCTCCATCCAAGAACTTTACGGCATCGCCATTCGCTGGTACCTAATGGCCAATGGGGGTCATCGACTAACTAACAGTTCTTCGCGCTTTTCAACCAGCCCTATGTCTTTATAACTCGAACCGGTTTAATTGAACATCCATAAGGAAGACTTATGTCCTCCAGTGGACCTGCTCCAAGTAATATAATGTTGTTCATATGATCGAAATCGAGAACTTATAATAGTTTGCTTTCAACAATGTGGTATGTGGTTTTTTAAAGTTCTTTTTGTTTATGTCTAAACGCCCACTTGTCATGCTTATTTTTTCATATTACAGTTGTATATTTTTTGCCTAATTATTAAAAAAATAATAATCAGGTACGTAAAAACGGATTGATGAAATCGAACTCTTCATGTCAAACTACTTACTTATTCTACGATATTTAGCTATAGAATCCTTTTAATAATTATTAATAATTGTATTTTCGGTCAGACCTCTAAGTGTGTAGGTACGATTTCATCGATCATAATTATTTTTCGCAAAAAATGGTAAAATCGCCTTCCATCGTGTAGGTACAAAATTCGAATATTTTATTCAATTTTTTACATTATTGTTGGTTTTTCAAAAACGGTTTGGCCGATTTCTATAAAATTTAAATAAAACCACTGGGAACTGGACCACTGTTCGAATGGGTATACTCCTTACACTTAAGGAGTATACCCATTCGAACTAAAAAAGATTTTTTCGATTCGGTCCACAAGTGGCGAAATTATCGATTAACATACACAAAAAAAAAAACATGCAGACGAACATAGAACCTCCTCCTTTTAGGAAGTCGGTTAAAAAGGGTTGAACTGTAACATTAATGGAGAGTTTTTATTATAAAAATAAATCTAAAAATCCGTTATCCTTAAGATCAAAAACGATCTTCGACTTACATGAATAATGAAAAAAAATCTAATTAGGTAGGTACTTTGTTTATAGAATTTTTTCCTTAGAAAATTACGCTAACTACACAAGGTTAATTAGGAAGCAGCTAAAAAAATAACGGCTTTTTCCCACGGATAATTTAACCACGTATAATTCGTATGTTTTAATCACGTAGGTATTATATAAATAATTTGTTCCTCCTAAAAGAAATGGTTTAATAAATTTATGCCTAAATTTTAATTTAAAGCAACGGTTTGCCAGTTATCCATGAACAAAATTAAGTAGCCAAGTAAGTCTGCATTAAAAACTATCATTTGGAATCAAAATTATCTGGTTATCATATAAATGGGTGAAGATAATAAGATATCAGAAAAAATGGCCCAAAATTAATTGACCGACGAACCACCGGGGGAGATATACAATTCGACGCGTATATATATATATTTTTTTATGTATAACCACGCATAACTTTTTTGTTGTAGTCCGATTTCAATATTTTTTTTATTGGAAAGAGTATACTTCGAAATTAGTCCCATTTAAATTTTATCGAAATCGGCTGAGCCATTTTGATAAATTAACAATAATGTGAAAAATGATACATCGATCCATACGAAATATTCGCGAATTCTGTACACGGGTGAAGTCGGTCATGCTAATTTTTGCAAAAAATAATCTTGTTTGGTTAAAAATAGTCATGAACACTTTGTGATAGGTAAGCTATCATGCATAGGTGTGTTTATAAATTGATGATATATGATAAAAAAAATATGTCTGAACAATCCTTCCTACTAATATTATAAACGCGAAAGTTTGTGAGGATGGATGGATGGATGGATGGATGGATGGATGGATGTATGGATGTTTGTTACTCTTTCACGCAAAAACTACTGAACGGATTGAGATGAAACTTTGCAATAATATGGCTTATATATCAGAATAACACATAGGCTATAAATTATAATGATATATTGCGTATGCGGGCGAAGCCGCGGGTAAAAACTAGTATAATTATAAAGAAATAAGATATATCTTCTTCGTCGTATCGATGATCCAAATAGGTTTCTTACAAGGCTTTTTCCCAACGCTTCGCCACCGCCACTCCGCGAGGGGATGCTTGGTACAAGTCCTGGAGAGTGCAGGTTGGTCCCTGAGGGCATGCTAGCAGGTGCTGCATGTTTTGCACCGGAGCTCCACACTCGCACTGAGCGCTCTCTGAGTATCCCCATTTTACGAGGTTATCCCTGCAGCGGCCCACTTGGGTCCGGAGTCGATTTAACGACTTCCACGTGGACCACGGGAGGTCCATAAGATATATATAAAACTATCATTTGTCTGAACTAGTTATCACGCAGGTGAAGATCGAAAGGCCAAAACGAGACAGACTCGCTCACCGTGGGTTTCGTGAAAATCACGGAAGGCCCTTAAAACCGGAAATCAACTTGTTTTAACTAGCTAGCGACAAAACCGGAAACAAACTAGTCAACGATTGTAAGAGAATTTTATTTTAACAGTTTTGCTTCAAAACCGAAAAATAGAAACAACTCCCTTCACAGTCTCGGTGGCTCAGTAGTTAGTTACACTAACTTCTGGATCAAAGAGGCGTTGGTTCGATCCCCACCCAGGGCAAATATTTATGTGATGAACATAAGTGTTTGCACTGTGTCTGGGTGTTATTTTAGTTACTATCTATATAAGTATGTATTTTAAAAATAAGTATATGTAGTATATCAGTCTCTGGCAGCCATATCACAAGCTTTGCTTAGTTTGGGGTCAGTGGTCGTGTGTAAGATGTCCCAAAAATATTTATTTATATAACTACAAACATGTTCTACTGTGTGTAATACCCTAAATGTAACCTAATTAATTTCTTACCGTAATATTCTCATTATTTAACCGACGAAATGGAGGAGGATGACAAGTCGACGAGTATTTTTATTGTTATGTTTGACCACGCATAAGTTTTTATAACGTGGTCCAATTTTGATAATTATTTTTTTGTTTGGTAGATCATACTTTAAGGGTCCATCCATCCATCAGCCAAAGGACGTCCGCTGCTGGACATAGGCCTCCCCTATGGATCTCCAATAAGACCGGTTGGAAGCGGCTTGCATGCAGCGCGATCCTGCGGTCTTAATGAGGTCATCCATCCACCTTGTGGGTGGACGTCCTACGCTGCGCTTGCCGGTACGTGGTCTCCTCTCGAGAACTTTTTGACTCCACTGGTCATCAGTCCTCCGCGCTATGTGCCCTGCCCATTGCCATTTCAACTAGCTAATCCGTTGGGCTATGTCGGTAACTTTGGTTCTTCTACAGATCTCCTCATAATGTTCAATGCAATGCATAATAACTTTGAGGGTAATCTCATTTAAATGTAATTGTAATCGGCTGAGCCATTTTTGATCAATGAACAATAATATGAAAATTACTTCATCGATCCGTGCGAACTATCCGAATTCTGTACACGGTTGAAGTCGGCTATGCCATTTTTTGGGAAATAATTATTTGATTTTCTTATTAGTTTCCGGATTTTTCTTTCACATTGCTTCTTGCCAAAATTTACAATTCTAGGTAGCGGAAAGTTCCTTATGTAGTAGGTTCCTATAAGGTTTGATTCTCTTGCGAGGTAAACGGTATTTTTTTTTAATATGTCGCGAAATATCCCTGACATGATAGGGGTCTTAATTACAGTTATTATTTTTGTCTTATCACTAAAAATATACCTATGATTTTGGCTGATTGCAGTTATAATACACATTACAATGCACAGCCAAGTTTATACCTACTTGTTCCTAATTATTACTTCTCTACAAATATTTGTGCAAAATTCGATAAAATTGTTTCTAAGGTATTATCTTTATTAAGGTATTATACTATATTTCACTATTTCATCTAAATTATCACGTGTCAAATTAATTCCAATCTTTTGCTCTAAATTAAACCACTGCTTTCCATAAACTAGGCATTCCAAGATTATGTGCAGTGGAGTCTCCTCCTTTGTGGGTTCACAGATGCAGCTTTCATAGCTGCAAAATGTTACAGATTTGAGCATATCACGAGCATATGGAAGCACTCGAACTAATTTGAACTCAATAACTCGAATTCTTTTTGAGATACAAGGGCAGATTAAGGAAGGGTTTCCTTTTGATGTACGGAACTCCTTAAAAGGCATACGATACGACTTGATACGAGTAAAATGATTTTTTTAAACAACATCGAGGTTCAATTATTTTTATAAATGGAGTCAGCAGTACCTACCCAAATTAAGTTGTTTGGGTTGTTGAACTCTTACAAACCTTGAATGCAGCGAGAATCTGTGGTACTGACTTCGAGCAAATATCTATAGAGTCACAGTCCTGCAAAAAAAAATGTCCGAACCAAAACTCTGCCTAAGCTACGTAATGGGCAGGCTGTTTAGTTAGTCGTAAGGTGACTGTAAGCCGAATACAAAGCCGCGCGATGTCAAAGTGCTCGATTACAAACACTAAGGTAATAAACATAACGTCGAGATTCGAGAAAACGGGTCATTGTGAATTATTTAATGTAAATAATATCTAAGTCGGTGTGTGTGACGCCGCGCGACGCTCAAACATTTTTTTACTTTTTAACACGCTTTTATTAATTTCACCTGTATATTTGATTGCTTGTAACCAACCCATTTGAGCTCGATTTTGACCTACTTTGAGTGATCAGATATTCTTTAAACTTCAACTGCACACCTATCAAAATCCGATGACAATGCAATTAAAATAAAAAAATCTGACTCCGAAGCGTGTTTTTAGTTATTTTTTAAACTTTATTTAATTCACTTAGGGACTGTGACTGTGGCTCTGTAGATATTTACCCGAAGGGTACTGATACCAGAAAAAAAGGGAGCGTTATAGCCAGACTTTGTTTTAGAATTTTACCCTTATTTTTGACCGACGAACCACCGGAGGAGGTATACAATTCGACGCGTATATATTTTTTTAATGTATAACCACGCATAACTTTTTTCGTCGAGGTCCGATTTCATAACTACTCATACTACGAAATTGGTCTCATTTAAATTTTATCGAAATCGACTGAGCCATTTTTGATAAATCGACAATAATGTGAAAAATGTTACATCGATCCGTGCGAAATATTCGCGAACTCTGTACACGGGTGAAGTCGGTCATGCTAATTTTTGCAAAAAATAATCTTGTGTTTTATAGGCTGTAAAACAAGAACTTTTTTAAATAAATTCTTGCATTTTGCAAAGCAAGTACTAACAGTAAAACTCATGATTAGATAATAATCATATTCAGCTGTGCATACTGATTTTTCTCACGATTTCAGAGTTAATCCTTTAGTCAAATTTGTGTATAATGATGAGTATAAATTATAAATCTAAAAGTCCGTACTTTTGCAAAACAACACCTTGTGTAATAATAATACTATTCTATAAAACCTACTTTGCGCTTACTTACGTACTTACTATGTTTTTACTATGTTTTTTTTACAATAGCGACTTGACGGTGTCACATTAACCTAAGTACAGGTAATTTTATTGTTTTTCTTTATAGTAAAAAATACAAAAGATAAGTTTTACGACCATAATCACGTGCGAATTTTTTACTCATTACTGTGGATTCAATGGTTCTGAATAATGAAGCGAAGTGATTTCTGACATTCATTAGTTATGCAAAGAATATTATTTTAAGCCAAATGAAAATAAAAGAGGTTCTCTGAATTTTTTGCTTAATTCGCGAAATCATAATTGTTGACTATAAAAATATTATCCTATTTATATAAGGATTTTTTTGTTTGTACAAGATGCTTTTAAGCGCATTGAAAGTCCTTATGATTCGATATAAGCTGGGTACACACAGTGCGATGAACGCATCAGTTACACGGATCAGTTCAGCGGGGACCTGATTCATTTAGGTAACCATTGATGGTACTGAGATAAGTTCACTTGTGAACCATCTCAATAAGATTACTGCCAACATTTTTCTAAATTATTGTAGATAGTCAAATTTAAAACAACTTTGCTTATGACCAGACAACAAGTTCTCTTGTAAAATTGGAATTACATGAGTTATGGAAGAAATAAAATTGTACTCCTACTATATTCATGTTTTATCGACAAATATCGATCTTAAAAAAAGTTGACGGTGACCAAAATTGTAAGAAATCAAATTTCAAACAGCGAGTCGTACCATTTCTCGAGTTAACTTAACTGAATCAGATCCAGCTGGACTGATCCATCGTACCGTGTGTCCCTAGCTTTGTACATCGCAATAGTTCTTAAGTGTACTTTTTGTGTATCCATTAAATGTATACAAAGAAAACACATCTTCACGTAGGCAATCAATTAGGAAAATCTAGTCAAGGTAATATCTACACAAAATTCCCAGAAAAACTTTCATCATGAAGTAGTATCGGTTTAGCCATGTCAGAGGCCTTTAGGCTTAAAAACTCTGACACCAGGGCTAGCCACCCGGCCTATACGAACTTATATGTTTTATTTTTGCGAAATAACAGAGAGATACCCTACCGAGCATTGCCGACCCACAAATAAAAGATTGAAGCTATTTTGGTACCCTTAAAATATTTTTAGGCGTTGATCGTTATGGTACTTGGAAGGATCAAAACAAGTTCCTTAGAAAATGAACTTTTTCTTTTTTGGGTGGTGAACCTGAACGGAACGAATATAAATAACATTGGACGTCATGCTTCCTGCACACATCAAAAAAATATCAAGATTTTATTTTATGTATCTCAACAGGTTGCTTTGTTGGCATGAATATTATTCTTTCTGTACTGTATCACCCTTTTAATAGTCCACTGCAGGACGTAGGCCTACCAACGAAGGGTGATTGGGCCATATCCACCACGTTGGCCCAGTGCGGGTTGGTGGATTCACATAAGCCATCTAATTTCTCCGGACATATGCAGGTTGCCTCACGATGTTTTCCTTCACGGAAAAGCCAGTGGTGTGAAATTCCGTACATAAATTCCAAAGAACTCATTGGTACGGGACCGGGATTTGACACGACCTCACAATTGTAAGGCAGGTGTTACTGCCTTTAGACCACCACGACATTTGCTTTCGTCTGTCCCGAATTCCGGATGTTGATTTTTGTCTACAGGTCGTTTTTTCAACGAATCTCGGCGTGACTTGGTACGTAAGTATATATGTACTTACTTATATTAAAAATCGCGGCGTGACTTGGTATCTAAGTATATAAGTATATTAAATAATGTTTTTTTTTGTCGTCGGCAATTTTTAATTGGGTATTTCTCTCAATAAAGGACGAAAGGAGATGTCCAAATGGTAAATAGTAAATAATAATGGTATTCAGAGAAAAATCTCACCAAGACGATATACACATCATGTGAAAGCTTGCTTTATGTGCTCCTCAAAAATTAAAAAATTAAAAAATTTAAATTTTTTCATGATAAAAATAAATTGTGTGGAAAATCGAAATATTCGCTCTATTTATCAGCTGATTTAGATAATATTTGGCAAGATTGCTTATATCTAAATCCTAACAGGATTAACGAGTATGAACCAAATTGGTCAACAGCGAGTTGAGACATAGGCAGTGCCGGATTAACCCTATCAGGAGTCTCTAGGTAGTGTCATTCTCGGAGCCCTATTACAGAACCTTTACAGCCGTGGAGCAGGGAGGGGAGTTCCAATAGTTTTCCAATACCAGGCATGGAACCCTTGGTAGGCGAGCCTGACTCGCACTTGTCTAATCTGCCTTAGGGATAATCCAGCACTGGACATAGGCTTACGAAGATTCAGTGTGTTGCGAGGTCTACGTATTAGTTATAGTTAAGGTTATTTTTAAAATTATTATTCCTTCTATGTTATTTTCTTTATTCAAAGTTTGTGCAATAAATATATCTATCATTCATATTACAAACATTGTTTTTAATATCTTTTGATTTAGTAAAAAAAGATCGAAAAAACTGGTATAAATTCGATTTTTTTTTCATTATTCTTCGTCAAATTAACAGATTAATCGTACAAAAATTACCTTGAAATTTTATTCTTCGAAGTCCTAACAGCTGCGATTATATAGACATTATAATAAGAAAATATGGACAATATAAATGTACCTAACATGCCTATAAACATACCAAATTACAATGGATAATGAACATATAATTAATTACACAGGTGACTTTAATTACTTCAAAATAGGTAGGTAAATAAAAAATATACTAACTAAAATATTACCCACAAGATTATTTGACCATTAAAAATATGAACTGAAATGACGTCATCACAGTGACTTTAAGCATTTATCTACAAAGTTTAATGCATTTAAAGTCAAAGGTGTCAACGTGGCCTAGTCATTGGCCTCATTAGACATGAAAACTTAAATTTTCCTGATCTTAATGCCATGCAATTATTTTGAAGTAGCCGCTGTATTTAATATTTTTAAATATATATGACACAGTCACAAAATACTTGACGACATCAGATACCTATCTTATTCTTTTTAACCGACTTCCAAAAAGGGGGAGGTTACTTTCTTTTTGTGATAAACTTTTCAAAAATTGACGCGTTCGCAGGATTTGAACCTGCATCCTCTGTGACTCCGGCCCAGATGCTTTGTCCAATTAAGCTAAAACGCTCTCTGCGAGCGTCAATATGTTTATCACAAAAAGAAAGTTTCTATACACCTAGTGAGTGAAGCACGATAAAAATAATTTCAAGGACGAGGTTGTTCGTCTGTATGTGTTTTTTTTGGGTAGGTTGATCGATATTCTAGCCAATTGTAAAACGATTTTAAATTTTTTTTTTTTGGTTGGAATAGTTACACTTCCGAGGTACCTATATTCGGTAAAATATTTTCGAAAGACATTTTTGAAAATTTTAACTAATTTTAATTACACTAAAATCAAAATTGTAGAAGTACATAGATTCGAGCGAAGTATTCGCATTTTGTACACGGTTGAAGTCGCTTGTGCCATTTTTTGCAAAAAATAATTATAATTACTAATGAGCAATCTTTACTAATAATATAAATTGTTACTCTTTCACGAAGCAACAGAAGGAGGTATCGACTTTGCAAGATTTCTATGGGATGGTACAAAAACCAAAATATCCCGGAGACGAAGCCTCAGGCAGAAGCTATACAGTTTTGTTTATAATTTCTTTTTTTTTTACCCTAAGTGGAGCTCATTCGCTCTCACAAGTATTATACCTTGAATAGAGCAATTCACGTATATCTGCTTGTACCTACCTATTTTTAGTACATTAAGTATACAAAATTCGGTTCTGGGAAACGGCTCTAGAATTTTGTTGAAAGATATTTAGAGATAATTTTTCGTTTTAAGTTCATTGTTACTCGTATATGCATATATATGTATATACGAGTATACTCATATGGGGAATCGAGTGGTGACGGCGTGAACCTAGCAACCCCGCGCCGCGAGAACGAGACAACAAGGAACGCTAAAGGGGCGCGCAATGGCGCGGCCGTGTATCTATTTTACTATTCTAATATTATTGATAGTCTCTATAATACAGTTTTAATTGTTGTGATAATAGTATTCTTCCAGCCGTACGATCATCCTGATGTGGAGGCAGCATTGGGGCTTTGCCTCCAAAGTATAATATATGTATTTCCCTAAAAACGCGATTTTTACAAGATGTTTTTTTTTGTTCTGCAGTCACTGCTGCCAGTCTGAGGATACGGTCGAGTCAGAAGCCAATCACAGACTTTGAATGACTTAGCGATCGAAGTGAGATAAAGTCTTATTTATTAATCAACGATTTTGCTTTCGTGTGTCTGGTTAATGATTCTCTTCTATAGGTTCATCTTTAAACAAATCTGGACGAAACACGTGCCCCGTGCACCAAGTTTTTATGTATTTTTGTTAGATCCTTTTTCGTCGTCACACCTACAAATGCAAGAGAGAGAGAGAGAGAGAGAGCATTGGATTCTTAAAAACTCTATGTAAGCATTTATTAACACGTTGCCTATCCCAGTATATATCTAATAAATGTATTCGTACACCTACAATTTTGTCCTAGCTTTATAATAAACAAAATAATTTTATGAATATTAGTATGACTTAAAAATGTTTTTTTTAATCATACGCCCATTAGAAGTCTCAAAGCCCGATCGACGTAGAAAATAAAACCGCGGTTTTAAAGTTTTATCTGTGATTCTGAGGTATGACGGTATAACCACAAACTTTAAAACCGTGGTTTTAATTTGTACGTCGATCAGGGGCTTAAAATATCACGTGAGTCAAACATACTAAATATTACGTCAAGAATGTTTTAAGGTACCTATAATAATTCGACTTAAATTTGAGAAAACCACTTTTGTTTTCTCCATAAAATTTAATGAGTTCGGTATCTTAAAGAAACAATGAGCTCACACAATACTTGCATAAAGTATTAATTAGATACCTACATACTTACTACCTCATTGTAATACAATTACTTATAAATAAAGTAAAACCTTAAGATATTAGGTATTCAAAATCGCAGTTAAAAGAAAATATCTCAGATAGTATTATTTCCTCATCTGTATGTACCATGTGAAAAAAATATTGACATGCGTTTGTGTTGAAATATAATATTTTAAAAGCGTAAAATAAAAAAAGATACGTAAAACACTTATTTGTAATTGATTCAGAACGCTATGGCAATTAAAATTTTTATGTTTTATTTTGAATAAGATTAAAAAGATGACATTTGCTTATGTACAATATTTTCAATTTGAATATCGTTGATAGTGGCAGCCGGAACTTTTTTATTTCTTAACGAGGGTAAATCCTTTATGGAAACCACCACACCTCGTTTTTTTGGCATGGGCGAGCGCAGAAGGCGGCTGAGCCCCAAGATTGGGTTAAAGGGAGACTAGCGCAAGGGCACCTGAAAAGGTACGGACCTCGGCTTGGGCCGTCACCCGAAGGGGGAGATCAGACTTGCCCGGGCACCCCAGAAGGGGTGTGCCCTGTGGCCCTAATAGGTTGAGCTGTTTGATTATTTGGAGAGAATCTAACCGATCTTCTAACAGATCCTGAGGGTCCTCGATCTCGCCGGCGGGGTCGGTGTCTGACTGTGTGCCTTTGGTAACCGGCGCCTATACCAAATACGGAATACTTCCTGTTGCAGGGAGCTGTCGGATCGGACCACCACACCTCGAGGGCAGTCGGGTGATTATGTGGGAGTCACCGCCGACTGGACAATATACCCACTAAAAACCCTGGGTGTTCCATCAATGCGCCTGGTGTCGGGGCTACGGGCACGCTTTCGCACTCCTGCGCGACACCCGACAGCGCTGGCCCAACTCAGGCCCCACCACCAGTTTGCGCTCCCGCCAGAATGTCGTCCACATTGTCGTCCACCACTCAGGACCAACCAGCACTGGGCGTCGGATAGCGCCCGTATCCAACAGCCCTATGGTCTCGATACAACGGGTCAATTATAGTGGCACCGCGGCTGCCCCTACGGCTGCAGAGGATAAGGAGAGGGGCAGACGACATACTGACACTTCTCTTCCCCAGCAGCCCCACCGCCGACAGCCAGACGAGTAGCTACGCACTTTAGCGTTGGCTTTATTTTTGAACCGATACCTTCTTCGATAAAATGTATGGGCCACGAGATCGAGTAAGAGCAGGAATCTATATTAGTACGACAGAAAAGCATAATATGAGGTCATATAAAATTCATTTACTGAAGTTTAAAAAATTATAACTGTTGCCTACGGCCTATGTTATAATAATAAATCTTAACACTTATAAATAGGTAATATGAATCCGAAAGTGTGATGGTTTGTTTATTTTATGAACTTGATCTTTAACTTAAATATAGGTAGTTCAAAGTTCAGAAAGTGTTATAGGTTACTTTTATCTCGAAAAAAAAATCCACGTAATTGCATGAAATAGATAAATTTACGTATTTAGATAACACCCTATATTCCAATTATATTATATTAATAATTAATATTAATTATTATATTTTAATATTATACCATATTAATAAATAATTAATTAATTATAAATTATATTAAGCCTGTGACTCGTAGTAATAAAGCTCTAGTAATTAAGGTTAAATAAGTTTTCTAGATACAAATATTCCTGTGAAGTCTCCGATATCGTTGAATTTCATTTTTCTTTCTGTTTACACTGTCTGGTACAATTAGTATAAAATTATGCCACACCGTATCAAACAGGGCATACATGTATAGGTAGTATTAGAATTAAAATTAGTTTCTATGTAGATGTGTTTTGCATAAATAAATAACTATAACAATAACAAGATTATTTTTTGCAAAAAATAGCATGACCGACTTCAGCCGTGTACAGAATTCGCGCATATTTCGGACGGATCGATGTAGCATTTTTCACATTATTGTTGGTTTATCAAAAATGGCAGAGCCGATTTCGATAAAATTTAAATGAGACTAAACTCGTAGTATATTCTTTCCCATAAAAAAATAATTATTGAAATCGGACTACTATAAAAAAGTTATGCGTGGTTATACATAAATAAAAAAATATACGCGTCGAATTGTATACCTCCTCCGGTGGCTCGTCGGTCAAAAAATCAAAATATTCGATATTCGAGACGCTTCCCTCTAATATTAAATTACGACACCTTTATTATCCATATTATTAAGTTAGTTTAGTAACACGTTTAATTTTATCTAAGTACCTTATTGATAAGAAGCGCCATAGCGCCATAAAACATTTGCAATGCCCGGAAAGGGCGACTAAGTTCTTTGTAAGTGCAATTTTTAATATGAGACCTCTGTAACACTTAGTGGCAAATAAATGAATATGAATTAATATTCATGAATATGAATATTAATTACACGGACGAACCACGAACCGGCAACCGGCAGTGCAACAGGCCTCATAAAGACCAGGTGCGCGCTGGTTGCAAGTCGCTTCCAACCGGTTTTATTGTCTTATTGGTGAGGCCAATGTCCAGCAGTGGGCATCCTATGGCTGATAAATAGATGGATGTTATGACGAAAATTGTGTTGTGTAGCTTATTATATATGTACCTATGTAGCAAAGCCGCGGGCAAAACTTAGATATAAAATGTTATAACGAGAATTGTGTTGTGTAGCTTGTTATATCTGGTTGTAGCACCTTAAGAAGAAAATTAAATTCTTGTTAAATTACTGACCAGAATCTAGTAAACACAAGTCTGTGCGTTAAATTGCATTTTATCACGTTTTCCTTTCGTTGCTCAAGCTAATAGAGGTAAACTTGCATAATTTCCTTTCGGACTCTAACTAAACAGCATATAGAGCACCTAGAAATGCATTTTAAAACAGCTTGCTGATAGTTTATTTGACACAGTTTGGTATTGAGATTTAATAAAGAAAAAATGCCAAGTCGATGGATTTAATTGACAGAGGAGCGAGCAAAGTGACTAAAGCGTCTCAATTTTGACTTGACAATTTTTGACCGACGAACCACCGGAGGAGGTATACAATTCGACGCGTATATATCCTACTAATATTATAAACGCGAAATGTTTGTGAGGAGGGATGGATGGATGGATGTATGGATGTTTGTTACTCTTTCACGCAAAAACTACTGAACGGATTGAGATGAAACTTTGCAATAATATAGCTTATATATCAGAATAACACATAAGCTATAAATTATAATGATATTTTGTCAAAAATCAAAATATCATGCGGGCGAAGCCGCGGGTAAAAACTAGTATATATTTTTATGTATAACCACGCATAACTTTTTTCGTAGTAGTCCGATTTCAATAATTCTTTTTTTATTGGAAAGAATATGCTTCAAAATTGGTCCCATTTAAATTTGTATCGAAATCGGCTGAGCCATTTTTGATAAATCAACAATAATGTGAAAAATGCTACATCGATCCGTGCGAAATATTCGCGAATTCTGTACACGAGTGAAGTCGGTCATGATAATTTTTGCAAAAAATAATCTTGTCTTTTATCTGTCCGAGTGTTGACTCTCTTCTACAGGTTGCGATTTTCAACAAATTTTGACAAAAATTGATACAAGAATACTTCATAGATATTTTTGGAAGTTTTGTTGTCGGCGATTTTTTGTTAGGGATTTCCTTTAAAAAGTGGGGAAATTTAGTGTAGCGCTATTTCTAAACCGAGTTCAATAATATTTGGCAATAACATTTAAGCCGCCATCCAATCTCTAAATACCTGTATAGAGCCCTAGTTAAACTGACTTTTCTCCATCAAACCTTGAAGTTAACGAAAAAAAAAACACTTTATTCTCAAAACTATACGGTATCATCCTATCCTACTAATATTATAAACGCGAAAGTTTGTGAGGATGGATGGATGGATGTATAGATGGATGGATGTTTGTTACTCTTTCACGTAAAAACTACTGAACGGATTGAGATGAAACTTTGCAATAATATAGCTTATATTTTAGAATAACACATAGGCTTTAAATTATAATGATGTTAATATAAAAATCAAAATATCATGCGGGCGAAGCCGCGGGTAAAAACCAGTATAATCATATAATCATCAACTCGAAACACAATTCAAAAAACTTCGCTCGATAGAAATTAAATGCGAAGATACCGCTTTTTAAAACAAATTCATGTTTAAATTATTTTAATTTTATAGTGCATCCCACACTAGGTTTATCTCAAAGAGTTATTTTTGTGATAAACAATTCAAAATTATTCGCGGATGCAGGACTCGAACCTTGCGTCTTCGGAACACTAGCCCGACGCTCTGCCCAACTGAGCTAATCCGCAATACTGCATACGCGTCGAATTTTGTGAAGTGTTTATCATTTAACCAACTTATAGCGTTGGCGGCGCCACCTTTGATACCCGTATTAGACAGGTTATCACTCAATTGAAGTTATAAGAACTTCTGTATATTGACGAGAGATGGCGCACTGCTAAATCAATTAAATTATTTTAATTTAATAGTGCATCCCACACTAGGTTTATCTCAAAGAGTTATTTTTGTGATAAACAATTCAAAATTATTTGGCGTTGGCGCCGCCAACGCTATAAGTTGGTTAAATGATAAACACTTCACAAAATTCGACGCGTATGCAGTATTGCGGATTAGCTCAGTTGGGCAGAGCGTCGGGCTAGTGTTCCGAAGACGCAAGGTTCGAGTCCTGCATCCGCGAATAATTTTGAATTGTTTATCACAAAAATAACTCTTTGAAATTCATGTTTTCTAAGAAAGTTTATTGCATTTTTGGGCACTTTTCTACACGTTTACAATTTATTTTTGAATCTGTAATTTATTCACATGAATTGAACTGTGGCTTTCATCCATAAAATTGGAAAAAGTGGTAATATCAATTTTATATTGATTTTTGAATGCAAACATCGGGCGATACCGGGGGCGTATTGGTTTTCACCCGCTCAATGAAAAGTAACGCTGATACTATGGCGCCTTAATATCTAAATTCTAAGAAGACTTGCGAGCATGAACTAAACCTGTAAAGAGCGAGTCCGAGATAAAGACTAATGAAGATTCAGTTTAACAGATGCGGAAAACTACTAGTACGTCTCAGAATGAGTATAAAAAATCTTAGCTTATTCTAACAAAGCATATTCTATGAGTTGGGAGAAGCATTGTAATCGGTCCACTGTACTGAATGTAATTTCATATTCGCTTATCGATAAACAAAACCCAATCCTGAGAAAAATGGAGCAATGGTTTGTTTTTCACTGAAAAATATAGGATTCATGCAGTCGACTTATGGTCTATGACACATTATCTAACCTTGGTTTGGTAGAGTATGCCTTATTGCTAATTCTTCATTAAATTTCGTTTAGTTTTCAACGTAGATTAGATCCAATAAATACATATAGTTATAATAGGCTTATGAAGCTTATGTCCAGCAGTAGACGGCCTATGGCTGAAATAATGATGATGAATAATACATATTAAAATTGGAATAAAGAATACTATATGTGTGTAGTGTTATACGTATTATAATTATAGTGAAAGGTAGGTTCCGTGTCGTACTGCATGACACGAAACAGTTCATACCATAGAATAAGAACTAAAGTTATAGAAACCGTACTAAAATAGTAACAGATGTCACATCACTTTGTCCCATTTAAAGTCCAACAAAAATTCCTGACGTAATTTTAAAGGGTTTCACAAACTAGCATTGAGCTAACTCGGCTGTCCAAATTCAAAAATGCAGGAAGGCAAAATAATCAGAGATTTGAACCGTCTGCTAAAACTAGAGGGTTCAAATTTCCGATCATAAAAAAATAAAGTGAGACCAAATTTTTAACCATTTTGACATTCGAACTTGTGATTTAGATGTGTGCCGACAGACATTGCGTTTTTTGTTCTACTCACTCTCGCGTATGCTATATAACTGCACAGATTTAAATAAAATATTTGAATCAAAAAATATTGTAGATGTATTTTTTCAATTGCCAAACAAACAATAAATGACAAAAATAGTCCTTTACTTGTCAAAGTTCGGGATCGGGAGTCGTGACATCGCTTCTCTGACAAAATTCAGACATTTGTATGTGACTCATGACGTCGCACGGAACTTCGACGGGCTATCCTACTAATATTATAAACGTGAAAGTTTGTGAGGATGGATGGATGGATGGATGGATGGATGGATGGATGGATGGATGGATGGATGGATGTATGGATGTTTGTTACTCTTTCACGCAAAAACTACTGAACGAATTGAAATGAAACTTTGCAATAATATCCTATCCTACTAATATTATAAACGTGAAAGTTTGTGAGGATGGATGGATGGATGGATGGATGGATGGATGGATGGATGTATGGATGTTTGTTACTCTTTCACGCAAAAACTACTGAACGAATTGAAATGAAACTTTGCAATAATATAGCTTATATATCAGAATAACACATAGGCTATAAATTATAATGATATATTGCGTATGCGGGCGAAGCCGCGGGTAAAAACTAGTAACTTTATAATTTTTTGTTAAATTGATAAAAGAAAAAGGCTCCCTCCACTTGGATCCACAGCTACGCTCCATTTGTAGATCCGCGGATATCTTTTTCTCCTCTTAAATCCACCGTGGATTCATAGATACTTTTTTTCCACTTAAATCTACAAGTGGATTCATGGATACTTCTTTTTTCCATCTAAATCCACAGGTGGATTCGCGGATTTTTTTTCTGCTGCGATATCCACCAGGTGGATCCGTGGACAGTTTTATTCCTTTTCTTTGAGAAGCACTTGAGCAAAAATCCTCAACCTGAGCACTTGAAAAAGTCTTGTTGAGAAAAAGGGTATCCGCGGATCCACAAGTGGAGCCTAGCTCCGGATCCAAGTGGAGGGAGCCAATAATATTTAATATTTTTTGATAATAATCTATTTGACGGACTAATTATATTATTTCATCATCATGTCTATTAGGCAAGCATCAAAGTTGTTGAATAGGTAGGTACTTACCATTCCATATTTAAGTAGGTACCTAATTATTCTATAAACAAAAATATGTGGTGTACCTATAATATAAAATCAAATCCGTTAACTTATCTAGTTAGTCCTTACTTATCCATGTGAAAATCAAACTTAAGATTGATACCATCCTGAACTTACGTGCGTAGGTATTCATTAATTGCCAATTGGTGCAAAAAAATATACTAAAACAATAATTACGTATATAATAAAGTTAACAACTAAGTAATTTACAATAAATGATTTTAAGATTCTGTCTCCTTTTGTAATACGCGGAAGTGTATAGCGCTATCCTTTTCTCGAAATAAATTTAATTGGCGCTATTATAGAACTAACGAGGTAGGCTCAATAATCGAAGCAAAATATTATTTTCAACGTCAATGGTTTCCAAAGTCATAAATAAACCAGTTTAAAATAATTGTGGCGGTTTATTTTTAAGACGTGAATGTAGGTACCGTTTTAAAAAAATATATACCGTAGCATCAATCATATTATGTGCAAAAAAGTTGTAATAAAATACGTATGGGTGTGAATAACCTTGGATTTACTTATAGTATTTAAGAGGGGCCCGTTAATGATTAGGCCTTACGGGCACTGGATAATATCAATTGATGTTGTTTTTAAACTTTCGCGATTTGAACACATTATTATTTTATACTACGGGACTAATCGCGCACTAAAATTACGAGATAAATAAATACCTCCTCATCCCGACGTTTCGGCCGAGTTGCATCGACCGTGGTCACGGGTAGAGTCTACCCGTACTCATTATAGTGCGCGATTAGTCCCGTAGTATAAAATAATAATAAAATATCAATCGATGTTGTTTTTAAACTTTCGCGATTTGAACACATTATTATTTTATACTACGGGACTAATCGCGCACTAAAATTACGAGATAAATAAATACCTCCTCATCCCGACGTTTCGGCCGAGTTGCATCGACCGTGGTCACGAGTAGAGTCTACCCGTACTAATTTTAGTGCGCGATTAGTCCCGTAGTATAAAATAATAATAAAATATCAATTGAGTTGAACATTTTATATGTTTTATAATACTTTGCTAGTTATATGTAGATATAATAATAAATAAATAGTTGGGGACATTTCACACACGGCCTCTGACCCCAAACTAAGCAAAGCTTGTGATATGGCTGCCAGAGACTGATATACTACTTATACATATTTTTAAATACATACTTATATAGATAGTAACTAAATAACACCCAGACACAGAACAAACACCTATGTTCATCACAGAAAGATTTGCCCTGGGTGGGGATCGAACCGACGCCTCTTTGACCCAGTAGCTAGGGTCACTACTCACTGAGCCACCGAGGCAGTCAAAATATACAGGGTTATTTCTGATCAATTAGCATCCTTCTAAGGGCTTATTCTGTACATAATAACAAACAACTTTTGTTCTACGACTTTCGTCAAAACTAAAAAATAAAATCAGCTGTTACATACATTTGTCGCGGGTGAACTAAATTTTTCTATGGAATAACAACATTTTTTTTTGAGGTTTGACGAAAGTCGTAGAACAAGAGTTGTTAGTTTTGATGTACAGAATAAGCCCCTAGAAGGATGCTAATTGATTAGAAATAACCCTGTATACAGGTGCATATTAATTCTCAAACATAATTAACGAATGAGATTTTATGCAGTATTTTTCAATTTTACAAACTCACATAGAATAGAGTTAAGAAAATCACATGAAAATTCCCTAACTTCCAGCAAAATTAAGCATTTCTTTATCACTCAATTACACAAGTTTCGTAGTATTTTTTTAATACCTTAATTTGACAGAG
This sequence comes from Hypomecis punctinalis, assembly GCA_949316475.1. Classification (NCBI taxonomy): domain Eukaryota; kingdom Metazoa; phylum Arthropoda; class Insecta; order Lepidoptera; family Geometridae; genus Hypomecis; species Hypomecis punctinalis. Next base: position 20,274,827 of record OX438795.1, on the reverse strand, counting down.
TGGTTATAAATTTCGAAAATTACAGTTTAAGGTGACGCATTGATAAACTATAGTTTCAAAATCGAGTACCGCGCCCCTTCACTCGGACAAAATTTTACGCGGTCTCACTTGACAGGATCACGCCAGAGCGGCGGGCGGCAACGCTGGGCTAGCGTACGTGGCGCTGCTAACGGCGCGGCGGCGGCACGCGTCAACTCAATTTGCCTAGAGCATAGATAATCATGGAGTCGCCTTGTCCTTAATCAACAATTTAAAAAAAAGGCAAAAATTATTTTGATCTTTTTAATGTTTTTTTTTTTCATACAATACAGGGTTATTTCAACTGCTGTTTTTAAACTTTCGCGATTTGAACACATTATTATTATATACTACGGGACTTATCGCGCTCTGAAATTACGAGATAAATAAATAACTCATCATCCCGACGTTTCGTCCGAGTTGCATCAACCGTGGTCAAGGGTAGACACTCCGTAGAATAGTGAGTCTACCCGTGACCCGCAACAAAATGTATGGAACAGCTTTTTTTTTTTAATTTTGAGAAATGTTGCAGAACAAAAGTTGTTAGTTTTGAGAAATGTTGCAGAACAAAAGTTGTTAGTTTTGATGTACATATACAGAATAAACCTCTAAAAGGATGCTAATTGATTAGAAATAACCCTGTATACAAATTAATGTTGATTATGTACAGGTATCATAATCAATGAACTTATTTTTATCGTGCTTCACACACTTAGAAAAGGGTTTGGATGCCAGAAATAAAATATTTAGTTAATCGGTTTAAAATATAAATCATTTATTTACCGATATTTGGTAGGATAGGTGCGAGTGCGGTCTAGCACAGCTCTATAAGAACAGTGGTGAGGAATTCATAATAAGCATTAAAGTTGTAGAACAAAGGGGTATTTTACTATAATGTAAACGTCGTGAAGGAAAGAGAAACACTCACATACATTACATGGCATGGCCAATAGATGCGTTTATATCTTTATATAAACCATCTGTATTTTGGCTCTCCTTGTGAAGTTTTATAGCGTCGCAAATATATTTCCTGGAGCGCATTATTTTCTCTTGTGTCAAATATTTCCTGTCTGTAACGTTGAAGTGAGTGTCTGAAGTAAGTTGCTGTAACTTATTGCAATAGTTCCTCAGTAAATGATTCCGACAGAAAATTTTTGACACTGTTAAGCCTGGGTATGGCCGAGCATTTATTATTTTGGCATAGGTGCTACTGTCGCCATCAGCAATAAGTCGCGCGTATATTATACCGTGCATTTCAATGGATTGTTTAAACCCCTCAGTTATTATTTGGGATTCCATAGCAGTAGAAGCCCCTTCAAAGTTTTTATAACAGACATGTTCTTTGGGACTTTCTTTTTTGTTTTGAGCTCGGGCACAAATACAACAATACTTATTTTTGACACACATGTACAAAACTTGGCCAAAACGTCTGCCAATTATGGCTGCAGCACCCGATAATGCAGCATAGTTTGTTCTGTATGAGCGTTTGCTCCAACACCCATCTACAATGACATCAATCATGGGAATGCCATCTTTTGTAACCCTGCCTTCAATAACAGCTGCTTCTTTCTCTTTTTCTCCGGCTATTTTCATTTCCTCCCAGGCAGTTTCTTCCCAATCGTCACAAACATCGTCCTGCATTTTATTGTAAGTGTGTTCAGACATAATGGGTAATCCTACTGCTGCGGAAAACTGCTTCAGTTGCGCGTGACCACAACCTGCTGCCATTATTCCTGCAACAACATCTTTGTTTACATCAGCCAAAGATGATTTTATTTTGTTTTTATAATTACACATAGAGCAGACAAATGTAAATTCCGATTGTAATCCAATTCGATGTTCAGAAACTAATTTCATTGAGGCTAATCCGCAGTCAAACAGAGATTCATGTTGAGAGAGTTGTATTAGTTGTGATGTAAAATGATTAACATCTATTACTCGATGCCCCAAGTCGGGTATTTCTGTATGAATCTGATCAAAATATAACCAAATCGACAACATCCTCTTTTTTGAAGTCGGTAAAAAGACAAGACAATAATCGCGATAGTTTAAAAAGGTACTTAAGTTTACCGTTTCCACCGAATCCTCTGATGTGGGCAACACATTTTGTAACTCTTCATTTTCAGGATTTGGTTCTTTTAACTGAAATTAAATTACTTACATTACTATTAAAGGAATTAGACATGTACAAAATGGAGTACAGTGGCGGAGGTATAGGTACTAACTACTCACTAAATACCTGGAAAATCTTTGTGATAAAGCAGGGAGAATAATTTTAATTTCGTTTATTTAAAAGAAGAAAAAATAATAACCCTATCGACAACTTCCTCTTTTTTGAAGTCGGTAAAAGACAATACTATAACCGTGATAATTTAAAAAAAGTGTTTAAATTTACCGTTTCCTCTGAATCCCCAGATGTCGGCAACACGTTGTGTAACTCTGCGTATGTTGGTGATATTTCTGGGTGGCTACAAAATAAAATGATGTAATTATATAATTATTAAAAAGTTAAATTTATTAGGTGATAGAACATCACCTAATAAATATCATTATTTTAGATAGGTTTCTAAAATATCAAGAGACGACTCCATAGCTTTTTGTTCTGATATTTGTTTCCTACAGTATGGTTAGTTTGTACAGACAAATCTTAGTAGGTACACACTTGAAAATAAAGAATAGACGGAGTATTATTACTAGATACTTTAAATTGATTGCTGACATGATAGATAGGTACTTGGCATGGACTCACTCTCTATCTACTGGCCCTGTTGAGGATGTGGATTGACAATCGTCAGGTTGCAGTTTCCGTTTTTTTGACCTAAAAAAATTGTAAATATAGGTAAATGCAGAAAAATTGAAGTACCTAGGTAGTAAGAATGTGATAATCCATAATCTGTAGACGAATGTGTATTTGCCAAATATAGACTTTATTATTAGGGCATTAGAGTGCAACTATTTATTGCAAGTTTATTATATATGTAATTCGACTTACCCAAACATTCCGTCATTTTTTTTAGGTTTTCTTTTTCGTTTTTGTAAAAACAATTCTTTCCGCTTATTTTTCCTCCCCATTTTCTATGCACACTTGTTCACTACTATTTACACACTACCAAATAAAAATACTAAGTACCTAACTTACTACCTACTATAATAATGTTCTAAAGCTACAATATAATATAGTACACTAAAGTCTAACTTATAATTTTGAAAATAATTCTGAAGTAAATTACTCGGTTGTCGTCGCACAGAGTACCTAGAAGACAATAACCAAAAACAAACAGCACGCATCTCGCGCCGTCCGTACTTTGCGGCGTTGCCAGCCCGACGCTGAGCGAATCATGCGCTCGTCGGAGTCGCAACGTCGCACCGGTACGGCGGCGGCGGCCCAGATAGTGCCGGATCAAATATTCTGAGCAAACACTGTAGAGTAAAAGCTAAACTAGAGTAGGCGCGAAGAGATTTGATTGAGTTTTTAATTAATTACTCATAATATACAATTTAAAAAAAAAAATTCTCGGTTTATAATAAAGAAAAGGGATCTGGCTATTTTATTCGTAAAAAATAATGGGGTGTTGTCGCTGATAATTCTGAGCATTCGAATTACTAAAATTTTTTTGGTGAGCAATTTGTTTTATTTATTTTTTAATAAAGCCGGTTACTTTTCAAAATTTTGTCCGGTTCATTCAATTTATTAAGATTTTCCCTTATCTATGACATTTTTTAAATTTGAATCGATATCATTCATCCTCTCACATCGCGCATTCAAAAGTACTCGTTTTTGCCGTTTTCGTGTTTCTCGGCCCGGTGCCTCGTCTTAATTTAGATTTCTATTATCGAATCAAAAAAACATAAAATAACAAACTTTTCTTTGAAATATTATATATTATTTTAAGTAAATTATTTTAGGCCGGATGGCTAGCCCTGGTGTCAGAGTTTTTAAGCCGCCTAAAGGCTTCTGACATGACTAAACAGTTAGAACTAGGGTTATTTCTAATCAATTAGCATCCTGTTAGGGGCTTATTCTGTACATCAAAGCTAACAACTTTTGTTCTGTGACATATGTAAAAACTCAAAAAAAAATCAGCTGTTCCATATATTTGGTCGCGGGTGAACGATATTTTTCTATGGAACAATATTTTTTTTGTTAGTTTTGAAGTACAGAATAAGCCCATAAAAGGATGATAATTGATTAGAAATAACCTTGTATATTACTATGACGAAGTATCTTTCGAAATGACGAAGCAAACGTAAAGTAGAAGGTTGGGTATCAAGTTTAAGTCAAAGAATATTGATTGAATTTATTTGCAGTTGAATGCACCGCATAAAATCTTATTCGTTAATTATATTTGAGAATGAATATGTACCAGTACACAGGGTTATTTTTAATCAATTAGCATCCTTCTAGGGGCTTATTCTGTACATCAAAGCTAACAACTTTTGTTCTGTGACTTAAGTAAAAACTAAAAAAAAAAATCAGCTGTTCCATACATTTGGTCGCGGATGAACGATATTTTTCTATGGAACAATATTTTTTTCGTTATGTTTGAAGTAGGTACAGAATAAGCCCCTAAAAGGATGCTAATTGATTAGAAATAACCTTGTATATTACTATGACGAAGTATCTATCGAAATGACGAAGCAAACGTAAAGTAGAAGGTTGTGTATCAAGTTTAAGTGAAAGAAAATTGATTGAATTTATTTACAGTTGAATGCATCGATCGAAATACTGCACCGACCGGTTTCGGGGCTGCGAATACAGTTCTAAGTTTGATACTCGTAATATCGTGATTCATGTAGGGTATTGGTCAAAATAAATTAATACCGGGATTTCCTCTGGACAACAGATTTTTTTATTCCTTGTAGGTTTGCGTTTGACTACATATTACCTGATGTTAGCATTGTACTCATCATCGTGACCCCCATCTTTTATTATGAGACTAACTCAGAAAATTCCAAAGAAATCAGACAATTCTTACAAAGAAAATTAATAAATTAAAATAAAAAATAAAATAAAATAAAAGAGTTCATTGAAATTTAACAAAGGAGTTCGAGAAAACTCAAAAACAGTTTCGTTAGTATCGTTCCGTGCATGTCTACATGTTTATGTCATGTTTGCCTATAGACACGGAACGCTAAAAAAATTATTGAAATAGGCTCAGAATAAAAAAAAACTAACGGAACGGAAGAATTAAAAAGTTTTGCCATTATATAGCCGTCCATTCGACAAATTCTATCTGCCCCATTAATTTTCTTAATACAATACAATGGAAAATTTGACAGATTTAGTACTGCAGATGTGTCAAAAAACATGTATGAATTAAGACCCCACAAACTGCAATGCTTTATAGCACACTTGTGCAAATATAAATAAAGCGGATGAACGTCCAACTCAGAATATAAATCATATATAACAACAAGAACAAGAAATGAATATATCCAAAATGTAATTACTACGAGTGCTTTGTTAACTTAAATCTACGTCATATTATACCTATTATACACCAGTAGTTATCTGAATAGTAGACCTCGAGTCTCCTTACTCGGTCATTTAGTTTGGCAAGATACTTATTAAAATTGGCTCAGAGATATAAATTTCTCCTTTTTTTGAGAGAAATCCCCCATCAATCAAAATCTCAGTCGACAATAAAAATTTCAAAAATATACAGGGCTATTTCTAATCAATTAACATCCTCTTAGGGATTATTCTATACATCAAAACTAACAACCTTTAATCTGCGACTTTAGTCAAAACTAAAAAAAAATTGCTGTTCCATAGAAAAATTTCGTTCACCCGCGACAAAATTTATGTAACACCAGATTTTTTTTGAGTTTCGTCTAAAGTTGTTAATTTTGATGTACAGAATAAGCCTCTAAAAGGATGCTAGTTGATTAGAAATAACCCTGTATAAAACCAAGTCTCATCAGGATTCGGTAAAAAATGCGATAAATTAACTATATACCTAGATATTTTTAGGTCATAGTAATAAATGCAATATAATACTACAAAATCTTTTAGATTTACACTTTGTACCTATATATTTGTAGAAGCAAGTGTTGTGTAACGCAACTTTTTAATACCTATATAGGGAAGTTGTTTTGTTCTGTGAGTAATATGATCGACATATTTTGTATAATAGGCTATACTCTATAAAATTTAACTTGATCTCTGCGACAGTAGAAGATTGACATTTTTAGGGTTGGGATAGTGGTGGAAAAAATCGATTTTCAAACAATGTTGTAATGAAATCGAATGAGTAGTTGAAGGTGAGAAATTGGATTTAATTTACTTACTATTATTTAAGATCAAGTATGTACACATGTAAATAATGTTATGATATTAATTATATACTCATAATAATGTAACGATAGTATTTATCGACGTTTTTCACTATTATCGATGCTAATGTAATTAGGTTTATAATTATAATTGGGTTTAATTTAGTTACACATGTAAAAAGTGTTATGATATAAAATATACAATAAAATTAATGATAAATCAAGTTTTATTTAAAATATCGTCAGTATAAACTATCGATATTTTAATTAAAACTCTATCTAAAACTCTGTGGTCACGATCATTCGTCGCCCATCACTAATCGGCATGCCCACAAAGTATGACATTGACAGGTACTGTCTGTACTTTTAAGAAATTCAGGACTTCATAGGCGTGATTTTTCTGACAGCTGTCGCAGGGATCAAGTTAAATTTTATAGAGTATAGTTGACAATATTTTTTTATGTCCTCTTGTGACAGCTAAACATAAACAAAACCGATGAAAACAAAAATAAAATCAACTTAGAAATAAAGAAGTTACAAGCATATTTATTTTCTTGCTAGACAAAGAGCGCACTATGACGGCCTATGACGTCACTGCCCGTTGTAAGTGTCATACATTCGCTATACTTTGTTATGCTTTGTGGATTTGAAAAAATGCCGGGTCCGGAGTCTATGTTTGTGGGGAAGGGACAAGTCATTCCCTCATTATCCCTACCAAAATCATGTCTGAACTTGAATAGCCAATTTTGATTATTTTTTCAGTTCATGAATCCTAATAATTTGTAGAATTAACTCATCACCCTATTAAAGGCTTGACGTGATTTTAGACAAATAGTGTGGCCAGTTTCGAAGAAAATTTTAAACTTAGAATATTGCCGTTTCTTTTTCGCTATATGCATTTGAAGTAGAGAACAATATTTTAAGTTGCTATTAAATTTAGAATGGCATCTTCAATATTGATCAGTTTTGTGGCAAATTTGGCACAGTCTGGCTAGTCTAAGCACCACGAAATGACTCTATCGACGTGTCAGAATGGGATAGAGTTAAAGAAGTATATATGTGTCATTTTTTCGCACTTCGACAAGACTCTTTCCGTGGTCGTGCTCTATTCTATCTGGCTAGACAGAAATTACATGTCCCATGTCGCGAGTTCTGTCGCTGGTACCCTCTAGGTACCTTGTTATTTTAAACGTGTTGGTGTGATGATGGTTATTTACTTATATTTTAATAGCTAGTTGAATTGTAAGGTTTTACGTGTAAAGGAAATCAGACCGACAAATTGTAGCAACATCTGACGTATTGCAAAGATTATGTATACGCAGTCAAGCGGAGAAGTCGGTTTAGCCAGCCAGTGGTTTCCACTAATTTCTAAAAGATACCCACGTTAAAAGTATCTTCTCAGAGTATTTAAAGAACAGAGATACCAGAGAGATAATGTAATCGATCGCGAAAATTAAAGAGATGCGTTGATTTTATACGGCACGAGTTAGAAAGAGACATAAAAATATAGCACAAAAATCAGTATATTGCGCGGGCAAAGCCGCGGTAAAAACTAGTAAAGACTAAATGTTTTTATTATCTAATTACGTATGTACTAATAATATAGCAATTTAAAAGGGAAGGACATTAATCTGTTTGCTTCAATATAATTGAAAATTATATTTGAATAAAACTAACGTAATTACATTACCTATTTGAATAGCGACAACAAAAGATGGTATTTTGTTTAGCTGAACAGTTAATATGACGAAAACGGAATCATTAATTCTGTAAGTTAAACAATTTTATTGAACATTAAAAGCGTAACGCTCTCTTTTTGTTTATTTTACATGATACCTACGTTACAAGTCTCCTAAACATGTTTCATGACGAAAATATTACTCAGATATGAGGTATAAGTCTCACAACTGATCGACGCGCGATGCTACGTTTTAGAACAGCCACTTATGTTTTTCAAAATTTATTTGAAAGTATCCATTTCACGCATAGCTTTATTTCTAGACATGGCAATTTTAAAAGAAACTATAAATAGCAAATGGAAAATTCGTGAAACGGAACGTTAATTAAAAAATAAAACGAACGAAACCAATATGGCGAATGGTTTTCGAACTGTCACTGTCAATGTTCTGTATACGTTCCGAGGCATTCGAAGTTCAAAATGAGGTCCCCAGCATCGAGTCTGAAATACTGATGTGTGTTTCTCTGTAGTAAGTAAATAAGCTTATATAGCCCGGATGGCTAGCTCTGCATTCAGGTCTCATGGGAGTCAGAGAAGGGCTCAGTTATGCCACCCGCGGTCACCCATCCGAAGACTAACCGTGCTGAACGTTTAAACAACTATTGTTGTAGCCATCAATCTGACTGTTCGTACTTTTAAGGCTCACATTTACCTACGTGATTTTTCTGTTATTGTTTCACGGGTAAATATTTACTAAAACATACCTGCCTATTGCGAACAATTTTTTGTTTTGATATTTTTTACCACACGGAAAATTGTGTAGGTCATTTTATGACCGCTTTTATACTAAAACTTGTTTATTAATACAAAATCAAAGTCGTGAAATAATTATAATACGTATTTCAAACGTAGGTATTTTAATTAATTTAATTTATTATTTTTATAATGCATCATAGTACAGTCAGCATGGAAAGTTCCAAAAAATGACATGGAATAAAAACTAAATCAGAAAAAAACAGCAGTACTTATTGCCAAACATGATGAAAAAGCTTTTGCGGTCACATTGGATCATTTTGTATATTTTAAAATCATATTCATGTATTGCATATTCTGAAAAGGATTACAGATGGTATGTAATATGTACTAAAAATAAAATGCTGCAATGCTGCCAGCATGCTGGGCACGCTGCCAACTGGCAGTGGGCTTGAGCACTTGGATTATCTTTAGACTTTCAAGGGTCTGTGGATGATCCAATTGCTTTATATGTAGTAGCAGTGTAGTGTTGTCATATTTGTAAAAGAAATATGAAAAAAAAAAAAAACTAAAAATAAATATTCTGTCTTACAACATGTAAACATACCTATATTTTTATTAATAAAATCAACCATCGACTGAATCGGTAAAAGTATATAAATAAAACAAAATATGCATTTTATACTAAAAAGTCTTCCTTTTCAGAGGGCAGAGGTTACGGTTACACTTATTTTGTACATTAAAACTAACAACTTTTTTTTCTACGACTTATATTAAATCTCAAAAAAATGCTGTTCGATAGAAAAATATCGTTCACCTTTGATAAAATGTATGGAACAGCTGTTTTTTTTTTTTAAGTTTTGACAAAAGTCGTAGAACAAAAGTTGTTAGTTTTGGTGTACAGAAAAAGCCCCTAAAAGGCTGCTAATAGATTACCAATAACCCTGTACAACTATGTCTGAAATTCTTTGTAATTTGCTAAGCATCAGTTTATGTTATGGCAACGGTATATTTTCAGAGACTGTGGCTATAAAATATGAATAGCAAAAGCAAACAAATTGATGAGGTGAGACATCAGCTTTGCAACTATTAAGCGCACAGTCTAACGGAAAGAAGATAATCATAGCCAACAAACGAATCACGATTTTATCTATCACTTTAGAAAAAAAAACGCGTTTTATTTCAAAAAGAAACGTGTCTGCAGTTACGGATTCGTAGAACAGTTAATCTTTTACTGACGTATTAATTTCTTACTATTCACGTATCAGTTACGTGAAATCAATTATTTTTAATTAACTTTAACTGTGTATGTACTTTATAGTTCTGAAATTAAATAAACTTGACAGTCGCAGATCGATTAAGATATGAGAGACCAAGATCACTGTCATAGTAAATATATTATAAATATTAAATAAATGATTTTACATAAATATTTTGACGCTTGTAAAATGAGAGATAAGTTAGGTACAAATTCTTGTTTTTATAAATGACTGGCTGGCATCTGTACCAATAACGAAACTGTATTACAGACGCCCTCCATTTTGTTCTCAAATATTTAGGTGGTACTCATTATATTCTGGAATTTAGCATTTCAAATAATAATAATATCTAACAATAAAATTTTGTATACAGTTTTAGCAGCAGAAACGATATTAAAAATAGTATCTAGTAATTTTTTTTTCAGTTATAATAATATTTGAATTAACAGTGTTAAATTAATGGGTACCTATTCATTATATACCCGAATAATAATAATAGACCAGGGGATTAATAAATTGAAATGGCAGTGAGCAGGGCATACAGCACGAAGGACTGATGAGCTATGGGCTGGTATCGTAGTACGTTCACCCGCAAGGTGGACCGATGATTTCATTAAGATATCAAATGGCACTGGATGCAAGCCGCTTCCAACTAGTCAAATAGCTTGTGCGTAGCGTGCATGCCCTGAGCATTCATTCTCGCCATCGATGGCTCCTTCTTGCGGCGGCGTTGTGTGTCGGGTCGTTCTCTTCCCTAAAATATGGTCGAGGAGAGCGATGGCTGGCACATGCGTCACACTCGTGATCGGGTGCTGCATGCGGGTCGCCGGTTTGCTCGTGGCATTCACGCAATGCACTGAAACTACTAACTTAGGCTAAAACTTAAACTAACCCATCTCTATTGTACTAACTCTTTTTGTATAGTAAAATCGAATAATTGAATATTTTAGTTAACAAAAGGCACAGACCCTGGAGTCTGTGGTTTGTAATTTTCCAATAAAAAAAAAAAAATAAAAAAATAGCTTGTGCTTCAGAAAAACAAAAATAGGAGTCTGATACTAGGCATCCAGTCGATTACGTGGTGCCCTCCGAAGAACTCTCAGCTGGCGGTAATCTCCCGTGGCCCACGTGGAAGTCGCTAAATCGACTCCGGACCCAAGTGGGCCGCTGTAAGGAAAATCTGGTGATATGGGGATTCGCAGGAAGCGCACATTTCCAGTCTTCTTCTTCGTCGTGTCGATGGTTCTAATAGTTTCCAACTATACAAGTTTTGCCCAGAAGGTAGCCACTGCCACCCCAGAAGGGGAAGCTTCCATGAGGTCACCCAGTGTGCAGGTGGTTGGACACTGGGGGCAGGACAAAAGGTGATTCATTGTTTGAACTTCTCCACAGTCACACCTCACAGAGTCCGCGTCAGTGAACCCCCACTTGGCAGTATTAGACTTGCAGCGGCCAACTTGGGTCCGGAGTCGATTCAACGACTTCCACGTTGGCCACGCTAAGTCGCTTCCTGGGGGGAGTTCTTCCGCTGGCTCTATAAAGGTTTGGGGTGGAGGACAAGTTTCCTTCCACAGTTTTTGACGGGCCTCACTGGGGTGGCCGGATAAGGGTTCTGTATGGTTCAGGAAGTTTCTGCGACTTTTGAGGCGGCTGGAAGGTGGTTCTGACATGTGAAGAGGGTGTCGGTGGTCATGTTCCTGTTTCTGTTTTTCGATGGAGCAGGCAATACTTCGCCGGACTTTTGGGGGGGCTATTCCTGCCAGAGGGTATAGTGAGCACAAAGGGGTGGGTTTAAGGCAGCCTGTGATTTTCCTACAAGTATCATTCAGGGCGACATCTACTTCCTTAGCGTGGGCGGATCGGTGCCACACTGGACACGCATATTCCCCCGCTGAGAAGCAGAGTGCCAACCCTGATGTGCGGAGAACTTGAGCAGATGCTCCCCAGGAAGTAGAGGTGAGACGGGAGAGGAGATTATTCCTGGAGCTAACTTTTAATTTGGTTTTAAAACAGTGAGGCTTGTATGTTAGTGTCCGATCGAGTTTTACTCCTAGGTATGTTGGGCTATTGCAATGTTCGATGGCGACGCCTCGCCATGATATTTTTAGTGGGCGGTTGGCTTGGCGGTTTCGGAGATGGAAGACGCATGATTGGGTTTTGGACGGATTTGGCTTCAAGCTATTTTCGTCATAATACCTTCCCATGATTTCCAGAGCTCCTGTTAGTATACTTTCGGCTTCTTCAAATGAACTCGTTTGGGTGGTTAGCGCGAGGTCATCAGCGTAGAGAAAGCGTTCAGTGTGGGGAATGGCGGGCTGGTCATTAGTGTATATATTAAATAGTATGGGCGCTAATACACTGCCCTGTGGTAAGCCATTTTTTTGGCATCGCCATCTACTTGCTTGGTTATTAATATGGATTTGAAAGCGTCTGTTAGTGAGCAGTTCCCTGAGTATTTTTAAGAATGCTTTGTCGTCTGTAAGTGATGCAATCTTAGACATGAGTCTCTTAATATTTATTGTATCGTAGGCTGCCGACAGGTCAACGAAGACAGCGCCGGTGATTTTTTTGGTCTCGAAGCCATTTTCGATATATTCGGTTAGTTTGAGCACTTGACTTGTGCAAGATTTGCCGGGTCGGAATCCTGCTTGTTCTGGAATTAGTTTTGGTTCTATTGCAGGTATCAGGCGGTTCAAAAGGATTCGTTCGAATAGTTTGAAAGTGTGACACAGTAGTGATATTGGGCGGTAGCTTTTTGGGTCGGTTGGTGGTTTTCCGGGTTTTAAGAGTGCTATAACTTTGGATCTTCTCCAAAGCTTCGGAATTTTGGCTTTTTCTAGGCAGGCATTAAATAATGCTAAGAGCCAGGATACAGCAACAGGCCCCAGATTTTTTAGTTGTTCCACAGTGATATCGTCCACTCCCGCTGCCTTGCCGTTTTTAAGGCTCTTTATGGCTTGGACGATATCATTTATTGTGATGGGCTTGCTAATTTCAGATGTCCTGTTTGAAATTGGATTTTGTTTAGGGATTTTAGGTAGTCGTTGGTTAGCTTTGCCATTCATGAGCAGCTGGTGAGCTATTTGGTTGGCTGTCACTTTACCGGAGTTACTTGGCTCGGGAGGGTCACTAGTACATTTCCAGTGCGGTGCTCCGATACAAAATATGCAACATTTTCTCTTATGCCCTAACTGCCCAAATACCTGCTTACTTCAGGATCTTTACGATGCCTCCCCTCGCGGAGTGGCAGTGGCAAGGTACTGGCAAAAGACCTTATAAATTCTCACTTTAATATTATTTGGATCATCGACACGAAGAAGAAGAAGACTAGTCTAATTGGAGATACATAAAGGAGGACTTTGTTCAGCATGGATATATATAATGGACAATGGAACAGTTGATTGTACACAGCTGAAAGTTTGCATGTTATTTAATTCTACATCCATGATGTCATTACCTTAGATTTTTATAAATATAAACTTCTTTCAATGGTCTTCTAAGTAATTTGTTTCAACCTCTGATTGTCTGATTCAAAAAGCATATAGGTATTATTTTGTTGCTTTTTGTCGTGTTTTTTATTAGTTGTAATGACAGTTTAATGTTCAACTTGACATTGAACTGTCATAAAAATGCAGTTCCTACTAATTATTTCAGTTATTTCCTTGCTAATGATTTTACAGCAGTCATTATCTACAAGTGTCGCATTGGTGTCATGAAACTTAAGCCAATTGCAATTAAAAGTGAGCAGTATAGGGTCAATACGGCGCACTCGTAACGCTCGCGCTTTTTATGCCTGAAGTAAGATTTATTTTGAAGGACTTTTATTTTAATCTGGGTTTGGAATTTTTTGCCGAAGTCACGTACTTAACATATTATTATGCTTTCGATAATACCTTTTTCTTACGTAATGGATAACGCCACGCTTCAAAGCAGGGCCGGGTGTCTATGTGGGAGTCCCCGACAACTGGTTGGTATACCCAATAAACGTTGTCGTGACATGTTCCACCACAGAGCCTAGTGTCAGGGTTTCGGGCTCCTTCGCGGTAGCTTTCGATAATACCTACCTGCCAGTCTTTTTTTAACTGTCCACTGTACGAAGGGTGATTGGGCCATATTACCACGCTGATCCAATGGGTGTTGGTGGATTCACATACGCCATGGATATCATTCTACGTACGTATGCTAGTCGCTTAACGATGTTTTCCGTCACCGAAAAGCCAGTGGTGTGTGGTGGCAACTATTTTTACTCTATATATTGAAGAAAGAATAAATAAGAAATAAAACTGAGATATATCATTTTTAGGGTTCCGTACCTAAAAAGAAAAAAACGGAACCCTTATAGGATCACTTTGTTGTCCGTCGGTCCGTCTGTCCGTCTGTGTGTATGTCAAGACTCTTTATCTCGAGAACGCGTAAAGATATCGAGTTGAAATTTAAATTGTATACGTATATATATGGTTTTTTGCTGTTGTGTAAAAAAAAACTTCTCAGTTGTCGTTTAAAAAAGTTAGAGCTGTTTATGTCGTAAAAAACCGCATATTTCGACACTCACAAAAATCAAAACCTACAGGGTACTTCCCGTTGACATAGGGGCCAAAATACTTTTCGATGCCTAATCCCAGCATAAAATTTTCGATTTTATTTTTTTAATTTAAGTTATTAATTTCTTATTTTTTATGCACATATAGATTTGTTATAGTTTGGTCTATAATATACACCCCTCAGCAGCCATAGTTTTAATGAATTAACCATATTTTTGGCCAATAACATATCAAGGTGTCGAAAAATTAAACAACTGCGTTACTGTTTAACAAAATTTAAATTCTTTATTAAAATTATCCAATGAGACAATTTAACAAGTCAGTTTTAAACTGAAACGCTTATATTAACTTCTCATGAAGTTAAATCACAGAAATAATCAGTTTTATAAAATATTCTTATTACTTTATATTACTGCGTTACCAAATTCGAATTCTAAAACTTGATTTTTTCTATTAGTGGCAATAAAATACTTAAAATTAATGCCAACTGACGACAATATCTTCCACTTTTGATAAATAATACGTACGTATTAAATTATTTTTTTTAAAATAATTAGATGTCTATGTATTACTGAAAATAGTACAATAAATTAGAGGGACACAAAAGTAACGCAGTAGTAAGCTTAGTAACACAGTAGTATTATCTTACATCAATACTTTGTATTTTTATAGAGATCTAGTAATGATGGTATAAATAAAATAAAACTTAAGTCCTTATGACTTGACATAACATAAAGTAGCTCAAATAACTTCAAAAATAACAAAGTTCAGCTAATTAAATACAAAAAAACAGCCGTCAACCACATTTATATAACAGACATCACATGTGGAGATATGGGTACCAAGTATCCCCGGCAGTCGCCCCGCTACCGCCCAACGGAAACTGGCGCTGGTAACGCATAACATACGAAACTTGAGGACGGATGAAAATATAGTTGAGCTGGAAGAGGAAATGGATTACGCTGGAATATTTTGGGGTTATCTGAAGTCCGAAGTGAGGGTGAAGACACAATAACTCCGGCAACTTACTCTATTACGTGGAAGACGACCGACAGTCCCAAGATGGTGTCGGATTTCTAGTCCACAATTCCCTAAAACAACGTTGTAACCATCGAAAGTGTTTCGAGTACGGTCTTATACTTAATACTGAGAATATCAAAAAGATATTCGCTGAAGGTCATTCAGGTATATGCACCGACCTCGTCCCACCCACTTGATGAAGTGGAAACTATGTAGGAGGACGTAAGTCGGGCCAAACATACGTCTAAGATCCACTTTACTGTTATTATGAAAGAATTTAACGCAAAGATGGACAAAAGAAGCGATGATAAGCTGAAAGTGGGGCATTTTGGATATGGGTAACGGAACTTCAGGGGAAAGAGGCTGGCTGACTTTCTGGAAAAAGAGGGACTCTTTATAATGAACTCTTTCTTCCAGAAGCCGCCTCACAGGAAATGGACCTGGATAAACCCCGACGGTTTCACGAGAAATGAGATATACTTCATCATGGCCGACAAAAAGCGAGTATTCAATGATGTCTCCGTGATTCACAGAGTGAAAACTGGTAGCGATCTCCTAATGGGAAGAGGCACATTGAGTATTAATGTTAGACTTGAACGGTCTCGCCTGATGAAGTCTATGCTCCAACCTACTCGAGAAAGAACTAAACAGCTATCGAATAACACTCTGTACCCCATGATCGAGCGACGTTAGTTAATACTGCAGTCTTTCGATGACGCCAAGTCATATAGGCTGCTCAATAAACAGATCTTGAAATCCACGCGAAACGACGTTTGTCTCTTTAATATCAAGCATATTAGGGAGACAATTGAGCGGAATAAAGGCTCCAAATATAACGTCGACCAAGGCAGAGGTATTAGAGGAGATCGAAAAGTTCTATGGGCAGTTATACGCTTCGATAGCTAAGCCTGTTAGCAGCGTGGCTAGAGATCCCAGAGCCAAGCTGACCCGATATTTCACCGAAGATATCTCGGACATCATCTACGAGATTAGAATGTTCTTGAATCAGCTTATTAAGAACAACAAGGCGCCGGGTGATGATGGAATCATTTCAGAGCTTCTGAAAGCGGGTGGAACACAAGTATTTAAAGTCCTTCAGATGCTCTTCAATACCGTTGTTCTTGAAGGTATACCGCAGGAGGCATGGAAAATAAGCGTGGTGGTGCTATTCTTTAAAAAAGATAACAACACCTTATTGAAGATTTACAGACCCATCTCGCTTCTCAGTCATGTCTATAAGCTGTCGTTCAAGGGTCATTACGAACCGTCTCGAGCACATGCTTGATGACTTCCAGCCTTCTGTTCCAATCTCTCACAAGATTTTTATTTACGTGGTACCATTCAAGAAGTATTTTTTTAACTTCAGCATGTTGAACAGAGTCTAGCTAAAATTTTAGCCTGTCGCGACGTTGTTTTTCTGCGTTCGTTAACGCCATTATAGCAGACGCTAATTTCTGTGAAAAGGATAAACCATATATGAGTATTTCGGATTTAGTAACGTTTTACAAACATAAAACATTGATCAAAAATCAACTGCGTTACCGATGCATCAACTGCGTTACTTTGCCTAGTAACGCAGTGTAGCAGTAACGCAGTTGTAAATATTTGACTATTTTGTAAATAAGCACTAAATAAAATAATAAAATTCAAATGTTTTAACACTGACAGAACCTTTACATGACAACCTGTAGAAAACAATAATAATAAAGCAAATATCTTCAGTACATACCTTGCGACAGCGGTAACTCAGCGGACACGTAATAAATACACGCACGTCTATCGACGACTGTGACGCGACTGATTCGGCTAGCGTACTCCCCTCGCGCAGTTGCCATGATTTGTTGTAAGAGTTAAAACAAGTCGAACCGAATAAAGTACAAAAATATGTAATGCAGTCACTTTTAGGTTTATTTTCATATAGCAACGCAAGGTAGCTACGATTTTATACTTTGTTGGGGACACAGACAAAATCAATCTTTATTGCATTAAATGATTAACGTAAAAAATAACTATTGACATTGTAATTAGGTCCACAACTTACATTTTTACAAAGGTATTTAAGATAAACGTCGTTTAAGGAAATATTGTGAGAAAATTCTCAATATAACTTAAGTCCGCGCTCAGGGACAGCAGTATTTTGTATGAAAAGCTCCTGCGTTACTGAAAATGACAACGTTGTTACCGTAATTTTCAAACAATTATCATATATTTACGGTCAAATCTTTTTCCTGTACTAGATTATAATATGATATTTCAAAATTCGTATAATTATTGCAGAGTTTTGTACTGATTTCCCATAAAATCTAATATTTATTCTAGGAGACCAGTTTTTAGGCATCGAAAAGTATTTTGGCCCATATAGAACTATGAAATTAGGCGAGAAGCATTGTCTCAGAGTACAGTAGATGGATGGATGGATATCCATCCAAAAAAGACTGGCAGGTAGGTATTATCGAAAGCTACCGCGAAGGAGCCCGAAACCCTGACACTAGGCTCTGTGGTGGAACATGTCACGACAACGTTTATTGGGTATACCAACCAGTTGTCGGGGACTCCCACATAGACACCCGGCCCTGCTTTGAAGCGTGGCGTTATCCATTACGTAAGAAAAAGGTATTATCGAAAGCATAATAATATGTTAAGTACGTGACTTCGGCAAAAAATTCCAAACCCAGATTAAAATAAAAGTCCTTCAAAATAAATCTTACTTCAGGCATAAAAAGCGCGAGCGTTACGAGTGCGCCGTATTGACCCTATACTGCTCACTTTTAATTGCAATTGGCTTAAGTTTCATGACACCAATGCGACACTTGTAGATAATGACTGCTGTAAAATCATTAGCAAGGAAATAACTGAAATAATTAGTAGGAACTGCATTTTTTATGACAGTTCAATGTCAAGTTGAACATTAAACTGTCATTACAACTAATAAAAAACACGACAAAAAGCAACAAAATAATACCTATATGCTTTTTGAATCAGACAATCAGAGGTTGAAACAAATTACTTAGAAGACCATTGAAAGAAGTTTATATTTATAAAAATCTAAGGTAATGACATCATGGATGTAGAATTAAATAACATGCAAACTTTCAGCTGTGTACAATCAACTGTTCCATTGTCCATTATATATATCCATGCTGAACAAAGTCCTCCTTTATGTATCTCCAATTAGACTAGTCTTCTTCTTCTTCGTGTCGATGATCCAAATAATATTAAAGTGAGAATTTATAAGGTCTTTTGCCAGTACCTTGCCACTGCCACTCCGCGAGGGGAGGCATCGTAAAGATCCTGAAGTAAGCAGGTATTTGGGCAGTTAGGGCATAAGAGAAAATGTTGCATATTTTGTATCGGAGCACCGCACTGGAAATGTGCGCTTCCTGCGAATCCCCATATCACCAGATTTTCCTTACAGCGGCCCACTTGGGTCCGGAGTCGATTTAGCGACTTCCACGTGGGCCACGGGAGATTACCGCCAGCAATGGGTGTTGGTGGATTCACATACGCCATGGATATCATTCTACGTACGTATGCTAGTCGCTTAACGATGTTTTCCGTCACCGAAAAGCCAGTGGTGTGTGGTGGCAACTATTTTTACTCTATATATTGAAGAAAGAATAAATAAGAAATAAAACTGAGATATATCATTTTTAGGGTTCCGTACCTAAAAAGAAAAAAACGGAACCCTTATAGGATCACTTTGTTGTCCGTCGGTCCGTCTGTCCGTCTGTGTGTATGTCAAGACTCTTTATCTCGAGAACGCGTAAAGATATCGAGTTGAAATTTAAATTGTATACGTATATATATATGGTTTTTTGCTGTTGTGTAAAAGAAAAACTTCTCAGTTGTCGTTTAAAAAAGTTAGAGCTGTTTATGTCGTAAAAAACCGCATATTTCGACACTCACAAAAATCAAAACCTACAGGGTACTTCCCGTTGACATAGAACTATGAAATTAGGCGAGAAGCATTGTCTCAGAGTACAGTAGATGGATGGATGGATATCCATCCATCCTCACAAACTCACAAGATTTCGCGTTTATAATATTAGTAGGATTTATCAAAAATGGCTCAGCCTATCGATAAAATTTAAATGGAACCAACTCTTATACTCTTTCCAATAATAATAAAATTATTGAAATCGGACTACTATATAAGAAGTTATGCGTGGTTACAAATTAAATAAAATAGCCTTTTTAAATATATAGGTAGGATGTATTTATAAAGGTATAAAAAAGATTGTGTAAAAAACAATTGGCTTATTTCTAAATAATACATAATTATATGCATATTCCGTATTCAATAAACTCTTAAGGACTTTGCCGGTCTACCGTCTCTATCTAACCTTTAGTCGTCTTACAGAAACTGAAGTGAGGTCCATGAATTTCAACTAAAGTACTTGTCCTCTATTTTTTATTCGCGATTGCGAAGTTTTCTTAACCATGTATTGCTCGCTTTTCTTTAAAACCTCAGTTATAAAAATAAACTTCGTTAGACATTTATAATCAAGGTGATGCGCGACCGCTACGAATATGACATTGATATAACATTGAAAAATCCATAGAAATAATGTATGTTAATCTCATCGGTTAAATTTAATCAGACTTCCGTATCGGATTTTGTCGTCAATTTCCTAGTTTTAATCAAGTTTTATAATGCCATTTTTTACAATATTTGTACAGAATATCAACATTATCAAAACCTATCCTGAGATTTTGATCAGAATTAATTATTCTCGTGTTATTCTCAGTTATAAGACGTTCACTGTTAGACAAAAGCTGAATAAACTTATTTATAACAGTGGACAAATCTTCAATAAGACCGGTGAGAAGCAATTTGTGGGTATCACTTGTGCACACGTGCACGAAACTCAACTACCACATTTCACTAATTATGTCCTACTTATAGAAACACAAGTTTTAGAAAATAATAAAATGCGCCGCCATGACTTTTACCTTTAGACTTTTTTTAACGAGAAGACTATACTCTATAAAATTTAACTTGATCTCTGCGACAGTAGAAGATTGACGTTTTTAGTGTTGGGATAGTGATGGAAAAAATCGATTTTCAAACAATGTTGTAATGAAATCGAATGAGTAGTTGAAGGTGTGAAATTGGATTTCATTTACTTACTATTATTTAAAATCAAGAATGTACACATGTAAATAATGGTATGATATTAATTATATACTCATAATAATGTAACGATAGTATTTATCGACGTTTTTCACTATTATCGATGCTAATGTAACATATAATTGGGTTTACTTTAATTACACATGTAAAAAATGTTATAATATTACGATATACAATAAAATTAATGATAAATCAAGTTTTATATAAAATATCGTCATTATAAACTATCGATATTTTAATCAAAACTCTATCTAAAACTCTGTGGTCACGATCATGCGTCGCCCATCACTAATCGGCATGTCCACAAAGTATGACATTGACAAGTACTGTCTGAACTTTTAAGAAATTCAAGACTTCATAGGCGTGATTTTTCTGACAGCTGTCGCAGAGATCAAGTTAAATTTTATAGAGTATAACTAAACTCTTTCGTGAGATACCGAATTAGTTTACTACAAAGGCCCATATACCAAGTTAGTAAAACCAAGACTAATCGCTAACCATACTTAAGTAGCTACATCTACTCTTTAAAAAATAAAATTTA
Organism: Hypomecis punctinalis; assembly: GCA_949316475.1. Lineage (NCBI taxonomy): Eukaryota > Metazoa > Arthropoda > Insecta > Lepidoptera > Geometridae > Hypomecis > Hypomecis punctinalis. Next base: position 20,253,607 of record OX438795.1, on the reverse strand, counting down.
AAATCTTTGCTACAAAACAGTTAGTTATTTATATTTTTTATCATTAAAAATCAGTAAAAACATACTTATTTTAATGAAGTAAAAAAAAACTACTAAAAGGTTTTTACTACTGTCACGATATCGATGTATAATAAACATGAAACTTAAAATTCTTACAAAAATATTTTTTGTTGTTTTTAAACTTTCGCGATTTGAACACATTATATACTACGGGACTAATCGCGCACTAAAATTACGAGATAAAAAAATACCTAATACATAGTGCGCGATTAGTCCCGTAGTAAATAATAATATTTTTTTTTTTTCGAAAATTTTAACCTTATTATGTAAGAAACTGCATCGCTAAAAGCTTGAATCATACTTGTTTTAGTCTAATCAAAACAAAAATTGATGTCAAGGTTTAGAAATCCGACGTTCTTGAATTCTAAATAAAAATATCGCTCAGGTAATTTTTACGATTAAGGAAAAAACATCGCGAAATATGCAAATTTGTTTTAAATTCCCATTTGAAAAAATATAATAAAAATTGTCGCTAAAGGTTTACAATTAACTTAAAAGCAATTAAGAAGGGATACGTTCGGTTTATAATTGTTGTTGTGAATCCAATAACTACATTGGATTAATTATATTATTGATACAAATAAGTAAGTAGTAGAGTCATTTTATCGCAGGACCGAAAAAAAGTATAACTTTGTTCAGCTGTTCTCAAAGCAAACAGAAAGGTCATAAATAAAATATATACATTTAAGAACTGTTCCCGTAAATAAAATTTCTTCGTATTGTCATTGATTTACTTTTAAACATTGACATGCTTAAATATTCACGAGTTAAATAAATCTAAAACATATTTCATTATTTTTATTTTCAGAGAACAAATATAAATTTACATAAAAAGGACAACAATCGATTAGCAGTACAGTTTTAAAATATGCGTAAAATTGATTATAAATTCAACCTTAAATTGAAGAGAATAAATTAAATTTAAACTAACCTTGATTCAGTCGATTAACAGACGATGAATAAACCGATGTGTATATACACTGTTCAAACACGTCCACCGCTTGCTGAACCGGCAAGTCTTTTGATGAAAATATCCATATTAACCATAAATATGTAGCAATGTAAAACGTTAACTGATGACCTTACCTCGTTTTTGCAGCGATTTTTCTGTAAACTTATGCTTCAGGATTTTTTAGTCTTTTTGTTTTTTGGCGTTTCAGCATTTTAAAAAAAATGTTGTCATTGAATTTGCATTAAGCTGCTTCCACCCGGGCTTATTGAAGGTCCATATCTATGTTTAGCTGTGGAGCTGTGATGATGCTCTTTTGCAGTTGGTTTGCCATCATCATTTTCAAGTTGATTGTATTTTGTTTTTTGATGACTCTTTTTTTTAGACTTCTTTTGTACGTGTTATGTCGAGCGCAAACATTTTATTCCGTTTTCTTCAAAACTTTTAAGGACACTGTAGTGCGTTTCTCTATATTTCCTAGAGCTTCCAAGGAAGAACAAAGGCCACCGCAATCGAAGGGCTTTAGTGGGCACAATCCCAAATAACCTGCTTTCACTCCAAAGCATTCAGATATCTAGCGAAAATTTTCCCCTGGTAAAAACATCACCATGGCATAGGTAAGAGTATGTACGTACAAGGTGATTTAATTGCAAGTACTTGATTATTATACTACGGACTTATCGCGTAATAGAATATGAGGTTATAAACACAGAGTACATAGTGTAGTGGTCACGGGCTGACTAAAATTTCAGAAGTATATACTCATGATTATGACCAACTACAGGACCAAATTACCATAAAAAAATTACTGTCTCTATTACGTAAAAAAATAGTTGATAGTGTATCTACAAACTGTACAGGACAGCTGTTTTTTGACCGACGAACCACCGGAGGAGGTATACTATTCGACGCGTATATTTATAGCCATAACCCATAACTTTTTTCATAGTAGTCCGATTTCAAAAATTATTTTTTTATTGGAAAGAGTATACTTCGAAATTGGTCCCATTTAAATTTTATCGAAATTGGCTGAGCCCTTTTTGATAAATCAACAATAATGTGAAAAATGTTACATCGATCAGTGCATAATATTTGCGTTCTAGCAATGCGCCCCGGCTTCGCACAGGTGTATTATACATATAAACATTTCTTTTGAATTACAGTAAAAGCTCTGTATCCACGGGGTATTTGTTCCATAAATATGCCGCGAATACAGAAACCGTGACTACGGAATGGTAATTTATATGGGATTATAGGGGATACGTTCCTAGGTGACAAAATAAAATAAAAAACAAATACTTACATTAAAAAAAAAATTAATTGAAGTTTTTGAACATTTTAATTAATTATCTTAAGGCTTAGGCAATGTCTTTTTTGGTTGCGGTCTTCGATCCATAATGACAACGCCACTTCCATTTTTTCTATTGCTGGATCACGAACAATTTTCGCTGACAGTGAAGTTGAAGCTACATACGACCTTATTTTATCTTCGGATTTTTTTATCGATCGTACAGTTATCGATTCGTTAACATTGAATGAGTATGATATGCAAATGACTCTTCAAGGCATAAACGATCAAGCATTTCTATTTTCAACTGCCTCGGTTCTATTTCGACTGCCTCGGTGGCTCAGTGGTTAGTGACCCTAACTTCTGGATCAGAGAGGCGTGGGTTCGATCCCCACCCAGGGCCAATATTTATGTGATGAACATAAGTGTTTGCTCTGTGTCTGGGTGTTATTTAGTTACTATCTATATAAGTATGTATTTAAAAATAAGTATATGTAGTATATCAGTCTCTGGCAGCCATATCACTAGCTTTGCTTAGTTTGGGGTCAGAGGCCGTATGTAAGATGTCCCAAAATATAAAAATAAATATAAATAAAAAATAAATATTTTCACTTTAAGCGGTAACACAGATTTTTTTCGTGTCGAAACTGGAGTTTTGGCGGGAACGCGGAAAAATCATGTCGCCTCATTGTATTATTTTGTTAAACTTGTGTTTTTATCAGTGATAATTAGTGTAAAATGGTGGTATTTCGTTGATTATGAGCTGATTTACGTGCATGAGTGTAGGCAAGTGATATAATGTGACGTATCATGTTCTTCCGTGTTGTTACCAAAACTCCATAGACGCCTCTAGTAAAGTCTCCACTGCTTTACTGAGAAGAAGAAGTTGGAAAAAAGCATTATTTAAGACTTCGACTGAAGGATTCTGTATACATGGTCATGAGTAGGTTTAATTAAAAAAAAAAAAAAAAAAAAATCGTGTCGAAACTCGTTTCTAGTTTTTTTTTTAGTTGACATTATAAACTAGGAAGAGTGCAGTAGACTTGTTATTCGATCACAATTTTTGTAACGAATGTGAAAAACGAAACAATAAAACACGCAAAGCGGTTTTTACTATAAACAGAACAACAACATATATTATAAAAATATACTTTATTTATCTATTATATAAAAGGCTTCCCTGAGTGACTGACTGACAGACAGCCTACAGCCCAAACCGCTTAAGATGTAAGCTTGGGAACATATGTACATTGTACGACGTAATGGAGCACTAAGGAAGAAAATTTTGAAAAATCGATCTCTAAAGGGGTAAAACGGGCCCTTTTCGTTTGTATGTAACTTTTTATTCCCTGTACCGAATGACTTGAAACTTTGTATACATGCTTTCCAAACAAAATAAAAATTATATTTTTTCCTGTTTTTCCGAATTTTCCTCATCTAAGGGGTCAAATAAGTTCTTAAAGTTGGTGAAAAATGTGTCAATTACATTCAACCAGCTGAACAGTTATGGGTGAAATCTGGTATGAAGGAAGCACACAGAATGTTTCAATACAGGAACTAATAATATTCAGGAAAATCTATAGGGTTCCTTAGGGATGGCAAAAATTAATCAGTTTAGGCTACAACCCAAACCGCTGAGGATACAAACTTGAAATTTGGAATATACGCGTACATCATACGACATAATGAAGCACTAAGGATGAAAAACGTACCCAATTCTAACTCACGGGGACAAACGGGCCCTTTTTTGCATGTAACTTTTTATTCCCTGTACCGATTGACATGAAACTTTGTATAGATGCTTTGAGACTAAATAAAAAATATGGCTGTACCTGTTTTTCTGAATTTTACTTAAAAAAATTCCTAAGGGGTCAAATATATCCCAAAACTTCAATGCGCTTTTTTAAATAATGTTGTATCTAGAATAGGATTGAGATAATGATTTATCCTTAAATGGGGCAAAATGGGTCCCCAACAGTTTACGATTTTTTTATTATATGAGCCAACAGTCTTAAGCTTAGCGCATATACGGATCAAAATACGTATTTTACTATGGGATCAACCCTGACAAACGAAAATTACCTACATTTTGTCGCGGGTCGATGAACTTTTTGTGTTGAACAGCTGATTTTATTCACGTGATTTTGGGGCTAATACCATAGTAAAAGTTAATCAAATTATGAGTATAATAGCATCCTAGAACATGCCTGACGAATGACGTCTAGATATACATTATGTGTTTCTCAAATAAAACAAGATGTAGGTACCTACTTGTGTGCCATTTTTTAATTTGCCTGGAAAATTTAATTTGTAATGTCCTAATGAAACATGTCGAATACCTGTTCCGGCCTTAATTAATAGTGCACTACTGAACATAGGCCTACCCGCGAAGGGTGATTGGGCCATATACATCTCGCCGACCGAGCGCGGGTTGCTGAATCCACAAACGACATTGATTTTTTCTCTACGGACGTACCTGTACAGGTTGCCTCAATGTTTTCCATCAATAAAAAGCTAGTAGTGGGAAATCCCTTACATATTGTTACTCATACAATAATTATTATTGGCTCCTCGGTGGCTCAGTGGTTTGTGACCCTGACTCCTGGGTCAAAAAGGCGTGGGTTCGATTCCCACCCGAGGTAAATATTTATGTGATAATCATATGTGTTTGCTCTGTGTCTGGGTGTTATTAATGTATTTTTATTTATTTATTTACTTAACACTTTCTTGCTCACCATTTGTACAAAAGGAGGACTTAACGCTAAATAGCATTATCTGCCAGTCAACCTACAGGTACATGTACATGTAGTATATCAGTCTCTACCAGCCAAATCACAAGCTTTGCTTAGTTTGGGGTCAGAGACCGTGTGTGAGATGTCCTCAAAAATTCACGTACTCCGTAATAAGCTTTAGATACAAGTAAATTAAATAACCAAATACTGAGACAATGCAGGCCAATCCGTGGGCTATTATCGTTTTAGGCAAATACTGATACAATTCAGGCTAAGTCGTAGGCATTATCCTTGCAAGTAATACGATAATAGGCTCAATTATGAAGGCGCCATGGTAAATATACTAGAAACATAAAAAGTGTTATCTCTATGGAATGCTTAAAATGAAAAAGAAACGGAAATAATTATGCTAATTAGCTATTATAATTACAATGGCGCCTTCATAATCGAGCCTAATGCGGGCTTAACCACGAGCTACTATTATTTTAAGTAAGTGCCACGATAACGCGTGTTGAACCGCGGGCTGTTATTTTAATCAAGCAAGTACTAAAACAACGGGGGTCAAACTGTGGGTTATCATTTTAAGTACCTAATTATTAACACAACGCGGGCCGAACCGCGGGCTATTATCATTTTGAGCAAGTACTAAGACAACACGGGCGAGACCATAGGCTATTATCATTGTAAGTAATACGACAATGCAGGCCAAACGGCAAGCTTTTATAATTTTAAGCAAGTACTAAGACATCGCTGTCCATGCTGCGTGCTATAAATAACCATCTTAAGCAAGTACTAATAATACGCAGGCCAAACCGTGACCACGTATCACTATAGGCAAATACTGTTACAATTTTGGCTAAACCGTGGACATTATCCTTGCAAGTAATTTTAAGCAAGTATTAATTTAAGACAACGCGGACCAAATCGCGGACTATTAGATATTATTATAAGCATGTATAAAGACAACGTAGATCAAACCGCGGGCTATTTTCATTTTAAGTAAGTACCTATGTACTAAGACAACGCGGGCGAAGTCGCGGGTTTTAAGCTAGTTGAGTTATAAAGTTGCTTTCATTCTGTTTGTTTACAATCTCAAAAACACCAATCGCGGCGAAGGCGGCTTGTGTCAAAGGCCTCGGCGATATCATTTAACAACATACTTTAGGCCAACATGAAATAAGATCTATTTTACTTTTTTATTAGTCCATTTGACAAGGATATTGGGTTGGAGACTGTCCATAAAGAACATGCTTAGCTCAGCGTGTCGATACTGGGCCGTATAGCGGATAGCGTCAGCCGGCGGAATCTGCAGAGTCGCGACCCAGATTCATCGTCAACCATCTAGGCGAGGCATCGGCACACAAATATGCACGGTCATCAAATTAGTCATAATTCAAGACCAATTAGATGTAAGAGACTGTTGTATAAATAGTAGTTAAGCATGTAATAAAATCAATCGCAATGTAACAGTTGTTTGATTCACTACAAGAGGGGTGCAGTGGCGAGAACCTTCGGGCGGCTGCACCCGGAGTCTAGAGGGGTGCAGTGGCGAGTACCTTCGGGCGGCTGCACTCGGAGTCTAGAGGGGTCCACCTTCGCCAGCAGTCAGGTCAACTAGACGACCGGCCGTCGGACCTCCGAGGATCCAGACGGAGCCCATACAGAGGCCTGCAGCGCAGGGGACGACGAGTTAGAGAGGCGGGCGGGGAGTAGAGAGTAGGTCCCCGCGACGACCGAACGGCCGTTGGAATAATCCATGTCCTAGCTTCGCTTGCTATCACAGTATAGCCAGGCGTTACGGCGACGGTAGTGGACTTCCACGGTTGCGTCGGTGGGTTAGTCAGGCGTCGCACGAACCTAACCATTGGTTGTGAGGCGGCTGTACTAACCGAAATTTCATCAGGCTTTAGCTAATCGTTGCAGAGATTGGCTAGCGCCTGAACATTTGGTCCTTCGAAATTTTGTGAACCAGTAGGTAAAATTCGCGGTCCTCCTATCCTTTAGTTGACTTGAAACTGACAGACTACCTTTGACGTACCTCAGGCTAGCGTAATCAACAAGCGCTACGTTCGTTGCACGTTGAAGTACTCATGAATAGCAGTTAGCTGCCTCGGACAGTAGCAATTCGGGACCTGGCCTCCCACAAGCGGGAATCACCAGGTACTTGAGAAGGTGCAGAAATACTGATCCAGGGAGAGATAAGCAGCTAAGTGTGAGGGTTTAGATCAGGAGTAGGGCTAAGGATTAGGGGAAGCAAGAAAGAAGAGAGAAGAAAGAAGATCAAGATAATTCGATAATTTTATTGTTTTCCTGGAGTGGTGAAGAACATGCAATTAAAAGAGAATTGCATTGTTGAGCAACTCTTCACCAACCATACGGAGACTAGGTGCCCGACCAGAACGATGCAGGTGGCGCAGAGCATTTTGGTCACAATGCGACGACACACTCGGCAACCACGAAGAGAAGCCGGGCAGATCGGGCAGCCAACCAGCCACGACAACCAGGGGTTCGAGACCAGTAGCATCCTATCCACGCCATCAACCAGCAGGAAGGACCGTAGCAACGGTTCCAGCGGAACGAAGGCAGAGGTGTTGGAGCTGTACCAACTGAAGACCGTCCCGGAGAGACCCCAGAATGTCCATAAAGAACATGCTTAGCTCAGCGTGTCGATACTGGGCCGTATAGCGGATAGCGTCAGCCGGCGGAATCTGCAGAGTCGCGACCCAGATTCATCGTCAACCATCTAGGCGAGGCATCGGCACACAAATATGCACGGTCATCAAATTAGTCATAATTCAAGACCAATTAGATGTAAGAGACTGTTGTATAAATAGTAGTTAAGCATGTAATAAAATCAATCACAATGTAACAGTTGTTTGATTCACAACAAGAGGGGTGCAGTGGCGAGAACCTTCGGGCGGCTGCACCCGGAGTCTAGAGGGGTGCAGTGGCGAGTACCTTCGGGCGGCTGCACTCGGAGACAGGGGTCCACCTTCGCCAGCAGTCAGGTCAACTAGACGACCGGCCGTCGGACCTTCGAGGATCCAGACGGAGCCCATACAGAGGCCTGCAGCGCAGGGGACGACGAGTTAGAGAGGCGGGCGGGGAGTAGAGAGTAGGTCCCCGCGACGACCGAACGGCCGATGGAATAATCCATGTCCTAGCTTCGCTTGCTATCACAGTATAGCCAGGCGTTACGGCGACGGTAGTGGACTTCCACGGTTGCGTCGGTGGGTTAGTCAGGCGTCGCACGAACCTAACCATTGGTTGTGAGGCGGCTGTACTAACCGAAATTTAGTCAGGCTTTAGCTAATCGTTGCAGAGATTGGCTAGCGCCTGAACAGAGTCCTATTGGAATAATTTTATTATTATGTATGTACTTATTAGATTCGCGAATAAAAAAATGTTTAGTCGCGAATGCGCGAGTGTGATAATGTATTTTACCATATTAATGATAGTACTTTATATGTTCGAGTTTTCACTTCTGCCGGCACTTCTGGAGTCCAGCCTGTTATTTTTTTGTGCTTTTCCATTTCAGGATTGGCTCCATAGTAAAAGTATGTCATTATAATGAGTAGCTAATGTGATATCTAGAATGTGGCTATCGTTTTTAAAAATCAATGTAGTGGTAGCTAGTTAAATCAATGTAGTTATGGCTAGTTATATCAATGTAGTTATAGCTAGTTATATCAATGTAGTTATAGCTAGTTATTTCAATGTAGTTATATATTTTAGTTTCTTTTATTGTTGTTATATATTTTTATCAAACATTACTCTATAAGTTTTGTATATAATTAAGTAAATAAACGTTTCCAGTACTATGTAAAAAAAAGTTATAGCTTAAACAGTAGTATTGTATTTAGCTGTGGTTAATCCTACTAATGTTATAAACGCGAAAGTTTGTGAGGATGGATGGATGGATGTATGTATGGATGTTTGTTACTCTTTCACGCAAAAACTACTGAACGGATTGAGATGAAACTTTGCAATAATATAGCTTAAATATCAGAATAACAGATAGGCAGGGACGTTTTATCTCCGGACTAGTAACGCTCTACCATTCGCACTCACTACATTCTGTCAGCTTTACGTGAGGCGCGGGGGAGGAGGTGTTCACTGAAATTTCGACCTTAAACATATCAGGGTAAAGTCGAAACGTTAACGGGTGACGGGTTTATGGAGCGGAGCGAGCGAGAACAATGCACCCAGATGCTGATAATCCATTTTCGCCTTAATTGCTTGAACTCTTAAGTCTAAAATTGTGTAATAAAATGTCCGGTGTCTCTTTTACGTGTAGGCACAATTTTTCTTATACCGTGGCAGAGGGGTACGCGTACTGAATTCTTCTCCACAATAGACAATAATAGATTGTAAGATATGGACATATGGCTGAATGTTGCATAAACATGGGAGGATATGATTCTCGATCTTTGGCGGAGACTCCATTACTGAATCGATATATTCGATGCCGGTCCGAGTGAACTATTTTAAGTTTTTATATAAAAATAAGCTTCAATGAAACAAAAAAATACTTACATGTGAAACGTTACACCATCTTTTTGTAAATTTGAGGTATAAGATTTATTTTCACACGTTCTAACTGCACAAGCTGGCATTTTTTCAATGAGCACTTCGCGCAGCGGATTCAATATGATGACTGTTGAAATATTGATTGGTAAGTGGTTTTTATAAACGTGTAAGAATTATAGTTCTCATACCATGACAGAGGGGTGCGCGCATAGAATTCTATTCCCGAGGATAACTCTTCCAAGCAGATAGGCTATAAATTATAATGATATTGCGTCAAAAATCAAAATATCATGCGGGCGGAAGCCGCGGGTAAAAACTAGTAAAAAGTACATAAGTAAATACCTTGTAGATATTTATGTCTGTAGCCTTAAAATTCTGTTTACGTGTCAAAATGCATTCAATATTTTGACCTCTTATAGAACATTCAAGAAGCTTTTCGAAGTCAAGTACCTGGAAGTTAATTTAGGATTCCGGCGATTTCATCATAAAATATGCTAATTTAGTAATGCTTTTGTGATGTTTTTTAACCCTGAAATATCTCTGAGTTAACACTTGTTAGATTACGTGATAAACATTTTTATTTGCATAAAATATAGAAAGATGATTTGTTGCTTATGTAAAATCACCAATAGGTATACTGAGTAGATCAGCGAATTTTTAATAAGGGTCGTTCAATGTTCGTCTGATAATAGAACAAATGGGAATTAAATTCCCCGGTTGTTCTACGATAGAAGAAATGGCAAATGTATTGTAACGCAGTAGGCGTACGCCCTTTGTAGGTATGCCGTAACTATGACGTTATCTGCGATGTTTACGTGAACACGCTTCTGGAGTGTTCTATTGTTTTGCGTATTTTTTGGTGCCTTTTGTTTCCCGGTCTTTTGTATTCGGTTTTTTGGGGTTTTTGTATGTTTTTGTATTGGAAAAATAATAGGGAAGTCTCGAACATTCAAGTTGTTTACTTGTTAACACAATAGCGCTTATTAGATCTAGTAATGTCGCGAATTATTTAGTGAATTCCAGACTGTAATAACGGAAGTAAATACGCCGGCTGACCTATGGGGACTCAGTTTTTCGTTTACCGTCGAAGCGAAAACATCTCGTGTTCCAGTGCGATTGTGAAGTGACTAGTTTGTGTGAATATCAGTGCCAGTGTGAAGTGTTTGTGCGAACCAGTTGTATCGTGTGTATTGTGATTTTGTGCAATAAAGTGCAAAGTGAATAATCGGCGTTTTAACTGATTATCCAAGAACCCATCTCGTAACAGTATGTTTTACCTGTTACGCTATCGTAGCGTATCGTAGAGCGTTACTGTAATTAAATACTTACCATATTGATGATATGTACCCGTTGCTCTATCAGTGTACAATATTTTATTGCAATAGGCTATTTGACAACATTTAAAATATTCAGTTTCAGTTTATTTTATTACGACAAATGGGTGTCACAAACACACTTGTGGATAGTCCAAAACAAATTACAATTACTCAATGTATACAAGTTACTTACGTTAAATCATAATTCATTTAATTTCATTTTTCTACTTTCTTAAAACCAAGTTGATTTCAGTCAAATATAAACATTAAACACAATTAACAACCACAGTACACTAAATATTCCTATGTAAATACAAAATACAAGACTAAACACAACAAGATGCCACTTTATGAGTGATAAAAACCTACCAAACCAAATGCCCAATTGCCCCACAATTCCACTTTGGTAGATTTTCGTCAGTCAATAACAAAAAAGTAAATGTTAAATTGTAACAAATATACCATTGATTGTGGTAATCCTTAAAGATAATAGCTGAAAAAGACCTATTTCACTTTATTTAAACTAAAATATGTCTAAAATACGCAAAATCGCACGAAATAAAATACGATATTAATCTGATATTTTATCTGTGACGTAAAAGCTCTAAGAAATGCGGCAACTCTGGTGACGTCACATGATAGTAAACAAGAATTTCTCGATTGACTGTTGTTTGTGTAATTTGTGTTTTATGATTTCGGAGTCATACTACAGGATTAGCAAGTTACTTTTAAAGTTTCCTTTGACAATTTCTAACGTTATTTACTAGTGTGTGACGTTAAAGACCAGCGCCATTACATAATGTCGTTTTTGGTGGGATCTTGAATATATATTTAACACTGATTTTCATTGTTGATACAGTAGATCTCTCGGAAATATAAATGTAGTGTGCTTATTATGTACCAACGAATAATTTAAAACGATTTCCATAACCTAGTCAAATAGCCTATTGAATTGATTGTGACACGTCAATTCAATTCAAGTCCAGTAGTAGTCATTTATGAAGACATGAGCGTGATATTTTACTGTGAGCTTTATGAATAAGCTCAACGTGCTATGAAGAGAGCTATGCCCAAGGTCTGTGCGAGATCAAATCTGGAATGAGGAGATCTGGAAACAAACCAAAGTTACTATAACCCGGTGGATTATCAAGTTGTAATAGCGGTAGGCAGGGCACATAGGTTGAAAATCGAAAAACCGATGGGGCCGTAAAGTTCTCCAATTGAGAATTAGCATCGAGTAGGACCGATATTAAATCAAAAGTTACCATAGGTATGAAGCCGTTTCTAACTAATCTTATTTTTTTTAACATGCTGTTGATTTATTAGTTTGGTAGATATTATATTATGTTAGTTGTAATGATATTGGCATGTCCGTTTTAATAGCTCAATAAATGCAATTTAATTTATTGGATACCTAAACAGGGTTATCTCCTTAACCTGTATTAATCCGAATCAGATCTTCATTATGAACAACTTAGCAGAATCCGAAAAAGAAATCAAGTTCTCCCATACAAAATTGCACAAACAAAATGTATGAAACAGCTGATTTTTTAATCTGTAATTCCTTATTAACTCTGTAGTAAAAGTTGTAAATAACAACGGTCTGAATCTTCTCCTTTCACCTTAGTACACCAGTTCTGGATAACATTGTACAGGGCGAGCATTTCCAGTGACAGAACTTTCTATTGCTGAAATGGTGATTCTAACAGAAATAGGACCTACAGATACTTACTGTCTAAGCTCGATTATAGACTGCCTAGGTGGCTAGTGGTTAGTGACCCTAACTTCTGGGTTAAAGTGGCGTAGGTTCGATCCCCACCCGTTCAAATAACTGTTTGTTTTTAATAAATTCATTCGTTATTTATTCATTAGTTTTTTAAAAAACAAAATTATATTGCAATGGGTGCGCACGCACTATATCTACTGTTTATCGCCGAATATATCTCGTCAGAGATAATTTAAGCTACGCCAAATATGAGTTCGTGACGTCAACTTGTTTCACCTTAAATTATGCCACAATCTCACAATCCAAATTTATTTAGGATTCTGGTCTATCATTAAAATTATGTTATTAACATTGATTTTCTCAGAAAAAAATACAGTTATTAAACTATAATTTATTGTGTAATTTAATTATTTTTAGAAACGCTAACGAATTTAATTGTCTAAAAATTGGTGTATGTTTTTTTTATTATGGTCTCAAATTAAACTATGTGCGTCAGTATAGTGAGCTGGTATTTTAAATATAAACAAAATGTTAAAATCACGTAGAAAAAATATCAAACTTGTTTGTTTATCGTTGTTTTTTTATTATAAAATTTCCTGACAGTAGGCACTAATAACAATCAATGTTTAATTCTAATGAAACTGGTTGAGCCAGTTCAAAAAATAGGTACTGATATTTACAGTACGAAATATATATGGGTATTACGAGTATAATTATATTAATTATATACGTCAATGCAACGTCAAAACAACAAAGTGAGTTCGAATAGGCTGGGTGGCTAGCCCTGGTGTCAGAGTTTTTAAGCCGCTTGAAGACCTCTAACATGGCTAAACGGTTTACACCACCGAGGCCTTCAACTTAACGTGTCCTTCGAACCACGGTAACGCTCAGGTGTAAATGCCACGAGGACAGACCGTGCTGAATGTTGCTTAAGTTATCGCTGACAGATACCTAGTCAAACTACGCCATAGCTATAGCCTTAGTAATGATTGGTCTTGCTGACTGGGTTCAAATCCCGGTCCCTACCAATGAGCTCTTTGGAACTTATGTACGAAATTTCTTATAAGAAAATAAAAATTATTTTTTGAAAAAAAAATGGTAAAACCGCCTTCCATGTTAGTAAAAAATTCAAATATTTGGCTCGTATTGTTTACATTAATGTTGATTTTCCAAAAACGGTTCAGGCGATTTCTGTTAAATTTAACTGGGACTACCTCGGGAGTCATTTCCAACTAAAAAAAAAAATTTCAATTGGGTTTACAATTGCCGATATTATCTATGAATATACAAAAAAAAACATACAGGCATAGAACCTCCTCCTTTTTGAAAGTCGGTTAAAACGAATCAAATTTCGTAATAAAATACTAGGAAATAATTTTCCAACGATAACTCAAAAGCAGCACAAAAGAACACATTTTGTAAACAGTTATAAATTACTTATTTCCGATTACCTATGTGGCACTGCACCAGGTATTATTAAACTATTAGTATCTACAAAGATGTATTGTATTTATCAACTGTTATAGCTTTTAATATTTTTTTCAATTTAAGGGTGGTTTTAGACTAGGGTTATTTAAGCGCGTATAAGTTCGTTTTTGGAAGCGCGTATGGTCGCGCCTTTTGTCTCACGCGCAACACGTACGAGCGATGACGCGCTTCGGAGTTCGTATAATACCTACTAATACGATACCACTACCGATGCGAGCAAACACGCCGAAATATTATGACCGTTTACGCGCGTCCGGTTTTTTGAAGCGCGTAATGTACCGCGCGTGTAAGCGCGTGTGCCGAAATCACCGTGTACGCTAGTCTGAAACCGCTCTCAATGACGTAACAACTTCTTTAACCTTCCGATACTCGCGTCAAATTTTGTAACACCTATACCCGCGCACGGTGTCACAGACCGTAACTTCAGATCCCTATTTTTTATTATTAGCAGTAAAAGCCACATAGGTATATTTTTTCCGCGCTAGCCATATAATTTAGTTAAAAAATAAACTTAATTAATCGTACAAATAATTTATTATTTAACTGTTTATCAGACTTCGCGTAACAGCCTTCAAAAATATTAAAAATTGTTCAAGTGTAGAAAACCTGAGTAAAATCTGTACATAGTAAAAATCAGTTTGCTTAGTACCTAATTAGTTGAGACTCGTGATGTAGCAATCAATATTTTAGACCATAAAAATGCCAAATAATGTATAATCAATACAAACATTTCATACACATTTTTTGTTACACGTATACTCGTGTCGGTCTCACGGACCGATTGGCGCCAAATACACCCAGACGCCGTACTTGCACAAGCTTGTTCTTCGTACTGAGGTGAACCTATCAACAAATGAGGCAGCTAGCAAAAAGCTCAAATTGGGTGCATTGTTTGAATATAAAATAAATGCGAAATAATATTTCGTCGGCCTCACAGATCAACGCGCGAGTATAGGAAGGTTAATTTAGTACAACAATGTATTTTCTGGTTATCATGGCAACAACTGATCTGAATTTTATTTTTCAATCCGACAACAGATGTTATTTAAATATCGAGAAGGCAATCATTTGAAACAAAAAATCCATATAATGTTATGGGGAGATGAAATAAATACCATCGCGACGTCTGTATATTGTTCATGAATAGTCATGGGAAATAATATTACGACCATTCTTTACTCCTTAACTTACTAAATTATAAAACAATGTAAAATTTATGTCGAAGATTATTTTATAATAATTTGTTCCGCATGTGTGTTTTCGAAAAGTGCGTGTTGCCAGTAATGACTTATGTCACAGAAACGTGGTCTCTCACCATGGCGTAATTAGTAAGCTCCAAGTAGACCTGGAGGAATCGGAGAGGGCTATGCTCGTAGTCTCTTTGTGATATAGATTCGGATATGAGGATATATTTCTAATTTAAAGGAGATTAAATAATATGGTAGCGTGGAGCTGATTCGATGAAGTCGAAAGTTATTACACAGTTGACGAATATCTAGACGAAAAAGTTTCAACCTCACAAAATATATAAGACTATAATAAAAATTATATACTGTACTGTACTGTATCAGCCTTTTAATAGTCCACTGCAGGACGTAGGCCTACCCACGAAGGGTGATTGGGCCATATCCACCACGCTGGCCCAGTGCGGGTTGGTGGATTCGCATACGCCATCGAATTTCTTATAAGGACGTATGCAGGTTGCCTCACGATGTTTTCCTTCACCGAAAAGCCAGTGGTGTGAAATTCCGTACATAAATTCCAAAGAACTCATTGGTACGGGACCGGGATTTGAACCCACGACCTCACGATTGCAAGGCGGGTGTCACTACCTCTAGGCTAGAAGCCTCTGGGAAGCCGTGGTGGCCTAGAGGTAGTGAAAAATTATATATTTGTACCTAATTTAAGAAATATCTCCAAAGTTATTACGTATTTATATTTTAGTATCTACCTAACTTGTAATGTACTATATGCAACACCCTATAAACAGAGTTATAATGTGTATAACGTTACATTTTCATAATTATGACTGTAACTAGACATTATAAGGCAATGCATACTTAAATAAATAAATAAATAAAAGTTGACCATAGGAACTCCTGTACTAAACAAGATAGACCCGTCGTGTTTGGGCTCGTTTTAATTGTCTTGGTTTGCACTCTGCTGTTACATGATAAAAAAAAGCCGTGGTGGTCAAGAGGTAGTAACACCCGCCTTACAATCGTGAGGTCGTGGGTTCGAATCCCCGGTCCCGTACCAATGAGTTCTTTGGAATTTATGTACGGAATTTCACACCACAGGCTTTTCGGTGAAGGAAAACATCGTGAGGCAACCTGCATACGTCCGTAGAAAAAATTAGATGGCGTATGTGAATCCACCAACCCGCACTGGGCCCGCGTGGTGGATATGGCCCAATCACCCTTCGTGGGTAGGCCTACGTCCTGCAGTGGACTACTAAAAAGGCTGGTACAGTTACATGATATCCAGGATCTCAAGATTGTATTTTTTTTAAGTAGTTATATTTTTATTTTTATTCAAAAATATTCTTCAACTCGACGATTTTGCTTTCGTCTGCCCCAATGTTTATTTTTCTCTACAGCTCGCAGTTGTCAACGAATATCGATGAAACACAAGTTTCATATAGCTATTAATGATCTTTTTTATCGTTGGCGATTTTCGATAGTTTCAATTTTCGATATTGACTGCCTCGGTGGCTCAGTGGTTAGTGACCCTGACTTCTGGATCAAAGAGGCGTGGGTTCGATTCCCACCAGGGCAAGCATTTTTGTGATGAACATAGGTGTTTGCTCTGTGTCTGGGTGTTATTTAGGTACATCTACATAAGAATGTATTTAAAATATGTGTATGTAGTATATCAGTCTCTGGCAGCCATATCACAAGCTTTGCTTAGTTTGGGGTCAGAGACCGTGTGTGAGATGTCCCCCAATATTTATTTATTTATTATAGGGGTATTTCCATCAAAAAGGGGGAGAAATTTGTTATCACGTCATTTATCAGCCGATATCACTATCACGACTTAGTATAAAACAAAATTATTTCCCGCTGTCTGTCTGTCCCTATGTAGGCTTATATCTTTAAAACTACGCAACGGATTTTGATGCGGTTTTTAGGGTTCCGTGCCTCAAATGGAAAAAACGGAACCCTTATAGGATCACTTTGTTATGTCAAGACTAGCTCTTTATCTCGGTACGGAACTGTTCACTCACGAAGGCGCGCCCCTCCATATTTATTGAATGTAGTTGTACAACAGTGTAATCCTCTAACCTAAGTGATCATATTTTTTTTTACTGTCTGTACTATTAGCCTCTACACGCACATTAAGACGTTGTGTACAAACGAGGTCTACGCGTATAAATGCAAACCAATAATTTACTGTGGAGGGGCGCGACTTCGTGAGTGAAACGGTCTGTAAAGCGTAAAGATATCGAGTTGAAATTTTAACTGTATACGTATATCTATAGTTTCTTGCAGTAGTGTAAAAGAAAAACTTCTCAGTTATCGAAGTTCTCAGTTATCAGTAAAAAGTTAGAGTCGTTTATGTCATAAAAAACCGCATTTTCGGACACTCACAAAAAAAAAATAGGGCCTCAAAATTCACAAAATTTGGGTTCAAAATTCAAAGTGAATAAATCGTATCATATGAGGTATTTTATAAAAGAACTGCATTAGCACATGCTAAAATAGGTTTTTAATTATTTTAAAAATATGTGATTTTCGATGTATGACGAGAAAAAAAGAAAAAAAAACATTTTTGGCGATGGTTATTATAGTATAGAGATTTTAACAACTTACTTTCCAATTCTATGAAATTTTCTGAATTTGTACGGAACCCTCAGTCTGCGAGCCTGACTCGCACTTGTCCGGTTTTTTTAATAGATAGAGTGATTCAAGAGGAAGGTTTATATACTACACCTGTGCGAAGCCGGGGCGGGTCGCTAGTTAATAATATTTGACTAGATTGTTTAGTATCTAAATCTTTACAATATTGGCAAGTATGAACCAAATCGATCCAGACAGAGTCGAGACATATAACGATTCAGTCAAAAAGATGTGTCGTGAGGTCTACTGTTAGGAGAACTACTAGTTTAATCTTGTACCCGTCTCGCAAGCGTGCTAAATATCTCAATTTATACACGTAGCACGGGTCCTCGTGCTGTACTCGCTAGCTTAGACTTAAGAGCAGCGTAGAACGTCCTCCCAGGAGGAGGGCAGAATAAATGACCTGACAGAACAATAGACCGACGAACCGGGGCATTCGAAGCGTATATATATTTTTTACGTATAACACGCATAACTTTTTTAATAGCGGTCCGATTTCAATAATTCTTATTTTTTAATGGAAAGAGTATACTTCGAAATTAGCCCCATTTAAATTTTATCGAAACTCGCTGAGTCATTTTAGATAAATCAATAATAATGTGAAAAATGCTGCATCGATCCGTGCGAAATATTCGCGAATTCTGTACACGGGTGAAGTCGGTAATGCCAATTTTTTGCAATAACGACGTACGACGCCTGGGCTTTTATACAAAATGTAGAACCTGTTTTGTACGGACTCCGTCCAGGCCCGCCCCGTCCTAATATTATATATCATCTCTTATTGAAGATCCATAGGAGAGACATGTCTAGTAGTGGACGTCTTATAGCAGATGGACGGATAATGAAATCTATACATTTTTCTTCGTAATCGAAAACTTACATTATAAGTTAAAATAATAATATATGGTTTGCTATTTTTTTTTATTTATCATATTTTATTTTAATTATCGTAATATATCACATAACATCTACTAAATCAAATTAATTATCACCTTGCAAGGCTACTAACAAGGTGAAGGTTTTTATCCTATACATACCTCTTAGCAAATTATAGTAACCATATACATGTGTGAGTTGGCACCTAATTTCAAACTAGGTTCAAACTTGACTTTAGATTTTTAATGTCAGTTAAGTTCATTGTCGTTTGTACCTTGTCCAGGTTAACGGTCTAATGGTAGTGACTCTGCAAGAGCAAGTTATATTAACTAGTATTTTTCCGAATACACTTCGCGAGCTAGCGACATTAAATTGTTAATATTTACGAGTTACAAATCTTTTGTCAAAAATTCACAATTTGCACATGGAAAAATATTACAATTGATGTAAGATTCAATTTTGCACCACATTTGCTGGACTCAATTTCATAAGCCTATATCTCGCTAATAAAGGGAGATCTACCAATCTCTCTGAAACGAAAACTCATCGACATGTGTATCCTGCCAATCCTAACATACGGTGCACAAACGTGGTCGCTCACCAATGTTCAGAAGTCTCGCCTTCAGGTTTACCAAAGAGCAATAGAACGCAGTATACTTGGTATTAAAAGAGTAGATCGCGTCCGAAACACCACACTGCATTCCCTGACAGGCGTAAGCGACGTTAGACTAAAATCTGCAAAGCTTAAATGGGAGTGGGCGGGACACATGTGGGTTCCTCTGTCCAGTCGACCCCGAGGCCGTCCTCCAACACGATGGCACGACGAAATCGAGACGTTTAAAAAGGATTGGACGTAGGTAGTACAGAACAGAAAGGAATCGAAGGAATTGGAGGAGACCTTTGCCCAGCAGTGGGACAGTACAGGTTAAATAGAAAAAAAAATATCTCGACTCGTTCTTGACCGATTTTTTGGTTGATTGATTGGTTTATACTCGCAAACCTTATTATTAGGTTACTAGGATCTGGCCAAATATTATCAAAACTGGTTGATACATAGCGCGAATATCGAATTTCTTCTACGGACGTATGCAAGTTGCCTCACGATGTTTTCCTTCACTGAAAAGTGTGAAATTGCGTACATAAATTCCGCGAGTAAATACGTGCCGTTTTTGTGTGAAAAAGATCATTTGAATGTCAACCTTAACTAAATCGGAGTCAACGTCCAACCTAACATTGTGACAGACATCCCAACAATGCGTCAATTAATTTAGTTAATTGGTTGGACCCGACCACTGCGGTCACGCAAGATCGCGCTGGAATCAAGCCGCTCTTAATGACGATCGTTAGGAGGCCTATGTCTAACAGTGGACGTCCTATGGCTTATGGATGGATGGATGACAAACCACTGTGGTTGGCTCTAACCATGTCAGAATATGTAAGTACTTATGAGGAATTTAACTGATCAGTGCAAATGGCCGCGTGTGCCCAGGTTAAGGTTAAAAAAAGCGGCCAAGTGCAAGTCAAACTCGCGGACGAAAGGTTCCGTACCGTATTGAAGCCCCCTTAGCCCATTTAGCGTCTGCCTGTTGCAGTTAATATCGAGCCACAAACGACAGAAAAATAACGTTTTGTTGTATGGAAGTCCCCCTTAAATATTTATTTTATTCCATTTTTAGTATTAAAATTTGTTGTTAGCGGCAACATACATCACATGTGAATATTTTAACTGAAAGACAGACGGACGGACAACGGAGTCTTAGTAATAGGGTCCCGTTTTTACCCTTTGGGTACAAAACCTAAAAAACGAGAGTATTCACCAGTTCACCGGTTCACCACTACTAGTAGCGACATCTGACATTATTTTGTTTAATGTCCGAAATATGAGGAACAAAAATATTGCAGTTACAATGATTTGAACTCGGCGCTGCTTGAACTTGACCATGGCCATGATGCGAGCCATGTGTCGACTCGCCCATTTGACCTTAGTTTTTACTATTCGTTGGTTCGATACATAAATTAATGCGTAATTAAACGTATGTATAATAATTTATACATATTTTTCTTATTTATTGCGAGCGGTCTGCGCTATGTGTCATCATCATTATCAGCTGTAGGACGTCCACTGCAGGACATAAGCCTCCCTTATGGATTTCCAGTAACCGCGGTTGGAAGCGGCCTGCATCCAGCGCGTCTCTGCGGTCTTAATAAAATCTTCGGTCCATCCTGGTTCGGTCCTACGCTGCGCTGGGCGGTGCGTGGTCTCCATTCGTGAACTTTACTGCCCCATCGGTCATCAGTTCGCCAAGCTTTGTGCCGTGCCCATTGCCATTTCAACTTTCTAATCCGCTGGGCTATGTCGGCATCTTTGGTTCGTCTGCTAATCTCCTCATTCCTGATTCGATCTCGCAGCGAGACTCCGAGCATAGCCCTCTCCATAGCGCGTTGGGCTACTTTGAGCTTATTTATAAGGCCCACAGTAAAAGAACCACGTTTCAGTTCCATATGTCATCACTGGCAACACACAATGTCAATGGTGCTATGTGTCAATGCTTGATCATAAACGCGAAAGTTTGTATATATGTATGGATTTTTGCTCAGAGCAAATAAAAAAATCAAGAGAGAACGTCGTTGAACAGTCAAGTGAAGCCGGTTTTTTATACATGTGTGAGTGCGTCACTGCTGCGCCGCCATAGTTTGACTGACAAGCCAAGGCGTAGTTTCCTTGTACGTTGATATGTGTGTGATTGTCTTTACATGGCGAGGCGTAGTTTTGGTCGGCGTCACTTGTTTGTTCACCACATTCTCTCTTGATTTTTTTATTTGCTCTGAGGGATTTTCGTTACTCATTCACGCACAAACAGATGAACTGATTTAGCTGAAATTCGGTATGTAGGTAGATCTTGGATTAACACATAGGCTACTTTTTATTTCGGGCTAGCGCAGGTAGCAAGTATTAAATAATTATAAAGTTACTAATTTTTACCCGCGGCTTCGCCCGCATACGTAATATATCATTATAATTTATAGCTTATGTATTATTCTGATATATAAGCTAAATTAATGCAAAGTTTCATCTCAATCCGTTTAGTAGTTTTTGCGTGAAAGAGTAACAAACATCCATCCATCCATCCACACAAACTCACAAAACTTTCGCGTTTAAAATATTAGTAGGAGTAGTAGATTTGTGGTTATTAAAAAGCTTTTTTAAAATAAAACTAGTGGTCGTCCGAACAGTCGACCTCGCGACACAATTCTTTAAGTGAATCTTCATAAGCCTATATCTTGACTTGCTATTGACTGATTTCTTTCATATTCGCGAATATTGTTAGGATTAAGATACTAAGCGATCTTGCTAAATATTATTGAAATATGCTGATAAATAGCGCGACAGTAAATTTCCCCCCTTTCAAGGGTCACCTTAGAACCCATTATTGAAATATTGTTTTTGATAATCAACCAACTAATGAAATGATAAAAATTGTTTCAATTATCATCAATATAACCATCTACGGAAGTCTATTAGCCCATTGATATGTTACATGAGCTTTACATTTTTTAGAGGACGTAATTTTATATTTGGGACATGTGTAAGAGGTCATTCTTTAAAATCGATTAAAATCTCCTTACAATGTAACTGTGCAATGTAAAAAGGTTTTATTCGATTTCTCACTTTCCTCACTTTTTTGCTTTTTGCGAAAAGCGATTTGCTAAAAATGATGTCTTAATAAAAATTATAGTAACCATATACATGTGTGAGTTGGCACCTAATTTCAAACTAGGTTCAAACTTGACTTTAGATTTTTAATGTCAGTTAAGTTCATTGTCGTTTGTACCTTGTCCAGGTTAACGGTCTAATGGTAGTGACTCTGCAAGAGCAAGTTATATTAACTAGTATTTTTCCGAATACACTTCGCGAGCTAGCGACATTAAATTGTTAATATTTACGAGTTACAAATCTTTTGTCAAAAATTCACAATTTGCACATGGAAAAATATTACAATTGATGTAAGATTCAATTTTGCACCACATTTGCTGGACTCAATTTCATAAGCCTATATCTCGCTAATAAAGGGAGATCTACCAATCTCTCTGAAACGAAAACTCATCGACATGTGTATCCTGCCAATCCTAACATACGGTGCACAAACGTGGTCGCTCACCAATGTTCAGAAGTCTCGCCTTCAGGTTTACCAAAGAGCAATAGAACGCAGTATACTTGGTATTAAAAGAGTAGATCGCGTCCGAAACACCACACTGCATTCCCTGACAGGCGTAAGCGACGTTAGACTAAAATCTGCAAAGCTTAAATGGGAGTGGGCGGGACACATGTGGGTTCCTCTGTCCAGTCGACCCCGAGGCCGTCCTCCAACACGATGGCACGACGAAATCGAGACGTTTAAAAAGGATTGGACGTAGGTAGTACAGAACAGAAAGGAATCGAAGGAATTGGAGGAGACCTTTGCCCAGCAGTGGGACAGTACAGGTTAAATAGAAAAAAAAATATCTCGACTCGTTCTTGACCGATTTTTTGGTTGATTGATTGGTTTATACTCGCAAACCTTATTATTAGGTTACTAGGATCTGGCCAAATATTATCAAAACTGGTTGATACATAGCGCGAATATCGAATTTCTTCTACGGACGTATGCAAGTTGCCTCACGATGTTTTCCTTCACTGAAAAGTGTGAAATTGCGTACATAAATTCCGCGAGTAAATACGTGCCGTTTTTGTGTGAAAAAGATCATTTGAATGTCAACCTTAACTAAATCGGAGTCAACGTCCAACCTAACATTGTGACAGACATCCCAACAATGCGTCAATTAATTTAGTTAATTGGTTGGACCCGACCACTGCGGTCACGCAAGATCGCGCTGGAATCAAGCCGCTCTTAATGACGATCGTTAGGAGGCCTATGTCTAACAGTGGACGTCCTATGGCTTATGGATGGATGGATGACAAACCACTGTGGTTGGCTCTAACCATGTCAGAATATGTAAGTACTTATGAGGAATTTAACTGATCAGTGCAAATGGCCGCGTGTGCCCAGGTTAAGGTTAAAAAAAGCGGCCAAGTGCAAGTCAAACTCGCGGACGAAAGGTTCCGTACCGTATTGAAGCCCCCTTAGCCCATTTAGCGTCTGCCTGTTGCAGTTAATATCGAGCCACAAACGACAGAAAAATAACGTTTTGTTGTATGGAAGTCCCCCTTAAATATTTATTTTATTCCATTTTTAGTATTAAAATTTGTTGTTAGCGGCAACATACATCACATGTGAATATTTTAACTGAAAGACAGACGGACGGACAACGGAGTCTTAGTAATAGGGTCCCGTTTTTACCCTTTGGGTACAAAACCTAAAAAACGAGAGTATTCACCAGTTCACCGGTTCACCACTACTAGTAGCGACATCTGACATTATTTTGTTTAATGTCCGAAATATGAGGAACAAAAATATTGCAGTTACAATGATTTGAACTCGGCGCTGCTTGAACTTGACCATGGCCATGATGCGAGCCATGTGTCGACTCGCCCATTTGACCTTAGTTTTTACTATTCGTTGGTTCGATACATAAATTAATGCGTAATTAAACGTATGTATAATAATTTATACATATTTTTCTTATTTATTGCGAGCGGTCTGCGCTATGTGTCATCATCATTATCAGCTGTAGGACGTCCACTGCAGGACATAAGCCTCCCTTATGGATTTCCAGTAACCGCGGTTGGAAGCGGCCTGCATCCAGCGCGTCTCTGCGGTCTTAATAAAATCTTCGGTCCATCCTGGTTCGGTCCTACGCTGCGCTGGGCGGTGCGTGGTCTCCATTCGTGAACTTTACTGCCCCATCGGTCATCAGTTCGCCAAGCTTTGTGCCGTGCCCATTGCCATTTCAACTTTCTAATCCGCTGGGCTATGTCGGCATCTTTGGTTCGTCTGCTAATCTCCTCATTCCTGATTCGATCTCGCAGCGAGACTCCGAGCATAGCCCTCTCCATAGCGCGTTGGGCTACTTTGAGCTTATTTATAAGGCCCACAGTAAAAGAACCACGTTTCAGTTCCATATGTCATCACTGGCAACACACAATGTCAATGGTGCTATGTGTCAATGCTTGATCATAAACGCGAAAGTTTGTATATATGTATGGATTTTTGCTCAGAGCAAATAAAAAAATCAAGAGAGAACGTCGTTGAACAGTCAAGTGAAGCCGGTTTTTTATACATGTGTGAGTGCGTCACTGCTGCGCCGCCATAGTTTGACTGACAAGCCAAGGCGTAGTTTCCTTGTACGTTGATATGTGTGTGATTGTCTTTACACGGCGAGGCGTAGTTTTGGTCGGCGTCACTTGTTTGTTCACCACATTCTCTCTTGATTTTTTTATTTGCTCTGAGGGATTTTCGTTACTCATTCACGCACAAACAGATGAACTGATTTAGCTGAAATTCGGTATGTAGGTAGATCTTGGATTAACACATAGGCTACTTTTTATTTCGGGCTAGCGCAGGTAGCAAGTATTAAATAATTATAAAGTTACTAATTTTTACCCGCGGCTTCGCCCGCATACGTAATATATCATTATAATTTATAGCTTATGTATTATTCTGATATATAAGCTAAATTAATGCAAAGTTTCATCTCAATCCGTTTAGTAGTTTTTGCGTGAAAGAGTAACAAACATCCATCCATCCATCCACACAAACTCACAAAACTTTCGCGTTTAAAATATTAGTAGGAGTAGTAGATTTGTGGTTATTAAAAAGCTTTTTTAAAATAAAACTAGTGGTCGTCCGAACAGTCGACCTCGCGACACAATTCTTTAAGTGAATCTTCATAAGCCTATATCTTGACTTGCTATTGACTGATTTCTTTCATATTCGCGAATATTGTTAGGATTAAGATACTAAGCGATCTTGCTAAATATTATTGAAATATGCTGATAAATAGCGCGACAGTAAATTTCCCCCCTTTCAAGGGTCACCTTAGAACCCATTATTGAAATATTGTTTTTGATAATCAACCAACTAATGAAATGATAAAAATTGTTTCAAT
This sequence comes from Hypomecis punctinalis, assembly GCA_949316475.1. Classification (NCBI taxonomy): domain Eukaryota; kingdom Metazoa; phylum Arthropoda; class Insecta; order Lepidoptera; family Geometridae; genus Hypomecis; species Hypomecis punctinalis. The sequence continues at coordinate 20,227,756 of OX438795.1, read as the reverse complement.
TATCATCAATATAACCATCTACGGAAGTCTATTAGCCCATTGATATGTTACATGAGCTTTACATTTTTTAGAGGACGTAATTTTATATTTGGGACATGTGTAAGAGGTCATTCTTTAAAATCGATTAAAATCTCCTTACAATGTAACTGTGCAATGTAAAAAGGTTTTATTCGATTTCTCACTTTCCTCACTTTTTTGCTTTTTGCGAAAAGCGATTTGCTAAAAATGATGTCTTAATAAAAATTTTGTAGGACACATAGTTTTGGAAATATCGCGAAAAAGGTGTTTGCACCCCCTTTTTCCAAGATGGCGGCCGGGGTCAAGGGCGGCAATCCCACAAACTTGGGGTTAAGCTTCTATTGACCCCCACATATGTCCCAAAAATAAAATTGCGTCCTTAAACAAATGCAATATTAGGTCCTTAAATTGTAACATTTCAATGTTATCATAAGCGTGTCTCGACACGCACTTGACTACTTATTATTAATAATAAGTAAATAAATAAGTTGTCACGTCATAAAGCTGAGGCAATCGACATAGAGGGTCTACATTTTTCCGTCACAATACTTTAGTCCGTTACAAGGTTTAGGTATAGTTATTAACTGCGTCATTTTAAACAATAAAAAAATTATCTATCTAATCGACAAATATAATTTATACATATTTTTAACCAGGACATTCATCTAAAGTGACTATAAACCGGACAAATTAGTGTTGATAAAAACTCAAGTCGTTTTGTCTTCATTTCGAGACTCGAGTTAATTCGAAAAAAAAATCGAGCAAAATAAAAACTAGTAGTGATTTAGGCGCAAATAATCTATTCGAAAATATCCCTCTGAAAACTGACCATTTACTGAATCAAAAATATCCCCCTGAAAACTGAACATTTACTGAATCAAAAATATCCCCCTGAAAACTGACCATTTCTTGAATCAAAAATATCCCCCTGAAAACTGACCATTTACTGAATCAAAAATATCCCCCTGAAAACTGACCATTTACTGAATCAAAAATATCCCCCTGAAAACTGACCATTTACTGAATCAAAAATATCCCCCTGAAAACTGACCATTTACTGAATCAAAAATATCCCCCCTGAAAACTGACCATTTACTGAATCAAAAATATCCCCCTGAATACTGACCATTTACTGAATCAAAATGCTAGTTATAACGTCAAACTACTGCTATGGTTTTATAGGACTCGAGTAATAAATAATTTTAGAAAGACTCAGTCTTCGAGTTTTTTTTTTTGGCTGGGCTCAAGTCTTTTTACAAAATTCTGAAGGACTTCAGCTCTATTTATAAAACTCGAGTCTTCAAAAATAGCTCAAGTTTTACTAAATAAGACTCCAAAACTCGAGTTTCTTACAACACTAGGCCAGATATTAGTCAAGATGTTGTGTAAATGGTTCCGTACATTAACTACTACTACTTAAGCACTAGTTACTTTAATTACGGCTTTTGAAACTTACGTGGGCGGCTGTAGTTGGTACTGTACTGTACCAGACTTTTTAATAGTCCACTGCAGGACGTAGGTCTACGATTTTTAATGAGTCAACCCTAAAATTGCGAAAAATTTGCTGCTGTGTAAGTCTATGAACTTTTGTATAGCGTAACTGATTAAAAAATATTTTTTCTAATTTTTAGTTGCTCCCATATTAAATTTGGTCATATGGACGAGTAATATATCCATCTTCTAGAAAAACAGCCGGTATTATTTGAATTAAGTTACAGTCTATAGACGTGGTGGCATCGACTTGGCATTTTTTCGCATTCCATATTGATGCGTGGTGGTCTAGTGGTAGTGACACCCGCCTTATAATAGTCAGGTCGTGGGTTTAAATCCCAGTTTCGTACCAATTTGGAATTCATGAACGGAATTTCCGACTTCTGGCTTTTCGGTGTGGGAAAACATCGTGAAAAAACCTGTATACGTTCTTGAAAGAAATTCGATAGCGTATGAGAATCTACAGGGTAGAGCACGAGGCGCAAAACAATGTATTTATTTTTGGCACGGAACTCTAAAAAGGGCAAAAAGTTAATCATGTTTATAGACAGGTTCACGTGCTTTGTAATTTATATTCAAAGTGAGTTTGTTGTTATTTCTATATTTTGAATATTCTAATGAAGACACGTGAGTTTCTCGTAATTCGTGTTATTTTGTTTTATTAATGTTAGCGGAAATGTCTAGATTAAGGTATTGTATACAATATCTAGTCATTCTATAGACGTCTTATTTTTTATTGACCAAAACGAACAAAATGAGAGATGTCTTCGTTTTAATCGACGATTATTATTTGGCCAGTCTAGATGTTGAGAGAGAAAGGAAACTCTACAAGTCTCATTTTTCATAGAATCTTGACGAAACTTGGTATACAATCTCAATAATTATATTAAAGATTTTCATTTGTCGTCGATATTTTTTGATTTCACTACGAAGGATGTTCATGCTATTTACCAGCCGATTTTGATAACATTTAAAAATTATAAAACAAATAATAATAAGATCTTTGAAGATTTAAGAGTATGAAATCGGTCAAAAGCGAGTCGATATAGAGGCTTATGAAGTTTAAGTTAGGTATAATGATGTGCCGCGAGGTCTACTGTTCGGAGACCTACTACCTACCTACTTTCATAGAGTGTCAAGATTTATAATATTGAACTATAATTTAATATCAGAAATCTGAAACATCTCAAATCTTATGTTACTCCTCAAACATTTTGCTCAAAGGCAATGTACATTGTACATATTAACAATAATAGTGCTGCTCACTGAGGGTCACGGGATGCGATAAAATATACCTAAAGAGTGGATTTTTTTATTCGGTAAGACGGACTTTTATGAAATGTTTAAAAAAATTGTATATATCTTTTTCAGGCCATGGAAAAATCCTAAAAACATACCAAATAACCATAATATGTTTAATCCGAAGTAAAACTGATGTGATACCTAATTAGCCGTAGCGGTCTAGTGGTAGTGACACTCTCTTTGTCATCGTGAGGTCGTTGGTTCAAATCCTGGTCCCACTCGCTTTTCAGTGAAAGAAAACATCGTGAGGCAACTTGCGTACGTCCTTAGAAGAAATTTGATGGATGTGAATCTTCGAGCAAATATCTATAGAGTCACAATTGTGCAAAAAAAGTGTCCGAGTTGAGTCAAAACCCTGCCCAAGCTACGTAGTGGGCAGGCTTTTTAGTCGTAGGGCGATTGCTAGACGACCACAACGCCATACTATGACAAAGTGCTCGGTTACAAGCACTAATTAAGTGACATAACGTCGATAATCGAGAAAATGGGTCATTGTGAATTATTTAATGTAAATATCTTAGTCGGTATGTATGACAGCACTTGGTCATTTTTTGACTACTTTCTTCATTTAGGGACTGTGGCTCTGTAGATATTTTTTCGTACACTTTTTTTTGCACGATTATGACTCTATAGATATTTATTTGCTCGAAGGTAGTATAATATAGAAATGGATCTATTTATCTAATAATTAATTAATTATTCATTATACTAGGTATGTAAGACATATTATTACGGTGAATTGTACACCGGTTTGCATGCTAACTAATAGCTGATGTAAAGGACCTTATTACCTATACCTACTACTATATTGAAGACCACAATGTAAATTGTTCGACCTACTTCGCAAGAAATAAATTAATTACAATGATTATATTTATTATGGATAGGTACATTGTGCAAATATCGTAGGGCAGTTTGAAAACTGCTTCGAAACGATTTTGCCGAATATTTGTGTATTACGTAGGTCTCTAATAGGTCATAAACTATTTCTATTTTATACTTATAGGTGATGAGGATGGCAATATATTTTCCATCCCCTCATCTCGGAACGAGTGTTTTTGCTCTTCGAAATCTGAGTGCAAAAGCTGTTTTTATCCGCTAGATTCTAGCGGCTAGAAGGTGAAATAAAACTGAATTTAGAACAAAAAAAATTATTATACAACCTTTTTTAATTTGTTCAAAACTCATACACGGGACCTTCTTGCTGTATTTTTTTTATTTGCTTTGCGCGCGCCATTTTCTTATCATGGATGTCGTGTTGTTAAAAGTTTTAATAATAAGAAACTTGTTTTCACAAGTGAAAGACCTAAAATGAGTGATTCTAGCGACGAGGAAGTTTATTTGATGCCAACAGAATTGATTGAAACTGTTTGTCCCTTTAAGAAGTATTTGAAACAGTGCGGTATGTAGACGACTTTAGTCATTTCCTCGCTGAGGTGGGATGCAAAGTTACGTGTTGCACTCGAGTGCAAAGATTTTTTAACTTGTCCTCTTTTGATTCCCTCGCTAACGCTTCTAATTGTTGAATTTTTAGAATCCTTCGCTTGCTCGGCCATCAAAATTGAGCACGCGGTTAAAAATCAACTTTGCACTCATAACAAATAACTATTTTATGCCCAAAAAGCGTTTGCCGGATCGGCTAGTAAATTATATTATTATTCAAATAAGGTATTCTGAGTAACAACATTAAATGACAATGCCTCTTAAAAATATTCTTGGAATAACTAAATCTAGTTAAATCTTGTAATTTATTTGTACATCTTTTTTTTTTGCAAGAAACTTTTAGTTTAATTTAATACTCGTACCATAGCGGATAATATAAATGAGACAAAATCGACAGCTGAACATAGGTCTTCTCCGTACAAATTGTTTAGATTTTATTAGCAACAGTTTGCACTTAGTAAAATCCTACATTCTTGGCCATATTAACTGTCCATGTCCATGTAACAAATCCTCGCGACACGCACACATGTGCACGATGTGCCTACTTGCATCTTATCAGCACCTATCTATTTATACTTCAGGCATACGTCTTCGCATAACTATTTGGGTGGGTAATGGCTCGCATGCTAATACTTTCCACTATTTTTTATATACGTTAGAGATGTTAATAGAATTTAACGAGGGTATCAATCTGTAAGTTTTATTTTGCCAGTAGGTAAACACGATTTGATTTTTGGGCATTGTAATCTTTTATCTAAGTATAGGTCAGTTGATTGTAAGTTTTTATCGTAATGTTTTAATATATTAATAAAATAAAGTTAGAATTAAACTAGGTATTGTAAAAGGGTACAACATACTGATAGATTATTTTTAAGTAAGTACTATAATTAATTTTTAACTGATTTTTATATCCAGTAGGTACACATATTTTCATCTATGTATATTTTTTTTTTCTTCTCATACGCATTGTTCTTTTTTTTTGCACTCTGTTTGTATAAATATTAATTATCAAAGCCGATTTAAGTTGTTTAGTGTAATTTATAAAATTTATATTGCTGTTATATATATTCGAAACTTTAAGTACGTATTTAGTGGTTGAACCGGCTTGTTTTTTCTTTCCTTTATGTATCTTATTTTAGGAATAGGCCTGTTATTGGCTATATATACTTATCTGTATAATTAAGTTTAATGTAATTTTTTGTGCTGTTGGCCTGTAAATAAATAAATAAATAAATAAATGTTGTGGGTGGACATCCTACGCTGTTCTTGCCAGTAGGTACCTACGATTCTACGATGTAGGACTATGTCACCCCATTGGGCATCAGTTCCGTGAGCTATGTGCCCAACCCACTGCTTACAGTAAGTCGGTAGGTTTAACAGTAACAAAGAAAGATATTCGTCTATAATTTCAATGTAGTGATGGCCGGAATAACTTTGAACATAAATACAATCCAAAAAACCTCATAAAATGAATTTATATGTAAATACTTGTATCGCACATAGTTAAGGTTTTTAGAAGCATCGCGTTATAAAATATGCATTGGTAAGTACTTATGTATCTCAGTTGCATCCATAAAATTAGTTACCTATGCGTTATTACCTACCTAGGAGCAAAGTTAATCCAGCGTATAAATTTCAAGAAGAAAATGCCTTGTTAAAATTCATGAGCTTGAAATGCAATTGTTAGTGGTCTCTTGACGCTAGAGCTACTCGATATTACACATAATTTTAATAACTCTTGCAAGAAACACTGTTTGTACAGAATGACACTACGTTTTAGTCATAGAGCGCTCTCTGATGGACATAGGCTTCCCCTATAGATAAACAATAAAACAGATTGGAAGTAGCTTGCATTCTCGTAGTCTTAATGGTCTTATCCATCCATATAGTAATCCAGATGTTTTACGCTGCGCTTGCCGGTACGTGGTCTTCACTCGAGAGCTCAGCTATCAGTGCAACGAGTATTGGGCCTTGTTAACTGCCGATTCAAAATAATGCTGGTATTTTAGGTAACATTGGTTCTTCTACAAATATCATCACATGTTATTAGATCTCGCTGAGAAACTCCGAGCGTAGCCATCTTCATAGCTATTATAGTAACTTTAATTAAACATAGTCGTTCCGTACTCATACATTTTAATGCACTTGCGTACACTTTAGAAACACACTATCATTAAAGTGTGGTACCCCTAATTTCCATACTCTAAACCGAAGTGTCGGCGACGCAGCAACTTACCAAGTGTGAAATTAATATAAGACATGGTTCCAAACTTAGAAGTGTTGCCAGAGTAGCATGATAAAAAACTGTACAAAGTTTTACAATTTTATCACAGTCGAAACTCATACAGAGTGTTTCTTTTAGACGATAATGATATCTCAGAATAGGAATCTCCGTACTTACCTATTTTATGATATATATCCATCCATCAGCCATAAGCAGTCCACTGCTGGACATAGGCCTCCCCTATGGATCTCCAATAAGACCGGTTGGAAGCGGCTTGCATCCAGCTCGATCCTGCGGTCTTCATGAGGTCATCCGTCCACCTTGTGGGTGGACGACCTACGCTGCGCTTGCCGATACGTGTTCTCCACTCGAGAACTTTTCAACTCCATTGGTCATCAGTCCTCCGCACTATGTGCCCTGCCCATTGCCATTTCAACTTGCCGATCGGTTGGGCTAAATCGGTAACTTTGGTTCTTCTACGGATCTCCTCATTTCTGATTCGATCTCGCAGAGAGACTCCGAACATAGCCCTCTCCATAGCTCGTTGGGCTACTTGGAGCTTACTAATAAGGCCCATAGTAAGAGACCACGTTTCTGTGCCATAAGTCATCAGTGGCAACACACACTGGTCGAAAACTTTCGACTTGAGGCACTGAGGTATGTCGGACGAGAAGACGCTACGCAATTTTCCGAACGCTGCCCAGCCGAGTTGGATTCGGCGATTGGCCTCTTTCTTGAAGTTGGACCTACCTAACTGGACTACTTGTCCTAGGTAGACGTACGAGTCAACGGACTTCAAGAACCGAGTTCCCAACAGAAATCGGGGTGGGTACAACATGGGAATTACACATGACTTTCGTCTTGTCCATGTTCATCTTAAGATGAGCCTCAATCGGGTTTCTCAACAGGTGGGTGTTGAGAAACCCGATTGAGGCCTTCGAGCATCGTGCTGAGCTCTTCCATCGATTTTGCCATGACTACTAAATCGTCGGCAAACTGAAAGTGAGTGAGGTATTCGCCATTGATATTGATGCCGAATCCTTTCCATTCCAGGAGCTTGAAAGCGTTCTCCAAAGTAGCCGTAAACAGTTTCGGAGAAATTACGTCTCCCTGTCTTACGCCTCTTTTTAACGGGATCGCTTTGGAGCTCTCTCTTCCTATACTCGGACCGACATAGTGGCGTTATCATACAAGCACTTCAACACTTCGATGTATCGATAGTCAATACGGCATCGTTGGAGAGACTCGAGCACAGCCACCTCTCGACCTAATCAAAGGCTTTTTCATAGTCCACAAACGCTAAGCAAAGTGGCAAATTATACTCTTCGGTCATCTGTATAACCTGACGCAGCGTATGAATGTGGTCCATGTGGTCCAATGTCTTTTCGGAAACCGGCTTTTTCGGAAGGCTGGAACTCATCAAGCCTGCGCTCGAGACGGTTGGTAATTACCCTTGAAAACAGCTTATAAACATGGCTCATAAGTGAGATGGAGTCAATAAAATGTTGTCACCTTTCTTGGAAAACAACAGCACCACGCTTCTATACCATGCTTCTGGTGTGATGCCTCGAGGACGACGGTGTTGAAAAGCTTCTGGAGGACTTTTAGTACCGGTGTTCCACCCGCTCTCAGCAGCTCTGATGTGATACCGTCATCACCCGGCGCCTTGTTGTTCTTAAGCTGATTCAGGGCCATTCTAATCTCGTACAGGCTGATGTCCGGGATATCTTCGGTGAAGTTTGTGATATCATTGTGGCCAATTATGAAAGTGCCATCATACATTTTAATAGCAATAATTTAGAATATTATTCTCTCTTTCAAATATATCTAGTGAAAAAGAACAGCAATATTCTAAATTGCTATTTTTAGGTTGGCGCTTTCATAATTGGCCACAATGTGCTCATGAATTATAGCCAACTTTTACTATGTAACGAATATTGAAATTGTGAAATAAAAATCACCTATTTCATTTTATCGACAGTCGATTTGTCGACTAGTTTTAGTTAAAAAAATAAAAAATGTACCATAAACAAAATATCTGTTGTTTTGGTTTTCTGTCAGTAGTACAATTGATAAGTTTCATTGATGGTACTACCCACGTATGTGTATACTTCGCTAGTACCATTATGGAACTAGCAACTTGTTTTTACCGTTCGTTTGAAGCTAGATACATGTACAATTAGTTGCGTAACTGTTGACTGCCTAATATACACTTTTTAACTATGCACCTATAGATGTATCGAAACACACAAGTTTTTTTTAGGTAGATACTTTTCAAGTCCGTAGATCTACCAGTAGAACTGCAACGCCGGTAACACTGAGGAACTACTTCGTCAGCGTTATTGAACGGCGACAACCGAGAGAGTTAACAATAACTGGAGCGCTGAGCGATCAAAGAAGCCGTTGTAAACTGTAAGCACACAGAACAAGTTTAGTGAACACCTATTCGTCTAAGACGACAAACATGCTTCGTAAAACTCATACTTCCTCCGAACAGTAGACCTCGCGGTATATCTCTTTAATTGAATCTTTATCTTGACCGATTTGGTTCATACTCGCAAATATTTTTAGAATTTAGATACTAAACAATCTCGCCAAATATTATCGAAATTGGCTGATAAATACAACCTAACCTTCTTTTCTGAGGGAAATACAATCAATCAAAAATCGCCGAATAAAGTACAAAAGTTACAACTTTTACTATGGAACAACCCGGAATTTTAGAAAAAGAAAATAATGTCCCATGAATTCACATCCTGAATCCATATGAAACGGCCGATATTGTTTCACCTCCCTGTACGACATGACGTGCACATTCTCCTTGATCTAATAGTGTCCTCCGTGGTCTGCTCCTTCCTCTTTCCTTCTACCATACTTTCCTATGGTTTTCATTAGATTGTATTGTCGTACAAGGTGGCGGTCGTGCGAGCTATGAAGAAGGACTTGGAGTCTCTCTGTGGGATCGAATCAGAAATGAAGAGATCCGTAGAAGAACCAAAGTTACCGACATAGCCCGGCGGATTGGCAAGTTAAAATGGCAGTAGCAGGGCACATACACAGAACTGATGACCGGTCTGGGTCGAAAAGTTGTCAAGTGGAGACCACGTACTAGCAAGCAGCATATGACGTCCACTGCGAGGTAGACCCACAACCTCATTAAGACTGCAGGACCGGGCTGGATGCAAGCCACTTCCAACAGCTCTAATTGGAGATCCATAGGGCAGGCTTTTTTCCAGTAGTGGACTTGCTACGTCTGATGGATGGATAGGTAGACAAAGTGGCCTAACCTCTTTCCTGCTCTATCGTTGTCATAATTCTTACTATTAATTAAAAGTTACAATTAGTCCGCCTCTTTTTTTCGATTATCTTCACCATAGCTTCAAAAATGCCAAGATCTTTACCAGCCAACCGGCTGTGAGGGTGCTGGCAGGGAATTCCTCCGGTCATCGCGGGTTAGATGCTTGCACAAATGCACACTTCGGAAATTCCCTGCGGGCATTGCCCCGCAGCACCCAGCCGCAATAACGCTCAGGCAGCGACAGCGGCGAAGACGGCGGGGTCCATCAGCGCTCAGAGCGGAACGGCGGCGTGCCATCATACGATAATTTTAGTACATTGGTTTCTTACCCCTCGTCGCTCTGCACCCCGCTACCGCTCATACAAGGTTTCCCTGGAGACTAAAACCTCTCCCTTGCATTAAAGAAGCAAATCCCACCCAGCTCCCTGAAACAGGAAGCATTCCGTATTTGAAAGAGGCCGGTTACCAAAGGCACTCAAACACACACCGACCCCGCCGGCGAGGTCGAGGACCCTCCTAATCTGTCAAAAGAACGGTTAGATTATTTCAAAATTGTCAACCAGCTCAACCCATTAGGACCACAGGGCACACCCTTTCTGGGATGCCCGGGCAAGTCTGATCTCCCCTGCCGGGTGACGGCCCAAGCCGAGATCCGTACTTTCTTAGGTGCCCTTGCGCTACTCACTCTATAACCTAATCTTAGGGCTCAGTCGCCTTCTGCGCTTGCCCATGAGCGGTAAGCTGTAGAGGCCAAAGAGGCCAACAGCTATAAATCATAATAAAGAATAAAAAAAAGATGAATTTATCAGTGAAATTAATAAATTGATTATGTATGAATTGGCATGGCTTAAATACGTAGCCTGTATTTCTTTGTTTATGCGCACATTGACCTACAAAGTATACGTTTTAGCTCAAAATTATTGGTTTTAAGAAACGCCTATTTAAAAACTAATACTCAAACTTTAGTACACGGAGCTATAAACAATTTGTTTGAAAAATACGCTAATTTCGGTAAAGTGGCAAAAGAAAAGTCTTTATTTAGGTACTTTCATCGAAGCTATAAACAATTTGTTTGGAAAACAACGCTAATGTTGGTATAGTGGCAAAAGAAAAGTCTTTATTTACTTCATGGTTTTATAGTTTAGTGGTAGTAACACCTACCCTGCAATCGTGAAGTCGTGTGTACAAATACTGATCCCGAACTAATGCGTTTCTTTGGTACTTATTAACGGAATTTCACACCACTGGCTTTTTGGTGAAGGAAAACATCGTGAGGCAACCTGTATACTTCCGTAAAACGAATTCAATGGCGTATATAAATCCACCAACCCGCACTGGGTCAACGTGGTTCATATGGCCCCTCCTGGGTAAGCCTAGGTCCTGCAGTTGACTCTTTAAAAAGCTGGTACAGGTACTTCACTACCTAAATAGTAGATTAATATCAAATATCTATTTTATATATTTTGAGATGAAATTCACAGTTAGATTCCCAAAACAATGGGTCAGTGACCTGAAATAAATGAATTTTATTTATATCATTATAAACGACCCGAAAATTATCCACTGTACTTAAAAAGGTTTAGCGGATTTTGATTGAGTTTTAATCAAAAAGCCAGGTAAAGCCCGGATATAAAATGTTATTTTTAGGGTTCCGTAGTTAAACGAGGAACTCTTATAACTTCGTTGTGTCCGTTCATCCAATTAAAACAAAGCCTTATAACTTCCACATTTATCAACCAAATTGCATGAAATTTTATATTATGATAGTATAATTATTATGTATAGATCTCAGCTCTTAATATTAAAAAAAACAAAACTGTGTATTTAAAGGGTAGCTCCCATACATGTAAATTAGAGATGAGGGAGTGATTTTTTTTTTCAGCCCACTGGGGCTCGTTGAGTAGGGTTTCGAACATAAATAAATAAATATTGAAGGACATCTCACACACGGTCTCTAACCCCAAACTAAGCAAAGCTTGTGATATGGCTGCTAGAAACTGATACACTACATATTTGAAATACATACTTAAATAGATAATACCTAAATAATACCCAGACACAGAGCAAATACATATGTTCATCTCATAAATGCTTGACCTTGCGTGGGGATCGGAACCCACACCTCTGTGATCCAGAAGTCAGGTTCACTAACCACCGAGCCACCGAAGCAGTCAGATTGTAAGGTTTCTTAAACGATTTTTTGTCACATGTACCATTAGTGAGATATAGGGCGATAAAGTAAGTGCAAGATAGAATGTCCAAACTTTCCGAGTTTATAGACCACATCAAAAACTTTCCTTGAAAAATATTTTTAATAACTTTTTCAGTTATAAAGTAAAATTGAAATTTTTAAACACGGATATAGCTCAGAGTTCATTGTCACCAGAAATATTATCCAGAATTTTTAAATCTATTAAACGTTTATTTTATAAACGTTTATTAAATATTATAATGTACATTTCATTAGCTAACATAACATCCGTACAAAGGTAGGTAGCTAAATCATCCAAGGTATAAAGTGAGTATCGACACGGTTTAAAACATTATATTTATTTTATGTTGCTTTCTAATAAAGCTCTAATAAATTTCAGAGGCAGCTTCCGATATGCTGCTACTAAATGTTGGAACAATATACCACCTCCCATAAATCCATCCAGATTCAAAATTGAGATCTCATTGTTATTGTGCGTTGTATTTGCGATTTTATGAACTGCATACCTACCTAAGAATATTTATTTTATTAATTTGTTTCTCTTAAGACTGGGAAACCTATCTATCCATTAAATTATATTGCTTTTACGTTTTTTTTTGGGCTCTTTCGTATGAAGATATTTAATAGTGTGATGTAGGATAATGTGTGTCGATGTTTTTAGTTTATGGAATACTGTCTTTGTTGTGTGATTTTATTTAACTGTGTGTATGTGTTTTCATGTGTATTTATATTCTAATACTCTGAATCTTTGTTAATGTTTAAATTTATATTTATGTTGTACGTGACGTCACCTACCGGTCTCAGCAGAATAGCAGCGCTGATTGTTCTCAATCAGCAATTCACGCTGAGTTGGGACCGGTTTTCGTGGCATACCGTGCTCACTTGCTGCTTAACCACTGTCACTCTTGTTTGTTGTTTATATTTGTTCATGTATGTCACGAAATAAACGGTTTCTTTCTTTCTTTCAAATAAATAATGTCGTAAAAAACATTGTCAACACAAATGTAAACGTTTGTATATCTATTATCCAGAATTTGTATATCTATATTACAAACCAAAGTGGTTTCTCAAGTCTCAACTTTGGTGGCACGTACTATACCTACGTTTTTCTAGTAATCAACCATCTAATGACATCGCCAAAGCTTATCATACGCGTGTCTCGACACGCACTTGACAACTCATTTTACATTAATGTTAGATTAATGTATAACCAATCACTTTGTTTTATATAAGCATTGCCATTCAGCTTAGCAATGCTGCCAGCATGCTGGGCACGCTGCCAACTGGCAACGAGCTTGAGCAGTAGTGTGGGTAATTTAAGCATTTAAAGTAGTATTGTATCTTATTGCAGTTAATAATTACATTCCTTATTATTAAATTAATAATATCATCCTTTGTTTTATAATCGTTATTTGATAAGAATGATGTTTATATTGTACATAACAGATCCCACGAATTAAACATAATTATACAAATTAGGTACATCCCGATGAGAATTATCACAAACCTAATTACCTATGTTTATAGGTATAAAAACATCCAAAAGGCAAATGGAGATACCTACGATAGCAGATGATGAATGTGTGAGTTTATAGGCAGATAAAAAACAAATTATATTATTAATTTTGTGTGAGAACATCGAACTGCAGTTATAATTATAAAATAAATGGTACCTACTGGTACTAATCTTACCTACAATGCATGTTGTGATGTGGAAGTACCTAGAACAATTTACAAGTATTATTAGATAAATAATTAATTACTAGATATTATTTTACTTGGGTGAATTAGACAGTTTTGAAATACATGAATAGACCAGAGACTCCCAATCTTTTTCAGCCCGGGACGCGCAAACAAGTATTTTTTAAGGCGTACTATTGTGGCCCGAAACTATCGCAATAAAAGGGGGGATCCCTCTGTGCTAACCTGTGTAGTTGGAACCTATTTTCACCAAGTATCAAAAGGTGGGGTCCCCTAGTAGAATCTCTGATCACCAACGCTGATGCACGTTTGAAAGTGTGTTTGTTGGTTTCTTTGTTTGTCATTTTTTCATGCACCGACAAAACAATGTATAGACTTGATTTTTAGCAAGGATATTGTTCGGAGATACTAAGAATAAAGTTCAGTCGAAGAGTGAAACTAAGTTACTTATTAACTCTGTTGTAAATTTACTCCTCTTTCTAAGGAAAAAAAGGTTCCTATAGGATAGTAAAAAAACAAAATATCACATGGGCTATGATCAAAAGATAGTACGTTGATAATGTAATCAAAATATTCTACGCATATAGGGTTTTTTTTTTTATTGTTCGGTTAATTCACTCAGTTTAACCGTTTAGCCATGTCAGATGCCTTCAGGCGGCCTAAAAACTTTGACATCAGGGCTAGCCACCCGGCCTATACGAACTTACTTACTCAGTTTATTGTTCGGGGGGGTAATTCACTCAGTTTTTTCGGGTGAGCCTTACACCTAGAGAACGCGTCCCCAGGTGGCGGATAGGGGAAAGCTCGACGCTACGTCGGATAAGAGGGAAATAAAATACCTCCCGCGGACCAAACAGGTCGGAGAAGGAAACTTCGTCAACAAACCCCTGCTGCGGGCTTCTCCGAGATATTTGGAGCAGAGGTCGCATGTAGTGCTGGGGGCTTAGGCTGGAGCACTCCAGAAGAGTTGACGGCGGAAGAACTCTTATAGGGTCAACAGTCTTAGCGTCAGGTGGCAACCGGCTGTAAAAACAAATCGCCAAAACAAACACTTCTCCTAGTATGAAAGCAAAAAGAGAACGATAACCGCTAAGGCATACCCCTCAAGCGACGGTCAGTTGAAATTAAATGCGAAAAATGTTAAGGCGTCCCTTGCAAGCGACGATACAAGACGCAGCGCAAATAACATGCGCATAGCTACATGGAACATTGGTTCAAAGAATACATCAATATACGAGTATGTTGTGTTCAAGAACTGAAATGGAAGGGGTCAAAGTCCAGGGACATTGGTAAAAACTATCAACTACTATATAAATATCATATACAACGTGTAACAGAACGGTTCAACAATACTTAAACCACGCATGCTCAGACATATTTAAAACTTACCCCATAAGGTCTCACAATCCTCAGTATGTTAGATTACGAGATAAACCAAGTTAAAGTTTTGCGTAAAACAACCTGATGTCAACCCTAAACTTATCAGCTGACGGTAATGACAAAGACTAATAAGTGTACAGACATATTTTATTTTTGCGTACAAAATCGTGGACGGACTTTTACACACAAACATTGTAAGTAGGTACGTGGTCATAGGTACAAGTTACAAGGTCATAGATTGATTTACCTAACTCATCTAAACTTCCTAGACTAGAACATGTTGTAAGTACTACCTGTTGCATAAAATGATTACATCGTCTATGTAGCAACCTTTCTGATGTAGCAGGACTGTAAAAAAAGATTCACAAAGATATTTTTTTGTCACTCATACATATTTGCATGTGTTAGTAGTCGTGTGACATCAGTCATTGGCCGCGATAGGTATTTTAAGTGGCGTAAAACCTGAGAATAGTTCTTAGCACTCGGCATATTCTACCAGCTCCAAATCCCTACCAAATACCTACATTACAAGATAAATTTATTAGTTGTTAGCTTAGCTTTAAAAAAACATCAAAATATTCTGGACACGACACGAAAATACCTAGATGTTATTTTAACTGTAAAAAGAGCGAGACGAAAGCCAAAGTAGGTAATATGAAAGTTCAGAATGTTTTATACCTAGCTTTTGCTAGGTTCTCTCCCAGATACATACATTAAAATTATTATTTAATGTCATTAAAAAAAGCCGTGATGGTCAAGAGGTAGTGACAGCCGCCTTACAATCGTGAGGTCGTGGGTTCAAATCCCCGGTCCCGTACCAATGAGTTCTTTGGAATTTATGTACGGAATTTCACACCTCTGGCTTTTCTGTGAAGGAAAACATCGTGAGGCAACCTGCATACGGCCGTAGTAGAAATTCGATGGCGTATGTGAATCCACCAACCCGCACTGGGCCAGCGTGGTGAATATGGCCCAATCACCCTTCGTGGGTAGGCATACGTCCTGCAGTGGACTATTTGAAAAAAGGCTGGTACAGTAAAATACTACATTCAAAATAGAAATCACGCGTAACAATAGTTTTCAAACCAAAGTTAGAGCATTTCAACTACGCATCTGTATTTTTATCTTTATGATCGGCGATAGTCCACGTGGACTGGCGGCGCTTGCACACACGAGCACACACGAGCCGACAAAGAGCATAAACAAACATCGCCAACAAATCACGAATCAGCGGCCACTATGGCGGCTCTTTAAGCAAAATTAGCTCCGCCCCCAAAAAATATGATATTTCACAATATGGGTTCCGTACAATATTTTGTTCTACTATTTTTTTATTATGGTGAAATGTTGTCTGAAGCTTTGTTATTTAGTTTCTACTACATCCATCCACCCATTTATCAGACATAGGACGTCCACTGCTGGACATAGGCCTCGCTAGCTCGCTCCGCTCGCGCTTTCTCGAAATGATTTCTTTTATTTTGCTTATTTAAAATGTCGAATCAAAACGATTCATTTGAAATAACGTAAAAAAATATGTTTACAATAGCTTCAGTCCACCCGAACTTTACGGTATCATCGGCTATCCATTCTTCGAACAATGTGCCCTGTCCACTGCTACTTTTTTCCATTCGAGAACTTTACGGTATCATCGGCCATCCATTCTTCGAACAATGTGCCCTGTCCACTGCTACTTTTTTCCATTCGAGAACTTTACGGTATCATCGGCCATCCATTCTTTGAACAATGTGCCCTGTCCACTGCTACTTTTTTCCATTCGAGAACTTTACGGTATCATCGGCCATCCATTCTTCCAACAATGTGCCCTGTCCACTGCTACTTTTTTCCATTCAAGAACTTTACGGTATCATCGGCCATCCATTCTTCGAACAATGTGCCCTGTCCACTGCCACTTTTTTCCATTCGAGAACTTTACGGTATCATCGGCCATCCATTCTTCGAACAATGTGCCCTGTCCATTGCTACTTTTTTCCATCCGAGAACTTTACGGTATCATCGGCCATCCATTCTTCGAACAATGTGCCCTGTCCACTGCTACTTTTTTCCATTCGAGAACTTTACGGTATCATCGGCCATCCATTCTTCCAACAATGTGCTCTGTCCACTGCTACTTTTTTCCATTCAAGAACTTTACGGTATCATCGGCCATCCATTCTTCGAACAATGTGCCCTATCCACAGCTACTTTTTTCCATTCGAGAACTTTACGGTATCATCGGCCATCCATTCTTCGAACAATGTGCCCTGTCCACTGCTACTTTTTTCCATTCGAGAACTTTACGGTATCATCGGCCATCTATCCATCCAACAGCCGAAAGACTCCACTGCGGGACATAGGCCTCCCTTTGGATTTCCAATAAGGCCAGTTGGAAGCGGCCTGTATCCAGCGCGTTCCTCCGATCTTTATTATATCGTTAGTCCACCTGGTCAGTGGACATCCTACGCTGCGCTTGCTGGTCCGTGGTCTCCATTCGAGAACTTTACGGCCCCATCGGCCATCCGTTCTTCGAACTATGTGCGCATCAAAAAAAAAAACTTTCACTAAAAACGAAATTCAAAATATGAACACTGAACCCTAAAATTTTGATTCCAATTTTAATAGGAATTTTTAAGTCAGTCGCCCTCTGACCTTGCGGAAATGAAGACGTCTATCAACTCTTTCTACCATCGCGATGTCTCGGAAGTCTAGGATACCTAATAATATTATGCATTGGTGATACAAATGGCAACTACGGTGCCGCGCACGAGCTGACATTTTGAAGAAGGCAGGCCGCTTTCTAATCTAACCGACGCGGGTGAGGCGGCGGCGGCGGCGCGGCGCACGAATTTGGCGTTCTTTTCTAACTTACGGACTTCTTAGACGGATGTGTACGTCTGCTCAGTACCAACTGGGAACTTTCACGAAGGATGACCCGGTGCTCGAGTTGGTTCAAATCTCGAGACGCGCAGTCTGCAGCATTTTGAAGATAGCCCAAGGACCAGCACGCATCGGGCAGATGCGGCGTTCCACATTAACCAGATGGAGGTCTGGAGGACATTTAATAGCGCCCGCGCATTATGCGCGCCGCGTCAGCGACCATCTGAACGTGCGGTTTCCAGGACGGTGAATAAGACCCAGGGGCGTGGTGTGCTGGCCACCAAGGTCTCCGGACTTAACGTGATTAGACTTTTTGTGGTGGTACATTAAAAATATTGTTTATTCTGTGCCGTGCGACTCCAGTCCAGGAGAGATGATCCCTCGTATCGTACACGGAATTTTGAGGTGGTGAACGTGAGAAAATCTATGGCTCGTCGTGCCTACGTACTCGGTTGTGCTGCGAGCGAGGAGGTCAGGATTTCGAGCCTTTCCTTCGACTTTTATTAAGTTTTTGTGGACGCCACTGTGTGTGTTAACTGTATAGGTAGGTACCTAGTTGTTATTTGTAGTAGGCAAATAAAAATAGTGAATTTAAAATATCTATCAATTTGTTTTTTTTTTCTATCACTTCTGAGTGCCCATAGGACCTAATTACCTAGGTAAATAATTTTATATGCCAAAGATAGGGTAAGTACCCACATGTACCTAGGCTGCGCCACACAAGTTGGCGGATATGAAGTCAACAGCTACAAGCTGCACAATATCCCATCCTGACAGAAGCTCACATAAAGCCGCACGTTGATTGGCTTTTAGCTAACTTCACATCGTCGGCCAACTTGTGTGGCGCGGCCTATAACATTTGTTTACTTTCAAGAGTGTCAAGAAACCTTACAATTAGGGTAAGTAAATAAGTATTTGTCAAAAATAGGATACCTAAATTGGTTATCTACTCTGAAAATTCCTAGGTACTTACATATTTAAGTTACGCATTAAAATAAAACATTACGTAGGTAATTATGGAACTAGATACCTACAAGTAGGCCACGAATTTTTAGCTGTTTTTAAACGTGAATTAGGTCTCGACTAGGTCTAGGGACTAAGTCTAAGAATCTGTAGGTAAGTAGCTTCCTTCAACAGCATTACGTAGCCTAACTAGCATTTCCTTGTAGATTTTGAACCTAAAACTAAAAAATAAGACGCCACGGCGCGTTCGCGTTCGTTTGTTGTTGGCGTGCGGCGCGGGCGACTTCATCAAACTTTTCGAGGCGAGGCCGCGCCCGGTCACCGACCTCACTACTTTAGGGTTGTCCAAAATAATTTGAAAAAAATATTTTTTAGTTTTGTATGGAAAAAATAAGATGACTTTTGAAGTCTAAAATTCATACAGGTGATTCGTGACTGGATATACATACATGCCGTTCAGTATTGTTGAACCGTTCTGTTACACGTTGTATATACATCATACGCCCAATTATTGTGTAGAAAAGGAAATTCAAAATAGAGTACAGATAGCCTGGCTGCCTGCAAGCCATGGTTGTCTAGAGGTAATGCAAGCCGTGGTGGTCTAGAGGTAATGACACCCGCCTTACAATCGTGAGGTCGTCGGTTCAAATCCCGGTCCCGTACCAATGAGTTCTTTGGGATTTATGTACGGAATTTCACACCACTAGCTTTTCGGTGAAGGAAAATATCGTGAGGCAACCTGCATATGTTCGGAGAAGAATTTCAATGGCGTATGTGAATCCATCAACCCGCACTGGGCCAGCGTGGTGGATATGACCCAATCACCCTTCGTGGGTAGGCCTACGTCCTGCAGTGGACTATTATAAGGCTGATACAGTATACAGTACAGCCTGGCTGAAGTGGAGGTCACTGTCTGGTATCCTATGCGACTCTCGTATGTAGAATAAAATCAAGGGCAATGTATACAAAAGGGCAGTAAGACCTATGGATCTGAGTGCTGGCCTATGAGAAAGTCTGATGAACAAATAGTCCATGTTACAGAAATGAAAATGTTACGCTGGGCAGAGGGAGTCTCTATAACAGATAAAATAAGAAATTAATATATCCGTGGCACTTTTAAAGTCGCCCAGATACAGGAAAAGCTCAGAGAAAACAGCCTGCGCTGGTACGGACATGTGATGAGAAGAGATGATGACCATGTGACCAAAAGAGTAATGAACCTCGAAGAGAGAAGAAAGGGCCGTGGACGTCCACCAATGACTTGGATTGACCGTTAACAATGACATGAAAATTACAAATACCAATGAACAGGCAACCCTCAACCGTGCGGAGTGGCGCAAAAATACTAGGAGGGCGGACCCCACATAAAATGGAAATACAGCCAGGAAGAAGCAGAAGAGGGTAATCCACTCAGTTACACTACACACTTCCATTCACATCCATAACAAATATGATTAGTTACAATAAAAATTTTAATTGGCTTTGTATTTTATTACTATTTTTCTTCGATTGTATTATTATGGCGATTTAGTTCCTACTGATATGCGGCGGAGGGTATTGCTATTCCATAATTAATTTTCGCAAAAAACAGCATAAACGACTTCAACCGTGTACAGAATTGGCAAATAGTACAATTGAAGCAATTTCACATTATTGTTGATTTATCAAAAATGGCTCAGCCGATTTCGATAGAATTTAAACGAGACCAACTTCGAAGTGTATTCTCTTTCCGATAAAAAAATAATTATTGAAATCGGACTACTACGTAAAAAGATATGCATCGAATTGAGTACCTCCTCCGCCTAGTCGGTCAAAAACAGAAGTTTGTTCCTAGCTTGCAAGGCAATGTTTCTCAACTTACTAAATAATGTGTATTTCATGACTAGTATTATTACTATTTATAAGAAACGTTTGTAAAGCCAATAAATTTCATTTTCACTTTCAGTTCTCTCTATTAGTTCTCTAACTTATAATAGAATTTAGAAGAATTAAACGAAATAAACCGAGATGGTCAACTCACGGCGCTCAACTACTTTCTTTCTACGTTGCGCACTTTGGGAACCTCTGGAATAGAGTATAAAATATCAATACAGACAAATATCAATGTAGAAATGGATTATTCAATACATCATTATGAGCAACATTTACTACACGCCTAACTTGGAATTCAGGAAAAAAATCACCTGCTTCTGACAAAACTGCAACTTGAAATCTGCAATAAACTTAAATAACACCGTTGGTACTTGGTAGGTATCTACTAGGGGTAAAATCATTTCCACAAAAAATTGCTTTCTTTGCTTGTATGGGTACTGAACTCACTTTTTTTTCACGCATAACTTTTTACGCTGTGGTCCGTTTAGTAATTATTTTTTTATTGGAAAGAATATACTTCGAAAGGACATGTCCACAAAATGTATGGAGGCTGGTATAATAATTATCAAAAATTCTAACCACAACACTCGTTACATTTCGAGAAAGTTCATATTTTTCCGAGTCTATTACAACAGTTAAAAACAAAAAAGACCCCTCCGATTTTTTTTAAATTAATTTTGAATTTATTAGAAAAATAAATATATTTCGCTCAATAGGTAGTTGATCTCTAGCAGCCCTGATTAAGTTATGTACCTCCAAATTGTTAAATAGAAGCATTTTTACCAATTAGACACACTTTTCAAGTAAATTTTTGTCACATTGTACCTACTAACTGGTCACACTGGTAGGTTATAATTTTTAATTATAGCAAATTAAGAGATGAATGTGGAAGAATCGGCTACGATTGCAAGTAAAATAACGGTAGAAGCACTTAATTATTGCTAAACTAAAAAATAATAACAAGCTTTATTGTTATTTTTCGTACAATTTATTTTTCGCATTTAAAAAAAATTGGAGGGGTGAAAAAATCTAAATTAAATATTTTTGGGAAGCCCATATAACAAGCTTTCAAATGATTTATATATATCATCTTGGTTCGATTTTTCTCTGAATAATATACCACTTGTGGACGTCACCTTTGTTCCATTAAAATTTTATTGAAATCAGCTGAGCCATTTTCTATAAATCAACAATAATGTTACATGAATTCGTGCGAAATAATCGCAAATCCTGTACACGGTTGAAGTCGGTCATGCTATTTTTCGCAAAAAATATTGTTTAAATTAACCTACAGAAATAACCTCACAACAAAATTAAAATGTAAAAAAGTTGACGATTTGTGCGTTATTTCTTCCTCAGAATAAGAGAAAGCTTGACAGTAAGTATTTCCCAAAAACAATTATTTTCTTGTTTGTCGTAGGCCTTACCTTTTCTAAATTATAATGACTGTCATTATTATCACAAGTGCTATTAAGTTGGTGAAATGAAGGTTCCATTTTCACGCAATTGTTAGATTATTTTGCAGGATTTTGTAGCTATATGATGCTTACAACACTTGTTTTATGAAGTTGCCAAGGAAAAAAATGTTATAATGGAGCTTAGTAGGTTTCAGTCGAGGTTGGTTGCCCTGATGACCCGGATGAATCCTGGTGTCAGAGTTTTTGAGCCTCATGAAAGATTCTGATTTGTTCAAAGTACCTATTTTAAGGATCGTTGACGTTTTAAGGTCTTGCATGGAATACTGCTCTCACCTTTGGGATGGCTCTGCCAAATAGGTACCAGTTGGAGGCTTGGAGTCCATTGAAAAGCGAGCCAAGAGGCAACGAAACCTTGACTGAGTCGAAGCTGCAAAGTCTCGAGCATCGACGTAGGGTGGCGTGTCTGTCAGCCTACTATCGGATACACTTCGGTGAGTGCACCCAGGAGTTGCACAATTTGGTCCCACCTGCCCCTTTCTTCTTCGTGCGGCTAGTCACACGCGACCAAAGCGCCACCCTTTCATGGTGGACATCCCACGCGTTAGAACCAAGCGTTTTGAGTCCACATTCCTCATACGAACTGGCAGAATGTGGAACGCTTTGCCTGAGTCTGTCTTTCCGTTAAAGTACAATGTAGGTGTCGTCAAATCTCGAGTAAATAGGTATCTTCTAGGTAAGCGTGCTACATCCTAGACCGCATATCTGCTAAACATCAGGCAGTGTGTAGTCAAACGCAAACCTATTTGAAATAATAAAAAAAAGTGTAATTTAAGCCATGGTAGCATGCTCACTTGTAAGTAAATGCCACAAAATAGGTATACAGACGAATTGAGAAACTTCTTTTTTGAAGTTGGATAATAGACTATTCGTTTAGAGGACAAAGTCTAGACCTAGCATCAGCGAGGGACTCCAGAGTCTATTGGCCAGAGTCAGATGGCGCTGTCATCGAGTAAACAAGTCTCTGCATAAATTATGTTTTTAAAAATAGTTATCAGTTAAAATAAGTGACAAAAACAATATAGTAGTGATTCATACGCACAAACTAAACATGAGTGAGTGTTATTGGTTCGTTAAACAGAAGCCGAAAAACAATAACACGGAATAAAATAATCTGTTGTGAAACGGACAAGAACTTGACAATTTACGGTTTTTATGAGCGGAACGCCGAATGTCACAACTGCAAAGTACTTAGACCACCAACACTATCACTAAAAAGCCGTGAGTAAACCATTTAAATAAATATTGGCTGATATCAGATGCTTAATTGGATATTATCACAACTTGATGACTCATACATATAAGACTTTTTTTATGAAATGACATGACTTGCAGATGACAAGAAGGATAAAGTGTTGCTATAAAATAAATATCTAATAATTTAGGAAAGCGACATCTATCGGATACTACAAACATATTTGTAAGCGTCAAGTATAAACGACTATTTTTGCCATTGATGTAAAAGCGTGCCTGGTCAAGGGGCTTGCATTGTAGACTGCTACGCCGAAGGCACTAGGTTCGAGCCTGCGCCCTACCGATATTTACTGTTTTTTTTTCGTTTTGGTGCGTTATACGAGATAGAAATGGATTCTTTTAACAAAATCACAATCAGACGTAAACGAACTAAATCAGAATCGATTTTACATAATGAGACTATAATGTCAGCTACCCTGAATGCGACTACTAACAGCTTACCCGACTTCTCAGACGATGAAGAAAACGACTTAGTAAAAGAACTGAGAGGTAAAATTGAATCATTGACAATCGAGTTAAGCAGCGCTCACTTAGAAATAGAGACACTCTTAAGCGAAAATATGGTATTAAAGCAACATAATGAAGAGCTTGTAAAAAAGAATGATCTTTACAAAAAGATCACACATAGTCCAGCTAAACAAAGAAACCTAACACCAAAAAAAGTAACTACTCCAAAAAGTATAAGGTTAATGCCACTACCGATGTTTAATGACAAAAATTTTGACAACAAAGAAGTACAAACTGACAAAACAGAGATAGAAACACAAAATCGAAAACCAGCGCAGAAGAAAAATAGTACACAAAAAGCTAAATCCCAAGCACAAATTATGGAAAAAAACAATAGCTGTGAAACTTACCTAAATAAGATACCAGTACATATCACAACCCGAATAGATACTTCACAGAAACTTAGCAAGATCATTCTAATTAGTTCGAATAAACGTAATAAAGTACTACAGATATCCGAGGACACATTGACAGAATCGAATGGAAGTATTCTTCTAAGACATTATCTAACACCAAATGCGGGAATACCAGAACTACTACAAGGAATAGACACGAAAGTGACTGAACTGACGATGAATGACTACTGCGTCGTGCTGATTGGAGAAGAAGACTTTTTAGAGACTAATGACTATATCGAACATATTTGCCTTATAAGAAAGACCTTAAGTCATATCAAAAATACTAACTTTATCATGTGTTTACCCACCTACAAATACTCCTCGGACCCTAGAGTAATGAATAATATGATTTCGTTAAATAATAGAATTGACATATTTAATAAATTACTGTATTTAGACAATCTGACTCATAAATATTCCATTATTTACGATTCTAACTCTAGTCTATTATATGACTATACGATGTTCAACATGCGTAACGGAACCCTTAAAAACACAGGTTTGCGCACTATACTGATGAATGTAGCACGTGTAATCAATGATATAAAATATAACAATACTTCAAATACTGAAACAGAAATTAGTAAAAGAGATCGAGTGTCTAATCTCCAACTTTTTCGTGAATGAGTACATGTGTGTCATGCATCAGAATATTGCAGGGTTGTTATCTAAATCTGATGAACTATCTGTATGTTTAGATAATTTAATGTCAGAAAAAATATTAATGTAGATGTAATTTGTTTGACGGAACATAATATGAAGGCCGGCTCTGAAAGCAATCTTAATTTAGCTAATTACCACCTAGCAGCTAGTTTCTGCAGACCTGATATTTCTAGAGGTGGAGCATGTATCCTAACTAAAACTGGATGCCAGTTTAGGGAACTCCCGGAAATAACAGCTTTCTCCATTACTGGAATTTTTGAGTGCTGTGCGGTGGAGCTGATCTCGTACAAAATTGTGGTTGTGTGTTTATATAGAGTACCAAAAAGTAAACAAAAATCTAGACATCTGGAAATATTTTTTGATGGCTTAGAAAATGTACTACAAACTATTTATAAAAAACAGTACAAACATGTAATCGTTGTCGGAGATTATAATGTTGATATTTTAAAATCAAACATACACACAAGAAGCCTTGAAAATTTATTAATTAGCTATAACCTTAAATTTACTTTTAGGCAACCAACACGACTAAGCAGCCAAACATGCATAGATAATATTGCGCATAATATCAAAGATAAATGTAAATCTGAAATAATAGAATGCGCACTTTCTGATCACACTGCGCAGCTGTTAATTTGCCCAGTTGATAAAAAATGTATGATTGATAAATGGCACATTTACCGACGCGACTATTGTCAAGAAAATGTAGAAAAATTTATATCTTGTATAAAAAAAATCTCTTTTAGTGACTTGTATAATATTAATGACCCTAATGATGCTTATAATTATTTCATTGACATTTTTAAATTATTCTACGATCTATGCTTTCCTTATATACGAAAAACAGTAAAACCTACTAAAAAACCAAAATGGATTTCGCGTGGCATTAAATTATGCAGTAAAAAGAAACGCATGCTCTTATGGCAATACAGACGAAACCCAAACAGGGATAATAAAAATAAGTTAGTAAAGTATTCGAAGCTGTTTAGGAAAATTTCAAAACTAACTCAAAGAGCTCAGAACGACCACGCTATAAAAACCGCCACAAATAAATCAAAATGCACATGGAGCATAATAAATAGAACAAAATATAAGCCGCCAAACCAATGCAATTGGCGATTAAAAGTAGGTGATATTATTATTAATGATTCAAATATAATATGTAATAAATTTAATGACCATTTCATCGACAAAATTGTGCCGATTAGTAATGTAAACAACCAAAAAAATAAATCATTTATTGTAAGTAGGCCGGAATCTATGTTTTTCTTCCCTAGCTCTGCACTCGATATCTATAGAATCATTAATTCATTGAAAAATACTAATAGTGTAGGCTACGATGGCATATGTACCAAAATAATAAAACAAGTCTCTTTATACATATGTGAGCACCTGAGCTACATCATGAATTTATGTGTTAATACAGGTATATATCCAGACGCACTTAAGATATCCATAATTAAACCAGTATTCAAAAAAAAGAATCGAGAAAGTATGGACAACTATAGGCCCATATCACTCATTCCGATCTTCTCAAAAATACTGGAAAAATACATTTACTCTCAAATCTACAACTACTTAGAGAAAAAAGGTATACTTTGTGATGAACAAAAAGGATTTCGTGAAAAAAAAACTATAGACATGGCAATATATGACTTTCTAGATATTGTTATGACTAATATGGACACAACTACGCCTGTTTGTGCAATATTTTGCGATATGACACAAGCCTTTGATTACGTCCAGCATAACATCCTTCTAAGTAAATTTGAGACATACGGTGTTAGAGGGAATATCAATGATCTAATTAAGTCATATGTCAGTTTCCGAAAGCACTATACTGAGATATCAGAACTAGATATAGCTAAAAAACAAGAAATTAAATACCGATCTAATGCGCGTACACCAGATTACGGTATACCACAAGGCAGTGTGTTAGCTCCTATGCTATTTTCGGGATATATTAATGATCTACCTAGAGCAGTTAAATATCCTATGACCCTATTTGCCGACGATAGCACTGTGATAATAAATTGCACAAATAGAGACACGTACGAATCTGAAATAAACAATACTCTAAGCTCCATAATGCAATGGATGACCTTAAATCACTTTAAAATAAATCTTGAAAAAACAAACCTCGTGCACTTCCGACAACGACAGATACAGAAGAGTGTAACATTAAAGTATAAAGATAGCGTCATACAGGAAGTAGAAACTACTAAATTCCTTGGGCTAACCATTGACAGCAATCTCAACTGGAAAGCTCACATTGAAAATTTAACGAAAAGAATAAGCTCTACGTCATACGCGTTGTTCAAATTATCGACATTAATAAATGAAAATGCTTTAATAACGGCGTATTACGGAATGACTGAATCAGTATTGAGATATGGCGTTATTTTCTGGGGCAACTCTACTAACAAAAGGACTGCTTTCAAGGCTCAAAAGAGATGCATCAGGGCAATGTTTCATCTCTACAGGACGGATAGCTGCAAACCATATTTTATAAAATATGCTATACTCACACTACCGTCATTATATAAATATTAGAAGTTGCTTCATTTGTAAAAGCAAATCTCCACCTCTTTGGTAGCTGGACTAATGCAGGCACACGTACCCGGTCCCAGGACGAGATGAGACTTTGCCCTCGACCTGCTAAAACTGCATTAATGCAAAAAAGTATCTTTTGTATGGCCCCTATAATATATACCAAAATTCCCAAAGACATAAGAGACTTGGACATTGGTATGTTTAAACATAAATTGAAGGGCTTGCTAGCCAAAAAATGTTATTATGAAATATGGGAATTCTTAAACGACAAAAATATTTTAAAGACTGAGTGATTAATTTCTGACAACAATATTAATATCTCGAACTATTTTGTTTATATTCATTTCTGTTATTATTATTTTATTTTTATTTTTTTGACATTGTATAGCTTATTAGTACCTATATTATTTATCTGTGACATTTTTTAGATTATATTTGACATTTTGATATTTGACATTTTAGACTACATCTGAATTTTTTTTTTTTTTTGTATGAATTGTATTTAGCTGTTGTGTTTTTCATATTTGTACGCCACGACGGCAAGAACATGCGTTTTATAACTTTTGTAAGATCTGTATGCAACTTTGTATGTTGTCTACACTACCATGTGTCTAACAAATAAATAATCTTGAATCTTGAATCTTGAATCTTGAATTCGAACACTTTTCATTGCCAGCTCGATTATCTTAGCCAGCTCGAATCCTACTAATATTAAAAACGCGAAAGTTTGTGAGTAATAATAATGTTTATCAGAATAGCACATAGGCTGTAATTTATAAAGGTATTGCGTGAAACGAAGTTCGCCGGGTCAGCTAGTATCTAATAAAATCTTTCGACAATACCCGTATCTATTCTAACCAAAGAAGTTTTCATAAGGATTATGACGTCGAGCAGGTGGTAGGAAAAGGAATTCTTCTCAGAATTCACTACCTAGGTACTATTTATGTCATCTGTCGTTGGTGGAGCGCCTTAACATCCTTTATTAAATAATTCCGCATTTCTTATATCTTTTCTTTTATAATTTAAATTTACCCCGCTTTCTGGTGTCGTCGGTAAAACAGGTACAACGCTGGGACGATCTGTCGATATTCCGTTGACGTCCCGGAGTTTTTCGAGAGATGGCGCTAGTCGTCTCAACCGCGATGCCCTCGACCATTGGTCAAAAAATGGCGCGAAACCATTAGTGTCGCGTCACCGCCGTTATTTTTTTTGAATGGCAGAAAATAAATCTGCCAGTTGTCTTTCAACCACCGCCAGATGACTTCCATACGCTGCAAGATTAGTTTCATCCGCAACCTTGAAGTTCATTTCGAGAACTTTGGAATTTTATTGTGTGCAGTGCAGTTTTTTTTGGACAATAATGGAAGATACCAGCAGGCGCCGTGCGTCAGTGGCAGAAGACTTCTCCAGCCGGTCTCGATTACGAGGGGATGAAGGCGGTCATTTGCAGGTTAGTCTTATTAGGTTAGTTCCTGTTTATACGTCGACACCAAATTCTTTTTTTATACTATATATAACGGGACTGAACTCACGTGTGGGGATAGTCGTAACGACTATAGTTTCGGTCGCATTCGGCGACCTTTCTCAAGTTGGCGAGTGCTAGCACGCGGAGCCGTCTCGCAATGCACTGCGGGCTGCGGCGCGTAGCGCTCGCGATGACAGCGGTTGCGGTGGTGGGGCGGGGGCGGGTAGACAGGATTGTTGTGTCGGCGCGCACTGAAGATCCTCTTCGTCGGTATCCTGGTATACGTCGGGGATACTCCAGCACACTGAGCTCACTATGTCTCCACCAGTTCCACGGTTAAGTCCTTTGGATCCCTGAAGACACGGTTTCCACGTCGGTGGCAGTATCCATCCCCCGTCTCTATTGAAGTTAGGGCGTCTGCTAATCTCAATAGCCTCCCTAACTTTACGGGGCACGAAAAACTTCTCTCGCGCTAGCACCTTCGCTCTATCAAATCTGATGAAGTGCTGCGCATCGGAATCGAGAGTGTGTTCTACCACCGCGGAACCATTCCTATCCAAGTTTTTCATTGACCGTATATGCTCCGTGAGCCTGGTAGAAACATTTCTTCTTGTCTCTCCGACGTAACACTTCCCGCAATCGCACGGGATCATGTAGACACCGGGGACACCCAAAGGGTCTCTATCCTTAGGAGAACGTAGCAACTGTCTTAGTTGTCCCGGAGGACGGAAGATGGTCTTAATGCTATACCTTCGGCGTAATAAATTACCAATTCTGTCCGTCACTCCTTTAATATATGGCAAATACGTTGCTACTCTCTCAACCAATGCCGGACGTGTCCTCGGAGATGCGTTTGCCAACAGCCAGCTCTGTTTCCACTTGTAACCATTACTGCTCAGCACACTTTTAATATGTTCAAGCTCAGTATCCAGGTACTCAAAATTACACAATTTTAGTGCTCTATTTATCAGTGTCCGTGGTACCGAGGTCAAGTGCGCTGGATGGTGGTGCGAATCTGCGCTCAGGTATCTATCCGTGTGTGTTGGTTTACGGTATACCGTGTGGGAAAGTCGGCTGTTAGAGTCTCGTTTCACCAACACATCTAGAAATGGTAGAGCTCCGTTACGTTCGCGTGTGGG
The DNA here is from genome assembly GCA_949316475.1 of Hypomecis punctinalis. NCBI lineage: Eukaryota > Metazoa > Arthropoda > Insecta > Lepidoptera > Geometridae > Hypomecis > Hypomecis punctinalis. Next base: position 20,197,524 of record OX438795.1, on the reverse strand, counting down.
GATAGTCATTACGACTATCCCCACACGTGAGTTCAGTCCCGTTATATATAGTATAAAATGTGTGAAAACCACGTTAATTTCCATACCAAATTCTTTATTTCGTGTATGATTTTCCCGCCCTTTCTTTTTCTAATTTTTCTTCAAAATCTATCGTGAGCAATCACACCCAGGAGTTGGCTATTTACACGCCACTCCAGTCGTCGTTTGTTGTTTCATTTATATCATTATGCTGGATATAGGTCCATTTTTTGTATGTTACATGATTACTCCGCCAAGTATAAACGTTCATACATATGCATGTAATAAAAATGTTTAATAGATAACCGTTTATAGATATTTCGATTTAATTATTAATTTTTACAGCAATCGGTTGAGTCGTTTTTGAAAAATCGATTCATGCGAACTATTCAAAGTCTGTACACGGTCGAAAATCGAAATTGGCTGTGCCATTTTTAACAAAAAAATATTATTATTACGGCCTTGTTCATAAAAGCGGAGTTACTTTTGAATAGATTTTCCGTCGTTTGACTTTTACAGGAGAATTAAAATTGTCAAGCTGAAAAATAGACAAATCAGATATGACTTACCTACGAAGTAATTCTATTTAAGTTATAATGGCCATATTATACTGTCATATTAAGAAAAACAATAACAGCGATGGGAAATCACTATCACTTCACTACATAGTATAAAACAAAGTCGCCCCCTGCTGTCTGTCCCCATGTATGCATATAACTTTAAAACTACGCAACAGATTTTGATGCGGTTTTTTTAATAGTTAGAGTGATTCAAGGGAAAGGTTGATATGCATAATACACCTGTGCGAAGCCGGGGCGGGTCGCTAGTTAACAAAAAGTAATAAAAAAATCGGACAAGTACGAGTCAGGTTCGCACATCGAGGGTTCCGTACAAACACATTGTTAAAATAATTTAAAATCTGTTTTAGCATGTGCTAATGAAACTCTTTTATATGATACCTTACATGATACGATTTACTCACTTTGAATTTTGAACCCATATTTTGTGAATTTTGAGGCCCTATTTTTTTGTGATTTAAATAAAAATGTACAGTTTTCAGATTTATTCCTATATGTGTACTCTAAGACGATGCTTCTCGCCAAATTTCATAGTTATATGTCAACGGGAAGTACCCTGTAGGTTTTGATTTTTGTGAGTGTCGAAATATGCGGTTTTTTACGACATAAACGGCTCTAACTTTTTTAAACGATAACTGAGAAGTTTTTCTTTTACATAACTGCAAGAGATCATAGATATACGTATACAGTTTAAATTTCAACTCGATATGTTTAAGTGTTCCTGCGATAAAGGGTCTTGACATACACACAGACGGACAGACGGACAGAAGGACAGACGGACAACAAAGTGATACTATAAGGGTTCCGTTTTTTCCGTTTGAGGTACGGAACCCTAAAAATTAAAAAAAGAAGTATTTTTAACGACAAGGAAATTGTACCGGAACCGGATGTTTTATAAAAGATTTTAGAGATAAATTAGTATTTGTGTTGTAAACACATAAAAGATAAAAAGTAACATTACGGCGATTGATTGATATGTTAATTGGACCTTTCTATATGTATTTGAACCAATGCATAACAGTTTGAAAGGTCACTGCAACAATTACAATTATTATATTATGTATTTCATCTTTATGTTGTACTAGTTTTTACCCGCGGCTTCGCCCGCATGATATTTTGATTTTGGACCCAAAATCATTATTTATAGCATATGTGTTATCCTACTTCCTACTATCCTACTTCCTACTAATATTATAAACGCGAAAGTTTGTGAGGATGGATGGATGGATGGATGGATGGATGTATGGATGTTTGTTACTCTTTCACGCAAAAACTACTGAACGGATTGAGATGAAACTTTGTAATAATATAGCTTATACATCAGAATAACACATAGGCTACAATTTATAAAGATATTTTGTGAATTGTCCAAAATATAACGATAAATGTTGAGTAAGTAGGAAAATTCTGCCATCTGCGAGCTACTGAGCGTGCGCTGCAAGAATGTCAAAATAAACAACTGTTAATATATTATCCTTACTATTTTAATATTATAAATGCGAAAGTAACTCTGTCTGTCTGTCTATCTGTCTGTCTGTCTGTCTGTCTGTCGCGCTTTCACGCCAAAACTAATGAACCGATCTCAATGAAATTTGGTACACAGATAGTCTAGAGCCTGAGAAAGGACATAGGCTACATTTTATCCCGAAAATTGCATAATTCCCGTTGGATAGGACAAAATCTTGCGTTAGCAAAACTGTCACCTATCACAACGACGCTAAAAGGCCCAATTTTGAATACACCATCGTAATTATAACAGTTAATTAGACTATTTCTATTTCTTTCTTTTTCACCTTCGGAATTCGATAGAGAGAACACTTTTTACGTTGCTATTAAATTTACGATGGCGCATTCATAATTGGGTTGATTGAGCCTAACATGGATTCACAAAACGTAATTAGATGACAGGTGACATACATTGACTGCAGACTTTTATAAATGTCTCGCTTAGCATAGCAAAGGGACAAATTGTCTTTCCACCACTATAGCTCCTCGAAGAGGAAATAAAGTATAAATTGACAATGATAACTGACATTAAAATTGGACAAAATAGTTTTCCCTTTGCCATGCTACATATTACAATGACGTTTAATACTGGGCCGTCATTTTGTCTGACATTAAAAATATTTTTAAATATACCACCATGAGAGGTTAAACATATTTCTTTATTCTACCTTTATGGTAGAGAATCCATGCTAATATACGAAGAAACGGATCGACTTGATTTTTAAAAGTAGTACGGCATGAGTATGAATATCTTGACACTAAGATATTAACCTTGATTCTGAGTTGTGACCTTGTCACGAACATAAATTTCTGTTGGGTTGGTTAGGATTGAACAGTGATAAAAGTGCAGCCCGGCTCAGTTGCGGCACTCCTCATGAGGCACGCAACTTGCCAGTCAGCCTCTAAGCTGCTATATTTAAAAACCCCAGAAAATCGGCCTAACCTCGAGTGCAAACTTCTAAACTGCCTATGGGCGGGTACACTCTAACCTTATCTTAAACATCAGAAACATTTATAAGTATAAGGTATTTTGATATCGGGATAGGTCTGAACAGTGACAACAAGGTGCAAGGTACTTGATTTTTTTACAGAGCAAGTGCTTAAGTGATTAACTACCACTAAATACAGACTTATAATATAAAACTTCATAAACTACTACTACATAACAAGCAATTGGATCATCCACAGACCCTTGAAGGTCTAAAGATATTCTAAATGCTCAAGCCCACTGCCAGTTAGCAGCGTGCCCAACATGCTGGCAGCATTGCCAATCAGCTTGGCAATGCTCCTTATACGTTGAGCCAAATAAACACCAGCATTTTGGTCACGCGGCGGGTACACGAGACGCTCAGAAAGACTTTTGAAAACAAGATGAGCTCCCGGCCAACACGCGCACAATGTCTCAATTTCAAACGGCTCAAATATGTAACCACTGCCGAGGTTAGCATATTTGCGCCGTTTGTGCTGCTCCGCTGACGGCTCCAAAGTATCGACGCAATCCCATACTAAGGGCCGTCTACACTTCCATGGGACCAGCTTCATACCGTCAGGCCTTTTGCCATCACTGCGTGGTGATGGCAAAAGGCCTGCAAACCCATTCGGTTAGAGTACGGCTGCGATATTGGCGGTCGCAAAAGCCCTGCGTATGACATCGTTCACAATGGCGTGGCAACTAATTCGACCAGCGCTTCTTGACCAAGAAAGACGGTGGTGACCAAGCTGGTCAACTAGGGTACTTGAATAGGTGAGAGCGCTCAGCTATGTGCGGCGCGGCAGCAAGGTGGGTCGACTATCTCGACGATATCATCAATACTGCCGGTCGAGCCTGGTCACGACCGGCAAAGAGCCGAGGCAGATGGCACTGCAAGAGAGAGGCCTATACCAAACAGTGGGTCAAAGAAAGCTGCGGATGATAACGATGACGAAACAAATTAGTTGAGATTGGCTGTTTTTTGGGTTTGAAATGATTATTTGCTACAATATTTGTGTACCGTTTCACATTGAATTTGGGGCTAATATTTTGTGGCGCACTTACTGTATTAGTTACCATATTTTTTTGACAAGATAAACATAAAGTAAATTATATCGCGGGCGAAGCCGCGGGTAGAAGCTAGTTCTGATATATAAGCTATATTATTGCAAAGTTTCATCTCAATACGTTCAGTAGTTTTTGCGTGAAAGAGTAACAAACATCCATCCATCCTCACAAACTTTCGCGTTTATAATATTAGTAGGATAATAATAGACCAAATGAGAATAAGTAAGATATGGTTTAAACGCTTCATGCATAGCACGTCAGTGACGGAACGGTCTCGTGGGCAGTCTCAATACTTTTCAATAAGTAAAACAAATATTTTATTAATTCTTAGGGCTGATAAAATGATGATAAAACCCTTCAATAGTCGTTTCAAAATAACTCAGCAAAATTTCATTTTGATTGAGATTAAAACTCACCGCCGCGAAGACACCGTAGCGGTGCCATCAAATTCATTTTTAACAAGTAAAACTGTTGTAAACTTTATTATGGAACATCAAAAGTAAGAAATTACTGAATAATGTTACTCCATAAACAACGTTAGCGGAGTAATAAAGTTTAATAATGACGCCGGCCTTTAATTTAACTTTGTAATACACTTTCCGTGTAAGCGAGAAACATTTTATTGTGCTAGAGAGATTTGACATTGATATTGCTGATGTTTGAATTGGGCTGGTACATTTGGCTCATCGCTGAATTTGCCTATACAGATTCAGCAAGAAGCCAAATCTTTGTTTCTTCTTATCTTATTTTTAAGGCAAGCCACCAGTGAAGAAGCGGATCAAAACGTTTTGCTAGATCAATTTTTTTAGGTATTTACTACTAAATATCGGTCTTGCAAAAAATATACGATATATTTAAGGATATTGTCTAAGTAATGTGCTAATTTGTTAAACAATAGGGTGTACTTTACTCGATCATAAAAAATCCAAAAACAGCTTGATGTAAAAGTCTAAATCGAATTACCTCATAATGAAATTTCTGACTTTTCACATCATTTTTATACGGAAATGTTTCTCTTTAAATACTATAGAGAACCTGCTAAAATTTGGGTTCCAACTAAATTCCTATATTTTTGAGTTAAATATTTATCCCAAAACTTAAATATTTCTCACCCCGTCAGTTGCAATCGGGCGCTTGCCAACGCTAGACCTTTCCCCGTTCATACATTCATGCGCGTGAGACGCGCGGGCGGCCCCCCACACCTCACCTCCTAAAATCCTAGTTCGCGCGAAAATGCCTCGCCTTAATCGTAGGATAAAATCTTTGTATTGCGAAGTATAAGCGCGAGCCATGCACGTTTCGATACCGGCAAAATGTGCAATTTAAAAGTCGTCTTGACGGAATCAACGAGTTGCTTCTTGATCACCACTTTTTCGAATTTCCTGGGAGTAATTGATTTGCTGAAGGCCGCGTACGCAACCAATGTTCGCAACTAGTTGCGTACAAGTTTTTTCTCTTTGTAGGCAACTAGTGGCCAAAGAAGAAAATATATTTCCGCGTACTAAAACAACGTCTTTTTTACAGTATTACCATTGAGTACCTAACCAAATAAATAAATATGTATGTATATGTATAATAAAATAAATATGCCGTGGTGGCCTAGAGGTAGTGACACCCGCTTTGCAATCGTGAGGTCGTGGGTTCAAGTCCCGGTCCCGTACCAATGAGTTCTTTGAAATTTATGTACGGAATTTCACACCACTGGCTTTTCGGTGAAAGAAAACATCGTGAGGCAACCTGCATATGTCCGTAGAAGAAATTCAATGGCGTATGCGAATCCACCAACCCGCACTGGGCCAGCGTGGTGGATATGGCCCAATCACCCTTCCTGGGTAGGCCTAAGTCCTGCAGTGGACTATTAAAAAGGCAGATACAGTACAGTACAGTACCTAACCAAAAGGAGTCGACACTGCAAAGCGTACCCCTCTTCCAAAAGTACGCGACCGGCGTTCATGCTCTTTATATAAATATATCGGTGTGGTTGCGCTTGTGTTGCGTTAATTTTTAGCTAGTGTTAGTTAATTACATTTGTGTGCGTGTAAACTTGCTTATATTTTGGTTTGTGTGCGTTTCGTCACCCCCCACTGACTTGGCAGACTTCGGTGCTTAGGCGTGTCGACTCCTTTTGGTTAGGTACTTGATGAGTATTACACTACGGGCGGCAAAGGCTAAAATCGGTGGATCGTTTGACTCCCATGGCACTACTGAATTTAAGAATACGAAATAATAATTAGCAAAATATTTTTTTTAAGTGCTTCAGTCGAAAGTGCTTGACCAGTGTGTGTTATATACGAACTACGAAAAACGAAAAGACAAGTAGTCTCGTTAGGTAGATCTGAATTCAGGAATGAATCAGCTGTCCCGTGTAGCGTTCCTACATATGTGATGACGAGCCTTTACCATATCCTTTTCTGGACTTAAGCGATCCATATGTAGATCTCCAATAGGACCGGTTGGAAGAAATTTTCGTCCAGCGTGACCCTGTGGTCTTAATGAGGTCATCCGTCCACCTTGTGCGTGGACGTCCTAAGTTGCGCTTACCGGTTTGTGGTCTCAACATTTTTTTTTTTTTCGAATACGTTCGCGTTTGACTACACACTGTCTGATGTTAAGCAGATGTGCGGTCTAGGGCGTAGCACGCTTACCTAGAAGATACCTATTTACTCGGGATTTGAAGACACCCACGTTGCACTTTAACGGGAAGACAGACCCAGGCAAAGCGTTCCACATGCCGGCTGTTCGTATGAGCTGAACTTAAGAAATATTCTACCCTGTTGGCTATCAGTCTTCCGCGCTATCTGCCCTGCCCACTACCATTTCAAGTTGTCAATCCGCTGGGCTATTTCGGTAAAACACTCTTATATTAATATCCAAACTCTCCGAGCACACGCAACATTATTTAAATCAGTTACTCAAAATATTCACACTCTCCCGCAGTTGACACACGAAATGTGTACAAAAAATTTGCGCGTATTAAAATGTTTTTTACGCAAACAATTTTCGACGTGACTCCCTTTTGAATATATCATAGGAGCGGAGGCGAAAGACATGCAAATATTTTATTTACAAGCCTGGTTTTCCCGTTTGTATGCCGAGTCTTAAATCGCTGGAAATATAGGCATACAAATTTTGCGCGTCAGCCGAGACAAGTTTTACTGAATTTCTTTGCAATTTCTCGGATTTTCTTGCACTATGTAAAGCACAATTTTGGTTGAAAAGTAATAATCTGGTGGTTTTGGCCACAGCAGTGATTGGACGCTTGCTTTCTGCTTTGGGAAGTCAGGTTTGCGACGTCCTTGTGGGTAATGTGGGTTCCAGACTATCTGTACTGTACTGCACCAGCCTTTTTAATAGTCCGCTGCAGGACGTAGGCCTACCCAAGATGGGTGATTGGGCCATATCCACCACGCTGGCCCAGTGCGGGTTGGTGGATTCACATACGCCATCGAATTTCTTCTAAGGACGTACGCAGGTTGCTTCACGATGTTTTTCTTCACCGAAAAGCCAGTGATGTGAAATTCCGTACATAAATTCCAAATAACTCATTGGTATGGGACCGGGGATTCGAACCCACGACCTCACGATTGTAAGGCGGGTGTCACTACCTCTTGACCACCACGGCTTCCAGTCCATCACTTATGATTAATTATGGAGATAAATCTTTATCCTTTAGTAAGAATATAGAGTAGGTACTTCAATTTAATGTCTTCGATGACGCCCGCGCCGTGTGTTAATGTTCACTGCTCTATGTTATCCTCATTGTGATCTTCGAATTAAATTAGCAGAGGGAAATTGTTATAGGGATAATTCTGTGACATACTATTTAGTTTTAATTTCGAGCTAAGTGCGCCATAGCGCCTTAAGGTTTATGAGCGGTAATCGTTAACACGTGAATTACTTTCAAAGTAAAACATACCGTAGGCGCTCTGTGTTTTATATCATTTTATAATTTATATACAAGGCATGACGATAGTCTGTAACCAAACTGAAACATGATACTTACTTCAGCACCACCCTGTACGATTGAGATAATCATGATCGTGGTAATCCATTTTCTACTCCATAATATTTTTTTTTTTTTTTTTTTTATTTCAAATAGGTTTGCGTTTGACTACACACTGCCTGATGTAAAGTAGATATGCGGTCTAGGATGTAGCACGCTTACCTAGAAAATACCTATTTACTCGAGATTTGAAGACACCTACATTGTACTTTAACGGAAAGACAGACTTAGGCAAAGCGTTCCACATTCTGGCAGTTCGTATGAGGAATGTGGACTCAAAACATAATATAACGTTTTCCCCACACCGAACTCACTCGTCAGAACCATCACAGTGTGTTATAACAGGAGTGATAAACATTTTTAAAAATTCCCGTTTAAAAGTATATTTTACTCTAGTCGTCAACGTAAAATTGCGGGTTACGCGGCACCCCTGAATGAAATTGGATGGCAAACGCAATTTTACCGTGAGACGGGGCGACTCCCGCTTTACAAATAAATATAGCGTAAAACTTTAAGGCGACGAAGAATACTATTTTGAGTAGAAATAAACAGGTGAATATAAATAAGTATAAACCGTAAATTACACATCTTGGCGGCTGTGATGATAGAACTACAGCCTTGGCAAAAAGTATTAGGCACCTTTGAAAAATCAAAATGCATGTTGACTACTTAACCAATAACTGAGTGCTTATTTTAAATGACTTACCGGGGTCATAAATAACTTTTTAGAATATTAAGCGGCTCTTTGTTAAGGTCATAAAACACCTGGTGACCGAAAACAAAGGACTCCGTTTTTATCGGTTCTTATCAGTCAATGTTTGGTCACTTGTGTTCTGGACTCTAACAAGTAAATAAGCTTTCATTTCTGTTGATGTGATTAAATTGACAACTAATTGTGTTAAAATACCAAAAAGGATTGAAATAAGTTTAGAAAATAGAGTAAAAATACAGGGTGCCTAATACTTTTGGCCAAGGCTGTACATGCTGCGGATTATGCAAGCTTCAGTCAGTACCTCCCTAAGTATTGGGCTATGAGCAGCTTGCTTATCTAACATCATAACCGCCAAGTTTTTTAATTCAGCTTATACCTGCCTGCCTGTACCAGCCTTTTAATAGTCCACTGCAGGACGTAGGCCTACCCAGAAAGGGTGATTGGGCCATATCCACTAAGCTGGCCCAGTGCGGGTTGGTGGATTCACATACGCCATCTAATTACTTCTACGGACGTATGCAGGTTGCCTCACGATGTTTTCCTTCACCGAAAAGCCAGTGGTGTGAAATTCCGTACATAAATTCCAAAGAACTCATTGGTACGGGACCGGGGATTTGAACCCACGACCTCACGATTATAAGGCTTATACCTACCTATTTATAATTAGAATATAAATTTTATAAAAAATAAAACTGTTTCATAAAACATCTAAAAATAATCTTTTTAACCAAATGATAGCATCACTAGATTACACAATAGCCGTTTTTAAATACCCTTATAGAGTCAAATCTATACAAAATACGTTACTCAATAAACCTCATGAAGTATCAGATAATATAATTAATCTATGATAGTCTGTAGATATAATTATATTAGCAATTATGTATCCTATTGCATTGTCTAAATCACAGATATCTGTAAATTCTGTTGTCTAAATAGAAGACGCTAATTAGTCACTTAAGGGGGCGCCTAATGCCAAAATCGACTTTTTAAAGACGTGGTGTAAAAGTAACGAACATAAATATCCATAATAAAAAAAAAAACTATAGGAAAGGAAAGAACCTATAGTAGCAGAGTAATCGCGTAGAATTTTGGAAAATAATATGGTTACCTTAGAAAAAAATTAAAACTTTGCATCATAAAAAAAACTTTTTTTTTTCAAATGCTCGACATTATCAGCGACAACACCACATTATTTTTGACAAATTACGTAGCCAGACTAATGTTCTAGTAGAGTAATCGATTAGTTTTTTCGATATATACTTAAATTTTGAATATATAAATAAAATGTCACCTAAATATGTAAGCTGGCGCTCGAAGCCAAAATCATCGTGAACTGTGTCATGCGATTTTCGACTCTAAACAAAGCATCTTAGATCATAGCGGGCGATGCAAGAAGCGCGGGTGAAATCTGTTTTTTTCATGGCATTAGGCGCACTCTTAACTGAAATTTAACAAATATTTGACAAAACGTAATAATCTGGTATCCACAGAGATACCAGAGGGATGACGTGGTCGATCGAGAAAAGCAAGAAAGATGCAATGATTTACCTATATGATTTAAATATCGCAGGAGTTAGAAGGAGACGTGAAAAATATCTCGATTCAGAGGCTAGTTACCGTGTTTTTCTCTCAGTAGTTTCAAATTTCAACTCATATTTGACAGTTTTGACAAGTCTGGGCAAGATTTTCCTTACATTTTTGTGGTTGAGAATTGCTTCAAGCGATAACAGCTCTATAACTCTATGTATAAGTCGAAGGACACACGCTCGCTATCACTGGATCACTGCACACGGGGCACAGACCTCTTCTATAGATTTTCAACAAAACTACCTACTTGAAAGCGGCTTGCACCCAGCATATCATTAGGGTTCCGCACCTCAATAGGAAAACGGAACCCTTACAGGATCACTTTGTTGTCCGTCTGTCCGTATGTCAAGACTCTTTATCTCGGGAACGCGTAAAGATATCGAGTTGAAATTTAAACTGTATACGTATATCTATGGTTTCTCGCAGTTGTGTAAAAGAAAAACTTCTCAGTTATCGTATAAAAAAGTGAGAGCCGTTTATGTCGTAAAAAACCGCATATTTCGACACTTACAAAATCCAACCTACAGGGTACTTACTGTTGACATAGAACTGTAAAATTTGGCGAGAAGCATTGTCTCAGAGTACACATATAGGAATAAATCTGAAAACTGAACATTTATATTTAAATCACAAAAAAACAGGGCCTGCATTCACACAATATGAGTTGAAAATTCAAAGTGAGTAAATCGTATCACGTCGTATCATATAAAAGAGCTCCATTAGTACATGCTAAAACAGGTTTTTGATTATTTTAACACTGTGTAATTTTAGATGAATGACGAGAAACTTTTTTCTCGATGATTATCGTATAGAGATTTTAACAAGTTACTTCCCAATTTTGTTAAATTTTCTGGATTTGTACGGAACCCTCGGTGTACGAGCCTGACTCGTACTTGTCCGGTTTTTTTACCTACAAAAAAAACCTTATTTTTTAACGTTTATTGCTGGACAAAGCTCATCCGTTTATAACACGACTCGAAGCGGCTAAAATTCAGCGTGTTCCTGTGGTTTTTATTAGATCGTCAGTCTATCTACCCATACTATGCTGTGCTTAGTAGTTCGTGGTTTTTACTGGAGAACTTATGACCCAACCAGTCAATTCAGTCATCCCTTCTACAACCTACTTGTTCTTTTAGGTCGTCTTTCAAACAACAATTTTTTTATGTTTTTATTGTGGAGCTTTTTAACCCGTCGTTTGTGACCTATATATCTCAGAGACCGAGTGGACAGAAAAAGTCGAATAACTTTTTAATCCTTGATCAATTTGAGCTGGAATTTCGAGTAGCTGCCTAATTTTACGGTTTTCACCGCTGGGCAAACTTGCAATAATAATGGAAAAGTGGAAGTTGGACTCTTGGCGTCCACCCGGTGCCTGAGACCGGGGTCACAAACTACGTAAGTCAAATGAACATAGCATTATATTTAATTTTCAATGGTTTACACAGGTTACTTTAATGCTTTTATTACTATCAATTGTTTTATTGTATAATTATATGATCCAAAAGGTTTTTAGTTGGTTTAATCAATATTTTTTTCAAAATATCTACTGTAATACATTCACTATGCAAAATTAATAATTGATGATCTCCTCAGATTGCAGGTACATTTAAACCTAGTTAAATGTAAAGAGGACACTTAAACTAATTATTATCATCATCTTCATCATCATCTTTGTTTTAAAAGATCCTTTGGTCTACACCAAAGTCCAATAAACAGAACAACGCGCAGTAGGACCAGATGCGAACATTGGTTTACGTGTTCTTGCATTATTATTATTATTTTACACTGAAAGTGAACATGCGCTATGTTTTCGAGCTTGTGGTGTCTTTTTAAGACTTTATAACCTATTGATTTCCAAAAGAACCATTAGGTTGAAGCAGTTTGCAAATATCGTATTTTTAGGCACTATCTCAACTTCTCTACTGGTCTTTGGGTGGCTTTTTGATGCTATGCTTACCGGTCGGAAGTTTCTAATCAAGATTAAAATATTCTTTGAAATATTTTACTACTTAAAATGCAAATTTGCAACATCTGTTTGTATTTTGGGCGTGTAGTTACATCTTCGAAAAGAAATTGACCGTTGAAAAATACTGTACAATTGTGGAAAGTTTAAAAAAAATTACATGAAAAGGATACTGTATTTGTTAATTATTTTGAGATTTGAAATACTCTGATGAAGTTAAAAAAACTCAAAAATCACGTAGTTTTTTAAACATTTAAAATGATCGATTTACTTGGTTTAAAAAATGTTTAATTTTAGGCATTTCAGTTGTTTCTATAACACCCAATAAATGACAATTTATATGTATAATACTTATGTTAATTGATAATAAAAACATGTGCTTTATGACGTAATCATTTGAAATGGGATAAATGACTTAAATAAAAAAATATTGTTGTTGAAAAACCCGGTGCGTGACACCGGGGTCACAAACGATGTAAGTCAAATTGACGTCACAAACGGCGGGTTAAAAGGAGCTATTGACCCAATGTCGAAAAATAATCTGAGGCCTTACAACAAACCCAAAACATGAATACTAAGTTGAAAATCGGGTGATTTAATTATTTATTTGGAACCAACCGAGAAATTTAATTTAATTTTATCCTCATACATTGATACAAACCTCGTCATCTGTCTGTCAGTACCTACGTTTATTTTCTTTTTAGATGGTTTTAATGAGTCGAAAAATAGTGGCCTTAATAGTAATTTGTTCACCTTGAGTGTAAACTTTTTACACTGCCTTTGTCGGTGTGTGGTCTCCACTCGAGAACTTTACGACCCTTTGTTCAAAATTTTTCAGTGATACGTGCCTTGCCTACTGCCATTTCAACTTGCCAATTCGTCGGCCTATCTCGGAAACTTTGAGTCTTCTACAGATAGCCTCATTACTGATTTCATCTCGCAGAGAGACTCCGAGCAAAGTCCTATCCATAGTTCGTTGGGCTCCTTGGAGCTTATTAATAATGCCCATAGTTAGAAGCCACTAGCCTTGAACTTGATGCATAAGGTATAGCCTATGAGTTAAGTGCAAAAAATGTAACTATTTTCTAAGAGCTAAACTTTTGGTGATACATTATCATGGTGGTGTACAACAACACCTACCCCAGACCCTCAGTCAGCTGGCTTCCTTAGCGTTTGGTGGGGATATCCACTTAAATAAAAAAAATATATGAGTACTGTACTGTATTGTACTGTACCAGCCTTTTTAATAGTCCACTGCAGGACGTAGGCCTACCCACGAAGGGTCATTGGGCCATATCCACCGCGCTGGCCCAGTGCGGGGTTGGTGAATTCACATACGCCATAGAATTTCTTCTACGGACGTATGCAGGTTGCCTCACGATGTTTTCCTTCACCGAAAAGCCAATGATGTGAAATTCCGTACATAAGTTCCAAAGAAACTCATTGGTACGGGATCGGGATTTGAACCCACGACCTCACGATTGCAGGTCGGGTGTTACTACCACTAGACCACCACGGCTTTTTATATGTGAGTAGGTATCTTGTATTATTTTTATATATGAGTAGGTATCTTGTAACTACTTCTAAAAGTTGAAACGAAAATTAGTGTACGGGTAGAGAAATAATTACTTAAGTAAAGCTTGACGACAGTCAATGACCATGATAACGTAATACAAAAAAAATCGGCTTTTAGAATATAGTTACATTTTTTGCGCTTACCTCCCGGGCCAGTAGCTTTGATTCGCGGTTCCAACACCGTCGATACAAAACAACAAGATTTCAAGATCATGTTTCTATAAAACTTCGTACATTACTCCAATCAGTCACAGTTGTAACTCCGTCAGTGTAGGACGAAGCGTCCTTCTGTACTACCGATTTTAATATACAGGAAGTGCGAATAATAAATAACTATCATGGAAAAACTACCAACCCATCCGATACTGGAGTTTCATCCAGATACGTTTGAATTTGTAAGAAGGGAGCACAACTTGGATAAACCTGGACAGATGGATGCAGCGATAGATATACTAGACGACTGGGTGAAAAAGCAAGCACATTTCACGATGAAGGAATTTTGTAAGTTTTTTTTACATTCATAGTAATAAATCAGAGTTTGGGACCCGCTAACTAACTCTACTTTCTAACTAGCCTCGTATCTACCAGCTAATTTAACGATAGTTAGGTTTCATATACACATTGTATCATATTATAATTCCTTTGTCTGCTAATAACAAAATCTTTCTCTTTTAACCGACTTCCAAAAGGAGGAGATTCTATGCGAATCTGTATGTATTTTTTATGTATATGTTCATCGATATTTTCGCCAATTGGGAATCGATTTAAAAAAAATGAAGTTCGCAAGCATTAACTTCTGAGCTGGTTCCATTTAAATTTTGTAGAAATCGGTTGAGCCGTTTTTGATACATCAAAAATAAAGTAAAAATTGTTAATATCGATTCAAGCGAATCATTCGAATTTCGTATGTACAAAATTCGAATATAATCAATCATGTGATTTTTCTTTAATTTTGATTTTTTCTTTGATTGACGCACTCGCAAGTTCATGTGATTGATTTCGGTTATGCCTTTTTGCGAAAAATAATTACTATCTTTATTTTTATTATGAATACTTACACACAACACAATTTTGTGTGTTTGTGTGTTTATTGAAAAAATATAAACATAACAAACTCTGCTAAAAATTAACTGTTTAAAAAATCAACCTGTAAGCAACATAATTATGTAATGAGAAGACAATAATAAATTTATCTAAGTACATAAAAACAAAAAACCGGACAAGTGCAAGTCAGGCTCGCACACCGAGGGTTCCGTACAAATCCAGAAAATTTCACAAAATTGGAAAGTACGTTGTTAAAATCTCTATACTCATCATCATCATCGACAAAAGTTTTTTTTTTTTACTTTTCTCGTCATTCATCGAAAATTGTTAAAATAATTAAAAACCTGTTTTAGCATGTGCTAATGAAGCTCTTTTATATGATACCTTATATGATACGATTTACGCACTTTGAATTTTAAACCCATATTTTGTGAATTTAGAAAGCCCTATTTTTTTGCGATTTAAATAAAAATGTTCAGTTTTCAGATTTATTCCTATATGTGTACTCTGAGATAATGATTTTCGCCAAATTTCATAGTTTTATATCAACGGGATAATACCCGTAGACCTGTAGGTTTTGGTTTTTGTGAGTGTCGAAATATACGGTTTTTTACGATATAAACGGCTTTAACTTCTTTATATGATAACTGAGAAGTTTTTCCTTTACACAACTGTAAGAAATCATAGATATACGTATACAGTTTAAATTTCAACTCGATATCTTAACGCGTTCCCGAGATAAAGAGTCTTGACATACACACAGACGGACAGACGGACACCAAAGTGATCCTATAAGGGTTCCGTTTTTTTCCTTTTGAGTTACGGAACCCTAAAAAAACTCATTAAACGATATACCATAATTATAAGGAATAGAGGGTGGGAAAAAGAAACAAGTTATCCCCTCTTCACATGTACCTATAGGAGCTATATACCTACACCTTAAATACTCTGTTCCTCGTTTGGGGTAATGTGTTATCCTTGTTGCCATTTTTGTATGAAAAAAAAGATCAAACTTCTATACCAATATTATAAAGAGGAAAGATTTGAGTATTTGTTTGTTTGTATCGGATAGACTTTAAAACTACTGAACCGATTTGAAAAACTCTTTCACTGTTGGAAACTTAGAGAATAAATAACTAAGGTATATATTTAAGGTACTTACGTATACTCTAAGGTTGGAAAGCTACGCTATCCCCAGTGATCATTGGCTATATTTTAAAAAAAATGGTTACTATTTGTTTTCTTTATCCAATCGTACCCGGGTGAAGCCGGGACGGGCAACTAATACAATATACAAGTAATAACCTCATGTGTTTAAATTGTAAGTACCTATCAATAAACTACAAATAAAACGTTACATGTTCAGAGCAAATAAAAATATCAAGAGACAATGTTGTGAACAAACAAGTGAAGCCAACCAAAACTACGCTTGGCCGTGTACAGACAATTACACACACACATCCCGTACAACGAAACTACGCCTTAGCTTGTCAGTCGAACTATGGCGGCGCAACAGCGACGCACTCACACATGTATAAAAAACCGGCCTCACTTGACTGTTCAACGACGTTCCCTCTTGATTTTTTTATTTGCTCTGAGGTTACATGATCGGATATTAAAATCTTATTAGTACTTAAGACTTTGACTTTGATTAGTAATTACGATATAAACAGGAAGTAGTTTCAAATACATACTTATTATATGATACTTTAAATACTTGCTTAGGAGCTATAAAAGTACAGCCTATAAGTAGGTAACCTATACTTGTACACGCTTTGCAAAGTACAGGGAATTTTAACAACTTTTACTATGGAACCACTATAGAAATCGAGAAAAACAAAACAGCTTAGGTAGATGCACCGGTTGTGAACATCTTATTGGCATTTTAAATTTTACATTAAAATACAAGAAGAACCATTAACACCACAAGAAATAAAAAGTTACAGAAGAGAGAAAAAAAAAAAAGAAAATAAGAAAAAAAAACTGTGTAAACAATTTTAATCAAACTTTGACATTCAAACAAACAACATTTATTGTTGTTACATTGCTTATAAATCTTATAATCTATTTATCCAATAACTTTGACATCAACTAGCCAAAACTGGCGCAGTGGCCGCAACCAGTGCATCAAAACTAACAACTTTAGATCTGCGACTTTGGTCAAAACTAAAAAAAAAAACAGCTGTTTCATACATTTGGTCTCGGGTGAACGATAATTTTCTATGGAACAATATTTTTTTTAGTTTTGACAAAAGTCGCAGAACAAAATTTGTTAGTTTTGATGTACAGAAAAAGCCCCTAAGAGGATGCTAATTGATTAGATATAACTCTGTATATTTCATACAAAAAGTTCATTGACTTTTACAATACAAGTAGAGCAGCTGATTTTTTTGCAATTCCGGTTTTAGTGCCATAGCAAAAGTTGTTTATAATGATGGTGTACGAGTTTATGTGGCTGCACAAACAGGATAAATTACAACGAGCTCTGCAGCGGCTCGTTTTTAGCGTTCCGTGCCCTAAGGGTAAAAACGGGACCCTATCACTGAGACTCCACTGTCCGTCTATGCATCCGTTCGTCCTTCTGTCTGTCATCAGGCTGTATATCATGAACCGTGATAGCTAAAACATTAAAAATTTCCCAGATGACTTATTTCTGTTGCCGCTATAACAACAAATAATAAAAATAAAAATAATATATTTTAGTTTGGCTCCCATACAACAAACCTGATTTTTTTGCCGTTTTTAACTCCATTGTAATTACGGTGACCGGTAAACAATTTTTAGCTAAATATTTACTTTGAAAATTTGTAATTTAAAAACTAAAAAAATTGTAATGTAAATAAAATAAATATTTGAGGGGGGCTCCCATAGAGGGAACGTAATTTTTTTCTCGCTATTAATAACGGCAACTGGAAGAAGCTTAAAATATTAATGGAATATTAATTTGTATATTCCTTTCAAAAATAAATAACTAAATATATATATATATAACGGGACATTAGCTTTAAGTTTATTTTTAAATAGTGCCACGTAGTATAATTTCGAAGGACTAGGAATGGTAGTGGCAACATTCCTGGTGTAACGCTTGTAACAAACGCTGCTGATGAGTTCCAAGGAGGTTTCGATTGATATCATATGATCGGCCGATGGGCGGGAAAATGCGACGATGACTTGACAGATGTCACTTGAGGGTTGTGAGGAGAGCTGGTTCGGAGAGGTTATGGTGAACTGTGATTATAATGGCTCGAGTTGTGATTCTTGATAAAAACAGTGGCAGCGTGCGTTACGCTGCGGAACGCCATGTCCTTCGCTTAAAGTTTTCTCTATAATTGTAATCATACGTAATCTTCTGTGAAATAAACTGATTGTTCGTGACGTCGCAATATATCTCCTCGCCCGCTTAACCCACGCCACGCCACACTAAAGTATTGTTGGATCGGATGGTATAAAATCATTACCACATTGAATCACCATAACTGATGCGGATCCGTTTTATGGATTCGACATATATATATCAAGAGGCATATGGTACGGAACCCTTCGTGCGCGAGTCCAACTCGCACTTGACTGATTATTGAAAATTTACAATAATATATGTTGTGATCTTGTATCTCAACGAACTTGCAAATACCCAAGCAAAATAGAATTTGTATAAAATCTCCAAGCGAGATAGAATTTATATACGTATAAAAATCATTTGGATTCTTTCGTCATCGCAAAACATTTGAACGAACAAACGACTATTAGGAACGCTAAATTTTCAGTTAGCTGAAGCCTGTGACTAATTTCAACCATGCGAAACAAATACAACCCAAAAAGAAAGTCACAACTCATAATAAATATGTAAAATAGGGTATTTGACTAGTTTTTGTAAATCGTTTTAAATGATTTGTTAGTACATACTAAACACACTACATATATATTTCCGAGATATCTACTGTATTAACAATGAAAATATCAGTGTTAAAGAATAGATATTCAAGATCCTACCCAAAACGACATTCTGTAATGGCGCTGGTCTTTGACGTCACTCACGAGTAAATAACGTTAGTGAATACTAGTAAATACGCTAGTTCACATCTAAAAATTAACAAAAAATACTTTAAAAGTAACTTACAGATCCAATAATATTACTCCGAAATCACAAAACACAAATTGCACAAACAATAGTCAATCGAGAAATTCTTGTTTACCAGCACGTGACGTCACCAGAGTTGCGTTTACGTAACAGATAAAATATCAAAAAAATATCGTATTTTATTTCGTTCGATTTGCGAAAATTAGACATATTTTAGTTTAAATAAAGTGAAATATGTCTTTTTCAGGCTATTATCTGTATGGATTACCTAAATTAGTATAATATTTTCAATGTTGTCAAATAGCCTATCGCGTGACATTCTTTTTGTTTTTACTATGTCAAATATAAAGAAGATAATGAAATGAAATGAAATGAAATATTTCAAAATAATATTTTACCGTAAGTATGCTCAGACTTTGTACAATGTTTCGAAATGAGCGTAAAAATATCGAAAACATAATTATTATACGCTGCAGAAAAGTCGGGGCGCTTACATAATGTTCATTTAATTATTAAAAAAATATATTCTTTGGATACAGTGTCACAGGTATTAAACGCAAAACCTTTGAGGGCGGGTCTAGTACATCTACACAAACAAATTATCTACTACGACTTTTAAAAATTCGCAAAAAAAAATCGCTTTTCCATACATTTTGCCGCGCGTTGACGAACTTTTTGTATAAAAATCTATTAATTCTTCTTGGTGATTTTCCAAAAGTCCTAGAACAAAAGTTGTTTGTCTAGATGTACTAGACCCGCCCTTAAAAGGTTTTGCGTTTAATACTTTGTATGTACATATATGTCTGAAAATTTGTAATATATCTTCTTCTTCTTCTTTTGGAGTCAGCGATTCGATGTAATATGTAATATATGTATAATGTAATATATAATATCAGTAGTAATAATTGTTAAAATTATAGGTCAGTCTTTTAAAAATAACACAAATTATGTTTCGAGTAAATATCTATATATCACTTATGGAAATTTTAAGTACTTATTTGAAATTGAGATATATACTGTACCAGCCTTTTTAATAGTCCACTGCAGGACGTAGGCCTACCCACGAAGGGTGATTGGACCATATCCACCACGCTGGCCCAGTGCGGGTTGGTGGATTCACATACGCCATCGAATTTCTTCTACGGACGTATGCAGGTTACCTCACGATGTTTTCCTTCACCGAAAGGCCAATGATGTGAAACTCCGTACGTAAGTTCCAAAGAAACTCATTGGTACGGGATCGGGATTTGAACCCACGACCTCACGATTGCAGGTCGGGGGGTGTTACTACCACTAGACCACCACGGCTTCTCTATCTATACTAAAACTATTATAATCTCCAATTTCAAGAAATTTGGTTCATAAATGTGGGATATATATTAAGAAGCTTTGTGACATGGGGGCGGACAGATCGATATTACGAAAATTCCTTGTTTTACTACGGAACCCAAAAATTAACGAAAAATTAACTTTATTTTTCGGTTAATATTTATAACATCAAATTATTAATATAGATAATATTTTATGTTACACAATAATATAAAATTGATTAAATTCATAGAGAAACTTAAAAGTACAATTACCTATCTAAAATAAATTGGTAAAGTTATGGTGGCCCATACTCTATAAAATTTAACTTGATCTCTGCGACAGTGACATTGACATAGAAGATTGACATTTTTAGAGTTGAGTTAGTGGTGGAAAAAATCGATTTTCAAACAATGTTGTAATGAAATCGAATGAGTAGTTGAAGGTAAGAAATTGGATTTTATTTTCTTATTATTATTTAAGATCAAGTATATACCCATGTAAATAATGTTATGATATTAATTAAATACTCTAATTAAATACTCATAATAATGTAACGATAGTATTTATCGACGTTTTTCACTATTATCGATGCTAATGTAACATATAATTGGGTTTGATTTAATTACACATGTAAACAATGTTATGATATTAAAATCTATATATATAAAAGAAAGTCGTGTTAGTTACTCCACTTATAACTCAAGAACGGCTGAACCGATTTAGCTGAAAATTGGCAGGGAGGTAGTTTAGAGCCAGGAAAAGGACATAGGATACCTGAATTTTTATCCCGAAAATTGCATAGTGAAATTCCTGTAGGATAGGACAAAAAACTATTACAGTTAGGCCCAATTATGAAGGCACGATCGTAATTATAATAGCTAATTAGACTATTTCTGTTTCTTTTTTACTTTAGGCATTCGATAGAGAGAACACTTATACGCCGCTATTAAATTTTAGATGGCGCCTTCATAATTAGGCCGAAAATTGATTGACGAAACGTAATTAGATGACAGGTGACATACATTGACTGCTGAATTTTATAAATGTCACGCTTAGCATATTAAAGGGGCAAATTTTCTTTCCAATATTACGTCAGCTCGAAGAGGAATGAAACTATGGATCGAGAAAGACAACTGACATTAAAATTAGATAAAATAGTTTATCCCTTTGCCATGCTACATAATACAGTGACGTTTAATAAAGGGCTGTCATTTTGACTGAAATTAAAA
The DNA here is from genome assembly GCA_949316475.1 of Hypomecis punctinalis. Lineage (NCBI taxonomy): Eukaryota > Metazoa > Arthropoda > Insecta > Lepidoptera > Geometridae > Hypomecis > Hypomecis punctinalis. Next base: position 20,175,879 of record OX438795.1, on the reverse strand, counting down.
ATATTTTTAAATCTACCACCATTAGAGGTTTAACATGTATCTTTATTCTACCTCTATGGTACAGAATCCATTATAATATACGAAGAAAACGGATCGACTTGATTTTTACCATGAGTAGTATGGCATGAGTAAAGGTCATCGACCTTGACTGTGAACTGTGACCTTGACACGAACATACATTTCTGTTGATTTGGTTATGATTGAACAGTAATAACAGTGCAGCCCGCCTCAGTTGCGGCACTCCTCATAAAGCACGCAACTTACCGGACAGCCTCTCAGCTGCTTTAGTTAAAAAGCCCAGAAGCGGCCCAACCTCGAGTGCAAACTTTCATAACTGCCTAGGGGGTAAAGACGCAAAAAAACGGGAGACCTAGAGCACCACCTTCTAAGCTGTGTGAGAAAAAACCCAGAGAAGCGGCTCTACCTCCGATTCCCGCGCCGCCCATAAGCTTCGGCTACTAAGTCCCCCGTTACGACACGGCGGGAACCCACGGGCGGGTTGTACGACACTCTAAATTTATACGAGTACGAGTATTTTGATGTCGGTCGGTTAGGTTAAGTATGAACAATGACAACAAGGTGCAAGGGTACTTGATTTTTTTATAGGGCATGTGTCATTATTAACTACCATTAAATACAAGACTTATAACGTAAAACTTCATAAACTACTACTACATAACAAGCAATTGAATCATCCACAGACCCTTGAAGGTCTAAAGATAATCTAAATGCTCAAGCCCACTGCCAGTTAGTAGCGTGCCCAGCATGCTGGCAGCATTGCCACGCTGAAAGGCAAAACTTATACGTTGAGCTCAACAAACACCAGTATTTTGGTCACACGTCGCGTCCACCAGAGGCTCAGATTTTTTTTTGAAAACAAGATGAGCTCCCGGCCCCTACGGACACAATATCTCAATTTCAAACGGTTCAAATATGTAACAACTGCCGAGGTTAGCATATTTGCGCCGGTTGTGCTGCTCTGTCGAATCGGCCACCGCTCCAGCCCTACTCTGAGTCTCAGAAAAATATGACGGCGCCAAAGTATCGACGCAAGTCGCGTCCCATACTAAGGGCCGTCCACACTTCCATAGGACCAGCGTCATACCGTCAGGCCTTTTGCCACAACGCGCAAGCCCGGTTCGAGTACGGCTGCGATATTGGCGGTCCTAAATACCCTGCGTATGACATCGTCCATAGTACTTGAATAGGTGAGAGCGCTCAGCTTTGTGCTGCGCGGCAGCAATGTGGGTCGACTACCTCGACGATATCGTCAATACCGCCGGTCGAGCCTGGTCACGACCGGCAAAGAGCGGAGGCAGATGGCACTGAGAGAGGCCTATACCCAGCAGTGGGACAAAGAAAGCTGAGGATGACAACGATGATGGAACAAATTAGTTGAGATCGACTGTTTTTTGGGTTTGAAAATATTAGTAGCTACAATATTTGTGTACTGTTGCACATTGAATTAGGGCTAATATTTTTTGGCGCACTTACTATTTTTGTTATCATATACCATAAATATGCGCGGCAGCAAAGTGGGTTGATGATATCGGCAATACCGTCGGTCGAACCTGGTCAGGACCGGCAAAGAGCCGAAGCACTGCAAGAGAGAGGCCTATACCACCTAGCAGTGGGACAAAGAAAGCTGCGGATGATAACCATAACGAAACAAATTAGTTTAGATTGACTTATTCTTGGGTTTGATATGATTACACGGTACACAAATATTTTTTGCTACAATATTTGTGTACCGTTTCACATTGAATTGGGGCTAATATTTTGTGGCGCACTTACTATTACTTACTTCGTAACTACCGATTTTAGTCCATTACTGTCTTTACAAAAGTGAGATAGCTAAACCAGATCTACATTTTGTATGACAACTGTCGAACTTAAAAGTAGTTTATCTCCGTAACTGTCAACTTTTGATCAATGATGTCTTCACGAAAGTGAGATAGCTGAACCAGATCTACATTTTGGATGACAGATGTCGAACTTAAAAGTGGTTTATCTCCGCAAATGTCAACTTTTGATAAATGCTATCTTCACAAAGGTGAGATAGCTCAATGAGATCTACATTTTGGATGACAGCCATTAAACTTAAAATATCTTAATGTAGGTATTTCCGTAAGGTTAGCTACCTACATTCATTAACTTTCGCGGTACGAAGTTCGCCGGGTCCGCTAGTATACAATAAAACTAATGATAAATTAAGTTTTATTTAAAATATCGTTAGTATATACTATCGATATTTTAAATAAAACTCTATCTAAAACTCTTTGGTCACGACCATTCGTCGCCCATCACTAATCGGCATGCCCATAAAGAATGACATTGACAGGTACTGTCTGTACTATTAAGAAATTCAGGACTTCATAGGAGTGATTTTTCTGACTTCTGTCGCAGAGATCAAGTTAAATTTTATAGAGTACTAGCTTAAAACCCACGGCTTCGCCCGCGTTGTCTTAATACATAGGTACTTGCTTAAAATGAAAACAGTTCGCGGTTTCACCTACGTTGTCTTTGTACTTGCTTATAAATAATATTATCTAATAATAATTATAATGGCCTGCCATTTGGCCCGCGTTGTTTTAGTACTTACTTGCTTAAAATAAGAGCCCGCGATTCAACCCGCATTATTTTGACACTTGCTTTTAATAATATCTAATAGTTCGCGGTCCGGCCCGCGTTGTCTTAATACTTCCTTAAAATAATAATTGCCTGCTGTTAGTCTGCGTTGTTGTATTACTGGTAACGATAATAGCCCACGGTCTGACCTGCGTTGTTGCGTTCTCTTGGCACTTACTTAAAATAATAATAGCTCGTGGTTAAGGTTTAATAGAGAGTACACTTTTTACGTTGCTATAAAATTGGAGCCTTCATAACTGGGCCTATTTTCATATACTTGCAAGGATAATGCCTACGGTTTATCCTGAATTGTCTAAGTATTTGCCTAAAATAGCCCACGGATTGGCCTGCATTGTCTCCATCCATCCATCAGCCATAAGAAGTCCACTGCTGGACATAGGCCTCCCCAAAGGATCTCCTATAAGACCGGTATTTTTTTTAATTTATTTCCATTTACGATTTTAATTTCTTAATAAATAATTAGGTGCCGCAAAAATATAGCAAGTTTGTCGCGGCACTCTGGTTCCCACCCACGCTGACCAATATTTTTATTTATTTTATTAGGTTGGAAGAGGCTTGCATCCAGTGTGATCTTACGGTCCTAATTAGGTAATCCGTCCACCTTGTGGGTGGGCGTCCTACGCTGCGCTTGCCGGTACGTGATTTCCATTCGAGAATTTTCGACCCCATCGGTCATCAGCCCTCCGCGCTATGTGCCCTGCCCATTGCCATTTCAACTTGCCAATCCGTTGGGCTATGTCGGTAACTTTGGTAATAGATCTCCTCATTGCTGATTCGATCTCGCAGAGAGACTCTGTGCATAGCCCTCTCCATAGGTTGTTGGTGGGCTACTTGGAGCTTACTAATAAGGCCCATTAGTGAGAGACCACGTTTCTGTGCCATCAGTCATCAATGGTAACAAACACACACTGGTCGAAAACATAATTGTCTTAGTATTTTCGTATTTAATTTACTCGTATACTTGTATCTAAAGCTTATTACGGAGTATGTGAATTTTAAATGATAAATTGCTGAATTTTTGTACTTAATTATATACTGATAATAATTGTATGAGTGCCAATGTTAGAAATTTCACACTATTGGCTTTTTATTGATGGAAAACATTGAGGCAACATGTATAGGTACATCCGTAGAGAAAAATCAATGTCGTATATAGATTCCGCAACCCGCGCTCGGCCGGCGTGATGGATATGGCCGATGGCCAATCACCCTTCGCGGGTAGGCCTACGTTCATTAGTGCACTATTAACTAAGGCCGGTATATGTATTCGACATGTTTCATTCAGTCATTAGAAGTTTAATTTCGTTTATTCTGAACTCATTTTTCCCGAGAGATATTGTGACAATGTCGCCCAAAACCATTCACCCAGTTAAAAGTGATCGAGACACTTGTAGGACTTTCAGACGTTGTCTAACCCCAGGCAGATGAAAAAATATATTTTATTATTTTCGAAAAACACATAGTGTATATCTAGACTATTTTTCTTATTGTGGTTGTAAATAAAGAGTTTTGTCTGTCTGTCTGTCTAGACAGTCAGTCAGTTCAAGGATGCTATTATACTCATCATTTGACTAACTTTTACTATGGTACCAACGGTTCAACACAAAAAGTTCATCGACCCCCGACAACATGTATGGAATAGGTAGGTAATCTTCGCTTTTTAGGGTTGATCCCATAGTAAAGTACATATATTGACCCGTATGTACCCTAAGCTTAAGATTATTGGCTCACAAAATAAAAAACATCGTCAACTATTAGGGACCCATTTTGCCCCATATAAGGATAAATCATTATCTTAATTCTATTCTAGATATTTCACTATATTATTTAAAAAAAACTTTGTGTTTATTTTTTACGCTTATTCAGGGTTACGATTGGTCTAGCGCATAAGGAATACGGGACTTTTGCCGGAACGTCAATTATTGTCGTAATTAATATACGTCAAGTTAGTAATTTATTACTTAAAATGGTGGCTATTTTAACATAAAATTGAGTTCATTGAGATTTTCAAACAGTTTTTAGTGTTTTTTTTAAGAAATCGACATCCCGAAGGACCCACTCAAATTTTCCGGGATAGCAGTACCTTAATTGGTAATTTGTGTTATTGTCTAGCTTCGTTTCAAATTTCGTTAGAATTCATTTAACCATTTTAACTTAGCTTTACATTATAATTATAACTGATTAATTTTGGCTATCCCTAAGAAACCTGACAATTTTCCGGGATAATAATAGTTCCAGTAATAAATTATGTTGTGTACTTTCTACATACCCGTTTTCATTCGTAACCTTTCAGCTCCTTGGCTGTAATCGATGCTTTTTTTACCAACTTTATTATTCCTTTATTTGACCCCTAAGGAAGTTTTTTATGGAAAATTCAGAAAAACAGGAAGAACCATATTTTTTATTTAGTATCAAAAGCATCTTTACAAAGTTTCATGTCAATCGGTACAGGAAATAAAAAGTTACATGCAAACGAAAAGGGCCCGTTACCCCGTAAGAGGTCGAATTTTCAAAATGTTCATCCTTTGTGCTTCATGATGTTGTACGATGTACTTATATTCTAAATTTCAAGTTTATATCATCGACGGTTTGGGCTGTAGCCTAAACTGATTAATATTGGCTATCCCTCAGGAACCCTACAGATTTTCCTGGATATTATTAGATCCTGTATTGAAACCTGCTGTGTGCTTTCTTCATACCAGATTTCAACCAAAACCGTTTAGCTGGTTGGATGTAATAGACCCTTTTTTCACCAACTTTGGGACCTTATTTGACCCTTTAGATAAGGAAAATTCTGAAAAACAGGAAAAACTTAACTTTTATTTTGTTTGAAAAGCATGTATAATTGTATAGTGTATACGAAGTTTCAAGTGAATCGGAACAGGGAATAAAAAGTTACATACAAACGAAAAGGGCCCGTTTTACCTCCTTAGAGGTCGTAAGTTCAAAATTTTCGTCCTTAGTGCTCCATTACGTAGTACAATGTACTCGTACCTGTATTCCAAATTTCAACGTTATATCTTTAGCGGTTTGGGCTGTGGGTTGTCTGTCAGTCAGTCACTCAGGGAAGCCTTATAAATAATAGATAACGATGTAGAGTTAAAAATAAACTGATAGGTATATTCTCGGACCGGATGCTTCTGGCTTCCAAAATTAATAAGAAACAAGTTTTGCAGATCCAAGATAAAACCAGTTTCAATGAAGTATCGCTGATATTTATATTAGCATAACATAATTACAACAAAGTAGGTATATCATTGACGAAGTTTTTGCTCCTAACTACTTACCATAATGATATTATGTTGTTTTTTGAACCCAACATACGTTTGTGAGACTTTATGCAATAAAAAATAACCACAGTAAAAATTTAAGGAAAGTTTGATATTTGCTAAATATCTGTTTGTATATTAATACATTAAATTAATTAATTTCATTTCAAATATCTCCTAATCTAGGCTTGGAAACTGAATTATTTAAAAAAAACCGGACAAGTGCGAGTCAGGCTCGCACATCGAGGGTTCCGCACAAACACATTGTTAAAATAATTAAAACCTGTTTTAGCATGTGCTAATGAAGTTATTTTATATGATACCTTACATGCTACGATTTTCTCACTTTGAATTTTGAACCCAAATTTTATGAATTTTGAGGCCCAATTTTTTGTGATTTACATAAATATGTACAGGTTTAGATTTATTCCTATATGTGTACTCTGAGACAAAACTTCTCGCCAAATTTCAGAGTTCTATGTCAACGGGAAGTACCCTGTAGGATTTGATTTTTGTGAGTGTCGAAATATGCGGTTATTTACGACATAAACGGCTTTAACTTTTTTAGACGATAACTGTGATGTTTTTCTTCTTCACAACTTCAAGAGACCATAGATATACGTATACAGTTTAAAATTCAACTCGATATCTTAACACGTTCTTGAGATAAAGAGTCTTACATACTTATAATACACACAGACGGACAGACGGACAACAAAGTGATTCTATAAGGGTTCCGTTTTTTTCCTTTTGAGGTACGGAACCCTAAAAATATTCGTGCTCCTTTGTTATTACTTATCACTGACAAATGGTTTTGTTCTAAGTTAAGCCGGAACCATACTATTCGACGCGGCTGACGGACGCGACTGACAGCCGCAACTTACTCGTATCAATGTGCACAGTCTTAAAACATCCGGTGTGCCAGATCGCTCTCGGACGTCCGAACGCTCAAGGTCGTCCGAAGGTGACGTCCGCGACTTATGTCCGATAGTGTGCACGGCTCAGTGTACTTTCATAGTCTAGATATCTATCAGTCGCGGCTGTCAGTCGATCGATCGATCTGGCACACCGGATATTTTAAGACTGTGCACATTGCTAAGTCGCGGCTGTCTTCGCGTCCGTCAGCCGCGTCCGATAGTATGTTTCAAGCTTAACAATGCATGTACGGCAACTGGCACCGCAAGGAGATTCTACTTGACTTCACAGAATAAAACCTCTTTGGTGTTCGTATCAGTTCGATTTTATAGACTAAAACTTATTTGCAATGCCCGTATTAGACCATGATAATCGAGCTGGCCATGGAGTTGTTTTTTTCATGTAGTATAATATTTTACATTCTCTGTTATATTATTATGATACCGAGTTGCCTAGTGAGTATGTACCTACACTACACTTAATGAATTTATGACGTACGTGTTACTCATATTCATAGGGTTATATTTTCTCGTAGGATGTATGAAAAGTAGAGTATGCACCACTAGAACTAAGTTTGTCTTCGTCTTGAGCGACTTGAGCCCCTCGCTTCACCCAGGACTCTGAATAAACTTAAAACATCCTCGCTGCGCCCGGGAGTTAACTATAGAGTCCCTATCACTCCAAAATTGTCGCCCGTAACGAAATACACCACTTGGTTCTTTTGGTACATCAGCAATCTACTATTAAAATATTACATTAAAATCGTACATTTTTTATAATCATTTGTATTCGAAGTCAATAATCTGCAGAAAGTAGATCGGAGGAGTGTATTATTTGCTCATTTAATAAATTATTTTTTAAATCGCGATTAAGTCCGCGCTTGAATTTCAACGTCAAGCGATGTTGTAGATCTACCTAGTTGATATGACGCACGCAGAATTAAAATATAAGTATTTTATAAAATATTACTCTGATTACACTCTGAGTTCAAAGAGCTTTAGATTATGAAAATTTCTCTAGAAACAGGAAAGTCTGTTACATTCCCTGGCTGTAAGGATTAGGAACAGTCAACCATTTTTCATACCTGTACCTACCTACAGTTAGGTAGTTGAGGTTATAAGATAATCGACTTTTGTAATTAAATGTTATTGCGCATAATATATGTATATATGCATTAGATATCAGGTGTTAGGTAGTATAAAAACTATACCAAACGTGAATAGGTAAACAGTTGGAAAAATTTAATATATACATAAAATAATCACATTCATTAAATAAATCAATCAATTTATGTCAACTGAGAACGTTATCACAAATTTATCGTGAATCCATTGACACCGAACTAGTATAAAACTGTGCTTCGGGTGCCAAAGGCTTCTCCAAAAATAATATAGAAAAAGTAATAAATTTAACATCAAATGAGCGAAACTAAAAATTAAAGAATAATAAAGAAAAAGGTTAATTTACATTTTGCAAATTTTGACAAATATAAGTTACTTTTTTAAATTTAACCAGCATGCAAAATTACAATGTAAGACGATAATACATTAAACATTAACACATCAATAATATAGAATAAAAAAAAAATACATATTGCAAATCTTTATAAATAAAGGTTACTTTTTTAAATTTAACTAGTGTACAAAATTATTACAATGCAAAACAATAATACATTGAACATTAAAACATCAATAATTAAGAAATAAAACAAATATAAAAGTTAAATAGCCAACCCTAAGATTAAATATAAAGTTAATTTACACTTACAGGAGTAACCAATGCAACCAACATAATACTCGTAAGTACCTTCAAAGTAATTGGAATATTGTTTTTAGTATTGTAATCATAAAAGAAGGATTTAATAAACTAAACTATTGTACAATCAATGCATATTAATTACAATAAAATAAATTGAGAAAAAGAAAACAAACGAACCATACCAATAGTCCTAGTCTAGCAGTCAGTCTAATCAGTCGTCATTATCATAGTATTGACATCAAACAGTATTGTGATTGTGACTTGGCCCTGTTCTTTTAATATATACCTATAGCCATGAAGAAAAATGAAATGTCGATACCTACAGCGTCACGTGGAAACGCAGAACGTACCTATCACGCGCTAGGGATGCCTTCAGTATTTTAATTACATCTACTTACTCTTTCTACCTACTTAAGTTTCTTGCAAATTTCTAGAATTCATACTAGAGTTGCATGACAGACGTCAAAGTGAGAGCTGCCATATTCTAAAATTCATGCTAAAATTGCATGACAGGTGTCGAAATGACAGCTGTATTGACAATTTAAAAATTATTTATCTCCGTAAGTGTAGTTTTAGACTTTTCTCTCTCCATGAAATAAATTTTCATTTCAGATCACAGTTGTCAAACTTCACAAAAGTGTCAGATCTAGTGAAGTTCTATACTCTTTTGAATGGAGGTCAAGAGGAGATAAACCATTTTTAGGTTCGACAGGTGACAAACTTTTGTATTATTCTAGAATATGACAGCTGTCACTTTGACATCTGTCATTTACCTGAATTCTAGAATATGGCAGATGTCATGTAGACATGTCATATTTGACCTGAACTCTGATTGTATAATAAAACTACTAGACTGCTTGGTAGAACTGCGGAAAGAAAATTGTTGGTACCTACTAAGAACTGGTAATATCCACTACATTTGGTTTAACTTTGTTATTTTAGTTTTATGGTAGTAACACGGGTAAATTTTATTGCTGTTCTAACAACTTTCAATTTCAGTGGTAAATAAATAAATAAATATTTGAGGACATCTTACACACGGCCTCTGACCCCAAACTAAGCAAAGCTTGTGATATGGCTGCCAGAGACTGATATACTACATATACTTATTTTTTAAAATACCTACTTATACAGATAGTAACTAAATAACACACAGAGCAAAAACTTCTGTTCATCACAAAAATACTTGCCCTGGGTGGGGATCGAACCCACGCCTCGTTGACTCGGAATTTAGGGTCACTAACTACTGAACCACCGAGGCAGTCAACAAAAAACAAAAGTCAGTAAGAAGAGTAATTAATTGACCGTTCTTACTACTGGTAGTAAGATTGGTAGTAACACTGGTAACAAACGGACCGAACCCCAAAGCTCGAACAAAGGGCTCCGGAGGTTTACAGAGACAGACACAAGAATTTCATTCTCGGAAATATTCGTGCCAAAAATCAAATCGATCTTTTGCTCCATTGCTGCGTGAAAGAATAACAAACACACTATTGGATTTATAATATTAGTATGGATAAGGGTGTATTACGCTTATCATTATGAACCACTTTTACTTATAGTTACTAAGAAGCCAACAGTGAAATTGCGAAAAAAAATTGCTGCCTATCCTTAATTATCCTAGGTTAATGAGTTCATTGACCTTCGATAAAATCTATGGAAAAAGCTTTTTTCACGCTTTATATGTTGGTTTCATAGCAAAAGTTGTACGTAGTGATGAGTTTATATATGTAGGTAGGTACTTCTGACAGTCTCTATACTTTGCAAAACAACGCCAACACCAAAATTTACGCATAATACGGTAGTCGACTAATATTGAATTAATAAAAAGTATTAAGATCACTGAATTCTGCAATCAATTATGATTTGTAAACTGAAAAAAATAACTAAAATTGGATAATCCAGTTCAGAGATATAAGCATGTAAAGATTGTGGTAGGGATTGAGAGGGGATACTTTGTTCCTTTCCCACAAAGCATAACATAGTATGGCGAATTTATGACACTTGCGGACCGTCACGTCCTATTCTGCCATAGTGCGCTCTTTGTCTAGCAAGAAAATAAAATACTTGTAGCTTCTTTATTTCTTAGTTGATTTCAATTTTGTTTTCGATAAAAGGCTCTGTTTATGGTTAGCTATTACAACAGGACATCAAAAAATACAACTAGCCTATTGTCTTTTAAAGCTTTGGATTTGGATTCCATATATACTAGAAAAGAAATAATTGTGATTACATAAATCGAGTTTTTTTTTATGATGGGAAGTCTGACACAATCGTTTTGATTTTAGTCTGTTGATATTGCATGCTAACAGTCTAATAAAACAAGATTTTACATGCATTAAGTACCTATACATTGCTACAAACAGTACTTGATGCACGGGTTGTGACCATCTTAATGCTATTTTTGGTCACTTTGAATTTCAATAATTGTGTAGCTGTAGACTTAAGGCAATTTTGAAATGCCAACTTGGACATACAAAAACAATAAGCTGTAATATACCTATCTCTAAATATCATACGATTTGAGTGGTTTTTTTTTTTCATGTAATCAGCACTTCAATAGCTAGGCCTTACGCCTTAGTTATTACAGTCGTTTTAATGACCTTAAAGTTATAAGCCTCTTAACAAGTCATATTTTATCAAAAATGTAGATACCTACCGCGATTTCTCTCTATGTTCTACAGAAAATGCGAAAACACTGGTCGATTCATAATCCTTTTTGCTAGAAATAATAGAGCTCGTTAATATATGCTTATAAAGATTCATTTAAAAATAGACGAGGTTTATTGTTCGGTGAACTACTGATACTCTTCGAGCAAATATCTACAGAGCCACAGCCCCTAAGTGAAAGTATTTACAACTTAGATATTTACATTAAATAATTCAGAATGGGCTATTTACTCTAATCTAGACGTTATGTCATCTAATTAGCACTTGTAACCGAGCAATTTGACATCGCGCGGCATAGTAGTCGGCTTGAAATCGCCTTACGACTAACTAAAAAGCCTGCCCAATACGTAGCTTGGGCAGAATTTTGGCTCGGACATTTTTTGTGCACGATTGTGACTCCATAGATATTTGCTCGAAGCTGGTACTTGTAATTATCATTTATTTTTACAGCGAGAGAATATTTGGAAAGAACAATTATCCTGGACAAAGGGTCTGTGGAGCGAGCCAAAAAACAGATGGACAAGCTATTCACCATGAAGACTACTGCACCACATTATTTCGAAAAAACGGACGCTAGAGACAAGGATTTTGAAATTCTACACAGTGTTTAGTAAGTTTTTACAAGTTCTCGTACAAATTAGCTATTTAATACCCTAATATTTCATTTTGCTCGCGCACCTTCATATTGATTATGGAAACTAGTGAGGTCTTCGCATATTTTAACTAAAGTATAGCACTGGTGTTACTCACGCGTAATTTTAGTAGATACCTGTTACTATAGTTACGATCGCATTTGGCGATCTTTTTCAAGGTTGGAGTACTAGCACTCGGGCTCGTCTCGCATAGCACTAGCAGTTATCTACTAAAATTTCGCGTGAGTAACACCTATGCTATACTTTAATTAAAACACCCTCATATTCTTATTCGGTATGGGGATAATTGCAATCCTGCACTGACGTCTCGCATGGGATGTTTTGCGCATTTGGTCCTGCAATGACGTCCCGCATGGGGTGTTTTGCGCATTTGGTCCTGCACTGACGTCCCGCATGGGGTGTTTTGCGCATTTGGTCCTGCACTGACGTCCCGCATGGGGTGTTTTGAGCATTTACTCTCCAGCGACTACCCGAGCCAGCCCAGCTCCCGGAGTGTGACTCTGGGCTAGTGGTATAACTGCGCCATTGGCTTGGATAGTATATAAGATGGCGATTTTGATGACAATGCTGATGATAATGCATCTCACATTGGTAAAATATTAAACAAAATTGCACAATAGACAAAACATGCAATCAAAAATAACAGTAAGTCAAAATTGAACTATTGCGACTTACACTTGTACAAGGAAGCATTTAGGTTTTATTTTTACATTGTTGTGTGACTTGTGAGCATTTTTCCAAGTACCTACTCAATTAAATAATAAAATAGTTTGCCAACGCAGACATTAAACAAATAAGTATTACGAAGGTTCCGCAATAAGTGAACCAATTAAGACAATTAAAACGTATAACATTATGATGATTAACAAGATAAAAATAATAACAATGAACAGACTATAGGCATGATGACTGGATAAAAATATTATAATTATAATTAGTCTGAGAGTTAGATTTTCAAAATATATTAGACACATATTTATTCTTTTGTTAATCAAACAACAAATGGGTTCTCAAATGTTTCAATACACTTTTTGGCAAAATGTCACTTTAAAACATATCATAGTCCAGAAGTCTGTAAATGAAAAAACATCGATGTAAAATTAGCAAATATCCATACCTTTGTCAATAAATGGTGTTTCGAAACAGTAAATAAACTAACCATTTAACAAGTTGCTTCTTATTAATGTTAATAATAAGCGTAAACCGAACAAAAACAGTGAACTTTGACGTTTCGTAGACCTGCCGCGATGCTAGCGCCTCTAGCGGTGAATAAGTATGCGTTAACCCTCGTTGACAAAAGGAAAAATACGTTTATAATATTTTTTGATAGTCTATCTAACGGACTAATTATATTTTTAGTCATCACGCCTATAAGTAAATTCAGATCAAAGTAATACCTTTTTTATTTTTGACAAAAACTTATCAATCGGCATAACACAATCGGTCTCAAACACCAAACTAGCTAAAATGTCTTGGATTTCGCTTGGTTGCTTAAGAATGGTGGCCTTCTAGCGCTCTTATAATAGTTTTAAAACATATTATCGCTCTTACATTACTCTAAGATAAGCTTTTTTGGACTCAAGAGCTCTGTGTCTTATACTTAGTCTCATATATGTCTATAAGCGCATTTTATAATACTATTATAAGCCTGTTACTCCTAAAATAACATTTACGAAGACTCATTGCACTTGGAACAATTTATTCTTATTGCATCGTTTTGTAAGTTCATTTGATTTTATAATGTTCTTGGTAAAAGCTCTTTTAAGATTGTCAGACTCATATCAGCATAACATAAAAATACTAAAAGCGTACTTTTCTATTGCTCTCATATTATTAGCATTAGATAAGCCAGCACAAAGTCAAGGATTCTCGGTTTTATTACTTAGTCTCATATATGTATATATGCGCATTTCGTAATACTATTATAAGCCTCGTAGTCCTACAATAACATTTATGAAGACTCAATGTACTCGAGAATACCTGTTCTTACAACTCCTTTCTCGAAGTTCATTTCATTTTATAATGGTCTTGATAAATGTACTTGTAAAAAAGTCAGACTAATATCATGATAAGATAAATAGACAGTGACGATTTTGTTACGTATTGAATTGTTGATATTTCAGTACAAAAAGTCTTATTTCAGAAATTCTAGAAGTTATCTACTACTTCTTTCCACTAAAGATACACCTCTTAGATGTGTGTAGACAATTTAATTACTTTACGTTTTTTTCTTAATTCCAGTGTCGACGCATTGCTTCCCAAATTGACGAAAGATCATTACAGAATTTACGCAGGAAAAGTACTTAGAGACGGCATTAATACAAAGATGTTCTCAAGTTCATTTCAATTTGGATCTTTGGTGAGTTATTATGGGTTAGGCACTAACTCGACACGGGTCCTCCCTGGCCATGCGTGTGTCCAGTTGATGAAACTGTTTATTTAAATACTCAGTGGAACCTCGATTATCCGGCCCTCGGTTATACGGATTCGCAATTATACGGACTAGTACCCGAAGTCAACAAAATTTATTTTCCAAGTTGAATCCATACATAAACGGACATGTCACAGAAGCTTCATTACCTTCCCGCACCCCCCTCTTTTTCTGCTCTTCGCGAATTATTATTGTTACTAAGCGTGCTCCGCTGTGCTGTGTCATGAACGTAAAAATGTCATAGCCTAAGCGAGTGGTGTTTAATGATAAAATAAATTTATAATTTTTTCATTAAAAAGGGCAGAAACTGGTCGTAAGTTAGCAAAGAAAACCGTTTTTGTCATCCGTCGGATTATACGGATTTTTGATTATCCGAATGATCAACGACACTAATTAGTCCGGTTAATCGAGATCCTATTGTATTGTTATTTACTTATCTCGACACAAAAGGATTATAACACGTGTCCACATAATATACAGGTTGCCTCACTGTGTTTTCCTTTATCAAGAAGTCAGTGGTGTGGAAATCCGTAGGGTACATACGTTCCAAAGAACTGATTTGTTCGGTTTTGAACTGTCGATTTGCAAAGTTAGGGTTTCTATTAGGCCACCAGACTTTTAACGTTTAAACGTAACATTTTGTAAGATAAAAGTAAGTGCGTTTATATAGGCCGGATGGCTAGCCCTGGTGTCGGATTTTCTGAGCCGCCTGAAGGCCTCTGACATAGCTAAACGGTTAAAAGAACCGGGGCCTACAATTTAACGTGTCAACCGAGCCACGGCAGCGCTCAGTGGTAAATGTCACCCGCCATCACCATCCGAAGACTGACCATGCTGAACGTTGCTTAACTTCGATGATCACTAACGAAAACCTAGTCAAACTACGATACGAGCGCTACTCTACAATAAGATCACAAGTCACATGTTAATAATATGCCGACCTTCAAGTATAGAAATATTTTTATCATTACCATAGCAAAATAGTTACTGTTTGGACGGCGTTACTAATTCGCTTAGGAACTAAAAACAAGACAAAATATAGGTAGAATTTTATTTGTCTTGACGCGTGTTTGGGCACTTACGAGTATTTCTGGTTATAGTAATTTCGGGATAATAATATAATTGAAGGCTCGTCAAGTCGTGATGTTTGGTTTTGGTTCATATTCGCAAATTAATTGTTATAAAAATATAACTTTTTAAAAATACAAGCTTTTGAGATACTGTATATATGTGGCAGTAGAGTGTTAGCCAAGACAAGTTAAACGAGCCCAAACAAGACGGGTCTATCTTGTTTAGCACCTATGTACGCTGTTTGTGCTACTCAAGTTTGGGTAATTAAGTAATTATGTTTTGTTTTTATTTCAGATATTCGAACACATCAGGTCAAACGACTATTGCGCGGGTTTTGTTGGTATTCTAGACTACAGAGACATTAACATAATAGATTTGGTCGCACAAATTAACTTACTGGAAATGCATCAATTTTTGTCATTTATCACCGTAAGTATATATATTACAAAAACCGTACCAAATTAAAGTTACCGGCATAGCCCAGCAGATTGGCAAGTTTAAAATGGCAGTAGGCAGGGCAAATAGCACGGGGGACTGTTGACCAATGAGCTCGAAAAGTTCCCGAATGGAGACCACATACCTGCAAGCGTAACGTAGACCGTTCAGGCACAAAGTGGACTGATGACCTAATTATAATCGCAGTATCGTGCCAACTGCAAGCTGCTTCCAAGCGATGTTATTGGAAATACATAAGGGAGACCTAAGTCCAGCAGTAGACGTTGTATGGCTGATGGATGGATAGTAAATATTTGAAACAATTGTTTTTCAGCAAAAATGGTACAACCGATTTCAATCGTACAAAATTCGAGTAGTTCTCTCAAATCCATGTATAGGTACAATCTGTGAGTATCATTGATACTAGGGCTCGGCACATACTCGTAACACATAATAATTTATACAAACAGTTAAAACAAAGATTGAAAGTCTGTCTACTCTCCCTCCGTCTTACGAATTTTTGAGGTCAGGTCACTTTTTTTAAGGTTTTTTTGAAAGCGTAGGGTAAAACTATACAATACGCCCCAGTGGACAAGACGCCCCACCGCTCTCACACTCACACAGATGTAGATAGGCGACACAGGCATACATGCATGGCCGCAAGTATTTGTTCAACTTTTCTGACGCAAACGTGTGATTTTTGCAATTAGTTTTGAAATAGTGATAAAATCAGTAAATCAGTCCTTGAACCATATTGTGGTGAGTACCATACAAATTTTCTTATCTAATGTGCTGTTTTTATTTTCAAAATTACAATGAAAAATACGAAATCTTTGATAAATATCCTACGAATTGGAGTGTTATTAACAATTATTAAAGTTTAATGGCGTCGGTCTTTGAGGTGGGGCATTTTGTAATTATATATTTGCAAGATGCCCCAGTTATGAAGGGGTAATACGCCTCAAATTTGGTGTCTAAAAATAATACGTATTTCTTACTTTTTTTGGATAAACAAAACGTGGAAGCTTTTAGACTCATAGGTAATAAATAAAATATGAGCTCCCATTTTGTCTGAGCTTTAAACACGTTAATAAATAATTAATAGCGACAAGATATGATTGCTGTAGTGGTAAAATTGATAGATATTTTGGGAAAATCATCAGAACAGCTACTGGCTCTTCCGGCACCGCCAACACAAGCATCACCTCAAAAAATATGCACACAGCTAACCACTTCTAAGACTCCTGAACAGGTTGCCAACAAAAGTTTTGGCCAAAATCCATCCTTTGTCAAAGCTACCCAGCAACGAATTTAAAGAAAGAACTAAAAGTGGTGATCCTGACATCCGCAGGAAATATTCAAAAACGAAAACCAATAAAAAAAATCATAAAACCAACGAAAAAAGTAAATTTTTCAAAGAAAAATATAATAAGTAAGTTTTACAAGATGTGAAAAGAAAAAAGCCAGAAAATATAACAAAAAAACTAAATTTTTAAAATAACTTCTGATATATTAATAATGCATTTATTTATTTATAATAAATTATAAAGAGGATATTTAGCTCTATTTGACTATAAAATAAAATATATAAATATACAATAAAATATGTGATTATTTACGATTTGTTTGTTCTTTTACACTGGGGCATGTCAATACAAAACGCCCCACTTAAGGTTTTTAAAATGCCATCATTGTATTTAACTGATCAATCAAAAACGCCAAATAATTATGTCAAATCATTCATAAATTATTGCTTTTTAATTTAACGCCACAAAATTTAGCAAATACGTTAATAATAAGGTTTTATCGATATTTAAAAAAAAGTGGGGCGTATTATTATTATAGTTTTACCCTAAATAGTTTTTTTTATTGGTTTGTTAGTTCAGCAATAGATCAACCGAGTGACTAGATTTTTTTAGTTTTTTCAAAAAAAATTCAGTTTTTAGTTTTTTCAAACTAAATTTCATGCCAAAATTCAAGTCACTCCATTGCTCCATTGCTGCGAGAAAGAGGAACAAAACCAACAAACCGGATAAAATGACATATGCCACTATTTACCAAGATGGTTAAAGTTACATATGGTACTTTTAATCACGAAAAAATAAAAGGTTCCTATGGGATAGCACAAAAATCAAAATACCACAGGAGTGAAGCCGCGACCAAAAACTAGTATATAATAAATCTAGACTCACAAATTGGCCAGTCATTAAATATGGTCAATAATACGTTCCTTTTTGGTGTATGCACATTCATTAAAATTTTAATATGACGCTTGATCTTTTTAAAGCAAGTTTTAAGAAAAGTTCAATGTTACTATGTCACGGTTTTCTTTTAAAAAAGCGATAATAATATGTCAAAGTTAAACTGGTTTAGGGTTCCGTAGCGACCAAGATAAACTTTACTGCTTTAAGCCAAACATTTTTAATATAATGATAATAGTAAAAATATAGATTTTGCCGAAGAAATTTGTTTCAAAGTTTGATGAACTCTAGGCAGTATGCAAGTATAATAATTTTAATTTTATGGCATTGCTACAATTGCACGTGTTTTTTTAATCCATGTCTTGTAATGCAATTTGAGACACCTGTTCGAATCGATGTGTACAATTATTACATTTTTGTTTTTAAACTTTCGCGATTTGAACACATTTATGTTGATTTTATAAAAAAACAGTTCAACCGATTTCTATAAAATTTAAACGAAAACACCTCGCGAGTATACCCATTTGAATAAGTAAAAAAGATTTTTTAGATTGGTTCACAATTGGCGAACATATCGATGAACATACACACAAAAAAACAAACAGACGAACATAGAACGTCCTCTTTTATGAAGTTGGTTAAATAGATTTTTTTAACTTCATCCCTGCTCAATTTTATTATATGGGACCACATCGAGCACGGTTTGCAAGTCTCATTTCGCCAAACATTTACCTGTGTCGTTGTAACGCTATAATGCACATTCTCAATGCCTAGTCGATTGACGTTGAGATCAAGGTGAACTTCTCACCAGCATTGAGGAAATTATATATTAGGTTTTATAATCCATTAAAACGATAGTGACATGCCAACTTGTCCGTACAATAACAATAAACTGTTTATATTACCTTAACATCTAAATATTATCCGATTTTAGTGATTTTCTCTTTTTTGACCGACGAACCACCGGAGGAGGTATACAATTCGACGCGTATACATAATATATATATATATATATATATATATATATATATATATATATATGTATATATATATATATATATATATATATATATATATATATATTTTTTATGTATAACCACGCATAACTTTTTTCATAGTAGTCCGATTTCAATAATTCTTTTTTTAATGGATAGAATATACATCGACATTGGTCCCTATTAAAATTTTATTGAAATTAGCTGAGCTATTTTTGATAAATCAACAATAATGTAAAAAATGTTACATCGATCCGTGCATAATATTTGCGATCTAGCGATGCGCCCCGGCTTCGCACAGGTGTATTATACATATAAACATTTCTCTTGAATTACTCTATCTAATAAAACAAACTGCATCAAAATCCGTTGCGTAGTTTTAAATATATAAGCATACATGGGAACAGCCAGCGGAAAGCGACTTTGTTTTATACTATGTAATGATTCTATACACGAGTGAAGTCGGCCATGCTATTTTTTTTGCAAAAAATAATTATTATGTAATCAGCTCTTCAATCGCTAGGCTTAAACGTCTTACTTTTTTACAGTTTTTTAAATGACTTTATAGTTATAAATCTCTAAAAAATCATAATGTGGCTGTAAAATATACACAAACTAAAAACTTTTCTGAAAAAAAATAAGACCTGCGAGCGTGCAATATTTCTTACTTAGGCGATCGACACCAAAACCATATCATTTTGTTACAATTTAAGGAGTGAAAAGAGTTTTCTACCAGAACGTAAATTTTATCAAAAATCAGCGTGTCATGAAGATGATGGCAGTCTGGTAACTACTAGGCAACAATTGACGTGCAACGCGTGACGCTTAACAAGGTCGGCAACGTTGCACAACAACGCATGACTTTGCTAGCTGGCGTGCAACATGACGCGTAGCTTGTTCATTTCCGTGCAACATGCAGTTGAGCATCGAATGTTGACAACATTTGTTGCTCAAATGCATGTTGCACGTAGTAGTTGCTGTGAAGACGTGTTGCGCAAAAATGTCTAAGTATGGTGTAACGAACGTGTGCTTAAATCAAACATACGCTAAGGACTCCAACTGACTGAATCCGGGGTATTGGTAATGTAATATCAAAAATTATGCTTTTAGAAAATACTTGCATTTTTTGCGCTTACCTCCCGGACTATAACGCCTGATTTAATCAACTACCTACTTACTGTAGTTTTCCTGTGCTCTGTCAGAATTAACCTTAAGTTATTAAAATGCTTTTCTAGGAATATCTCTTTTGGTATGTAGGTAAAAGATTTTCTTTTAACAAAACCTTAT
The DNA here is from genome assembly GCA_949316475.1 of Hypomecis punctinalis. Taxonomy (NCBI): domain Eukaryota; kingdom Metazoa; phylum Arthropoda; class Insecta; order Lepidoptera; family Geometridae; genus Hypomecis; species Hypomecis punctinalis. The sequence continues at coordinate 20,155,545 of OX438795.1, read as the reverse complement.
ATACGCATTTTGTATTTCCTGTTTGCGCATTGTAAAAGTATTTAATTTTTACGCAATATTTTGTATGACCAAAGTAGTTTAAAATTGCTTTTCAGCCATTCATTAGCCATAAAACTTCCACTGTTTGGCTTCCCCAATGGATTTCCAATAAGACCGGTTGTAAGTCCGCGTTGTAGATGGGCATCCTACGCTTGCCAGTAGGTACATAGTCTCCACTCTAGAACTTTTTAACACCATCGGTCATCAGTCCTCCGTGCTATGTGCCCTGCCCACTGCCATTACAAGTTACCATATTTGCTTGGCTATGTCGGTTACTTTGGTTCTTTTACCGACATTGATTTACTTATTTTTATATGACTGAATTTCGAGCAAATATCTACAGAGGCACAGTCCCTGATTGAAAGTAGTAAAAAAATGTCCGCGTGTCGTCATACATACTGACAATATTTACATCAAATAATTCACAATGTCCCGTTTTCTTGGATCTCGACGTTATGTCACCTAATTAGTGCTTGTAACCGAGTACTTTGGCATCGCGCGGCGTTGTAGTCGGCTTGCAATCGCCTTAGGACTAACTAAAAAGCCTGCCCACTACCTATCTTGGGCAGGGTTTTGACTCAGACATTTTTTTTGCACTATTGTGACTCTATAGATATTCACTCGAAGTGACTGAAGCATATTTAATTTCAGGAAGGCTACCAAATGCGAGTAAAGGGTATCCACCTCATTACGACGTCGAAGGCTATAGAACTCCTAGTCCGCATCTTCAAACAAGTATTTAGTAAGAAGATAGGCGACAGGATACATGTTCATACTAATTTGGAATCGCTCTATGATCATTTGCCTAAAGAACTCCTCCCTCAAGAATTTGGAGGCGATCAGAAGTCACTTGTGAAGCAAAATGGTCAGTAGATTTTTTACCCTTAGTTAATTTTTGTCGTCGTTCGTCGTTTTATCCAAAAGATGTCATTGCAAGACATATACCTCCTCTATACAACGTGTAACGGAAAGGCTGTATACATAAAAAGTGGGTTGATACTATACCTTATATAGATGCTGTATTCGAAATTCCGAGCCACAATAACAACATTCACTAAAAAATCATTCATTATCACTCAATTCATTAAAAAAAAAAAAATATGACTGACTAGAAAAATCTTTTGCACGTAAACAATCATGTCACAACAAGGAGGTGTGGTCTGATTTTGATGGGCAAGGTCGTGTTATTGACCTCACAGCTGTTTAGTGTGATAGTGCTGTGCAAATGTGAATTATAGTCATAAAAATGACTAGTTTTTCAAAAAAACATTAAAAATCAGCAAACGAACTTACACGGCTAAACATGCCCCCATCTAGTTTGTTACCGTTGTCTGATTCGGTACTTTCAGTATGTATACAGTCTTTCCGTTACACGTTGTATATCTCCAATCCGGTCGGAAGCGGCTTGCATCCAGCGCGAACCTGCACCCTTAATGAGGTCAACCGTCTACCTTGTGGATAAACGTTTACGTATTGCTACGTGGTCTCCATCTCTGAGCCGTGGTGTCAAGAAGTAGTGACACCCGCCTTACAATCGTGAGGTCGTGTGCTTAAATCCCCGGTTCCCGCACCAATGAGTTCTTTGGAATTTATGTACGGAATTTCACACCACTGGCTTTTCGGTGAAGGAAAACATCGTGATGCAACCTTGGCGTATGTGAATCCACCAATCCGCACTGGGCCAGCGTGGTGGATATGGCCCAATCACCCTTTGTGGGTAGGCTTACGTCCTGCAGTGGACTATTAAAAGGCATTACGTGGTCTCCAGAGGCATTATTTTTGACTCTTGTACGATTGAGGCTGTATACGTATTTACAGTAGCCGTGTCCATAAAGAGTCGCGTGAAATGGATAATTTTAATTTTTGAAAGAATTGTCCGCGTCCCGCAACTTTTTAGTACCTACCTACTTACTGGACATGGCTATTTTAAAATTTGAACACATACACATTATGTAAGATGTTAATTTGTCAAAACTTAAAAAAAGTTATTTCAAATAACTATAACTATTATAATATATAACTATTTAGACCTACTTAAATTTAAAACTTATACTAAAATAAAAATAAAACTAATCTAAAAGACCTGCGGCAGAGGGCCAAAATGCTGGCGGCGTTGTTTTCACAAAAGAACATTTTCACACAGTGAAATATTTTTTGCCAAATGATTAGGCGACAAGACAAAAAACCGTACCGTAATTTTGTGATAAACAATCATCATCATCATTTCAGCCATAGGACGTCCACTGCTAGACATAGGCCTCCTCTAATGATTTCCAATAAGACCGGTTGGTAGCGGCTTGCATCCAGCGCGATCCTGCGGTTCTTATAAGGTCCACCTTGTGGATGGATGTCCTACGCTGTACTTGCCGGTATGTGGTCTCCACTCGAGAACTTTTCGACCCGCTAGACATAGGCCTCCTCTAATGATTTCCAATAAGACCGGTTGGTAGCGGCTTGCATCCAGCGCGATCCTGCGGTTCTTATAAGGTCCACCTTGTGGATGGATGTCCTACGCTGTACTTGCCGGTATGTGGTCTCCACTCGAGAACTTTTCGACCCAATCGGTCATCAGTCCTCCGCGCTATGTGCCCTGCCCATTGCCACTTCAACTTGCCAATCCGCTGGGCTATGTCGGCTTCTACGGATCTCCTCAGCAATTCAGAAACTCCGAGCATAGCCCTTTCTATGGCTCGTTGGGCTACTTGGAGCTTACTAATAAGGCCCATAGTGAATGATAAACAATACTTGAAACTAATTTATTTATTTATAATTCCAGAAGACTGGGTGGATATATTCAGCCGAAAAGAAAACATTGAAAATTTTAAAGCAATGAACCAGGCAAAAGTGGATGAAAAACTCAGGGATGGAGGAGTAAAGAAGACGGACGACCTACTAGGCATATCTGGCTCATTTAGAACCTTAAGTGTAGACTAAGTAGAGTAAAAACTTGTAGTTGAAAAAAAGAAGAAAAATAAAAGACACGGGTGGCCCTGATTAATTTTATTCAGACGCTATCACACATATTGGAAACTAAATTACTTGTTGATACTCGTAATAATAATAAAATTGATGTTGATAAAAATCTCAATGCTTATCACCATAATCTTACCATTTAGGTACACTTTACAGTAGTAAGGTGTAACACTGTGGTCACGCGCTTGTTTGAGTCAATTTTAACGTAGTATATCTTTATAATTACAAGGAAAAATAAAACAATAATAATAGTTTTGTATGAAAACTTTTAAATTATATTTACACTAGTTTTTACCCGCGGCTTCGCCGGCATGATATTTTGATTTTTGACGCAATATCATTATAATTTATAGCCTATGTGTTATTCTGATATATAAGCTATATTATTGCAAAGTTTCATCTCAATCCGTTCAGTAGTTTTTGCGTGAAAGAGTAACAAACATCCATACATCCATCCATCCATCCTCACAAACTTTCGCGTTTATAATATTAGTAGGATGTGTTATTCTGATATATAAGCTATATTATTGCAAAGTTTCATCTCAATCCGTTCAGTAGTTTTTGCGTGAAAGAGTAACAAACATCCATACATCCATCCATCCATCCTCACAAACTTTCGCGTTTATAATATTAGTAGGATTTAAAAAAGATTTTATGAAAAAAAAAAAATATTCGAAAGACCAATCGCAACTCATAATTGGCAAATTGTCAAAATCTGCCGATTTTTTTTACAAAATCCCTTGCTTGCATCATATGGTAAAAGTTGTACCTTGTAATGATTGTCTAGATCACTCCCTTTTGGGTTAGTACATGCTTTCTGAACAATGCCGTATACAAGGAAGTTTTAAATACCCAGTTAGCTTAGCATATGACCACGAAAAGAGTTTTGACGACGTGTGAAAAAGTGACAGATATTTATGTAAACCACTTCACTATAACTTTGTCTCGTTCTAACACTTCTAAAGAATTATTTCGTGGTCAGTATGCTAGCCCGGCTGGAAGCTTTTAGACGGATTAAACCTCTTACATCGGGCATACCTTCGTGTAATACAGGAAAATATTATTTATTAGTATATTTAGGTATATGTCTATAATAATTATGCTAAATACACGTTTATATTATGAATAAACTAAGTTAAAATTAAGGCGTTTTATTCAATTATTTAATTAGATGTAAATTTAATTCTATGACAAAAAATCTACTATCTACTTAGAATGGTAATCAAGAATATTTTTGTACTAGCTGCCCGCTTCGGCTTTTCCCGGGTACGGTTGGCTAAAGAAGATCGATTTTATAAGTATTGTGCCTATATACTTACCTCGTAATGTAGGTATACGTCACACGCATGCTAGACATACCGGATGAACCATTATGATTAGGTAAAACCTTGTAGGTTTAAATTGAAGTTTTAGTAGGGATCCTTATTTTTTCTTGCAATTAAAACAGCCTATATCAATCAGTGATAATGTAGCATTCAAAAGGTGAAAGAATTTTTAAAATGGATCCAGTACTTTTTGAGCCTATTCGTTACAAACATACTTACGTACAAATCTTTTCTCTTTGTAATATTATTAGTACCTATATAGCTATATTGCTTTTTTGCTTCAGATAAATACAAGCAAATTTAATTATACGAGTATTTCTACTCACTGCGCAAACACGAAACAATTAAAATTATGTAATTAAAAGTGATAGCAAAAACCTTATGCATATAGATTATAGGTATATGTATTTATTGTTATAGCCAAAGATAATATAGCTAATGATTCATTTGAATATATAAACTCTTTTAAAAAATAAAAATACGAAGAAATAACATTATAGTGTTATCTTGCGTGTTGGCCAAAAAGCAAATAATAACGAATTTTCTTTTAAACGAATAGTCCGCACTTGACCACCAACTCGCCTTTGTGGTCGAAGATGAAACATGCACACTTAGCAAATACCTATTCACTCTGATCTTGAAAAGATTTAGATTACATTTCTTAGAAAACCGGACTGTTCCCTCCGAAGAATTACTTGTAATTCTTCTGAGACTGTTCCATTCCCTGACGGTACGAATCAAATTTTTTTAGTCAAACCGCTTCGTATGTATCGAAGGAAAATCGACAGTGTAGGGGTGATAATGACGCATCTTTCTACTTATCCTGTAGTAAGGGGATGGTTCCTACCATCCCCTTTTTAAGGTCGTATTTCTCGGAAATGAATCCTATAGAAAATGGACAGACTCGCAACCCTAAGGTGGGGATCTAGGCTATGAAGTTTTTTTGCAGCTAACTTTTCATCTCCTATAAGCCGAACAGCACGCCGGTCCACCGATTCTAAGGCCTCGAGCTGATACTTAGCCGAGCCATGCCAAAGGTGGCAGCAGTATTCCAGACACGAACGGATCTGTGCTTGATACAGAGTAAGCCACTATCCCGGTGTGACATACCGCCTAACCTTGTTCAGGATACCCAGCTTCATATATATACCGTAGTTCAATGTGAGAGTAAGTGTTAGCTCCAATAGTTCAACTAGGTTTTACATAATAGGCGATGTATGTTTGTGTTGTCTACGGGAAGTACCCTGTAGGTTTTGATTTTTGTGAGTGTCAAAATATGCGGTTTTTTACGACATAAACGGCTCTAACTTCTTTATATGTTAACTGAGAAGTTTTTCCTTTACACAACTGAAAGAAATCATAGATATACGTATACAGTTTAAATTTCAACTCGATATCTTTACGCGTTCCCGAGATAAAAAGTCTTGACATACACACAGACGGACAGACGGACAACAAAGTGATCTTATAAGGGTTCCGTTTTTTCCTTTCGAGGTACGGAACCCTAAAAATAAAGACAGAATGCTGTGAACAAATAAGTGAGGCCGACCAAAACTAAGCCTTGCCGTGCACAGAAAATTCACCCACACATCCACGTACAAGGAAACTACGCCTTGGCTTGTCAGTCGAACTATGGCGGCGCAACAGCGACGCACACATGTTTAAAAATCCGGCCTCACTTGACTGTTCAACGACGTTCTCTCTTGATTTTTTTATTTGCTCTGAGGTCGTAGCTTCGTATGTTTCACAAGGAACTGTAGCACTCATAGCGTAGTTTCACTTGATGTTTGTTAGCAATCATCGAAGTTAAGCAACGTTCAGCATTGCCAATCTTTGATTAGGTGACCGCGGGTGGCAATTAAAACTTAACGCTAACGTGGCTCGGATGACATAATAAATTGTAGGAATGTTCCGTTGTAAAAACCGCATGCGGTCATCAATTCAAGGACTGATCGAGCATTCGGTAAACGCTAAGAAACACCCAATCAAAATTATGCTATTAACACTACAAAAGGCGTTAAAACACGTTTATTTATAAGGTAAAGGAAAGGTACCTATTCTAGGTTAAATTTAAGAAGAAATGCTAGAAAAAATCAACTGGTAACTCCTTCTCATAGGCTGGCGAAATCGGAGAGGTCTGTATATTTTGATGGGCCCGCTATATACAACCGAATACCCGTAGAAGTTCGGGATGCACCTTCCGCTGGGTCGTTTAGGAATAAATTAAAATGTTGGCTACATGAACAACTATTTTATGACGTAAATGACTTTTTGAAATTACCTGAATTGTTTTAAGATTTTGTGACTAATTTGGTAATTGTCAAGTTCTTTTATTTTTTCGTGCTACCTATATTGTATAGTGCCCTAATATAATGTTTACTTATTGACTTGTAACAAATGGTGTTATGAATAAATGACTATATGACTATATAAGGATTTTTTATTGTTTATACCACTTACCTTTACAATTAAGTACTTACCTGCTCATGTTTTGAATACCATGAGGTCATGAGGTTATCAGTACTAACCCGTAACTGCATGACAGTTTGTCGGCGGAAGTGAAGTCAGCTTCAAGCTGCTCGGAAGCCAATAACGCGCAGCTTTGTAAGAGCTTCAGTCAGGGGCCTTATTGTGTAAGCGCTCTGAGCTTCGCATTTTTTCCTGCTCGAGCCTAAACAAAACGCTTACACAATAAGGCCCTTGAATATTGCGCAGCTGTAGCTAACTTCATATCCGCCGACTTCTGTGATTCTTATAATATTCTATTAAACCCTTCTACCCCTAAGAGCGTTTTACCTATTGGCTTACATACCACTCCATCCCCCTTCGGTCCAAAGAAAACCTAACCCTGATGACTCCTTCCGCTCAAACTACCTTTTATGGCAAATCCTTTTCATTCCAAGCAGTACAATTATGGAATCCTCTACCCATTTCCATTAAACGGGCCCCGTCCATAACTGTTTTTAAAGAGGAAATTAAAAAATTATATCTGTCGCAATCTTTAATTCGGTCTTAGTTTTGGGTGGTTTATTAATTTGTTTGCTTATTATTATTTTTGTTTACTTATACATTGTTTATAATATGTGCATGTTAGAAGTTAAAAGTATTTATTAGTTTATTTAACTGTATTATTTACATATGTATTAGTATTTATAACATTTGTATGTATGTCTATTGTACAATTCTTTTATTATTTATATTATTTTGTTTTACTTTTAAAGTGTCCTCTAAATTATTTCACCTCGTCGTATTTTCTTTTGTACCTATCTCTCTCCATCCTAAGATTGCCTGGAAGAAATCACTTTCCGTGATAAGGCCGCCGGTTGCTTTACATGTTTTAGCATCTATTTTCTGTTTAATGTGTGTGTGAATGCGAATCAATTAAGAGTGTATATATATAGAGGCTTGTATAGGTATATTGTGGATTTTTGAAAACAGATTAACTAGAAAATGCTACCAATTTATATTCGCTTACCATTTTAAAAATACAGCGTTAAATACTTCTAATTTTAACTGCTACATTAACATAATATTCTTTAATAGCTATGAAATAATTTCAAGAACGTGACATATACATAATTAAAACATGCGTCAGCAGTTGTTAAGCATTTCTACAATGACTAGCTATAACCAGTTCGAATTTCTTGCGGTGCCCACTGACGATGCGTCCTGGAGGAATGAAATTAAATAAAATCATTTATCGTCATAATAGTAACACTGATACCAATTAAATATCAGCATCGATGTTTCTATTTATGGACTTGTCCAACATAACAAAATCATAACGTCGTAAAAATTAAAACGTCGCGTCGATCAGCTGTGCTGTCAAGTCATACCTGAACTGAACAAAGTAAACAACAATGTTTTCAAAGTTTTATTTGTAATTTTTAATCCGCTGTATAGGGGTTTCGTTGCAAACAATATCAGTAAATCACTCACATCATAAAATACATTACTTAAAAAATAAATAATCAAATTAAAAATCGAAATAATGCATTAATTCAGTGGAGTGTATTTTTTCAAACTATCTTAAACTTCTTGGTGGCTGTGAAGTTGGCCTCAAGCTACGCGCAACCCAATCTTCGCGCAGATGTGACGTGATCTTTAGTCAAGTTTAAGTTTTGGTTCAGATTGTAGCTAATATCACAGCCAGAAGTTAAATTCGGACTATAACATGTTTTTCAACCATTTAGACGCCGCGCGTCTTCCATTCTAGTATGTCAGCAGTGGAGACCTTTATATCCCATTCGCTCAATCAAGCACTCACTAGCAAAAAGTTTCGCGTCGAAGCCGGCAGCATGGAGCGCTTACCACATAATAATATTTTAAAATTCAATCCAGATACTCTAGTTGCTCTACGAAAAGTGTACAATTTGGACAAGCCTGGCCAGATGGACGAAGCCATTGACCTTTTAGATGCCTGGGTGAAGAAACAGAACCATTTCACGAACAAAAACTTTTGTAAGTACCTACATCTGTTAAAACATTTTTTTAATAAACCGGACGTTTCAAGGACGTATACAATAGTGTTGTTAAACATTGAATTTACAATAGTGTTATTAAAATTGAATATGTTTCACGGATTTTAAACTGTGCACTTAGATATACGATGCCCAAAATGTCGAAAACATTTAAAGGATAAGCTATTCTATCATTTACTATTAATCGTCGTATCGTCGTCGTCATTTCAGACATATGACGTCCACTGCTGGACATAGGCCTCCTCTAAAGATCTCCAATAAGACCGGTTCGTAGCGGCTTGCATCCAGCGCGATCCTGCGGTCTAATAAGGTCATTTGTCCACCTTGTGGGTCGAGGGTCGATATCCTACGCTGCGCTTGCCGGTACGTGGTCCTCACTGGAGATCTTTTCGACCCCATCGGTCATCATTCCTTCGCGCTATGTGCCCCGCCCATTGCCATTTTAACTTGCCAATCCACTGGGCTATGTCGGTAATTTTGGTTCGTCTACGGATTTCCTCATTCCTGATTCGATGCCTTCTCCATAGCTCGTTGGGCTATTCGGAAGTTACTAATAAGGCTCATATATTAAGAGACCACGTTTCTGTGCCATAACTCATTACTGGCAACATACACTGGTCGTAAACTTTCGACTTGAGGCACTGAGGTTAATCAGCAATGCTGCAATAATAATTGCAGCATTCCATCAGAGATTTATTACTTGTAGTATTGCTCATTTCACTCCCATGTATTTTAGAACCAAAAAGAAAAATAAATGGCGTTCTCTTTATCTATCCAAATCTGATCCGTTCCGATTCGCTTTGGTAGAGTCTAAGACTAATGCAAATTAAAATAATACAAGGTTTTCATTTTCCTATATTTTTTGCAGACCACTGGCCTTGGTCGTCTTGAGTAGTTGATTCATTAAAGTTATATTTACATAATTATTTTTATTACTTTTTTACATAATCACCAACATTTATTAATAGTTTTAAATGGTAAATATTTTTTTATTATTTTTCACATACCTACATTAGTTAATGATATAATTTTTTGTTCACCAGCATACATCCTGTTCATAAATAAATGCAATCAATTGATCTTGTTTCCTTTGTAACCGACTTCATAAGGTGAGGTTCTTATTTCACCTGTATATTTTTTGTATGATAAGCGATTACTCCGCCAATTACATCTGAACCGATTTTGATAATTCTTTTTTGATTGGTAAGATGGTGCGCCCTATTTGTACTGTACTGTACCAGCCTTTTTAATAGGCCACTGCAGGAGGTAGGCACCCACGAAGGGTGTTTGGGCCATATCCACCACGCTGGCCCAGTGCGGGTTGGTGGATTAAAACCTATTTAACGCCCTATCTAATATATCATTGAAATGGCTTGAGTCGTTTTTAAATAATTATTTTTTGCAAAAAATAGCATGACCGTCTTCACCCGTGCACATACTCGTAGTTCGCGAATATTTCGCACAGATCGATGTAGCATTTTTCACATTAATGTCGATTTATTAAAAATGGCTCAGCCAATATCGATAAAATTTAAATGGGACCAATTTCGATGTATACTCTTTCCAATAAAAAAAGAATTATCAATCAAGAAGTAACACATTTACTATGTCAAAATAAATGATTTGTTTGTTTGATTTGAATTGAGTACCTCCTCCGGTTGGTTCGTCGGTCAAAAATCAACGACATTGTAAAAATTACTATATTATCGATAATACATTAATCCGTGGCAACTATAGTATCGAAAATACATTAATCCGTGGCAACTATAGTATCGAAAATACATTAATCCGTGGCAACTATAGTATCGAAAATACATTAATCCGTGGCAACTATTTGGATTCTGTACACGGTTGAAGTTGGTCATGCGATTTATGGCGAAAATCGCATAATTAGGTTGACGATTTTACAACCTACCATATTGACATAGTTGAATATCACAGCTGTTGCTTTGATATGAACAGGGACTTCAAAAGTGTTTATACTTAGATATTATTACGAACAAATTTTATATTTTATTTATATTATATTTTATTATATAATTGCTGGACATAGAGAGCTAGACATACCTCTACAGATGTCAAAAAGACCTACGTTGTGCTAGCTATATGCAAAATTTAAGGTCACATTAGCTATTACTGGTAGAGTTGGGAAATTATGTATCTACTCACTAACCAGACCTGCTATTGAATAATTATTATTTAATGTTGAACCTAATTAAATATTATTTCATTAAATTCATAAGCATTGCATCAAAACTAACTAAGTTTCTGTTTGAATTTTAACAATTTTTACTACCCTAGACAAGTTGAAAGACGCCACATTACCGCCCCTACCGTCGATTTGCCTTCGATACATACGAAGCGGTTCGACTCCACATTTCTGATTCTTATCGCCAGGGAATGGAACAGTCTTCCTGCTTTCCTGTTTCCAAAGAGATATATCTAAAGCTTTTCAAGATCAGAGTGAATGGGTATCTTCTAAGTCTGCGTGCTTCATCTTCGACCACAACTTCGCTTACCATCAGACGGGTTGGAGGTCAAACGCGGATTTAAAAGCGTTAAAAAAAAATAAAATAACCAGTTTGCATTTATAATAACCAGTTAGACTAGATTTTTTTCACGCCAAATAGGAAGTGGCATTAAGTACCTAGGTATGATTCATATCACAGCACAGCACACCAGAACGACTCTTTTATTATACTCTATAAAATTTAACTTGATCTCTGCGACAGTTACATATTGACATATTTAGAGTTGAGATAGTGGTGGAAAAAATCGATTTTCAAACAATGTTGTAATGAAATCGAATGAGTAGTTAAAGGTGAGAAATTGGATTTTATTTACTTACTATTATTTAAGATCAAGTATGTACACATGTAAATAATGTTATGATATTAATTAAATACTCATAATAATGTAACGATAGTATTTATCGACGCTTTTCACTATAATCGATGCTAGCTGTAACATATAATTGGGTTTAATTTAATTACACATGTAAAAAATGTTATGATATTCAAATATACAATAAAATTAATGATAAATTAAGTTTTATTTAAAATATCGTCAGTATAAACTATCGATATTTTAATTAAAACTCTATCAAAAATTCTGTGGTCACGATCATTCGTCGCCCATCACTAATTGGCATGCCCATAAAGTATGACATTGACAGGTACTGTCTGCACTATTAAGAAATTCAGGACTTCATAGGCGTGATTTTTCTGAAAGCTGTCGCAGAGATCAAGTTAAATTTTATGAAGTAGGTATAGTGATTCCATTATGACAAAGTCGTGCCAGTGTTTTAAGGAGGTTTATTTTATATATTAAAACAATAGAATCTCATCAAGAAAATAGGATAAATAGGATATATTCGAATTATAATAACAAAACAATCTTCTTACTTTTGACCTCAAGCCGACAGGAAAAAACAGCGAGAGAAAGTTGTCACTTATTACGCCATCGATTTCAATCTGTAGACGCTGCATTTTTTAAGAATTTTCTGATATTATTACTTAAGCTTAAAATACCGATTTAAATAAAATAAATTACTTAATTTAGTAATTTAATTAGTAGTAAATTTTTATTGTAATATCAGGACTGATACGCGACTGTTGGCCAAATCCCGAATATATATTCCCGAATATCCTACTAATATTATAAATGCGAAAGTTTGTGAGGATGGATGGATGGATGTTTGTTACTCTTTCACGCAAAAACTACTGATCGGATTGAGATGAAACTTTGCAATAATATAGCCTATATATCAGAATAACACAAAGGCTATAAATTGTAATGATATTGCGTCGAAAATCAAAATATCATGCGGGCGAGGCCGCGGGTAAAAACTAGTATACCAATAATAATGATTCGCATTATGCCAGCTAAGAGTACGAATGCTTTGCAAAACTATTAAACTTTAAGTTCTCCGAACAGTACTTAGGCTTAGAATTGTCAAGACAAAACTGAGACTCGGACCGAATCAATCTTCTTGGCGGTTGAGATGTTAGCTACAAGCTTTGGATAACTCAATCCTCATGCACGCAGCCGTTAAGATAGATAGATAGATAGATAAACGCTTTATTGCACACCAAGAAATAACCATAATAAGAAGAAATAAAGATACAAAAACAGTGTTACAAAGGGCGGCCTTATCGCTAATAGCGATCTCTGCCAGGCAACCTTAGGATGGAGAGGATAGATAGCGTATAAATAATGAACCGGGTGCGCATTAAATAAAAAAACATATATATAGTTATACATATAAATTAAATTATACGTCATAAAGTTTTTGCGTAAACCAACGCCAACTTGTCACTACATAAACAATAAGCTGTTATCTACCTCTAAATATTATCCAATTTAAGTGTTTTTTTAGGGTTCCGTACCTCAAACGGAAAAAACGGAACCCTTATAGGATCACTTTGTTGTCCGTCTGTCCGCCTGTCCGTCTGTGTGTATGTCAAGACTCTTTTTCTCGGGAACGCGTAAAGATATCGAGTTGAAATTTAAACTGTATACGTATATTTATGATATCTTGCAGTTGTGTAAAAGAAAACATTCTCAGTTGTCGTTTAAAAAAGTTATAGCCGTTTATGTCGTAAAATACCGCATATTTCGACACTCATAAAAATTAAAACCTACAGGGTACTTCCCGCTGACATGGAACTATGAAATTTAGCGAGAAGCATTATCTTATCTTATATAGGAATAAATCTGAAAACTGTATATTTTTATTTCAATCACAAAAAATATGGCCTCGAATTCCACAAAATACTCGTATGGGTTCAAAATTCAAAGTGAGTAAATCGTATCATGTAAGTTATCATATTATTATAAAAGAACTTCATTCACACATGCTAAAACAGGTTTTTATTATTTTAACTACGTGTTTGTACGGAACCTTCGATGTGCGAGCCTGACTCGCACATGTCCGGTTTTTTTTTCATGTAACTGATTACATGAAAAAAAAACCGGACAAGTTAACTCGCTAGGATTATAAGTCTTTAATTTTTCTTACTCAAGCAATTGACATCAGAAACATAAAATATTTTCATTAAAATTTAAAGGATGAAAAGAGTTTTCTTCCGACACGTTCGCACGCACGGCAGCTCAAGGAGACCTTTTCGCTGGAAGCGATATCTTCCAGGCAACCCATTCTTAGAGGCTTTTTCATTTTCCGGTGTCCCGCTAACATGAACACACCCACCACCTTTTTCCATTTCCTACCCCCTCCTTTCCCTTCCTTTTGTAACTACTAATCACTCTCATTCTCGATATATAGTTGTTAAGATGTTAATTAAATGAATTGTTTTAATTTTAACTTTAATTTAAATACTTCGCTTCAATTTTATTCTATTAATTTGATATGTCATAAATTGAATGATAGTATTTTTCCAAGCTTTTATGAAATTTAAAATGTTGAAATGTAGAAACTATTAATTTAAATTGTTACAAATTGTAGTACTTATGTATATGACACTGAGAAGGAAGTGCAGATGTCTATAACACAGGTTTATAGGCATCTGAGCGACTATCATCATGAAATAATGTTACTTATATAATGAACTATGTAAATGTTATATATACAGGGTTATTTCTAATCAATTAGCATCCTCTTAGGGGCTTATTCTGTACATCAAAACTAACAACTTTTGATCTGCCTTTTGTGAAAACTAAAAAAAAATGTTGTTCCGTAGAAAAATATCGTTCACCCGCGACAAAATGTATGGAATAGCACAAACAAAACAAACCGAAAATTATCTCAATGCTCTACAGAAAAAGCGATAATACTGGACGATTCACAATATTCTTCAGTGAGGTTCAGTCAGGACCCTCAGCTTGTACCTACTCGAAGCAGCTGATATCATTTCTACCAAGACCTATACGAGAATGATTAAGTGAAACTATTGCAGTGCTTAGCCGTGATGGTCTAGTATAGCCTTTGTGGTCTAGTGGTCATCAGGTAGTGACGTGACACCTACCTTACAATCGTGAAGTCTTGGGTTCAAACCAGGTCACGTACCAATGAGTTCTTTGGAATTTATGTACGGAATTTATGGCTTTTTGGTGAAGGTTAAACATTGTGAGGCAACCTGCATAATGTCCGTAAAAGAAATTCGACGTCGTATGTGAATCCACTAACCCGCACTGGTCTAGCGTGGTGGATATGTCTCAATCACCCTTCGTAGGTAGGCCTACGTCCTGCAGTGGACTACTAAAAAGGTTGATACAATACTATAAAAAACAAAATGTATTGCTTGCGACTTAGCATTACTTGCTAATCGATTATTCTTATATGTTTTCAGCGAGGGAGTATTTAGAAAGGGTAATAATCCTGTTAAAAGGCTCTGTGGAGAGATCAAAAGAGCAGTTGGACAAGATATGTACTCTGCGGACGCTTCTTCCACATTTCTTCGAGAAATGCGATGCTAAAAAGGACTTCGATATAGTAAAAGGTTTCTTGTAAGTAAATATAAAATTACATAAAATGTACTGTACTCTGATATACCGATGCCACTGCAGAACATAAGCCTTCCCTACGGATTACCAAAAGGTCTGGCTGGACTCAGCACTAGGCAAGTAGGTGGCCTTATCGTCTGTTAAGTTTCAAAAAAAAAAATAATTACGTTTGAACTCGGCTTATTCAAACTATACGCCCTGAGGCATTAGTCCAGGTTTACACGTAAATTTAAACTACAGCTGTTTCCTTATGGTTCTATACATTTTTATACAGCGCCCTTGGCGGTAACGAGAAAGAACTAAGCAAAATGTATGGAGCCACACGCGAACGTGAAAGTTTAAGTAAACTGCGCAAAATCTGGACTAATGGCCCTGATAACCGGTGGGGCCGAAAAGTTTTCTAGTAGTTTTCTAGTAGTGCAGTGTATGATGTCCACCCAGAAAGTGGATGGATGACCTCGTCAAAACCGCAACGTCACGCTGGATGCAAGCCGCTTCCGACCAGTATTATTGTAGATCTATAAGGCAGGCCTACATCCACCAGTGGACGTTCAAAGGTTGAAACAACGAGCGACAATTGAGAAATGCAACTTATGATTTTTTGGAAATTCACTGTCTTGTCTCATAGCAAATAAAAAAATAAAGGCAGAATGTTGAGAAACAATCAAGTGAGGCTGGCAAAACTACGCCTTGCCGTGTACAGACACAACTACACACACGAAACTTCGCCTTGGCTTGTCAGTCGAACTATGGTGGCGCAACACCGACGCACTCACCACATGTATAAAATTGCCTCCCTTGTCTGTTCAGGACGTTATGTCTCAATTTTTTTATTTGACCTGAAGTCTTAGTATAAATAGGTATGCTTAAACTTACTAGCATGCCAATAATATAGCTGAAAAGTTGGAACATTAATATTTGATTCAGTTCCAATATGATTTTCAGGAATGTGGGTCTTCTTCCAAAACTTACCAAAGATCATGTTAGAATATTATTTTCAAGATATACGCCTGGAAAATATACATCTAAGACATTCTTACACGTATATTTCTACCACGTTATAGTAAGTATATTTTATAAGTACTGTTTCTTATTATGATGTTTTTTTTTTAAATTTACAGATAAACTCCTCATTGTAAGTTTACAAATACTCGTTTGGCGCCCAAGAATAAGTAGTGTTTACGCGTTATATCCACCTAAAAACCAAATCAGTGATGACTCATGATCACACGTCTATGCACGAAAGTACCTAGTGAGGTAAATACCTTATAAACCAAAATAGTGGTCAATATATTATGCACAAGAGCGCATCAACTGAAAACTAATTAATATCAATTGATGTAGGTACTTTCGTGCATAGACGTGTGATCATGAGTCATCACTGATTTGGTTTTTAGGTGGATATAACGCGTAAACACTACTTATTCTTGGGCGCCAAATGAGTCTTCGTAAACTTACTGTAACTGTAACTGTACCAGCCTTTTTAATAGCAATCCAATCCAATCCACTGCAGGACGTAGGCCTACCCACGAAAGGTGTTTGGGCCATATCCACCACGCTGGCCCAGTGCGGGTTGGTGGATTCACATACGCCATCGAATTTCTTCTACGGACGTATGCAAGTTGCCTCACGATGTTTTCCTTCACCGAAAAGCCAATGGTGTGAAATTCCGTACATACGAGTAAATTCCAAAGAACTCATTGGTACGGGACCGGGGATTTGAACCCACGACCTCACAATTGTAAGGCGGGAGTCACTACCTCTAGACCACCACGGCTTCGTAAACTTAAAATGACTAATTTATCTATAAATGACTAAAAACCCGAAAAAAAATGATTTTCGCGCGCTGACCAAGACTATCAGCCAATGACTCCCGCAGACAGGTGTGCAAGGCCTGCAGCGCTGTCTAGTCACTAACCAATCACAGTCCTTGATTCAACGATTTCGGGTTCTGCGATTGGTCGAACTCTACACCGCAGCCGTAGGCAGCCGCTGTCTGCGGCATGCTTTATCTCTATTTTTCTTGCTATTTTGTAAATAAGGCTTTCTATACATACTAAACTGAAATACAAGTTGTATTGGACCGGCGGCGTTTTTAAAACTCAACTGCTGAGGCCCAAGAAGCACGATTGCTCCTAGCCACTCTAACGTAGTAAGTAAGGGTCGGTGGATTCACATTAAGTCATCTTTCAATTACCATCGCATTTAGATTTCCTACTAACCTCTGGACGTCCTCACAAAAAAGCCAGTGGTGTTAAAATCTATTAATAAGTTTCCACCAATTCAATAATATAAGACTGAGATGTATGCCATGAGTGAGCTTAGTGTTTTTGTAACGTTTCTTTTACAATCTGAAAGTCCTGTGTTCAAAACAAAAGTTCAACTTAATTAATAGGTTGGTTCAGCCTGGCTAATAATACCTTTACATACATCTCACAAAATAAAGAAATAGTATTTAGAAATTAAATTAAAAACAATATAATTATAACTATTACAATACCATGACATTAAAATATGATAAAAATGACAATATTAAAAATTTCCAATTAAAACTGCCAATACAATATTACCTATGTCAAACAATTTCTTCAATTTCAATTGTGCCATCAACTCTACGGCATCTGTCCCATCGGTCGAATTTTCACTATATGTCAAAAAGACGATAATACAATGTCACAATTGTCAAACATTATATCACATTATGTTGTACATGTTAGCTACATGCTGCGGATAATCCAATCCTCACGCAGTTGTTTGAGCTTCAGTTAGGATTAGGCATAGAAGGACATAAAACGTCATTGGGATTAGGCTATCCGGAGCTTGTAGTTTGACTTAGCCTATGGCTATAATTTATTTAAAGTGGAGTGAAACCGGGACGGACAGCTAGTTAACACCTAGTATAATTGTATTAAATTATTAATTTCTAAATATAACAAAATTATTTCAGCTATGCGAATATCTGAAATCCAACGACTACAGCAATGGTATTGCCACTGTGATAGACTTGCGTGGTGTCAGTATTATGGAATTTGTGTCTCAACTGAACTTGATTGAGATGAAGCAAATATGCACAATATTTTTGGTAAGTTTGAAGTTATTCTGCCTCGGTGGCTCAGTGACTGCCTCGGTGGCTCAGTGGTTAGTGACCCTAACTTCTGGATCAAAGAGGCGTGGGTTCGATCCCCACCAGGGCAAATATTTGTGTGATGAACATAAGTGTTTGCTCTGTGTCTGGGTGTTACTTAGTTACTATCTATATAAGTATGTATTTAAAAATAAGTACCTATATGTAGTATATCAGTCTCTGGCAGCCATATCACAAGCTTTGCTTAGTTTGGGGTCAGAGGCCGTGTGTAAGATGTCCCAAATATTTATTTTATTTATTAGCTTTATTTTGAAGTTACTTTACAAGAAGACAAAAGGTGGGCCGTAAAGCTCTCGAATGGAGACCACGGACCAGTAAGCCCAGAGTAGGACGTCCACCGACTAGGTGAACTGACAATATAATAAAGATAGCACGAACCAGGACCGCACTCGATGCGGGTCGCTTCCAACCGGCCTTATTGGAAATCCGTAGGAGAGGCCTATGTCCAGCAGTGGACGTCCTATGGTTGATGGATGGATGGATTACAAGAAGACACAGCTCAGTGAAATTAGCAAGTTGAAATATCAGTGAGCAGAACATAATAATGCAGCATGGAAGTCTGATGGCCGACGAGTTCTTGTAATTCATCCATCCATCAGCTATAGGCCGTCTACTATACAATAATGACCTCGTCAACACTACAGCCCCCCGACCGCCTAAGCAATAGCAATCGTAATAGCAATCGTTTATGACTTCATTTTAGTCATTTGGCACCGCCTATGTGACGTTAGCCATCAATTGCTTTGCGCGGATTGCGAAAGCAATCGTTGAATGAACAACTTTGATAGCTAACGTCACATAGGCGGTGCGAAATGACTAAAATGAAGTCATAAACGATTGCTATTACGATTGCTATTGCTTAGGCGGTCGGGGGGCAGGACGCTGAATGCCAGCTGCTTCCAATCTGTCTTGTTGGAAATCTTTTATGTAGGCCCATGTCTAGAGCAGTGAACGTCCTTTGACATTAGTAAAAAATGTCTTTTTTCGCAAAAATTTACGCCACTATTTATATTTTTTTTCAGGAAGGCTACGATACTAGAGCTCAAAACTTCTTCTTCATGTCAAACTCTACAACAATCGATGTGCTGGTCAAACTGTTCAAGCAAATGGTCAGCGAAAAACTTGGAAAGAGAGTTCATATTTTCAAGGAAAATCAAGAATTACTCGAGTACATCCCAAAAGAAATGCTACCTTCGGACTATGGTGGTGACGAGAAATCTCTGCATGAGTTACATGGTGTGTATTGAAGGTTTAAAATGTTGCACTCTGTTAATGCACTAGTGGGCAAAGGTTTTATCTACTGATTTTTAAAAACTGGTTGAAATTAGCTTGACAAAACGCTCATTTGACGAATAAAGTATTGTTAAATTAAGAATTTGACAAATTGAGTATTTGACAAACATAGATTTTGATCAGTCTCTTATTTGACAAAATTAAATTAAGGATTTGGATTTGATGTGTCGCGAATGAGGCAAATATAGATTTAGCGAGTATAGAATTTGACGAATCTAGTATTTGACGACCGTCTGCGTAATCGCCGAAAGATTCAAAACTTCAACACTTTAAGGCCGATTCACACATACGGCGGGCGCGGGTCGGACGCGGGTCGGGCGCGGTGCGGGTCGGGAGTACGGCGTGTCTATTTGTGCCTGTTTCAATGGACGACAACACACAGAACGCGTGCGCGGGTCGGGCGCGGGGCGGGCGCGTTCTGTGTGTTGTCGTCCATTGAAACAGGTACAGGTACTCCCGACCCGCACCGCGCCCGACCCGCGCCCGCCGTATGTGTGTTTTGGCCTTTAGTCAAACTACGCTATGAACGCTACATGACGCTATAATAAGACGAATAATGTATAGTTATTAATAGAGGTCGGTGGAAGATGACATTGTGTACATATATTGTAGCAATCCCACATATATAAATAATTTATATACATACCTACCGTACTGTAACAACCCTTTTAATAGTCCACTACAGCACGTAGGGCTACCCAACATCCGTGAAGGGTGATAAGGCCACTATATCCACTATGCTGGCCCAGTGCGGGTGGAATCTAACGAAAAAATGCCGGGCCGATGGAGTCAGTAGATTCACCGCCATTAAATTTCTTCTATGCAGGTTTGCTCACACTGTTTTCCTTCACCGAAAAGCCAGTGGTGTGAAAATACGTACCTATATACATAAGTTTCGTACGGGAGCGGGATTTAAATCCAAGTCGTCACGATTGTAAGGCAGATGTTATTATTAGACCATCATTGCTTTTAAAGGTAGTCTTATTAAATTTAATGATTCCAAATTCATGTTTCAGAGGACCTGATGGAAGAGATGGGATCACCAGACAAAATCAAACATTTCAAAGAAATGAGTAAATACAAGACCAACGAGGCGCTGCGGCTTACGAAAACGTTTAGTGATGATTTTTTAGGAATCGCTGGAACCTTTAGAACTTTAAGCGTTGATTAGATCTGAAACCGTAAATTATGTTATAAACAAATTAAGTAGGTATTCAAGTATTCAAACACAGGGAAAAGGATACTATAACAATTATCTTTATAATAGTTCCTTCCTACTGAAATACATTCGAAACTTTGCAATAATATCAATATAGTTTTAAAAAAAAACTAATAAACACGCATAGGATTCATAATATTTTTTTTATAGTCGCATTGTCATCGGTCTTTGATAGGTGTGAAAAGTTTGAAGATAATCTGATAGTTTAAAGGAAGTCAAAATCGAGCTCAAAGGGGTTGGTTACAAGCAAACATACAGGTGAAACTAATTAAAGCGTTATTTTTTATACTACGGGACTAATCGCGCACTAAAATTACGAGATAAATAAATACCTCATCATCCCGACGTTTCGGCCGAGTTGCATCGACCGTGGTCACGGTTTACTAATAAAAGCGTGTTAAAAAAGAACACATAGCTAACTTGTTAGGGTGGGTTTTGGATAACTGAAAGATATTAATTACTTAATTACAAGACATAAGATGTTTTTTTTAAAGTTTTGAATGTATAAGATAGAGATGACTATAGATAATAACTAAATAACACCCAGACATAGAGCAAACACTTATGTTCATCACATAAATATTTGCCCTGGGTGGGCATCGAACCCACGCCACGATCTTTGATCCAGAAGTTAGGGTCACTAACCACTGAGCCACCGAGGCAGTCTAATGTATTAAATTAGTGGGTTCAACAGTGTACTTATATTTTGTTGGACTTACATTTTTAGTTATTCTTTTATATTTATATATTACTAGCCGACCCGGCCACGCGTTGCTGTGGCTAAATAAATTAAAATTGCGACTTTAATTTGAGATTTAAACTATCCTATCTCTCAAGTTGGATCGAACTGCACATAGTGTGCGAATTTTATTATAATCGGTTAAGTGGTTTAGGAGTCCATTGAGGACAAACATTGTGACACGAGATTTAAATAGATTAAGATTTCACTTTGTATTCTACCTATAAAAAAATCGACAATTGATACGCATTTATGTTATGCTACAACAGTAATTAACTGTAGCTGCTGTGAGTAAGTAAGTTTATTAAATTCACTAATTAGAAAATATGGGACTTATTGTTGTTAAATAAAGATAAATATTAAAATAAAGTAAATACTTATGCTGTTTTATTTTTGATTCTAGTATGAATGTTTTTTTTTCATGAACTCACGTTTGAGACTGTGTACTTAAACAAAAAGTTGCTTATGTGTTTGTAGGTACTTTTTTACTAAATGTAAATTCACTGGTTGCAACTTTTATTCGGGATGACATTAAAATGGTCGTTAGTAGCATTTAAAAGAGACTTTAAAGTTGAAAGTAAAAAACAAACCAACTGTGTCATATATTTGGCCGTGAGTCAATGCATTTTTTGTATGGAACAGCTGATTTTTAGGGTTCCGTACCTCAAATGGAAAAAACGGAACCCTTATAGGATCACTTTGTTGTCCGTCTGTCCGTCGGTGTGTATGTCAAGACTCTATATCTCGGGAACGCGTAAAGAAATCGAGTTGAAATTTAAACTGTATACGTATATCTATGATTTTTTGGAGTTGTGTAAAAGAAAAACTTCTGAGTTATCTTTTAAAAAAGTTAGAGCCGTTTATGTCGTAAAAAACCGCATATTTCGCACTCACAAAAATCAAAAACAGGGTACTTCCCATTGACATAGAACTATGAAATTTGGCGAGAAGCATTGTCTCAGAGTACACATATAGGAATAAATCTAAAAACTACATTTTTATTTAAATCACCAAAAATTAGGGCCTCAAAACTCACAAAATATGGGTTCAAAATTAAAAGAGAGTAAATCGTAACATGTAAGGTATCATATAAAAGAACTTCGTTGGCACATGCTAAAACAGGTTTTTAATGATATTAACAATGTGTTTGTACGGAAACCTCGATGTGCGAGCCTGACTCGCACTTGTCTGGTTTTTAGGGTTCCGTACCTCAAAAGGAAAAAACGGAACCCTTATAGGATCACTTTGTTGTCCGTCTGTCCGTCTGTGTGTATATCAAGACTCTTTATCTCAGGAACGCGTAAAGATATCGAGTTGAAATTTAAACTGTATACGTATATCTATAATTTCTTGCAGTTGTGTAAAGGAAAAACTTATCAGTTATCATATAAAGAAGTAAGAGCCGTTTATGTCGTAAAAAACCGCATATTTCGACACTCACAAAAATCAAAACCTACATGGTACTTTACGTTGTCATAGAACTATGAAATTTGGCGAGAAGGATTGTCTCAGAGTACACATATAGGAATAAATCTGAAAACTAAACTTGTTTATTTAAATCACAAAAAATAGGGCTTCAAAATTCACAAAATATGGGTTCAAAATTCAAAGTGCGTAAATCGTATCTTGTAAGGTATCATATAAAAGAGCTTCATTAGCACATGCTAAAACAGGTTTTAAATTATTTTAACAATTTTCGATGATGACGAGAAAAGTAAAAAAAAAAAAACTTTTTTCGATGTTGATGATAAGTATAGAGATTTTAACAACGTACTTCCCAATTTTGTGAAGTTTTCTGGATTTGTACGGAACCCTTGGTGTGCGAGCCTGACTTGCACTTGTCTGGTTTTTATTTTTTCATGAAGTAGCTGTTTATCTTCTTATAAAAGTTGTTCATTATGATGAACACATTCACCTCATAAAGTCCTTGTACTTTGCAAAACAACACTTTTTATTCTTAATAATAATGCATAAATTGATATAATAAATAAATTAGCATTTGAGCAATAAGCACGACCATTTTACCCGTACCATCCAGTACCTACCTAACATTGGGTCATAAAGATGAATGCACACTCATTCGAGCCGCAGGAATCGCAGTCATCAGTACAAGCTGTGATGGTCAAGAGGTAGTGACACCCGCCTTAGAATCGGGAGGTCGCGGGTTCAAATCCCCGGTCCCGTACCAATGAGTTCTTTGAAATTTATGTACGGAATTTCACAACACTGGCTTTTCGGTGAAGAAAAACATCGTGAGGCAAACTGCATACGTCCGTAGAAGAAATTCGGTGGCGTATGCGAATCCACCAACCCGCACTGGGCCAGCGTGGTGGATATGGTCCAATCACCCTTCGTGGGTAGGCCTAAGTCCTGCAGTGGACTATTAAAAAGGCTGATACAGTACAGCAGTCATCAGTCTTGATTTAATGTCAAGACTGATGACTGACATTTTATATGACATAAATAAAATAAAAAATCTACTGTAAGCGTTTTAGGTTTCAGGCGAGTGCGGCTCTTGCGGCGCGGACACACAACCACCATAACAATCGATAACGGTATTAGAGTTCTATAGAACGTGTACAAATAACACCTAAAATAAAATATTTGTTAAAATCTTCATGCGTAAACGCATTTTTTACAGTGCTAGTAGCGAATAAAGAATGGAGATCGGTCATGCTTGGTTAATGAGATGGTTTGGCTGGTTACGGCTTTACTAGGCTCTCTAGAGCAATTATCTGTGATGTTTGTCACTGGTACATTTATTATACAAAAATATTTATTTGGCTTGAAATGTGTACAGATACCAGATTGACAATAGTCCCCGAACTAGGCCTAGCCTGTATCGCGGGTAACTGAGGCCGATTACTGAAATATGGTAGAGAACTTGTGTGTACTATTAATTTAGACTACGTGATTACAAATTTCATAAACAAGAATAGGAAACACAGCGAAATATGTGTACTCGTATGTGTATATTATGGTGCGTAAAACAAAGTTAAGGCTTAACATAATTATTTTTTGCAAAAAATAGCATGACCGACTTAAACCGTGTACAGAATTCGCGAATATTTCGCACGGAATTATGTAGCATTTTTCACATTATTGTTGATTTATCGAAAATGGCTCAGCCGATTTCGATAAAAATTAAACGGGACATTAAAATATGATCTACCAAACAAAAAAGAAATGATTGACATCAGACTACTCCGTAAAAAGTTATGCGTGGTTATACAATAAAATATAAACGCGATGACATGTAAACCGTTTAACATCTTCCGTTTCGTTGGTTAAAAACAAAATTAGTCGTTTCTTTTCGAAGACCGATATATCAGGCGGTAACAACAAATGGCGCTGTGGAGTGTAATGTGACTGTTGAAGAGCTCTACGCAGAAAAGAATCTTTTCAAAAATTTAAACCATGCTTCGCCTTTATTTTTGCTTTACATAGCTAGTGTTTTATTTCCAGGGAAGTAGGTATTTGGGCATGAGGGACTGCTCGTCGATGTCAGCAGTACCTAATCAACACTTCAACAGTGACTTATCGGCTATTAACGTGGCTTGTTTGAAGTTTGAAAAAATAAATAAAATAGAGCATGGAGTCCCTGCACGCGGAAAAAGTGAAACTTCGACGCAACAGTGCTTTCATACCCCCTCCATAGTAGCGTTAAACGTTTAACGCAACCTTGTTAGAAGTCGCATTAGAAATTTCACTTCAATAATCTTTCAGTGTCATAGCAAATTAGGTTATTTTATTACCCGACACCTATTCTACCGCAGCCAGACCAGAAGATCATTAAGGCAATGTTCATTATTTATTCGCGTGAACTGTACTTAGTTGAGTGAATACCTACCTAACAAATATTTTATGCAACTCTCATTTTTGCCTTATTATTCCCTCAATTCGACCGAAACTCGTTTCATTTTCTTTTTGATTATTTGCTTCGGACAGTCTCTCACAAAAAGTGTAACAGTGTCACCGGCAGCATGGAGCGCCTACCAGATAATATATTTTTAAAATTTAATCCAGATACTCTCATATCCCTCCGAAAAGTATATAATTTGGATAAACCTGGCCAAATGGACGAAGCTATCGACCTTTTAGACGCGTGGGTGAAGAAACAGAGCCATTTTGTGAAAAAAGACTTTCGTAAGTATTGGCTATGTATTGTCATCATTTAGACATAGACATAACTTTATTTGCAACGAAAACAACACATAATACAAGACAAACATCAAAAATATAGTACATGAATAAATATAAACAGTAATTATATGTGTAATTATTATTATTATTAAAAGTCTGTATTTTTTTTTTTCAAAAAAAAGCAACCTTTCCTTATTTTAGGGAGTTTTATGGCCTCAATTCGTCATTGCATATGCAGGTATTTTTTGTGACTTGATAAAATAAAATTGAGTTTCATTTTATACCATGCTTCAACGTCAATAATATTAAAAATATGTGCTTAAAAAGCTTACTACTAAGTTTTGATTTAGTAAGAACATTTTTCCCACATATGGGGGGAATGCTTTGTAGTATTTTTCGGTTTAAATATCTTAATAACAAAAGGATTTTTGTTGGTATCTTTTAAGAAATCAAAATCTATATCAAAACCAGTTCTTTTCTATCAACAGTCCATTGTCTATAAAATTCTTGGTTTATCCATACTAAATTATGCAGATACTATAGAGAGGACTATGATCGAAGTCTCTCTGCGAGATTGAATCAGGCATGAGGAGATCTGTAGAATAACTAAAGTAACCGACTTAGCCCGACGAATTAGCAAGATAAAATGGTAGTGGGCAGGGCACATCGCACGAAGGACAGATGGGTTCGAAAAGTTTTCGAGTGGAAACCACGTATCAGCATTCACAGCGTAGGACGTCCACCCACGAAGTAAACAGATGACGTCATCAAGACCACAGGCTCGGGCTGAAAGCGAGCCGCTTCAAACTGATCCTATTGGAGATCCATAGGGAGGTCTATGTCCTACAGTGGACCTCCTATGGCTGATGGATGGTTGGATCAATGTATTCAGTGGGACAGCTATGGTCGTTGAGTCAAATAAACCAGATTTGCAAAGTCAAATAAAATTGCAAGTAAAATGGGGCAAGAGTTGAAGGTGACTGCAATGTTGTCGACTTGTTTTAAATTGAGTCAGCCTTTACTTGGAACAGAGTATTATTTATCTAAAAACCGGTGTAACAAGATTTTGTATGCCCTAAATCAGATACAATGTGGGTATGCTATGCTGATCCAGCCACAGCTGCGTTTGTAATTGGTTTCACGAATACAAATATAAATAATCTGTCTAGATTAGATAGAAAATATTAGACATGATTTTTTTGTCAAATTATTTGACACAGATTTACTACTAATCTGTCAGTTCTTTAGATTATAAATTAATTAGACAAGTTTTTTTTTGTCAAATTATTTTACATTGAGTTATGTAATAGCTATGTTATTTAAAATGTAAAACAGTCCAAACCCACAATCCATGTCATTTGGGCCATGGAAGTGCTCAGTTTTAGAGCAACCGCGGACACCCATCCGAAGACTGACCGTGCCGAACGTTGCTTAACTTTGGTGATCGCTATGGAACGCATTATACATTATTTAGTGGATTCACATCTCAAATTTATGTAACGTTACTTTTCAATTCGTTTAGAAGGCGTTTTTATGAAAAACCGTGTAAAATTATTAATTTCTAAGATAATGATTCTCCGGGATTTGCGCCCACGACCTCACTGTACTTATGTTACGTATTAAAACTAAAAGGCATTAAATCCCGTGAATAGCCCATAACCCTCTGTGGGCTATTTATTTTATTGTGATATTTTATGCTATAAACGTAGTTCTATCTTTAATCTAGTTGTTAGCATAGTTACTTCTCAATTTACTCCACTTACTTACTTTGTAACTTTGAGAAAAAAAACATGTTACTTTTTAAAGACCTAAGGCATATTTTTTTATTCGTTGCACTGTGGAGGAGATTATTTTTGATTTTTTACTGTAGCATTTAATTAGGTAGGTAATAAAAATATTGCAGTTTAACTTATCTTGTTTAACCTACGTTCAAAGTAAAATGTATGACGATATGCAAAGAACGCAATCAAAGTAATTTCATATAAATTTTTCAGTTTTATAAACTGTGGCCTGACAATTATCTCAACGGTAATAGGTAAAGGATTGAGTACATTGAGTGATAACAGTTGATTAAATAAATAAATATTAAGGAACATCTTAGTTACACACGGTCTCTGACCCCTAATATTATATTTTATCATTTATAATTGTATTGGTTTTTTTTTCAGCGAGGGATTACTTAGAAAGAGTGATCATACTATTGAAAGGCTCTGTCGAGAGGGCAAAAGCACAGTTGGATAAATTATGCACGCTTCGTACAATGCTGCCCAATTTTTTTGAGAAATTCGACACGAAAAACGACTTTAATCTTATTAAAAATTTGCTGTAAGTAAATCTTATCTAGTGTATTTGTTTTCGAGTCATAACTGAGGAAATTCGTAGAACTCAAAAGGCAAAATAAATTAAATTAGGATTTTCATAAAATACGTAAATTATCTATATGTCACAGCCAGCTTAATTAGCCGTTCAATTAACAGCCTAGCTTCTTTACTAAACAGCGCCGTTCAACTAGCGCCCTGAATAATATTCAGCCATTTGATCGAACAGCTATACTCTATAAAATTTAACTTGATCTCTGCGACAGCTGTCAGAAAAATCACGCCTATGAAGCATTGAGGAAGGAATCAGAAGGAGTTGCCTTAACGACGAGAAAAACCTGCATACCCACCGCACATAATACGGCGGATTAGTGTTGTTACTACCACACTACACTTATCGATTTCCCCGTACCTATCGATAAAACTATCGACACAAATTAATTTTAGCCGAATCAAACATAATGGCAAACTTTTATTTAAAAAACCGGACAAGTGCGAGTCAGACTCGCACATCGAGGGTTCCGTACAAACACATTGTTAAAGTAATTAAAAACCTGTTTTAGCATGTGCTAATGAAGTTCTTTTATATGACACCTTTCATGATACGATTTACTCACTTTGAATTTTAGCCCATATTTTGTGAATTTTGAGGCCCTATTTTTTGTGATGTAAATAAAAATGTGCAGTTTTCAGATTTAATCCTATATGTGTATTCTGAGACAATGCTTTTCGCCAAATTTCATAGTTCTATGTCAACGGGAAGTACCCGGTAGGTTTTGATTTTTGTGAGTGTCGAAATATGCTGTTTTTTACGATATAAACGACTCTAACTTTTTTAAACGACAACTGAGAAGTTTTTCTTTTACACAACAGCAAGAGTTCATTAATATACGTATACAGTTTAAATTTCAACTCGATATCTTTACGCGTTCTCTAGATAAGGAGTCTTGACAGACACACAGACGGACAGACGGACAACAAAGTGATCCTATAAGGGTTCCGTTTTTTCCTTTTGAGGTACAGAACCCTAACAATTACAGATGTCAAGGTTGTAGCTGTCATATTCAAGAATCCACACTAGAATGGTAGGACGAGTTTTTTGGCGGGAACGCGGAAAAGACATGTCGCCTCATTGTATTATTTTGTTAAAGTTGTGTTTTTATCAGTGATAATTAGTGAAAAATTGTGGTATTTCATTGATTATGAGCTGAATTACGTGCATAAGTGTGGGCAAGTGATATAATGTGACGTATCATGTCGTTCCGTGTTGTTACCAAAACTCCATAGACACCTCTAGAAAAGTCTCCACTGCTTTACTGAGGTATGACTTAGAATTAAAGTGATAGGACTTAATAAGAACTACATATCGGATGACAGCTGTCAAGCTTAAATGTGGAATATCTCCATAACTATCTATTATAGACCATTGCTTTCTTCACTAAACTGATATGAGATCTACATTTCGGATGACAGCTGTCAAACTTAAAAGTGGATTATCTCCGTCACGGTCGATGCTAGACCATTGCTGTCTTCACAAAAGTTCAAAGAGAGATATGATATCTTTCAGATGACAGCTACCTATCAATATTACGGAAATAATCAACTTTTAAGTTAAAAATATCTACATTTGATGTGACAGCTCAAAGCTCTATCACTTTTGTAAACACAGCAATGGTCTAGGGTCAATAGTTACACAGATTTTTCACTTTAAAGCTGTCATCTGAAATGCAGGTCTCGTTGAGTTCTATCACTTTTGTGAAGATAGCAATAGTTTAGCTTTAATAGTTACGAAGGTATTCCACTTTTTAGTTTGACAGCTGTCATCCGAAATTTAGATCTCGTTGAGTTCTATCACTTTTGTGAAGACAGCAATAGTCGAACTTCGATGGTTACAGAGATAATCTACTTTTAAGTTTGACAGGTGTCATTTAAAATATAGATCTAATTGCGCTCTGTCACTTTTGTGAAGTCAGCAGTAGTCTAACTTCGATAGTTACGGAGATAATTCACATTTAAGCTTTGACAGCAGTCATTAGAACAATCTAATAGATCTCATTGAGTGTTATTACTGCTATTAAGACAGTAATGGTCTAGCTTCGATAGTTACGGAGATAATAATACTTCTTAGTTTGACAGCTGTTACTTTCACACCTGTCATGCCATTTTACTTGTATTAATTCTGGAATGACAGTTGTCAAATTTGACATGAAAAGTGAAATGAAATAAAAATTCAAAATTTCAGCTAATCAATAACACAAATAAAAACTAACCAAAATATCGATAGTTTTTTTTGATATAATAAGAACATCGCTATTGTTTTTCGACTCAATATGGCGGACCAGGCACGCGCGACACGTCACGAAAAATATAGACACTATAGCGAAACTGTGCTGTATAATGTTGGTCTATTCTTATTACGTACATTTGAAAGAGACGCCTATATGATTATTATTTCGGTTTTTAAACTATTACATGTCAAAGTATCTAAATGTCATTACACCATCTCCTTCTGATTCCTTCCTCAATGCTATGAAGTCTTGAATGTATTAAAAGTAGAGACAGTACCTGTCAATGTCATACTTTGTGGGCATACCGATTAGTGATGGGCGACGAATGATCGTGACTACAGAGTTTTAGATAGAGTCTTAATTAAAAAATCGATAGTTAATACTGACGATATTTTAAATAAAACTTGATTTATCATTAATTTTATTGTATATTGTAATATTATAACATTTTTTACATGTGTAATTAAAGTAAACCCAATTATATGTTGCATTAGCATCGATAATAGTGAAAAACGTCGATAAATACTATCGTTACATTATTATGAGTATATAATTAATATCATAACATTATTTACATGTGTACATACTTGATCTTAAATAATAGTAAGTAAATGAAATCCAATTTCTCACCTTCAACTACTCATTCGATTTCAGTACAACATTGTTTGAAAATCGATTATTTCCACCACTATCCCAACTCTAAAAATGTCAATCTTCTACTGTCGCAGAGATCAAGTTAAATTTTATAGAGTATAGGCAATTGACTTGGATCGATGACATTTCATTACTTGCCTAGCCTGTTCATTTCAATTTAGTTTCACTTTCTGCCACCTAGCGCCGAAACAATAAATTTGATGGTGTTTTGCAAATATTAATAGAAAATAGTACAATGGAAGAGTGTGGTGACAATAATAATGTGAATTTAGCTGTGCCTGACTCGAGCAATTTAATTTTTAAAGCAAATTTCCACCGAAAATTTGTTATTTGTCTTAAGCATTAGCCAGCCAGTTTATTAAATGTTGTAACAAAGGCTATAAAACGCTGAATATCATTCAGCCGTAGCGTTTGTTGAACGGCGCTGTTTAGTAAAGAGGCTAGGCTAATTAAGCTAGTTGGCTGCGACGTATAAATAAAATAAATAAAGAAACATTTTTGGTACATCTTATATACACAGGGTGACCGGTAGCTTAGTAATCTAATTTGTGTCAAATTTCTTATTTCAGAACTTTGGCACTCTTGCCAAAACTTACTAAAGAGAACACCAGAATCCTGATTGGTAAATTTGTACCTGGAAAATACTCACCTACGCTTTTCTTTCAAATGTACTGCCTCAAAAGTTTGGTAAGAAAAATAAAATGAAAATGATTATTTTTTTCGATAAAAAATATAAATTTACTATCAACATAAAATAATAATACCTACCTACTCAATACTCAATAATTCTAGAAGAAACTTGTGGCTTTTTAAGTGACATAATTATTAGGTTGTAGCGGTATGAATTGTTTGAAAAAGCCGTGTTTGAAAAATTCGTCGCGTATGCAGGATTTGAACCTTGTGTGTTCGGATCACTAGCCCGACACTCTACCAACTGAGCTAATTCGCTGTACTGGCTCCGCGCCAAATTTGTGAATGCTATGTATTCATTGAGCAATATTTTTTATAAACTATGTTTCAGAAACAAATCATGATGTTTCAGAGACAATTATTTTGTTTCTGTAAACACTACGTGTTTATTAAAATATATATGTTAGAAACATACCGATAAACTCGTAGTGTTTACAGATGATGTTTCAGAAACTGTGAATCCGAAACGTTGTTGCTCAGTGGATATATTTTATATATACCTACTTGTTATGTTTTCTAAATTATCAATGAAAATCGTCATCTAGTGTGTGTGTGTTCATTTAATGAATAGGATACTTTTTTGTATTTGATACAAATCTCTTTTTCGTTGTAAGGTTACGGTGTAATGTTTTAATTTTTGTTTTGTCTCCTTGTTTTCTTACACTTAGTAATGTTGCGGTAATGAAAAGAGCACAGGCTTATACGAGACATATTTTTGCAATAGATCTTTCATACTCGCAAATCTTGTAAGACTAAACAATCTTGCCAAATTTTATAAAAATTGGTTAATAAACAGTACAGCTACAGAAAATTTCTCTCTTTTCTGAGGGAAATTAAAAATCACCGACGACAAAAAAGAAAACAAAAATACCTACCTCCAGGGTCATAGGTATTAAACGCAAAACAGTTCTAGCCCAAATTCTATGGCTACAAAAATATTCAATAAATTGCCAAATAATCTAAAAGATATCGAAAGAGAAAACTGTTTCGTACAACAACTAAAAATAATCCTTAACACATTACGACGATTTTTTTACAATAATCTAGAAAACATAATAATAAATCGTTCCAATACAAATAATAAAATTGCCATACAAAACATGTTAACTAAGAACCGCAAGTAAATTTCATATGTTGCAATAAATGATTTGAGTTGAGTCGAGCTGAACCTTTTGAGGCGGGTCTAGTACATCTAGACAAACAACTTTTGTTCTACGACTTTTGAAAATTCCAAAAAAAAATTCGCTTCTGCAAACTTTTTGCCACGCGTTGACGAAATTTTTGTATGAAAAAAAACTGATTTTCTCGTCGTGAATTTCTAAAAGTCCTCGTTCAAAAGTTGTTTGTTTATGTAGGGATTAGACCCGCTCTTAAAAGGTTTTGCGATTAATTACCATGACCCTGTATAGACCCCGTGTACTAAGTTATATCAATATATAATATCAAGTTATAATATTATAGGAATGTGTTACTAATAAATTAATTATCTTTTCTCTAAATTTCATACTAATCATTAAGTTAGAATATAAAAAAATACTCATTGAAAAATGTGACCTAGAATCAATATCCGGACAGACAAAAAAAGCAAAATTGTCTAGTCAAAACTAAGACTAACACTCTCTTATAATTTGCTTGCTTGGTCAAAAACCACACTAAGTACGAGTACGTAGTTCCCATAACCAAACTGAAATTATGTTTGCAGGTGTGCGAATACATAAAAGCAAATGACTATAGCAACGGTATCTCGATTATTATCGACGTATGTGACATTAATGTCATCGATTTTGTCTCTCAATTCAATTTAATTGAATTGAAGCAAATATGCACAATATTTTTGGTAAGTTGATATTTTTTATTATAATTTTTGTATCATTAACAATGCTTTTTGCACTTACAAGTAGGTATGTAATAACGCGCTGAAAGCAGGCCGCTTCCAACCAGCCTTATTGGGAATCCGTGGGGGAGGCCTATGTCCAGCAGTGGACGTCTTACGGCTGGTGGATGAATGGATAGAAGTGGCCGAGCGAAGCACAACATTTTGTATAGTGGATGGCCGACAAGGCTATAAACTTCTCGAATGGAGACCTAATAGATAAGCGCAACGTAGGAAACAGACCAATAAAGTAGAGCGACTATCAAATTAAAACCACAGGTATAGGTTAAATCCACACCGATTCCAAACTATCTTATTGGAAATTCATAGGGAAGGTATATGTCTATCAGTGGACGACGTGAACGTCCTATGCTGATATTGACGCTCAGTGAGTAGCCATAATACGATTCAAACTTAATAGCGGCTATGAACACGAGGAGAGTCATTATGACAATTTTATGTGTAGAGGTGAGGGGTGGGGTGCTGCGTAACTTGCAGCTATCTTCTCAAACGTCATTAAGATATATTCCTCCTTTATATACGAACTGCCTGTTGCTATTAGACAGGCTAAATCCCTTCCCATATTTAAAAATCTTGTTTATCAACATTATCTTTCCTTATGTTAGCTAAAATTGGTATACGAGTATATTTATACGTATATGTATTTAGGTATTAGTATATAAGCATGTATATTTATAAGAAGTTATTTGTGTATATTTTTTAATTTATACCTATAGTATCTGTTGTTTTTTTTCTATATTGCTACTATTTATTTCAATGTAATTATGTACTGCATTGTATACACCACCGACCACACTCCTATTTCCTATTTTTAGAACAATCCAGTCCATCCAGAGGTTGCCTGGTAGAAATCGCCAAAGGCGATAAGGCCGCCATTGTACAGATTATTGTATATTGAGTAGTTTCTGTAATGTGTTTCTGTGTACAATAAAGATATATTTATTTATATTTATTTGTCTATTTATTTTGACAGGAAGGCTACGATACAAGAGCGTTGAACTTTTTCTTCTTGTCTAACTCAAAAGCTATTGATGTGCTCATAAAAATATTTAAGCAAATGATAAGCGAGAAATTGGGGAAAAGAGTTCAAATTTTCAAAGAAATTGAAGAACTGCACGATCACCTGCCTATAGACGTGTTGCCATCAGACTATGGCGGTACTGAAAAATCCTTGTATGAAATGCGTGGTACGTATTCAAATTATAATACAAACCGGTTATTCTACGATTTGTTAACTGATAAAATAAACGGTAATAAAATTTCTTGGTTGACCTAAAACAGATCAATCGGGAACACATTTTCCCGGACCCTCTCTGAGCGAAATACCTGCACCACAATCAAAATTGCTGACTCTAAAAAAATATATAAAACCCGTATACCAATTTTATTTATACTATAAATAACGGGACTTAACTCACGTGTAGGGATAGTCGTAACGATTATCGTTTCGGTCGCATTCGGCGACCTTTCTCAAGTTGGCGTGTGCTAGCACGCGGAGCCGTCTCGCAATGCACAGCATTTGCATTGCATTGCAGTGCTAAACCACTTTAATTTCCATAGTAAAATAGTAAACCCGTATAGTAAGTTTCGTTGAGATTAGTTAAAACAAGCGACCTGTAAAAGAAAATTAAAATCAAAGTGCTTCCAACAGCTGGGCAGGGCTCAATTTACCGATGGTTGGGGGCTACAGCAAGAGGACCCTCCTGACGCACCGTGTTCAGGACAAATGCCTTCTGCATCTGACCCTTGACCATCGACTTGGCATTTTTTCCATATTGATGCCCTTGACTTCCTTCGAACGAGAGCCTCTTAAGAAGTCTTAACTACTCTTAAGTCTTTGATATTAAGCCGTTTACCGAAACGACTATCGAAGTAGATAAAAGTAAAAATTGTCGGGTCAAAACTTTGACGCTCTGCTCACTTCATTCGATCAATAAATAATGATAATATTTAATTATATTATTCTTTCAGATGATCTGATGGAAGAAATGGGATCAGCGGCTAATATCGAGTATTTCAAACAGATGAGCAAGGTTCGAACTATTGAAGCTCTGCGGACTTCTTCAAAGTATAATGAAGATTTTTCAGGCATAGCGGGGACTTTTAGAACATTGAGTGTTGACTAATAATTGTATCATTATATTTTTATAATACTACATCATAATTATGTAACTATATAATGTTATTCACTTATCTTGTCCTGTAACTACATTAAAAAAATAAGTCGTAAGTAATACACAGTTCGAAATACCGCTAGTGGTCACCGTATTATAGGCTGCTAAGGCAAGAGCAGAAGGGCTTTAAATAGATTTCAAGCATTTTACATTTTATAGAAACAACTGTATTTTTGTGCATCGAAAAACTTCTTAATTAAATGAATAGTTATTTACTTACCTAATAAAATTTTAATGAATGCTGCCAAGACCAGACAACAGTTATGGATCATTGCCGCACTTTCAAAAAGATATCTCATGTAGAGCCAACTTTCTTAATCTTTAATCAAATAGTGCCATAAATTATATTATATATCTACGTTCCTGCCAAATAAAACGCACATTAAATTAGACTAAGTAATTTTATTTTATTTCCATGTATGATACAAGTTTAGTGGGTATATCATTGTCGACTTCAATGAAATTTTTGTCATTAAAATTGTTCAGTAAGGCTTATATGTAGGTACAATATCGACACCTCCTACGAATAACCGTGAATCTGCCTCAAACGTAACTAACACGATTTTAGCTAAATTTGTGAATTTTAACATATTTTAATTTACAAAATACAGGAAAACCGTTTTTCTTTAATTTTTTAATGTAGGTATAACTGGCCCAGCGAGTGAAGTGAACGAATGATTTTTTGTATCAAACCGTAATCACGCGACTAATTTTGGTTTAATACCAGTGTTACTACCAATCTTACTACCAGCAGTAAGAACAGTCAATGAATTACCGTTGAATAATGAATTACTACATGCTGCTGTTGAAATTTGTTAGAACAGCAATAATAAATTACCCGTGTTACTACCGTAAAGCTAAAATAGCAACAGCAGTATTCTAGAATCAATAATAACCGAGATAAATCACGTTGAAGTTTGACAGCTGTCATCCAAAAAGTAGATCTCGTTGAGTTCTATCACTTTTGTGAAGACAGCAGTAGTCTAGAATCGATAATAACCGAGATAAATCACGTTGAAGTTTGACGGCTGCCATCCGAAATGTAGATCTCGTTGAGTTTTATCACTTTAGTGAAGACAGCAGTAGTCTAGAATTGATATTGACCGAGATAAATCACTTAGAAGTTTGACAGCTGTCACTTGGACAGCTGTTACAGTGACACTCGTCGTGACAAATCACACAAGACCATACTCGATGGGGTTATGAGATGTTGCATGTCACTTTTTAACGCGATGATCGACCGCATTATTCCTCTAATATATCTGTGATCAAACGAAAAACAAAAAATACACTTCTTGATTCATAATATTAGAAAGAGTTAGCGAGGAAAAAGTTGGACCACTGACGCGTGTAGCGTTGATCCCATTTCGCGGTTGGTTCACACAAAATCAGAATGTATATGAGAAATTTTACTTATCTCCAGCTTAAGGTTGAACGGTTATTCCTAAAACCTTTTTTTCCGCTAACTGTCTAGATTTCATCAGTGTCTAAGGCAACACTGGTCGCCGCGGTGTCGCCGCGACGACGCGGCTGCACTGCGGCGGCGCCGCCGCGACGCGATGTCTCAGCTACTGCTGTCTTCACTAAGCTTAACGAGATCTATATTTCATTATTTTACATTACGCAACTCACGTTGCACAAAACAATGTCAAAGTCAAAGTTATTTATTTGCCAGAATATAGGTATGCACAAGGTACAGGTCTTAAAAGCTTAAATGATTCACTATATTCCATCAGTCTTGGACATGCAAATATGTATGGTCATAATAATATTTGTAGAATTTAATAATATGTCACAAAATATAAATACAAATGTCAAAATTTAAACATAACACACACACATTAACACAGACAGCCATGGAAAGGGTTGCAGCAGTTTCATAGATGTACCAAGTTTTACATTTATAAAAGTCAAAGTTTGCCTTCCGTTTTTGCGTTTTATGTGATTTTATATTTTTGTTCGTTTGAGCCTTTAGTCTATTTGTAGAAAAAAAATATAGACATACCCAAGGATTTTGTATACTAGCTAAATCCATAGACATACCATAAAACAAAAATATAACAGAATTCAATTGGTTAGCTTGGTCATTAAGTAAGAAGGTACAAGTTTAAAATATAGGTACAAAAATGGCGGTAAAACCGCACGCTTATTCGCGAATACATTAGAATTATTCAAGTAAACTTGAAAATTAATTAAATTAATTTCGACTGCTCACTTACGTAATAACGACACCTTACAATTGCTATTATATTTTCTGTAATGTTTGTATTTAAATCATTAGCAAATAGTGTTTAGAAGGAGGTGACAGCATGGAGCGTTTACCTGATAATATATATTTAAAATTTAATGCAGATACTCTAATTGCACTTCGAAAAACTTATAATTTAGACAAACCTGGACAAATGGATGAAGCTATTGACCTTTTGGACTCTTGGGTGAAGAAACAAAGCCATTTTGTGAGACAGGATTTTCGTAAGTTATAATAATAATTCTAGTATAAGTTTCTAGCTTTTGCTCGCGTCTTCGCCCGCGTGATAATTTTGACTGACAAAATGGCGGAGGTACTCAATTCGACGTGTATATATATTTTTTATGTATAACCACGCATAATTTTTTACACAGTTGTCCGATTTCGATACTTATTTTTTTATTGGAAAGCATTTATACCTTGAAATTGGTCTCATTTATATTTTATTGAAATTGGCTAAGCCATTGATTTACCATCATAACAATATTGTGAAAAATGCTACTTCCATCCGTGCGATATATTCGCGAATTCTGTACACGGTTGCAGTCGGTCATGCCATTTCTTTTATTTTTCCAAAAATAATTATGTTATACAAAAAATTTATCAAGTTTCGACAAAATATATATTTATCAAGTTTCGACAAGTATATGGAGCAATTGTTTTTTTGCGATAACATTAAATAAAAGTCTTATTTATGTGTTTTCACACAAAATAGCTTGTACTTTTCAGCAAGAGAGTATTTGGAAAGAGTTATAATACTGATAAAAGGTTCTGTTGAACGCGCAAAGGCACAACTAGACAAGATTTGCACTCTCCGAACGCTACTTCCTCAATATTTTGAAAAATTAGATGCCAAGAACGACTACGATATTATAAAAGGCATTACGTGAGTACTGGTATAATATAATTATTTTTATTTATATTAGAGGACGTCTTACCTTACACACAGTTTCTGACACCAAACAAAGCAAAACTTATGATATGACTACCAGAGAGCAATGCCACCATCATCAGCTTATTTCGGCCCACTGCAGGGCATAAGCCTCCTCCCCCTTACGCCAACTATCCCTGTCCTGTGCCAGTCTTATCCACGTGTTGCCGCAAAACTTTTGGATGTCATCACGCCACCGTTGTAAGGGTCTACCGGGACTGCAATTCCCGTCACGGGGCCACCATTCAGTCAGAGACCTGCTCCACCTGCCATCGAGTAAAAGAGAGTAATGTACTGATGCTAATTGATTAGAAATAACCCTATAGTATCTTTTTAGGGGCTTATTCTGTACATCAAAACTAACAACTTTTGTTCGGCGACTTTTGTCAAAACTCAATAAGGAAATCAGCTGTTTCATGCTTTTGTCGAGGGTGGACGATATTTTTCTATGGAACAACAACTTTTTTTTTTGAGAATCGTCGAGTCTCATCTTTGGTGGCAAGCACTATACAAGCTGCACAAAACCCAATCCTGACTAAATCTCTCACATAACGAAGCTGAGCAATTGGGTTTTTCGCAGCTTGTAGCTATCTTCACAGACGCCAAGAACATTGATTCGTACTGAATATGATTCTATTGGTCCTTAACAAACACATCTCTTATAACGCAACCTCGCACATCTCTAGAATGCCAAATTTAACAATTACTTACATACTTATGAGATAGCAAACTTGAATTGCTAATATAAATGTTATTTGGATGGAAAATCTGTAAAGTAGTTAGGTATAGGTGTATTGTATATATTTTATGCTATAGGTATTAAATTGCTGAATAAAAATTAATTGTGAATTTTGATTATAATTTGCACTGTAAGTAGATATGCATATTTTAATAGCATAACTATTATTTAAATGCCATTATTTATATCTTAACTTATAAAAATATATAGATTCGTTGAATTTTTATCAAGTTTTTTAGAGTTTTTATACATTTAGACGCAATATTGATCCTAGTTTACTACAATCACTTACATACATGGCTCAAATTCGCACTAAAATGAAATTACACTTTCCTAGCACGAAGGAGTGATGACCGATGGAGTCTACAAGTTCTCCAATAGAGACCATGTACCGGGAAGCGCATCATAGGATGTCCACCCACATAGTGGACGGATAACCTCATCGCGCAGGATAGATAGATAAACGTTTTATTGCACACCAAGAAATAACAATAATAAGAAGAAATAAAGATACAAAAACAGTGTAACAAATGCCGGCCTTATCCCTGATAGCGATCTCTGCCAGGCAACCTTAGGATACAAGCTGTACGCAACAGGTCTAATTGGTAAACTATAAGAGAGGCCTATGTTTAGCGGGGGACGTCCGCTTCAAAGCTCGTAAAGAAATAAATACGTGAACACACACACACACACACACGAAATATAATAGGAAATTATTTTATCTCTTTAAACTTACTGATAATCCATTTTGGCAATTACGCACGCGAACCCCAAGATACATAGTATCAGCATACATATATTCATATTCAAAATGTATTTATTCAATTGACATTTTACATGTGCTTAGAATCGTCAATACAACAAAATAAAATCATAGAATGAAACAGAATAACTGAACACACAGCAACTGTATAGTACACTAGCTGACCCTGCCACGCGTTGCTGTGGCTAAATAAATTAAAATTGCGACTATAATTTGAGATTTAAACTATCCTATCTCTCAAGTTGGATCGAAATGCACACGGTGTGCGAATTTTATTATAATCGGTTAAGTGGTTTAGGAGTCCATTGAGGACAAACATTGTGACACGAGATTTATATATATTAAGCTATATATATTAAGATTTCTAGTAAATAAAAATATTTGTACTTATTTGTAATTTCAGGTCCGTGACACTGCTACCTAAGCTAACAGAAGACCATGTCAGAATACTGGTGCTTCAATACGAGCCTTCGCAGTACTCGCCTAAGGTTTTTCTACATATTTACTTCTACTGCGTTTTAGTAAGTATCACCACGAACTAGCTACAAACGAGCGACTATATGTCTAATCACACAACTTGCTGGTTATGATGTAATTCATTCATTCCGGAATCTTCTCCTCCTTAGTCAACGGGAGTCAATCAATCTGAGGTTGTCCTCCTTACTGTATCTGGACGCCCTAGCACACTGACCAGATGGCAATTCTGAGGGGTGGCTTCTTCACACTCTCCTACCAATTCTGCCGTCCAGCCGTCTTTGCATTGGGCTACGGTGGCCATCCTGGCTTGGGTGGCCTCTCGTGGCATTGTGTTACCCTTTCTGGCCTCATCATGGTAGCTGTCTAAATGCCCTCTTCGCCATCCTCCTCTTTCTCTACGTCGGCTTGGAGTAGGTATCTGCGGAAGGGACGCCAAGTACGCACGTCTTCGTCTGCGGGTCGCGCGTAGAGCAGGGTAATGTTGTGCAAGTGGGGGTGTGGTCCATTGTTTGCGCGGTCAAACATGTTGCGCGTCAGGCGGACAACGAACTCCCACACTGATTTTGCTTTCAGAAAGCTACAAGCTGCGGATAGCCCAATCCTAGCGCAACTGTTAAGTGATATTCAGTCAGGATTGGATTACCCATAGCTTATAGCTAAAATCTCATCCGCCAAGTTATTTGCGACTAATGCCGACACGGGCTACAACGCAGCTTCTCACCATATTATATTGGTCAAACAAGTCACAGTCACAGCCGTGAGTACATCCCTTTTTCGAAACCTCTTTCAATTTTCAACCTATAACATCATTTTTAACCATCTGTAACTTCGTTGTAGATAAAGCTAGCTTAAAGTTAGGACGCATATTCTAATATTAATTATAAATTTTAATTATAAATAATATTCTATGAATCTAAGTTGAAGCTCCCGTACGTCACAAAAACGTGGTATTTCTATGGGCCGTATCAGTATTCTCCAAGTAGCCCAAAAAGCTAAAATAGGGCTCGGAGTCTATCTGCGAGATCAAATCAGAAATGAAGAGATCCGTAAATGAACCAAGGACCAAGCTTTTTCTCCCGCTCGCTCTCGTGACGCTAGTAACTGGTGCGAGCAGGAGAAAAAGCGAAGCCGAATGTCAGAACGCTTACACAATAAGGCCCCTGCGGACAGATATAGCAACGTAAATTGGCAATTCGAAATGGCAGTGTGCAGGGCTCATATTACGACGTACTGGTTACCAATGGTGTCACATACTCGTAGTTCTGGAATGGAGACAACAAACCGGCAAGCATAGTTTAGGACGTAAGGTGTTTTGATTAGGTGGACTGATGACCTGTTTAAGACAGCAGGATTGCGCTAGATGCAAGCCATTTTCAACCGGTCTTATTGGAGATTCATAAAGGAGGCACTTTTTTCGCACCACTTGACATCCCGTGCGAAGGTTGGGAAGAGATGGCGCAACAGAGGCAAGATTGGCGCAACTATGTCTATAAGGTTGTCGCCAACTTTAAGGATAAGCGTCTACAAGATCAGGACACCAAACGCCTTATCAATAAGACCCGCCCAAAGCCTTCCTATACCTACACATATAACACTAGTGGCAAGTTGCACTGTGCGCCCTACAACAGGTCTTTCAAAAACTCTCACAACTGCTAACATTCTAGCCAGGGGTCGCCATTGACGGACACGTCAAGGAGGTCGATACAATGGCCGATGGATGGATGGAAATATAGGAAGAACAAAAAAGTAAGACCGTTTTGATTTTCTTCCTCGATGTACCTCCTTTTTAAAGTCGTTTAATAAAATATATCAGACGAGCACGGACAAAATATGGAAACCCACATTTTTTATTTAAATTGTGTTTACAGATATGCGAATACCTAAAAAAGAATGATTACAGCAATGGTATTTCCACTATCATAGACATCCGTGGCGTTAATATCATGGAGTTTGTATCTCAACTAAACTTAACATACTTAAAACAAATATTTACATTATTTTTGGTAAGTAGACAGAGCAATTTTGGTTATTTAAAGAATAAAGTTATAATCTCGCGTAAGGAGGACTGTTACCAGTAACTTAACTTTCGGCAGGCAACACATTTTTCCTATACATAAACAGCAACACGTCACCCCTAACTTTTTAAATTCAAATAAATCGTCAATATCTATGAGAATCAAACCTACTTATTTTCAAACAAATTGCTTATACATTTAAAAATGGGAATTTAATGTTTCATAAGGCACTTTTATTCAGAAATGATGTTTTTTATCATTCAATGGGGTTCAAACAAATTTCTTCGTGGTGTTGAATAAGTGGTACATAACTTGTGTTTGGATGATTAACATCAATGTATTATAGTACTATAGACCTGATAACAACTTCATCCAAAATGCATACGTAAACAACAGCAGCCCCCCTACCGCCTAAAGCAATAGCAATCGTAATAGCAATCGTTTAAGAAAGTTATTCATCAAAGTTATTCATTCAACGATTGCTTTCGCAATACGCGCAAAGCAATTGATGGCTAACGTCACATAGGCGGTGCCAAATGACTAAAATGAAGTCATAAACGATTGCTATTACGATTGCTATTGCTTAGGCGGTAGGGGGGCAGGAGTATCGCTTCACCCCAGGCCTATCAATTTAGCAAAAACATGACTTGACTTACCACGACACGTGATTGTATCCAATCTAATTATAGAATAGAACGAGCATTAAAATGAAATAAAAACAATATTATTTTACAAAATGTGACATGCAACTGATGGTATTCAATATAATTAAAGAATACAACTAGCTTTTTGGAAACTTTTTGGTTAACTAAATTAACGCCTAAGCTAATAACCTTAGGCATAGACTTATTATCAACCTAATAAGGTTGATAATAAGCCCGATTACAGAGGCGCCATCGTAATTATAATAGCTAAATAGCATAGTTCTGTTTCTTTTTCACTTTAGACATTCGATAGAGAGAACGCTTTTTACGTTGCTATTAAATTTACGCTGGCGCCTTTGTAATCGGGCCTAATATCATCGTAATAAGTTTAGGCGTTAGAAAAACTGTCAGAATCGGTCTATTCGTATTAGTCCACGGAACAGGGCTCTAAAATTAAAATTCGAACAGCTAGGACGTATACCAAACTTTGCACAATATCATAATGTCAAAGTGTTGCACCTATACGTCTTAAACGTTCTGTTACATATCTCCTCAATCCGCCCCTGCTTTGAGTACAGCCCTGTATCAGATCCATAAAATCAAGTTGCATCCGCTGTATCCACTTTTCATAAACATTCCTGGATTGTCAACAGCCGTCTTTCTTTAAAATCATTCATATCTGGATTTAACCAGCTAATCATCTATTGTTTCCAGAATCAGTATAAATACTGGTTTTCCTTCAGCGCCCCTTCAGTTACCACTGAGTCGCCGTCCAATCTATTTCCAAAAGCCGGGAAATAACCCAGGCTCTCCGCGAGTTTTATCCAAGTTATTTGTTTTACCGGGACCCCCATATTAGAGTCCCTAGTGTTTATATTGTGAACAACGTGTATACTGTACTTTATTTCTATCAAATATGACATTTTAATTTGTGATTTAAAAGTGTGTCTAATTAAACAGTGATATATCCTTGAAACGCTGCCTTTATTTTCAAAAGAACTCTAAATCCAAGGTCGTCCTAACAGTTCGAATTTTAATTATGTAGATGTCCAGTAAAAA
Source organism: Hypomecis punctinalis (assembly GCA_949316475.1). Taxonomy (NCBI): domain Eukaryota; kingdom Metazoa; phylum Arthropoda; class Insecta; order Lepidoptera; family Geometridae; genus Hypomecis; species Hypomecis punctinalis. The sequence goes on along the minus strand of OX438795.1, from coordinate 20,110,832 downwards.
CATGGAAGCGTATACCGAAATTATAGCAAAGCAACGATTGTTTATAATTAGGCCCTTCGCACACGAGGGGTTAGCGTAGTCGCATCGTAAGCGTATCGTTACGAGACGCAACCCGTACCCGTTGTGTAGATATTACGTTGTGTATCGTTTTGTAAGATCTTAGTTGAAATCTTGGCCAAGCAGCTTTACGAATTAAATCACATTTTCAGTCATATTGAAATGAAAAGTCGTAAGAAGTTAAAAATTCAAATTCAGTTACATTCTTAAAGAAATTAATGAACAGTTAAATTTCACGCATGCTTTTTACGCCAGTACGCTACGTCTGTCGAAGTGACATTAAGCATCTCCCACGATTTGCTGCAGCACCGTTTAGTATGCGGACTTGTTCGAACATGTATGAGCTCGTATTGCTCTCGGCCTGCGTGCGTATACGATACGCTTACGATACGACGCTGTGTGCGAAAAGACAACAAACACATAGACATAATAATGTAAGTATTGTGAACTTTATATCATTTGATGTTATTTCAGGAAGGTTACGATGCGAGAGCTCTCAACTTTTTCTTCCTTTCGTCATCAACAGCAATTGACTTATTTACAAAAATATTTAAGCAAATGATGAGCGTTAAGCTTGGGAAGAGGGTTCACGTTTTCAAGGACGTCACGGGATTGCATCAACACATCTCTAAAGAATTGCTACCATCAGACTTCGGTGGCAGTGAGAAATCCGTTGCTGAATTGGTTGGTAAGTAACAGAAAACAATATAAATAATAGGTCGAATCAAACTTCTTGGCGGCTGTAAAGTTAGATACAAGCTGCTCAAAACCTAATCCTGACTGGAACTCACTTAAAAACTGCGTGAATAGCTTGTAGCTTTTTGAAAACAGAAGTGCCCATTGGACTCTACCTGTGACAGGTTCCATCCATCTGCCTGAGACTGGACTTAAACAATGTCTCAACATATCAATACTTGTATTACACTAAAAAATATTATGTCCTGATAAAAACTTATATTCAATGGATTGAAAATTTAAGATTTTAACAAATTCGACCTTATGAGCCCTGAAAGAAAAATGTTCTACAGTACGAGTAGAACTACCGGTGAAATTTCGTCCCAGTCGTTCTACGGTAGGACCTTACGGGACAATTTTTTCCCGGTAGTTCTACTAGTAGAACTAGTAGTAGAACTAGTAGTAGAACTAGTAGTAGAACTAGTAGTAGAACTAGTAGTAGAACTAGTAGTAGAACTAGTAGTAGAACTAGTAGTAGAACTTACAGAAACGACCAAAATCAGTGGGGGAGGTCGTTGTCCGCCTGACACGCAATATGTTTGACCGCGCAAACAACGACAAACTTTTAGCAACTACAGAACCGCCAAAAAGTTTACCTAGTTTGTCATGTATAAAATATGGGTACTTTAGGATATTTGAGACCACAAGAGCCAAAGTGGACTGTATTATTTTCGAGTCCCGAACCTCAAAAGAAAAAAACCTGAACATATTTAGAGTCGTTTTGTGGTCCATCAGTCCGATCTCAGGCTCGTGCGGATAGACAAACGTCTCTATCCGTCTCCATGTCAAAGCCTTCTATAACAGGAACAGGTAAAGAGATCAAGTTGCAATTAAAACCATGTAGGTTCATGAATAACGTACGTGCGTGCTATGGCTATGCTCGGTGCCTCTCTGCGAGATTGAATCAGAGATGACGAGACTTGCATAAGAACCATACTTACCGCCATAGCTCAGCGGATAAGGAAATTAAAATGGCAGTGGCTAGGGCACATAGTTCGATGAAAGGATGGCCGATGGGACCGAAAAATTCTCGAATATAAATCAAGGGCTAGCAAGCGCAGCGATCTTTATTATATCGTCAGTCCACTAACTACGGACTAGTGTAGTGGACTGACGATATAATAAAGATCGCAGGAACGTTCTAGATGCAGGCTGCTACCATTCGGCCTTATTGAAAATATATGGGGGAGGCCTATGTCCAGCAGTGGACGTCTTACGGATTTATAGATGGATGTATTATAAATTACTAGCGGACCCGGCGAACTTCGTACCGCGAAAGTTAATGAATGTAGGTAGAATGACCTAACGGAGATACCTACATTAAGATATTTTAAGTTTAATGGCTGTCATCCATAATGTAGATCTGATTGAGCTATCTCACTTTCGTGAAAATAGCATTGTTCTTAAGTTGACAGTTATAGAGATAAACTACTTTTAAGTTCGACAGCTCTCATACAAAATGTAGATCTGGTTGAGCTATCTCACTTTCGTAAAGATAGCATTGATCAAAAGTTGACAGTTACGGAGATAAACTAATTTAAGTTCGACAGCTGTCATACAAAATGTAGATCTGGTTGAGCTATCTCACTTTTGTAAAGAGAGTATTGGTCTAAAATCGGCAGATACGAAGTAAGTAATAGTAAGTGCGTCACAAAATATTAGCCCCAATTCAATGTGAAACGGTACACACATATTGTAGCAAACAATCATTTCAAACCCAAGAAACAGTCAATCTCAACTAATAAGTTTCGTCATGGTTATCATCCGCAGCTTTCTTTGTCCCACTGCTGAGTATAGGCCTCTCTTTTTCTGTGACATCTGCCTCGGCTCTTTGCCGGTCGTGACCAGGCTCGACCGGTGGTATTGATGATATCGTCGAGATAGTCGACCCAACTTGCTGCCGCGCCGCACATAGCTGAGCGCTCTCACCTATTCAAGTACCCTAGTTGACCAGCTCGGTCACCACCGTCTTTCTTGCTCAAGAAGCGCTGGTCGAATTGGTTGCCTCGCCAGTGTGAACGATGTCATACGCAGGGCTTTTGCGACCGCCAATTCTTGTTTTCAAAAGTCTTTCTGAGCGTCTGGTGTACCCGACGTGTGACCAAAATGCTGGTTTTTATTTGGCTAACGTATAAGCATTGCCAATCAGCGTGGCAGTGCTGCCAGCATGCTGGGCACGCTGCTAACTGGCAGTGGGCTTAAGTATTTGGATTATCTTTAGACCTTCAAGGGTCTGTGGATGATCCAATTGCTTGTTATGTAGTAGTAGTTTATGAAGTTTCACATTATAAGTCTTGTATTTAGTGGTTGTTAATAAAGGCACTTTCTCTATTAAAAAAAGTCAAGTAACCTTGCACCTTGCCACTGTCCAAACCTAACCTGACATCATAATACCTTATACTTATAAATGCTTCTGTTGATTAAGATAAGGTTAGAGTGTACGGGTTCCTTGCCTTGTCGTGGCGGGGGAACTTAGTAGCCGAGGCATATGGGCGGCGCAGGAATCCCAGATAGAGCCGTTTCTCTGTGTTTCTTCTGAGACAGCTAAGAAGGCGGCGCTCGAGGTCTCCCGATTTTTGGGTCTTTTCTCCCTTGGCAGCTTAGAAGTTTGCACTCGTGGTTGGGCCGCTTTTCTGGGCTTTTTAACTAAAGCAGCTGAGAGGCTGGCCTATAAGTTGCGTGCCTCATGAGGAGTGCCGCAACTGAGGCGAACTGAGACTTTTATCACTGTTCAATCCTAACCAAACCAACAGAAATGTATGTTCGTGTCAAGGTCACAGTTCACAGTCAATGTTAATAACCTTAGAATCAAGATACTTATACTCATGCCATACTACTCCTAAAAATCAAGTCGATTCGTTTCTTCGTATATTAGTATGGATTCTGTACCATAAAGGTAGAATAAAGAAACATGTTTAACCTCTAATGGTGGTATATTTAAAAATATTTTTAATGTCATACAAAATGACGGCCCAGTATTAAACGTCTTTTTAATATGTATAGCATGGCACAGGGAAAAACCATTTATTCCAATTTTAATGTCAGTTGTCATAGTCAATCCATACTATATTTCGTTCTCGAGGAGCTATAATGGTGAAAAGACAATGTCTCTTTGCTATGCTAAGCGTGACATTCATAAAAAGTCTTCAGTCAATGTATGTCACCTGTCATCTTATTACGTTTCGTCAATCCATATCAGGCCCAATTATGAACGCGCCATCTTAAATTTAATTTGAATATAAAATGTGTTCTCACTATCGAATGCCTAAAGTGAAAAAGAAACAGAAATATTCTAATTAGCTGTTATAATTACGATGGTGCCTTGAAATTGGGCCTATTAGCGTCGTTGTGATAGGTGACAGTTTCGCTAACGATTTTTTATGAAATAGATGATATGAAAAATATAATATGAATAACTATTAAAAAAAATAAAAATAAAGGAACGGGATAAAAATAAAAAATAAAAATAAAAAAGTATCCTATGTCCTTCTCCTGGCTCTAAACTACCTCCCTGCCAATTTTCAGCTAAATCGGTTCAGCCGTTCTTGAGTTATAAGTGGAGTAACTAACACGACTTTCTTTTATATATTGTTAGCAATGCTGAATCTGCAGGGCCGGTACCCAGCAGAGCGGGGTGCCGGGCGGCGGGAGCGGTCATCCCGCCAGCGGCCCCGCAGAGAGCTCGTGACGACACGCGCGACGCTAGACGTGTTATACCTAGAATACCTTTGTACTTGCGTTAATTCGGTGGACAATATTATAAATTCTCGAATCATTAAAGCTATTTCATTTATTTAGCTAACACAGCGGTGGGATATTACCCAGAAAACCGCCTTAATGAACCGAAGTGAAAGTGGACACAGTGAATTTACGTAAACTATGAAAAAGTGATAAACAGTTTTGTGATCATCATATAGTTACGAATTTTTAGTGTTTAAGGAGTCGAGCTGAAATCCTCCTTGGTAAAAGAGTTAAGAATACGTCATATGGATACCGGAACTGGACTTGGTCCAAAGATTTATCAGAGTATGGATGTGAGTTATCTCAAGTAACGTCTTCAGGAAACCGAGAACTTCGTGACGAGATAACGTGAGAAGACCTTTCTAACTGCACGACACCGGAAATAGACCATGTCCAATGATTATCCAAGTATGGTTGGCATGTATATCAAAAAAATGTCTTTGTTTGACTGGACGATTGGATTGGATGGATGCCGGTCATGTCGAGAAACGTCTTCAGTAGATCAAGGACTGTGTGATCACCGTGAGTAAGAGAAAGCGGAAGATTTTACTGTACTACACAGTAGTTATTCGGAGTAAGTTCTGATATGTTGATCTATTTTGACTTGTCATAAGTTCACTTAATGAAGATAAGAGATCACATCCAAGAGATCCTCAAGTAAGATGTCACTTTCTTATTTACTTTCTACAAGGTCACGCATGTATTGAAATACATTAATTATAAAGTACAACCTATTTGTAACCTTGATTATAAACGCTGGCTACGCGACTGATAATAATGAAGTATCTGAATGATGTTGAATCTAAAGTTTAATACATCTAAGCAAGTCACAATGCTAAGGTTCGGAACTAGCGAGCTACTACGTCATACATCTCCTGATAACACGTTGTCGCCGTGTAACTAGATATTTCAAATATAAACAAATCTCGCCCAGTCCGCTTTGAGGAACAAAGAGGCTTGTTTCAAGAGGCCCCGAGTTATAGTTATGAACGGAGCAATACATGTTGAAAGTGAATTATAAAGTTTAAGTTGTTTTAAAAGAGGAATGAGATTCTCAGTAAAATCTTAACATAAGCGAACGTAATGTTTATGACTAACCTAAATATTCCTTTTGTTAGCGCATTATGAGCTGAATTGAAGCACTTTTGAAAAAATGATCAGAATAATTATGATGTTTTCATACTTTTCAAACCAACCAACAAGTATGATTGGTGCTAAGATCACGATTAACATAAACAAAAGCGTTCCAGCTACTGGCAGAAAACATTTTGTGGAAATAGTGTCACCTGTTGTTATGTTACCCCTTTGCTTATTGTTCTTGAACACAATGATTTTCTAAAAGTTCTATTAAATGAAAACGACTGTGACGAAGCAAAGGTATGGACTTGACGTAGAATGGGCAGTTTTTAAAGAAGTTTTGATCTGATTTAGTGTGAACCTTCTTCGATATCTTCGATATGTCAGTAGAATACTGAAAGCGTTACTCATACGCTTATTGAGCTTATAAAACCTGGAAAGCTGGTATCTGCATGACTAATTATCATGATCAGCTCACATCACCGTTTTCAAGAAGTTCTCTGAAGGTTCGAATTTAACTGTCAAGAGCATTTAATTAAAGTTATGTAGTGTGGTGATGTCTTAGAAAATATTTGAGATTGCAATAGTTATGGCAGATTGTATAAGTATTACTTGGGCAGAAAAGAGTTACAAATTGAGCCATAACTAATTTAAGTTTCTGACAGATTTTTGCGAAAACTGAAAAGTGATGACTGGACGAACAGCGCAGTTTTAGAATCATAAAAGGCTGTTGTGAATCAAACGTGACGAATTTATAGTGTACATGGTGTTACCGGAACACTGGCTGCCATTCGGGTTGCGGATTGACGCCCCGAATGAGGAATATTACGATGGAACTTGTACATGTGGATTTAATGGTGTTTTTGAACACTGGCTGCCATTCAAGCTGAAGATTAATATTCCTTGAATGATGTGAATTACACTGAGAGGTATCAATAGTTTTGTGCATTAGGTGTTGTAAAACACTGGCTGCCATGATAATTGAGTTGATTGGGTTGATAATTGATCTTCTTGAATGAGGAAAATTTTGATGAAAAATGAGAACATGTTCACAACAAAATGTTGTTGCCTGTAATATTTATACTGACTCAATCCTCAATCAGCCTAGACGAAGGAGATTCCGCAACAGTGATGCCAATACTTTTGATCTCTAAACATCACACTCACAAATGAAAAAATGACATGATTCTATGAATTCACTATTTCGTTTAATGTGAAAGAGATATAATAAGCATGATTGTGACAAAGATAATAAACATGAGTGAATTTTAAGCTCTGACTGCTAAGGTGTGGAATTTCAGTTGCACGATAAATGCTATTATTTAACTGTTTGAGCACAAAATCTACTGTGATCGGTTAAGCGGGTGATTGGAACGATAACAAATATTGAGGAAAGAAAGATTGAACCTCATAGGTAGTTTCTAGAACCAGTTAACCAGTTAACTTTGGGCAATCGACTGGTGGAAGAATTTACTTAGCCATGGCTGGTTAGAAGCTCTCGCCATTTATTGATGCTGACAATTAAACCTTATTTTGGTAGCTGAGATACTAAGAAGCTGGCAGCAGTTGAGGCTAAACGGAAGGCTCAAGAGCGCGAAAGTTTCAGATTTGTCATATATTGACAAGAATACCCCACTGATCGGACTAAGTCAAGCAGATATGGCCTCGAAAGCCGGAGTGTTGTATTTATCCGCAGATGTAATTAATAATAGCGAAATATAATTACGTGGGTTGAATATGTGATTGCAACAAGTCAACTGTCTCAGATTGAGAAATCATTGAATTTGCAGAAATGAATATCAATAGTAGAAAGATGGTAATGCATAAATGAGTTTGATGACTGATTCAAAAGTTTTTTATGACTACAGTCGGTTTTTCCTTATTTCGAATGGTATGAGCATGTTTGATAACCAGATATTGCACTTGTGAGTATCAGCACTAGTTTCAAGATTTTCTTAGTTAGAAAATATATTCAATGGCAAAGCAGAAATACTAGTTGTTGATGGATACAATATGGACATTATGGCCAACGGCAGTGCTCATCAGAGCAGATATACAAGTTGCTGATGGGTAGGAGTTGGATAGTACATCCAATAGCAGTGCTCGTTAAAACAGAAGTATCAATTTCTAAATGATCAGAGTATGACATTGCATCCAATAGCAATATTTATTTGAATAGAAACAAGTTGCTGGAAGAAGATCTTAAGTTGAATTTTAGTAACGCCCAGTTGATGGCACTCATGAGACCGAAAAAGTGTTGGCATTATTCAGTAGGGAGGCTACTGCCAGAAGATATTGGTTGAGCATTACGTTCAACGGCAGACTCGAGTACAGCACGTTTGTTGCTGGCAGACAGCGAGAGTACTTCCTCCCCTGTATTTGTTGGACTTCGTTCCAACGGCAGACTCGAGTACAGCACGTTTGTTGCTGGCAGACAGCGAGAGTACTTCCTCTCCTGTATTTGTTGGACTTCGTTCCAACGGCAGACTCGAGTACAGCACGTTTGTTGCTGGCAGACAGCGAGAGTACTTCCTCTCCTGTATTTGTTGGACTTCGTTCCAACGGCAGACTCGAGTACAGTACGTTTGTTGCTGGCAGACAGCGAGAGTACTTCCTCTCCTGTATTTGTTGGACTTCGTTCCAACGGCAGACTCGAGTACAGCACGTTTGTTGCTGGCAGACAGCGAGAGTACTTCCTCTCCTGTATTTGTTGGACTTCGTTCCAACGGCAGACTCGAGTACAGCACGTGTTTTGCTGGCAGACAGCGAGAGTACTTCCTCTCCTGTATTTGTTGGACTTCGTTCCAACGGCAGACTCGAGTACAGCACGTGTTTTGCTGGCAGACAGCGAGAGTACTTCCTCTCCTGTATTTGTTGGACTTCGTTCCAACGACAGACTCGAGTACAGCACGTTTGTTGCTGGCACACAGCGAGAGTACTTCCTCTCCTGTATTGGTTGGACTCGTTCCAATGGCAGACTCATGAGTACAGCACTTTTGTTGCTGGCAGACAGTGAGAGTATGTCCTCTCCTGTATTGGTTGGACTCGTTCCAATGGCAGACTCATGAGTACAGCACTTTTGTTGCTGGCAGACAGTGAGAGTATCTCCTCTTCTGTATTAGTTGGACTCGTTCCAATGGCAGACTCATGAGTACAGCACTCTTGTTGCTGGCAGACAGTGAGAGTATCTCCTCTCCTGTAATCGTTGAACTCTACGTTTAACGGTAGCACTCATTTGAGTGGCAGCACTGGTTGCTGGCGGGCGAAACTTCGAACGCAGAGCAGTAGTGGCTAGTGGCGAAAAGGTGACGCTGCGTCAAGGTGACATCGCAGCTACCCCTGCGCCGCCAAGATGGTGCCATGCTGAGGTGCCTGTGGTGATGCTGCGTTGTGGTGACATCGCAGCTACCCTGGGGCCAGTAAGAAAATGATGACATGCCTCGCCGCCAGTTACTTGCTATTCAAGATGCAAGGCGTGCTTGAGAGCGTGTCTTCAGGCAAACAATCGAGAGGATCGTAACCCCCTTTTCCTTTCTACTTGTAAATTTGGTTACTGGCTTTAGCCAGGCTGTTGAAAAGGTCGTAATTCCTTGTTTATGTCTTTGCCTAGATCGGGATCTTCGAGGGCGAAGATGTCGTCAGTATGGCCGTGTTAGCAATGCTGAATCTGCAGGGCCGGTACCCAGCAGAGCGGGGTGCCGGGCGGCGGGAGCGGTCATCCCGCCAGCGGCCCCGCAGAGAGCTCGTGACGACACGCGCGACGCTAGACGTGTTATACCTAGAATACCTTTGTACTTGCGTTAATTCGGTGGACAATATTATAAATTCTCGAATCATTAAAGCTATTTCATTTATTTAGCTAACAATATATAGATATATAGATTATTAAATACGTTAGAACTATTTATATCTTAAAAAACACTGCATATTTTGACATTCACAAAGCACACACACAATATACAGAAAACTGTAAAAATATTGTTACGAGATGGGTTCTTGGATAGTCAGTTAAAACGCCGATTATTCACTTTGCACTTTATTGCACACAATCACTTCACAAAAATCACAAAGATACACGACACAACTGGTTCGCACAAACACTTTACACTGGCACTGATAATCACACAAGCTAGTCACTTCACAATCACTGGTATCGCACTCTAACCCGAGTAGTTATCGCTTCGACGGTAAACGAATAAACTGATCCCCAAGGGTCGGCCGGCGTATTTATATTCGTTATTTCCTACAGTCTCGAACCTACGAGATATTTCGCAACATTCTATCTATCTATCTATCTATCAGCCGTAGGATGTCCACTGCTGGACATAGGCCTCCCCCATGGATTTCCAATAAGGCCGGTTGGAAGCGGCCTGCATCCAGCGCGTTCCTGCGATTTTTATTATGTCGTCAGTCCACCTGGTCGGTGGACGTCCTACGCTGCGCTTGCTGGTCCGTGGTCTCCATTCGAGAACTTTCCGGCCCCATCGACCATCTGTTCTTCGAACAATGTGTCCTGCCCATTGCCACTTTAATTTGCTAATCCGCTGGGCTATGTCGGTAACTTTGGTTCGTCTGCGGATCTCCTCATTTCTGATTCGATCCCGCAGAGAGACGCCGAGCATAGCCCTCTCCATAGCACGTTGGGCTATCTTGAGCTTATTCATGAGGCGCACATTAAAAGACCACGTTTCAGTTCCATATGTCATCACTGGCAACACACAACTATCGAAAACTCTCGTCTTGAGGCACTGAGGTATATCGGATGAAAAGATGTCACGCAATTTTCCGAACGCTGCCCAGCCGAGTCGGATTCGTCGATCGACCTCTTTCTTAAAGTTGGACTTACCTAGCTGGACTACTTGTCCTAGGTAGACGTACGAGTCAACAACTTCAAGAACCGAGCTCTCAACAAATATTGGGGTGGGTACAACATGGGCATTACACATGACCTTCGTTTTATCCATGTTCATTTTAAGACCCACCTGTCGAGAAACTCGATTGAGGCCTTCGAGCATCGTGCTGAGTTCTTCCATCGACTTCGCCATGACCACAATATCGTCAGCAAACCGAAGGTGAGTGATGTATTCGCCATTGATGTTGATGCCGAATCCTTTCCATTCCAGGAGCTTGAAGGCGTTCTCCAATGTAGTTGTAAACAGTTTCGGAGATATCACATCTCCCTGTCTGACCCCTCTTTTTAAAGGGATCGCCTTGGAGCTCTCCTCCTGTACTCGGACCGACATAGTGGCGTTATTATACAAGCACTTCAACACTTCGATGTACCGATAGTCTATACGGCATCGTTGGAGAGACTCGAGCACAGCCCATGTCTCGACCGAATCAAAGGCTTTCTCATAGTCCACAAACGCTAAGCAAAGTGGCAAGTTATACTCTTCGGTCTTCTGTATAACTTGCCGCAGCGTATGAATGTGATCTATGGTGCTAAAGCCCTTTCGGAACCCGGCTTGTTCGGAAGGCTGGAAGTCATCAAGCCTGCGCTCGAGACGATTCGTAATGACCCTTGAAAACAACTTATAAACATGGCTCAGAAGCGAGATGGGCCTGTAATTCTTCAATGAGGTGTTGTCACCTTTTTTAAAGAACAACACCACCACGCTTCTGTTCCATGCTTCTGGCGTTATGCCCTCGAGGATAACGGTGTTGAAGAGCTTCTGAAGGACTTTAAGTACCGGTTTACCACCCGCTTTCAAAAGCTCTGAAGTTATTCCGTCGTCACCCGGCGCCTTGTTGTTTTTAAGCTGATTCAGGGCCATTCTAATCTCGTACAGACTGATGTCCGGGATGTCTTCGGTGAAGTGTCGAGTCAGCTTGGCTCTCGGGTCTTTGGCCGTGCTGTCAACAGGCTTAGCTACCGAAGCGTATAACTGTCCGTAGAACCTTTCGATCTCCTCCAGTACCTCTGGCTTGGTCGACGTTACACTGCCGTCTTCTCTCTTCAGCTTTGTCAGCTGGCTTTGCCCAATAGACAAATTCCTTGCAAACACTTTGGAGCCTTTGTTTCGCTCAATCGTCTCTTTAATACTTTTGGTTTTAAAGAGACGTATATCGCGCCGCAAGGATTTAGAGATTTGCCTATTAAGCTGCCTATATGACGCAGCGTCCCTTGTAGACTGCAGTCTTAGTAAACGTCGTTTAGCCATGAGGTCTAAAGTGTGACCTGATAGTTTTTGGGGTCTTTTTGAACGGCGAGGTCTAAAAAATTTAGAACCCACCGTTTGGACAGTTTCTACGAGCCTGTTATTGATCTCGTCCACCGACGCAAGATTCTCAAGGCAAGCAAAGCTATTTGAGAGCTCAAGCTGAAAGCTTTCGGGGTTTTGGATTTGGTCTCGAGTAGGTCGGAGCGTAGACTTCATCAGGCGTGACCTTTCGAGTCTAACGTTGATATTCAATGTGCCTCTTACCATTCTGTGATCACTACCGGTTTTCACCCTGTTGATCACGGAGACATCATTGAATACTAGTCTCTTGTTGGTCATGATGAAGTCTATCTCATTTCTCGTAGAACCATCGGGACTTATCCAGGTCCATTTCCTGTGAGGCGGCTTCTGGAAGAAAGAGTTCATCATAAAAAGGCCTTCTTTCTCCAGAAAGTCAGCCAGCCTCTGTCCTCTAGAGTTCCGTTGCCCATGCCCAAATTGCCCCACTTTCAGTTCATCCTCAATTTTCTTGCCTATCTTTGCGTTGAAGTCCCCCATAACAACAGTAAAGTGGGTTTCAGACTTATGTATGGCCCGACTTATGTCCTCATACATAGTCTCCACTTCATCATCTGGGTGTGCCGAGGTCGGTGCGTATACCTGAATGACCTTCAGCGAATATCTTTTAGATATTCTGAGTATTAGGTATACAACCCTGCTCGAAACACTGTCGATGGTTACAATGTTGTTAGTGAGGGATCTGTGGACGAGAAACCCGACACCACCTTGAGACTTTTGTTCGCCTTCCCGGTAGTAGAATAGGTTGCCCGATTTCAGAGTTACCGTGTCCTCACCCTCTCTTCGGACTTCAGATAACCCCAAAATATCCCAGCGCAACCTACTCATCTCTTCTTCCAGTTCGACAATCTTTTCATCCGTCCTCAAAGTGCGTATATTATGCGTTACCAGGGCCAGTTTCCGTTGGGGGTGGTAGCGGGGCGTCTGCCGGAGATTCTTCGCACCCCCCTCTCCGCCGTTACCGTGGCCGCTACCAGAGCCAGGAATAGCGGAGCCGCCGGGGACTGGGGGCCTGGTCGTTTGTTGTAAATTCATGAGGGGGAAATTGCCCATAATCGCCGCGCTGGGCAAGCGTGGTGGCGATCGCAGGACGTAGCTCCTTGCACCAGTGCCGCTGCTCCCCGACACTGGCCTGTAGTATTTAGGCTACGCCACATTGAATGGTTATACCGCCATCTATCGGTTCCGTAGTACCTCAGTCGGCTCTTACGACACCTGGTACAAGAGGGGAGTGCTATTCTACTCTGCCGGCACCCCACGGCTAAACAACAACATTAATCGCAACATTACTCGATCTCAATAAACGCCATTGTGTTAACAAGTAAACAACTTGAAAGTTCGAGAATCCCTATTGTTTTTCAAATACGTAAACACCAAACAAATAAACTCGAGTCATTAAGCCATAAAACCGAATACAAAAGGCACCAATAAAAACACAATAAAGCTTCACAGAACAATAGGGCTTCCCAGAACCGGATTACGTAAACACCGCACTCCATACCTACAACGGGCGTCTACTGCGTTACACTACCCCCTCCTAAGACATGCTCGTCCCGAGCATCGTTGCACCCGTAATATCGCGCCAATCGATCCACATGAACTATCTTGGGAGCACCTCGATGTCCCTTCTGTATGCGGAACGTCACGTCGTTGATCTTGGTCACCACTCGGTATGGTCCATCCCATTTGGCTTGTAGCTTTGGAGATTTCCCTTTTTTGCGTATAGGGTTGTGTAGCCATACTAGCGAGCCTTCCTCGAACCCAGGGTTGTTAGTCCTTCTGTCGTATCTAGTCTTCATTCTTTCTGATGTTTGCTGGCCATACCCTCTAATGTGGTCATAGATGTCGTTCATCTTGTTCCGGAGGTCACTGGCGTACTCAGTTATGGGTTGTGGAGAATCCGGTGGGACACCAGTTATTAAGTCGGCGGGTAGCCGTAATTCGCGTCCAAAATTGGCAAAAGCAGGAGTGACATTGGTGCTCTCATGAACAGCACTTCGGTATGACAGCAAAAATGGCTGGATATGCTTGTCCCAATCCCGTTGTTTGCTTTCGACTACTTTTGCCAGGTATCTCTCCAGAGTTTGGTTGAATCGCTCCACCATTCCATCTGATTGCGGGTGGTATGACGTTGTCCTTGTTTTGTGTGCACCCATTAGCCGACACGTCTCTTGAAACAGTTGAGATTCAAAATTTCTTCCTTGGTCACTATGGATTTCCAATGGTACTCCAAAACGACAGAATACCTCATGGACCAATTTGTCTGCTATCGTCGATGCCTCTTGGTTTGGAATTGCGAAGACTTCCGGCCACTTGGTGAAGTAATCCATGACGACAAGGAAGTACTTGTTGCCACTTTCGCTCACAGGAAATGGTCCGGCCACATCCAGTGCGATTCGCTCCCATGGTGCTCCAACATTATACAGCTTTAGTGCTCCTCTGCTGCGGGTATGCGGACCTTTCACTGATGCACAGCTCGTGCATTTCCGTACCCAGTCTTCTACATCATCTCTGCAGTTGATCCAATAAAACCTTTCTCGAATCTTCAACAGTGTCCGTTTCACACCCAGATGTCCTCCCGAAAATCCTTCGTGGTACAGCTTCAAAACTTCGGGAACTTTTGCTCTGGGTACAACCATTTGGAGATGGCACTGGTTTCCTCGAGCATTTTCCCATTTTCGGCACAGCACTCCCTCTTGAAGCACCAGGCTATCCCATTGCGCCCAATAACTATTTGTCGTAACACTCAGTGAAGCAATAGCACTCCAGTCAGGCTTACGGGCATCTGATTCCATCCATTCAAGAATCGGCTTGATGTCGACGTCTTCTTTTTGTTCAGCCTGAAGGGTTTCTTTCCATTCGTCGCCGATGTCAGCTTTGAGCATTCTGACAGGTACTGGATCTTTCGACTCTTGTCTTGAGCAATGCTTGCAGTCCTCTGAGCAAGGCCTTCTTGACAGTGCATCTGCGTTGCCATGAGATTTTCCACTGCGATGTTCCGTGGTAAAGTCGAACTCTTGTAGTTGCTCAATCCATCTTGCCACTTGGCCTTCGGGATCTTTAAACTGCAGTAGCCACTTTAGAGCAGCGTGGTCGGCCCTCAGATGGAATTTTCGCCCGAGCAGGTATTTGCTAAAATGACGCAATGTCTTCACCACTGCAAGTAGCTCCTTTCTTGTCACACAGTAGTTCCTTTCTGGCTTGGACAGGGATTTGCTGAAATACGCAATCACCACTTCTTGGTCTCCTTTTCTTTGCGACAATACTCCTCCAATGCCGGTGTTGCTGGCGTCAGTGTCCACGATGAACTCATGCTCGGTGTCCGGAAAGCCAAGAATAGGCGTATTACAAAGTCGCTCCTTTAGTCCTCGAAAAGATGCGTCGCAATTTTCATCCCAGAGGAAGGGCCGTTTTTCCTCAGTCAGTCTATGCAACGGCTTAGCGATGTCAGCAAAGTTCTTCACGAATCGCCTGTAATAGGAGCATAATCCCAAGAATGCTCTGACTTCCGTCTTGTCTTTTGGTACAGGCCAATCCTTCACAGCACTGACTTTACCTGGATCCGTCTGTACACCAGCTTCGGAAATCACATGTCCCAAGAAATTCACTTGCCTCTTGAAGAAGGAACATTTCTTCGGACTCAGTTTAAGATTGGCAGCACGTATTTTTGTTAGGACTCGTTCCAGGTTTTGCAGGTGGTCTTCGAAGGTTTTTCCTACAATTATGATGTCGTCTAAGTAAACAAGGCATGCGTCACCAATTAGTCCCGCAAGAACTAACTCCATTAACCTTTCGAACGTAGCGGGGGCATTGCACAACCCAAACGGCATCACCTTAAATTGCCACAGGCCTTTTCCCGTAGAAAATGCGGTCTTCTCCTTATCTTTAGGGTCTATTTCCACTTGCCAGTACCCGCTCTTCAAGTCCAGCGTAGTGAACCACTTCATGCCTGTCAGTGTGTCCAACGTGTCATCAATCCTCGGCAAAGGGTAGCTATCCTTCTTCGTTACGTCGTTGAGTCGTCGATAATCAACACAAAACCGCATACTGCCGTCCTTCTTTTTCACTAGAACCACTGGAGAACACCACGGGCTGGATGACGGTTCTATCACACCGTTGCGTGCCATGTCTTCGATCATTGACTCAACTTCTTTTCCTCTGGCAACTGGTAACCTTCTTGGCCGTTGTCGAATCGGTGGTACGCTTCCTGTATTTATTGTGTGCTTTACTAATCCAGTTTTCCCGTTGACAGCATCATCGAGGGCAAATATGTCGGTAAAGCGCTGTAGCGTCTTCTTCGCCATCAGAAGTTCTTTTTCGGAGAGATCTTTACGGGAATCTTCTAATAGTGTTAACACGTTGTAACTCACAGCACAGTTGTATTTCTCCTTTGGTTGTTCTTGGCATCTGCGCATCCAGTCTATTTCTTCGCATGTCCCAATTGGAGTTCCTCCTTTGATGAGTTGTTCCTCGTTACTTGTGTTGAGCACACGCACCACAGCAGTATTAGTAGTCCTCACCAAAGTTCGGGCCACTAACCATGGTTGATCACCTTCCGATTGTTCTATTAGAACACATCGTTGTTGATGTCCCAACTTCGGCGGTAATCTAACGGCCACAATGGTTTCCGATCTAGGTGGAAGAACTGTTCTCTGCAGACAATAAACCTTTCCTGATATGGCGCCTTCCATGAAGATTTCTTCTCTTCCACATTTCAAGATTCCTTGGTTGACGTCAATCTCACAATGATGTTCTCGCATGAAGTCAAGACCCAAAATGCAATCGTCAACTATATCTGCCACAATGACTTTATGTTGGAAGGTTTTCTCACCCAACTTTAACTCCACCAGCTTCTCTCCTTGGACGGATATGTGCTGACCGGTCGCTGTCAGAAGTTGAACTGTTTTGCAGCTTTCGAAGTTCGGAAGAAAGCGCTTAGCCAAACGGGAACTGATGATAGTGCGAGAAGCTCCAGTATCCAATGTCAGCTTGCACGAAGTTCCGTTGATGGCACCATTGATGATCAGGCTGTTCCCATCGTGAGCTTGTGATATCAAAATCTTTGGCTTTTCTGACCCGGTTAACACTCGCCAATTCCTGTTTTCTTCAGCAGGTCGTTTATTCCTCCATAGTGAATGCGTTGCCTCACGTTCCGTCCGTTCTTCCAATTGTCGATCGTCCCTGGTTCGGCATGGCTTTGGGCAATTCCGCCATAAATGGCCTCTTTCGTCGCAGTTGTGGCATCTAGGGCCAAACCTTGTACGAAGTGATGCGTCCTTTACCTCCCTTATATGTTGGATATCCTTCGCTGGATTTCGTGCAGCCTCGACTTCTAAGGCTTGAGCCAAAGCCTCCTTTAGTGTCTTATGATGCCCGAGTTTCACTGCAGTTCGTACTTCGAAGTCTGCTATCCCGTTAGCAAACGATTCCACTAGATGTTCGCCGTTGGGTAATGGCGCGGACTGATAAGCTTTCCGGAATAGTTTCTCCACCTCGACGGCCCACTGTTGAAGACTTTCATTACGACGTTGCACCCTGTTCTTCAACTGCGCTCGGTACACACGTTCCAGGTGCTCATCACCATAGCGACTTTCCAGCGTTTCCATTAATTTATCGTAGGTCACTTCCTTACCCACGGCATCCAGAATACTCAGGGCTTCGTCACGAAGGCTCATGATGAGGGCGTTCTTGGCTTGGTCCTTGTTCCATCCATTGGTTTGAACGGCGGCGTCAAATTGAATTTTGTAGGCTGACCATGATGATGTCCCGTCGTAAGGCGTCACTTTGATCTTCTGTGAGGCAGGCGAGAAGGTTGTAGATGCAGCGGTTCCGCCTCTTAACTTGATAACGTTGAGGGCTTTTCTCACATCGGCGATTTGTGCTTCCGCATCGACAATACGGGATTTATGCTCCTTTATGCTGGCGTCGTGCTGGTCGACCGTGTCCTTGACCTCTTTAATCTCTTTGCCCAAAGTCGTCTGCAAGCTTGAAATCAGATCGTCTTTTTGGCGGTCCAATTTTTCTTCAAGCTGGCGAGCCTGTTTTCTGTTGCGGTCCAATTTTTCTTCCAGCTTGCTGTTGTTGCGATCCAACATTGACTGCAACATCGACATCATTGCAGCCATATCAAATGCCGCAGGGGCAGCAGGTGATGTAGCAGGTAGTGCAGCAGGTACCACAGAAGGTGCCGCAGCAGGTGCTCCTGGGTTTCTGGAGTCGTCGTTGGTTGCCTCGGACTCACTGCCTTCCATTAGCAGCGAATTATTTCCAAAGCGCCTCTGGTCGATCTCCTCCTGGCGGCGCTCCTGCTCCTCTTGTCGGCGCGCTTCCTCCTGTCGGCGCTGACTCCTTGTGCGAGGGGTCTCTTCGTCGTATGGTGTTACCGGCATTTTCAACTATCCCACTTCTGACACCAAATGTTACGAGATGGGTTCTTGGATAGTCAGTTAAAACGCCGATTATTCACTTTGCACTTTATTGCACACAATCACTTCACAAAAATCACAAAGATACACGACACAACTGGTTCGCACAAACACTTTACACTGGCACTGATAATCACACAAGCTAGTCACTTCACAATCACTGGTATCGCACTCTAACCCGAGTAGTTATCGCTTCGACGGTAAACGAATAAACTGATCCCCAAGGGTCGGCCGGCGTATTTATATTCGTTATTTCCTACAGTCTCGAACCTACGAGATATTTCGCAACATTACTCGATCTCAATAAACGCCATTGTGTTAACAAGTAAACAACTTGAAAGTTCGAGAATCCCTATTGTTTTTCAAATACGTAAACACCAAACAAATAAACTCGAGTCATTAAGCCATAAAACCGAATACAAAAGGCACCAATAAAAACACAATAAAGCTTCACAGAACAATAGGGCTTCCCAGAACCGGATTACGTAAACACCGCACTCCATACCTACAACGGGCGTCTACTGCGTTACAATATTTTTAATTGAATCACAAAATTAGGACTTGATTAGCGCTATAAAGACCTAATATTAATTACAAGAAAACAGTTCAGTATGCCTATTTTGCTCTCGTGGTCTCATTAGGTTTGGAAAAGTCACAAATTACATCAAGAAAAGGTGACGTCCACAAGTGGTAAATTATTCAGAGAAAAATCGAACAAAGATGATATACATCATTTGAAAGCTTGTTTTATGGGCTTACCAAAAAAATTTAATTTAGATTTTTTCACCCCTCCATTTTTTTTTAAATGTGAAAAATAAATTGTATGAAAAATAACAATACAGCTTATTACTTTTTCTAGTTTAGCGATGATAAAGTGCTTCTATCGTTATTTTACTTGCATTCGTAGCTGATTCTTCCACATTTATCACTTAATTTGCTAAAATTAAAAATTATAACCTACCAGTGTGACCAGTTATGTTATGTATGTTGTATGTTATGTATACGTTGTACCTACCAACGTGACAAAAAACACTTAAGTGTGTCTAATTGGCAAAAATGCTTTTATTTAACAATTTGGACCTTAATTAATCAGGGTTGCTAGAGATAAACTACCTATTCAGCCAAATATATTTATTTATCCTAATAATTTCAAACTTAGTTTTTAAAAAATCAGAGGGCTCTTTTTTGCTTTTAACTGTTGTAATAGACTCAGAAAAATATGAACTTTCTTGAAATGTAACGAGTGTTGTGGTTAGAATTTTTGATTATTATTATACCAGCCTCCATACATTTTGTGGACATGTCCTTTGTTGCTACTTACATAATATTTTGTCGACATTGGATAAGGAATAAGATTATGTGTGATAATAAAATTTATCATTACAGATGATCTAAAAAATGAGATGGGATTAGAAGACCACATAAAATACTTGAAAGAAATGAGTATGGCTAAAACGATCGAGTCTTTGCGGATTTCAACGAATTATACCAATGATTTTTCTGGAATTGAGGGCACTTTTGTTGGACTTGAAGGCACTTTTAGAAGTTTAAGCGTAGACTAAATGGGTTGGTACTTTGCGGTTTATTCGACATGTCTTTTTTAATTATTATGGTTTTTGTTAATGTGGTACAATAAATTTTACAAAAAATACATTTTGTCTTTACATTTGAGAAGCCGTGGTAGCATAGCAGATGTCTCTACCCTTACAATCGTGAGATCGAGCATTCCCATCTCGGTCCCGTATAAATTTATGAATTTTATCATTGAGGGTAGGGAAGTTAAGCCCTAAAAGTTAGCAAGTTCGTATGGATCGGGTGGCCCTAGTGTCCCAGCCTTTACCTCTGACATAGCAATAAGTCCCGCTATACCTAACCTACAATTGCAAAATGCAATATTTATAATTATTAACATATTTTACTAAGGGACCAAACAATATATTTTCGAAAATAAAAACATCTGTTTCATATTTTGTTGAGTAAATATTTTTCCTCATTTATAATTTGGAACGCTTTACCGAATCTATCTTTCCACTAAAGTACAACATGTGTCTCCAAATCTTCAGTATATAGGTATCTTCTAGGTAGGCGTGCCGACCCTAGACCGCATATCCGCTTTACATCAGGCTGTATGTAGTCAAACGCAAATCTATGTTAGGTAAGTAAAAAAAAAGTTTTGTACACCTTTTAGACGACACGCTTGTAGACTTTTTACGTACTTGTAAAAGTTACGTCGCGTCCCAATCCCGATCTTTGACGTGCTTTATCTTTTCTATTTTTTGTTTCACTGACATAATAAAAAAATTTTTTTTTTTGTAATTTAACTGACGGAGGTATGATACAATTTCTTTTACCCAGTCATCAAGCACATTACTCCCTCTCAGCTTAGCATGTTTAACAAATGACCTTGTACAAAACACATCTTAATCGGTCATTGAGACTAGTACCGATAATAAAAATAATTGTTTTCAGACATAATAACCTATTAATATTAATGATAAAGTACCGCTTATTAGTAAATAAGTTTATATCAGAGAGAATACTGTTAAAATTGATCATTGTTTATATTTTTTACCCGCGACGGAGCGGATACGGTATATGCGTTTGAGGTGAGAGGATGTTTGTGAAAATCTATGTTGCCATTTTTCTTCGAAACTACTCATCCGATCTTGATACTGTTTTCAGTTATGGTTTTGGGTTTGATTGGAGCATGATCTTAAATAATTGTTACAGTGACAACTCACTAGGGAGCGCTGCAGCAAACATTGTGCAAATCCATGTTGCCATTTTACCCCAAATTACTCTTTCGATTTTGATGCAGTTTTCAGTGATTGGCTTTGGGTTTGATCGTGCATGTTCTTAGATAGGAGTTACGGTGACCACTCATCAGGGGGCGCTGGAGTAAAACAAAGTATTTGCTTGTGCAAAACCAAAACTACTAGCTACTACATAATAAAGAAGCTCGATAGGTACTTACTTCTGAAGGAAGTAGTGATGTAAAAACTAAAAATTCTTCAGGTTTTTTTTAATACCTTTGCTATATTATTATGTACGAAATAATATCGAGTTGAGTTACTTACAAAAAACAAAGAGCAAAGTTTATTTGCAAATATTTATCTAATGTACATACTACTGTGTAGCAAAGGCAGGTAAGTATCTTTCATAGGGTTATTCGGGCAAACACACGAGGCGACGTGTTATGTACATAATATTTATGCTCTCTAAAAAGTTTAAAATAAAATCAAAATTAAAAAATTTGAAAAATTCCGCGTCGGTTAAAATGTAATTGTGAATGGATAAAATAATTAAAAAACCCTCGACTTAAAATATAAATGTAACGCGAGATAATAAACGTAAAAAGAATTAATAAATAGAGTTGATCTTCCGCGGAAGAATATCCGTCGGGGCCAGCCCCCGACGGATATTCTTCCGCGGATATTTTTCTTTTCCTTTATTTTAAATTTCATCGTATATAAAAATAAGTATTATCATCAGCTTCTAAAAGGCCCGGAGCTCGGCCTACCCATCAAGGGTGTATGTACAGCGCTAGAAAATCTCCAATTATTCACGTTGTTATAAAACTGCAAAAGTACCTCATATAATGGCAGCCCTGGACGGATATTCTTCCGCGAGAGATCGACTCTACGTACTAAATCATTTTACGTTTATTATCTCGCGTTACATTTATTTCTAAAGTCGAGGCTTTTAAATGATAGTATTCTTTTTTTAAATACTTTTTAACCGTCGTGGGTTTTTTGAAAATGTTTAATTTTGCTATATATAATTTATTAAGATCAGTCTGTCTAGGACAGAGAGATTATTCTTTGTGCTATAGATACAGAATTGGGAATACTTATTTTTCGCAAAAAATTTAACCACCGACTTCCACCGTGTACAGAATTCGAATAGTTTGCACGAATTGATGTGACATCCATGTACATTATTGTTGATTTATCAAAGGTGACGTCCACAAGTGGTATATTATTCAGAGAAAAAACGAACCAAGATGATATATACATCATTTGAAAGCTTGATTCATGGACTTATTAAAAATATTTAATTTTAATTTTTCCATCCCTCCATTTTTTTTAAATGTGAAAAGTAAATTTTATGAAAAATAATAATACAGCTTTTTATTTTTACTAGTTTAGCAATAATAAAGTGCTTCTATCGTTATTTTACTTCCATTCGTAGCTGATTATTCCAAATTCATCTCTTAATTTGCTAAAATTTTAACCAGGGTTGATAAAGATAAACTACCTATTAAGCTAAATATATTTATTTATCTTAATAAATTCAAAATTAATTTTAAAAAAATCGGAGGGCTCTTTTTTATTTTTAACTGATGTAATAGACTCAGAAAAATATGAAGATTCTCGAAATGTAACGAGTGTTGTGGTTCAAATTTTTGATTATTATTATACCAGCCTCCATACATTTTGTGGACATGTCCTTTTAATAGGACCACATCTGAAGTATACCCTTTCAAACTAAAAAAATATCAATGAACATATACATAAAAATACATACAGATGAACATAGCGCCTCCTCCTTTTTGGAAGTCGGTGAAAAGATACAACTCCTGCGAAATCTATATCCTAGGTTCTCAAGTTTATTTATTTATATAGTATATATATATATATATATATATATATATATATATATATATATATATAGTATATAGCTCTAATGCTCTTCGTGATTAGATCCAAGTTTGGCAGTGAACAATTATAACAAGCACTTATAGAAAATAGAAAATACTTAAATATCACAGCACAGGCGTTTTGGCCTAGTGTGAGTTTCAGGGTACATGCAATATTGTAAATGTTCTATAAATAAATCTACTTAATATATAAGTACTAACATTAAATAATAAGCATTTACTAACACCTTGTAATACTTTAGCTCAAATAAATTGTTTGTTTATTTGAAAAGAGTTAGGCCCTTCGCACACGCAGGCGTAGCGTAGTCGTATCGTAAGCGTATCGTAATACGTGCTTACATGTGCGAAGGGGGTAAATGCCTCCTATGATACGCTGCAGCACCGCTCCGTGTGCGGATTTGTTGAACATGTACGGTACGCGCACAGACTACTATAGATAATACTACGCGCTCGTATTGCAATCGTCCTGCGCGCGTATTACGATACGCTTACGATACGACTACGCTACGTCTGCGTGTGCGAAGGGGGTTAGTTTTTATTTTAGCCTAAGTTAGTACAGTTCTAATAGTTACGGTGCATTGCGTAAATGCTGCGAGCAGGACCCAATCACGAGTTTGACGCATGTGCTATACCTTGTAAAATAACATAGTTTGATACGATACGACATTGAAATTGATATACGCGTAATGACTCACGCACATCAAGTATCATATTTTTATAGTCAAAATGTTCGGTACAAATATTGTACTTAATGGTCTAGATTCACGAGCATGAAGTACAATATTAATTGTACCGAACATTTTTAAATATAAAAATTATGATACTTGATGTGCGTGAGTCATTTCGCGTATGTCAATCTCAATGACTCGCGTATTAAGCTATATTTTACAAGATATAGCCCAGCGAAGGGCCTATTCTGTGATATAGCCATCGCACCGCTCTCTTGGACCTAATTTGAGAGAGAAGACGACCCAAAACACGACGCCTCGGCAAGAAGAAGCCTTTGATGGAGAGCATGAATGCACGGAGCACGCACGCAATGCTAATTTAAAAAATGCCTATTTTCTAAAATTGTACGAAACCAAAAT
Source organism: Hypomecis punctinalis (assembly GCA_949316475.1). Lineage (NCBI taxonomy): Eukaryota > Metazoa > Arthropoda > Insecta > Lepidoptera > Geometridae > Hypomecis > Hypomecis punctinalis. Next base: position 20,086,810 of record OX438795.1, on the reverse strand, counting down.
ACCGATACCTAGAATTAAACTATCATCTCTTTTTTTTTGAAAATATAATAATAATGTCATAATTATCTACATTAATTTACTGTACTCTGAACATACATTATTGCATTGACGTCAATTCTTTGTATAATAGTCTCGTTATCTCTACTTTTATCTTTATGGACTTCATGTTAAGAGGTTCTAAAAAGCTAAAGAACTCTCGACATTCATCATCAGATTTTGACTTGGTGACCATAGGACCAATTGAATACTTTTCAGACCACTTTTCACTCCACTGTTGGACATATGCTTTTCATATAGATCGTCAATAAGGAAAGTTGGTAACGGTTTGCATCTAGCACGATACAGTAATATCACAGAGTGTCTGTTCTTTAGTAAAACAAACGATATTAACAAAAAGCCCAAACAGATGTTCCAATTTGGTTGGCTCCAATCCGGACCGATTACCTATAGTGCTAGAAATGTCTAGACAATGTGTGACGAAACTTCATTATTCATCAGCTGATCACGATAATATTTGGCATGATTTGGCGAGTATAAACCAAATCGGTCAAGAGCGAGTCGAAGCGAGATTTACACTTATGAAGATTCTGTTAAAGAAATGTGTCGTGAGGTCTACTGTTTGAAGAACTACTGGTTCTAATTATATGCTTAGCTGATGGGAGACGACCAACCAATATTAAAAACAATAGTGTTGCATTGATCACCTTACACACGACTCCCTTCGGTAGCAGTCGGTTGATTCCAACCATATCAGAGAGACTGTAAAGGCTTGCATGTGAACGTGGAATCGCACTGACAAAACCGCAGTACGGAGGTCAGGAAACAAGTCCTTAAAAACTTGATTTACTCATTTCTGTTTTTTATTACTAACGAAAGCTGGGTGTGTGCTGTTGTGTTCTTGAGAACTGATATTTATTTTACGATCATTCTTTGCCGTGTGTTGAATAAAAATAACATGGAGCGCATATCTGAGGACTTGTTATTAAAATACAATGAAGATACCTTATCTTTTATGAGAAAAACATATAATTTGGACAAGCCAGGCCAAATGGATGAAGTGATTGACCTGTTGGATAGTTGGTTGAAGAAGCAAAATTATTTTACCAAGACGGACTTTTGTGAGTTTTTTTTTATATTTATTTATGAGCTTTAAGAATATTAATTGAAGATTAATGATTGTACCTATTGAAATTTATTTCCATCTTATTTGAAATCCATTGATAGTCCAGTCGGGGTGCGGGGGAGCAAAAATGGTGGTATCCAAAATTGTTGGAAATTTAATTTCGCACAAGTTTGGTCTCCATCATTTTTACGCTAGGATCAATATTTGCAGAGTTACCTATACTATCAAGTTTATCAAAAAAATCGTAATGGGTGGAATTTTATTTTTTTCAACTTTGGTTCTCGCACTTTTTTTACTCCACGATCAATATTATCGGATTTATACTCAAATTGGAGGTAAAATTGTATTTATTTTTCATATATTTTGTTTATTATTATCCAGTTTATTTAAAAAAAAAAACATATTTTTTTAATAACTTGATAGTGTAACTCTGCAAACATTGATCCTAGCGCAAAAATGATAAAGACCAAACTTGTGAGAAATTAAATTTCCAACAACTTTGGTTACCACCATAGGTATTTGCTCGAAAGTTGAAAATTAACGAGTTATTTCAGAAAAACGAAAAAATTAATCTTTAAAACAAGATGGCGGCGAACCCTCTACCGGGATTAGTTCGAATATCGAGATTTATGCTTCGAACCCCCTTATCTTTTATAGGCCGAATCATACCTACGAGTCAGCGGAAGTGAAGCTAGCTACAAGCTGCGAAATATTCAATCCTGAAAATCTTGACTGACGTCAGTCAGCTTGTAGCTAACTTCACTTCCGCTGACTTGTAGGTATGAATCGGCCTGTAAAAGATTTAAACAATTTGACGTTAAAGTTAAAGAATTTTAGTCGTTTTTTAATATTATCAAAGTTTATTAACAATGATTTTTGAAATCAATTGATTTCAAAAATTGAATTATTTTCAATAGGTACAATCTTCAACTAATATTTTTAATGCTTATAAAGCTGCGCGTTGATTGGGGTTTGCGCAGCTTGTAGCTAACTTACATCCGCCAACATAATCCTATTTAATCCTTCCTCCTTCTCCTTCCGATAGCCTGGAGGCTATCTCAAAGAGCGTTTCAAATACTTTCGTGAGGGCTCTTGTCGTCCTATAAGATCATCAACCTTGCTTTGTCTCTCCACTCCTACCCATCATACCACATTTTATGAAAATGTCTTTTCTGTCACCGCTGTCCGCTTATGGATTGCCTTACCTGTCTCTATTAGAACTTCACGGTCACTGCACATTTTTAAGGAAAGAGTGGATTCGGAACAAATATAAGTGCGCTGGAACGATCTTTGCCGCGCACTTTTTGAATTGGAAGTATTTGTAATGTTAGTGTTCAGCGCCAAGAAAATGAATGAAAACATGAAAAGAATGTTAATATAAGTTTTAATTTGTTTTATTATTAGATACCATTTAATTTCAATTTGTTGTTACTCTCATCATCATCATCATCATCATCATATCAGCCATAGAACGTCCACTGCTGGACATAGGCCTCCCCGGTCATAATCCCCGGTTAAGCGGTCATAAATAGGTACAGATCTGTTCACTCACGAAGGCGCGCCCCGCCATATTTATTGAATGTAGTTGTACGACATTGTAACCATCTATCCTAAGTGATCCATCCATCCATCAGCCAAAGGACGTCCACTGCTGGACATAGGCCTCCCCTATGGATCTCCAATAAGACCGGTTGGAAGCGGCTTGCATCCAGCGCGATCCTGCGGTCTTAATGAGGTCATCCGTCCACCTTGTGGGTGGACGTCCTACGCTGCGCTTGCCGGTACGTGGTCTCCACTCGAGAACTTTTAGACTCCACCGGTCATCAGTCCTCTGCGCTATGTGCCCTGCCCATTGCCATTTCAACTTGCTAATCCATTGGGCTATGTCGGTAACCTTGGTTCTTCTACGGATCTCCTCATTCCTGATTCGATCTCGCAGAGAAACTCCGAGCATAGCCCTCTCCATGGCTCTTTGGGCTACTTGGAGCTTACTAATAAGGCCCATAGTGAGAGACCACGTTTCTGTGCCATAAGTCATCACTGGCAACACACACTGGTCGAAAACTTTCGACTTGAGGCACTGAGGTATGTCGGACGAGAAGACGTTACGCAATTTTCCAAACGCTGCCCAACCGAGTTGGATTCGGCGATTGGCCTCTTTCTTGAAGTCGGACCTACCTAACTGGACTACTTGTCCCAGGTAGACGTACGAGTCAACGACTTCATGAACCGAGTTCCCAACTGAAATAGGGGTGGGTACAACATGAGAATTACACATGACCTTTGTCTTATCCATGTTCATTTTAAGACCCACCTGTTGAGAGACTTGATTAAGGCCTTCGAGCATCGTGCTGAGTTCTTCCATCGACTTTGCCATGACCACGATATCGTCGGCAAAACTGTTGTTACTCTACGTTTTATTAAATAATAATATTACAATAAAATATGAAGCGCCTTTTATTTTCTCATAGAGGTGATGAAAAGTAGAGTGTACCATTCGGGCGCAAAATATATTTTTGGCTCGGGCGTGTACTTTGAATCCCTCGCTACGTTCAGGATTCTACCAAAGACTTACTTACTTCGCTCTGGATTCAAAAAAACGCCCTCGCCGCAAAATATTATTTTGCTCCCATATGATACAATCTACTATTAACTGGCAATACACAATGCCGTAATTACGGGCTACAAATTTTCTCACCAAAAATATGAAAGAAGTACATTTTGGGTTTGAAGTTAAAATTCTACAACTTTTTGGTAGGTATATTTGGCTTTCATTTGACCCTTTTTGATCAGTTCAGCAGTAGTCGTCCAACATCCTTGGACTTTTACCCTGGTTGCCCTGGTAAGGCTTCTCCATCTTTAATACTTAACAACAACAAACTAACAAACAAATAACTCCTTATTGTACACACAAAATAATAACTTACAATAAATACATTAGTGAAATTCTAAAGATAGTGCAACACTAGGTGGCCTTATCGCTGGAAGCGATCTCTTCCAGGATACTTATGTCCGGATGGAACCGTTTGTGTAATAATATGCTCATCGCTTACTGCTACCAATTTTTTAAAGAAAAACTCCAGATATGCGTTTAGAGAATTTTCAGCGGTCTATTGCATTTTAAGACTAAATATCCCAATAGAATCTCTTTAGTAAATTTTTGATCGCCCTATAAGCCTTATATTGCTGTTAACTCATGTTTACTAATATGGCTCGCAGTGAATTTATTTGAAAGATGAATTATTAGTTGGGAGTGTTCTTAGATATGTTTTATCAAAATCGATTCCATCGTTTCAAAGTTATCAGCTGTTTTATTGAGCTGCGATAAGGATCTTATGGCGTTTGGGGTTTTCAATTTTTTAATTGTAGCGCTCACAGCATAGTTTGACTAGGTGTTTGTCAGCGATCACCGAAATTAAGTAACGTTTCGCACGGTCAGTTTTTGGATGGGTGACCACGAGTGGTATTTTCCAACTGAGCGCTACCGTGGCTTGGAAGACACGTTAAATTGTAGGTCTTGGTTGTTTTAACCGTTTAGCCATGTCAGAGGCCTTCAAGCGGCGTAAAAACTCTGACACCAAGCTAGCCACTCGACTTACACGAACTTACTTACTTTATTTTTTAAATACTTTTGTTTTACGAACATAGATAATATTTTGTTCCAGCAAGAGAATATTTGGAAAGAGTAATAATTCAACTAAAAGGATCGGTAGAAAGAGCCAAATCTCAAATAGAAAAGCTTTGCACCGTCCGCACATTACTTCCTCAATTTTTCGAAAAACTTGACGTAAAAAACGACTTCAAGGATATTAAAACCTACACGTGAGTAATTAGCTTATAATTTTATTATTCGCTCATATGTGAGCATAAACGTAATTCGTGTAATTATTTTATAATTAAGACTAAAATGCATTATACAAAGTAATTATACTTGATAACTATAACTTGCCATTGCCACATTATCCTTAAGTTTATTTTAAATAACCTAGCTATCTGAAGACAAAATTAAAAGTCACATTACAAATCACATTACAATCTAAAATTAAATAGTTGTTTAGAAAGCTATCTATAAATCATAAAATTATCTTGTAAATTTGGTATAGGAAGTCATAAGAAAACTGCGTAAAATATCCGCATAGTAATAATTATTTTCAACAAATGAAAACGGGTTGTATGGTAAATTCGACGCCATGGAGGTAGAAGTAAATAAGTTTGATAATGATTTTAATTCACAAACTTAGTGCACACGATGTTCTCAATTCAATTTTACTTTATCCCCAAGCGCATAAAAACTGCTTTTGCACTCAGCAATAGAGGAGCAAAAATACTCTTTCCGAGATGGGAGGATGAAAATAGTATTTTATGATCCATGTCAAAATTATGAGATCAATATTATTGATCAATACAATAGTATCGATCAAAAAATTGAATACAATTTCTAAGAATTCGTCACTTTTGTTACTAAAACTATCAACTTTCACCATTCACTATTATTGGATAAAAAATAAATTATTTCTATTATTCCAATACATGTCTCGGGTTCGGCTCGTCATTTATAGACATCAGTGGAGCCGTAGCCAACTCTGATAGGCCCATACAATTGTAAAAATATTACTACAAAACTAGAGTTGGAAAATGCAAGTACCTATATAAATGCATTAAATGGGTTAACATAATAGTGAGCTATTGTGATGAGATTATAAGTGACTGGTTATAATTAGGCTATGGAATAATGTGCGTCACCCGCTAAATATGCCTTATTACAAAATTTCGTAGCAGGTGGTAACTTGCCATGAACTAAATGGGCCCCTCATAAAGGCTACCGTAAGTTGGCACCGGAGGTGGAACATTGGTGTGGACTGCTTAGCTTAGTGCTGCGCTTACACTAGACGCTTATCGCGGCGTTAAGCCCTTTTTTAACACCTCCACCTTGGAAATTAGGTACTTAACTCTTGCGGTTTCCACTCCTAGCTGGCAGGTTAAGGCAAAAAAGGAGTCAGGGGTCTCATTTAGCCCCAGGAAATCAGGATTCGCAGTTGTTCGCCTCAAAGCCCCCCTCCGATTTTATTATTATTACACTCACGAAAAAAAAATTACAATAATCTTTGCATTTATAAGGATTCTGATACGACCAGTGTTTTGGCGTTTTCTGTAGAACATTGAAAAAAATTCCAAAATTTTTTCGCATAATTTTGACGAAATGGTTTTAAATTTACTGTGAAGGCAATGCTCAAAGCGCGAGTAGGTACTTGCGTAACCCCTAAAGTATGATGTAAACAACAACAGGTAAACAAAAAAAAGGTGTTTATCAGAAATTGAACTTTAAAAAACGTACAAATGATTCCACAACCTTTCTTTTTTAAGTTACTTGAAAAAATAAGACGTATACCTGTGTCAATCCATCAATGACTCGATAGATTGAAACCCCCAAAAATGCTAAAACATGCCAAAACACAACGTAACAAAAAAGATAAAATAAAACTAACTTTGATCGATTTGAACTTGGATTGACTGTTTAATTTAATCTTCTTTATCGTGTCGATGACCCTCAGTTTTAAATTATTTTTCCCCAGTGTTTAGCTAAGTTTAATTTTATGTTGGTGCATAATATTGATTTTATGATTGTGGTATCTTTCTAAATAATAATCATCATTACCATCATCATCATTTCAGCCATAGGACGTCCACTACCTGCACATAGGCCTCCCCTAATGATTTCCAATAAGACCGGTTGATAGCGGTTTGCATCCAGCGCGATCCTGCGGTCTATAAGCTAATAAGGTCATAAGCTAGTAAGCTAATAAGCTAATAAGGTCATCCGTCCACCTTGTGGGTGGACGGATGACCTTATTAGGACTACGCTGCGCTTGCCGGTACGTGGTCTCCACTCGAGAACTTTGCGACCCCATCGGTCATCAGTTCTCCGCGCTATGTGCCTTGCCCATTGCCACTTCAACTTGCCAATCCGCTGGGCTATGTCGGTAACCTTGGTTCTTCTACGGATCTCCTCATTCCTGATTCGATCTCGCAAAGAAACTCTGAGCGTAGCCCTCTCCATGGCTTGTTGGGCTACTTGGAGCTTACTAATAAGGCCCATAGTGAGAGACCACGTTTCTGTGCCATAAGTCATCACTGGCAACACACACTGGTCGAAAACTTTCGACTTGAGGCACTGAGGTATGTCGGACGAGAAGACGTTACGCAATTTTCCAAACGCTGCCCAACTGAGTTGGATTCGTCGATAACTAATAACTAACAAATAATAGATACATTTTATTCTTCTAGGTACACAACACTTCTACCAAGACTCACGGAGGATCATCAAAGAGTGTTTTTTACGACGTTTGAACCAGCAAAATATTCGCCCAAAGTATTTTTGATGATGTACCACCACCACGTTTTAGTAAGAGTTTCAACGTATATTCTTATTTTTTTATCGAGTCTATAGTTCAATATTACTTATTTTTTTGTCAAAAATTGCATTCAACTTCAACAGTGTGCACAATTCGAATAGTTATCGCGAATCAATGTATCATCGATATAGCACACTACGAGTATGGTTGATTATTCAATAAAATTTAAATGATACCACCTATGAAGACCTATTTCTACCAAACAATAAAAAAACAACAAAATCGGTTCAAATTGCGTAACATCCACATAAAAAAACATTCAGACAACTTGAAAACCTCCTTTATTGGCAGGTAGTTAAAATAGTTAAAGAATTTTTTGTCAACATTTTATCCACAACGACTCTGTACATAGGAGTAGCCTTGTATCTTCCACTAGCGGCCCGTCCCGGCTTTGCACATGTGTATTATACATAATATTATAAACATTCCTTTTGAATTACTCTATTTAAAAAACCGCATCAAAATCCGTTGCACATTTTTAAATATATTTTAAGCATACATTGGGACAGACAGACCGGAAAGCAACTTTGTTTTATTCTATGTAGTGATGATCATACATGGGCTCGGAGTATTTGTTTCGAACACTTTTTTGAGTTTTTCTCCAAGACAGAACAGACAGAAAAGGAATTTCACACTTACTTGAAGTTTGGCTTTTCGGTTAACGGAAATATGGCATTGTGAAACCACTAAGCAAATTAAAAAAACAAGTGCACCAAGAAGGTTCCGAGTCTAAGTTTTCAAGAAATTAAAAAACGGTCGTATGATAAATTCGGCAACATGGATGTCTGGAGGTACTGCTTGAAAATTTGGTAGCTGTAAGTGATAGGCATTAACAAAATGTTTCATGCGGACATATCAAAGATGGAAAAGCGTTACCAGGGTAAAAGTTTTAGGTTGTTGAGAGACTGCTGGACGATGAAAGGTCAAACGGAAGACAAATATACTAATAATTGTAGACTTTTAACTTAATAACCATACCTAATATCTATTCTTTTCATGTTCTGGAGAGCCCAATCAGATTTAAAAAAACCAGACCTGAACCCAAGTTTTACGTAGTTTCTTTTGAGTTTACTTAAACTTTCGTGAACTGAACAACTGAGGTTTCAATATACTTGTAAACCTGGACTAAACACTTATAACTGGATTAAGTAAATAACAATGTAGTTTTACAATTAAAAATCATCGAACATTTTGTGACACAAAAAATTTGTATTTTGTAGAACAGTGAAATTTGTGACTTGATTTTTGCAGGTTTGCGAGTACTTAAAGGCACATGACTACAACGATGGCGTGTTCGCCATTGTAGACTATCGCAAGATAAGCAGTATTTTGGAATTGGTGACCCAGATTAACTTATTTGAAATGAAACAAATGGCCACGATTACTCTGGTTAGTATATCTATTGAGATAGAGATTCATACCTTAAAGTTTTCTCGCCTTACATACCTCAGTGCCTTAAGTCGAAAGTTTTCTAAAAGCGAAGACCTACGGCACATATTTTTTTTTTAAATGCCTCGGTGGCTTAGTGGTTAGTAACCCTGACTACTGGATCAAAGAGGCGTGGGTTCGATTCCTACCTAGGACAAATATTTATATGATGATCATAGGTGTTTGTTCTGTGTCTGGTTGTTATTGATAATTATGTATCTAAGTATTGTATATGTATGGGTAGGTATCTGTCTCTGGCAGCCATATGACTAGCTTTGCTTAGTTTGAGGTCAGAGAACGTATGTAGGATGGCCCTTAATGTTTATTTATTTTATAAAAAAAGGAAGTCTCTCATTATCGATCTTATTAGAAGGCTCCAATTAGACCAACGAACGATAATAATTATTTTTTGTAAAAAATAGCATGACCGACTTCACCCGTGTACAGAATCATTACATAGTATAAAACATAAGTCGCTTCCTGCCAAGTCCCCAAGTATGCTTATATCTTTAAAACGCTACGGATTTTGATGCAGTTTTTTTCAATAGATATAGTAATTCAAGAGAAACGTTTATATGTATAGGTATAATACACGTGTGCGAAACCAGGGCGCATCGCTAGATCGCAAATATTACGCACGGAACGATGTAGCATTTTTTACATTATTGTTGATTTATTAAAAATGGCTCAGCTGATAGCAATAAAATTTAAATGAAACCAATTTCGAAGTATACTCTTTCCAATAAAAAAGAATTATTGAATTCGGACTACTATGAAAAAAGTTATGCGTGGTTATACATAAAAAATATATATACGCGTCGAATTGTATACCTCCTCCGGTGGTTCGTCGGTCAAAAAGGGCTAAGCTCGGAGTCTATTTGCGAGTTCGAATCTGAAATAAAGAGATCCGTATGAATACCATAGTGACCGACATAGCCCAATTGCAAATTGGCAAAAATGAAATGTAGTGGGCAGTGCACTTAGCTGATAGCACTGATGATCTATAAGTCAAAAGAAAAAAAAATTGACTGTCTTTTTTATAAGTCTTCAATTGATAAGTACATAAAGACATTTTTGTTTCAGAAAGCTTACGGCATCAGACCTAAGAAAATCATTTTCATATCTGACTCCAATGCCATAGACCTTATGGTAAAGATATTAAAGCAGATGTTACCCGAAAAATTGCGAGAAAGAATATTCGTAGTCCAAAATTTGGAGGAACTCCACAAACATATACCTAAAGAGCTGCTGCCTTCGGACTATGGTGGCAATGAAGACTGCTTGTCTTCGTTAGCAGGTGACCACCGCTGAACATAGGCCTACCCTATCCTTATTCTTATACTTCAGGAGGTCTACTTCTGGACACAGGATTCTATAGATTTCTAATAATCTTATTGGAAATAGATTTCCAATAAGATCGGTTCAAAATGGCTTGCAACCAGCGTAATCCTGAGGTCGTCCTTCCACTTTGTAGTCCTATCCTACTTAATTGTAAATTATATAATTTTGATTCTGTAGCAGATTTTGTTATAGTCTACTGATGAACGTAAACCTATCCACGATACGCAATTGGCCAATATCTATGCCATGCTGGCCCACTTCTAGATTCAAGGATTCACATACGCCATCGAATTTCTTTTCCTATTTTTCTTACGTCGATTTATTTCAGTGGAAAGCTATTGGTACTACAGCTGTTTCTTTATGTTGTTGAAAAGAACGTTTTAGTCAAATAAAAATATTGATAGGTACTGTGATTTCGTGAAACAATAAGGGTATTTGTAATAGCAAATCTTTATGAGATGATGTTATGTCACTAAGCACAGGCTCTTGAAAAAAATCTATTTTAGTGAATTAATATAAAAGTATAAGGTATATGGTAGGATATACAGCCTTGGCCATAATTATTAGACACCTGTATTTTCACTCTATCTTCTAAACTAATTTCACTCCTTTTTGGCATTTTTAACAAAATTAGGTGTCAATTTAATCTCATCAACAGAAATGAAAGCTTGTTTCCTTGTTAGAGTCCAGAACACAAGTGACCAAACATTGACTGATAAGATCGAAAGAAAACCGAATCCTTTGTTTTCGGTCACCAGGTGTTTTATGACCTTAACAATGAGAGAGAGAGAGAGATATTCTAAGAAGTTATTTATGACCCCGGTGAGTCATTTAAGATAAGTACTCAGTTATTGGTTAAGTAGTAAACATGCATTTTGATTTTTAAAGGTGCCTAATACTTTTGGCCAAGGCTGTAGGTTATGCTCGCCGCTATGCCCACTTTTTACTATGAAACCAAACCCGATTTCGCAAAAATAAAATAATTAGTAAGAACCTCCACAAAATATATGGAACTGTTGATTTTGCTTTGTGATTTCGGTGTTAGCTCTGTAGTAAAAATTGGTCGTAACGATGAGTTAGATTGATAATTACATACTACAGTATTTTAAATTATTTCGCAGTTGTCTGGTAAATGGCAATATTATTATGTAGGTATTTGGTAATAGTTTGAATCACACACACACACAGTCAAACAGTCTTTATTTACCACAACGACCTCGCGAAATTTATATAATTTTTAATATTTAAACAAACAAACAAACAAACAATATTTTTATTGTACACCATATAATAGATACATTAATGTAGATTTTTCAGATGTTGTACAATGGCGGCCTTATCGCCTTTGGCGATTTCTACCAGGCAACCTTTGGATGGACTGGAGAAAAATTAAATAATAGGAATACGGTCGGCGGTGTATACATACTGTGACAAATATTATACTTATATATCTTATAAATATACTAATAACGTGTAAAAATACATATAAAAGGAGTTGGTAAACTTTTTATATGGGAGGCGGTCCTTGAAAACCGGCAGCGATGCGAGCTATATTAATGTTTAGTGCCATATTTAAGAATATTATTTCACGCAAAAACATATTTTTGTGTATCGCCGTTTTATTATAATATCTCTTTTTTATTTCACTAAGTAGAAAATATTTAGTCTGAACTGGTAATACTAAGAGGAGGACTACGTAGTCTACGTATCAGACAGGAATCTTCAAACAACCAATAGCGGGCTGGTATTTTAGAGTTTGACATTTATTTATTTTTTAAAACATGGCGACCAGCCCTCTATTGGTTGTTCAATATTGACAATGTCATTTCCTTTTGCTGTTTCTTAATTTCACTGTCAGGTTTTTTTTTCAAATTAGGCTCAATGCAGTTATTTGGTGTAGCACATAGTTCATTTTTCTAATGTTTTTAGAACCCATTTGAAAATTAAATGGCGATGAAAAAAATTCTAAAAAATATCTGTTTGAAAAGATAATTATGTAAACTTTCTATTGGTATAACTTTTGTTTCTGCAAGATTTTAAAACCCGCATGTTTTCCATATCCTTTAATTTTATTTTTAAATTTTTAATTTTATTTAATTTATTCTTTTACAGATAAATTTCATGAAGCTATGGCATCAAAAGAAAACATAGAATACCTAAAAGATATCAGCAAGGCTCGGACCAATGAAGCTATGCGCACGTCCGTTAAAGTCAGTGACGATATCCTGGGCATCGAGGGATCCTTCAGGAGTTTGGATTTCGATTAAATATTATATAATGATTGTTAAGATAATATAAAATAAAATAAATTAAGTTACGTAGACTAAAATAATGACGGGGATTTTACGTCTTTTATTTTATTTATAATTCCACCTCGCACGAGTAATTTTAAATGAACACTAAACTATGATCAAGAAAGAGGTATATCGCCGAATTCAGCTCGGCTTGATTCGGAAAACTGTGTAAGTTATTTTCGTCCTATAGGCACTGAAGTATGGTACGGTCTCAAGTCGAGAGTATTCGACAGTTGTGTGTTGCCAGTTATGACAAAAGGAACTGAAACGTGGTCTTTTACTGTGGGGCTTATGAATAAGCCCAACGCGCTATGGAGAGGGCCATGCTCGGAGTCCCGCTGCGAGATCGAATCAGGAAAGAGAAGATCCGCAGACGAACCAAAGTTACCGACATAGCCTAGCAGATTAGTAAGTTGAAATGTCAGTGGGCAGGGCACATAGTTTGTATGGCCGATGGGGCAGTAAAGTTCTCGAATGGTGACCACGCTCCGGCAGTCGTAGCGTAGGACGTCCCTAAAAACTGATTTAGCGGCCATGAATTGGTAGTGTTAACGAGGTACTCGTATATACTCGTACTTGAAAACCAAAATAGTGGTCAGTCTATGCACAAGAGTCAACTAAATCTAAAAGTCAACTAAAAACTTTGTGGGTATATGTGCATTGTTAACACTACCTACTTTTTGTAAACTTATGAGTTTTTGTAAACTTACAATGAGCAGTTTTTATTCTTATTCGATAAATTAGGTGTTTTGTGCATTTCCCCCTCCTTCCTCCGGCGTCTACCCGAGCCGACTCAGCTCCTTAAAATAATGGAGCGTGGCTCTGGGCCGCTGGCATAACTGCTCCAGTGGCTTAGATAGTATACTAGAAAGCGATGAGGATGATGATGTCGATGCTGATGACAAAGCAATAGTAGTCATGCAACCCGCAAGCGATTCTAGTTTCTGCCGTGGCCTTACAATGCCACAAAACATGATCTACCGTTTCATTCTCCTGCAGGCAACCACGACAGAGTAGGCTGTCGGTGGCTCCTAGTTTATACATGTGACTATTTAAGTAGCTACGTTAAACCAATGAGCAGTTTACCTGTTAATATAGAAAAAAAAAACAATAAAAAAATATTCTCTGACCTACAGCAACCACCTTAATGTGTTTTAGTCGCACTTAAGAGGTTCATCCATCCATCAGCCATGGCACGTCCACTGCTGGACGTAGGCCTCCCCTATGGATCTCCAATAAGACCGGTTGGTAGCGGCTAGGAAGGCTATGGCATGAGAATAAAAGGAATTAATTTTAAAACGCCTTCCAAAATGATAGACGCACTGATATCCGTCTTCAGGTCGGCGTTGATTGAGAAAATAGCCAAAAAGATACATGTACTTACACATAACCATTGATACTTTGTACGAGCACGTGTCGAAGGATATCTTACTTTTAGAATATGGAGGAAACGAGAAATCTTTGAAAATTTTACATCTGACATTCCCTCAGAACCCAAACTAAGCCAAGCTTGTGGTATGGCTGTCACAGACTGGTATACTACAAATACATATTTTGAAATAAATACCTATATAATATAGACAAACATCAAGACATAGAAAAAACACCTATGTTCATCACAAAAATACTTGCTCTGAGTGGGAGTCGAATCCACACCTCTAAGGCCCTAGAGTCAGAGAGACAGGTACACTTACCATTGGGTCACACAGGTAATCAATTAGATATACCTACATCAGAGTCTCAAGTCGATAATTTCCAGCAATGTACGTGAAAAGTAAGTAGCGTTCGTAGCGTAGTCTGACTAGGTATTGTATTTGGATGGGTGACCGCGGGTGGCATTTTCCAACTGGTTCACATGACACGTTAAATTGTAGGTCCCGGTTGTTTAGGTTAAATACTACATTATAGTAACATGTACATATAGGCCGGTCGGCCTATATGTGCATGTTACTATTAGAATAGTACGCTCTTAGTATTTTTATGTTATGCTGTTATTAGTCTGACATTCTTAAAAGAGCTTTTACCAAGAACATTATAAAATCAAATGAACTTACAAAACAATGCTATAAGAACAAATATTTTCAAGCGCAATGAGTCTTCGTAAATGTTATTTTAGGAGTAACAGGCTTATAATAGTATTGTAAAATGCGCTTGTATACATATATGAGACTAAGTATAAGACACAGAGTTCTTGAGTCCAGTAATTTAAAAGCGATAATGTTCTAAAACTATTATAAGAGCGCTAGAAGCCCATCATTCTTATCCAAGCGAAATCCAAGACATTTTTGCTAGTTGGGTGGTAGCGTTAAACGTTTAACGCTACCTTGTTGGAAGTTGCATTAGAAGTTTCACATTAATAATCTATCAGTGCTATTCTACCGCAGCCAGACCAGAAGATCATTCAGACAATGTTCATTATTTATTCGCGTGAACTGTACTTAGTTGAGTGAATACTTACCTAACAAATATATTATGCAACTCTCATTTTTGCCTTATTTCCCCCTTAATTCGACCGAAACCCGTTTCATTTTCTTTCTGAATATTTGCTTCGGACAGTCTCTCACAAAAAGTGTTACAGTGTCACCGGCAGCATGGAGCGCCTACCAGATACCTAATATATTTTTAAAATTTAATCCAGATACTCTCATATCTCTCCGAAAAGTGTATAATTTGGATAAACCTGGCCAAATGGACGAAGCTATCGACCTTTTAGACGCGTGGGTGAAGAAACAGAGCCATTTTGTGAAAAAAGACTTTCGTAAGTACTTATTGCGTATTGTCATCTTTCAAAACCTTTTTTTTTTTTTCAAATAAAAGTAACGTCATCTAAGATATAACAGAGTATTGTGATTTGTCATTGTATAATAAAGGTAAGTTTATTTTTGATTTGATAAAATAAACTTGAGATACATTTATACCATGTTACAATGTGTGTTCATTTGGTATGAATATTTTTCCCTCAAATGGGGGGCAAAATGCTTTGTAGTATTTTTCGGTTTGAATCTCTTAACAACAAAAGGATTTTTCTTTGGTCTCTTTTAAGAATTCAAAAGCTATATCAAAACTAGTTTTTAGGGTTCCGTACCTCAAGCGGAAAAAACGGAACCCTTATAGGATCACTTTGTTGTCCGTCTGTCCGTCTGTCCGTCTGTCCGTCTGTGTGTATGTCAAGACTCTTTATCTCGGGAACGCGTAAAGATATCGAGTTGAAATTTAAACTATATACGTAAACCTATGAATTCTTGCAGTTGTGTAAAAGAAAAGCTTCTCAGTTACCGTATAAAAAAGTTAGATCCGTTTATGTCGTAAAAAACCGCATATTTTGCACTCACAAAAATCAAAACCTACAGGGTACTTCCCGTTGACATAGAACTATGAAATCTGGCGAGAAGCATTGTACATACATAAAGAAATAAATCTGAAAACTGTACATTTTTATTTACATCACAAAATATAGGGCCTCAAAATTCACAAAAAATTGGTTCAAAATTCTGTCTAAACTGAAAATAAGTTCAAATATAAATTTATATGTAAATGTATAATTGTATAAATATAAAACATCAAACTTAATAGCAATCAAATCAAATAAGTTATAAAATCAATTCTTAAAGCAGTTTAAATCTCAGTGTTTACTTATATCAAAACTAGATGGCGTTGGCGTCAAGTTAGCCCGCGGCATTAACTTTCTCCGTCGATGTACGAGGTATCTATGCGTTCGAGAGATGTTGTTTTAGTGCAAACATCTAAATGCATTTCCTAACTCGATCAAATTCAAAGTATCATACGTATCACGTATCATTTTAAAGAACTTCATTTGCAATGCTAAAACAAGTTTATAATCGTGTTAGTACGGAACCCTCGATGTGCGAGCCTGACTCGCACTTGTCCGGTTTTTTTTCCTTTAACAGTCAATGGCTGACAGATGCTATAAAATTCTTGGTTAATCCGACTTAATCCATACGTATGCAGATACTATGGAAAGGACTATGCTCAAAGTCTCTCTGCGAGATTGAATCAGGCATGATGAGATCTGTAGAAGAACTAAAGTAACCGACTTGGCCCGACGAATTGGCAAAATAAAATGGCAGTGTGCAGGGCATATAGCACGAAGGACAGATGACTGACGGGTTCGAAAAGTTCTCGAGTGGAAACTACGTACCAGGTCTATCTGCATTCACAGCGAAGGACATCCACCCACAATGTGGACAGATGACCTCATCAAGATCACAGGATCGAGCTGGATGCGAGCCGCTTCCAACCGGTCCTATTGGAGATCCATAAAAGAGGCCTTTGTTCATCAGTGGACGTCCTATGGTTGATGATGATGATGATGATGGATGGTTGGATGAATGTACTAAGCAAGTGGGACAGCTATAGTCTGTGAGTCAAACAAACCAGATTTGCAAAATCAAATAAAATTGCAAGCAAAAAGGGTCAAGAGTACAAGGTGACTGCAATGTTGTCGACTTGTTTTAAATTGAGTCAGCCTTTACTTGGAACATAGTATTATTTATATGAAAACCGGTGTAACAAGATTTTGTATGCCCTAAATCAGATGGAGCAATGTATGTTATGCCATAGCACAGCCCGGACACTCCGCGATTTTTCATACAAAATCTGCTGTCTTAGGCACACTACACAGTACTTACTCACAGACAACACACATACGCACGAACGCTACACGTGCATTTGTGTGCTGCATTTGGAACGTCATGGCTGTCAGCGATCACCACGACGTGACGACATGCCGCGTGAGTGAGATAGTTGCGTATTCAATTTTGCAAAAATGAATATAAATCTAGTGCATATAAAAGTATGACAATTACTTAATTTGGAAGCATTTTAGCAATAAGATCTACTTTATTTGAAAGAAAATATCAAGAGAAAGTTACCAAATAATGTAAAATAAGTTCCTTTTACTTATCCTTAGATAAACATTAAAATGTATTGTTTTGTTACCTATTATTGATATTCAACCATACACACCACAATACGTCTCTATTTTCACAGTCTAGGTATTTTTTATTACAAAATCTACCGGCCAGTGCAGCCCGCGCGCAGAGTACATGATCGGTACGTGAAACGTGGGGTGGAAGTGAGGAAGACTCAAACGGGTGGGGGGTAACGAGTGACCGTTATATACGTAGTATTATTATATCTTCTTTGGCCATAGATTAATAATAGGTACTAATACCTAATTCGTCTATGGTTATGCTGATACAGTCACAGCTGCGCTTGGAATAGGTTTTTTATTAATAAAAATATAATGAATCCATCTAGATTCAAATTATTTGACACAGATTTACTACCAATCCGTCAGTTATTTAAATTATAAAATAATTAGGCAAGTTTTTTTTTCCAATTATTTAACACAGAGTTATGTTATAGCTATATGTTATTTAAAATTTTAAAACGATGGAAACCCATATATCGTTTGGGCCATAAAAGGGCTCAGTTTTAAACCAACCGCGGACACCCATCCGAAGACTGGGCGTGCCGAACGTTGCTTAACTTTGGTGATCGCTATGGAACGCCTAGTACATTATTTAGTGGATTCACTTGTCAAATTTATGTAACGTAACATGTGACAATTATTTAAGGGCGTCATGATGAAAATCCTTGTAAAATTATTAATTATTAAGATATGATTCTCCGGGATTTGCGCCCACGACATCCCGTTACTTATGTTAGATGAGCGTAATATAACTAAAAGGCTTTAAATCCCGAGAATAGCCCATAACCCTCTGTGGGCTAGTCATCTTGTTGTACTTAATATTTTATGTTATATAAATGTAGATCTATGTTTAATCTAGTTTTGAGCATAGTTACTTATCAATTTACTCTACTAACTTACTCTGCAACTTTGAGAAAAAATACACGTTAGGTACTTTTTAAGACCTAAGGTATAATTTTTTATTCATTGAATGTGCAGGTCGCTATTTTTCATTTTCACTGTAGCATTTAATTAGGTAGGTAACAAAAATATTGCTGTTTAACTTATCTTGTTTAACCTATGTTCAAAGCAAAATTTATGACGATATGCATATAATGCAACTAGCTTAAAACCCGCGGCTTCGCCCGCGTTGTCTTCGTACATAGGTACTTACTTAAAATGAAAATAGCCCGCGATATAATATCTAATAGTCCGCAATTTGACCCGCGTTGTCTTAATACTTGCTTAAAATTACTTGCATGCACTTAATGCCCACGGTTTGGCCAAAATTGTAACAGTATTTGCCTATAATGTTGGCATGGCATTAGCATGGACTGCGATGTCTTAATACTTGCTTAAAATTATAAAAGCTTGCCGTTTGGCCTGCATTGTCGTATTACTTACAATGATTATAGCCCATGGTCTGGCCCGTGTTGTCTTGGTACTTGCTCAAAATGATAATAGCCCGCGGATTGGCCTGCGTTGTGTTAATAATTAGGTACTTACAATGATAATAACTCACAATTTGGCCCACGTTGTTTTAATACTTCCTTGATTAAAATAACAGCCCGCGGTTCAACCCGCGTTATCTTGGCATTTGCTTATAATAATATCTAATAGTTCGCGGTCTGGTCCGTGTTGTCTTAATAAATCCTTAAAATTATAATAGCATGCCATTAGCCTGCGTTTTTGTATTACTTGTAATGATAATAGCCCACGGTCTGGCCCGCGTTATTTTCGTAACTGCTAAAAATGATAAAAACCCACAGTTAGGCCCGCGTTTTCTTAGCACTTACTTAAAATAATAGTATCTCGTGGTTAAGCCCGCATTAGGCTCGATTATGAAGGCGCCATCGTAATTATAATAGCTAATTATCATAATTATATCTGTTTCTTTTTCACTTTAAGCATTCCATAGAGATAACACTTTTTATGTTGTTATTATATTTACCATGGCGTCTTCATAACTGAGCTTATTATCGTATTACTTGCAAAATAATGCCCACGGTTTAGCCTGAATTGTCTCAGTATTTGGTTATTTAATTTACTTGTATCTAAAGCTTATTACGGAGTACGTGAATTTTTGGATGATAAATTGCCGAATTTCTGAAATTAACTCAATAATAAATAAATATGTAAAATAAATATTGGGGGACATGTCACACACGGTCTCTGATCCCAAACTAAGCATAGTTTGTGATTTGGCTGAAGAAGAAGAAGTCGGGGTCACAAACCACTGAGCCATCGAGGGAGCCAATAATAATAATTGTATGAGTAACTATGTAAGAAATTTCACTTTTCATTGCTGGAAAACATTGAGACAACCTGTACGTACGTATAAAAAATCAATGTCCTATGTGAATTCAGCAACCCGTGCTCGGCCGGCGTGATGGATATGGCGCAATTACCCTTCGCAGATAGGCCTATTTTTAGTCATGCATCAGCCGAAGGACGTCCACTGCTGGACATAGGCCTCCCCTATGGCTCTTCAATAAGACCGGTTGGAAGCGGCTTGCATCCTGCGGTCTTAATGAGGTCATCCGTCCACCTTGTGGGTGAATGTTCTACGCTGCGCTTGCCGGTACATGGTCTCCACTCGAGAACTTTTCGACCCCAACGGTCATCAGCCCTCCGCGCTATGTGCCCTGCCCATTGCCATTTCTACTTGCCAATCCATTGGGCTATGTCGGTAACTTTGGTTCTTCTACGGATCTCCTCATTAATGATTCGATCTCGCAGAGAGACTCCGAGCATAGCCCTCTTCATAGCTCGTTGGGCTACTTGGAGCTTACTAATAAGGCCCATAGTGAGAGACCACGTTTCTGTGCCATAAGTCATCACTGCCAACACACACTGGTCGAAAACTTTCGGCTTGAGGAACTGAGGTATATCGGACGAGAAGACACTACGAACTTTTCCGAACGCTGCCCAGCCGAGTTGAATCCGGCAATTGGCCTCTTTGTTGAAGTCGGACCTACCTAACTGGACTACTTGTCCTAGGTAGACGTACGAGTCAACGACTTCAAGAACCGAGTTTCCAACAGAAATCGGGGTAGGTAAAACATGGGAATTACACATGACTTTCGTCTTGTCCATGTTCATCTTAAGACCCACCTGTTTCTATTATCCGTAGTGCTATCCGTAGTACCTATTTTCAGTAGTGCACTATTAATTAAGGCCGGTACAGGTATTCGACATGTTTCATTAAGTCATTAGAAATGTAATTTTCCAGGCAAATGAAAAAATGGCACACAAGTCGTAATTCTAGTCAGGCATGTTCTAGGATGCTATTATACTCATAATTTGATTAACTTTTACAATGGTACCCACCCCAAAAGCACGTAAATAAAATCAGCTGTTCAACACAAAAAGTTCATCGACCCGCGAAAAAATGTATGGGAAATGTAGGTAATTTTCGCTTGTCAGGATTGATCCCATAGTAAAATATCTATATTGATCCATATGTGCGCTAAGTTTAAGACTATTGGCTCACAAAATAAAAAAAATCGTAAACTTTTGGGGACCCATTTTGCCCCATTTAAAGATAAACTATCATTATCATAATCCTATTCTAGATACTAACTTATTTAAAAAAGCGCATTGAAGTTTTGGGACGTATCTGACCCCTAAGAATTTTTTTTTAGAAAAATTCAGAAAAACCGGTACAGCCATATTTTTTATTTAGTCTCAAAAGCATCTATACAAAGTTTCATGTCAATCGGTACAGGGAATAAGAAGTTACATGCAAACAAAAAGGGCCCGTTTTACCCCGTAAGTTAGAGTTGGGTACGTTTTTCATCCTTAGTGCTTCATTATGTCGTACGATGTACGTATATTCCAAATTTCAAGCTCGTATCTACAGCGGTTTGGGCTGTAGCCTAAACTTATTAATTTTGCGTATCCCTAAGGAACCTTATAGATTTTCCTGGATTTTATTAGTTACTCTATTAAAACATGCTGAGTGCTTCCTTCATACCAATTTTCAACCATAACCGTTCAGCTGGTTCGATGTAATTGACGCTTTTTTCACCAACTTTGGGACCTTATTTGACCCCTTAGATGAGGAAAATTCGGAGAAACAGGAAAAAACGTGACTTTTATTTTGTTTGGAAAGCATGTACATATACAAAGTTTCAAGTCAATCGGTACAGGGAATAAAAAGTTACATACAAACGAAAAGGGCCCATTTTACCCCCTTAAAGGTCGAAAGTTCAAAATTTCCGTCCTTAGTGCTCCATTACGTTGTTCAATGTACCTATATCCCAAATTTCAAGCTCATATCTTCAGCGGTTTGGGCTGTAGCCTAAACTTATTAATTTTGCGTATCCCTAAGGAACCTTATAGATTTTCCTGGATTTTATTAGTTATTGTATTAAAACATGCTGTGTGCTTCCTTCATACCAATTTTCAACCATAACCGTTCAGCTGGTTCGATGTAATTGACGCTTTTTTCACCAACTTTGGGACCTTATTTGACCCCTTAGATGAGGAAAATTCGGAAAAACAGGAGAAAACGTTACTTTTATTTTGTTTGAAAAGCACTTATACAAAGTTTCAAGTCAATCGGTACAGGGAATAAAAAGTTACATACAAACGAAAAGGGCCCGTTTTACCCCCTTAGAGATCGAAAGTTCAAAATTTTAGTCCTTAGTACTCCATTACGTCGTTCAATGTACCTATATTCCAAATTTCAAGCTCACATCTTCAGCGGTTTGGGCTGTAGCCTAAACTTATTATTTTTGCGTATCCCTAAGGAACTTTATAGATTTTCCTGGATTTTATAAGTTATTGTATTAAAACATGCTGTGTGCTTCCTTCATACCAATTTTCAACCATAACCGTTCAGCTGGTTCGATGTAATTGACGCTTTTTTCACCAATTTTGGGACCTTATTTGACCCCTTAGATGAGGAAAATTCGGAAAAACAGGAGAAAACGTAACTTTTATTTTGTTTGAAAAGCACTTATACAAAGTTTCAAGTTAATCGGTACAGGGAATAAAAAGTTACATACAAACGAAAAGGGCCCGTTTTACCCCTTTAGAGGTCGAAAGTTCAAAATTTTCGTCCTTAGTGCTCCATTACGTCGTTCAATGTACCTATATTCCAAATTTCAAGCTCATACCTTAAGCGGTTTGGGCTGTAGGCTGTCTGTCAGTCAGTCACTCAGGGAAGCCTTTTATATAATAGATTTAGGTCATTTTTCAGTTTTATAAGCTGTGGCCTTCCAATTATCTCAACGGCAATAGTTAGAGGATTGAGTATATTAAGCAATGACACAGTAAATGGATAATTAATAAATAAATATTAAATATTTGGGGACATCTTACACACGGTCTCTGACCACAAAATAAGCAAAGCTTGTGATATGGCTGCCAGAGACTGATATACTACATATACATCTTTTTAAATACATACTTATATAGATAGAACCTAAATAACAACTAGACACAGATCAAACACCAATGTTCATCACATAAATGGTTGCGCTGGGTGGGGATCGAACCCACGCCTCTTTGACTCAGGAGTCAGGGTTACTAACCACTGAGCCACCGAGGCAGTCAAAGCGCTTTCGTATAAAATACATAACAGTTGATTAAATAAATAAATATTAAGGAACAGCTTAGGCGTAGGCATACGATCTCTGACCCCTAGTATTACATTTTTTTAATTGTATTGTTTTTTTTTT
This sequence comes from Hypomecis punctinalis, assembly GCA_949316475.1. Taxonomy (NCBI): domain Eukaryota; kingdom Metazoa; phylum Arthropoda; class Insecta; order Lepidoptera; family Geometridae; genus Hypomecis; species Hypomecis punctinalis. The sequence continues at coordinate 20,063,591 of OX438795.1, read as the reverse complement.
CAGCGAGGGATTACTTAGAAAGAGTGATCATACTATTGAAAGGCTCTGTCGAGAGGGCAAAAGCACAGTTGGATAAATTATGCACGCTTCGTACAATGCTGCCCAATTTTTATGAGAAATTCGATACGAAAAATGACTTTAATCTTATTAAAAATTTGCTGTAAGTAAAATCTTATCAAGTGTATTTGTTTGCGAACCATAACTGTGGAAATTCGTAGAACTCGAAATGGCGAAAAAAAATTTTTTTTTATAAAATACGTAAATGTTCTATACACAGGGTGACCGGTAACTAACAGTGACGATCTCTGAAGGTCATGTTTGCTACATTCAGAAGAACAACTTTTACTCGGGACCAACCGAAGCCAAATTGGCAATAAAGTTAGCAGTTCTGTAGAAAAAGTCCATTGCTAATGTATGGGACAGCCGATTTTTTTTCGCGGAATCTGGATTGGTTGGGCCCATAGTAAAAGTTGTTTACTTATACATATATACTGAACTTGTTTTTGAGAGATTTGACGTTTCTTACCGGAGAGCTTGTATAAAAATGTATTTATTTTGTAAAATTCACTTGTTAAATTATTTTGTCATTTTGATAATTGGGCATTCTTAGAATTGGGCACTCTTAGAATTGGGCATTCTTAGAATTGGGCATTCATAAAATAGGGCATCATAGAATTAAGCATTCATAGAATTGGGCATTCGTAGAATTGGGCAGTCTTAGAACCATATGCCATTGTTAAAATTGATTGCATTGCCTAATAGATATCAAGATAAACTCTATTGATTTACATGATATACTATGATTGGGCGCTTCTCCTCTAAACCCATTTTCTGTACTGCTTTAAAAAAACTTTACTATATTTTTACTAATTTACTCTTCATCTCTTTCCTTCTATCTTTCCTTCTATTGCGGCTTTAATTAGATTGTCATATCGTTCAAGATGGCCGACATAACCACAAAAGTCTAAAAAAAAACAAAGTACAAAGCCTTTGCTAGCTGGCAACATGCCCAACATGCTGGTAGCATTACCACGTTAAATACAACAAACTTTAATGTTAATACGCTTCATTTATGTAATAAAGTGTCAAAAAGTTCATCTACTTAATGATCTAATTTGTGTCAAAAAAAATTATTTCAGAACTTTGGTACTCTTGCCAAAACTTACTAAAGAGAATACCAGAATCCTGGTTGGTAAATATGTGCCTGGAAAATACACACCTACGCTTTTCTTTCAAATGTACTGCCTTAAATGTTTGGTAAGAAAAATGAAATGAAAATGAATTTTTTTTTCGATAAAAATTGTAAAGTAGGATGTCGGCAGCTCATAGGTACATACGGGTACTTGTCGTATAAGAATACACTTATTTTCTCCCAAGTTTGTTTCTAAGAATATAACGTCCACCAATGTATTTTATGACGCTTCTAAAACTGTTCAGATATGTACAATTTGGCTAAAAATTAATACAAAATAAGAAAAAACGAAAACAATTTTCAAGCTAAATAAGTACGTACAATTCATGTGCTGCCAGCATTACTTTGCAATAAGGTGCTAAATCGGCTAAAAATATCTAGATTATGAACTTCAGACAGCGTTAGATCATTCATTTAATTTCTATTTAGGTATGTAATGTTTATGAACTTCCTCTAACAATTCCCCGTTATTTAGTAATAAAAAACGAGGATGGTCAAAACATCAACATAAACTCCTAGTAAAGAATCAAAATACGAACTATGTCAAGGAAAAGTAGCTTTGTATGAAGCTGACTACAAAGTATTAGGCTTTGTGGTAGCAGTTAAAAATTATAGCGTGTTTGACATAAATATAAAATTGCTAAGTCTGGCTCTGGAACCCCATCAATGGCAACACAAAAGTAATGACTTGACGTGAGGAGTTTTGGCGGGAACGCGGAAAAATCATGTCGCCTCATTGTATTATTTTGTTAAACTTGTGTTTTATCAGTGATAATTAGTGAAAAATGGTGGTATTTCGTTGATTATGAGCTGATTTACGTGCATGAGTGTAGGCAAGTGATATAATGTGACGTATCATGTTGTTCCGTGTTGTTACCAAAACTCCATAGACGCATCTAGTAAAGTCTCCACTGCTTTACTGAGGTATGAATAATTCATCATGTCAAATCCAATCATAGTCCAATTATTGGACTATGATTGGACAGCGACTTTATTGGACTATGACGAGACTACGACTGTGACTATTTTGATAAAATATGTTTGTAAAATGTTTATTATTTAAGACTTCGACTGAAGGACTCTGCATCCATGGTCATGAATAAATTTATAAAAAAAAAAAAATTACTTGACGTGACTTTTGATTTCTTTTGAAATTGACAGTGACATTTCTTTCTTTTAATCAATCGACTCTAATTAAATTTCGATTAGTGATATAAAAATAACAAAAAAACAGCAATCCATTATGTGCATTCTTCTTTACTATCAACGTAGTTTAATAATACTTACCTACTCAATCAATCTAGAAGAAACGTGTGGTTTTTTAAGTGACATAATTATTAGGTTATGGCGGTATGTATTGTTTGTATTGAAACGATTTAAATAAAGCCATGTATTTATTGAGCAACAATTGTTTACTCGTACAAACTCTGTTTCAGAAACAAATTATAATGTTTCAGAGACAATTATTTTGTATCTGTGAACACTACGTGTTTATCGGTATGTTTCTACGCGATGTTTCAGAAACTGTGTATCAGAAACATTGTTGCTCAGTATATAAATCTCACTGTGCTCAGTGGATATATTTGTTATGTTTTTTAAATTATCAATGAAAATCGTCATCTAGTGTGTGACGTGTGTGTTCATTTCGTTGATTGATACTTTTTTGTTGATGCAAATCTCTTTTTCGTGGTGTAATGTTTTAATTTTTGTTTTGTCTCCTTGTTGTATTGACTCTCAGTAATGTTACGGTAATGAAAAGAGCATTAGACTTATACGAGACATATTTTTGCAAAAGATCTTTCATGATTCTTTCATTTCTCGCAAATCTTTTAAGACTAAACGATCTTGTAAAATTTTATCCAAATTGGTTAATAAACAGTACAGCTACAGCAAATTTCCCTCTTTTCTGAGGGACATTAAAAATCTCCGACTACAAAAATGAAAACTAATATACCTATACATGGTCACAGGTATTAAACGCAATATCTTGTAAGGGCAGGTCTAGTACATCTAGGCAAACCACTATTGTACTACGACTTTTGAAAATCCGTAGAAAAAAATCGCTTCATCCATACATTTGCCGCGCGTTGACGAACTTTTTGTATGAAAAAACTAATGTTTTTTTCTGGAATTTCCTAAAGTACTCGAACAAAAATTGTTTGTCTAGATGTTTGTCTTTTTATATTTTTCTTCCTATAGTATACCGTGGTACATAGTGGACTTTTCGCGCTGACCTCCCGGCCTATTTGTTGTGAATTGTGACGGATTGATTGGCATTGACAGTGACAGCAACGCTAGCACCTATTTTTTTCTAATGTGGCTTCAGTAAAATTGTTTACGAGTCCTAAATTTCGCAGTTACGTCCTTTTAGAATAAGCTACTTTTCAAAACTTAATTTTACGGAAAATACAAGTCGTATTGGAAAAATAAAAAATACGTATATGTTATTTTGCAATATTCTTTCAGATAATAAATAAATATAACCATGTTAAAAATTTGAAATGTTGTCAATTGTCGAGTCAAAACTGAGACTCTCTCTTAATTTGCTTGCTTGGTCAAAAACATCACGTAACTATGTAACGTTCATAACTAAACTGAAATTATGTTTGCAGCTGTGCGAATACATAAAAGCAAAAGACTATAGCAACGGTATCTCGCTTATTATCGATGTTTGCGACATTAATGTCGTCGATTTTGTCTCTCAATTCAATTTAATCGAATTGAAGCAAATATGCACAATATTTTTGGTAAGTTGATATTATTTATTGTTATTTTTGTATCATTAAAAATGCTTTCTGCGCTTACCGTAGGTTACGCGCTAGATGCAGGCCGCTTCCATCTAGCCTTATTGGAGACCCATAGGGAATGAAATGATTTTATCGTGCTTATTAAAAAAAACATTTTCTATAAATTTAGTGTGGTTTTTGGTGATAAACATTTCAAAAATTGACGCGCTCGCAGATTTCATACTACATTAAAAAAATAAGTTTTAAGTAATACATAGTTCTAAATACCTCCCGTGGTCACCGTATTGTAGGTTGCAGAGACAAGAGCAGATATTATTTATCTACGTTCCTGCCTAATAAAACGCATATTAAATGAGACTAATTTTATTTTATTCCCATATAAGTAACTAGTTTTTTAATGCAAGTTTCGTGGGTACATCATTGTCGACTTCAATTAAATTGTTATTATTAAAATGGTTCAGTAAGGCCTAGATGTAGGTACTATACCTGGGACACCTCCTACGTATAGCCGTGTATCTGCCTAAACGTAAACACGACCTTAGCTTAGTAATTATGTGAATTTCAGATATTATAATTTTCAAAATTCAAGGAAACTGTTGTGTTTTTCTTTATTTTTTATGTATAACTGGCCCGGCAAGCGAAGTGAGCGGAATATTTCTATATCAAACCGAAATCATGCGATTAATTTTAGCCAAAGTCCTGTTACCACACACAGCGACCCTAAATGAACGAAAAAAACGAAATCGAAATTACACGACTCACGTTTCACATAACAATGTTCGTTTGAGCCCTTAATTTGTAGATAAAAATAACGACATACCCAAGGATTTTGTATACTTTTTAAATCCATGGACATACCACAAAACAATAATATAACAGAATTCAATTGGTTAGCTTGGTCATTAAGTATGTGTATGTAGCTACAAGTTTAAAATATCGGTACAAAAATGGCTGTAAAACTGCACGCTTATTCACGTAATATATAAGCATTATTTAAGTAAAGTTGAAATTAATTAATCTAGACTGTGCATTTACCTAATAACTACACCTTACAATTGATATTATATTTTCTGTTATGTTTGTATTTAAATCATTACCAATAAGTGTTTAGAAGGAGGTGACATCATGGTGATAATATATATTTGAAATTTAATGCCGATACTCTAATTGCACTTCGGAAAACTTATAATTTAGACAAACCTGGAAAAATGGACGAAGCTATTGATCTTTTGGACTCTTGAGTGAAGAAACAAAGCCATTTCGGGGAATGAACTTTTATGCACTCTGAGGCCATCTACGGTTTATTCCGAATATTAAATACTAGCGTTATTACAAAAAGGAACTCTAACGTTACGGCTTAAAGCTAATTTCTGAAAAATCGCACCGTGGACATATTTGTCCCGGTAGCAGTTTTGTGAAGATTAGTCATGGGATAAGGTATATCCCGTGCGCGTTCAAGTGGCTATGTTTTTGACTGCCTCGGTGGCTCAGTGGTTAGTGACCCTAACTTCTGAGTCAAAGAGGCGTGGGTTCGATCCCCACTCAGGGCAAATATTTATGTGATGAACATAAGTGTTTGCTCTGTGTCTGGGTGTTTTTTAGTTACTATCTATATAAGTATGTATTTAAAAATAAGTATATGAAGTATATCAGTCTCTGGCAGCCATATCACAAACTTTGCTTAGTTTGGGGTCAGAGGCCGTGTGTAAGATGTCCCAAAATATTTATTTATATATGTTATGTAAGTAAAAAAAAACTTATGCACAACTATTAGACGACACGCTTGTAGACTTTTTCGTACTCGTAAACGCTACGTTGCATCCCAGTCCCGATCTTTGAATTGCTTTATTTTTTCTAATTTTTGTTTCACTGACAAAATAAAAAATAATTGTACATTATTTTTTTTTGTAATATAACTGACGGAGGTATGATAAAAAATCTTTTACGCAGGCATCATGTACATTACTCCCTCTCAGCTTTAGCACCTTTAACAAATTACCTTGTACATAACACACTTTAATAGGTCATTGAGACACTAGTAAGTACCGATAATAAAAATAATTGTTCTGAGACATAAATAACCTATTAATTTTTGTGATAAAAGTACCGTTTATTAGTAAATAAGTTCATATCAGAATGAAAACTGTTAAAATGAATCAATGTTTATATAATTTTTATTTGCCACGGAACGGAGACGGTATAATATACGCTTTTGGGGTTAGAGGATGTGCAAACCCATGTTGCCATTTTTCTCCAAAACTACTTTTTCGATATTGATGAAATTTTCAGTGATGGGTTTGGGTTTAATCGGTGCATATTATTAGGTAGGAGTTACGGTGACCACTCACCAGAGGGCGCTGCAGTAAACATTTGTTTGTGCAAAACCAAAACTACTAGCTACTACATAATAAAGAAACTCGATAAGTACTCGTACTTGTTTACTTTTGAAGGTAGTAGTGATGTAAAAACTAAAAATTCTTCAGATTTTTTTTTTACATTTGATATATTTTCATATACGAAATAATATCATGTTGAGTTATTTACACCAATCAAAGAGCAAAGTTAATTTGCAAATACTTATCTAATCTACATTGTAATGTACTGTAACAAAGGCAGGTAGGTATCTTCCATAGAGTTATTCGGGCAACCACACGGGGCGGCGCGTTATGTGCATAATATTTATGTTTTCTAGAAAGTTTAAAATAATGAGCAAAATTAAAAAAAATGATAATTTGCAGGACGGTTTAAAAGTACACATCGACGCGCCTACATGTGTGAAGGGGGTAAATGCCTCCTATGATACGCTGCAGCACTGCTCCGTGTGCGGACTTGTTTGAACATGTACGCGCTTTTATTGCTCTCGTCCCGCGCGCGTATTACGATACGCTTACGATACGACTACGCTATGCCTACGTGTGCGAAGTGGGTTAGTTTTTATCTTAGCCTAAGTTAGTACAGTTCTAATAGTTATAGTGCATTGTGTAAATGCCGCGAGCAGCACCTAATCACGAGTTTGACACATTTGCCAGCCATCGCTCTCTTGGACCTAATTTGAGGGAAGAGAACGATCCAACACACGACGCCTCCGCAAGAAGGAGCTTTTGATGGAGAGCATGAATGCACGGAGCATGCACGCAATACCAATTTACAAAACGCCTTTCTTCTAAAATTAAACGGTACCAAAATACCGATGCCTAAGATTAATCTATCATCTCTTATTTTGTGAAAATGTAATATAATAAAATATCTTACCTACACTATTGTACTCTCATACATTATTGCATTGACGTCTCGCTCATCTAGTACTACAAAGACGGAACTGTCATTTTACAAATTTTACAGGAGGGCGTTTTAAAGTTTTTTTTACTGTTCTGTTTTGTTTTATTATTTTACTTTATATTATTTATAACTGTAACCAGGATATTTTTGATGTTTAAATATATAGGTAGAGTACAACAGCAAAAATATTTAAAAAAGTCAAGTGTAAGTATAAAAAAAACCACTTGAAATGATTTGACACATACAATTGTGTCATTGTTGCATTGAAAATGTTTTATTTTGGTAATTGTGATACTAAAATAGGTATAAGTTAATTTTATTTAAAAGACTTAATTTGAGATAATCATTTATTACAGCTTAATTGAACACTGAATAATTAACATTACTTAATTGCACGTAAATCACAAGTGAATTTGTATTTTTATCCTTATTTCAAACCACTTACTGAATAATTAACAGTCCTTTGAATAATTACGAATTGGTACATAAATCATAGATTCATTTCTTATCCTTATATCAAAATATTTATTGAAATAATATCGCTATCAACTACAAGCTACAAGGCTATCGCTAATCAAAGCTTTTTAATTGAAATAAGAGTTTTATGTTGGTTTCAAACCAAGTTAGCTTACAAATACTAGGAACTAAGATCGTAGAATCAAAATAAGTGAACAACAAAACTAACGCTTTTTTAAGAAAAATAAAAAAACGTATCAAAATAAACCTTATACTACAAAACAAAAAAAAACTTTAAAAAAATGTTTGCCTCGCCAGAAAAGACAACTTATAAGATAGAATCAAAGAAATACTTATATTGTTTTGGAACAACGTGTTTCTCTATCAAGTACAACAAATATTTTTTCTTCTGCTCTGCAATTGGGATTTTAGAAAGATATGCGGGTTTTAGTGTCACGTTTTGAATAGTATTTTCTCTTCGTGATCTGCCGGATCTGCGCCCAGACCCTGTTTTAGGCTTGATGAGAATCTTTGTCCAAGCGTCATTTTCGTCGAACGTAGTTTTGTACTCATAAGTGTCACTGTTCTTGAAGAACCGTATCATTTTGACTTCCGTTAGTTTCATAGTATTTCCGTCTGTGGTTTTAGTAGAATTCATCCCTATTTCTTCAGTCAATGCTTTCTGGTCAATGAAGTCATCGTAGTTGAGCTCTTCTACTTTGAAATTTTCTCCAGTTTTTTTTTGCATTACGTATAATTTGTACGTACCTACTGACTTGGGACATAGATCGGACTCGATTTTTTAGCTCTTTTAATTGATTTCTCAATGAGAGAGTAAGCGTTATCCCCTTCATTCTGGGTATGTCCACGAATCAGGAATTTATGAGTCACTGATTTTAAATTTAGTGTTGATACAGCGTGGAAATACATCGCCAAAATGAACCTGTAAGAAATAAATAATGAAAAAAAATAAAAGACGGACACTAACCAAAACGAGTTACTATAAATTGACCTACTTGTTTTTCTGCTGTCCACAACAGTTGTCAGAATAAAAAATAATGTCACTGTTTGGATAAGATTCTGCAATGTTTTCTAAATATTTGAAAACGCACGTTCCTATTTCGGTCGATCCACGGTTGCCCAAACCTTCATGCCAAAAGTAGCATGTTGTGTTTTTATGTTTGACATCAGTGACCTGAAAGAATACTATGAACACCAAAAATAATCAACGACAAATAAATTTTGCAATATTTACTACACAAAAATCTAACTTACTGTAAAGTTGTAGCAATTTAACTTGGATTTGTAAAAGAAACCTGAAGTTTCTCCTAGTGGCACAGGCATAACTGATTGTAAGTCGTAAATGGCGACAATTTTAGTACTGTTGGGTTTGTTGCAATCTTTTATATCGGCTGCTTTTTCTTTTCTGGTTTTGATGATCCTCGTAGCCTTTTTTCAGTGACAGTTTTTCTTCGCCAACAGCATTTTTATGGTGTTTTTTGGTGCTACAAAGACAGAAAATACATTTACGTCGTTTTGCACCTAGAAATAGAAAAAAATAATGTCATAATTACCTAAACGACGATGTAGCACTCTGACACGACTGACCGTCACGGAGCGTCCCGCGCAACTGACCAATGAGGCGTCGTTACACTCAGAGCGAGTCAGTTTTTGTACCGGTGCAACAAAGACAGTGGCGCCATCTTACACTCATTTGTTGAACAATAAAAACGACTTTGTAACACCATACGTATTGAACATTTTAGAACATTCTGGCATCATTAACTCATTTTTTCATTTTGTGACAATTCCGTCTTTGTAGTACTAGATGAGCGGTCTGTTCTTTTTATGATATTCTTGTTATCTCTACTTATATCTCTAGTAATTTATTAAAAATCTAATTAAGGACTTCATGTGAAGACGGTCTAAAAAATCTAAAGAGCTCTCGACATTTATCATCAGATCTTGACTTTGTGACCATAGGACCACTTGGAAACTTTTTAGACCACTTTTCAGTCATAGATCATCCACTCTTGGGCATATGCTTCTCCCCTATAGATCGCCAATAAGGCAAGTTGGTAACGGTTAGCATCTAACACGATTAAATAATGTCACAGAGTGTCTGTTGTTTAGTACAAACGATATTAACAAAAAGCTCAAACAGATGTTCCAATGTGGTTGGCTCCAATTCGGACCGATTACCGTTAGTGCTAAAAATGTCTTGAAAATGTGTGACGAAAACTTCGTATATATTCAGGTTATAAGTAAGTACCTACTATAAAATAACAGATTTTTTGTCGTCGGTGATTTTTGGTAGAGCGGGCTCGGTATTTCTCTAATAAGGGAGGGACATTTTTTGGTCGCGGTATTCATCAGCTGATTTCGATAATATTTGACATGATTATTTGATAGGTATTATTTGGATCTTTTTCATGAATTATTGTATGATTAGTCATAATTATCTCTACCTCTCTCTTTTTATAACTTATTTATGTTTGTTAATTTATGTATTTTTTTTTAATTTAAAAAAATAATATGGGTACTAATTATGTTTTTAAATAAGTACCATTTCGGTTATTTGTAGTTTTTGAATATTAGCAGTGTTGTAATGTTTCTTTTCGTATAATTTGTTTTTTAGTAAAATTTAATTGTATAAGTTAGGTTCGCTGTTAAGGTTTTTATGTTTGATTTTTTTTTATGTAGTTAAGTTTAGATGTACTATGATGTAGTTAGTTGAGCATAAAATACTAATCCTAACAATATTTGATAGTATGAACCAAATCGGTCAAGAGCGAGTCGAGATATACACTTATGACGATTCAGTTAACGAGAAGTGTCGGGAGGTCTACTGTTTGGAGAACTACTAGTTCTAATTTTACCGTTAGCTGATGGGAAACGACCAACCAATATTAAGCCGCCATCCAGTCTCAAAACACCTGTCTAGTTAAACTGACTTTTCTCTATCAAACCTTGAAGTTGTCGAATAAAAATAAATTATACAATATTCTCAAAACCAGGCTCACCCACCGTTCACCTCCCGAGACCACCTGGGTGAACCGTGGAATGTTTTTTTTCTACAAGGGCTCACCTTTGTTCATCGGGGTGTACCTTGGGAAATATTTAGTATCCACCGTCCACCTCGTTATGAAATCTCTCTTCAATAGTGAATAAATTAAGACATGTGATTAATAAGAAAAGTGTTATGAATGGCTAATTACATAAAATAGGTTAAGGAACATATTTTATTTTATTATCCATAGATGGCCAGCACCAAATTTTCTCAGGTGTACCGTCACCAATATCACAATAGGGGCTTTCAAGTTTTGTCTGAGAGGTGAGCCGTTGTAAACTTTCCACGGTTCACCCAGGTGGTCTCAGGAGGTGAACGGTGGGAAAGAACTGCTCAAAACTATATGGTAGGGGATTCAATAACTCAAAACACAATTCAAAAAATTTCGCTCGATAGAAATTAAATGCGAAGATACCGCTTTTTAAAACAAATTCATGATTTCTATGAAAGTTTATTTTTTTGATATGTTATTTATGCACATGAATTCAAGCTATAGATTTCATCTATAAAATTTAAGAAAAAGTGGTGATATCAATTTTATATTGATTTTTGAATGCAAATATCGGGCGAATCCGGGGCCGTATAATATTGGTCTTCACCCGCTCATATGAAAAAATACGCTGATATTTTGGCGCCTTAAAAACAATAGTGTTGCATCGATCACTACACACGACTCGCTTCGGTGGCAGTCGGTTGATTCCAACCAAATCAGAGAGACTGTGAAGGTTTGCATGGGAACGTGGGATCGCACTGGCAAAACCGCAGTACGGAGGTCAGTAACAAGTTCTTAAAAACTTGATTTACTCATTTCTGTTTTTTATTACTAACGAAAGCTGGGTGTATGATGTTGTGTTATTGAGGACTGATTTTAATTTTCCTGTCATTCTTTACCGTGTGTTGAATAAAAATAACATGGAGCGCATACCTGAAGACTTGTTATTAAAATACAATGAAGATACCTTATCTTTTATGAGAAAAACATATAATTTGGATAAGCCAGGCCAAATGGATGAAGTGATTGACCTGTTGGATAGTTGGTTAAAGAAGCAAAATCATTTGACGACGACGGATTTTTGTGAGTGTTTTTTTTTAATTAGTTATGAGCATTAAACATATTATTAGAAGATTAATGATTGCACCAAGTTCATATTAAATCTATTATTGAAATCCGGATTCGGTCTATGAAAGATTTAACCAGTTTGACGTTAAAATTAAATTTTTAGGGTTCCGTATCTCAAAAAAATAACTCGGAACCCTTATAGGATCACTTTGTTGTCCGTCTGTCCGTCTGTCCGTCTGTCCGTCTGTGTGGATGTCAAGACTCTTTATCTCGGGTACGTGTAAAGATATCGAGTTGAAATTTAAACTGTATAGGTATATCTATTGTATTTTGCAGTTGTGTAAAAGAAAAACTTCTCATTTATAGTTTAAAAAAGTTAGAGCCGTTCATGTCGTAAAAAATCGCATATTTCGATACTCACAAAAATCAAAACCTACAGGGTACTTCCCGTTGACATAGAACTATGAAATTTGGCGAGAAGCATTGTCTTAAAGTACACATATAGGAATAAATCTGAGAACTGAACATTTTTATTTAAATCACAAAAAATAGGGCTTCAAAATTCACAAAATTTGGGTTTAAAATTCAAAGTGCGTAAATCGTATCATGTAAGGTATCATATAAAAGAGCTTCAATTAGCACATGCTAAAACAGGTTTTTAATTATTTTAACAATTTTCGATGAATGACGAGAAAAGTAATAAAAAAACTTTTGTCGATGATGATGATGAGTATAGAGATTTTAACAACGTACTTTCCAATTATGTGAAATTTTCTGGATTGGTACGGAACCCTCGGTGTGCGAGCCTGACTTGCACTTGTCCGGTTTTTTTATTTTAAATTTATCAGAGTTTATTAACAATGATTTTTGAAATGAATGGATTTCAAAAATAAAATTTTCAATAGGGACAAGCTTCAATTAATATTTTTAATGCTTATATAGCTGCGCGTTGATTAGGTTTCGGGCCGGCTCAAAATTAGTGGCTTGAATTCACGGCGAAGTTCACGCCGCTAATTCGCGGCACAAGTCGTGCCATCTACATTCACGGGATGCTAACAATCGTTCGTGAGACTCCCCGTGAAGCGGACGTGTGTCTTTTGCATCTCATAGTGCATTTTCAGAAAGTGATTGTCTAAAAATAAAGCATTTCAGTTTCGTTATTCCAGTGTTTATGCGCGACTTTATTTTAGCGCATGCTCAGGGACTGAGCATTTGACTGTACGCCTTTGTAATCAAAAGTAAATTGATTAACTTAAAGGGCAGTGTTACCAGATGACTATTATGGTTTCCCCCAAATCAATCTTGAAACCTCACACTAAACTATACTTTTGTATCAACAAAAACATAAAATAAAAACCGGACAAGTGCGAGTCAGGCTCGCACATCGAGGGTTCCGTACAAATCCAGAAAATTTCGGTGGAGTAATCTTGAATAGACAACATAAAGTGGTAGGGTATGCAGACGATTTGGCCCTGTTAGGTGAGAGGAAGGAGGAATTAGTAGAGGCAGTTAATATTCTGGAAGCAGAGGCAAAACTGGTCAGCCTACGAATCAATCAGGAAAAAACGGAATATTTGCACATGCGTCGCTTTAAAAACACCAGACAGGCAAGGGCAGATCTTAAAGTTGGTGATAAGATATTCAAGGGCACACACAAATTTAAGTATCTCGGCTGTACTATAACAGATACCAACACTAGAGAGGACGAAATTGAAATACGCATCCAAAATACTCTCCAATGTAGTGCAGCCCTCCATAAAATATTCGTGTCCAGGCTCCTCAGTAGAGCCACAAAAATAAGGATCTACAAAACAGTCACTAGACCGATTCTGATGTACGGCTGTGAAGCCTGGACGCTAACACAAAAGGAAGAAACCAAACTGCTGGTGACGGAACGCAAAATATTCCGAAAAATTCTGGGGCCAACCAGGCGGGAAGATGGAAGTTGGAGGATCCGAAAAAACCGTGAAATTGAAGAGCTGGTGGCGGAGCCTAACATTGTTGGTGAAATTAAATCCCACAGACTCCGCTGGCTTAGACACCTGGAACGGATGGGAAAGGATCGTGCCGTAAAGAAGGCTTATTTGGGCATAACGGAAGGGCGAAGACCTGTTGGGCGTCCCAAATACAGATGGAAAGATAAAGTGGCCGAAGACCTGCTGGAGATTGGAGTGCAAGACTGGCACCTACTCGCGCAGAATAGGGACAGATGGCGGACCTTGGTATCGGAGGCCAAGATCCACTTTGGGTCGCTGTGCCAATAAAGATAGATAGATAACCATCGACAAAAGTTTTTTTTTTTCATTTTTATTGTCATACATCGAAAATACACATTGTTAAAATAATTGAAAACATGTTTTAGCATGTGCTAATGAAGTTCTTTTATATGACACTATTTACTCACTTTGAATTTTGAGGCCCTCTAACTTTTTTAAACGTTAACTGAGAAGTTTTTCTTCTACACAACTGCAAGAAACCATAGATATACGTATACAGTTTAAATTTCAACTCGATATATTTACGTGTTCCCAAGATAAAGAGCCTTGACATACAAACAGACGGACAGACGGACAACAAAGTGATCCTATAAGGGTTTCGTTTTTCCGTTTGAGGTACAGAACCCTAAAACAACATTATACATATATCAGCATATGCTATTCATCATTACATTAATAGTATTTCCACGCGTGTCATTGACAATTCCGTACATTTTTCTCGTATTTTTTTATACTTATAAACATGATTATGTATGTTTATTATTTTTTTTGTATTTGATTTTTATTTTTTTTTAAGTACAAATTGCATTATCCGAATTGTATTGCTTCATAATACATTAATTATGTCAGTCAAATAAAACTATAACATGTCTTATTCTCACTCTAACTTTTGCGTAAGGTTGACATCAAACCTTTTTACAGACGTCCCGACAATGTGCCGCTATACAGTTGGCTGAATGAAATCGTCCGCCGTAAAGCTCACATAAAGATGCGCGTTAGTTGGATATTGCGCAACTTGTAGCTAACTTCACATCCACCGATTTATATGATTCTGTCTATACTCAGCTTATTTTACTGTTTCTTTTTTGGTGAGAAGGATGAGTAAAAGAAAAGAAATTAAATTCATTCATTAATACGTCCAATAATAATTTTGTTAAATACTTTTAAAATAAACCCAGTTCCCTTTAACACACATTCCCCCCGACCTATAAAATTATAGCCTATAATTTTTCCTAACAATATATATCCCTATGAGCATTAACAACCCCAAATTTGCGGAGAATCCCCCCAATCTGGCAACAGTGGAATCGGGGCCGTGAACGTCGCGCGAAGGAGGCGCGAACGTGCGTGAATCCCGCGAACGCCGTCCACATTATCGTTCGCGCCTGTTCACGGAGTTTTACGCCACTAATCTGGAGCCGGCATCACGCAGCTTATAACTAACTTCACATTCGCCAACTTGTTAGACGGCCTATACAAGATAGAAAACATTAAAAAAAAAATTTTTTTTTTGGCAAAGGAAAAAGGTACTAATATCTCAAACCACTTATCTAAAGTTTAATTCAAAATGAACCTCCCCGATCCATGAAAATTACGATAAACAATAATTACAAAAATGATGTAGTCTTACTTTTCTATAGTATTTTTAAGGTATTTTCAAATATTAATAATACATATTTTGGGCTTAATTCGCTAACTAAAGATATGTTTAACAAGATTTACTCATTTTGAACCTGCCACATCATGCAGAAAAGTCGGAAAATGAGGGGAAATCCTTTAGTTTGCTCGTCTCGTCGCCTTAAGATGAAGTCCAGAATTAACGGCAATATAAGGTTTATAGGGCGATCAAAAATTTACTAAAGAGCTTCTATTAGGATATATAGTCCAAAAATGCAATATACCACTGAAAATTCTCTAAACGCATATCTGGAGTTTTTCTTTTAAAAAATTTGCTAGCAGTAAGTGATGAGCATATACAAAAAGTTCCATCCGGATATAAGTATCAAAGATGGAGAAGCCTTACCAGGGTAACCAGGGTAAAAGTTCAAGGATGTTGGACGACTACTGCTATACGATCAAAAAGGGTCAACCGGAAGCCAAAAATACCAAAAACTTGTAGAATTTTAACTTCAAATCCTTTTTTCAAAGTTTTAGTGAGAAAATTTGTAACCTCTCTTTGTATTGCCAGTTAAAATTAAATATCGCCTAAATCACCTAAATCGTATTAAAAATGAGTAAAATGAAAATTTGATCCGTTGAAATATGCGACATCTAGAGGAGAATCAACATCCGAAATGATAGAAGAAAATTATGCGAATCTCTCTCCGTGGAAAACTAAGTGTATACGGATGTCAGATTTTTCCTTAACCTTTTGAGCAAAACTATACACCTACATAACTAGCAGTAGGTACGTATCTGATTCAAGGTGTAAGTGATTTTTTCCTTTTAATTTTTTGAGGAAAAATAACTGTTGAATGCAAAACCTGTCTGTATCTACATCATAACGAGTAATAAAATAAAATGTACTGAATAAACTGTACTGTACTGACTATAACAGAATACGGTTAAAACTCACGTTATAATTATACGGTCGATTCACAAGGAATCCGACCAGTTTCGGAGTATTTAGTACTCCATCCTTAGGGAATACGCGCGCCCCCGTCGACGGGGGCGCGCTATAGTTATGATGAATACTCACGGTAGTTTTAATGAAGTGTACTGTACTGTACCAGCTTTTTTAATAGTCCTCTGTTGAACATAGGCCTTACCCAAGAAGGGTGATTGAGCCTTATCCACCACGCTGGCCCAGTGCGAGTTGGTAGATATACAGTATGACCTTTTATTCAGTGTGTTATGGCGTTCGGAGTTTTTTTTTTAATTGTAGCGTTCGTAGGGTAGTTTGACTAAAAGCCCAATTATAGATGCGCCAGCGTAAATTTAATAGCAACGTAAAAAGCGTACTCTCTATCGAATGCCTAAAGTGAAAAATAAACAGAACTATGCTATTTAGCTATTATAATTACGATGGCGCCTCTGTAATCGGGCTTTAGGTGTTTGTCAGCGATCACCGAAATTAAGCAACTTTCCGCACGGTCAGTACATGGATGGGTGGCCGCGGGTGGCATTTTCCAATTGAGCGCTACCTTGGCTCGGACGACACGTTAAATTGTAGGTGCCGGTTTGTTTATATATGTCAGAGGCCTTCAGGCGGCCTATAATAGGGCTAGCCACTCGGCCTATACGAACTTACTTACCTACCTTATTTTTATAATTTAATTTAGTTTTAAGGGCAGGTATTATTTTGTTCCAGCAAGAGAATATTTGGAAAGAGTAATAATTCAACTAAAAGGATCGGTAGAAAGAGCTAAATCTCAAATAGAAAAGCTCTGCACCGTCCGCACATTACTTCCTCAATTTTTCGTAAAACTTGACGCAAAAAACGACTTCAAGGATATTAAAACCTACACGTGAGTAATTTGCTTATAATTTTATTATTCGCTCATATGTAGCATAAACGTAATTCGTGTCGTTATTTTATAAGTAAGACAAAAATGCATTATACAAATTACAACGTAATTATACTTGATAACTTTAACTTGCTATTGCCACAATATACATAATATAACCTTTACAAAATATGATTACCTTGTAAATTAAATTTAGTACAGGAAGTCATAAGAAAACTGCATAATATATAGAAATAAAAATTATTATTTTTCGCCAAATATGGCACAACCCACTTCAGTCATTTAATTGCAACCACAATTCAACTTTTCTTCACAATTTTTTTTTTTCCAAAATCGATTTTGACAACATTTAACCTTCGAGCACTCGCGCCTCGAGAAGTAACACGGGCACTCGTGGGTAGAGCATTTTGCTCACGTTTATAATTAATGCAAATGCAACTTCTACCAAGTAACATTATTTTTTTATTAAATAAAATATTATGGAAACTGTATATTCAAAAACTTTATTACTATTATTTTTTTTTTCTTTCTAACTATTATAATTAACGCATGTTTCAAAATTATTTATTTTATTATTTTTATAAAATACGTTTCATCTATCCATCCATTCATCAGTCAAAGGACGTCCACTGCTGGACATAGGCCTCCCCTATGGATCTCCAATAAGACCGGTTGGAAGCGGCTTGCATCCAGCGCAATCCTGCGGTCTTAATGAGGTCATCCGTCCACCTTGTGGGTGGACGTCCTACGCTGCGCTTGCCGGTACGTGGTCTCCACTCGAGAACTTTTCGGCTCCACCGGTCATCAATCCTCCGCGCTATGTGCCCTGCCCATTGCCATTTCAACTTGCTAATCCGTTGAGCTATGTCGGTAACTTTGGTTCTTCTACGGATTTCCTCATTCCTGATTCGATCCCGCAGAGAGACTCCGGGCATAGCCCTCTCCATAACTCTTATTGCATTAATTTTGACATTATTATCTATCATTAATTATTCTCTAGCCTCCGTTGTAGGATTCCCTGTGTCGCGGTGGCTAGTTCCTTTCCAAACTGTTCAATAGTGCTATATATATTAACCCTAGATCACTAAACATTAGTCTCACAGGCGACACTATCCCCACGCATTCTCTGTTGAGGTATGTCCCCGGCACTCCCCCGTCCCACGGCGCTCAGTATCTTCCTAATTCAATGTATTAGTGACCTGTGAGCATGCATTGCATCCGATTGCATTAAACTTCCGAAGTTTAGGGGAATTGTTAGTCTCACAGGCTAATGTTTAGTGATTACGCGTGTAAAGTGAGTCAAGATAAGCTACGAGTAATTCATATTGTTTTTATGACTTATTGTTTTAATGAAGTATTTTTATTGATTTTTGAGAATTCTATTGCTTTTGTAATTTTAAATTATATTATACTATGGAAATTAACGTGGTTTTCACACATTTTATACTAGGTATATATAACGGGACTGAACTCACGTGTGGGGATAGTCGTAACGACTATAGTTTCTAACGAATATTGTTTTTTTTTTAAATTATATTATTATTATTTATTAGTATGTTTATGAAAAAAAACGTTATGAAACAGCGTTTATTCTTTGTTTTTGATGGATTTGATACGGGATCAAGATAACATTTTGTAGCTTTTGAATGAGTCTGAGTGATAACATACGACACTGAGCATGATAACATATATACGACTGCTTGGTGAGCATTTTGACTCTAAAAAAGAAGATAACTTAGAGGAGGATCATTCCGTAAACACCGACGTAAGTGATGAAGAATCTTTGGGCTCTTCCGATGTGGAGCTGAATGGAGTCAAAGGTAACCGAAATTTTGTACTTTGATGATGCAGCCACATCAACCCTTGTCTTCACTTGGTAATACATCCAGGAAAAGCGTATATTTATGGAAAAAAAAAATACAAGTGGGCATCAACTTCACGCAGTGCAAGCAATCGTACCTACTTCAGGTCGAAACATTAGAATAGAACAGAACAATAGAAAATATTATTTTATAACATCCTAGACTTAATCATGTTCAATGCGTATGTCGTATACGTGTCTAATTATGGTGTGGCAAAGACAAAAAACGCAAAACGTAGAGCATTCGTGCAAAAATAGGCTGACGATCTCTTTGAACCGTGGTTGTGGGAACGGTACAATACTGTAATTTTGAAAAAAGATATCATGTCAATCATCAGAGATATCCTAAAAATAAAAAAAATCGTGGTGAGTGCTTCTTAAGTACAAACTAATAAAAGAAGCATCGACGCTGTTTATCTATACCAAAAGCACAGGATGACCAAAGTGTCATGACACTCCTGCTAAAAGGCTATTTGTGCCGAGTATAATTTTCCTGTCTGCTCAGACTGCCAAGATTAAATTTTTCAATTTGTTTTTTAGTTTTAAGAAGCCCTAGTAAATAGTTATAGTTATTTTTGCTACTTTTCAAATTATAAATGTAATTGCAAACAAAAATTGACGTTTTATTTTGATTGTCGAAATGACTAATGTTCAGTGACTGTGTAACTCGAAAATAAGTTTAGTGATCTAGGGTTAAATGTTTACAAAATATAATTCTTATGTATACGTGCGTAATGAATGGGTAATTAATATTGTATATTCCAAGAATAAATTGATTGATTTAAACTTAGATTGACTGTTTAATTTTATGTAGGTACATAATATTGCACTCTATGATTGATCCTTTCTAACAAATAATAGGTACATTTTATTCTTCTAGGTACACAACACTTTTACCAAGACTCACGGAGGATCATCAAAGAGTGTTTATTATGACGTTTGAACCAGCAAAATATTCGCCTAAAGTCTTTTTGATGATGTATCACTACAATGTTTTAGTAAGTGTTTTCAACGTATATTCTTTCATTTCTGTAGTGTCTATCTATGGTTCAATTATTATTGAACTAAGTATTATTAATATTTTTTGTCAAAAATTGCAAAACTATTTTCCACCGTGTGCAAAATTCGAATAGTTGGCGTGGATCATCATCATGTAGTAATTTTATCATCGATGTAGTAATTTTCGCATGATTGTTGATATTGCAGAAACGACTCAGCCGATTTCAATAAAATTTAAATGAGGTTAAGCACCCCTGAAGTATGATCTACCAAACAAAACGGTCATCGAAATCGGTTCATAATTGATAGAGTATTCGCGTGTATGATACGCGAATACTCTGTCAAACAAATATAATAAGCCCGTTTATATAGGCGCCAGTGTAAATTTTGTAGCAACGTAAAAAGCATTCTCTCTATCGAATGCCTAAAGTGAAAAAGAAACAGAACTATGCTATTTAGCTATTACAATTTGGATGGCGCCTCTGTAATCGGGCGTAATGTCGTTACAAATAATATCAAATAATAATATTATTTTTTGACCGACGAACCACCGGAGGAGGTATACAATTCGACTCGTATACACATATTTTTTTTATGTTTGACCACGCATAACTTTTTTTATAGTTGTCCGATTTTAATACTTCTTTTTTTATTGGTAAGTGTATACTTCGAAATTGGTTCCATTTAAATTTTATCGAAATCGGCTGAAGTAGGTCATGCTAATTTTTGCAAAAAATAATCTTGTTGCTAAAAACGTCATGACCGACTTCAGCCGATTTCGATAAAATTGTGTACAGAATTATTTTTCCAGAATCATTTCCAGTTTTCTTGTTATAACGAATATTTCGTTCGGATCGGTATAGCATTTTTCACATTATTGTTGATTTATAAAAAAATGGCTTAGCCGATTTCGATAAAATTTAAATGGGTCCGATTTCGAAGTATACTTACTACTTACTTTACTACTCCAAGAAAAATCTTAAAAACTTATGCGTTATACATAAAAAAATATACTCGTCGAATTCAGTACCTCCTCCGTCTCGTCGGCCGAAAAGAACATGTAAATGAATGGAGAATCTTCCATTTTGCAAGTCGGTTAAAAAAAAGTATTACTCAACCTACAGGGTACTTCCCGTTGACATAGAACTATAAAATTTGGCGAGAAGCATTGTCTCAGAGTACACATACAGGAATAAATCTGTAAACTGTACATTTTTATTTAAATAACATAAAATAGAGCCTTCAAATTAACAAAATATGGGTTCAAAATTCGAATTGAAGTCAATCGTATCATGTAATGTAAGGTATCATATGAACTTCTTTAGCATGTGCTGATGAAGTTGTTTTATATGATGAAGTAAAAAAAAACTTTTTTGTCGATTATTATAGTATTGAGATTTTAACAACTTACTTCCCAATTTTGTGAAATTTTCTGGATTTGTACGGAACCCTCGATGTGCGAGCCTGACTCGCACTTGTCCGGTTTTTTAAGTATTTCTTCGAGTTCTTCAGGACTTTTGAAAGAAATTTCACATCTTATTTGAAGTTTGGTTATTCAATTAAGGGAAAGAGGCATTGTAAAACCACTAACCCACACTGAGCCAGTGTGGTGGATGCGGCCCTACCACCTTTCAATGCCTATTTCCAGTAGTGGACTATTAATACAATCAGTACAGTATTGTACTCGTCAAAACCCTACAGCTGAATTGAAAACTCAGCCTCGTAACGAAAACACACTTATTATGTTTCAATCACATCCAGTTTTCTTGTTATGAGATCAAGTATTAAGGTCAATGTAGGAAGATCAAATAAAATTATTGGCATAATATGAAGCTGAAGCGGAATATGCAAAATATCGTTAAAAATAATTCACTTAACGCTTGTCTCGAGGTATTCCTTGAAAATTTGGTAGCATAAAGTGAGCATTGTTTAATCAGGATATATAGATATCATATACGGAAAAGCATTACCAAGGTAAGAGTCCAAGGATGTTGGGCGACTGCTGGACGGTCAAAAAATGACAATCGATAGCCAAACACTTATACTAAAATTGTAGACTTTTAACTTAAGAACAGTATATTTTCATGTTTCTAGTGAGCCAAATTGGATTTTCAAAAAAATAAAGAATCAGACCTGACTTTTTAGTCCAGGTTTTGCGTAGTTTCGTGTGGCTCCATACATTTTGGTTAGTAGATACCTACTTCCTCATTTTAGCCATACGGAAACAACTGTAGTTTCACTTTGCGTGTAAACTTGGACTAGCCCCTCTAATTAAATAAATAACAATGTAGTTTTACAACAAAAAATCTTCGAAAATTTCGTGTGACACCAAAAAGTTGAAATTTTGTAGATCAGTGAAAGTGACTTGATTTTTGCAGATTTGCGAGTACCTAAGGGCACATGACTACAACGATGGCGTGTTCGCCATTATTGACTATCGCAAGATTAGCAGTATTATGGAATTCGCGACCCAAATCAACTTATTCGAATTGAAACAAATGGCCACTATTACTCTGGTTAGTATATCTATTAAGATAGAGATTCATACCTTAAAGTTTTCTCGCCTGACATACCTCAGTACCTCAAGCGAAAGTTTTCTAACAGCAAAGACCAACGGCACATATTTTTTTTACTTTTTAAATGCCTTAAAAGGCGTGGGTTCGATTCCTACCCAGCGTGAATATTTATATGATGAGTGTGTGCTCTGTAAAGTGTTTGTGTAAGTGTTTTAAGTGTTTGCTCTGTGTCTGGTTGTTATTAATAATTATATTATCTATTGTATTATGTATGTAGTATGTATTAAAGTAGTGAGAATGTATTTAAAATATGTATAATTATGTAGTATATCTGTCTCTGGCAGCCATATGACAAGCTTTGCTCAGTTTGAGGTCAGAGACCGTATGTAGAATCAATCGATGTATCGGTCTTATTAGTAGGCTCCAATTAGCCCAACGAGCTATAAAAAGGGCTATGCTCGGAGTCAGTTTGCGAGTTTGAATCTGAAATATAGAGTTCCGTATGAAAACCAATGTGACCGACATAGCCCAGCAAATTGGCAAAATGAAATGGTAGTAGGTACAAAGAACTGATGATCTATGAGGTCTTTCTGTTATTTTATAATATTGTCTTCAATTGATCCTACTAATATTATAAACGCGAAAGTTTGTGAAGATGGATGGATGGATGGATGGATGTATGGATGTTTGTTACTCTTTCACGCAAAAACTACTGAACGGATTGAGATGAAACTTTGCAATAATATAGCATATATATCAGAATAACACATAGGCTATAAATTATAATAATATATTGCCTATGCGTGCGAAGCCGCGGGTAAAAACTAGTAAGTATATATAAGGACATCATTCCTACACTTATTTATTGACATACATCTATTTCAGAAAGCTTACGGCGTCAGAGCTAAGAAATTCATTTTGATATCTGACTCCAATGCCATAGATCTTATGGTAAAGATATTAAAGCAGATGTTACCAGAAAAATTGCGGGAAAGAATATTCGTGGTTCAAAATCTCGAGGAGCTCTACAAACATGTGCCAAAAGAGCTGCTGCCTTCTGACTATGGTGGCAATGAAGACTGCTTGCATTCGTTGGCAGGTGAGTACGAGTACCACCTTTGAATATATGACTGCCCTATCTTAATTCATTTGCTATATCTTTAAGACGTCTTCTGCTAGACATAGGATCCTATAGATTTCCAATAAGATCGGTTCGAAGCAGCTTGCATCTACCGTAATCGTCACCTTGTAGGTCGACGTCCTATCCTAATTGTGAATTATATAATTTCCATACAGTGTTGTAGAAGATTTTGTAATAGTCTACTGATGAACATAAGTCTACTCACGATACGCAATTGGGCCATATCTACCATGCTGGCCCACTGCAAAATTTTCTGCACTGAATTTCTTTTTCTGGTTTTCTTACGTCGATTTCTTTCACTGGAAAGCTAGTGGTACATATATTAGCTTTTTCCTTAAATTGTTGAAAAAGATAACGTTTTTGTCAAATTAATAATTATACTGTAATTTTGTGAAATAATAAGGGTATTTGTATAGCAAATATTTAATAGATGATGCTATGTCACTACGCATAGGCGCTTGAAATATCTGTTTTAGTGAATATAAAAAATGTAAGGTAGTGGTAATTGTGAATCCAACAAAAACATTTCCATGTGAAATATAGCCAAGACTACAGTTCGCACTTTCAAAAAGTTGTCAGATCTTATGTAGAGCCAAGCTTCTAACTCTACACGCTTCCGCGTGTCTAGATTCGAAAAATTTCTAGGATATTGGTGGTACTCGTCATTATAGCCATTCTTATCATAGCTTACTCTTCTTTCTACCATGAGACCAAAGGATACGTCCACAGAATGTATAGAGGCTGGTATAATAATAATAAAAAATCTAACCACAACATGCGTTACATCTCTAGAGAGTACATCCTTTTTTGTGTCTAAAAAAGAGTCCTCCAATTTATTTTGAATTTCTTAGGATAAATAAATAAATATATGTGACAGAATAAGTATATTATTTCTGGAAACTCTGATTAAGCAACCTTGAATTGGATAAAATAAAAGCATTTTTATCAATTAGACTTAATTCTAAATAGTTTTCTGAAATATTGCTCTAAATGGATGCGTCAACTTTTTATGAATTCTATAATTTTAGCAAAATTTGACATAAATATTAATAAAACAGATACACAACAGATATTAATAATGCAAGTAGAATAACGATAGAAGCACACTGATATGGCTAAAACAGAAAAAGAAATGTGAGAAGTATTGGAAATACTAATTTCCATAAAATTGCCCGTGGTCTCACCAAAAGTAGTAGAAGTACTAAATGCACTCTAGTTGGACCACGGGAAAAAACGTCCTCGTGGTCCTACTAATATTGCAGTGACATATCTTCAGGGTTTTAGCCCCATTTTACCCGTAGGTAATTGATCTTGAAGTCAAAGAAAGCCAAATGTATAATAATTACTTACTTTTTTTTCAAAAATGATAGACGTCAAACTGACAGCTGTCATGGCGACATCTGTCATGTTTTAGAATTCATACTAGTTGCATGACAGGTGTCAAAGTAACATCTGTCAAATTTAAAAGTGAACTATCTCCGTAACATTTGACAGCTGTCATCTGAAATATAGATCTCATGGACCTCTGTGAACACAGCAATAGTATAAATTCGTTCGTTAAAGAGATATTCCTTTTTTAAGTATGAGAGCTGTCACTTTATTACCTGTCATGCAACTAGTATGAATTGGGGGAAAACATGACAGGTGTCGTTATGACAGCTGTCACTTTGACGTCTATCATTGATGAAAATAAAAAAGTAAGTAAATGTTAATACATTTGGTTTTCTTTGACTTCAAGATCAATTATGGGCAAAATGGGGCTAAAACCCTGAAAATATGTCACTGCAATATTAGTAGAACCACGGGCACGAAATTTTTTCCCGTAATCCTACTAGACTGCTTGGTAGGACCACGGGAAAAAAAATCTTGCCCGTGGTCCTACTAGTAGTACATCTGGTAAGACCACGGGCAACAAACGTTATTTATTCATTTACAGATAAATTTCAAGAAGCCATGGCATCAAAAGAAAATAAAGAATATCTGAAGAATATCAGCAAGGCTCGAACCAATGAAGCTTTGCGCACTTCCGTTAATGTCAGCGACGATTTTCTGGGCATCGAGGGATCTTTCAGAAGCTTGGACTTCGATTAAATAATATTAAATGATGATTGTAAAGTTATGTAGACTAAAATAATGATGGGGATTATGTATATTTTATTTTATTCATAACTATCTTTTGCCTGCGGCTTCGCCCGCGTGATTTTATATTTTTATGCTAACCCATAGGAACCGTTTATTTTTTGGGATAAAAGTAGCCTATGTCGTTTTCCGTTTTTCAAACTATGTTCATGCCAAAAATCAAGTCGATCCGTTACTCCGTTTCTGTATGAAAGAGGAACAAACCAGCAAACCAACAAACTTTTCGGATTGATAATATTAAGAATGATTAGTGAGGAAGTAAGGATTCCACCTCGCTAATGTAATTTCACATTAAAGCAAAACTATGGTCGTATCTTCAGAATCGCACTAGACTCTAGTGCGATACTGATGATACGAATAAGATGTTTTAGGCGTTAAAATGGAATTTACCAACATAAGAACAACCTACCAAACAAAAAACGAATCACAAAAATCATAACAATATTTTTTGTAATAAGTTTTATCCAGTTTAGTTTCAAATAAGTTGAATGAATGTACAATATAATGAATAAATGAATGTATAATATAAAAATAATAACTATTATAGTACTTTAAGTAGAACTTAAACTTTAAGTATACGATTATAAATATTATTTTGTTATATACTCTCACATTTGAGGTGACTCTGCCAGATACCAACTGGAGGCTCTAGAGTCGATTTAGAGGCAAGCGAGGTTGATTGACAACAAAATCTTGACTAATGCTCAATTTAATAAAGAATTGTGTAACATACACTTATGGGATAGGTACATCCCATGTTGCATTTGGGTCTTAATGTCAAACTACCTTAATACTGCACCAACGTAGTCTCGTATTTCAGTACAGTATTGTAATGCAATAGTTTGTCGCACTAGCGTTATGTCGAACTAGGTATATTCGCACTACAGTTTTTCGCACTAGATTGATATCGAGATTCAGTGTGTCTCCCAAGCGTGCAGGCAAACTATAGTGTGTCGCAGTTCAGTTTTGTGAACTTACTCTATAAAATTTAACTTGATCTCTGCGACAGCTGTCAGAAAAAACACGCCTATGAAGTCCTGAATGTCTTAATAGTACAGACGACAGTACCTGTCAATGTCATACTTTACGGGCATGCCGATTAGTGATGGGCGACGAATGATCGTGACCACAGAGTTTTAGATAGTTTTTTATTTAAAATATCGATAGTTTATACTAACGACATTCTAAATAAAACTTAATTTATCATTAATTTTATTGTATATTTTAATATCATAACATATTTTACATGTGTAATTAAATTAAACCCAATTATATGTTACATTAGCATCGATAATAGTTAAAAACGTCGATAAATACTATCCGTTACATTATTATGAGTATTTAATTAATATCATAACATGATTTACATGTGGACATACTTGATGTTAAATAATAGTAAGTAAATAAAATCCAATTTCTCACCTTCAACTACTCATTCGATTTCATTACAACATTGTTTGAAAAAAGATTTTTTCCACCACTATCTCAACTCTAAAAATGTCAATCTTCTATGTCAATGTCACTGTCGCAGAGATCAAGTTAAATTTTATAGAGTATAGAGTTATTCGCACAAGCAAATGTCAAGTAGTGCACTCTGTCAAATTTTATAGTTCTAGGTCAATAGGAAGTACCCTATAGGTTTTGATTCCCTTGTCAGTGTCGAAATTTGCGTTTTTAGGGTTCCGTACCTCGAAAGGAAAAAAACGGATTCCTTATAGGATCACTTTGTTGTCCGTCTGTCCGTCCGTGTGTATGTCAAGACTCCTTATCTCGGGAACGCGTAAAGATATCGAGTTGAAATTTAAACTATATACGTAAACTTATGAATTCTTGCAGTTGTGTAAAAGAAAAGCTTCTCAGTTACCGTAAAAAAAGATAGAGCCGTTGATGTTGTAAAAAAACGCATATTTCAACGCTCACAAAAATCAAAACCTACCGGGTACTTCCCGTTGACATAGAACTATGAAATTTGGCGAAGAGCATTGTCTCAGAGTACACATATGGGAATAAATCTGAAAACTGTACATTTTTATTTAAATCACATAAAAATAGGGCCTCATAATTCACAAAATATGTGTTCAAAATTCAAAGTGAGTAAATCGTATCATGTAAGGTATCATATAAAATGACTTCATTAGCACATGCTAAAACAGGTTTTAAATTATTTTAACAATATATTTGTACGGAACCCTCGATGGGCGAGCCTGACTCGCACTTGTCCGGTTTTTTTTACGACGTAAACTAAAAAAAAATCTAACCTTTTTCTACGATGATTGTGAAGTATGATCTTTTCACAACTGCAAGAAACCGTAAATATACGTATATGGTTTAAATTTCAACTCAATATCTTTACGCGTCCCTGAGATAAAGAGTCTTGACATACGGACAGACGGACAATAATGTGATCCTTGGGTTCCGTTTTTTCCTTTTGAGTTACGCAACCATAAAAATAAACAATAATGCCAAAAAATATAAAAATATAATTTTCATAAATTACATAGATCGTTTAGTTTGCAGCCTTGCGAATCCAGCATTTAATTATATTAATCAAAGCCATTTAATTTATTAAATTCAAGTCTACGTTCAGATTTTTAAACTTGTCACTGACAGCTAAAATGTTCAGCAGCCATTACTACACATTCGTGCGATCTCGATCGTGCTCCGCTGTTTCCCTCACAGACTGTTTCTTTCTATCTTGCTATCTTTTACTTTAAGTAATTAGGTGAGCCTCAAGTTGTATTAGCCCAGCGATCCCTAAACTCACGGTTTGGTCCTGCATGCATGGAGTGTTTCAGGATTGGCAAATATTCTCGACGACTGTTGTTGACGTACGTTGAATGGTATGTTTAGGCCCTATTACACAGGGCACAGAAGGAGCCTGTTCATACAAACCTAGACTTAAAAATGTGAAAAATACAATTTGTACCATAGACAACTTTTGAGTGAACTTGCCACTTGAAATAGGGATTTCAAAATACATGATGAAAAGAATCGATTCCTAAATTGATTCGAGTCTAGAATGACGTCATGTCTTATCACATGATAAGTCCGACTGGCTGAAATTTCGATTAATCTATTCACATTTTGACTCTTTTTAATAGGTGGACTTATGTAATTATATATACGTTTTTATCGTTCATTCCAGAAGTTATAAACAAAAGTCAATAACACTATTAAATAACAGCTGGCAGCCTTAAGTACCTCTAAATTCGATCTTTTCTCTTCCAGAAATAAAAAAAAAACATTTGATTCGTAAACCTAAAATAAAAATACATACAGACGAACATAGAATCTCTTCTTTTTTTTAAATTGGTTAAAAATGTGAACACATCACGTGATGCTGCTCCATAATGTTTAAATCGATCTAAAACTAGTAGTTCGACCCACATTGACCTTGCGACCTTATTCCTCTACATGGCCGGCCGCCCGGGTCAAAATCAATTTTGACCTTAAAGTTCATCGATTTGACGAGTCAATATTCGATCTCATACTGACATTATCCGACATTCCTAACAGACTGACATTCCTGACAGAAATTTTCCACTCTGTTTACATTGTCAAATGATTTCATTTACAATATTTTGCTTTTGCTTGTAAATCACATAAAAAGATATTTATTACTTACCGGTGAAATGTGACAATGCCTTTCGTTATTTCTTTTGAAACCGAGTAATTTCGGCAAGATGGAATAACACAGTTCCCCATATTTACCTCTTTGCTTCGAGATGCGACCGCAACGCCAGTCTAATGAAGACTAGTTATTGAATTGGTTGATTCCATATGGATTGGTTGATATTGGTCGGCGACATTTCATATTGTACGATTAGGTGTCTATCTTGAAGGTCGCTGGCCCACACACGGTCTGTTCTCTGATCTGTGCTTGCCTCCTAGCATAGCCTATGACGAAATCTCAAAAAGTACAAGTGCTAGAATACTCAAATTTTACATGGGGGATCCTTTTAGGGTATAGGTACTAACTAAGAACAGATTTTGCGAAATTCAAGCCCTAAGCGGGTGAAATAGCGAGGCAAACTTAGTATGGAAGGACACGATTCCTTGGGCTGATTGACTTGAAATTTGACATAGATATACTTAAACAAAATTCATTGACCACGTGTTTCGTATTTTTCTGAATTATCTCTTCTATCAGCGTTAAAAATGGGAAAAAGGCTAATTTTTGGACGAATTATTTCGACGTCGGAATTGAAACTTTTTAGTGTAAGTATTTGATTGATTAATCAAAATTTTGACAAAATAATTATTGTGTCAAAATGACATGTTTACGTTTGAAATCCAATTTTATTGAAACCAATGAGTTAAGGTTAAGGTGGCCATAGCTTTTTTGTCACTTTTCCGATTTCACTTTCTTTATAATAATTATGTTCCCATATTTCTTCGGTAAATTAAAACTTACTACGTAGGTACTGCTAAAATAATTGGTTTAATATTGAGCATTTATTACATAAGAAAGTAATTATATTGTCATTATGCATGAGTGCATGTTGCATACCTACCAATGCTTTTTAACCGACTTCAATGAAAAAGTTTTTCAATTCAATTAACTGTTGATTCAATATTTTTGTCATTAGTATTAAGATCTAAATGTAACACAGTTCAACAATAAAATATGTTCCTTGACTTTGACTTTGAATTCAGCGGTATGTTTTTTGTGTTTCTAAGTTACGCGATTATTATAATACAATTACGAACCGATTTTGTTGATTTTTTTTGTTTGCTACATCATAGGTAGGTACTTCAGAGGTAGTTTCATTGGACGAGCAGTTTTTTTAGAAATTAAGAATAAACGAATAACATTCCTAAATAATGTTGTAGTTTGTGGTTCCATTCAGTTCAATGGTCGTTTTTGAAAGATCATTATTATCAAAAAATGATACACATCGATTCGAGTAAACTATTTGAATTTTGTACCTATGATTGAAATCGGGTGTGCCATTTTTGATGAAAAATAAACTATGTATTTAATGGAGGCCATATTGAGTCCTATCAGCAGTACGCCCTAATTTGTGGGTACTTCGAGTCTACGCCGCCCTGTAGAGTTATTTCATAGTCTCGCTTCCCCAAGCTTGCTACATGCGTTGCTCATTGAGGAAGAAGCACCAAAAATGCTGCTGCGCAACCTTCAACCTGCTTAATGGTCCACATTTCGTGGTTGCAGATGAAAATAGTTTCAAAGTAACATGAGAAAAATTGATATTTAATTATACTTACCTACTGTGCCAGCCTTTTTTTAATAGCCCACTGCATGACGTAGTGTAGGTACCCTTCATGGGTAGGCCTGCCCATGAAGGGTACCTACACTAAATAATATGATGCGCCTTATCTTTTTTTTTTTTTTTTTTTTTTTTTTTTTTTTTTTTTTTTTTTTTTTTTAATTTGTGCCTCCTATTCCCCTGGTGTATACATATTTCAGGGTCTTTTTATAATTATTATTTAGATTTTTACTACAAACTCATATCTCAATGTTATAAATTATCATGTTACAATTTTTAGTCTAATTTTAATTTTATACATTTAGTAAGTATTATTTACTTAAATTGTCATAAAATAAGTATGTCAATAGTTCCCAACTTCAAATATATTTTATAGTTTATTTTTACATTTATGCCGTACTATTATTTTATACTGCAAGTATCAATATTTGTCTTGACTCGTAAATATAAATATATATATATAAATATTATACTGCAAATATAAATAAGTTATCTATAGAGTGTGTCAGTCATAAGAATAATTATAAGCGTGTATGTAATCGTCCTATGTGCATACTTATGGGTCGAAAGGCCCATACGTTGCACTTTCGGATGTTTAAGTTTTCTTTTGAACACAAACTTCCGTTCAGTTATAACTTCTGTATTGTATAGATTCTTTTACATTTACTTCCATAGTGCAGTTTTATTGATGTTACCTATATTGTCAAATATAGATATTCAATTTTATTTATGTATCTATTTATTTCTTTGTATAACCTTTTTAGCAATTTTAACACAATACTCCAGGAATTCGGTTCTTATATTTTTATCTATCATTATTTTACTTAAATTTTCTTTGACTATATTTTCTCCGATAACTTGTTCCATGTCGAACCTTTCTCTAGAGAATACAGGACATTCCGTTAATACATGGATAATGCCTTCGCTTTTATCCGGTTCGCACGTACACGATGGATTATCCTTACACTTGAAGCGATGCAAGTATGCGGAGAACCCACCGTGTCCCGTCATAACCTGCGTCAATACGCCCGTCGGTGCAACCCGCCTCACAAGGTTGTAGGCCGCAACAGCGTCCGGCAAAAACAGCTTGGTGACGCCACCAGTACTCCCTTCCTTATATCTCCGATTCCATTCGTCAAGCGTTCCGATTCGGATTTGTCGCTTGACGAACGAAATCGGGCACAAGTCGTAGTGCGGTTTCGTCTTGCACTTTAAAGCTGCGTCCTTGGCCAACTGGTCCGCTCTCTCATTCCCCTCGAGCCCCGCGTGGGCTTTGATCCAATAAAGCTCAACCGTTTTGTTCCTTTTGCTGCACTCTATTAGATCCTCGCGGATTTTGGTCGCGAGTGGATGGAGAGAGCGATTATTGACGATTGTTTCCAAGGACGATCTAGAGTCGCTGTAGATGCCAAAACTGCTCTCGGACCTTTTCAACGCTTCACTAGTTGCCTTGCAAATAGCCAGCATTTCAGCCTGGAAGACGGTGCAGTAGGACGGAAGCAACATTTTCAGGCTCTTGATTTCGGCGGCATCACTCCACAGAGACAGCGCCGCTCCAACCCTGCCTTCAATTTTACTACCGTCCGTGAACATCCTTACTGCTTGTGTGTTGTGCGCGTTCACTCCTTCTTCATCTTCCAGGCATTTGAAACTCAGGCGCATATGATTCGCCGGGTGTGGCGTGCTACCGAAGGCGGTCGGCCGCTCGATCTCCCTATCCTCAAAAGCTGGCCGGGGTACCCCCCTCTTAGCCCCATACAGGGCTGCTGCCTCTTGTATCCTAAGATCGAGGGGGAGCAACCCAGACAGTACCAGCGCCGAATTCAGGGAAACCGTGCGATAAGCTTTGCACAATTTTTGTGCAAAGCCCCTTTGGACAGCATTCAGCTGCTTTTGCACGCCGACCTTCCTAGAAGCGTCAGCCCACACGCTCGCTGCATACATTACCACGGGCTCTATCACTGCAGTGTAGATGGTCCGGATAATCTCCGGGTGGAGGCCCCAGCTGATCTTGGCGGCTCTGGATAGATGCTTGTATATGTTCAATGCTTTTCTGCACACATTGGCTACGTGGGTATTGAATGTCAGCTTATCATCTATCCAGAGCCCCAGGAGTTTGATCTCATGTGTCATGCTTATGTCGACTCCCCCCATGCTCAGCAGCGGGGTGCCATACCTCAGCTTTCTTGTAATGACCATCGCGTTTGTCTTGTGTGGTGCAAACTTCAGCTTATTTTTGACCCCCCACCGCCGCACATAGTCGAGTGCTTCATTGGCACAGCGCTGGACTTCCGTCGCCGTATCTCCATCCACCAGCAGGACGATATCGTCTGCAAACGCTTGGCAATAGAACCCGCGACGCTGGAGCTCCTGCAGGAGCGGGTCGAGGAGGAGATTCCAGAAGATCGGACCGCCAACGGAACCCTGCACGCAGCCCTTTGAAGTATCTCTTGTTACCTCTTCACCCGCGTACCTCACCGTCACTCTTCTACCCCGAAGGTAGCCATCAATATGCGCCTTATCAGTGTGAGATATAAATGTTCTGTACTGTATCAGCCTTTTAATAGTCTACGATTAAGATTAAGATTTACCCTACCCGCGAAGGGTGATTATGCCATATCCACCACGCTGGCCCAGTGCGAGTTGGTGGATTCACATACTGTACCAGCCTTTTTAATGGTCCACTGCAGGACGTAACCCTACCCATGAAGGGTGATTGGGCCATATCCACCACGCTGGCCCAGTGCGGGTTGGTGGATTCACATACGCTATCGAATTTCTTCTACAGACGTATGCAGGTTGCCTCACGATGTTTTTCTTCACTGAAAAGTCCGTGGTGTGAAATTTCGTACATAAACTGCAAGGAATTCATTGGTACGGCACCATGACATTGTAACACAACCGTGAGCAGCGCGGGTGAAACCGCGGGGCGCAGCTAGTAACATATATTATTCATCTGAGCGGTCAATTCGACTCTTTACAAGTCAAACTACCGTATCTAATAAAAAAAAACCTCTTCACTAGGTATTTAAAGTTAATGAGATCTCTACTAAAATTATCATAATGCTAAATTTCATGTAATTTGGTTCATAAATTAATGTGGAAGTTATAAGGTTTTGTTATATTAGGACAGACGGACGGACACATGTATGTCTTCCCGCTAAAGTACAATATGGGTGTCTTCAAATCTCGAGTAGGTAAATAGGTATCTTCTAGGTAAGCATGCTACACCCTAAACCGCACATCTGCTCAATATCAGGCAGTAGGTCCAATTGTGAAGGCACCATCGTAATTATAATAGCTAATTAGACTATTTCTGTTTCGTTTTCACTTTAGGCATTCGATAGAGAAAACACTTTTTACATTGCTATTAAATTTACGATGGCGCTTTCATAATTGCCAGTATGTAGTTAACGCAAACCTACTCGTATTCGGAATATAAAAAAGGTGGCCAATCTATGCACAAGAGTGTGTCAACTGAAAACTTTTTAGGGTAACACTACCTACTCATGGTCGCTCGATGAGTTTTTGTAAACTTATAATGAGCAGTTCATCTGTAAATGTCAAAAAATAAGAACAAAAAAATGAATTTCGCGCGCTGACCTAAAGCATGTTTTAATTTACCATTCTTACTACTGGCATAGACTAAAAAGGTATTTTTAATAATCTTTGCTACTGGTAATGGTGTGCCGTGGTGGTCAAGAGGTAGTGACACCCGCCTTACAATCGTGAGGTCGTGGGTCCGAATCCCCGGTCCCGTACCAATGAGTTCTTCGGAATTTTTGTACGGAATTTCACATCACTGGCTCTTCGGTGAAGGAAAAAATCGTGAGACAACCTGCGTACGTCCTTAGAAGAAATTTGATGGCGTATGTGAATCCACCAACCCTCACTGGGCCAGCGTGGTGGATATGGCCCAATCACCCTTCGTGGGTAGGCCTACGTCCTGCAGTGGACTATTAAGAAGGCTGGTACAGTACAGTACTACTGGTAATAAGTTTGGTAACACTGGTAATAAACCTTTTAGTCGCACCTAAGAGGTTATACGTATTAAGTTGCCAGTGCAGTGACCCTGTTTAGATTACTACCAGTTGAACAACTTGGGTACATCATTGTCTACTCTCTGCCAGCAAGATCATTAATTTGCATCATCTAGTTCAAAACGAAGGTCATACGCTGACAGGTGTCGTAATAAAAGCAGTTTAAATATTTAAGGTGCACTTGACTGGCTTTTGAACTTGGCACCTTTACCACCTAAGACGTCAACCGTGAGAGTGCTTAAAGACATACATTCATTTTTGAGTTATGACGAGAACGCGGGATAATCTCTTGTACTTGCCTATTATTTTTAATATGAAAGCAAATTACCTTTCTTAATTTGTGCCTTGACTCGATACGTTTTGTTTTTGTTGTTCCATAGAAAAATTTAATTCACCCGCGACAAAATGTGTGGAACAGCTGATTTTTTTTGAGTTTTGACGAAAGTCGTAGAACAACAGTTGTTAGTTTTGATGTACAGAATAAGCCCCTAGAAGGATGCTAATTGATAAGAAATAACTCTGTATATTATTTTTTATGTATAACCACGCATAACTTTTTACTTAGTGGTCCGATTTTTATAATTATTTTTTTATTGGAAAGCGTATACTTCGACATTGGTCCCATTTAAATTTTATCGAAATCGGCTGAGATATTTTTGATAAATCAACAATAATACAAAAAATGTTACATCGATCCGTACGAACTTTTCGCGAATTCTGTATATGATTGAAGTCGGTAATAGGTACTATTTTTTGCGAAAAATTATTATTGAGTATCATTGGTTTACAAAAAAACCTGTTGGAAGTGTTCATGCGGCTTTGATTTGCAAGGCTCGTGCTCTGCATTTGACAACTTTACGCACTTTACAACTAAATGGAAGAATAACATTTTCCGATCAGTTTTGAGTATTTTTTAATATTTTAAAAAACTTGTTCATAATTGTGTAAGTATGTATTATGTTTAGTTAAAAAATTGCAAAGTATCCCTGTATATACCTACCTGTTACTGATACACCTAGTATCGCACAATGATAATCAAATGTCGTATTTGGATAAGAAAAAAAATATTGTTTTTAAACTTTCGCGATTTAAACACATTATTATTATATACTACAGGACTAATCGCGCACTAAAATTACGAGATTAGTCCCGTAGTAGGTATATAATAAGAAAAACTATGCCAAATCGATGGTGGTAACATACATACACTTTATTGATCTATTAAGCGTCAAATCACAATTTTTACACAAAAACCCGTAGCAAATTATACAGTATCCGCCTATTGACGTCAACCTTTTATTGTTCTAATTTATCGCTCATCAAAAAATCTCTCATAATAAATTAAAAAAAACCGGACAAGTGCGAGTCAGGCTCGCACATCGAGGGTTCCGTACAAACATATTGTTAAAATAATTTAAAACCTGTTTTAGCATGTGCTAATGAAGTTATTTTATATGATACCTTACATGATATGATTTTGAATTTTGAACCCATATTTTGTGAATTTTGAGGCCCTATTTTTATGTGACATAAATAAAAATATACAGTTTTCAGATTTATTCCTATATGTGTGCTCTGAGACAATGCTCTTCTCCAAATTTCATAGTTCTATGTCAACGTTAAGTACCCGGTAGGTTTTGATTTTTGTGAGCGTTGAAATATGCGTTATTACAACATAAACGAATTTAACTTTTTTATACGGTAACTGAGCAGATTTTCTTTTTCACAACTGCAAGAATTCATAGGTTTACGTATATAGTTTAAAATTCACCTCGATATCTTTACGCGTTCCCGAGATAAAGAGTCTTGACATACACACAGACGGACAGACGGACAACAAAGTGATCCTATAAGGGTTCCGTTTATCTTTTAAGGTACGGAACCTTAAAAATGAAAACGTAACGTAAGTATTAAGAACCTTGAATCTCTAAAACAAAAATTAACTTTTTTGAATGTTTATAGTTTCAATAAAGTTATTTTTTGTTTGTACTAAAATTTTGCCTTAAATTTTAATTTGATCTTTGTCGATTTGACTTTTAACCTTCCTATACCCGCGCGTTGGTCTGTGAGACTGACGAAATATTATTTCGCATTTATTTCATATTCAAACAATGCACCGACTTTGAGTGTTTTGCTAGCTGCCTCAGTTTTTACAGCTATTTTTCAGTATGGTGAACATGCTTGTGCAAGTACGGCAGATGTATTTGGCGCCAATCGGTCCGTGAGACCGACGCGGGTATAAATGCAAAAAAAAAAATGTTTGTATGGATTATAGGTTAATTGGTTTTTTATCGTCTAACATTTTGATAGCTAAAAAATTTATAAGGTTAACTGATTTTTCAGTACAGATTTTAGTTATTTTTTTTTCTACATATGAACAAAAATTTGATATTTTTGAAGGCTGTTACGCGAATTCTGATAGTCCGTAATATAAGAAATTATTTGTACGATTAATTAAATTTATTTTGTTGTTAAATCTTATAGCTACCGGAAAAAATGTAACCTATCTACATAACTTCTACGACTAAAAATAAAAAATAGGGTCCCGAAGTTATGGTCTGTGACACCGTGCGCGGGTGTAAGTGTTACAAAATTTGACGCGGATATAGGAAGAGAACCTTATAACAATCAATAATTTTCAATCATATTATTTTTAAAAATTCTCAATTTGGCATTTTTATCTCTATGAATGTGCAATTGTAAGAGAGTGATGAAATTTAATGTGTAAAATCCGCATTTATTCCAGAGAGAGACGCTGTTGTCGTTCGAGTAAATTCCCAACCACAAGAATGTAGGTAAAATCTAGCCCGGAGTATTCACTGTCAAATTATATTATGTATTGTAATTTGACAAGAATTTGACATTCCGCACAGAAAAATCCGGCAATCATGGATATATTATGCAACATCTTTGCCGGCATTAGACACCGAATCAAGATTTTTTGATCTCTCTTTCTAACTCATGCCATATTAAATCAATGCATCCCCTCCACACACACACAGGAGTAACGGTGCAAGCCTTCACTCTCAAGAGATCTCGTGTAGTGCAGCGTTACTCCCACACACACCCATTCGTAATATTGGTTGTACATAATTTTATAGGTTTAATAACAGGCAAAAGGCGATCCTTGATTGAATACTGAGTACCTACTTGAATTTTAAAGGATTTTTATTTTTTATTTTTTCTATGTACCTATATCAAATTTTAGTATACTTTTGGCAATAATCACGAAATTTAAGTAGTTGGATTGATTCTCATGTCTGATTTGACACATAAAACTATGTCAATTGTATGGATTGAAGAATTATAACTTAGAAAGTATAGTTTTCAATTGATGTAGGGAAACCTTTTATACATAATTGTCTAACCGCGTATCATATTATTATAATATTATGTTATCTCATTTAGTTATATTATTATTGTATCCAAAACGTTTCACTATATATGTAATTATACTTTATACATATCTACTGTAAACAAGAGCGCGCACACTGTATACTTCGGCAATTATTTTCACTTGGGTTACCAAAAAATAGGCCGAGCCGAGTTTGGAACCTACGAGCCGAGTTTGGAACCCACAGTTAAGTCCAAAAACTCTTGTCTGTAATTTCCCTTATGGCATATCATCCAACAGACAAACAAATGTTTTGTCAAATAAACATATTTCATTTCATTTCTTTCAGATTTTGTCGATCGACCACATAATCGCTCTTGTAATACTATTATTACAAGAGCGATTATGTGGTAAAATCAACACATAATAACACATATCATTCAACACATAATTTGACAAACATGCGTATGACTATTTTGCTGAACTGTACTGTACTGTATCAGCTACAGTCATCAGTTTTTAATACTCTAGGATGTAGGCCTACCCACGAAGGGTGATTTGATTGGGCCATATATTATCCACCACGCTGGCGCAGTGCGGGTTTGTGGATTCACATACGCCATCGAATTTCTTCTTGGTTGAAAGGTTGCCTCACGATGTTTTCCTTCACCGAAAAGCCAATGGTGTGAAATTCCGTACATAAATTCCAAAGAACTTATTAGTACGGAGCCGGGATTTGAACCCACGACCTCACCATTATACGGCGTGTGTCACTACCTCTAAACCACCACGGCTTATTTTGCTGAACAAGAAATAGCAAAATATTATCAATAAAATGGTTTTAAATTGGTACCATTAAATTCGAGTATTGAGCAAATGTTGACCGACCATGCATGGGTAAACAAATATCTTAGACATAAAAACTAAAAAAGAACCAGTAAGTATAATTATTCCATTTCAAACTATTATGTGTTAGTCTATTCAAGTTTTTCGACTAGTTAGGAGGTCTCAAAATGGAAGTTCTTGGGCAAGTGAAGATGTTAGAGTTTAATGATAATACTCTTCAAGAAGTTAGAAAAGAGGTAAATTTAGGCCAACCAGGAAGAATGGCGGAAGCAATAGATATATTAGAAGAGTGGGTGAAGAAGCAGAATCACTTTGTGAAGAAGGATTTTTGTAAGTCTTTTGAAGGGTGGTTTTTTATTCTTTTCTAACGGCTTATTCCTTTTTTAAAGTCACGATCCCCATAATCTCCTGCTAACTTCCCTCGTCGCGCCGGCGTTTTTAGGCTTCCCTTGGCTGCGTCGTCTATCAGGCGCCTACGGTACTGCGTGATTTTTTTGACTCAGGAAAAATTTTTACGGTTACCATCGGCCTGGGGAGACTGGTTATGTCATTGTGAGAATTGTGAGAGCTCCTACCGACACAAGTCAGCGGTACACCCATTAACACTAGAGTACACGCGCCCACTTTTTTTACACCAGTACACGCGTGGCCTACTATAGTAGACCTTTTTATAACTGGCTCTAAGTTAGTTTTTATAGAAAAAATAATCAAATTCAATTGAAATGATGTTGTTATACATTCTATATTAATTTAAAAAAAATATATTATACCAAAATTTAACTTAAATGGCACCTTTGATGTATTACCGTATAATTGTTCATTTTTTTCTTTTTCTAGTTTAATCGTGTTCTGTATATTATTATATACGGTGTGAAAATAAAGTTATTTTGTATCGTATTTTATTTCGAAATTCGCATTTTTAGTTCGATAACATAGATTATTTTTTACGTTTCGTATTATTAGAAATTACTACATTTTGGTCATCGAGACAGGTACTGGCTTTTTTTTAGCAAAGCAATATTATATAATTTTAGCCCTCGGACTGATCTACCAATCGGGTCATTATTTGATATAATATCATGATGTAGTGATGGGATGTATTTATTAGCATTTCGATTCCTAAATTTTTGCTGAAAAGTTTTATCATCATCATCACTAGTTAGGGTTCCGTACCTCAAAAGGAAAAAAACGGAACCCTTATAGGATCACTTTGTTGTCCGTCTGTCCGTCGGTCCGTCTGTCCGTCTGTCCGTCTGTGTGTATGTCAAGTCTACTTTATCTCGGGAACTCGTAAAGATATCGAGCTGAAATTTAAACTGTATACGTATATCTATA
The DNA here is from genome assembly GCA_949316475.1 of Hypomecis punctinalis. Classification (NCBI taxonomy): domain Eukaryota; kingdom Metazoa; phylum Arthropoda; class Insecta; order Lepidoptera; family Geometridae; genus Hypomecis; species Hypomecis punctinalis. The sequence continues at coordinate 20,022,881 of OX438795.1, read as the reverse complement.
GTCACTTGCAGTTTTGTATAAAAAAACTTCTCAGTTATCGTATAAAAAAATTAGAGCCGTTTGTATCGTAAAAAAACCCATAGAATTACACTCACAAAAATCAAAACCTACAGGGTACTTCCCGTTGACATATAACTATGAAATATGACGTGAAGCATTGTCTCAAAGTACACATATAGGAATAAATCTGAAAACTGTACATTTTTATTTAAATAACAAACAATAGGGCCTCAAAATTCACAAAATATGGGTTCAAAATTCAAAGTGAGTAAATCGTATCATGTAAGGTATCATACAACAGAACTTCATTAACAAATGTTAAAACAAGTTTTTAATTATTTTATCAATGTGTTTTCGATGTATGACGAGAAAAGTGAAAAAAAAAGTATAGAGATTTTATCAACTTACTTCCCAATTTTGTAAAATTTTCTGGATTTGTACGGAACCCTCGGTGTGCGAGCCTGACTCGCAGTTGTCCGGTTTTTTTTAAATAAAGTAACATGCACGGGTTTTTAAAATGCTCCGTCTAAAAATGAACGATACTTTAAAATCTTAGCAAAGAGTTTTTATATCAGAAAAGTGGTCAATATTCTGGCAACGTAACAATCACTTTTAAAAATTGTTCAAATTTCTATAACTGCTTTAACAAGTAAAATAAAAATTAATTTGTTTAAGAATGTCAGAGTTTTATTAATTTCCTCGCAAATATGTTATAAAACGTCGTATGACACACGTGCGCTTTGAAAATTACAGCCTCTGCTTCCATATAGCCCTCGCCTAATCGTGATCTTAATTACCTATTTTTGGTTTAGTACGCCCCTTTAAAACAATTATAGCGACGATAAAAAATACTCTGGGTAAAAATATCAACAATAACATTATGTTATATACAAAAACCTCGATATGGTTATATAACTACCTACTTGTACTTAAAGGTGCGTAGTCACTATCACTACATAGTATAAAACAAAGTCGCTCTCGCTGTCTGTCCGTCCCTATGTGTCCTTAAATCTTCAAAACTACGCAACGGATTTTGAAGCGCTTTTTTTTAGTAGATGGAGTGTTTCAAGAGGAAGGTTTATATGTATAATACATGCATAATATTGTAGAGGAACACTGATGAATTTACAGGATTCTAATGTGATGTCGTAAATAAACACATTTTTTTGCGCTTACATTGCAAACGCTGACTGAACCCCACGAGATAAATCAAAATAATGTACTACGGTATTGTACACCTCAAAAAGGTCAACAAAAAAGTCCGCGATGGTATATGTCTATCTCTTAAGAATAACCCACAATAACCATTTTTTATCCTTTACATTTTACGGGAAAAAATGGCTTATTTAGAAAGTTATTTTAAGCAATACATAATTGATCCTTATCCAATTAAGTACCTTAAATACATTGTCCATTTAATATAGATCAATATGGCCTTTTACAGCATGTAATTTAAATGAATATTTTCGAAGATATTACAGATTTAAAATGCAGGGACATGTCGGTGCGGCGCGGGCGGTAGCGGCCCGGCCGGCGCGCGGCGCGAAGACCGCGCTTCTCCCTGTAGCACTTAATGATTATATAGCAGCGATCGGACGTGTTTATCGGAACTCTAGCGAGGAAAATAATCTACACTTCTATACTATTCATTAATTAATCTACACTGTCTACATCTACATTAATAATAATATTATTATGAGGAAAAGTTTGTATTTTTGTGTGTGTATGTATTGTTTGTAATGAATAAACTCGAAAAGTACTGTGCCGATTTCAAAAACTCTTCCACCATTGGAAAGCTACATTGACCTTGAGTAACATAGGTTATATTTATTGCTAGAAAAGATTACGGATCCTTACTAAAACTTAAGTATCGTAACCCAAGGTATAAAAAAATGCCCTAAAACATCTTTCGTTTCATGCGCTGTGGAAACTATTGATGATAGAACAAAAGTATGTTCTACAATATTAAAGAACATATCAATATCTACAAAGAACTTCGCAATGCCATATGTCCAACTATTATCGTTATGTCACAATAACCACTTATTACATAATAAAAGTTAATAGAAATACCGACCAAAATTAGACCATGTTATAAATAAATCATATTATTGTTTTCAAGACTGTTTCAATTCATATAAGTAGATTACTTTTCGAATTGTTCAAATCGGCTATTCCATTCAATAGATATAGAACGTCTTACCACAAAAGTTTTACGCACGCTTTGTACAATATTTAACAGTACAAATTGCACGATTAAACAGTGTTTAAGCGTATTTAAATCTTTTGTATTAAGGCGGTAAGAATTTAATAAGTCATAGAAATAGAAAAAAAATAAACGCTGTCGTTGTGGATGTATTATCACCGTTATTCCTGAAAGTACCTGTTTCTATATCAGCCTTTTTTAATCGTCCACTGCAGAACATAGGTCTGTTTATGAAGGTTGATTGGGCCATATCCATCACGGTGCCCCAGTGCGGGTTGGTGAATTAGTACACGTCATCGAGTTCCTTCTTCAGACGTACATAGCTACATAGATATGCGGGTTGACACACGACATTTTTTTTCACGGAAAAGCCAGTGATGTGAAATTCCATACATATGTTCCAAAGAAACTCATTGATACGGGATCAAGATTTGAATCCGATTTATGTAATACCTACAGATTTGGAGAACCTAAGTTAGGCGAGCCGACATATCGACGGTTTATAATTTCTGTTGTAGTGGTAGTGAATAGGTACTGACACAGTTCGTATAACGAATGATCGATGGGGCTTTAAAGTTTTCGAATGTAGACAATGTTTTGGCAAGTGTAAAAAAAGGTATCCACGTAAATTTAAGTCCAACGTGATTTGGTGGGCAGTCGAGACCACCAAATCACGTTGGATGCCAGCGTTTCCATCGGTTCAATCATAGCTCTTTGGGTTAGCAAGTTGAAGAAGCTTTAGATAGGGCACACAATTCGTAGAAGTAGAACTGATGGCCAACATTTTACAAAGTTATCAAATGAAGAAAAGATCAAATACAAGTGTATAGTAGAAACGTCAACTAACTTACGCAGGTACAGGTCGCGGCATATAAGTGTAGCGCTGAGAGAAGTGTGGAGGGGATGGCTGCGCATGGGTTTAGTATGGCAGACGACATGCGTACCCATCCCCTCCACAGTACCGTCAGCGCTACACTTACGTGCCGCTGTCTGTAAAATGAAGATGGACTGTGGGTTTCTAATATTCTAACCGTTTAAGAATTGAAACCAGGGCTATAGATTATGTATAGCTTCCCGACACATACGAACTTACTTTTATTTAGATGGCCAATACTATATTTATTTTATGTTAATAGTTGAACAGATTAAGACTACGGGAACACCCGCGATTCAAGTACCTACGAGTAGCTTTCAACCCATCTACATACTACGAGTAGCATTGGACATTATAATAGGTATGTCTAGCAATGGGCATTATAATAGGTAGGTACATTTCAATACAACAACACTTTATTGAGACTCAAAATTGATTTTTAATTCACGGATCGATCGCATCACATAGGTACATACTAAATAAAACACAGTCTAATTGAGAACCTCATTTTTTTGTGGATACGTAGATGGAAGCTGGATGCAAACTTCTTGCAATGGTTTTATTCGGTGTTATTCAAGATCTAATAAGGGAGCCCTATGTTAAGCAGTGGGTGTTCTATCGCGAAAATATTTGTGTATAGGTATGATAATTTAATATAAAAAAGCCCTAAAATAACTGTGCGCATGTGTGTGACGTTACTTGGTAACATGGTAGGTATATATATAAGCACAATAGTTATAAAATGTCTTTTTAACCAGTCGTACCCGGGCGAAGCCGGGGCGGGCAGCTAGTTAGTTAATAATTTAATTGCTTTATCGTAAATCGTACATTCTTGGCTAAATTAGTTTTTTTTTATTATCGTGATATTTTAGGCCTGTATATTATGTATAGTAATAAATTATGTAGGTAGTCATACTCGTAAGTACAACTTGTTATTTCCAGTTTTGTACCTAAAGTTGAGAAATTTTATGTTGCTATTTGTATAGGTGTATGCCTGTGCCTATGTGTATGCTTACGCTAATAATACCTAATTTTCAAGGTACATAAGTAAATGTTTAATGTACAAAACATAAAATTTAATTTTAAACGAAACTGAACATAGCATTATAAATCACCTGAACACTATGGACTTTACGCTGGAGTCCTTGCGAAATCGAATCAGAAATAAGTAGACTAGCAGAAGAACCAAAGTTAACCCGCCGTTTGTAACGTCAATTTGACTTACATCGTTTGTGACCCCGGTGTCACGCACCGGGTTTTTCAAGTACAATATTTTTTTATTCAAGTCGTTTATGATTACGTCATAAAAACACATGTTTTTATTATTATTCACCATAGGTATTAAATATATGAATTGTCATTTATTAGGTCTTATAGAAGCAAAACTAAAATGCCTAAAATTTACCATTTTTTGAACCAAGTCATTCGATCATTCTAAATGTTTAAAAAATCTATGTAATTTTTGAGTCTTTTTAACTTCATCAGAGATATTATGATGTATACTCAAAACAAATACAGTATCCTTGTCAAATAATTATTTTTTAACCATTCCACAATTGTACAGTATTTTTCAACGCCCAAAATACAAACAGATGTTGCAAATTTGCATTTTAAGTAGTAAAACATTTCAAGGAATATTTTAATCTGGATAAAAAAGTGCCGACCGGTAAGCATAGCATAGAAGAGCCACCCAAAGACCAGCAGAGAGGATAAGATAGCGCCTAAAAATGCGATTTTGGCTTTGCTTTAAACAAATGGTTCTTTTGGAAATCAATGGGTTATTAGTCTTAAATAGACACCACAAGCTCGAAAACATAGTGTAGGAGGTTCACTTTCAGTGTAGAAAATTAATAGTTATGCAAGAATACGTAGACCAATGTTCACAACTGCCCCCCTACCGCCTAAGCAATAGCAATCGTAATAGCAATCATTTATGACTTTATTTTAGTCATTTGGCACCGCCTATGTGACTTTAGCCATCAATTTCTTTGTGCGGATTGCGAAAGCAATCGTTGCATGAACAAATTTGATGGCTAACGTCACATAGGCGGTGCCAAATGACTAAAATGAAGTCATAAACGATTGCTATTGCTTAGGCGGTAGGGGGGCTGGTCCTACAGCGCGTTGTTCAGTTTGTTGGACTTACTTCACCAAAGGATCTCTTAAAACAAAGGTGATGATGATGAAGATGATGATAATAATTAGTTTAAGTGTCCTCTGCACATTTAACTAGGTTTAAATGAACCTGCCATCTCAGGAGATCATCAATTGTTAATTTTGCATAGTGAATGTATTTCAGTAGATATTTAAAAAAAAAATTAATAAATCCAACTAAAAACCTTTTGGTTCTTATAATTATACAATAAAACAATTAATAGTAATAAAAGCATTAAAGTAACCTGTGTAAAACATTGATAATTCAAAATAATGCTATGTTTATTTGACTTATGTAGTTTGTGACCCCGGCCTCGGCGAAGTCTAACTTCCACTTTTCCATTATTATTGCAAGTTTGCCCAGCGATGTGAATCGTAAAATTAGGCAGCTACTCGAAATTTCAGCTCAAATCGATCAAGGATTAAAAAGTTATTCGACTTTTTCTGTCTACCCGGTCTCTGAGACGTATAGGTCACAAACGGCGGGTTAAAAAACATAGCCCATTGCATTGGCAAGTTCAAATGTCAGTGAGCAAGCTTTTATGATCTTATAAATTGCATATAATGAAGTTAAAAGTTGATTGTTAAAACTTTTAACGAAAAAATATTTTCTTCTTTTTAGAGCGTTTAAATAAAAGCTTTTTTTGACCGACGAACCACCGGAGGAGGTATACAATTCGACGCGTATATATATATACAACGTGTAACAGAACGGTTCAACAATACTGAACGGCATGTATGTATATCCAGTCACGAATCACCTGTATGAATTTTAGACTTCTAAAGTCATCTTATTTTTTCCATACAAAACTAAAAAATATTTTTTTCATATTATTTTGGACAACCCTAAAGTAGTGAGGTCGGTGACCGGGCGCGGCCTCGCCTCGAAAGGTAAACAACGCGCCGTGGCTCCGCGCTCCGCTCGCTGCCGTCGGCGTCGGCCCGACACGCGAACGCGCCGTGGCGTCTTATTTTTTAGTTTTAGGTTCAAAATCTACAAGGAAATGCTAGTTAGGCTACGTAATGCTGTTAAAGGAAGCTACTTACCTACAGATTCTTAGACCTAGTCCCTAGACCTAGTCGAGACCTAATTCACGTTTAAAAACAGTTAAAAATTCGTGGCCTACTTGTAGGTATCTAGTTCCATAATTACCTACTTAATGTTTTATTTTAATGCGTAACTTAAATATGTAAGTACCTAGGAATTTTCAGAGTAGATAACCAATTTAGGTATCCTATTTTTGACAAATACCTATTTACTTACCCTAATTGTAAGGTTTCTTGACACTCTTGAAAGTACACAAATGTTATAGGCAGCGCCACACAAGTTGGCCGACGATGTGAAGTTAGCTAAAAGCTTCTGTCAGGATTGGATATTGTGCAGCTTGTAGCTGTTGGCTTCATATCCGCCAACTTGTGTGGCGCAGCCTAGGTACATGTGGGTACTATCTTTGGCATATAAAATTACTTACCTAGGTAATTAGGTCCTATGGGCACTCAGAAGTGATAGAAAAAAAAAACAAATTGATAGATATTTTAAATTCACTATTTTTATTTGCCTACTACAAATAACAACTAGGTACCTACCTATACAGTTAACACACACAGTGGCGTCCACAAAAACTTAATAAAAGTCGAAGGAAAGGCTCGAAATCCTGACCTCCTCGCTCGCAGCACAACCGAGTACGTAGGCACGACGAGCCATAGATTTTCTCACGTTCACCACCTCAAAATTCCGTGTACGATACGAGGGATCATCTCTCCTGGACTGGAGTCGCACGGCACAGAATAGACAATATTTTTAATGTACCACCACAAAAAGTCTAATCACGTTAAGTCCGGAGACCTTGGTGGCCAGCACACCACGCCCCTGGGTCTTATTCACCGTCCTGGAAACCGCACGTTCAGGTGGTCGCTGACGCGGCGCGCATAATGCGCGGGCGCTATTAAATTATTAAATGGCCTCCAGACCTCCATCTGGTTAATGTGGAACGCCGCTTCTGCCCGATGCGTGCTGGTCCTTGGGCTATCTTCAAAATGCTGCAGACTGCGCGTCTCGAGATTTGAACCAACTCGAGCACCGGGTCATCCTTCGTGAAAGTTCCCAGTAGGTACTGAGCAGACGTAGACACATCTGTCTAAGAAGTCCGTAAGTTAGAAAAGTACACCAAATTCGCGCGCCGCGCCGCCGCCGCCGCCTCACCCGCGTCGGTTAGAAAGCGGCCTGCCTTCTTCAAAATGTCAGCTCGTGAGCGGCACCGTAGTTGCCATATCACCAATGTATCACCAATGCATAATATTATTAGGTATCCGAGACTGCCAAGCAAGACATCGCGATCGTAGAAAGAGTTGATAGACGTCTTCATTTCCGCAAGGTCAGAGGGCGACTGACTAAAAAATTCCTATTATTTCTATTAAAATTTTAGGGTTCAGTATTCATATTTTGAATATCGTTTTTAATTAAAGTTTTTTTTTTGATGCGCACATAGTTCGAAGAACGGATGGCCGATGGGGCCGTAAAGTTCTCGAATGGAGACCACGGACCAGCAAGCGCAGCGTAGGATGTCCACTGACCAGGTGGACTAACGATATAATAAAGATCGGAAGAACGTGCTGGATACAGGCCGCTTCCAACTGGCATTATTGGAAATCCAAAGGGAGGCCTATGTCCCGCAGTGGAGTCTTTCGGCTGTTGGATGGATAGATGGCCGATGGCCGAAGAATGGATAGCCGAAGATACCGTAAAGTTCGGGTGGACTGAAGCTATTATAAACATATTTTTACGTTATTTCAAATAAATAATTTTGATTCGACATTTAAATAAGCAAAAGAAAAGAAATCAATCGAGAAAGCGCGAGCGGAGCGAGCTAGCGAGGCCTATGTCCAGCAGTGGACGTCTTATGTCTGATAAATGGGTGGATGGATGTAGTAGAAACTAAATAACAAAGCTTCAGACAACATTTTACCATAATAAAAAAATAGTAGAACAAAATATTGTACGGAACCCATATTGTGAAATATCATATTTTTTGGGGGGCGGAGCTAATTTTGCTTAAAGAGCCGCGATAGTGGCCGCTGATTCGTGATTTGCTGGCGGCATGCTGGCAGTGTTTGTTTATGCTCTTTGTCGGCTCGTGTGTGCAAGCACCGCCAGTCCACGTGGACTGACGCCGATCACATAGATAAAAATACAGATGCGTAGTTGAAATGCTCTAACTTTGGTTTGAAAACTATTGTTACGCGTGATTTCTATTTTGAATGTAGTATTTTACTGTAGGTACTTTACTGTACCAGCCTTTTTTTTCAAATAGTCCACTGCAGGACGTATGCCTACCCACGAAGGGTGATTGGGCCATATTCACCACGCTGGCTCAGTGCGGGTTGGTGGATTCACATACGCCATAGAATTTCTACTACGGCCGTATGCAGGTTGCTTCACGATGTTTTCCTTCACAGAAAAGCCAGAGGTGTGAAATTCCGTACATAAATTCCAAAGAACTCATTGGTACGGGACCGAGGATTTGAACCCACGACCTCACGATTTTAAGGCGGCTGTCACTACCTCCTGACCACCACGGCTTTATTTAATGACATTAAATAATAATTTCAATGCTCAAGCTAGGTATAAAACATTCTGAACTTTCATATTACTTTGGCTTTCGTCTCGCTCTTTTTACAGTTAAAATAACATCTAGGTATTTTCGTGTCGTGTCCAGAATATTTGATGTTTTTTTTAAAGCTAAGCTAACAACAAATAAATTTATCTTGTAATGTAGGTAAATAGGTACGTATTTTTTATTTTGACATGACTTGGAGCTGGTAGAATATGCCGAGTGCTAAGACCTATTCTCATGTTTTACGCCACATAAAATATCACGGCCAATGACTGATGTCACACGACTACTAACACCTGCAAATAGGTATGAATGACAAAAAAAAATATCTTTGTGAATCTTTTTTTACAGTCCTGCTAGGTACATCAGAAAGGTTGTTACATAGACGATGTAATCATTTTATGCAACAGGTAGTACTTACAACATGTAATTGCAACTAGTCTAGGGAGTTTAGATGAGTTAGGTAAATCAATATATGACCTTGTAACTTGTACCTATGACCACGTACCTACTTACAATGTTTGTGTGTAAAAGCCCGTCCACGATTTTGTAGGCAAAAATAAAATATTTCTGTACACTTATTAGTCTTTATTTACACTTATTATTAGTCCGTCAGCTGATAAGTTTAGGGTTGACATCAGGTTGTTTTACGCAAAACTTTAACTTGGTTTATCTCGTAATCTAACATACTGAGGATTGTGAGACCTTATGGGGTAAGTTTTAAATATGTCTGAGCATGCGTGGTTTAAGTATTGTTGAACCGTTCTGTTACACGTTGTATATATAATTTTTTATGTATAACCACGCATAACTTTTTTCGTAGTAGTCCGATTTCAATAATTATTTTTTATTGGAAAGAGTATACTTCGAAATTGGTTCCATTTAAATACTATCGAAATCGGCTGAGCCATTTTTGATAAATCAATAATAATGTGAAAAATGCTACATCGATCCGTGCATAATATTTGCGTTCTAGCGATGCGCCCCGGCTTCGCACAGGTGTATTATATACATAAACATTTCTCTTGAATTACTCAATCTATTAAAACAAACTGCATCAAAATCCGTTGCGTAGTTTTAAAGATACAAGCGTACATGTAATGATTTTGTACACGGGTGAAGTCGGTCATGCTATTTTTTGCAAAAAATAATTATTTAACCCTTTGGCGACCATATTGGGACACATTTGTCGCAATAATTTCCTAATAAACCAAAAAGTATTTTTTTTATTTTGTTTTAAAAGTATGTTTTTTAAAGTCTAAAGAATCGTTCTAAATAGCTCAACTGGTTCTAATATCTCCCATAATCTTATGGTTCCTAAAGGGTTAAAGATATTTTTAAAGTTACGCGGTCTCTTCATCAATGATTTATTATTAACTGATTTTTATGATTGTTTTTAGGGTTCCGTACCCAAAGGGTATAAACGGGACCCTATTACTAAGACTTCGCTGTCCGTCTGTCTGTCTGTCATCAGGCTGTATCTCATGAACCGTGATAGCTAGACAGTTGAAATTTTCAAAGATTATGTATTTCTGTTGCCGCTATAGTAACAAATGAAAGAAAAAATGAAAACTAAGAACAGAATAAAATAAATATTTGAGGTGGGCTCCCATACAATAAACCTCAATTTTTTGTCGTTTGTTGCTCGATATTAATATTGGCAACAGGTAGATGATTGAATTGGGGCTAAGGGGGCTCCTATACGGTACGGAAATTTTGTGCGCGAGCCCAACTCACACTTGGCCGATTTTTTGCATGATAGATCATACTTCACAGGTATCATCTTAATTTTATCGAAACCATTATTAGATATTATTTACTACGGGACAAATCGGGCTACGGGACTTGTCCCGTAGTATATAATATTAATGTGTTCAAATCGTGAAACTTTAAAAACAACATTAATCGGAATCAGTTGAGTCGTTTTCGAAAAATCAACAAGCCCGATTATAGATGTGCCAGCGTAAATTTAATAGCGATGTAAAAAGCGTTCTCTCTATCTACTCGTAATGCCTAAAGTGAGTTAGAAACAGAACTATGCTATTTAGCTATTATAATAACGAGTACAATGGCGCCTTTGTAATCGGGCTAAATGTGAACATAGCAGATGTTACATTGATCTGAGCGAACTATTAGTTAAAGTCGGTTATGCCAATTTCGGCGAAAAATAATTATATCCTATCATAATTTATATTCCAGCTCGTGATTATCTAGAGAGAACTCTTATTTCGACGAAAGGTCTGGTGGAGCGAGCCAAGGTGCGTCTAGACAGATACTGCACCTTCAAAACTATAATGCCAAACTTTTACGTCCAAACCGATGTCAAGAACACATTCAAAGATTTGGATAAATTCATGTAAGTTTGATGAGTTGTTTTCCCAAATTCGAAATCGCCTTGAGTCTAGCAATTTCCCTGCACGGGTAGCACGGCAAAGGGAGAAAACCATTTTATCCACTTTAAAATGTCAGTTGTCACTGTCAATCCATACTTTATTTCCTCTTCGCGGGGATATAATGGTGGAAAGACTATTTGTCTCTTTGCCATGCTTCCCGTGCTGGTTACGCACGAAATTCATGTATTTTTGGGTTTTTTGGCATTTACAGATAAATAAACTTATACCTACTACTAACTTTATTACTTTCAATAAGTTTACAATAACTATAGTTAGCGGGTAGTGTACATACACCTAAAAAACGAAATAGTGAAGAAGAAAACTCATCGTACGTAACCAGTTGCGAACATTGGTTGCGTACGCGGCAGAAAGCGTTCATGCACAAAAGTCAAATCAACTGATTTTCAACTTTGTTTTTAGTTGACACTAAGAACTCAAAAAAATAATTTTAGCCATTTAGCGTGCTGTCCGTGGACCATTTAAGGCGAAAAAATAACAGACAGGTTATTTTTGAAAAAGTATTCTAAAGATTGTATTCTTGGTAAATTTTATAAACTTTCAGCTCCAGAAAAAAAAATGCGTTCCTAAATAACTACAACATATTTTCTTAATTTTCAGTGCACATGCTCATATGCCAAAAATGACATCAGATAACTACAGAGTTCATATTTCAAAGATTTTATCAGATAATGGAGATCCTGGATTTATAATGACATTCTATAAGTACATACTACTTGTAAGTATAAAAAAATCCAGTTAAAAACTTACTTAGTGAATAAGAAAGCTCCAGTTATTATATATATTTATAGGTATTTTTAAACAGCTGCTATGTGCCCGACCAGTTTTGGAGTAGTAAGTTCTCCTTCATCAATACGCAATTAAATATCAATACTTAAAAAATTACTATAGATTCTGCCAGTCATTCTACTCGAGTAACTCGTGGATTAGTCATACTCCGGGCCGGGCCGGGCTACCAGCAGCAATACCAGTAGAAGTATTTTTGCTACGATATTTTTGACCGACGAACAACCGGAGAAGGCACTCGATTCGAAGCGTTTTTTTTAATTATTTTTTCATGTATAACCACGCATAACTTTTTTCATAGTAGTCCGATTTCAATAATTATTTTTTATTGAAAAGGGTATACTTTGAAATTGTTCCCATTCAAATTTTATCGAAATTAGCTAAGCCATTTTCGATAAATCAACAATAATGTGAAAAATGCTACTCCGTGCGAAAAATTCGCGAATTCTGTACACGGGTGATGCTATTTTTTGCAAAAAATAATTAGGATGCTGATGCGGTTGCCTCGCTTCTGTAGTGCATCTGAGATGTTTGCAGAGTTACGAACAGACGACTTTCATGCGATTATTCGCAAGAAAGTCGCATCCCTACAACATAGAGTACGAGGCAGTCGCAATGGCATTCTTCAAATGATTGCTGATCGATTGGATTGCCCCATACAGAATAAGTGGATGTTAATTGTTATGGGCACCAAATTATAGATGTTGTTGTAATGTAATTAATGTTTAAAATGAATGACACAATTGTGTTTTTTTTTATAAATTATGGATAACCATTGGCTGAATTAAAATGATAAATAAAAATAAAAAATACAATAGGGAAAATGCGCGCCTCCCATGACGAACGCACGTGCGTGGGCGGTGAGTTGTTTTCAAATAAATTTAGTGATTAATACTTACGCAAGTTTTAATGACGGGAATAAATTTATAATTAAATGACTTTATCAATAGGTTCAAGAGGATTAACCACCAACCCGCACTGTGCCAGCGTGGTGGATTTGGCCCAATCGCCCTTCGTAGGTAGGCCTACGTCCCCTGCATTGAACTATTAAAAAGGCGGATACAGAACAAGAGGAATGCGCTGGATAGAATCCGCTTCTAACTGGTTTTGTTTAAAGCTCATAGAAGAGGCCTATGTTTAGTAGTGGGTGTCCTACGGCTGATATCCTAAAGGTCTGTGACAGATTTTTCAATTACTGATATTCTTCCAATGCCTTATTATAAAGACATACATAGGTTCCCAAAGTTTTTTTTGTTACGCCCCCCCGTGATCTACCTTAAAACCGCCCACGCCCGTCTAGCCAGAGGAAGCTAGTGGATCCATAATATATTTTTTTAAATGCATAACTAAGGCTATATAGTACATATAAATACTAGAACCAAGGAGAAAAAAAACACATATAAGAAAGACACAATTCACACAATCAATGAAATCAGTGAAACAGATGAGTTCGCATATTGAATACATTCCCGATCCTGGGTTGTACAGAAGATAGTGCAATGTAAATTACCAACAAGGACTAGTTTGCTCAACAACTCTGTTGAAAATACCTTTTAGGACAAATAAATATTAAAAAAGCTAAAAAAAAAACAATGTTTCTTTTGCTATTTTTGGGCACATATTGAAATATCTCGCCGTAGCGTGCGCGCCCCCTTTACATCTTGCTTCGCCCCTAGGGGGGCGCGCCCTCAGTTTGAAAATCAATGTCCTAGAGATATATATTCGAACATAATATATGTACGTCGTTCCGTATTTGTAATTTCAATGATAACCCTATGAATAATTGAATGTACCTATACGAATAAACCACAGAAGAGAGATGGAATAAACGAATAGTAGGTAAAAGTAAATTTTCATAAAAATATTTACTTTTCCTTTATGTTTTCAGCTGAGCGAATATGTTAAAAAGAACGACTACTGCAGTGGATTTGTATTAATATTGGATTACACGGATATATCTATCATGAATTTCGTTACTAAATTAAATGTTATTGAATTTCGTCACGCTCTCACTATTCTTATGGTAAGTTATATACAACCTTGACTTATAATAAATGGTGTTATTTGAATAAATGACTAAAATAATATGACAAACTAATATTAACGTATAAGCAATAAGCATTACCATTTAGCGTGGCAATGCTGCCAGCATGCTGGGCACGCTGCCAACTGGCAGTGGGCTTGAGTATTTGAATTTTCTTTGGATACAAAAGTCTGTGGATGATCCAATTGCTTTTTATGTAGTGGTAGTTTAGGTAGTTATGTAGTTTTAGCTATGTAGTATTGTGTTTCGTTATATAGCGATGGATGCAAGCCGTTTTCAATCGCTTTTATTGAAGTTCGATAAGAGAGGCTTATGACCAGCTAGTCTACGAGCTTTTTCGACGTGTGAAAAAGTGACAGATATTATACTTTGTCATAACGCTGTCTTGTTCTAACACGTCGAAAGAAATATTACTTCGTGCGCATCCTAGCTCGGCAGGAGTGGATGTCCTTTTTGTGATGGATAGATGAATATAGTATTGTATTTGTGGACCTTATGAGTAAACTCAAAGTAGTCTATCGTACTATGTACAGGGCTCCGCTCAAAGTTTCTATATGAGATCGAATCAGGAATAATGAGATTCGTAGAAGAACCTAGTTACCGCTACTTGAAATTATGGGTGGAGCACATATCCTATGTAGTTTGTAGAGCGGATTTGATGATGGAGTTGTAATTTCTCGAATAGAAACAACGTACGGAAAGTTCAGCGTACGATTTTCATTCACAAGGTGAATTGATGATAATATAATCAAATTTCAACGTAACAGCTTCCAATAGGTCTTGTTTGAAATCCATAGACAAATTGCATAATATGCTTTGCCATAGGCAAATAGCAGGAAATGTCCTACGACTGATAATAACGATGATGATGACACAAAATTAAAAATAATTTATTTCTCTCAGTATAATACATGAAATAATAATATGTAGCCATAGCCATCAATATAGGTGTGAGAACACCTGTATTTTGATGGATAACCTTCCTAATAATTACATCATTATGAATTGTACAGTTCATTTTTTTAAATAATTCTTAATTTTTTAATTAAAAATAATAATAATGGTAAGTTTAAAATGGTCTGACCCTACAAGTAATGTTACAGTGTTTTTTGTGTTTGATGTGACTATAGATCAACGACCAGTCTTTGGATTGGTGACCGCGAGTGCATTTACTACTGAGCGCTACTAAAACGTTACTAAGCCGTGGTGGTCAAGAGGTAGTGACACCCGCCTTACAATCGTGAGGTCGTGGGTTCGAATCCCCGCTCCCGTACCAATGAGTTCTTTGAAATTTATATACGGAATTTCACACCACAGGCTTTTCGGTGAAGGAAAGAAAACATCGTGAGGCAACCTGCATACGTCCGTAGAAGAAATTCGATGGCGTATGTGTATCCACCAACCCGCACTGGGCCCGTGTGGTGGATATGCATATCGTATATCTATATCGTATATATATATCGTATGATATACGTCCTGCAGTGGACTACTAAAAAAGCTGGTACAGTACAGTACCTACAGCTACTATTGCTCGGATAACACATTAAACTGTAGGTCTCTATTGTTCCAACCGTTTAACCATGTCAGAGGACTTTAGAAGGCTTAAAAACTCTGGCAATAGGGCTAGTTGTCTGGCTATATACGAACTTACTTAAATACTTTTAGCGCAGCTAGCACTTTTGGACGTAGGGATGCCGAGCGCAGGGCATATCTTTGTTAGGTAAATATATTATAGACAAGCGTAATTGTATTTTGTTAATTAAAATCTAATTTTGACATTTTGTTTTGTAATTATTTATTGACATTATTTTGTAATAATTATTATACTATTTAGTTGTATATTAACGATAATAAAGAAAACATATTTAACGTCTCAAATTTAAGTTATATTATGTTTTACCAAACAAGACTGCTTTAGTTTATGAAACAAAACGTGCAACTGACTAGCGCTCACAATATACTGAACAGCTGCACGAGAATTAGATTTTGCGCAGCTTGTAGCTAACTTCACAGACGCCAAGAAGTTTGATTTAGCTTTAATTTCATTTGTGTATTTATTTGTAAAGTGTATGTTTTATTAATTTCAGGAAGGCTATGGCATGAGAATAAAAGGAATTCATTTTATAACGCCTTCCAAAATGATAGACGCACTGATATCCGTCTTCAGATCGGTGTTGAGCGAGAAAATAGCCAAAAGGATACATGTACACAAAACCGCTGATACCTTGTACGAGCACGTGTCGAAGGATATCTTACCTTTAGAATATGGAGGAAACGAGATATCTTTGAAATCTTTACAAGGTAGGTACGCCTACCAACTTTAGGGGACATCTGACATTCCCTCAGAACCTAAACTAAGCCAAGCTTGTGATATGGCTGTCAGAGACTGGTATACTACATATACATATTTTTAAATAAATACCTATATAGATAAAAATCAAGACATAGAGAAAACACCTATGTTCATCACAAAAATACTTGCCCTGAGTGGGAGTCGAATCCAACCCTCTAAGGCCCTAGAGTCAGAGAGACAGGTACACTTACCATTGGGCCACACAGGTAATCAACTAGATATACCTACATCAGAGTCTCAAGTCGATAATTTCCAGCAATGTACGTGAAAAGTAAGTAGCGTTCGTAGCGTAGTCTGACTAGGTATTTGTCAGCGATCACCGAAATTAAGCAACGTTCCGCACGGTCAGTATTTGGATGGGTGACCGCGGGTGGCATTTCCAACTGAGCGCTACCGTGGCTCGGATGACACGTTAAATTGTATGTCCCGGTTGTTTTAAGTTTTAACCGTTTAGCCATGTCAGAGGCTTTCAGTTCAAAAACTCTGTCACCAGGGCTAGCCACCCTTACACGCTTTTATTTACCAGAAGAAGAAGAAGGCGTCAGTAGGCGACCGAGAGTTGATGCTCCCAAGAATTGGAGCAATTTAACTAATAAACATAGATTTTTAGATCCAATATTGCAAATACGTCTGTGTTTAATCTTGTCTAAAGATAAAGGATAACGTGGTCAAACAAGATGGGCGAAGACTTTGAAGATACTTAAAAATCATTCAGACCATTAAAAGAACGATTATATCACTGCCTCGGTGGCTTAGTGGTTAGTGACCCTAAATTCTGGATCAAAGAGGCGAGGGTTCGATCCCCACCCAGAACAAGTATTTATGTGATGAACATAGGTATTTGCTCTGTGTCTGGGTGTTATTTAGATACTATCTATGTAAAGTAAGTAAGTAAGTTCGTATAGGCCGGGTGGCTAGCCCTGGTGTCAGAGTTTTGAAGCCGCCTGACAGCCTCTGACATGGCTAAGCGGTTAAAACAACCGGGACCTACAATTTAACGTGTCATCCGAGCCACGGTAGCGCTCAGTTGGAAAATGCCACCCGCGGTCACCCATCCAAATACTGACCGTGCGGAACGTTGCTTAATTTCGGTGATCGCTGACAATCACCTAGTCAAACTACGCTACGAGCGCTACACTATCTATATAACTATGTATTTAAAAATATGTCTATGTAGTATATCAGTCTCTGGCAGCCATATCACAAGCTTTGCTTAGATTGGGGTCAAAGACCGTGTGTAAGATGTCCCCAAATATTTATTTATTTATTATTTTTTAATTATTTATTGAATAGATATATTAACTGGACTTTAACTACTGGCAGTTTGTCGCACTCTCTTGCTGTAATCAACAACCAGACAAGTGTGAGTCGAACTCGCGCACGAAGAATTCCGTACTGTACTGGAGCCCCCTTAAATATTTATTTTATTTTAATTTAATAATTAATTGTTGAAGTATATAAACATTTAAGTATTCTGTGAATATTTCAAGCGTCTACCTGTTACCATTATTAATTTCGAGCGAAAAACGGCTGAAAAATCAGGTTTGATGTATGAGAGCTCCGCTAAAATATTTATTTTATTTTGTTTTTAGTATTTGTTGATATAGCGGCAATAGAAATACAGCATCTGTGAAAATTTAAACTGTCTAGCTGTAACGGTTCATGCGATACAGCCTGGTGACAGACAGACAGACGGACGGACAGCGGAGTCTTAGTAATAGGGTCCCGTTTTTACCCATTGGGTACGGTACCCTAAAAACTCAATATCAAAAGTTTCACTAAACATCGTACTAAAATAATGACAGAAACTGTTATTTTCACTTCTGTTTCTTTTTTCAGACGAATGGTTCAAACTTGTGTCAACAAAAGAATATCAAGACTTCCTGCAAGAGGTACACGGAGCGAAAACCAACGAATCTCTAAGACAATCGGACAAATTTCAAGAAGAATACATCGGAATGCCGGGGTCTTTTAGAAGTTTAAGCGTGGACTAATTATGACACGAAAGATATTATAAAGTTAGTAGGGGAAGGTGTGCATGAAAGAGCCAGGTCTTGAAGGAGCCACTTTAAATATTTCCGTTCATAATGTAATTTTAACCGGTTTCGTGTTTTTATTGTGTCAATACTTATTATTTGTCACTCACAAAAAAAAATGACAGTTCGCTGACTCTTAATGGCGAAATAGGAGCACGCCGAAAAAATCCGGACCATAAAGTAGGTTTTTTGTTCATAAACTTAGTATTCTAACTCGTTTTCAGTGTAACTTACCCTTTAATAATTGTATAAATAATGTGATGCATTTATTTCACCTCCATAATCAGATATTGTGTTGAAACGGTGTATTGCATGTTTCTTTAAATTTTATAGGTTATTTATTTTTTGGAAACTTGTTATGAAAGAGCCACCTAAAAATGTTATGAATGAGCCGGCCTCTGGTGATTTGACATATACCTAAACATTGCCTTAATATAGGAAATAACATAATTTTTTCTATTGAACAAGAAGATTTACTAGCAGATTACTTAAAAACTGCGTCCAAAATGTACGGACTGACAAGACATCAGGCAAAAAAACTGGCATAGGTATGACTACGCTGTCGCTAACAAAATTTGCCCAAAAACGTGGGTAGTTGCTGAAATTGCTAGCGATGAGTGGTTAAGAGGATTTATGACTAGGCACAGCGATCTAAGAAGTTAACCAGAAATACATTACTTTCTAGAGCCACAAGCATTACAAAATAAATGTCGAGACATTCTTTGAAAATGACTAGTTTAAGCGGTCTACACACCAAAGCCGCTGACCCGGCGGCACAGCCCGGCGGCTTAGTGCCGGCGGGTTAACCCGGCGGCTTCAGAATGTCCAAGCCGAACGACTTTGCCGGCGGCAATGCCGGCGGCACGACAGCCGCGGCATGTGGTGTTCTAGTAATTGCCAAATAGTCGTAGAGATTGGACGTGTGTGTTTCGAATAATTCAGAAGTAGTATTTTCAGTACCTAATTGACATGGAGGAGGACAATAACAGTGATTTAATAATAGCAGTTTGTGGAGTTTCAACTACTCTATGAAAGCCGGCGGGCAACTGACTGAGTGAGTGGAGAGGGATGCCGTCGGCATCGGCATGCTGCCCCGCCGGCTTGCCCGCGCGGGCGCAAGCCGGCGGCATGATTGTACAAAATAAGGCCGGCGGGTTGGGCCGGCGATCCGTGCCGCCGGGTCAGCGGCTTTGGTGTGTAGACCGCTTTAAGTTCCCGCAATGATTTTCCGTAATGATTTTAATACTGATGTAACAATGATGATATTACATCAGTATTAAAAATCACTTTGGTTTCATTTCTTTTCTTTTTCAATTTGTAATTGTACGTATTTAGTTGTGGCTCTTTCATAAAATGTCGTGGCTCTTTCAATGCATGCATGTCTTGAAAGAGCTGAAGTTCGATATTTTTTTTATTGCAAATTTCTATATCTAAATGAAACTTTTATGCAACGATTATGATTTATTATCACGACAAAACTTATAAAACATCAAAACTTAATTCTAAAAACTATAACTATTAAAATTAATTAAATAGTATATGAATATGAATAAGTAGAACGCTTACGAGAATAATATGTTTTTAATTATTCAACCCAATCTTTAAACGTTGTACTTACATACTTAGTACCAGTTGTATTGTACACTTACCTCGGATCGGTAGCATGGAAGTCAACATTACACATCCTATACTTGAGTTTTTACCAAATACAGTAGATACTGTAAGAAAAAGGCACAACCTAGATGGTAGAAGGATAGTACAATCTGTAGATATTTTGGAAGACTGGGTGCGGAAGCAGGACCATTTTAAAAACAAGAATTTTAGTAAGTTATCCATTTTTAACGACTTCGAAAAAGGACTATGTATGTATATTATTTTGTGTATTGTCATCGATATTTTTGCCAATTGCGAACCGATTTAAAAAATTCTTCTTTAGTTCGAAAAAATATGCTTCCGAATGGGAGCACCATTTAAATTTTGTCGTAATCGTTTTTGATAAATCAACAATAAATATGTACGTGTATGTTACATCGATTCGTGCAAATTATTCGAATTTTGTGCTTAATATGTGTTGTCGGTGTTGCAAATTTTTGTGAAAAATATCATTTGTGTATAAATGTCACAGTCATAGTGATTAATCTAGTTATTATGTATACTAACTAGCGATTATGTATAATTACTACTCGATTCAGTGAAAGTGTTAAATGGCACAACATTAATCACTTATATAACTATTTAGTATGTATAATATCTGGAACGACTTAGTTAATGTGATGAAAACATTTTTAACTAAGTTTATAAAGTTTTATTTGACTTTGCTTTAAGTAATAATAATATTTTTTACCATACATTTTCAAAAAATTCAACGTAATCATAACGTATTTAAATTAAAATGCTGGCATTTGATTCTGGAATCAAACCGCCTTGATAGATTAGGTGTGAAACAAAAAGTAGGTTAGATTAAGTTAGAACATGACAAACAACGCACGAACCGAGCAAGCGAAGCGAGGGTGCCGCAGCAGCGGCTGGCAAAGTGCCAGAAGCAAATTGTTTTCTAAAAAATTTACAAAACGAAACCCTTGTTAATACAACAATTGACGAACGATAAACAACTAAATGAATATTGCGCTAACTAAAACATTCTGCTACTTGTAAGTTGCCATTTTGAAAAGTTAATACTTTCAATATCCTTGTCCGATTATTATGAATAATAACTAGTTAATGTGATTAATTCATCACATTTACTACGCAAATTAGTTATTATGTATAATAACCAGCCATTATACATAATAACGGACTTATCACTTTGACTGTAACATTTGTTGGGCTACTGGGAGCTTACTAATAAGGCCTATAGTGAGAGACCACGTTTCAGTGCCTGGCATCACTGGCAACACACTCTGGTCGAAAACTTTCGATTACATAGTATTGGCCAAATGTACGAGTATCTTCTCAGCAACTGTGATGTTAGCTACAAGCTACGCAAAACCCAATCATAGCTGAAGCTCACTTATAGCTTCGCAAGGATTGGGTTTTGCACAGCTTGTACTTAGCTAACGTCACTATTTATCGCAACGACTTCACACGGCGATAACAATTGTATGAAATCGTGAAGTAAGGCCTTATCGAGTTAGGGCGTGTACAATTTTTGTCCGACATCCCACCGCAAGAACATCCCGCTCATAACGTACACGGTTCAGACTATTTTTTATGTAATTAGAAGAATAGGAGAATATATTTAAATATGTATATTCTAAACTTCGTAATGTATCTAAAAAACAAGTGAATGAAATGTTATGTTAAAAAAACCGGACAAGTGCGAGTCAGGCTCGCACATTAGAGTTCCGTACAAATCCAGAAAATTTCATAAAATAGGAAGTACGTTGTTAAAATCACTATACTGTAACCATCGACAAAACTTTACTCACTTTGAATTTTGAACCCATATTTTGTGAATTTTGAGGCCCTATTTTTTGTGATTTAAATAAAAATGTACAGTTTTCAGATTTATTCCTATATGTGTACTCTAAGACAATGCTTCTCGCCAAATTTCATAGTTCTATATCAACGGGAAGTACCCTGTAGGTTTTGATTTTTGTGTGTCGAAATATGCGGTTTCTTACGACATAAACGGCTCTAACTTTTTTAAACAACAACTGAAAAGATTACAACTGCAAGAATTCATTGATATACGTATACAGTTTAAATTTCAACTCGATATCTTTACGCATTCTCGAGATAAAGAGTCTTGACATACACACAGACGGACAGACTGACAGACGGCCAGACGGACAGACGGGCAACAAAGTGATCCTATAAGGGTTCCATTTTTTCCTTTTGAGGTACGGAACCCGAAAAATAATCAAACATTTTTTAATCAAAAATACTGGCGGCCAAATTTCGCAAGGCAACTTGATTTATATGTATTCTCTATTCAATACATTTATGTAAAAAACAAATGAAGGATACATTTTCCTATAAATTAATTAAACATTATGCAATTTCAAATACTAGCGGCCAAATTTCGCCACTAGTATCAGTTTTAGCCCATAAGAATCTTTAATTTTTTTTGGGACTAAAATTAGCCTATGTTATAGGTACTCCAATCTTTGAACTAAAAATAAAGCCAATAATCAAGTCTATCCACCTTGTTCTGTTGCTGCGTGGAAGAGTAACAAATCAGGAGGAGGCTCTATGTTCGTCTGTGTGTATTTTTTGTGTATGTTAATCGATGTCTTCGCCAATTGTGAACCGATTTAAAAAAAACTTTTTAGTTCGTAAGGGTAGTCCCATTTAAAATGGCTCGCTACCGAGCATCCACTGGCTTCACCCACTCGTGGGTGTAAGGGTAATTCCTAAATTTTATCGAAATCGGCCGAGCCGTTTTAGTTAAATCATCAATAAAGTACATCGATGTCACATAGATCCGCACAAACTATTCGAATTCTGTACACGGTGGAAGTCGGTGTCACGATTTCTTGTGAAATATAATTATGGATTTATAATATTATAAGTCATAGGTAAGTCATTTATTCGTAAAGTGGCAATTTACTCGTCAAATTATATGTATACATAGTAAACATTCGATACATTATTGTAATACATTTAGAATTACGAAATAACATAGAACTTGAATTGAAAATTAAATAATAGCACGCACCCAATGTCAATAAAATTACAACCAATTAAAAATTAAAAATTTACTAAGAATTAAGTTATGAGTAGGCAAGGAAAATAATCATCTCACTCACTTTCAAAAATTTTAGCAGAGCCTTATTCAAACGAATTAAATTTGCGAGGCTATTTAAAAAGATGTTTAGTAATTCAAACAGAAAAATGTATTCACTATTAGGTAACCTCATGCCTCATCTGTAATCAATTGAGTTGTGTGCTTGGCGCTGAACGGTAAAATGGACGTTCATATTGAACATCCTATATTAGAATTCTTGCCAAATACTGTAGGGAACGTAAGAAAGACCTACAGCTTAGATAATGGAAGGATGGTGCAGTCGGTAAATATTTTGGAAGACTGGGTCCGAGGGCAGAATCATTTTTTAAACAAACATTTCAGTAAATATTCAAATTATTTCAGTACTGGCTTTTTCCCGCGGCTTCATACGCGTGATTTTGTGACTTTTATACTATCCCATGGGAACCATTTATTTCTCCGCCGACGACATCGAAAATGATGCCATCAGTCGATTCGTGCGGCGCGCATCGTCTGTGTCATCGGAGGCCATCAAGGTGTAGGTACAACCTGCAGATGGCCGTCAGATATCGGAACGAGGCGGTGATGGAGGCTTTGGGCCGGGAGAAGGCAACTAAATTGGCATAGAACGTGAAAAATGTGTACTTGTAATTTATAAGAAATATAAACATTGTGTGCATGCCCCGAGCATTCATGCTCGCCATCGAAGGCTCCTTCTTGCGGCGGCATCATGTGTCGGGTCGTTCTCTTCCCTCAAATATGGTCGAGGAGAGCGACGGCTGGCACATGTGTCACACTCGTGATCGGATGCTGCTTGCGGGTTGCCGGTCTGCTCGTGGCATTCACGTAGTGCACTGACTAACTTAGGCTAAGATTTCTAGTACCTACTCTTTGTACAGTATATAATAAAATAATTGTAAATTGTAGTTAACAAAGGGCACAGCGATAGCACAGGAAAATCTCGCACTTAGCCCTCTGAACTCGAATAGTTCGCACGGATCGACGTGTGGTCGACGACGTAGTAATTTTTACATTATTGTTAATTTTCGCTTAAATTCGAAAACGGCTAAGCTGATTTCGAAAAAATTTAAATAAAACCGCCTCAGAAGCATGATCTACTAAACAAAAAATAATTGACAAAATCGGTTCGTAATTTGCGGAGTAATCGCGTAACAACATAGAAAAATAACATACAGTCAAATTGAGCTTATCTTTTTTATGAAGTCGGTAAAAAAACCAGTTACATTGACCTCTTTTTTGAAGTCGGTAAAAAAATGGTTCACTTTATGTTATTTACCTAGTTAAAAGAAGTCCGTATTGGGTCTGTCCCGTTTGAGTGAAATGGGTACCATTCCAGTGAAATTCCTACTTCATTGGTGTAGTATAGTTAATAGATAGGAGGTAGTTGAAATAAATCAGTTGTTGTCTCACACTCGGTGGTTTCACTTGTATTCACAACATGGTGACAGCGGAAAAATAAATAGTGCCATAAATACTGTTTAAAAAGTAAAAAAACATTATCAACGGTTATTATTTGTTGCAAGTGTTGTTTTTGTGATTGTTTCGGGCGCGAAACACTTAGTAAATCGAGGATTTACAATGGAACACGCTCGGCCACCCACAGAATTAAACATGGACGCCACCGGCGGGCCGGTGGGTCGAGCCGATGCTTGGAAGAGGTGGAGATAGCAATTCTTGTTCTTTGTGAAGGCTTCAGGAGTGCATTCGGAGCCTTCCAGTGTGCAAGCAAGTTTACTTGTTAATCTCATCGGGTCCGATGGCTTCGATATTTACCAAACATTTAACTTTGACACCGAGGAAGAACGTGATGACGTAAAAGTATTGTTAAAAAAGTTCGATGCCTACTTTGGAACTAAGTCAAACGTTACACTATCGAGATATAAGTTTTTCACGCGAAGCCAGGAGGACGGCGAGTCGATTCTACAATATGTTACGGCTTTGCGTCTATTGAGTAAATGCTGCGAGTTTTCGTCGTTGGAAGAGGATTTAATAAGAGATAGAATCGTGTGTGGCATTCGTCAAGCCGCGGTCAGGGACCGGCTGTTGCGAACCGACGACCTAACGCTCGACAAAGCTATCAAATTGTGCCATGCAGAGGAGGTGTCACAAGAAAGCGGGTTTGTAAGTCATTTCAATCTTTTAATAATAACCGGTCCCGTGATAAAGTGCAGCGCGTATACGAAGTTGATTGCGAAAATGTGTACGGTAGTGATTCCGACGTAGGCGATGAATTTTATATCTCGACCATCGATGAAAAAATAAGTAGTTCGGAAAACTGGTTTCAGGTGTTATTTTGTGAAAACGGAAGTGAAAAATTTAAATTAGACACGGGTGCGGACTGTAACGTATTAGGTTATAAGAGATTTTTAGAGTTGGGCTTCACCGATAGTATGATAACTAAACAAAATGTACCATTATTGTCGTATACACACGATGTAATACCTATAAAAGGAACCTGTATTTTGCTGTGGTCGTATAAAGGAACCGTGTGTGAACTTAAGTTTGCCATAGCGATATGCGTTGTAGTAGTGTGCTGGGTCGGAAATCATGCGAAACTATGGGCTTAATTAGACGTGTTAGGTCAATCGAAATGTCTAACTATAACGACCTATTTAGAGGGGTCGGATGCCTGCCTGGCAAATATCACATCGTGATCGACAAGTCGGTCCCGCCGGTCGTATGCGCTTCTAGAAAAGTACCACACGGGCAGCGCGACCAACTGCACGACGAGTTGAAGGCCATGGAGCAGATGGGAATCATCAGGAAGGTAAGTCACCCGACCCAATGGGTTCATCCTCTAGTACTGGTCGCTAAAAGAGACAACGGGATCCGAGTGTGCCTGGACCCGCGCGGTGCAGCGCGCGCACTTCCACCTGCCGACGCTGGCGGAGCTGGCGGCGCGGCTGCAAGGCGCGCGGTACTTCTCGGTGCTGGACGCCAACTCGGGCTTCTGGGCCGTGCAGCTGGACGACGAGAGCGCCGACCTGTGCACGTTTGCGACGCCCTTTGGTAGGTTTCAATTTTTAAGACTGCCATTCGGTATAAACTGCGCGTCGGAGGTGTTTCATGCGAAAGTTAATCAGTTGCTCGAAGATCTAGAGGATGTGGAGAACTATATTGATGATATCATAGTTTGGGGGCCTACCAAGGAAATACGCGATAGGAGATTAAAGAATCATTTAGATAGGGCTAGAGACATATATCTGAAATTTAACAAAAATAAATGTAAAATTGGCGTACAAGGTCACATATTTGGGGCATGTATTCGATGCCAACGGTATGAGGCCGGACTACAATAAAATAAAAGCTATTAAAGAAATACGAGTATATCCACTCGATGATAAAAAAAGTTTAGTGAGATTCTTGGGGGCTGTAAATTATTTGTCTAAATTTATACCTAGTTACTCGGAAATAGCAATTCCACTAACTAATTTATTAAAAAAGGATAATGAGTGGCGCTGGGAGGAGAGTGAGCGCAGAGCGTTTGAAAAGTTGAAAGAGTGTGTGACCGGGGCCGCCGGCGTGCTGGCACTGTACGACCCGCGGCGGCCGGTCAAACTCGCGGTGGACGCGTCCGGGGCGGCCCTGGGAGCGGTCCTTCTACAAGACGGACGCCCAGTGGAGTACGCATCGCGGACGCTTACTGATACACAAAAAAGATACGCGCAAATTGAAAAAGAGTTGTTAGCTATTGTATTCGCTTGTGAAAGGACTCGGACCACAAAACATTACAAAGTATTTTTAAAAAACCGCTGATGTCTGTCCCGGCTCGACTACAACGCATGATGCTTAGAATTCAAGGTTACGATTTAATGGTTAATTATGTGCCCGGCAAGTACATGTTTATTCCCGACATGCTATCTCGGTCGCCCTTGCCCGACTTATACGATGACGAAGTGAGTAAAAACATTCTGTACCAAGTCCAAATGATCGTTCAGAATGTTCCTATTTCAAATGATAAATTAACAATGGTCAAAAAAGCAACCAAAAAAGATGAAGATTTAATGACTTTAAGGGAGTACATAGCGGTAGGGTGGCCAGAAAATAAATATGAAGTCGCGAATAACATTAAAGAGTATTAGTCAATAAAGGATGAATTATTTGTTGTCGATGATGTTATTTTTAAAGATAAATACGTTGTAATTCCGAGAAATTTGCGCGACACGATGTTAGGCATTGTACATGAAGGTCATTTAGGTATAGATCGGTGCAAGCGGCGAGCGAGACAGGTAATGTTTTGGCCACACATGTCGCGTGATATTGAGCTTTATGTAAAATGATGTAAAGTTTGTTAGGAGCACTCAAACGCACCAACGAGAGAACATATGCTACCTATTGAGATTCCACAACTTCCGTGGTATAAAGTAGGATCCGATATCTTTGAACATAAGAAAAAATATTTTTTAATATTAGTGGATTATTATTCAATTATGTTGAGGTTTGTAAACTGAGCAACATAACTACAGAGACAGTCATAAAAAAGACTAAAGAGGTTTTCTCACGTCACGGAATCCCAAAAACCTTCATAAGTGACAATGCAACCCAGTATACGAGTCGTAAATCCAAGGAATTTGCACGGGAATGGGGATTCGATCACGTGACCTCTTCCCCAAACTATCCCCAGTCTAATGGTAAAAGTGAACGTACAGTACAAACAGTGAAGGGGTTGTTATTAAAATCATTAAAATGTAACGGAGATTTTAATATGGCGCTCTTGAATTTTCGTAACACTCCTAGGGATGGTTTGAGTTCTCCTGCACAACTGTTAATGGGCCGTAGGCTGCGTTGTCAGTTACCAGTTTATCACAAACTTTTAGAGCCTCGCCCCATTAACCCAATGGATTATAAAACTATGCTTGAAAAGCAAAATAAATCGAAAGCAACTTACGATAAGCACTGTAAAAGTTTACCTGATTTAAAAACAGGTGATTCCGTCATATACATTGATGGTAAAAATAGAGGAAGGGCCACAGTCATCGGCCGCGCGAACACTCCACGTTCATACATAGTTCAAACAAATATAGGCGCTAGGTACAGATGTAATAGACGCCACCTGATAAAATGTGCTGCCGGCGATAACGCGTCGCAAGACAATGACGGCGCATTGCGCGATAACGACGAGTTTAGTGATGCATGCGAGGATGCGGATTATAAGGAAGATAATGACACTTACAACTCTGAAGATGAACATACTTCATCTGAACAATCCAATTCCTCACAAAAAATCACGGCACCCGTTCGTAAAGCGAAAATCGCTGCTCAGCAGAGGCTTGCAAAAACTAAATAATACATAGTTAAATATATATTATGTTTATATATTACTTATTACATCCGTTATGTATGCGCAATAGATAAGTTTAATTTTTTTTTGCATAATAGTAGGTATACATAGATATATACACAGTTAAAATAAATTTTAGTTACTGATTTTTTTTAAATAGAAAAATAAATCTACCTATTATCCTTCTCAGTAGTGTAGGTACCTAAGATTGCATATTTTGTATTCTCTTTAAAACAAGGAAAGATAAAGAGGTGTGCTTAGGTTTAGGTATTGATCTAAATTAGCGTAAAACTTTAAACTTAATAATTTACTTAAATGTCATTGTTAACTTGATTATGTGCATATTGAAATCCCACTAATTGGGGAAGATGTAGTATAGTTAATAGTAATAGGAGGTAGTTGAATAAATCAGTTGTTGTCTCACACTCGGTGGTTTCACTTGTATTCACAACAATTGGTGAAATGACTAAAACGACGTGTATTATAGCTTTCATACTTGTCTGTGGTTTGATGGTTTCTGTTTACGTCGGTGGTTTTTCAAGATGCTAATATTTTTTTTGTCTGTCATTTAAGGTCGGAGATATCTAGAAATATCTATTATTACTTGCAAAGGTTCCATCGAAAAAGCAAAAATACAAATCGACAAGCTGTGCACCTATAAAACACTTATGCCAAAATTTTTCATAGGTAGCACAAAATGTGTGTTTGAAAACTTGAGCCAGATTGTGTAAGTACTTCTTTTAAGTCTCATCTTTTTTGATAGACTCTGGCTAACGAAAGTTGATACTGACAGAGCGCGGCAAATTTAAAAAATATCAGTATGGCAGCCCTAAACTGAGAGGGAACCACTTTTTCTCACTCACACCATGTAGCATTGTTACCATACTGCGATTTTGATTCTTTCAAATATTTGGGGTAATTGCAAAAAATATCTTTTTTCAAGCTTGATTTTGTCGTGTAGGAGTTTTATATTCATTACGTTAATTAATTTCTGTTTTTTGACGTTATTATTATTCCAAACTGAGGCTTTGAATTGCTCTCCAAATGATCCAAATGATTTCATTATGATAAAGACTATAATAATATAATGAATCATTTTGTTCAGTTTAGTACCTACATGACATAGGTTTGAACAATGTTTTTAATATAAGGTAAAACACCCTAATTTAAAGGTAAATCCGCGATGGCAGTAGCACTGTGTGTTGCCATTTAAAAAGTTTGCGAAAAATTGCAGTATCAACTTTTGCTAGCCAGACTCTAAAACCGTAACTATTTATTTCAAAAGATCATGTTCAAAACAAATACAGCAAGAGTTTTCAATTTTACAATTCTGATTATCAGGAATCTGTTCAAAACTGGCCTATGTCCAACAGTGGACGTCCTATGCCTGATGGAAGGATGGTTCATAACTAATGGTTTAGAGTAAATTACATTTTTAAGTCTTTCTCGATGTTTTTGTACAAAGCGAAATAGTCAAACGAAGAAATCAGGTAATGTAGATAAAAAAGATACCTACATAAGTACGTAAGTATCACCCTTCCTGGGTAGGCCTACGTCCTGCAGTGGACTATTAAAAAAGGCTAGTACAGTACATGAGTACAAATAAATTGATAACCTTTTTGGAAGTTAAAACATACAAAGTTCAAAGAACTGTGGGTTTTCCGTTTGTAAAAGCAATATTATATTTTTATACCAGCTTTTACTCGCGGCTTCGCCCGCATGATATTTTGATTTTAATGCTATCCCATTGGAACCCTCTATTTATCCGGGATAAATGGTAGACGATGTCACTTTCCGTCTTTCAAACTCGAGGCCCCACCTTACCACCCTTAATAAAGGAGGTGAAAAAAAAAAGGATTTGACGGTTGTTCAATTTGACAGTTGTTTTTTTTGACATTTCTTAAAGCGCACTCTAGAATAACTCGCAGATAGCAAAATTTTTCCTACTTACTTAACACTTATCGTTTGCTTATCGTTATATTATGGAAAATTTACGCAATATCATTATAATTTATAGCTTATATTGTGTTATTCTGATATAATATAAGTTATAGGTACTGTTGCAAAGTTTTATCTCAATCCGTTCAGTAGTTTTTGCGTGATAGTGTAACAAATTACCATCCTTACAAACTTTCGCGTTTATAATATTAGTAGGAAGGATTCAACACCGTTTTATACAACACATTTTTATACAAGATCGCGCATTACCTCGAGGTATGGTACTCGGGTTTTCAAAAAACACGACTTGCCGAGTTTAAAACCCCCTGACTTCAATATTTTGTACACATTCCTTGCTCCTTGTGTCACCTGACACTTGTGTAAGCAGCCTCGAAATAAAAATAGTTTCAATTCTTTCAGCTTCATTTGCATCTGTACATTTCATATTATAATTTTTTACATTTTTAGAGACTTAATTATCCTCCCAAAAATGTCGAAGGACTATGAAAGAACGTGTATAATAAAAAATAAAGCTAAGCCGTTTACATCTACAACTGTTTTGGATATTTGTAGACTCACTATTGTTGTAAGTTAAATATGGTTATTTTTATACAAATAATTATTTCTTGAGTATCTTAATATCTTTTAATAATCAGAAATAAGAAGGTCCGAAAAAAAAAAATTTGTAGCCCAGTGAACTGGCAATTGAATTGGCAGTGGGCACGGTACGTACATTGGCCGGTCCAGCACGGTCCAGAGATCATCCGACTCTTTAGTGGGTGGACGTCCTACATTGCGTTTGTCGACAGGTGGTCTCCACTCGATATCAGTAGGCGCTGCAATTTTCATCTTCATCTTTTTATCAGCCGTAGGACGTCTGCTGCTGGACATAGGCCTCCCTTATGGATTTTCAATAAGACTAGTTGGAAGCAGCTAGCATCCAGCGTGATCCTGTGGTCTCGATGAGATCATCAGTCCCTCTTGTCGGTGGACATCCTACGCTGATTTTACCGGTACATGGCTATCTATTCGAGTTCTTTATGGCATTATTGTCTCCGAAGATTAAAAAAAAAATATGTTTAGGCTTATACAAACTACATGTACGCTTTGTCTTCAGCCATAGGTCAACTTGTTAATCCGCTGACTAGTATCGGTAACTTTGGCCCGTCTATGGATCTCCTCATTCCTGACCTCAAGTTTCAAGTACAGGTTAGATTTTTTTTTTTAAATAATCGTATTTATTTATATTCTATCGTATTATTGTTTCAGTTAGGAGAATACGTGAAAAAACATGACTACATAGAGGGTATTGTCATTATTCAAGATTTTCGAGATGCCAGTTTGGTGGACATACTTACAAACTTAAATTTTATAGAACTTCAACAGTTTTTGACTATTATTACGGTACGTTTTGCAAAAAAACAAAACAGAATTACTAAACAGTGAGCATCCCTGAGTTAGTTTTACTACCATCAAATGGGTGAAAATCAAATTTATTAATTACTTCTCTGCTGTACTATAGTTCTTGAAACAAGTAACGAAACGACTATGCCCGATATTTTGACCAAGATGAACCTGTAGAGCTGGAAGCTTGGGTCTACATGATATTCGATAGATTTTTGATAGTGAAAGCTATATCTCATGTTGGCAACATATTACATTACAATGTTTGTGGTGCAATCATATTTTCAGGAAGGTTACGGAGCACGAATAAAAGGAATACATTTGGTTAACCAATCCAAAGCAGTTGACGTATTTTTTACGGCAATAAAACCGGTGCTTCCTAACAAAATAGCTAATAGATACTACCATCATCAGGATATTAAAGACCTCCATAAGGCAATTGCAAAAAAAATACTGCCAGTTGACTATGGTGGAGAAGAAAGATCGATTAAAGAATTACAAGGCAAGTTCGTATTTATTACCTCCGTCATTGTTTACAATTTCAGTCTAGATATGTATTTTCTAGAACTTATACAAGTATATCTTTAACTTAAGGATTGACTTTATATGACTTTCTATAAGTTGTATATTAATATAAAGTACCTACAGTGTGATGATGACCTCATAGTGGTGATATCTCAGATGATATTATTTGTCGACTTGATTTAGCTGTAACCTAATTACTAAAAACTCTAAATCACTTCTACGCTAGGCGTAACGACAATAATGTATTATTTAACACAGCTATTACTCACAAAGCACAATAAAACAGTTCAATTCGATTTATTTTCTCACCATAATCACAGCAACGCCGAGCGTAGGACGAGTTACCCAGATGAGCACTGCATTTTGCAATACAATAATTATTATAATGACCTACTTTATTGATTGGGCAAACGAAGACGATCCGACAGCTCCCTGCAACAGGAAGTATTCCGTATTTGGTGTAGGCGCCGGTTACCAAAGGCACACAGACATACACCGACCCCGCCGCCGGCAAGGTCGAGGACCCTCAGGATCTGTCTGAAGATCGGTTAGAATCTCTCCAAATAGTCAACAAGTTCAACCCATTAGGGCCACAGGGCACACACCTTCTGGGATGCCCAGGTAAGTCTGTACTCCCCCGCCAGGTGACGGCCCAAGGCGAGGTCCGTACCTTCTCTGGTGCCCTTGCGCTAGTCACCCTTTAACCCAATCTTGGGGCTCAGCCGCTTTCTGCGCTCGCCCTTGCCCGGTAACCTGTCGAGGCGTCACGGGACAACAGCATAAAGCCATTCAAGAAAAAAATTGGCGAAGTGAAAGAGATCTCCGTTTTAACACCGCGATTTTGCTTTCCTCTGTCCAGATGTTGGTTTTTGTCTACAGGTCGCATTTTTCAACGAATCTCTATACAAAGGTTTTCTGTATAAATATTAAATTTGTCGTCAGCGATTTCCAATTGGTGGAGTAACTTCCTTTAAAGAGGGGAGGAAATTGCTGTCGCGCTATTTATCAGCCGATTTCAATAATATTTGGCAGGATTTACTTAGAATATAAATCAAATCGGCCAAGAGCGAGTCGAGAGTTAGGCTTATAAAGTTTCAGTTACAGAGATGTATCGCGAAATCTACTGTTCGGAGAACCACTAGTTATAATTATAATAGAGTTGTTATGCTATGTAGGGTAAAACTATACAATACGCCCCAGCAGACAAGACGCCCCACCGCTCTCACACTCACACAGATGCAGATAGGCGACACACAAAGGCACACATGCATGGCCGCCAGTACTTGTTCTACTTTTCTGACGCAAGCATGTGATTTTTGCATTTATTTTTGAAATAGTGATAAAATCAGTAAATCAGTCCTTGAACCATATTGTGGTGAGTACCATACAAATTTTCTAAACTAATGTGCTGTTTTTATTTTCAAAATTACAATGAAAAATGCGGAATCTTTGATAAATATCCTACGAATTGGCGTGGTAATCATAATTATTAACGTTTAATGGCGCCGGTTTTTGAGGTGGGGCATTTTGTAATTAGATATTTGCAAGAAGCCCCAGTTATCAAAGGGTAATACGCCTCAATTTTGGTGTCTAAAAATAATACGTATTTCTTATTTTTTTCGGATGAACAAAACGTGGGAGCAATCAAACCCAAAGGAAATGAACAAAATAGGAGCTCCCATTTTGTCAGACCTTTAGACACGTTAAAAAATAATTCATAGCAACAAGATAATTATGATTGCAGCGGTGGTAACATTGATAGATATTTTAGAAAAATCATCAGAACAGCTATTGGCTTTTCCGGCACCGCCAACACAAGCATCACCTCAAAAAATATGCACACAGACATGTATTTCTAAGACCTCTGAACAGATATCAATAAAAGTTTTGGCCAAAATCCATCCTGTGTCAAAGCTACCCAGCAATTAAATTAAAGAAAGAACTAAAAGTGGTGATCCTGACATTCCCAGGAAATATTCAAAAACGAAAACTAATAGAAAAAATCAAAAACCAACAAAAAAAGTAGATCTTTCAAGAAAAATATAAAAAGAAAGTTTTACAAGATGTGAAAAGAAAAAGGCCAGCAAATAAAAAACTAAACAAAAAAACCTAAATTTTTATTTTCGGATGGCAATAGTGCAGAAAAAAAGAAGCAAAAGAGTTCTGATGAAAGATATCCGCAGAGGACGAAGAGAATAGATGTGTAGAATGCACGGAAAAATATTTTAAAACAACATCAAGAGAGGATAAAGTACTCCTCGTGCACTTTTTGGCTGCACGATTTCTGTAGAATGTATAAACCGCTATGTAATAGCTGTGGAAAAAAGGCTAGAAGAGAAAAAAAAATTAAAGAAGAAATAGAGTAGAATTATAAAATAAGCTATGTTAGAATGGTGTGATTTTCAAGTTGGTCTCTATTAAACTAACTTCTGAAATATTAATAATGTATTTATTATAGATTAATAACAAATTATAAAGTGGATATTTAGCTAAACTATAAAATAAAATATATAAATAAGCAATAAAATATGTTTATTATTCAAGATTTGTTTGTTCTTTTACACTGGGGCATTTTGTAATATAAGTGAGGCATCTTGTCAAGCAATGTCAATACAAAACGCCCCACTTAAGGTTTTTAAAAAAACATTATTGTATTTAACTGATCATTCAAAAACGCCAAATAATTATGGCAAATCATTCATAAATTATTGTTTTTTAATTTAACGCCACAAAATTTAGCAAATGCTTCAATAATAAGGTTCTATCGATATTTAAAAAAAAGTGGGGCGTATTGTATAGTTTTACCCTATAGTTGGTATATGAGTGTATGAGTATTTGCTACGTAATAATTGTCTTTCATCTCACTCTGTAATATCTGATATCAAGGTTATTCCATAGAGAGTATTTTACCACGTGACATTTTTTTTTATATATATTTCCATTGTACAGCACCTGATTGAGGTACAAAAGAGATGGACTTTAAAACTTGGTTTCAAAGATTCGGTTTTTAAAACCCTGTTTTAAAATCGTCGACTTCTTGATGTTCTATTTGACGCTTTCCTCTTTTGCAGTTTTTCAAACAGCCTTTTCTTTTAAAAAAGCCGATTCCAGTTGCACGGTGTTGCGTAAAAAAAATAATTCATTCAAATATAATTAAAATTATCAATTTCGCGCACTAAACATAGCTATTCTAAGCGAAAAGGTAAGCTGCAAAAGAGGAAAGCGTTAAATGAAACGTCATAAAGTAATCGATTTTAAAACCGAATTTTAAAAACCTACTCTGCCTTACCACTAAAGATTTAAACACACTTTAAACACTGTTTAACCGAGCATATTTTTAAGGTTAAACATTGTCTAATGCGTGCGTAATACTTTTGTGGTAAGACTGCTAATCTTTCAAACTGAATTTATTTATTTATTTATAGGCCAACAGCACAAAAATATATTTAAACTTAATTGTACAGATACATATAAACATCCAATAACAGGCCTAATACAATAAATTATTTATAAATAGAAAAGAAAAAACAAGTCGATTCTACCACATCTAAGTATGAATACATAAAAAAAGAAATATACAAACTAAATAAACTATCAGCGTAAAGACTAAAAATTACAACACAATATGACAATAACATGATAATACAACAACAATATGATATCACAATATGTGTTGCACCTAATGATCAAGTCGTACCTATCTCAAGAATCTTGTGAATGCTACCCACCGGCATAATAAAACTTACTGATTTAAAAAGATATGTATAATTACCTACCTACTTACCTACCTTTTTATTGTCGAAGTTTTTTGTACGTCGATCAGGGGCTTATCGTTTTCGTTCACATTTCAGGCGAGTGGAAGAAAATCATTAGCTCTGAAGAGAATGAGAAGTATTTAGAGGTAATGAGAGCATCAGGCACCAACGAGTCAAAGAGACAGACCGATATATTCAACGACCAATACATGGGCACACCAGGATCCTTTAGAACTTTGAATGTAGATTAGATATATTTCTATGTAAATAGTGAAAAAATATTCTTTGTTTTATTTGTGTGATTTTTTACGAGAAAACTTCTTTAGCGACGTTGTGCACTTTTTAGGATGGGTAAAATTATAAAACTCGCGTGACCTGATCGAAAATTTAGAAAGTAGACCGCGGCGTAGGAGAGGAAGTAATATCCCTCTCTCTTTCTACCGCGCGGCGAAATACGCCTGCTCCTGCTGTTTCGTTTCAGGGCGCTTGCGCGAGTGTGATATTGTATTTTACAACATAAATGATAGTACTTTATACGTTCAAGTTTTCACTTCTGCCGGCATTCCCGGGGTGCAACTCGTTGTTTTTTAGGGTTCCGTACCTCAAAAGAAAAAAACGGAACCCTTATAGGATCACTTTGTTGTCCGTCTGTCCGTCTGTGTGTATGTCAAGACTCTTTATCTCGAGAACACGAGAACAAGATATCGAGTTGAAATTTAAACTCTATACGTATATCGATAAACTCTTGCTGTTCTGTGAAAAAAAACTTCTAAGTTGTCGTTTAAAAAAGTTAGAGTCGTAAAAACCGCATATTTCGACACTCACAAAAATCAAAACCTACAGGGTACTTCCCGTTGACATAAAACTATAAAATTTGGCGAGAAGCATTGTCTTAAAGTACACATATAGAAATAAATCTGAAAACTGTACATTTTTATTTACATCACAAAAAATAGGGCCTCAAAATTCACCAAATAAGGGCTCAAAATTCAAAGTAAGTAAATCGTATCATGAAAGGTGTCATGTAAAATAACTTCATTAGCACATGCTAAAACAGGTTTTTAATTATTTTAACAATGTGTTTGTACGGAACCCTCGATGTGTGAGCCTGAATCGCACTTGTCCGGTTTTTTTTTCAACCAAATACATTTTGTCAATTTTTACTCTGGGCAACGACGAAATAATAAAATTTTGAATGACTGACGAATATGAGGTAGGTTAAGAAAATATCAACTTTAAGGTCATCAACTCTTAAAGTATTACATACAGGAGATGCCTCATTTACCATTACTTCGTTATTTTGAGTTAAGTATAATGTTTGCGTCACCTCCAAGAAATACACCATTATAGCTGTTTTGTATCACCGAAAACAGTGTTGACCAGAACGTTCTATACTTTTATAGGACTAGTTTTTTTGCTCAAAGGTTATCAAGAGATAATTACAAAAATATCGTTCACCCGCGACCAAATGTTTATTTTACATTTACCGCAGATTTTTTTTTTTTGAGTTTTGACAAAAGTCGCAGAATAAAAGTTGTTAGTTTTGATGTACAGAATAAGCGCCTAAAAGGATGCTAATTGATTAGTAATAACCCTGTATATCTTTAAATAATTAAAGAAACTATAACGCCATAAACTACTTCCGTGATAGAAACGGTTCAGGGTACAGGTAAAAAAAAATCTGAGGGCAAGGCAGTGCCCCCGCCAAGTCGAGCCAAGCGAAGCAAAGCGCAAGGGCCCTAGCAACCTTTTCTCTAAGTGTTCCGCCGATTTTTGACCCTCATAACTTGGGCTTGGAGCATACTAGATAAGCGAACTCTCTGGACATAATGTCCATAATAGACTTAATAAACATAACTATAAAGTTTCATTTGCGTAGCTCTTATAAACTTTAGATTTTAATGATTATCTAAAAACAGACAATAACATTTTTATGTAAAATAAGGCCACGACGTAATTAAGAGTAATAAGATCTCATGTTAAGCCAAGCTTCTAACTCTACATGACTTAACTCTACAAGCTCTTACTTCACAAACTCTACACCTTAGTCAATATTTGTTTTTTAGCAGTTTCGTTACAAGGAGGGCAATTTGTATAACTGAGAAGTATTTAACCAATGAATAAATGAAAAAAATGTTCACCTCACAACCATCTGAAAGTAGCGAAACAGCCAAGCCGCATATATAATTATATTTTTTCTTACACACTGTCTCTGACCCCAAACTAAGCAAAGCTTGTGATATGGCTGCCAGAGACTGATATACTACATGGGTATATTATATATAGGTATATTTTTTTAATTACACAATTATTTAGATATACCTAAAAACACCCAGACACAGAGCAAACACTTATGTTCATCACATAAATGTTTAAAATTGCAAGGACAATCGTAAGGTCTAAACATGTCTGCACTATTGCAAACGAAGGAAAACTAAATACCGAGCAAAAAATGAAAATAAGCTCATTGTGCCGCAAAGTTGCCCACGGGACTTCGCAGATGGCTGTGCAGTATCAGTCCCTGAAAACTAGAGCAGTACAGGCCCAGACTATCATTAAGGAGCTCAACAACCAGCTTGCACAAAACGATTTTTTGACGACAGAACTTCACGACATCAAGAAATGCATTGGCGAGACTTCGAAACCTTGCGCCGAGTCTTCCTTTGCAAATATGGTTAAAAGGGGCACGAATAACTTTTTGAAGGCTACCTTTCTAAACTCAGTGGCCATATATCCTAGCGACAAGCAGAAAACCAGCGAAGAGACGAAGTCATTGGTTCAAAAAGTTATTTGCCCTGAAAATTTGCAGCTGCACGTGAGAGGACTTCGCAAAACCAGAAATGGAGGCGTTATTATCAGCACACAAAGTAAGGATGACATTGAAAAGCTCCGTCAGTCCGAGCAGCTTAAAAACTCAGGTCTTTCAGTTGATGAAGCCCATAAAAGGAAGCCCAGAATTGTGGTAGTTGGAGTCCCCACGTCTATGAAAGAAGCAGATGTCTTCACATGTTTATATAAACAGAATGTGGCCGAAGCTATTGAAAATTTAAACCTGGACAATTTTCTCGCCTCGGTAAAATTGAGCCATAAGTCCGGGAAGAAAGATGCTGAGACCTGCAATTACATAATTGAAGTGCCTGCCGCTATTCGCAAAGCCCTAATAACCAAGGAAAGAGTGTTTGTGAATTGGTCATCGTGCCCCGTTCGCGATTTTACACTGGTCACGCGTTGTTACAAGTGTCAGCAGTATGGTCATGCAGCCAAATTCTGTCGGGACGAAATTCACACCTGCGGCCACTGCGCTGGTCATGGACACACAATTAAAGAGTGTCCGAAAAAAGGAGAAGAGCCAATTTGTGCCACTTGCGTGCATTACAAAAAGCCGAGTAATCATTCTACGGGTGCTGCTGACTGTCCAGCAAAACTTATCGCAGAAAAACGGTATATAAACTCGATTGATTATGGTGGCGCCTAAGAGCGCCGGAACTTAAGTATTCTTACTGCCTTCTTTGGTTCAATATTATGAATAGTTTTATTGATGATTTAGATAATTTTTCAGTATCAGAATCGAAATCTTGTGAAGTTGAAGAATGCAAGCAATTTATATCGACCTTTAATAATCCTTTAACTATACTTACTCAAAACATCCGCAGTATCTATAAAAACTTCAACAATTTTTGCATTTTTCAACAGAGGCTAAACGTAAATTGCGATTTTCTTGTCTTTACAGAGTGTTGGCTTAACAAACAATATGATACGCCGCATTTACCTGGGTATAATATGTATAAAAGTAGTATAAATTATAATCAAAATGATGGGGTTATCGTTTATGTTAGGAATCATCATAATATTTCTGTGGAGGAGCCAAATATGCTGGACTGTAACAGACTTTTAGTCAAAATGGGGTCAGATTACGCAATATTGGCTATATACAGATCGCCTTCACATAAAAATTTATCTAACTTTTTTGATTCTCTCAATAAAACCTTGCAAAAACTATCAACTTTTAAGAATATCATTTTAATTGGAGATATTAATCTCAATGTACATCCAGAAAATACTGATTCAGTGGCCCAAGAATACCTCAACTTGTGTTCTTATCACGGCATGCTGCCTGCACACACGCTTCCTACACACCAGAGTGGGTCCTGCTTAGACCATATCATACTTAAGACCAATTTCCCTTCACTCACGCTTGTTACTAACTCGACAATAACCGATCACAATGCAGCTCTACTGGCCTTAAACTGTAAATTGCCTAAAGTAAACAAATCACGCACGATAACAAAATTAAATGTCCTAAAACTTGAAGATGATTTACGTAACATTGACTTCGAACAAGTATACAATTCCGCTGATCCGCAATTTTGTATTTCATTTGTGTTAGAAAGTGTTCAGAATGCAATTAAAGCAAACTCAGTCAATGTTTACCTGAGTTGCAAAAATTATAACATTAAACCATGGATCACACCTGGATTGATTCGTTGTATGAAACACAGAGACAAATTGCATATGCAAACAAAGTCAAATCCAAATAATTCAGTACTGCAGTTATCGTACAAACGATATAGAAATTTTTGCAATAATTTATTAAGAAACGTAAAGATCAACTACGATAAATCGGTACTCGAAAACGCTGGGAAGAATAATAAAAAAATATGGAATTGTATTAAAAATGTGACTCATACCGCGAAGCGACATGAATCATCCTCAGGTTTACTACATGTAAACTCGACACCGCTGACCTCAGCTAACATAGCGAATGAGTTTTTTGTCAATATCGGCAAAATTTTGGCGGAACAAAGCCTAGGCCAGTCTAGCCAGCTAAACAGCGCATCTTCTTTTACGTGTAGCCACGTCTCATCATCGTTCGCATTATTGGACACCGACGAAGCCGAGGTGAATGCAATAATAATGGGCTTAAGAGATGATTGTGCTGTTGGTTGGGACAATATATCTTGCAAAATAATAAAACAATTCAAACATATTTTGATTCCACCCTTGACTTATATTTTTAATCAATGTTTATCGACAGGAATTTTCCCAAAATGTCTTAAAAAAGCTGTGGTGGTCCCCGTATTTAAATCTGGCAGTAAAGGTCAAGTCACAAATTATAGACCTATATCCTTACTTGCTTCCGTGTCTAAAATTCTAGAAAAAATAGTAAACAAGCGGTTAGTCAAATATTTGGAATATAAATCGGTTCTATCCAGGGCTCAATTTGGGTTTAGAGCCAGGCTTTCTACTGCCGATGCTGTACATCATATGACTGACTTCATTGCGCAGGAGCTTGATAAAGGCAACCATACATTAGGCATTTTTCTGGACCTAAAAAAAGCCTTCGACACCGTATATATTCCCCTCTTATTACGTAAGCTAGAATATTTGGGTATTCGAGGAGTCCCGTTAAATCTTTTTTCAAGTTACCTAAGTGAGAGGACACAATGTGTAAAAATTGGTAATATTTTCAGTTCTGACCTGGAAAACACAAATTTCGGAGTTCCCCAGGGAAGTATTTTGGGACCAACCCTGTTTTTGGTCTACATTAATGATCTATGTAATTTAAAACTAAACCACGGCACCATCATTTCGTACGCCGATGACACTGCTCTACTTTTTTCCGCTGATTCTGAAAAAGAGGTCTACAGATATGCGCAAACTGGTTTTAATACAGTAAACAAATGGCTTCAGCATAATTTATTAACATTGAATACAGATAAAACATATTACATTAATTTTAGCATGAGAAAGAAAAAGTCAACGGAAGAAATTTTAGAAATTTTTGCCCATTATTGTCAAGACCATGTGAATACCCAATGCACGTGTACCGCGATAAAGATCACAAATAAAATTAAATACTTAGGCGTCATAATAGATAGTACTCTAACTTTCAGACCACATTTGGAAGCCTTAAATAACAGACTTCGTAAATTAATGTTTGTTTTTAAAAAACTGCGACATGTCGCGGATTTAAAACTAATCAGACAGGTTTATTTCGCTCTCTGTCAGTCCATTATAACTTATTGCATAACTTCATGGGGTGGTGCGGGTAAAACTATATTATTAACTGTAGAGCGAGCCCAACGAGCGATACTCAAAGTTGCTACTTGTCGTCCTTTTATTTTTCCTACTAAACTACTCTATGAATCATGTAAAGTACTAACAGTAAGGCAGTTGTTCATACTAAACATCGTTCTAAAACAGCACGCAGCTCTTCCCTATAGCGCAGAAATTACTAACAAAAGACGGAATTTTAATGTCTGCCCTCAACTAACAAACTCAAAACATGCTTTTAGTTCTAAATTTTACAGGTTTCTTGGGCCGCTTCTCTACAATAGGTTAAACGCGTTAATTAATATATATCCGGTCAACTACAATAACTGCAAAAAACTAATCACGGAAGTCCTTCACAATATGTCGTACGATGATACGGAAAAATTGTTGTTTATAGTGAAATGAGATGAAAATGCAATCTTTAACTTTCATATTATTATAGGTATACAAATTTCGCGTGCAATTTATAAATATTAGTTAGACATATATTTTATAGCTTAGTCTTCAATTTTTTAGTAATGTATAAAACATTAGGTAGGTTTTTAAGTAGTACGTCACACGATTGCACTGTAATCAGTTTTAGCAGTATTTTACTTAGTTTTAGGTAGCAAATAGTTATTTTATTTATATATATATTATTTAGCATTATTTGCTCTTTTTCAGCCTGAAACACAGGTTTCACCTAGTTCAGGCAG
The DNA here is from genome assembly GCA_949316475.1 of Hypomecis punctinalis. Classification (NCBI taxonomy): domain Eukaryota; kingdom Metazoa; phylum Arthropoda; class Insecta; order Lepidoptera; family Geometridae; genus Hypomecis; species Hypomecis punctinalis. Next base: position 19,980,022 of record OX438795.1, on the reverse strand, counting down.
TTGTGTGTGTGTGTGTTATTTATTAAATGTTTTTGCTTTTCAAGTGTAATGTTGACTTTGATGTTTTTAAATAAATTATTTTATTTTATTTATTTATTTTATGTCGTGGGTTCAAATTCCCGGTTCCCGCACTAATGAGTTCTTTGGAATTTATGTTCGGAATTTCACACCACTGGCATTTCGGTGAAGGAAAACATCGTGAGGCAACCTAAATACGTCGATGGCGTAAGTGAATCCACCAACCAGCACTGGGCCAGCGTGGTGGATATGGCCCAATCGCCCTTAGTAGCTAGGCCTTCGTCCTGCAGTGGACTATTAAAAAGGCTGGTACAGTACAGTACAGTATTCGAAAGTTTGTCTCTGACACCAATTTGTCGAACAAATGATAAAGTTGAGATATACTATAAACTAAATAACAAAACTAACAATTATAAATCTAAAAAGTAGTTTTCGTCTGTCCGGATGTTGATTGTCCTGTAAAGATTGCATTTTTTAGTGAATTTTGACAAAACTTTGTACAATCCGAAGATTAGCTTTCAATGCTAGGAATTTTCAGCACGCCATTGTCACGTGAGCCAAGTGCCCGGTTTGTGGCGGGAGGGAGCGGTAAAAGTTTCTATAAATATTAAGTCGTGGGCGATTTTTGTATGGCTGGCTATTTTTCTTTAAAAGGAGGGAAATTTGCTTGAGCGCTATTTGTCAGCCGATTTTGAAAATATTTGCCGTGATTGTTTATTATCTAGATTCTAATAAATTTGCGAATATGAATCAAATCGGTCTAGAGTAAGTTGAGATATACTCGTAGTCTTCAGAGGATATTAGGAGAGTTACTACTACTAGTTATTATCAAATGTTATGTTCTGAGTTACTGGATAATGCTATAGAAAGTTTTCTACTTTTCCGTGTTTGGTATGAAATAAATGATTTTTAGGGTTCCGTACCTCAAACGAAAAAAACGGAACCCTTTAGGATCACTTTGTTGTCCGTCTGTCCGTCTGTCCAATTTCGATAAAATTCTGTCTGTCTGTGTGTATGTCAAGACTCTTTATCTCGAGAACGCGTAAAGATTTCGAGTTGAAATTTAAATTGGATTAACCAATTCGGATTTCGAAAAAAATGTTCAACTACACTAGCAGTTTATAATTTTATCCAGCACGTACTAAACAACATCCGTAATAAATATCATTCCATCGGATTATTACTCGATATGACGAAAGCATACGACAAAGTCTCCCATAAGATATTATTTGAAATATTATTTAAAACTGGAATAAGAGGCAAACCACTAAATTGGTTAAAATCATTTTTACTAGATAGAAAGCAAATAGTCCAATTAGAGTATAATAGCCAAGACGCCAAATCAATAGAAACCGCTATGTCAAAAACAATAATAACAAACTCTTCAATTCCCCAGGGAAGTGTGACGGCATGCGTTCTCTTCCTTATTTATATAAATGGATTGCCAAATATAACAAACATTCCTTGCATATTATTTGCCGACGACATATCTTTCTTATTCCAATGCACCACTGACCCTAACTCACTTACTCAAATCAAAACAACCTTTTCCGATATAAAAAACTGGCTATCAGCCCACAATCTTGAAATAAATATCAAAAAAACCAAATTAATTCAATTCTTACCTTACCAAAAAAAGACTATTGAACTAAATAACTTAAAAAAATACCTTAACATTGACGAAGTAAACGAACACACTTTTTTAGGCCTTAAAATAGACTCTCATTTAAATTGGAAAGCCCACATCAAAAAAATTAAAACAAAATTATCCCAGTTCATATATGCTTTGGCAAAGCTGAAATCGAATACGAACGAAACGACAGCCATCACAGCATACTATGCCTATGCATATGCGTGGCTTAGATATGGCGTCCTTTTATGGGGCAACAGCACCGAAGCAAATGCTTTATTTATAACTCAGAAAAAGTGTATACGAATAATTGCAAACATAAAACGACGATCCAGCTGCAGGCCGCACTTTATTCGCCTAAGTATCCTTACTCTTCCCTGCATCTATATATTAGAAACTGCAATGTTTGTCCGGAAACACATACACCTTTACAACAAAAGTAATAACCCACGAAGAAATGAGCAATTATTACTTCCCGAACCAAAAATGGAAATTTTCAAAAAAGGCCCTGAATATATGTCCATAAAAATTTACAACAAAATCCCTTATACCATAAAAAAAGAAAAATCTGACAAAACCTTTCAAACCCATTTAAGACACCTTTTAAAACAAAAATGCTACTATTCGTTAGATAATTTTTTTGATGATAAATTGTAAAACTGAAATAAATTAAATAACTTAGTTAATAAGATAGATATGTAGTAGTTTTTAAGACTACATAAGATAAAAACTATCTATAGCCATCTCTAGCCAGATAAGTTACTAATACCATTACTAAACATAATTTTGTCATTAGAAATTGTGAACTGTTACCAAAATTACTGTTAGTGTTATTTTTGCTAGACTCTATTAAATGTTTTCTTTCCAAGTTTCTATTACACCGTTTAGCATAAATATTTAGCTAAAACTTTGCTATGCCCTATGAAACAGGGTGACATGTACCTAAGTTAATTAGTCTTATATTAAGATTTAATTGTAACTTAATGTATGTGATCTTGCAAATAAATGAATAAATAAATAAATAAATTGTATACGTATATCTATGGTCTCTTGCAGTTGTGTAAAAGAAAAACTTCTCAGTTATCGTATAAAAAATTTAGAGTCGTTTATGTTGTAAAAAACTGCATATTTCGCACTCACAAAAATCAAAACCTACAGGGTACTTCCCGTTGACATAGAACTATGAAATTCGGCGAGAAGCATTGTCTCAGAATACACAAATATGAAAACTGTACATTTTTATTTAAATCACAAAAAAATTGGGCCTCAAAATTCACAAAATATGGGTTCGAAATTCAAAGTGAGTTAATCGTATTCGTATCATGTAATTTCATCAGCACATGCTAAAACAGGTTTTTAATTATTTTAACAACGTTTTTGTACGGAACCCTCGATGTGCGAGCCTGACTCGTACTTGTCCGGTTTTATTAATTATGTATAAAGAAAGAGGTACAATGATAAAGTATATCTTTTGTTTAAAATGAACGTGTTGTTACTGTGTATACAACACTCTAAACAAATATTATTCAGGCTAGTTATACGAGAACATTAAATAAAATATATCAGTTGAGTCGTACACTTGGCTTTGAACAGTAAAATGGAAGTCGATTTAAAAAATCCAGTATTAAAGTTCTTGCCGAATACAGTAGAGACTGTGAGGAAGATCTACAACTTGGACAATGAAAGGATGGTGCAGTCGGTAGATATTTTGGAAGACTGGGTTCAAAAACAAAACCATTTTACAAACAAAATTTTTAGTAAGTACCTACATACACATTTTCCTTATTTTCTTTGTGAAATAACACTAATGGTAAGTAACGCTAACGTATTACAATATTATTTACACAGGTTATAAATATGTAATACGATATTATACTTATTTATTACCTACATGGAATAGCCAAGCACTCTTTACGCTAAATATTAATTATTTATCTTTAGAAATCTATTTATTTAAGTCTAAGCTACTGTGGCTTTGATGACGCTAAATTGTGCTTAACAACTCTGACGCCTGGACTAACTCCATATTTATTTATTTATTTATTTTATTGTAAAGGTACACAGAACAGGATACATTCAATTAAGAGCTAAATTTTATACAGCAAAAGTACAGAACTGGAAAATATCCCTTAATATGCGTACACAGCATGACAGTAGCAGTAAATCTCAATAAAACAAATTTTATAATTAACAATAGAGCAAACATGATCAAATTAACATTAATTAACTACATTGTGCTGCAAACCTAGTGCTGCAGCACATACTACAGAAATAAAATAAACAAATAAGAGAATACCAGGCCATCTACGCATGACCTGGCATCCCCTGAGCAGCGAGGATGGCCAAGATGTCTTTTCTAAACCACTACCAAGTACCACTATGTAACCACTACCGAGGTTAGCATATTTGCGCCGCTTGTGCTGCTCCGCCGAATTGGCCGCCGCGCCACTCCAGCCCTACTCTGAGTCTCAGAGAGATGTGACGGTGCCAAAGTATTGACGCAAGTTGCATCCCATACTAAGGGCCGTCCACACCAAAAAAAAAAAATATTTATTCATCATCAAAATATCAGCCGTAGGACATCCACTGCTGGACATATATCTCGCCTCACCTATAAATAGCCAATAACACTATTCGGAAGCGTCTTGCATCCAGCGTGATCCTGCGGTCTTGATGAGGTCATCCGTCCACCTTGTGGGTGGACGACCTATGCTGTGCTTGCCGTCGTCCACTCTAGAACTTTCTTCTACATCGGTCGTCAGTCCTTCTACGTGCCCTGCCAACTGCCATTTTAATTTGCCTATCCGCTGGGTAATGTCGGTTACTTTGGTTATTGTAAATAATAATATAAAAATAATTTTCAGGGAAAGCCTTATTGTCATTTCTGATTCGAAACATTTGTGTCAACCACAGAACTACAGATTTTTTCCCGTGGGATCATCTTGCTCCTTGTTGCTGGGAGCGAGGTTGCAGCCCCGAGGAATCCCTCTTTACTGCGGCTGGACGCTGCGAGAACACTGCCCGCAGGGCATTTGTCGGAGGATGCGAGCGTCCGACTCACCCGCGTGGGCGAGTAATGCTTGCAGCACCCTCTCAGCCGATTGGCTGGTGGCCTTCTAGGCTTTGATGAGCCTGAAACAATAGTTAGCAGGAGTGAGGAGGGGGAAAGGAAAAAGGGGGGGACTATCTTGGGAACGAAGGGGAGGGTGGGTTGGCTTTGTGGGAGAGGCGAGCTTCCGACACGTCCGCGAGGGCGATTGGTACCTCAAGCCCCTCTCAGCCTGTTGGCAGTCACGGCTTTGTGGGCCGTCATGGCGTTGTTGGTCTGAGTCTTCTTACCGAGGGCCTCATTCAGGGTCGCCTACTTCCTCTTCGCCTTCATCTAAGAGAAGATCTCGAGGGAGAGAGCGCCAGGTTCGTTTGTTTACGTCAGGTGGACGAGCATGATGCGGAGCAATGTTCTGTAGGTGAGGGTGTGGCCCGTTGTCTGCGCGATCGTACATCCCGCGCGCCAACCGGACCACGAACTCCCTCACCGATTCGGCTTTCAAATCTTGAGCTAGTACGTCGTTCCGAACGAACCAGCCAGCTCCCGAGATCATTCTCAGGCTAGTGTTTTGTACCACCTGGAGTCGCTTCCTCTGGGTCTTGTTACACAGTGGGTACCAAGCCGGTGCGGCGTATGTCAATCGGGTCCTGATATACGTCTTGTATATGCCCATTTTGGTATGCAGTGGCAGCTTGGAGCGGAGAACCGGTCGCAGCAGCGCTCTAGCAGCCTTCGCCTGGTGGACAGCGTGCGTGGTCTGAGAGCGCATGCTCAGGAGCGGGTCTATGAGGACGCCCAGGTACTTGACGGTCTTTTCCCATGAAACGTCCTCTCCTCTAAGTTGCAGTGGTCTGGGGTATGTCGATTTCTTGGTACTGCCGACAAGCAGCGCGGCCGTCTTGCCCACATTGACAGCCATCCGCCACTTGTCGAGCCACTCTGGCAGGATATTCAGGACCCGTTGAATCCTGTTCGCGGCTATTGTAGCTCTTCTCGAGGAAGCGACATAAGCACTATCGTCGGCGAAGAGGGCTAACATCACATCCCGTTCCCCTGGTGCGGGGTCCTCCAGAACCGGGATGTCGTCGGTGTAGGCGGCGTAATAATACGGTGATGTGCAGCTTCCCTGTGGAACGCCTGCCTTGATCTTCCTCTTCCCGGAGTGTATGTTCTCGACGGCCACGAAGAAGTCTCGATCAGCCAGGGAGGATGCCGCGATTCGAACTAGCGCAGGCGGCATCTTGCTGTTCATCAACTTGAATATGAGACCCTCGTGCCACACCCGGTCAAAGGCCTTCTCGATATCTAGGAACACGGCGACGGACCTTCTCCCCAGGTTAAGCTCGTATGCTAGATGGTGGAGCACCCTCGTCAGCTGGAGCGTTGTGGAGTGTCGTGCGCGAAACCCGAATTGCTCGTCCCTGGGTGTGAAGTGGGGACGCATCCTTCGCAGCAGCAATCGCTCGAACAGCTTCGAGAGGTGCGATAGCAGTGTAATGGGGCGGTAGCTGGCCGGCAATCGTCGATCCTTGCCAGGTTTGGGTAGGACGATTACCTTGCCAGTTTTCCATATCGTAGGGAAATGTCCGGTTCGAAGTATACCGTTGAACAGTCGGGTCAGACACACCAGGCCTCTCGACGTCAACTGTCTCAGTGCGGCGTTCGGTATCCCGTCATGACCCGGTGCTTTCTTCGCCTTCAGACTCCTCACGGCTCTTGCCACTTCCGTTGGGGCTATGAAGTCCTGCCCACCCAACGGAGGCGCCGGGGTCTGCAGGTATGCGGACACTTCCCTTGCGACTCGCTCATGGTGTTCTTGTACATTGTGTGAGGCTCCTGTTGGGACCGGGTGTAATTGGAACTGCCCTGCCAAGTGGTCAGCGAGTAGCTCCGCTCTCTCCAAGGCTGAGTAACATCGTTTACCGGAGCCATCTAAGAGTGGGCAAACGGATGCTTTAGCCTGGGTCAGGTGGCGGTTGAGACTGTACAGGTCGGTCTTATTCTCTTCGCACTGGGCGATGTGGGCGTCCCAGGTGGTACCCCTCCAGGCCCTTACCGACTCTGCCAGTCTCTCTGTTATGGCGTTTAACTCACTCTTGATCCTTGGGCAGCGGGTGTGGGCCCACAGCTGCCTGAGCTGCCGCTTACGATCGCGTACGGCTTTCAGGTCTCGAGGAAGTTCTTCACGCCGTGCAGTAGGTGGCCCCTCAGTTGTAGCGGCCTGTCCAGAACTACAGAACTCCCTCTTCTGTGGTGTCAACATAGTTGTCAATATTAAATAAGTAAGACACTTTTATATTTCCAGGTCGTAGATATTTAGAAAGAACAATTATTTCTTGCAAGGGTTCCGTTGAAAAAGCAAAAACGCAGATAGACAAGTTATGTACTTACAAAACTCTTCTATCTAAATTCTTCATAAGCAGCGGCATCAACAAAATAAGTGAAAATGTTAACCAAATAGCGTAAGTATAGGTATATGACCTTCAGATCATCTATATTTTTATCCGACTTCCAAGAAATATTTGTTTTTCACGCGTAAGTATCATGTACCTATGGATGTAATATTATTTATTAGGTACATATATAATATTTTTTGTAAGAAATAGCATGACCGACTTCACCCGTGTACAGAATTCGGGAATATTTAGCACGGGTTGAATGTTGATTTATCAAAAATGGCTCAGCCGATTTCGATAAAATTGAAATGGAAGCAATTACAAAGTATATTCTTTCCAATAAAAATAAAAACCGGAGAAGTGCGAGTCAGGCTCGCACGTCGAGGGTTCCGCACAAATCCAGAAAATTTCACATAATTGGGAAGTAAGTTGTTAAAATCTCTATACCTTACATGATACGATTTACTCACTTTGAATTTTGAACCCATATTTTGTGATTTAAATAAAAATGTACAGTTTTCAGATTTATACCTATATGTGTACTCTGAGACAATATCCGTCTGTCCGTCTGTCCGTCTGTGTGTTTGTCAAGACTCTTTATCTCGGGAACGCGTAAAGATATCAAGTTGAAATTTAAACTATATACGTTTATTTATGATATATTGCAGTTATATAAAAGAAAACCTTTTCAGTTACCGTATAAAAAAGTTAGAGCCGTTTATGTCGTAAAAAACCGCATATTTCGACACTCACAAAAATCAAAACCTACAGGGTACTTCCCGTTGACGTAGAACTATGAAATTTGGCGAGAAGCATTGTCTTAGAGTACACATATAAGGATAAATCTGAAAACTGTAAATTTTTACATAAATTACAAAAAATAGGGCCTCAAAATTCACAAAATATGGGTTCAAAATTCAAAGTGAGTAAATCGTATCATGTAAGGTATCATATAAAAAGAAACTTTTTTGTCGAATGTTATAGTATAGAGATTTTAACAACTTAGTTTCCAATATTCTGGATTTATACGGAACCCTAGATGTGCGAGCCTGACTCGCACTTGTCCGGTTTTTTTTTTCACCGGGCAACGGAACGTCCATAAATAAATGTCTTCGTTTTTCGCTGGATGGATGTCAAGTGCGTCAACATACGTTCATTATACGAGTAAACAATACACAACCGCGAATCCAGTGAAAAAAACGGCCCGTCGTCAGGTGAAACCAATTGCTGTGAACAAGGGCTCTTAAAACCTGATTTTACAGCTCATCGATAAAGTTCGCCTGTCGATCACTGCAAAAGCCGTGGTTATAGTTATTTTTTGCAAAATCGGCCAAGAACGAACGGAGATATAGGTTTATGATTCAGTTGATGTGATGTGAGATCTACTGATTGGAAAACTACTAGTTTATTTTGTTTTTACAGAATATTCCTTGCCCTCCCAAAAATGACGAAAACCTATCAAAGAGCATGTATCGTGAAGTTTATAAATAAACCACAGTCATCTTCTATTTTGCTGGATTATTTCAGACTATGTATTGTGGTAAGTTGATCTATTTATTGTAGTTTATATGATAACAACAAGAACATTATTTGCTACACACTTATAAAAATGACAAGTAATAGAAATTTTGCTAAATTTTACTTAAAAAAAACTACGTTACAGCTACCTTATTCATATCTGTTATTATATACCATACGCGGGTGTGAGTAGAATAAAAAAACGCATTGTCTGTCGTCAAACGTCAAGATCACAAGTTGGAATGTCATAATGGTTGTAATTTGGTCTACTTTGTCTTTTGCGATATTATCGTAAATTTGAAACCTCTAGTTCCATCAGAAGGTTCAAATCTTTAATATATTACATTCCTACTTTCTACCTTTTTGAATTTGGACAGCCGAGATAGCTCAATGCTAGTCGTTGATACGTTTCGAAATTACGAAAGTTCAAGTGTATGTGCAGCTTTTTCTAACACCTTTTAAATTTCATAATTAAAATGGGTCAACGTGATGTATTTTATTGCTATTTTAGTACGGTTTCTATTACTTGTCATTATTTCGAATGAGCCCTTACGTCATACGTCTATAATTTTCTACTCTTAGATTATTTTGTGAATAAAAAATGTAAGTTTTCTTATATTTTAGCTTGCAGAATATTTAAAAGTACACGACTATGTTGACGGTTTCATCATGATTGAGGACTTTCGAGAGGTTAATTTGATGGATTTTATTACCAAAGTGAATATAATCGAGCTCCAACAATTTGTGACAATTCTTACGGTAAGTTTTGGTAGGTATTTACTTTACGGTACACATGACATAGTATTATAATGTTACTAGCGACCCACCACGGTTTCGCACAGGTACTTATTATACATACAAACCTGCCCCTTGAATCACACTATCTATTAAAAAAAACCGAATCAAAATCCGTTGCGTAGTTTTAAAGATATAAGCATACATAGGGACAGAAAGACAATGGAAAGCGACATTTTTATACTATGTAGTGATATTAAATAAAACACCGGTTTTAACTCACGTATGATATGCCGCGGGAATACGCGCACTCCCGTCGACTGGCGCACGCGCATCTCGGTGCGCGTATTCCCTGATGAAGAAGGAGTACTAATTTTACTCCGAACCCGGTCGGGTTTCACAGCGGCCCGGCCGTATATCATACGTGAGTTAAAACCGGTGTTTTATTCAATATAATGTATTCTCACGCGAGTTTTAATGAAGTGTATGTAGTGATATATGTAAACTAAAACTGTAGAAGTTTTTCCATCCATCAATCAGACATAGGCTTCCCCTATGAATCTCCAATGAGACCGGTTGGAAGCGGCTTGCATTCAGTGCGATTTTATGGTCTTGATGAGGTAATGTGTCGTTGGTGGGTGAACGTTCTACGCTGTGCTTGGCGGTACATAGTTTCCACTTGATGAGAACTTTTCGACCCGAGTCAGCAATACCTACCTGGTGATATTTTTTTCAAACTATTAATAAACATTTAGTCATCGACACAGAATGATGATGATGAGGAGATAGTGTGTTTTTTTTTCTTTCAGTGACACAATAAAAAATATATGTCCTATATTTTTTTGTAAACTAACTGACGGACTAATTATAACAATATTATATATTTTACTCAGTGGCCATGCCTTTTAATTTATTTTGTTACGTTTTCCAGGAGGGATTCGGAGCCCGATTAAAAGGTATACACCACCTATCTAACCAGTCCAAATATCTCGAAATATTAGTTAACACAGTGAAATCAGTGTTTACTGAAAAAATAGCCAACAGGTTCCACCTCCATCAGGATAATAAAGATCTCCATAAATTTGTTGAAAAAGAAATATTGCCCTGCGATTATGGTGGGGAAGAAAGATCAATGGTGGAATTACAAGGTATGGCTAAACTACCTACAAATAAATTCCATTCGATAAAAAAAAAAACATTTTAATTAAAATTTATTTATTGCAAAAAATAAATTAATACCTAGATACGTTTCATACAATGCAATCGAAGATTACTAATATAAAAAGCCCAATTATGAAGGCACCATGGTAATTTTACAATTACCATTCAATTGATCATTTATAACCAGCAAATGAGATTTTCAGGGTTCGATATCTCAAAAAGAAAAAAATTTAACCCTTTTATGATCACTTTGTTGTCCGTCTCTCTGTCCGTGTGTCAAGACCATTTATTTCGGGAACGCGTGAAGATAATTATCCAGTTGAAATTTAAACCTCATACGTCAAAAAGTTCAAATTTAAAAATAATTTAATTTTGTGCGATTACCTAGTGAATCCTACTTAGTAATATAACACTCAGGTGTTTTTATCATAATATCTTCTTATTTAATTAAAAAAACAAAAAAGATCATTATTTTAAGATAAATTAAGATTAAGATAAAGATCAAGCTAATTATAATACTAGAGTTTTCACTTGTGAGAATATTCTATTGAACGACTGCTTATTGCTATTTTGTTTTATCTAGATTACGATTTTAATTTTCAGCTGAATGGATCAAAGTCCTAAGCTCTGAAGATAACGAAAAATATCTGGAACTCATGAGAACTTCCGGCACCGACGAATCACAGAGACGGATTGATAAACTGAACGAGCAGTATATGGGGTTACCAGGGTCTTTTAGGACTTTAACTGTTGATTAATGAGACCGAGAATATTTAATAGACTCCAAATATAGTCTATTAGAGAATTCAATAACTAACTTTAGTATTGAACTTCAATTAGCTACTTGTCCAAGATTTACCTGCTATTAGTTCTCCAAACAATAGACCTCGCGACACATCTCTTTTACTGAATCTTCATAGGATATCTCGACTCGCTATTGATTGATTTGGTTCATATTCTCAATTCTTGTTAGGATTTAGATACTAAACAATCTTGCCAAATATCATAGATATCAGCTGATAAATAGCGCGACAGCAAATTTTCCCTTTATTTGAAGAAAATACGTTCCCAATCAAAAATAGCCGATGACAAATATACATAATCTAAAAACACGAAATTGTTTCTCAAAGATAATGGTAAGCTTATTTTTAGTACCTATTGATGATTTATTATTATATACTACGGGACTAATCACGCACTAAAATTACGAGATAAATAAAATACCTCTTCATCCCGACGTTTCGGCCGAGTTGCATCGACCGTGGTCACGGGTAGACGGTCGATGCAACTCGGCCGAAACGTCGGGACGAGAAGTATTTATGCATCTAATAATTTTAGTGCGCGATTAGTCCCGTAGTATATAATAATAATGTGTTAAAACCGCAAAAGTTTAAAAACAACAACTACTGATGCTTATTAGGCGCATAATTTATATATGAATTTATTCTCAAAGTATCAACAAATATTCTGTTTTTACAACTTTATTGAAGTTTTACATTCGTGATAAATAAAACATAAATTCACGGTATTAGTTATTACCAATCATGAAGGATTTTATTAGCTGATGACAATAATTATTTTTTTGAAAAAAATGGCATGAGCGACTTCACTCGTGTACAGAATCATTACAATCATAGTATAAAACAAAGTCGTTTTACGGTGTCTGTCCCCATGAATGCTTATATCTTTAAAACTACGCAGCGGATTTTGATGCAGTTTATTTTAATAGATCGTAGAATCCTGGACGTTACGGAAGGAGGAAAGAACTAAAATCGACGCATTTGAAATGTGGTGTTGGAGGCGAATGCTTCGTATACCTTGGACCGCGCGCCGTACTAACGTATCCATTCTTAAGGAGCTCCGCATAACAACACGACTGTCGACGACTTGCCTTCAGCGCATTCTGAACTACTTTGGCCACATTGCTCGCAGAGACCCAGACAACCTGGAGAAGTTAATGGTAGTAGGAAAGGTCGAAGGGAAAAGACCACGCGGTCGATCTCCTACAAGATGGATTGATCAAATAAAATCTTTGATCGGCGTGCCCATTAGGGTGGGCCGAATTTTTTTTTCTACAATTTTGATTAGTACTAGTAGTAAAAAGTTGTGTTTGTATTCAAAGATTCAATATTTAATAGTTTTTTGCTATAGAAAGCAGACCTTTAGGTTCCGCAAGTACTTTAAAGTTTGAAAGTATTAGTAAGATTTTGCTAGTTTTCATCCATTGATATAGTGATTTTTATAATATTTTTTCTGATGTTTTCTTACAATACTGTTGACGAAACCGTGTGTAGCTTTACATTACATGACCTTGAAAGAGAGAGAGCACATCAGTGTGAAAAAAAATGTTGTATGAAGAGGTCGCTAAAGTTCAATAAAAGTTTGTTGTGTCGCAAATATGAGTAAAATTAAAACTAGACAGTTAAATACGTGTCCTATCATCGGTACTTTTACCGTACATCATGAGAACGTATTGCCATCATACGAAGATGTCTTAAAATGTTGTGAGTGGGAACGATTAGAGCGAAAGTCAATTCATGGCGCCAAAGATCCTTAACTACGTGATATTTTAGAGAAGGTAACTGAAAAAAATATTAAAATATGTGAAATAGCTTCTTTTTCAACAGTTTCAAAAATTAAGATAACTACAATGATTAAAACGTATCATCTTATGTACAAAAACTTGTTAAAATCAGTTAAAAATAGACAAAATACTGCATCGTTTCAAGACAACATATTACTGTTTAAAGAAGCAAGCTTACACCTTTTCGACGTCTGTTCCTGTAAATACCAAGACTTTTGTACTTGTTTAAAAAGAATGGAAGTGTCTCCTGAAAATCAACTGTCTTTGGCAGATCAACGAACTGATAGAAAGATGTTTATTTTTCATTGATTTATCACTGATTTTTTTTCGGATCTAAGTACTGACCAAAAATACTTACATGAGATTGTAAAAGCTGTTTCAAGTGGACGTTGCTATCTTGAACTTGCCAAAAAAACCCCAGGAGTGATGTCACATGCAAGGTGGCTTACTACAGCAAATCGAATCGTAAGACTCTGCATAGCAACTGTAACACCTTCATTAAATTTGATCATTTTAACTACATTCATCCAAAAAGTTTACGCTCGTGTGTGGTTTGATATAAAGCAGCATTCGTCATGCAAGGACGGTGCGAGGCATATTTTTAACATGATCAAATATTCACGCTACCTTCCTAGTCAGCTAAAATCCGTTATTGACCCGGTAATACAACAAAATGCGTATTTTGCGCATCCTGAAAACATATTGCTAACAATGATAACCGATCCATCGCTATCGACAAAAAAATTGGGATTACGAAGTTTAATAAAAGCCAAAGAGTTAACCAGAGAGCAGCCACGATTGTTCAAAATTCCAAAATTAAATGGCAATGACAAGGCAAGACATACCTCTCACTTACCCGCCTAAATTAGAAGACGTGACGAAAGAAGAGCTCGAAGCGTGCTTGCTGTCGGACATCAGCACAGTTTTCATAAAATTTGACCAATTTCCCTGCCACACTCAAGCAGTAGAACGTTGTGTGAAGGTTGTAACTGGAGCTGGTGCAAAAGTATGTGGTAAAATTAACAGAGAAGGACTTATCGCTTCAACCAAATGTTTGAGGGAAACTATGCCTAAGATCGAAACAAAACAGGATTATGTACCTGAATAATAATGTTTATAGATGATTTTGTTTCAGGTGTTCTATGTAATTTTTGATAAGTATGTGTCTGCCAATATTTTATTGTAATAAAAATTTTAATAACTATTTTAGTTTTCTTTATAATCCCACCACCAAGCTTACAGATTTCGCATTTACTTTTAAAATTTCAATCGGCTTGCGGAACCTGAAAAAGGTATTTTTTTAAAATTGTTTTTTGAATGTCTGTTACATCGAAGGCTATACGCAACTTTTCCGCACTAGAACATTTTGATATACGAGCTTTTTTTTTTTCACCATACTAACGCGGCCCACCCTAGTGCCCATCCCTGACGCCATGAGATCCGCTACAGACAGGTCCGAGTGGAGGAGTATTGTCCAAAGGGTGATCCAGGATCATAATGCTCCAATTTAGACACGATCTTCAGTAATGAAGAGCACGACTGAGAAGAAGAAGAAGATTTTAATAGATAGAGTAATTCAAGAGAAATGTTTATATGTATAATACACCTAAGGCCGGGACGCATCGCTAGAACGCAAATTTTATGCACGGATCGACGTAGCATTTTTCACATTATTGTTTATTTATCAAAAATGGTTTAGTCGATTTCAGTGGAATTTCAATGGGACCAATTTTAAAGTATATTCTTTCTAATGATAAAAGAAATATTGAAATCGGACATGTATGAAAAAAGTTATGCGTGGTTATAAATAAAACAATATACGCTTCGCATTGTATACCTCCTGCAGTAGTGGTTCGTCGGTCAAAAAGTAATAAAATTAGGAGTATTTTGCTATTAATTTTCATTTTCACGAAATTTCAACACATGAGCAATATTTTAAAGTAGGTATACTTATTTTTATCATCTAATGAATAAAATTATGATATAAAGAATCCTGAAACAATAGATTAAGGCACTTGTTGCAAGTTTTATTTTCATGTTAACCATATACTAGGACCAATTTTAAAGACGTCCTCGTAATTTTGATGGCAATATAAAATGTTGCTGTTTCTTTTTCACTATATAGGTACCTATGCATTTAAAAGAGAGACGTTGCTACTAAAATTACGATGGCATCTTTAAAATTGGCTACTATATTTTTTACAAGTTTTTATTTAGATTGCAATGGATGTACCTATGTATGTATGTAGGAATCTTGCAAGTGAAATTGACCAAATTCCCGGTTTGCGATTGAGCTGAAATTTTGCACACGAAATTTTGCATACCTACGTATATCGCGTGACAATGCAATGATATGGTACCATGGAGCTGATCTGAAGATGAAGTCTGAAGGTGGCCATAGGAACTCCTGTACTAAAGAATATAGACCCGTCGTGTTTGGGCTCGTTTTACTTGTCTTGGACAAGCACTCTGCTGCTATATGACATCCATGATCTCAAAAGCTTGAATTTTTAAAAGTTAT
Source organism: Hypomecis punctinalis (assembly GCA_949316475.1). NCBI lineage: Eukaryota > Metazoa > Arthropoda > Insecta > Lepidoptera > Geometridae > Hypomecis > Hypomecis punctinalis. Next base: position 19,964,410 of record OX438795.1, on the reverse strand, counting down.
ATTATTAAAATAATTAATCACATTTTGAAGATGCCATCTTAGATATTATAGCTATTCTTGCCATGCATAAGCAACAATATCGTTTAATTTCCATTGAAGTCTTTGTCACGGAACTTCCTTATTAGTTTGTGGTAGGATAGTCTGCTATATTTTCCCATATTTTCTCGCAAAGGTCTTGAAGTAGTTTATGATTCTGAATCTTATTTATACTGTATACAACTTATTTCTACATAAGTTTATTTTCTACCGTACTATAATTATTAATTCTCCATTTGATCATGATTGCATGTAATATTCTTGCACTATTTTGATATTTTATAAGTACCCCGAACGTGACTTTTGCTATTTGAGATAACTATTTTAGGCGACATTACTATGAGGATATCACATCCAATAAAGAGGTTGCTACATCATTCTTGCTTCCGTTAATCACTTCATGTACTTTTCACTAGAATACTTCTATACGCTTTTTTTAAAATTATCCTTTAACTTCACTCTTGCGTTACCTCTCATATACGCCGTACGGTTTTGCGCAAGTTCAACACACAAATCTTGTTTGTAACAAATATAAACATAATAAAGACCAACATAAAAAAGATAACAAGTGAAAGTATTTTCTGTATGGGACCCGTAATATACAACAAAATACCAAACTTGCTGAAAACACTCAGCCACAGTCTATTCAAAACTAAATTAAAGAAAGTCCTTCAGACTAAGTGTTACTACACTATTAGTGATTTTATGACTGACAAAAAAAATAATTGGAATTATTGACTATATCCATGACATTGTAATCAACTAACATCTTATTGACAAGGTAACTAAACATGGCATTGTAATCAATTTTATTTTAGAATTTTAATTTTGATTTGACTTAGGTAATAATAATACCTAAATAAAGCTGCCAGTAACGTTGCACGCCTTGCATAGGCAAGTTTGTATTGAGTCATGATTATATTATATCTGTCGACGCCAGACACCAAAACAATTAAATTAAGATCAATTATCACGCATGAATATGCGTTTATTAGTTTAAGTATTCGATTGGTAGTCTTAACTTACTTATTTCTTTAAAAAGCGAATATGTGAAGTTTACGTTTGTTGTTGTTGTGACTTACTTACTTAACTTTTAAAATTTTACTTACTTAAAATTTATTGTGATTATTAATTGTCTATTCCTAAATTCATTTCTCGATTTATAAGCGAAACTAGTTTGGTTTAAAGTTTATTTAACTTTGATTTAAAGATTGACCATTTAATTATCATCCATCCATCCATCAGCCAATAGACGTCCACTGCTGGACATAGGCCTCCCCTATGGATCTCCAATAAGACCGGTTGATAGCGGCTTGCATCCAGCGCGATCCTGCGGCCTTAATGAGGTCATCTGTCCACCTTCTGGGTGGACGTCCTACGCTGCGCTTGCCGGTACGTGGTCTCCACTCGAGAACTTTTCGACTCCACCGGTCATCAGTCCTCCGCGCTATGTGCCCTGCCCATTGCCATTTCAACTTGCTAATCCGTTGGGCTATGTCGGTAACTTTGGTTCTTCTACGGATCTCCTCATTTCTGATTCGATCACGCAGAGAGACTCCGAGCATAGCCCTCTCCATAGCTCGTTGGGCTACTTGGAGCTTACTAATAAGGCCCATAGTAAGAGACCACGTTTCTGTGCCATAAGTCATCACTGGCAACACACACTGGTCGAAAACTTTCGACTTGAGGCACTGAGGTATGTCGGACGAGAAGACACTATGCAATTTTCCGAACGCTGCCCAGCCGAGTTGGATTCGGCGATTGGCCTCTTTGTTGAAGTCGGACCTACCTAATTGGACTACTTGTCCCAGGTAGACGTACAAGTCAACGACTTCAAGAACCGAGTTTCCAACATAAATCGGGGTGGGTAAAACATGGGAATTACACATGACTTTCGTCTTGTCCATGTTCATCTTAAGACCCACCTGTTGAAAAACCCGATTGAGGCCTTCGAGCATCGTGCTGAGCTCTTCCATCGATTTTGCCATGACTACTATATCGTCGGCAAACCGAAGGTGAGTGAGGTATTCGCCATTGATATTGATGCCGAATCCTTTCCATTCCAGGAGCTTGAAGGCGTTCTCCAAAGTAGTCGTAAACAGTTTCGGAGAAATTACGTCTCCCTGTCTTACGCCTCTTTTTAAAGGGATCGCCTTGGAGCTCTCTTCCTGTACTCGGACTGACATAGTGGCGTTATTATACAAGCACTTCAACACTTCGATGTACCGATAGTCAATACGGCATCGTTGGAGAGACTCGAGCACAGCCCATGTCTCGACCGAATCAAAGGCTTTTTCATAGTCCACAAACGCTAAGCAAAGTGGCAGATTATACTCTTCGGTCTTCTGTATAACCTGCCGCAGCGTATGAATGTGGTCCATGGTGCTAAAGCCTTTTCGGAAACCGGCTTGTTCGCAAGGCTGAAAGTCATCAAGCCTGCGCTCGAGACGGTTCGTAATGACCCTTGAAAACAGCTTATAAACATGGCTCAGAAGTGAGATGGGTCTGTAGTTCTTCAATAAGGTGTTGTCACCTTTCTTGAAAAACAACACCACCACGCTTCTGTTCCATGCTTCTGGCGTGATGCCCTCGAGGACGACGGTGTTGAAAAGCTTCTGGAGGACTTTTAGTACCGGTGTTCCACCCGCTCTCAGCAGCTCTGATGTGATACCGTCGTCACCCGGCGCCTTGTTGTTCTTAAGCTGATTCAGGGCCATTCTAATCTCGTACAGGCTGATGTCCGGGATATCTTCGGTGAAGTGTCGGGTCAGCTTGGCTCTTGGATCTTTGGCCGCACTGCTAACAGGCTTAGCGACCGAAGCGTATAGCTGTCCATAGAACCTTTCGATCTCCTCTAATACCTCTGCCTTGGTCGACGCTACACTGCCATCTTCTCTCTTCAGCTTTGTCAACTGGCTTTGCTCAATAGACGAATTCCTCGCGAACACTTTGGAGCCTTTGTTCTGCTCTATTGTCTCTTTAATATGTTTAGTATTAAAGAGACGAATGTCGCGCCGCACGGATTTTGAAATTTGTCTATTGAGCTGCCTATATGACTTTGCATCATCGGAAGACTGCAGTCTCTGTAAGCGTCGTTCGGCCATAAGATTTAGAGTTTGATCGGAAAATTTTTGAGGTCTATTTGTACGACGGGGTCTAAAGAATTTAGCACCCACCGTCTGGACAGTTTCTACGAGCCCGTTGTTAATCTCGTCCACCGACGCAAAGTTCTCCAGGCAAGCAAAGCGATTTGAGAGCTCGAGCTGAAAGCTCTCGGAGTTCTGGATATGGGCACGAGTAGGCCGGAGCGTAGACTTCATCAGGCGTGACCTTTCGAGTTTAACGTTAATATCCAATGTGCCTCTTACGATTTTGTGATCACTACCGGTTTTCACTCTGTGGATCACGGAGACATCATTAAATATCCGTTTCTCAGTGGTCATGATAAAGTCTATCTCATTTTTGGTGGAACCATCGGGGCTCATCCAGGTCCACTTCCTGTGAGGCGGCTTCTGGAAGAAAGAGTTCATCATGAAGAGTTCCTCTCTCTCCAGAAAGTCAGCCAGCCTCTGGCCCCTGGGGTTCCGTTGTCCATATCCAAATTGCCCCACTCTCAGCTCATCATCGCTTCTTTTGCCCAACTTTGCGTTGAAGTCCCCCATAACAACAGTAAAGTGGGTCTTAGACGTATGTATGGCCTGACTTACGTCTTCATACATAGTCTTCACTTCGTCATCTGGGTGTGACGAGGTCGGTGCGTATACCTGAATGACCTTCAGCGAATACCTCTTGGATATTCTGAGTATTAGATATACAACCCTGCTCGACACACTTTCGATGGTGATAACGTTGTTAACGAGGGACTTATGAACGAGAAAACCGACACCACCTTGGGACCGCTGGTCACCTTCCCGGTAGTAGAGCAGGTTGCCGGATTTCAGAGTTATCGATTCCTCCCCCTCTCTACGGACTTCAGACAACCCCACAATATCCCAACGCAACCTACTCAACTCTTCTTCCAGCTCAGCAATCCTCTCGCCAGTCCTCATTGTGCGCACGTTGTGTACCATTTAATTATAAAGGCGAGTTATTTTAAATGCGAGATTCACGGCACGGCCGCGCCGTGGCGCTAGTAGTCTATGATTAATTTGATGTTACAATTATTGTAATAAGAAAATAGTTTGATTGTTGTTTAGATTGTTTTCAAAACGTTTTTTAAAATATTTTGAGTAATAACCACTCGATTATCCGTATAATAAATGAAGTGATTTCTTATTAAGTAGTGAATTAATTCCATGATTTCACTGCGACCGCGACATATTGATTTTGGAATGCAGGGTCGCAGTGGAGGCATATTTGGCGGCGGATTTTCGAAGAGAAACATTGTGAGTGCGATTTGAATTATTGTTTGTTAGTTTCTAAGATTCTTGCTATTTTAATAGGCGGTGATTTTGTTAATTTTTGGTGCTAATTGTTCGTAATATAATTAAACTGTTGTTTGTGATTTGTGTTTTCGTTATTTGCAATGAATGAGCCGGGTGAAGGAGATGGTGTCGTTAGCGCAGCTGACGTCACGGTTTCTATTAATCCCAAGGGTCCAGGTCCTCCGTTATATCTATACCACCTTTGTAACATTCAAACTGCAATAAAATTTTTGGCTTTGACTTTGACTTTGATTCCCGACAACACATAAGGCTGCACATTGAAAAAACAATTGATCCAAATATTTTACTAAAGTAAGTATAGTTACCTACTGGTAGATACTATGAATATAATTAATTAACTGACATGAGGTATATAAGATACTATGGAGTTACAACAATATTACTAACCACACGTATAACAGCCCCATCACTTGTTAGTGAGTTGCGGTTCTATGGACGCTGAACAGCTCTAATAGGCCCCACAGACCATCACGCCATTATGGATGACATCCAAATGAATGTGGCTACTGTTGACGATTTAGTGTATTTAAGTTTAGACTTCATTTTTTACACAAACATTATTTGAAGATATAGATAACCCGAAAAACAATGTATATACATAGAGATAAATCCACAGGATTTACTTTGAAGGTAAACAGACAAAATCAAATATATAAAATATATATATATATATAAATCAAATATATATATAAATCTCGTGTCACAATGTTTGTCCTCAATGGACTTCTAAACCACTTAACCGATTATAATAAAATTCGCACACCATGTGCAGTTCGATCCAACTTGAGAGTTAGGATAGTTTAAATCTCAAATTATAGTCGCAATTTTAATTTATTTAGCCACAGCAACGCGTGGCCGGGCAGCTAGTACTCTATAAAATTTAACTTGATCTCTGCGACAGTAGAAGATTGTCATTTTTAGAGTTGGTATAGTGGTGGAAAAAATCGATTTTCAAACAATGTTGTAATGAAATCGAATGAGTAGTTGAAGGTGAGAAATTGGACTTCATTTACATACTATTATTTAAGATCAAGTATACATGTAACATGTAAATAATGTTATGATATTAATTATATACTCATAATAATGTAACGATAGTATTTATCGACGTTTTTCACAATTATCGATGCTAATGTAACATATAATTGGGTTTACTTTAATTACACGTGTAAAAAATGTTATAATATTACAATATACAATAAAATTAATGATAAATCAAGTGGCATTTTTTCTGTATTGCCGCCACGAAATAGTGATGAAACAACAACGAAAAGGTAAAATAAAAGTTAAAATAAAAATAAAATATTTTATTAAGTATGTATTACAACACGTGTAGGTACTTACAAACTATCTTAAAAATAAGGTGCGGTGGAAAGTCGCAAAAGTATCTTTAGAATATTTGGACCTTACACTAGGTCTCGTAAGAGCCTGTATAGCAGGGTACATGTTTCTATTGGTCTCTTGACCGCTAAAGTAACCTGATTTTGAACACAGATACTTAACACAAATAAAAAAACAAAAAAAAATAAAAGTTACTTATAATTACAAGTTATCAGTTTTTATATTGTTAATTTCTAACGAGCTTTATTTATTATAATAATAATGTGTGTGAAGTGAATAGTTGGTATGTTTAATATGCTATATAAGTAACACTAATATTAATATACTCATTAGTCTAATCAGCAAAGTTAATTAATATAATTACAATGTTTTGTGAAATTGTTTTTATAATATACTTGGATAATAAAGTATAATATACTTGATTGACGTGTTAGAGTATTTGTCAGATCAGACCGCACACTGCGGAGGGTTAAAATAAAACCACCAAGAGCTTTTCTTTAATGTTAAATGATACAATTCTATTTATATCATTAGACACGACATAAAACTCAAATTAAAAACTGTATTTGGTACAACTCATTATTTTTTTAGTTTTGCTGAAAATCTACTTATTGTATCAAATTAAATTACTTGCTACTTGAAAATATTTGTACCATACCATAATTACCTAGTTATTATTTTTCAGCTTATTCATAAAATAGAGAGAATTTTTTTTTGAAATTTGTTTTAGCTCGCTTGAAAAGTTTATGATTTTCTGTTTTGCTGAAAATCTACTTATTGTATCAAATTAAAATACTTGCATCTTGAAAATATTTGTACCATACCATAATTAGTTATTATTTTTCAGCTTATTCATAGAATAGAGAGATTTTTTTTTTAAATTTGTTTTAGCTCGCTTGAAAAGTTTATGATTTTCCACATAAATCGATTTGCACAGGCGCCACAGATGTAATTTGCTTGTGTGATGAAAACGTGTAGTTAAGGGTTAATCAACAGTCAAGGTTCTGAAAGATCCTGGTGTTCCCATGTACTGCTCGTTAAATTTATCAGTATTTCTCTTGGACTCATCGGTGCCTGATGCTCTCATTACTTTTAGATACTTCTCATGCTCTTCAGAACTAATGAGTTTTATCCATTCAGCTGCAAATGAAAAAAAAATAAGCATTTATTTAACACTAGCAACCCGCCTCGGCTTCGCACAGGTGTATTATACATATAAACATTCCGCTTAAATCACAATATCATCACAATATCTATTAAAAACCACGTCAGAATCCGTTGGGTAGTTTTAAACATATAAACATACATAGGGACAGACAGACAGGGAAGCGACTTTGTTTTGTACTATGGTAGTGATGATATACTCGTAATATGTTAAGGTACTTAAAGCTAACCAATAATAGTAGATTAGTAGCCAAAAAACTCTGACACCAGGGCTAGCCACCCGGCCTATACGAACTTACTTACTTTAGCCAAGGGCTGTAAGGCATCAATTGCAGTTCGAGATATTTATTTATTTTATAGTTCGAGGGTGCAATTGGTGCTTACACCCGAGCTAACTATTCTGCTTTATATCTCGATTCTCTCGATTGTGAGGTACCTGTGTAGAAAAAACCGGTATCACAAGAATAAAACATTTTATTGAAATTGAGCTTCGCCGTTCGATATTTAAAATTGATGACTATTATACTCACACGAAGACAAGGCTAAATAGTAAAGCGACCTCATTGGTCATTGGGCTGAATGCATGATGTCTATTGCCAGTATGATGGTTAGATGTACGCGAACTTTTTGAAAGAAAGAAGTGTTTTTTTTAATTACTTACCGCCCTAGGGCTTTTCTAGCTACATTATTGCCCTAGAACGCTAATTAGTCACCTACAAGCCCCATTTAGAGGTAATAAGAACCTACTTACCGAACATGAGAGATGTAATAGTAGATTACTTACCGCCCTAGGGCTTTTGTAGCTACATTATTACCCTAGAGCGCTAATTAGTCACCAACAAGCCCCATTTGGAGGTAATAAGAACCTACTTACCGAACATGAGAGATGTAAATGTATTTTATTGTACGATAAAAGTTCCTTGATGTAAGTTTATTGTCTGTTTTTCTGTTTGCCTGTCCCACCTAATGTTACAAAGTTCGTAATTCTTTTGACTTATTTTATCTTACCTTTCAAGTCTTTAATAGATCTTTCTTCTCCTCCATAGTCAACTGGCAATATTTCTCTTTCGACTACTTTATGAATATCTTCAGCTTCTGCATGAACATAGACTCTATTTGCTATCTTTTCAGAAAGTAATGATTTTACAGTTTTAACGAATACGTCGACTGCTTTTGATTGGGTGATAAAGTGAATCCCTTTCATTCGTGCACCGTAACCTTCCTGTAGAATTACAAAAAATATTATTGTTGTTTTTTTTTTTTTAATAATATTGTCATACAAAAATTATAAATTTTGTCATATTATTAGAGAAAAGTATCAAAAGTGTGTTTGTTAATTTGTTCCTCTTTCACGCAGCAATGGAGCAACACATTGACATGATTTTAGGCATGGACAATGGACATGGTTTGGAAGACGGAAAGTGACATAAGCTACTTTTTAGGGTTCCGTATCCAAAGGGTAAAAACGGGACCCTATTACTTAAGACTCCGCAGTTCGTCTGTCTGTCTGTCACCGGGCTGTATCTCATGACCGTTATAGCTAGACAGTTGAAATTTTCACACATGATGTATTTGTATTGCAGCTACAACAAAATATACTATAAATAGAATTAAATAAATGTTTAAGAAGCTTTGATGATTATTATAATTTTATTATTCTGGGATAAAAAGTAACCTTTGTCACTTTCCGTCTTCCAAACTATGTTCATGCCCAAAATAAATCAGTTGATGCGTGAAAGAGGGACCAACAAACTAATAAAGAGTAGTGGGAATAAGGTAATAAATATTAACTGAAGTTCTTAGTAGAAACGAAGATTTAGTTTTCCAAAAAAATATCAAAATATTGCATTGAATTCAAACAAGTTTTGTGTTGTAAATGATCTAAAATATATTCATAAATGCTACAATACTTACAGTAAGAATAGCCATATATTGTTGAAGTTCTATAAAGTTCATGTTGGTCAAAATATCCATCAAATTGGCATCAGTTAAGTCCTCTATAATAACAAACCCGTTGACGTAGTCATGTGCTAGTAAATATTCTGCCAACTAAACAAATAATATTATCATATACTGTAAGTAAGTAAGTTCGTATAGGCCGGGTGGCTAACCCTGGTGTCAGAGTTTTTAGGCCGCCTGAAGGCCTCTGACATGGCTAAACGGTTAAAACAACCGGGACCTACAATTTAACGTGTCATCCGAGCCACGGTAGCGCTCTGTTGGAAAATGCCACCCGCGGTCACCCATCCAAATACTGACCGTGCGGAACGTTGCTTAATTTCGGTGATCGCTGACAAACACCTAGAACTACGCTACGAGCGCTACATCATATACTGTAACAGAGATCAAAAGAACAGAATTCCAATTTTTTAGTTATTTTTTTGCCTTTTAAAGTTAAACTACTAAGTTTTTGAAAACTTGTTTAGCGGCCATAAATAGGTACAGATCTGTTCACTCACGAAGGCGCGCCTCTCCATATTTATTGAATGTAGTTGTACGACATTGTAACCCTCTAACCTAAGTGATCATATTTTATATATTTTTTTACTATCTTTACTATTAGCCTCTGCACGCACACTAAGGCGTTGTGTACAAACAAGGTCTACGCGTATAAATGCAAACCAATAATTTACTGTGGAGGGGCGCGACTTCGTGATTGAAACGGTCTATAGCGTTTACAAGTTACACACACCTACAAACCAAATTAGTGGTCAGTTTCTACACGAAAGTGCATCAACTGATTTTCACCTTAGTTTTTGGTTAGTGGACTTTTGTGCATAAACCAGCCACTAGTTTAGTTTCTAGGTGTATATAACTCGTTAACACTATCTATATATATCTATAAATGATTTTTGTTTTAACTTACAACAAACAGTTTACATGTAAATGCCAAAAATCCAAAAATATAAAATTAGACCTGATGACACCTTAAAAGTTCGATAAAAAATAATCATGTACTGTTTGTCCAGGAACAATTTTTTTTATGGAACAGCTATTTTTATTTTGCGTAGGTATTTATTCCCAAAGTAAAAATTGTTTATAATAATTACCATTTCTTAATGTCTGGCTACGCTTTGCAAAGTTAGATTGTGTTTCACGTCAGATGTGTCAAACCTATGTTCAGCAGAAATTATTTTAAAAAGGGACTGATTCAAATGATTTGTTTCATACGTTTGTGTTCATCACTTGCATTCGACCAGATTAAGTTCTGGCTCTGGTAAGCGAAATAGTTTCACCTCCGTGTAAGTTACTTAACTCTTTTATTATTAAGTCATGGGCGATTTGCCCCGCGGTCCGAACCGCTTGCGGGGTGAAACGCCGCAATACCCATATTAATTTAGTAATAAAAAAAGTGAATATCAACTTACCCCGAAAACATATCTGTAAAATTCCAAGAAAATCGAAGGTGTTAATGGTTTGCCATTAAGTTTTAACACGAAAACTCTTTCATAATTTTTAGTCATTTTTGGGAGCATGATAACGCTTCTGTAATAATAAAATGCATGAATTTAGAAAATACCGAGATACAAGCGTGACAGGAGTAAAATATTTTAGTGTCTCCAGTTAAAAAGGTCAAACTCGAGTTATGCCCTTTTGTTTTTATTGCACCATTAAATAAATAAAATAAAATAGTTTTTATTTCTGTAACCAATAATTTCTTAAATTACTGTAGATCGGGGCATTCTATTAGGTAAGTACCATTGTAACTATATAACACTAGCTGCCCGTCCCGGCTTTGCCCGGGTATGATTGGCTATACATAAGTATACTTACCACGTAATGTAGGTATGCGCCACACACATGCTAGACATACCGGATGAACCATTATGATGAGTTAAAACATTGTCTACATTCGAGAACTTTAAGGTCCCATCGATAATTCGTTTCACATAGTATGTGTAGGGGCGTAGCTACCGCAGTATCAGCCGTGTCAATAATACAGGGCTCCCGGGCTACAGGGGCCTTATCGTGTGTAAGCAAAACCTAGTAAAATGTTATCCACAATGTCACTTAATCTCGTGTTTCCCGAAAAAAAAATCATCTCTTTTTTCCCGGGTTAAGCATTCTTCCAAAAGTTGTCCTAAGAGCCAGAAATTTTATAACAACTGAAATCGTCTTCAGCTAGACTTACCTACTTAGCTGATATACGTAATTATATTCTAATCATTATCAATTATCAATTTCCTGAAAAAAAGGCAAGAAAAGTGTATATTACAAATGAATTGTTTGGCTAGCTCAATTTCTAGGAGGAAGTGATAACTTATAAATATCCGTCTTACCACAAAAGTTTTACGCAGGCTTTAGACAATGTTTAACAGTACAAATTGTACGGCTAAACAGTGTTTAAAGCGTGTTTAAATCTTTTGCGGTAAGGCGGTATATATTTATTTCAATTTAATGCAAGCATTTTTGTATCTTTTGTGAGAAATGAGTGATTTGGGCTCCCCAACTATGTTTGATTCAGGGCTCCTCCAAGGCACGCTACGCCACTGCATACCTATTTACTACCAATAAAACATAAATCGACACACTAATAGCGGAGATATATAACTGTGGTGGTCTAGTGGTAGTAACGCCTGTCCTACAATTGTGAGGTGGTGGGTTCAAATCCCGATCCTGTATCAATGAGTTTCTTTGGAACTTATGTACGGAATTTCAAATCATTGGCTTTTCGGCGAAGGAAAATATTGTGTGGCAATCTGCACCACCCACACTGGGCCCTGGCACTGGTGGTGGATATGGCCCAAGCACCCTTCTCAATTCTCAATGTCCCGTTTCCTCGAATCTTGACGTTATGTCACCTAATAAGTGCCTGTAACCGAGCACTTTGGCATCGCGCGGCGTTGTAATCGGCTTGGAATCGCCTTACGACTTACGAAAAAGCCTGCCCACTACGTAGCTTGGGCAGGATTTTGGCTCGGACACTTTTTTTCACGATTGTGACTCTATAGATATTTGCTCGAAGTGAATTTTGTATTATGTACATTGTACAAAGTACATGAATTGCCAAGCGGAGAGAGCGGCGAAACGGAACTTTTATAATACTTACATTTTTGAACTCGTGATATCTTTGTAATAAAACGTCTGAATTAAATAATTTTAAAAGTTGCATAAAGCTATTGAAACAGTCTTGAATATGAAATAATTTATTTTGATAAGGATTAATACCAAGATACAAATTAAGATCCTTTTCCTGCGACGGTATTTCAATTAATTTTTAAGAATAAAAGAACAGTTATTACGGCTTAATTATAATAGTTAGATATATGCTGTCGCGGCATTTTTTGTAAATTATGGTGTGTTCTATAAAGTCGTAGTACATTATTTTATTCCATCATCAATAGTTTTCGCAGCGCACGCGATGTAAAGAATATTTTAGGCATTTTTTTACACCTTGGGTAACATTATTATAGTTTTAATAAGGATCCTTATTTTTTTCTTGCAATTAAAATAGCCTATGTTACTCAGTGATAATGTAGCTTTCTAATGAAAAAAGAATTATTAAAATCGGTTCAGTACTTTTTGAGTTTATCCGTTACATACAAAAATACAAAAATACAAATCTTTCCTCTTTATAATATTATTATAATTATAATTATAATTATAATTATAATTATAATTATAATTATAATTATAATTATAATTATAATTATAATTGTAATTATAATTATAATATTATAATTATATTATATTATATATTATATATTATAATTATAATATATATTATATATTAGTGTAGAAGTGTAGATAGTGTAGATATCAAAAGGACATAACTAAGTGAACCCTACTCTACTTTTTTCAATTACATCAAATGCTCGTTTAGTCTTGGTTCGAAAGGGTACATCGATAGTTGTCCAGTTAACTTTATAATTTAATCAACACAACTACAAAAAATCCAAAAAAAAAAACTGTAAGACGAAATGGCAAAACTCATGTTAGCTAACTGCGTTCTGCAGGAAAATGGGCTGTATTTTGTAATCATGTTTGAAAGGGATCAACTTGTTTGCTTTGCTGTCATAATTATTAGAACAAAATAGTACATGAAACAGTTTGTGAAAATGGCCCCATGGCAATTTTTGATGAGTCGCTTTGTTTCTTTACAAATTAAAAGGAAAATATTTAAATGTTGATAAAAAATATTAAAATCAAATATATTCCTTAGCATAACTAACGTAATCCCAAATAATCTTTGTTAACAATTAAGGGCACAACTCGAAAAAATCTAAAAAAAAAGTTAGAGTAAATATACAGTAAACAGATTGCTTATAAAATAATAAACTAATTCTTATAGACTTTTACCAATCAATAAAAGTTTAGAATTAGTGGCGAAATATATTTTATCAATAAAATTTAGTTCTTTGCCCCTCCTAAAAAGTGTCGACTTTGAATTGTGCCTTTTTTAACTAAAGACACTGATTTTGTGGAATATAACGAAAGTGTTGCTCACGCTTTCGTTTTTATGGCCTACAAATAAATGAATAAATACAGGGGATATCCTAAACACAGTCTCTGACCCCAAAATAAACAAAGCTTATGATATGGCTGCCAGAGAGAGAGAGAATAACTCCCAGATACAGAGCACCTATGTTCATCACATAAATATTTGCCCTGGGTGGGAGTCAAACTCACGCCTCTTTGACCCAGGAGCCAGGGTTACTAACGGCTGAACCAGTCCTAGAACCTACTTTAGTTTCTACCACATTTGACGATCTTTTTCAGGAGTAGAGTTTGTGCAAAAGAGAAGCGTCGTAGTTGAGGTCGACCATGAGCCGTTTTGCTAATTTTGTTACGTTGACAATAGGTTGCCTGGAAGAAATCGCCATGGGTGATAAGGCCGCCACTTCATAATCATATTTTTGTCCTATATGTGTAAATAGTGTTTATTTTTCTTATTGTGGTTGTAAATAAAGAGTTTTGTCTGTCTGTCTGTCTGTCTGTCTGCTCTGTCATTGCTAGTACAACTAAAATAAAATAAAATAAAATAGTTTTTATTTCTGTAACCAATAATTTCTTAGATTACTGTAGATTGGGGCATTCTATTAGGTATAAAAATACCTGTGTCAGAAGACCCCGCTCTTCGATATCCATACTATGGTAAAATCTTGGTTATCTTTAACAACTTACAAAATTTCCAAAAATATTTCATATTTCAATATTTGTGTGTGTGTGTGTGTGTGTGTGTTTGTAAAAAGACGTGTAAGTAAAAGTAAAAACCAATTTGGTATTCATCAGTACTCTCGTCTACCAAGTAAAGTCGGTACCTTGGCTGCTGATTAAAATCTTACCGCCTTACCACAAAATATTTAAACACGCTTTAAAACCTGTTTAGCCGTGCTATGTGAACTGTTAAACATTGTCTAAGCCGTGCGTAAAACTTTTGTGGTAAGACTGTTATTGTTAGTTCACCGTATCGCCACGACGGTTTCTTTTTTGCACATGCTCTAGTAGTTTTTATTCTGCAGTTGAAAATTAACGGACTAATATACTTACACTGTTTCGGCTACAAATTCACAGGTTTTTAAGACATTACTGCTTATAAAATATTTTGGCAAAAGTGTCTTATATGTGCACAGCTTGTCGATTTGCTTCTTTGCCTTTTCAATGGAACCCTTGCAGGCGATAATTGTGACTTCCAAGTACCAACGATCTAAAAAATAATAATAAAAAATAATTAATATGGAAAAGAAAAAACCGGACAAGTGCGATTCAGGCTCGCACATCGAGGGTTCCGTACAAACACATTGTTAAAATAATTAAAAACCTGTTTTAGCATGTGCTAATGAAGTTATTTTATATGACACCTTACATGATACGATTTACTCACTTTGAATTTTGAACCCATATTTTGTGAATTTAGAGGCCCTATTTTATGTGATGTAAATAAAAATGGGAAGCCGTAGTGGTCTAGAGGTAGTGACCCCCGCCTTACAATCGTGAGGTCGTGGGTTCGAATCCTCGGTCTTGTACCAATGATTTCTTTGGAATTTATGTACGGAATTTCACACCACTGGCTTTTCGGTGAAGGAAAACATCGTGAGGCAACCTGCATATGTCCGTAGAAGAAATTCGATGGTGTATGTGAATCCACCAACCCACACTGGGCCAGCGTGGTGGATATGGCCCAATTACCCTTCGTGGGTAGGCCTACGTCCTGCAGTGGACTATTAAAAGGCTGGTCCAGTACAAATAAAAATGAACAGTTTTTTAGATTTATTCCTATATGTGTACTCTAAGACAATGCTTCTCGCCAAATTTCATAGTTCTATGTCAACGGGAAGTACCCTGTAGGTTTTGATTTTTGTGAGTGTCGAATCGTTCCCGAGATAAAGAGTCTTGACATACACACAGACGGACAGACGGACAGACGGACAACACAGTGATCCTATAAGGGTTCCGTTTTTTCAGTTTGAGGTACGGAACCCTAAAAATGGATACATAAATATCTACTTTAACCATTAAGAATAAATGCCACGTCGATGATTTAACACACCTAATTATTTATGTGCACACTGGATATTCAGTATTCATAAAATAATTACTAAATCGGAACTAACAATCACTATGCTATAGGTATTATCAGTTTGAACTAAAATTCCAATTCGAAATCGAAAAAGCATGAAATAAACATTATAATTATTTTTTGCAAAAAATAGCATGACCGACTTCACCCGTGTACAGAATCATTACATAGTATAAAACAAAGTCTCTTTCCGCTGTCTGTCCCAATGTATGCTTATATCTTTAAAACTACGCAACAGATTTTGATGCAGTTTGTTTTAATAGATAGAGTAATTCAAAAGAAATGTTTATATGCATAATACACCTGAGCGAAGCAGAGGCGCATCGCTAGAACGCAAATATTATGCACGGATCGATGTAACATTTTTCACATTATTGCTGATTTATCAAAAATGGCTCAGCCGACTTCGATAATATTTAAATGGGACCAATTTCGAAGTATACTCTTTCCAATAAAAAAAATATTTAAATCGGACTACTATGAAAAAAGTTATGCGTGGTTATACGTAAAAAAATATATACGCGTCGAATTGTACCTATACCTCCTCCGGTGGTTCGTCGGTCAAAAATACGCTCGTGTTTGGACACCGGCAAATATTCTCGACGAATACAGTACAGTAGATCGTCACAAATTGACGAGTAAATTAAGTGACATACTCGTAGCAAGGATACGAGTACGTGTGTATACAAAAACAGTAAAAAAGAAATTAAGAAATTAAAAATGTCGGAAGCGGCTCATCTCAACAGTGATGGTGAGTAGTATCATGTTGTTTTCTTTAATGGCTTTGAGACAATTATTTTTTGCAAAAAATAGAATGACTGACTTCACCTGTGTACAGTTTTCGCGAATATTTTGCACGAATCGATGTAGCATTTTTCACATTATTGTTGATTTATCAAAAATGGTTTAGCCAATTGCGATAAAATTTAAATGGGACTAAGTTTTAAGTATACTATTTGCAATAAGAAAATAATTATCGAAATCAGACCACAACATAAAAAGTTATGCGTGGCTATACATAAAAAATAATATATTTATGTTGACACACAGACGGACAGACGGACAACAAAGTAATCCTGTAAGGATTCCGTTTTTCCTTTTAAGGTAAGGAACGCTAAAAAACGACTCGTACAAACTAAAAACCGAATATAACTAAAAATATTTAAACAGGGGACTAAAATATCGACTTACTAAATTTTTTATTCAGAAAATGGTTCTGCTTCTGAATCCAGTCTTCCAGAATATCGAGACTCTGTTCCATCCTTCCATCATTGAGATTGTAAATGCTCCTAATGTGTTCTACTGTGTTTGGTAGGAACTCCAGCAGAGAATGTTTTATTTCAGTATCCATTTTAAACCGTTCAAGGCCAAGATCGCGGCGCGACTGGCGAAGCCGACAATATTTCGGTAGTATTATTTACTAGAATGCTTAACTTTAATTATTATAATTAATAATTAGGTTCAAACTCTATCAAAGCGAAGATGAGCGGAACAATGCAGAAATCTATGTTACTGTATAAATTCCTTGTAAATTTATTTAATTAGTACAGCTATACAGAAATTACCCTACATAGTTACGCGAAGAAACAGTAGTTAAAATAAAAATAAAGTTAATATCAAAAATCAAACATTAATATCTTACACTTGTAATAATATAAATATAGTTTAAAAAAAAAACACGCTTAGGAGTCATCAATATATATATATATGATTTTATATAAATGCATTGTCATCGGTCTTTGATAGGTGTGTAAAGTTTAAAGATAATATGATTGCTCAAAGTAGGTCAAAATGGAGCTCAAAGGGGTTGGTTACAAGCAAGCAAGCAAACAAACAAACAAACAGTAACACTTTATTAGACAACCACATTACATAAAAAACAAATTACAGGGACAAAACAATGAAAAATCAATACAAATGATAAAAACCTGTTTAAAAAGAAGCTTACTCGTAATGTCATATATTTAAAACATATTCACATTACTCTTCTCACAAAAAATAAAATATTAAGACAATATCACCTTCCAACTTTTGGCAAATACATACTCTTTATTATAAATTTAGGGTTCCGGACATCAAAAGGATAAACGGAACCCTTATAGGATCACTTTGATGTCCGTCTGTCCGTATGTCAAGAACATGTAAAGTTAACGAGTTGAAATTTAAACCATATACGTGTATATATATCTATGACCTCTTACAGTTATGAAAAAAGAGGCTTCAAGGCTGGGTAGGCCCAACCTTTCGTAAGGCCTACCCAGCCTTGAAGCCTCCTTCTTCAGTGGCCTATTAAAAAAAGGCTGATATGTACTGTACATATAATATGGAGATTTAAACATTACAATTTTGTGAAATTTCCAATATTTGTACGGAACCCTGGGTGTACGAGCCCGTCTTGCACTTTTCCGGCTTTTTATTTTAAATATAGTATAATTGTTCCCCTATCTTGCGGGAATAAACAAAATTACATGTTACCTCTTAAAACTGAAGTGTTCAATAATAAAAAAAAAACATTTTTTTTTGAAATGTAATCTATTCATCCTGCTAGGACCTACTTAGACATTAAGATATTAGGGTAATAAGTTTTTACTGTATGGCAACACTAACTACATGAACACAATGACATGTTTAGGAAACCGGCCTCATGTCATTGTTGACAGCGCTCTATCTTGACTTTTTACTTGATCTAAGTTTGGAGAACTATGTACTTACTAGTTAATGAACTGTAATATGAAAACTGTGGTAAGTAAATGGCCGGGTGGCTATACAATTATACATACCTATTATATAAGCCGTGGTGGTCTAGAGGTAGTGACACCCGCCTTACAATCGTGAGGTCGTGGGTTCAAATCCCCGGTCCCGTACCAATGAGTTCTTTGGAATTTATGTACGGAATTTCACACCACTGGCTTTTCGGTGAAGGAAAACATCGTGAGGCAACCTGCATACGTCCGTAGAAGAAATTCGATGGGCGTATGTGAATCCACCAACCCGCACTGGGCCAGCGTGGTGGATATGGCCCAAACACCCTTCGTGGGTAGGCCTACGTCCTGCAGTGGACTATTAAAAAGGCTGGTACAGTATTATATAAACGTAGTGTCGAGTTTTTAAGCCTCAATGCCTCTGACTTGGATAAACGGTTAAAACCACAGAACCGCGAACTAATTCAGTCTCTCTTCTGTGGTTAAAACTATTGGGACCTACAATTTAATGTGTCATCCAAACCACAATAGCGCTCAGTTGTCAATGCCACCCGTGGTCACCCATCCGAGGTCTGACCGTGCCAAACGTTGCCTTACTTCGGTGATTGCTGACAAAACACTCAAACAGCGCAATGAGCGTAACGGAAACTGAGTTACTCGTAATATTTAGATTTACCTATGAACTTGATAATGATACTAAAAAAACTTAATCTTAATGTAACTTAAATAACTTAATGACAATTAACTCACGTTGACCTCTTTTATAAAATTAGAGATTAAGTATAGGTACATAGTAACACCGACACCATGGTTGCCTTATTCACTATCGCTCTAAGCGACTAAATATGGTAATTATTTAGTTTGTATTTTTTGGTTGCAGTTCTTCAAATTGCACAGCAAAAAAATCTCTATAGCAGATATTTAACAGACCTCCTTTTTACCTATCGGCCGAGACTTATAAAAAGCAAATACTCAGACACCGCCAAATGTATATACAAAAAATATTTTTGATAAAAGTAGGTTCTTCTAGGCCGGGTGGCTAGCCCTGGTGTCAGTTTTGTTAGGCTGACTGAAGATATCTTTGATTTAAAAATGGTAACTGAGTCTAAAAATAATAAAGATATGGCAATTAACGATGAATAATTATGCAACTTTTTAATGTTTTTCTTGTTTACATCAACAAAAAATAATAAATCATCAGAACTAAAACCAATCATAAAACATAGTGAGCAATGACGCAGGTGGAAATAATAAGAGCTTAATTAAACTCAAACCAGTTAGGCAACTGTAATAAAAATATAATAAATGCTCACAAACAACAATAGCTTAGTTAAAAAACCGGACAAGTGCGAGTCAGGCTCGCATATCGAGGGTTTCGTACAAACACGTTGATAAAATAATTAAAAACCTGTTTTAGCATGTGCTAATGAAGTTTTTTTTTAAATGATACCTTACATGATACGATTTACTCACTTTGAATTTTGAACCCATATTTTGTGAATTTTGAGGCCTTATTTTTTGTGATTTATATAAAAATGTACAGTTTTCAGATTTATTCCTATATGTGTACTCTGAGACAATGCTTCTCGCCAAATTTCATAGTTCTATGTCAACGGGAAGTTTCCTGTAGGTTTTGATTTTTGTGAGTGCGAAATATGCGTTTTTTTACGACATAAACAGCTCTTAACTTTTTTAAACAATAACTGAGAAGTTTTTCTTTTACACAACTGCAAGAGACTATAGATATACGTATACAGTTTAAATTTAAACTCGATATCTTTACGCGTTTCGAGATAAAGAGTTTTGACATACACACAGACAGACAGACGGACATCAAAGTGATCTGTTTTTTCCGTTTGAGGTACGGAACCCTAAAAACATCAGAAATAGCCTCTACTTCCTCTAAAGGACTACGTCTTTAGGTAAATAGATTCTTGAGTCGTGGACATAATGGTTTGCAAGTTTTCGTGACTTCCATGTAAAATTAGGGGAAACATTCAACCCTTATTCTTACTTATATTACTCTGTGAATCCGAAAGTGTGCTTGTTGATTGGTTCCTCTTTCACGCGGTAAATTCAGCATACATATTAACTTGATTTTTGGCATAGTTAGAAAGATGGAAAGTATAATAAGTTACTTTTTAACCCAGAAAAATAAATGTTCCCATGGGATAGCACAAATATTAGAATACTACACGGCCGAAGCCGGGTCAAAAGCTAGTATTTTATATTGTAATGCAGTAGGCGCCCGTTGTAGGTATGTAGTAACTATGATGTAATCTGCTGTGTTTACGTGATCACGCTTCTGGGAAGCTCTATTGTTTTGCGTTTTTATGTGTGCGTGCCTTTTGTATTCGGTTTTATGACTCGAGCGGGGTCGGCCTTTGTCTGCCGTCGTTGTTTAGTTTTTTTTGGTGTTTTCGTATTGGAGAAACAATAAGGAAGTCTCGAACTTTCAAGTTGTTTACTTTTCAATAGAATAGCGTTTATTAGATCTAGTAATGTCACGAATTATCTAGTAAATTCCAGACTGCAATAACGGATATAAATACGCCGGCCGACCCTTGGGGACTCAGTTTTTCGTTTACTGGCGAAGCAAAAACATCTCAATGTTCAAGTACGATACCAGTGATTGTGAAGTGACTAGTTTGTGTGAATATCAGTACCAGCGTGAAGTGTTTGTGCAAACCAGTTGTGTCGTGTGTTTTTGTGATTTTTGTGGAGTGATTGTGTGCAATAAAGTGCAAAGTGATTAATCGGCGTTTTAACTGATTATCCAAGAACCCATCTCGTAACAATATTTTTTTAACACCGTCGTCCTCGAGGGCATAACGCCAGAAGCGTGGAACAGAAGCGTGGTGGTGTTGTTCTTAAAAAAAGGTGACAACACCTTATTGAAAAACTACAGACCCATCTCGCTTCTGAGCCATGTTTATAAGTTGTTTTCAAGGGTCATTACGAATCGTCTCGAACGCAGGCTTGATGACTTCCAGCCTCCCGAACAAGCCGGTTTCCGGAAGGGCTTTGGCACCATGGACCACATACATACGCTGCGGCAGGTTATACAGAAGACCGAGGAGTATAACCTGCCACTTTGCTTGGCGTTTGTGGACTATGAGAAAGCCTTTGATTCGGTTGAGACATGGGCTGTGCTTGAGTCTCTTCAACGATGCCGTATTGACTATCGGTACATTGAAGTGCTGAAGTGTTTGTATAATAACGCCACTATGTCGGTTCGAGTACAGGAAGATAGCTCCGAGGCGATCCCTTTGAAGAGAGGCGTAAGACAGGGAGACGTAATATCTCCGAAACTGTTTACTACTACTCTGGAGAACGCCTTTAAGCTCCTGGAATGGAAAGGACTCGGCATCAACATCAATGGCGAATACATCACTCACCTTCGATTTGCCGACGATATCGTGGTCATGGCAAAGTCGATGGAAGAACTCAGCACGATGCTCGAAGGCCTTAATCAAGTCTCTCAACAGGTGGGTCTTAAAATGAACATGGATAAGACAAAGGTCATGTGTAATTCTCATGTTGTACCCACCCCTATTTCAGTTGGGAACTCGGTTCTTGAAGTCGTTGACTCGTACGTCTACTTGGGACAAGTAGTCCAGTTAGGTAGGTCCGACTTCAAGAAAGAGGCCAATCGCCGAATCCAACTCGGTTGGGCAGCGTTTGGAAAATTGCGTAACGTCTTCTCGTCCAACATACCTCAGTGCCTCAAGTCGAAAGTTTTCGACCAGTGTGTGTTGCCAGTGATGACTTATGGCACAGAAACGTGGTCTCTCACTATGGGCCTTATTAGTAAGCTCCAAGTAGCCCAAAGAGCCATGGAGAGGGCTATGCTCGGAGTTTCTCTGCGAGATCGAATCAGGAATGAGGAGATCCGTAGAAGAACCAAGGTTACCGACATAGCCCAGCGGATTGGCAAGTTGAAGTGGCAATGGGCAGGGCACATAGCGCGGAGAACTGATGACCGATGGGGTCGAAAAGTTCTTGAGTGGAGACCACGTACCGGCAAGCGCAGCGTAGGACGTCCACCCACAAGGTGGACGGATGACCTTATTAGGACCGCAGGATCGCGCTGGATGCAAACCGCTATCAACCGGTCTTATTGGAAATCATTAGGGGAGGCCTATGTCCAGCAGTGGACGTTCTATGGCTGATATGATGATGATGATGATGATGAACAATATTTTACTAATGTTAAATTTAATTACGAAACGTGTTTGTTGCTTTATTGCTTTGTTCGTCTTTCACGCAGCAACGGAGCAACGGATTAACTAGATTTTTGCCACGGACGTAGTTTGGAAGACGGAAAGTGACATAGGCTACTTTTTATGACAGAAAAATAAAACTGATTGACAGTATGACTTGATTATTATTATATACTACGGGACTAATCGCGCACTCAGCACACAGACAGATAACTACACGCAACATCACACCATCATCCGCTCCATTTGCAGTCGGTGCCCAAAGCGCTGTTGGACCGAGCGGATGCCCTCTGTGACGCTGAACATGTAGCGACTGAGAAAGCGCATGTGCGGGACGTTTTAAAGAGAAATGGTTATGGTGTGAAAAAGCGAGACCTAGGTAGACGCACGTATTGCAAGAACGGTTTCGACGTCGAGAGGCAGCCGGCTTTCATGCATTATGTTAAAGGAGTGACGAATAAGTTGGGGACTTTGCTAAAGGATTACTCCATCAAGACAGTGTATACTCCCTTATCCAAACTACTGGGCCAAGTCAGAACGCCGAAGGATGTCATTCCGTTTCAGACTCCTAGTGTATATAAGGTGGATTGCAGCTGCGGTAGTTCCTACATAGGTCAAACGAAGCGTACTATTGCTGAAGGGATCAAAGAACATATTGCGGCAGTCAAAAACCGCCAGATACAGAAGTCTGCTGTAGCTAAGCATTTGCTTGTCGGAGGTACTGGTCATTGGATTGAGTTCTACGACCTAAAAGTCCTCTCCACGAATCGGCACTATTTTTCAAGAATAGTTCGTGAAGCGGTGGAAATCAAAAAACATAACGATTTCAACCGGGAGGATGGATTTAAGTTATCAGCGTCGTGGAATCCTGTTGTCAACAAATGTAAATCGCGTAGTGTAGGTAGAAGGACGTTATTATATACCGTCAGTGTTGTGTGTCGTAGTGACAATTATTCAAGCTCAAGTTGAATTGGCGGTACCAGCTGTTACATACTCCAGTCTACCCGTGACCACGGTCGATGCAACTCGGCCGAAACGTGGGGATGATGAGGTATTTATTTATCTTGTAATTTTAGTGCGCGATTAGTCCCGTAGTATATAATAATAATGTGTTCAAATCGCGAAAGTTTAAAAACAGCATGACTTGATTTTGGCAATTGTTCCCCTCTGTTACTCACGGGCTTATGTAGGTATTGTGATATTTAAAGAATATTGATGAATATTTTATTTTTATTTAACACCTGTGTATTCGTTTCGTGTTTGATGGTCGAGTAGGTACACAATTTGAACGTCAGGTTGAAGTCGGTATGTGCCGGATAGCAACTAGCCTTGGTGTAAGAGTCTTCCAAGCCACAGAAGCGCTCAATACCACTCTCGTTCTCCCATCCAAGGACTGACCGTGCAGAACGTTGCTTAAATTTGGTGATCGCTGAAAACACCTAGTCAAACTAGGCAAGCTACTTTGATTATTTAGTGAATTATCTAAGGCAAGCTATGAGCGCTACTTAGGTTATGCCTGACGAGTCATGTTAATTGTTGTTGTTGCAAACGATGTAACACGTAGGGTTGTAAGTATAACGTATTATAAAATAGTGGTTTTCTTTTGATTTTGTATCGTGTTCTTTTGATTTTTGAGAAGAGATTGGGAAACTTTGCTACCAATTTCTTCTCTAAAGTAAGACTGTCTGAGCACGGTATAGTCCGGTTAAATTAAACAAACACTCCATAGGCAAGCACCTTCACCTTTTGTAGTCAAAATGTTCGGTTCACAATTTTGTACTTCATGCTCGTGCATCTCGACCATGTGACCCTGAGCCAACAGGCGTAAGTTTGGTTCCCACCCAGTGCAAGCTTCTTTGGAACTTATGTACGGAATTTCACATCATTGGCTTTTCGGTGAAGGAAAACATCGTGAGGCAACCTGTATACGTCCGTAGAAGAAATTCGATTGCGTATGTGAATCCACCAACCCGCACTGGGCCAGCGTGGTGGAAATGGCCCAATCACCCTTCGTGGGTAGGCCTACGTCCTGCAGTGGACTATTAAAAAGGCTGGTACAGTACAGTACAGTGCAAGCATTTATGTGATGAACATAGATGTTTGCTCTGTGTCCAAATGTTATTATTATATAAATAATGTATTAAAAAACATGTTTAAGTGGTGTGGTCAGTCTCTGGCAACCATGTCATATAAGCGATTTTTATTATTTAATAAGTGATATTTATTTACAGAAAAAAAACTGTTCGTTTTTCTCTGTCAAATTAAAATATTTAGCAAAGAAAAGTAGGTACCTATTACAAAACGAGTGTAGTTTGATAATAGACAAATAGTTCATTTAAGTAGTTTTTGAAAATTTACGGGTGATTTTTTATCTTTATTACTAGTTGTCCGCACTGGACTTGGACCTTTCGCTATTCCTGAACCGGACAAGTGCGAGTCAGGCTCTCACATCGAGGGTTCCGTACGAGTCCAGAAAATTTCACAAAATTAGGAAGTAAGTTGTTAAAATTTCTGTAGGTACTATAACCATCGACAAAAATTTACGCATTGTAAAAAAAAATTAAACCTGTTGTGCTAATGAAGTTCTTTTATATGATACCTTACATAATACGATTTACTCACTTTGAATTTTGAACCCATATTTTGTGAATTTTGAGGCCCTATATTTTTGTGATGTAAATAAAAATGTACAGTTTTCAGATATATTCCTATATGTGTACTCTGAGATAATGCTTCTCGCCAAATTTCATAGTTCTATGTCTACGGGAAGTACCCTGTAGGTTTTGATTTTTGTGGGTGTCGAAATATGCGTTTTTTAACGACATAAACGGCTCCAACTTGTTTAAACGATAACTGAGAAGTTTTTCTTTTTCACAACTGTAAGAGATTACAAATATAAGTATAGGTACAGTTTTAAATAATTAAATACAGTCGTAAATTTCAACACGATATTTTTACGCGTTCCCAGTCATAGTCTTGACATACACACAGACGGACAGACGGACAACAAAGTGATCCTATAAGGATTCCGTTTTTTCCTTTTGAGGTACGGAACCCTACAAAGATAACAATATTTGTACGAAAGTTAGCGATTAATTTTAAACAAATGTTGAAACTCCCGCAGAAAGTGGCGCCGTTTTTCCTCTTTTTGCCTCGGCCCTCGTATCTTCGCAACCACTAAACAGAAGATGCTCATATTCGAACTTGAAATTCTATTAATATAAACTACGTTTATTCTAAATTTCATGGAGATCGGTTGACCGGTACTTGATATACATACAAACATACACCCAAGTGCCGGCTCGCCCCAGTAGACTTACCAGTCGCTCGGCCAATTATTATGGACTTGTGTGAGCGATTTGGAAAAATGGCTTATAGAATCTCCTTAAAACGCAGGAGAAAGATTGTAGCAAGTACATCCAATTTAATTAAGATAGATGTAATTATAATTTAGTTAACACGGTTATATAATTATGAGTGATGTTCATAATTAAGAAGTATTTTTTATACCACCACAATATACAATAAAACTATAAACATAAGCTACTAACTACTAGACGAATAGCAATTAGCAATTTAATTAAGATAGATGTAATTGTAATTTAGTTAACACGGTTATATAATTATGAGTGATGTCTATAATTAAGAAGTATTTTTTTATACCACCACAATGTACAATAAAACTATAAACATAAGCTACTAACTACTAGACGAATAGCAATTAGACTATTCACCAATGTAATTAGATTATCATAGTTTAATTACTATAAATAATTGAAGAAGCCTTTATCATTTTACATCCATGTGAATCAACTCCTATAAAAAATATATGTACATTGAAATATACCTACAAGTAGTTATTAAGTCTAGTTATTCTGCCGTCCGATTTCTTAAAGACTGCTAAGTGACATTTTTGCAATTTTGACTTTTATACACTATTGAAATCAGAATTTTTTTCTCTATTTTCTGGTCCGGGTCTTATTTTTTTCTTTTTATTAGTTGCTGAGTTACGAACACCACGTGCACAGTTAACTACGTTCTTTTTGATATTTTACAATTCTTAAACACAGTTTTCCCATTTTACAACACTAAAATACTATTAAGTGCGCATACATGTGGTTTGAAGCCTTAAATTTATTCTGGATTGCAATTTTAGAAAACGTCTAAGTACCTTTGCGTTACTATTTAACCGTTACCCGACTTAACAGTGTTTTTTTTTCATTCTATAAAAAAGCTAACTCTACTTAACCGAATAATCGTTGATAAACCATTATGAACATTTTGTAATTGTAATTTATACAATTCTAAAAGACGGTGACTGTTCTTCAGCTGCGATTGTCTCCTAATGCAGGCCGGTAAAAACAATGTTAGAAAACGGTTAAGTGACATTTCCACGCTATAAAGCGTTTAAGTGAGAAGACGCCCGCGCAGCTGCCCGGCCCGATTGCGCACCCGTCACTCGGAAGACGCAAGAGGAAGACGAGTGTATGTGAAAGTTTTCGCTAAAATGGACGCGGGATCTGAGTAATGTATTTTGTTCAATAAGGTATATTGCCTATATTTAACTAAGGCATAATGATTTCATAATATTGCTAACCACAACATCACACTAATAATAAAAATGGCGCCTGTGTATGCTTACTCGCGTGAATTTCGCAAAACTGTTGCATAACGTGGACTAATGACACCACCACCTCTACACACAGTTGCCGCCACTACGCTTGGCCGCAGAATTTTCTGCCATCAGCACAGAATGCCGAAAAGTATTTGTTAGTCCAGTCTTCTATAAATGTCATGTATACATTTAAATGTCTCATTATCACCTTAAATGCAAAAGTTTGTGTCATAAGTATGATCGTTTTTTTCACGCTGGAACTGAATTAGATTTGAAATATGAAATAATGGTTGATTATACCCTAAGTTGATACACATGGTTAAGAAGATGGCACTAAAGCGTTATTAGAGGAGATCAAAAGGTTCTATGGACAGCTATACGTTTCAGTCGCTAAGCCTGTTAGCAGCGCGGCCTAAAATCAAGAGCCAAGTTGACCCGACACTTCACCGAAGACATACCGGACATCAGCTTGTGCGAGGTTAGAATGAACCTGAATCAGCTTATGAACAACAAGGCGCAGGGTGAAGACGGTGCCACATAAGAGCTTCTGTAAGCGGATGGAACACTGTTACTAAAAGTCTTTTAGAAGCTTTTCAACACCGTTGTCCTTGAGGGCATAATGCTAGAAGCATGGAAAAGAGGCTTGGTGGTGCTGTTCTTAAAAAAAAGTGATAACGCTTAATTGAAGAATTACAAACCCATTTTATTTCTGAGCCGTGTTTATAAGTTGTTTACAAGGGTCATTACAAACCGTCTCGAGCGCAGGTTTGATGACTTCCAAGCTTCTGAACAAGCTGGGTTTCGAAAAGGCTATAGCACCGTAAACCACAATCATACCCTGCGGCAAGTTATTCAGAAGACCGAAGTGTATAACTGGCCACTTTGCTTAGCGTTTGTGGATTATGAGAAAACCAATGATTCGGTCGAGACTTGGGCTGTGCTTGAGTTTCTCCAACAATGCCGCATTAACTATCGAAATATCGATGTCAGCCCAAGTACACGAAGAGAGTTCCAAGACGATCCCTTTATAAAGAAGTAATATCTCCGAAACTTTATACTGCCACTTTGGAAAACGCCTTCAAGTTTCTAGAATGGAAATGATTTGACATCAATATCTTTGCTTCGATACATCACTTATCTTCAGTTTGCTGACGATATCGTAGTCATAGCAAAATCAATGGAAGAACTCAATACGATGCTTCAAGGCCTCAATCGGTTCTCTAAACAGATGAGTCTTAAAGTAAACATAGACAATATGAAGGTGTTTAGGCCAAAGCACTAAAGCCTAAACAAATACAAAACAAAAAAAAAAAAAATTCAATAATCAATCAATGTCAAATATAACGTCAAACAAAAATCTTTTCTGTCACTGTCTTCTTTCCCTTTTTGCAATGTAAAGGGCCGGCCGACATAAAAAAATAAAAAATACATAAAAAACGAAATAACCCACTGAATAAGAAAGTACAAGTTAACGGAAGCCGTCCCTCAAGCAGCAGAGGCATCACATCTTCAAAGTCAAGGTATTCACCCATAACAAAAAGTTGGCGACCGTGGATAAAAGAATCTGCAGCCACACGGATCGGGGTCGATACGGCATCCATTTCGTTTTTCTGGCAAAATCAATACATAATATAGTGAAATCAATCAATATTTCAGTAAAATCAATCAGTATTTCAGTAAAATTAATCAATATTCCCTCCGAAACATAGTTGTGCATTCTGCAACCACATGCCCATTTTTCGTCTTTGGCTAAGGTCACCAACAATACACAGTTTGACCCCTTTCATAGATGCTGCTGGTATTATCCGTGTTGGGGGAAGATTAAGAAATTCTCCATACAATTTTGATAAAAAACATCCAATTCTTCTAGACAGCAAACATCATTACTCAGAATTATTAATGAGATATTACCATAAAAAACTAATGCATGCAGGGCCACAGTTACTTCTATCAGTAGTACGAGAACTATACTGGCCAATCAATGGTAGAGTTTTAGCTAGACGGGTATTCAGAAATTGCATTTTATGTAAACGAATAAAAGGTGTAGCGGCCAAACAAATCATGGGCAACTTACCATCACAAAGATTATCATCACCAGGGTTCCCATTTAAAATCACAGGATCAGATTTCGCGGGACCTTTGACAATTGTAGACAGGAAGGGTCGTGGTGCCAACACCACGACCAAATTAATAAAATGCTATCTTTGTGTGTTTATTTGTTTCAAGGTCAAAGCTGCAGAATTGCAATTGGTCAGCGATCTAACAACTGAATCATTTCTCTTAGCTTTGCGGCGGTTTATCTCCCGACGGGGAAAGCCCCGGGAAATTTTTTGTGATAATGGTAGTAACTATGTGGGTGCAAATAGGGCAATTGCTGCACTTGTCGAAAATTTTTCTCAAGCCATGCCAGAATTAGCTAACGAAGGTATAAAATTCAAATTTTCTCCTGTTTACACACCACATTTTGGTGGAATTTATGAAGCAGCTGTGAAATCAGCCAAAAATCTTTTGATAAAGACTGTAGGTAACGCTCACTTCACATTCGAAGAGCTCACTACGTTATTTTGCCAAATTGAGGCTATTCTCAATTTGAGGCCTCTTGTGCCTATGTCATCAGATCCCAATGATCTGAGTCCATTAACTCCCGGTCACTTCCTAATAGGGAGACCACTTACCTCATTGCCTTCGCCAGATTTACAGGACGCTAATACTAACCGCCTGCATAGATTCGCTCGCATTGAACAAGCAAGACAGCCATTTTGGGTCCGCTGGGTCAGAGAATATATTTGCGAAATGCAGCAGAAAACACGATGGAAGGATATGCACCCGGATGTCAAGCCGAATCAAATGGTGTTAATCAAAGATGAAACTAGCCCGCCGATGAAATGGCCGTTGGGAAGAGTTACTGCGACATATCCAGGCATCGACGGAGCCACTAGGGTAGCAGATGTGCTGACGGAAAAAAGAGGAATCCTGCGGCGAGCCATTCACAAGCTGTGTCCTCTCTTGGAGGCGGAGATTGTTTAGGCCAAAGCACTAAAGCCTAAACAAATACAAAACAAAAAAAAATATTCAATAATCAATCAATGTCAAATATAACGTCAAACAAAAATCTTTTCTGTCACTGTCTTCTTTCTCTTTTTGCAATGTAAAGGGCCGGCCGGCATAAAAAATTAAAAAATACATAAAAAACGAAATAACCCACTGAATAAGAAAGTACAAGTTAACGGAAGCCGTCCCTCAAGCAGCAGAGGCATCACATCTTCAAAGTCAAGGTATTTACCCATAACAGAAGGTCATATTATGTAATTCATAATTTCCATGTTGCATCCACCCAAATTTTAGTTAAGAACTCGCTTCTTGAAGTTCTTGACTCGTACGTCTATCTAAGATACATAAGTAGTCCAGTTAGGTAGGTTCAAATTTAAGAAGGAGGTCAATCACCAAATCCAATTCGGCTGGGCATTGTCCGGAAAATTGCGTAACGTCTTTTCGTCTGACATACCTCAGTGCCTCATGTCGAAAGTTCTCGACCAGTGCGTGTAGTCAGTGATGACTAATGGCACAGAACATGTATGCAAACAGCTTCCGATTGGTCTTATTGGAGATCCATAGGGGAGGCATATGTACAGCAGTGGACGTCATATGGCTGATGAATAGATGGATGACACACATGCCAAGATTCATCATCATCATGATCGACATTTTGCTGAAAGGCAAGATGCTGCTAGTAGCAGCTGCTTTTTTTCTTCTTATTAAGAAGAAAAAAATGTGCACCATGGCCGCTATTGTGATATTATAATAATATGATCGGGATTAATATTTACTACACTAGAAAACAGTTATGGAAAATCCTTTCTCCAAAACTGTGTTTAAGTTTAGACATAATGACAAATCTTAATTTAATGTGTACTTAAATAAGCCGTTAAAAAAACTTTACATTTATTGAGAGAGTAGTGCATTTTAAAAAGCGTAGTATTTACAAAATAAAAAGGCGGCTAAATGACGTAAATGTTATTTATTATTTCTCACCTTTTTTTCCATATCTCAAAATTTGGTAAAATCACTTAGCCGTTTTTTAGAAATCGGACGCCAGTATGATATTTCTAGAAATTGACAAGACATATCGTTATTTTTTCTAGACCATTTTTTTCTTGTATTATTTGCTTTTTTGTATGAGTACAGAAGGCTTTTAGGTATTAGTCTTGCTTAGAAATTGCATTTCTAATAAGACCAATCGGAAGCTGTTTGCATCCATGTTTTGTGCCATAAGTCATCACTGACTACACGCCCTGGTTGAGAACTTTTGACATGAGGCACTGAGGTATGTCAGACGAGAGACGTTAAGCAGCCGAGTTGGATTTGGCGATTTACCTCTTCCTTAAATTTGGACCTACCTAACTGGACTACTTATGTGTCTTAGATAGAAGAGTCAAGGACTTCCCTTCTTTACTATAGTTTTCCTCTTCCGACCACCCAAAAACAGTGTTTTTTTTAAAGATTTTATGTTTGTACTAGTTGTTACCCGCGGCTTCGCCCGCAAGATATTTTGATTTTTGTGCTATCCCATGGGAACCCTTTATTTATCTGGGATAAAAAGTAGACTATGTCACGTTCCGTCTTTCAAACCCGAGGCCCTACCTTACCACCCTTAATAAAGGAAGTAGAAAATCCAAAAAATAAAACGATTTAACGGTTGTTCGATTTGACAATTGATTTTTTTGACATTTCTTGAAGCGCACTCAAGAATAGCTTCTCAGAGTTCTCAGATCTCACTTAATACTTATCGTTATGTTATGAAAAATTTACACAATATCATTATAATTTATAGCCTATGTGTTATTCTGATATATAAGCTATATTATTGCAAAGTTTCATCTCAATCCGTTAAGTAGTTTTTGCGTGAAAGAGTAACAATCATCCATCCATCCATCCATCCATCCTCACAAGCTCACAAACTTTCGCGTTTATAATATTAGTAGGTTAAGGGATTAATGGTGTCAGTTGTGAGTTGTAAAAACAAGAAAAAGAATGATAATACCTTGTATCTCTTGAATAGATCTCTCTTCTCCGCCAAAATCAACAGGCAGTATTTCTTTATCGACTATTTTATGTAGATCCTCAACGTCAGGATGGCAATGGATTCTGTTAGCTAACTTCTCAGACAGTATTGATTTTACAGTCTTTGTAAACATGTCGATTGCCTTGGATTGACTGATCGTGTGTATCCCTCTTAAGCGTGCTCCAAAACCTTCCTAAAAATAAAAATATAATTGATCGAGCGAAAGCAAAGATCTCCGTAACACGGTGATTTTCGTCTATTCGGATGTTGGTATTTGTTTATAGGTCGCATTTTTCAACGAATTTCGACGAAACTTGGTACATAGGTTCTATACTATATACTAGGTTCTACTATATTCAACTCTTATTTCACACGCAATAGGAATTAAATCTCGCTGCAGTTATAAATGCGTCCTGGGAAAAATTAACTCCTATTACTTGTATTATAGGAGCTTAATATCCTTGTGCGCAGTTTGAAGCCCAGCGATCTTTTTACATGACGCGCGCGACTACCTGATTACACCCACCAAGTAGAGTGGCGAAACAGTTGGCTGAAAGCTCGGTATTTGTAAACACATACTCGAGTGCTCGGCCTAGCAACAGCACAAGGATTTCGTTCTATTTACCAGACCGAGTACCCACCCCTTCTCCTCTCTTTCTTCTCTTCGCACTGTCTCGCTCGGTCGCTCGGTGGATCTGAACACGCTCACTTGGCTCACTAGATGCGTACAGAGGGGTCAGTTCAGGTTAATAAATTGGTTAATTGTCGTAAATTGAAACTTCAGCTGTTTCCGTATGACTCTATACATTTTCGTACAGCACCCCTGGAGAAAACGAGGAAGAACTAACCAAAACGCATGGAGCCACACGCGAACGCGAAAGTATGCAAAACCTGAACTTAGCGCTCTGGTTTCTTTTCCCGCGAAGTTTTGCTCGGCCTAAACTATGCAAAACCTTAACTTAGCGCTCTGGTTACTTTTCTCGCGAAGTTTTGCTCGGCTTAAACTATGCAAAACCTGAATTTAGCGCTCTGGTTACTTTTCCCGCGAAGTTTTGCTCGGCCTAAACTATGCTAAACCTGAACTTAGCGCTCTGGTTACTTTTCTAAATTTTGCTCTGCTTAAACTAAACTGACCGATTGTCTCGCTACAACTTCAAAATAAAATGTAAACACTCCTTCCGCCACATCGCTATCGCCCACTGATATATTGCTGTCTCACCATACTACTTGGTAGGTGTAATCAGGCTATAAACCTCAAAAGAATTACAAGTAATAGAAGTATTAGTAAATTTTACTCAAATAAAAACTACGTTACAGCTGGCTTATTCATACCTGGTTATACAGCATACGCGAGAGTGAGTGGAACAAAAAAAAACGCAATGTCTGTCGTCAAAATCACCAGTTGGAACGTCAAAATGGTTAAAATTTGGTTAGATTAGATCATTTGTCTTTTCCGGAAATTTGAACTCTCTAGTTCTAGTAAAAAGGTTCAAACTCTGATAATTTTACCTTCCTACTTTTTACCTATTCGAATTTGGACAGCCGAGATAGCTCAATGCTAGTTTGTGAAAACCTTCAAAATTACGTAAGTTCGGAAGTATGTGCATCTTTATCTGACACCTATTCAATTTCATATTTAAAATGGGACAAAGTGATGTATATCTCTTGCTATTTTAGTACTGTTTCTAGTACTTTGTTCTTATTCTATGCTATAAACAATACTTTGTGTTAATGCCAGTGACAGGTAAATAGCACAATATCATTAGTATAGCTTACTGACCTATCGAGATAAAATAGCCAGTTATATTTAATTATCGTGTACTTATCAGAGTTTATTGATCTCATAAACATGTATTTTTGTTTTCGTAAGTAGGTGATTTAAAACCGTCATGTACAGAACTGGTAAATGTTACTTATTAATTTTAATGCAGTTTTGGTTTTAGGCGTATTGGAAGCCAAAACTGTCGCAGAGAGATCTTAGGCATTTTAATTTTTGTAATATAAAAATAACTTAAAATTGAAATATGTATGGTTACTTAAACATATTTTCGAACAATAATTGTGTAACATATGCACCCAAAAATTTTAAAAGATCACGGTATATGGTTCCCAAGATAAGCACTTTTTTTAATATAGGATGTTGTAGAATGCAGATGTAGTTTTTAGGGTTCCCTATCCAAAGGGTAAAATCAGAACACTATTACTAAGACGCCGCTGTCCGTCTGTCTGTCTGTCACCAGGCTGTATCTCGTGAACCGTTATAGCTAGAAAGCTGATTTTTTTACAGATGATGTACGAGTGTATCTGGTGTAGGTAAAAACAGTAAAAAATTAATATTTATGAAGGTATCCCGTATAACAGAACGGAACCCTTCGCGTGCGAGTCCAGCTCGAACTTGGCCGATTATTAGCACTTACCGTCATAATTGCCATAAATTGTTGATACTCCACAAAATTCAGTTTGGTCATTAAATCCAGCAAATTGACATTTCTAAAATCTTGAATAACAATAAAACCGTTGACGTAGTCGTGTGCTTTCAGATATTCTGCAATCTAAACAAAAAAGATAATTATTAAAAGTTCCATCGTGTACAAAACTTGAATAGTTCGCTCAAATTGATATATGTAATTACATTATTGATGATTTTTCAAAAACGTTCGACCAATTTCGATAAAATTTAAATGGAACCACCTTGGGAGTATGCATATAAATTATAAATTATTAGTTTAAAAGGTAAACTAAAAAATGTTTTGTGATTCAGTTCATAATTGGCGAAAATATAGACATCCTAGACATAGACATCCTAGACATAGACATCCTAGACATAGACATCCTAGACATAGACATCCTTTTATTGTGACAAAAATAGAGAGTACAACATACTTAAATTAAACATAATAAATATTAAAACTAAGTAAAATACCACTTAAAATCTATATTTCTGTCACAAATCGGCTCCACCTCAGCATATGCTAGCTGTGAACCAGCGCTGGTCTAAATATCGATGAACATAGGGGAAGATCAGGCAATGAGAGTCAGTTGGCAATGGGAGTCACCTAAATATCTCCAAAACCACAAACACTTAAGACGCGTTTACAATGTTCCGGCATTTGCGTAGTACCCTTCACAATCCTTATGACTGAATTGCACTAGTTCGACCACCACACCGGCAGTGAGAGGAGTGTTTTGTTTCTGCGCCACTTCGATGTAATTTTAGTAACACAACAACGAAGTAAAAAAAATACATACAGACGAACATAGTACCTCTTCCTTTTTAGTAGTCGGTTAAAAATAACGTAAACCTACCTAATTTAATAGCCGAATGCAAGCAGCAACAGCAGGCTTCAGTGTAGTTCAATGACACACAGAATGACGCTGCGGCAGACTACACATGACTAGTTACGAAACGTATTTCAAAGATTTCTACAAATTTACAAAATATAAATCAGTAATAAAAAAAATGTTTGAAAACTGCCGATATTTGTCCGATTTACAAGTCAGGTAGCAAAACTTCAACATCCAATTATCACCCAATTTCTGTATTGTCATCCTTATCTAAGATCCTGGAAAAAGTGGTGAACAAACGTCTGCTCTGCTTCCTGGAAAATAATAATTTATTGTCACCTAACCAATTCGGATTCAGGGCCAAAAAATCAACTGAAGATGCAGTCGTATCACTAGTGAATCACGTGACCGAGTCACTAGATCTGAACCGCAAATGCCTAGCAGTTTTTTTGGATTTGGCCAAGGCATTCGATACAGTGTCTTAGCCAATCCTGCTTCGAAAACTAGAATTGCATGGCGTACGTGGGACAACCCTGAAATGGTTTTGGTCATACCTATCAGAACGAAAACAGAGAGTCCGCATATCCAATTTCTACAGTGATTACGCTTCTATTTCTTTTGGGATTCCCCAAGGTAGCGTCCTCTGCCAGCTCAACATCGATCAAGCTAAGGTGTACACTTTTGCCGATGACACAGCACTGGTTTTCCAAGGAAAGAGCTGGGCGGAGGTTGTTGATGTTGCTCAGAGAGGGCTATCGAAAATAGCGCAATGGCTTCAAAATAATTTGTTAACGTTAAATACGGCTCAGACCAAATATGTAACCTTTTTTATTACGAGACGAACCCGTCCTGAAAATATAAATTTAAAAATACATTCATGCGATTCGCATTTCTCCAAACCATGCCCAGAAATCGAGCGCGTTGATGCCATAAAATATCTAGGAGTCACCATTGACTACCGGCTCAACTGGGAGAGCCAAATCAACAACCTCAAATCGCGGCTTCGAAAACTGACCCACATTTTCAAAAAGTTAGGTTTGGTGACGGACCCAGACACACTTAAAATAGTATATCAAGCATTATGCCAATCTGTACTGAACTACTGTATAGTGTGTTGGGATCTGCTACCAGGGTACTTTTTGAAAAAATGGAACGTGCGCAAAGATTTATAATGAAAGTTACATATAAAAAGCCCATACTATATCCCACAGCCCAATTGTACTGCGACACAAAATTCCTCACAGTCCGGCAATTGCACATTCTGGCAGTGACCTTGCGCTTCCATAAAACATCGCTAATAACATTAACTCCCTGTAGACGACCAGCACGACATAACAAGTAGACGCTCCCTAGAACTAGAACTACGTTTGCCCAACGAGCCTACCAATTCAAAGGACCGTTTTTATATCAGCAAATAGATAGCTTGCTTGACATACTAAATACGTCTCGTTTTGTTTGTAAGCGAAAAGTTATGAGTTGGCTATCTACCCTAGACTATCTGGGAACAGAGAATGTGATAGTCATAAAAAATGACCTAATGTGGTCTGCTTCCACAAATCGAGTGATTGGACTGCACTAAGCTACTTAGTCAGTGGATTTTTTAATAGTTTTGGTATCGCACGACTGCGGAATCGGACCCCTGTCGTACTCACACATTCGACTTTCTACCTGTGAAACGTACATAAACACGACCACAATCCACGAGTAATCGTGTCTATACACTTCTACACTATTTTACCTTTCGACAAGAATACACAAATACATTAATATACATTCATATATACATGTATATAAGTATAATAACAGTATACATATTATTGCTATAGCTCATTACATTATTCATTTGCATTATCTACGAGTATATAAGTACGTTTTATACACACATGTAATTTTATTCATAGTTCGCTATTATTATTAGACTCAGCCTGGGATCATTGCATTATTGACTACAATATTAAATATCTTGCCTACCCTCAATGTAAATTTAATATTTTATTTTTTGCTGTTTTCTACACTTATATACGAGTAAATAATTAAAGACTTATCTTAAGTAATTTACGAAACTTATACCTACTACTACTACTAGATTTATATCTCAAAGAGTTATCTTTGTGATAAGCATTTCAAAAATCTGAAGCGAACGCAGGATTTGAACCTTGCCCCTTCGGATCACTAGCCCGACGCTCTAACCAACTGAGCTAGCTCGCCTCCTACTTAAGCTTCAAATTTCTGAATGCTTACATTTCCCAACTTATAGCGTTGGTGGCGCCACCTGTGATACCCGTATTAGACAGGTTATCACTCAACTAGAAGTTATTAGAACTTCTAAAGATTGACGAAAGGTGACGCACTGCTAAATCAATGTTATGATGTTTATTTTAAGCGCTTTCCACACTAGATTTTTATCTCAAAGAGTTATCTTTGTGATAAGCATTTCAAAAATCTGAAGCGAACGCAGGATTTGAACCTTGCCCCTTCGGATCACTAGCCCGACGCTCTAACCAACTGAGCTAGCTCGCCTCCTACTTAAGCTTCAAATTCTGAATGCTTACATTTCCCAACTTATAGCGTTGGTGGCGCCACCTGTGATACCCGTATTAGCCAGGTTATCACTCAACTAGAAGTTATTAGAACTTCTAAAGATTGACGAGAGGTGACGCACTGCTAAATCAATGTTATGATGTTTATTTTAAGTGCTTTCCACACTAGATTTTTATCTCAAAGAGTTATCTTTGTGATAAGCATTTTAAAAATCTGAAGCGAACGCAGGATTTGAACCTTGCCCCTTCGGATCACTAGCCCGACGCTCTAACCAACTGAGCTAGCTCGCCTCCTACGCCAGCTTCAAATTTCTGAAGTGCTTACATTTCCCAACTCATAGCGTTGGTGGCGCCACCTGTGATACCCGTATTAGACAGGTTATCACTCAACTAGAAGTTATTAGAACTTCTAAAGATTGACGAGAGGTGACGCACTGCTAAATCAATGTTATGATGTTTATTTTAAGTGCTTTCCACACTAGATTTTTATCTCAAAGAGTTATCTTTGTGATAAGCATTTCAAAAATCTGAAGCGAACGCAGGATTTGAGCCTTGCCCCTTCGGATCACTAGCCCGACGCTCTAACCAACTGAGCTAGCTCGCCTCCTACGCAAGCTTCAAATTTCTGAAGTGCTTACATTTCCCAACTTATAGCGTTGGTGGCGCCACCTGTGATACCCGTATTAGACAGGTTATCACTCAACTAGAAGTTATTAGAACTTCTAAAGATTGACGAGAGGTGACGCACTGCTAAATCAATGTTATGATGTTTATTTTAAGTGCTTTCCACACTAGATTTTTATCTCAAAGAGTTATCTTTGTGATAAGCATTTCAAAAATCTGAAGCGAACGCAGGATTTGAACCTTGCCACTTCGGATCACTAGCCCGACGCTCTAACCAACTGAGCTAGCTCGCCTCCAACGCAAGCTTCTTCTTTAAATAATTTTGAGCTATTTATTAAAATTTACACTTTAATTACTCGAAAAACGTTAAATTACATGTTACATTGATAACAAAAAAATTGCAAATAAAAATAAACTACTATAAATTCACAATGATAATAAAATAATAATTGGATTTTTCACATAAATTTTGAGGTTATGTGAAAAAAGTGTCAAAACAAAAGTTTTAGACCTTTTTATTACCTACAACTTTGCCATTTGACTTTTTTCGATAGGACTTTTAGTTTTGCCGGAAATCGAGAAAAACCGTTTTTTAGTCTTAAAACCCCCCATCCCCTTCCCGACCTCAGATCGCCCGTAAATTATTTTTCCTTTTATTTTTATAATATTCCCCTCCTTTTCTAATGGGTTTCATCCTACTATTATTTTTTTTGGTTGTATAAATTATCGACCCTGGCCTAGATCGCTCTCGGACGTCCGTAGATGACGTCCGCGACTTATGTCCGATAGTGTGCACGGCTCAGTGTACTTTTATAGTCTAGGTCGCGGCTGTCAGTCGCGTCCGTAAGCCGCGTCCGATAGTATGTTTCGAGCTAAACGGTTTAGGGTGTATCACGCTTACCCAAAAGATACCTACTTATTTAGTACTAGCAGACCCAGCGAACTTCGTTTCACACAATATCTTTATGAATAACCTATGTGTTATTCTGAGGCATAAGCATTACTATTGCATAGTTTCATCTCAAACCGTTTAGTAGCTTTTCGTGAAAGAGAAACAAACATTATGGATGAAAAATTTTCACGTTAATAACAATAAGGATTTACTCGGGGTTTCAAGACACATAATAAGTTGTAACTTACTGTACTGTACTAGCCTTTTTAATAGTCCACTACAGGACGTAGGCCCACCCACGAGGGGTGATTGGGCCATATCCACCACGCTGGCCCAATGCGAGTTGGTGGATTCACATACGCCATCGAATTTCTTCTACAGACGCGTGTAGGTTGCCTCACGATGTTTTCCTTCACCGAAAAGCCAGTGGTGTAATCCAGCCAGTTCCGTACATAAATTCCAAGGAATTCATGGGTACGGGACCGGGATTTGAACCTGCTACCTCACGATCGTAAGGCGAGTATCATTACCACTAGACCA
This sequence comes from Hypomecis punctinalis, assembly GCA_949316475.1. Taxonomy (NCBI): domain Eukaryota; kingdom Metazoa; phylum Arthropoda; class Insecta; order Lepidoptera; family Geometridae; genus Hypomecis; species Hypomecis punctinalis. Next base: position 19,924,420 of record OX438795.1, on the reverse strand, counting down.
CCATGGCTTTACTAGACCACCATGGCTTTGTACCTTAGGTATAGTGAAAATACATATTCAGGTAAAACGTTCCACATTCTGGCTGCCCGTAAAAAAAACCGGACAAGTGCGAGTCAGGCTTGCACATCGAGGGTTCCGTACGAATCCAGAAAATTTCACAAAATTGGGAAGTAAGTTGTTAAAATCTCTATAGGTACTATAATCGACAAAATTTTTACTCCTTTACTCACTTTGAATTTTGAACCCATATTTTGTGAATTTTGAGGCCCATTTTTTTGGTGATTTTAATAAAAATTTACAGTTTTCAGATTTATTCCTATATGTGTACTCTGAGACAATGATTCTCGCCAGTTTTGATTTTTGTGAGTGTCGAAATATGCGGTTTTTGACGACATAAACGGCTCTAACTTTGTTAAACGATAACTGAGAAGTTTTTCTTTTACATAACTGCAAGAGACCATAGATATACGTATACAGTTTAAATTTCAACTCGATATCTTTACGCGTTCCCGAGATAAAGATTCTTGGCATACACACAGACGGACAGACGGACAACAAAGTGATCCTATAAGGGTTCCGTTTTTTCCTTTTGAGGTACGGAACCCTAAAAACTTGTAGTAGTAGTACAATGCCGTTAAATACAGTCAAATCACTACTATTAGTAGGTAAATAGGTATTAATAATAATAAAAAAACTTACTACAAGAATTAGTCTAAAATACTCCAGATAGAGCGGCGGTGTGAACGAGTTTTTATTAATTTTCAAAACAAACGCTCTTTCATACTCTTTTGTCATTTTTGGGAGGACGGTGGCGTGGCTGAAAAAAAGAATTAAAGATCTAATAAAAATTGTTTTGTTTTTTTTTTTGCAAAACGTATCAAGCGACTTTACATTAAAATCAATTAAATATACGTTATTAAGGATAACTCATAAACTACTGATCAGATTGTGATCAAAAAGAAACCATTAAAAACAGAAAAAAAATGCCGTGGCCACGGTCGATGCAACTTGGCCGAAACGTCGGGATGAGGAGGTATTTATTTATCTCGTAATATTAGTGCGCGATTAGTCCCGTAGTATATAATAATAATGTTTGATTTTTTCACAACTGTAAGAGACCATAGATATACGCATGTGGTTTTAATTTCAACTTGATACATTAACACGTTTCCGAGATTGAAAGAATGTCTTGACAAACGGACGGACAGATAGACAGACTGACAACAAAGTGATCATAATTACAAGGGTTCCCTTTTTTTTTTATTTTGAGGTACGGAACCCTAAAAAGAAAATCAAAGATAGAAAGAATGTCTTGATACACGGACGGACAGATAGAGAGAGACTGACAATAAAGTGATAATAATTACAAGAGTTCCGATTTTTTTCCTTTTGAGGTACGGAATCCTAAAAAGAAAATTAAAGGTACTACACCATATACTCACTATAATGTACCATACCATGACCGAGAGAGGAACATGTGAGATAAAAATACATAATATGTATTGAAAAGACTATGTCCACTAGACCATTTTGTCTCCGACTAGCACCGTCGCGTGCCGTGCGTGGAGTATTTTGGCACCGGCAAAATATAATCTACTGTTATTGGCGTAGAAGCGTACCGCTCTAGTATGCCCAGTAGAGCATATAATCGTGTTATTTTCCGTGCCTTATACATTCCTCGCACGGTCAGGGTATGGTACGATATAGTGGACAGACACCTTAAGATCTGTGCAGCACTTACTTACGCGAAACTGTTTATTTTTTCACACATGCTTTTTATGTCACTACTTATGAAGAATTTTGGCAATAGTGTTTTATATGTACACAGCTTGTCGATTTGCATCTTTGCCTTTTCTACGGAACCCTTGCAAGCGATGATTGTTATTTCTAAGTATCGCCGGCCTGTAATAAAAAGAAACATGTTTTTACCGAACACTTTTACAATAAGATACAATACTAATTTTTATGCTAAAACTAACCACACTACCACTACATAGAAATCAATTGGACCATCCACAGACCCTTGAAGGTCTACAGATTTATTTTATTTAATTTACTTTTACAGATTCAAATTAATCGTAATTTACAAGTCGATGGTCAACAACTACATCAAGTAATAGTAGATTGTATCATATGGGAGCAAAATAATATTTTCACGGCGAGGACGCTTTTTTGAATCCAGAGCGAAGTGAGGGATTCTAGAGTAGAATCCTGAACGTAGCGAGGGATTCAAAATACGTCGCCCGAACCAAAAATATATTTTGCGCCCGAGTGGTACACTATACTTTACATCACCTCTATGAGAAAATAAAAGGTGTCTCATATTTTACTATAATATTATTATTTAATGAAACGTAGATCAACAAATAAATTGAAATCTAATAATAAAGCAAATGAAAACTTATATTTACATTTTTTCATTCATTTTCTTGGCGCTGAACACTAACATTACAAATACTTCCAAATTCAAAAAGTGCGCGGCAAAGATCATTCCGTCGCACTTATTTGTTCCAAATTCAAAAAGTGCGCGGAAAAGATAATTCCTCCGCACTTATAAAGTTCCTTCTAGAAAACACCACCTATGGGCGCACTTAAAGGCGAACAAAGTAGATATTTTCGAATCGATGTGATGAAAATTATATTTCAGGGTTGATCTTACGTAAAATTTGCTCATCTTGACATGCTAAAGTCGCCTTTAAAAGGTTGTGCAAAAACTATCTTGTAACTCTTTCACGCAGCAACTTTATCTCGAAAAAATAAAAAAGTTCCTGTGGGGTAGCAGACAAACGTCTACGCCAGCGAAGTCGCAGGCAAGATCTAGAAATAAAATATATTAACTTACTAAAGTTCTTGTTCACAAAATGTGACTGTTTCCGCACCCAGTTTTCCAAAATATCGACAGACTGCACCATCCTTCCATTATCCAAGTTGTATATTTTCCTAATATTTTCCACTGTATTCGGCAAAAACTCGAGCAGAGGATTAGTAATATTCACGTCCATTATCACACCGTTCAAACGCAAGGCCAGAACCCGACTGTATAGCTGCTTCAAATCTTTGGGTATAGGTAAATAATCTGAATAAATAACTACATTTTATATTTTTATCAACCTGCATTGCAGGGATCATCGGCTTGGTAATTAGTAAACATCTACACGTCATAATATTGTCTGCAGTGCTGGGAACAAAAAATGTCTGCGAAAAACAAAAAATACGCAAACACAAATAGAAAACGTCAGAATAAACAAGAATAATTAAAAAAATACCTTTTTAGACAAGCTTATACTGAACTTATATCTTATACTTATATCCACCAACCCGCACTGGGCCAGCGTGGTGGATATGGCCCAATCACCCTTCGTGGGTAGGCCTACGTCCTGAAGTGGAAGTCCTTTTGATTTTTGTCGAAATATGCGGTTTTTTACGACATTAACGGCTCTAACTTTTTTAAACGATAACTGAGAAGTTTTTCTGTTATAATCATCATATAAATATTTGCATTGGGAGGGGATCGAACCCACGCCTCTTTGATCCAGAAGTTAGGGTCACTAACCACTGGGCCACCAAGGCAGTCAAATCTTTCCAATGCTTTAACTTCATCGACCATTTCACAGGGTTATTTCTAATCAATTAGCATCCTTTTAGGGGCTTATTCTGTAAACCAACAACTTTTGTTCCGCGACTTTTGTCAAAACTCAAAAAAATATTGGTGTTCCGGAAAAATATCATTTACCCGCGACAAAATGTATGGAACAGCTGCTTTTTTCTGAGTTTTGTCAAAAGTCGTAGAACAAAATTGTTTAGTTTTGATGTACAGAATAAGCCCCAAAGAGGATGCTAATTGATAAAAAATAGCCCTGTATATTGATGTTTTACTCCCATGTCTGCACGGATTATTATGACACTGAATAATCAACACTTGAAACCGACTTGGCATTTTTCTGTTTCAAATTTAAAACTAAGCAAAAAATCTGTCCGAGTGACATTTACCAATTTCAAACTGTAAACTGCTTTCCTGAAATGAAAAAAATGTTTCCATGGCGCGTATGTACCCGAGTATCCTTTCAACTATTGACACTAGAAGCGCGGAACATCCTGACACCCCTAGAAGCGCGGATGGGTCAGTTTTGGCCAATTTTTTATTTTGCTACAAATAAAACTCGTTATTATAATAAAATGCTTTTATTATAGATTACACATATATTTGGTGTACTTTGACTTAAAATAGAATAACAATAAATCACAATTACAAATAATTCCGGTATTTCCCTTTTATGTTTGAAGGAGGATCGTGCCCTAGCACTGCGGACGTAAATGGGCTATTGATGACAAATAATTCAAGTTAAAAATTAGATAAAATTATAAAAAAAGCAGTGCAATTACTTTTCCGAATCACATAATGAGCAAATGGAAAAAATCTTTCGATGTGCATTTCTTGCAAACAGTTTTTTTACAAGCTGACATCCATGACTGGGTCAAAATTGACCCAACTGCGCTTTGAGGTAAATTTGATTAAAAAATATATTTATTGCAATTACGTGGTTGAATTATAAACAATAATGATCACATTTCATAAAAAGTCATAAAAAAAATAGGATTCTATGCATAATAAAACATTAAATAGGGCAGGAAGAACATCGAAATGGGTTAAATTTGGGACGCCCGCGCTTCTAGTGTTAACCTACTTCACATGGTTCTCAATTTGGCTTAATGTTTTTTGTAGCTAAATATGTTACACGATCACGCCAATTATGAACCGAGTTTGATATTTTTTTGTTGGTATCATCATACTTTAGAGCCCTATTCAAATTTTATTGAAATCATTTAAAAAAAAACTACAATAATGAGAAAGTTACTACATTGATCCGTGCGAACTACAAAATTATTAATATGTTTTTTTATTAATTATTATCAACCACATCAAAATAATGATTTAAAAAACTTGCCATCAACAACAAAATAAGTAATATGTTTTGATGTAGAGTTTGTTTTGATGTTTTTGCAATCAGCCTTTATTTTAAAAACCGGACAAGTACGATTCAGGCTCACACACCGAGGATTTAAAATTGGGAACTAAGTTGTTAATAGCGTGCTTGGTATCAAAAGAACTGATAGAGTCCGCAACAGCACAATGCGCTCTATGACAGGGGTAGTTGATGTCGGCCGAAAAGCCGCCAAGCTAAAGTGGGACTGGGCGGGACATGTGTCGCGGATGCACCCCGATCGATGGGCCAGGATCGTCACGGAGTGGGTGCCTGACGGACGACGCAGCCAGGGAAGACCCAAGAAGCACTGGCGTGACGATCTTGACTCATTCGAGAGGGGTTGGCAAGAAATTGCGATGGATCGAGACTCGTGGAAGGAAATGGGGGAGACCTTTGCCCAGGAGTGGGACAGTATAGGTTAATAAAAAAAAAAAAGTTGTTAATACCTCAGAGCGGAACTATACTAACCAATAAAAGGATATTTGAAGAGTGCCGCGACAAACTTGCTATAGTTTTGCGGCACCGAATTATTTATTAAGAAAGTAAATTTGTAAATGGAAAATAAAAAAAAATAAAAAAATGTGAACATATCTTTAGCGGCGTTGTGCACTTTTTGGATGGTTAAAAAATGTTGAACTCGCGTCAGGACACGACGTGAACTGATCGAAAATTCGTAAGACGGAGGGAGAGTTCGCCAGCGCGACGAAGAAGAGGAAGTTATATTATATCCTCCTCTCTTTCTACATCGCGGCGAAAATGTGTGCCTGCTCCTTCTGTTTCGTAGCGGCGCAGTGTGTGATATTGTGTTTTGCCATATAAAGCCGTGGTGGTCTAGAGGTAGTGACACCAGCCTTACAATCGTGAGGTCGTGGGTTCAAATCCCCGGTCCCGTACCAATGAGTTCATTGGAATTTATGTACGAAAAATCACAACACTGGCTTTTCGGTGAAGGAAAACATCGTGAGGCAACCTGCATGCGTCCGTAGAAGAAATTCGATAGCGTATGTGAATCCACCAACCCGCACTGGGCCAGCGTGGTGAATATGGCCCAAACACCCTTCGTGGGTAGGCCTACGTCCTGCAGTGGACTATTAAAAAGGCTGGTACAGTACAATACATATAAACACTCCATATTCCTCCATATACATAAACAATCATATACTTTATATGTACAAATTTTTACTTCTGCCGGCACTCCCGGAGTGCAACCCGTTGTTTTTTTTTGCTTTACTCGTCATTCATCGAAGATTAAACATCGCAAGGATAATTGAATTTGATCACAAAAAACAAAAAAAAAGTTAGAAACCCGTTATAGCTTGTGAAAATAAAGTTATTTCATATGATCTCAATTTATAATCGCATTTGTTTATTATTATTTTTGAATCTGTCGCTACTGGGGCGAAGCCGGGATGGGCAGCTAGTAAATACATAGAACCTAAAGATAAACAATATTATTGACCTTGATTCGCAGGGAACGGCTCAGGGTCGTTTACTTTTCAATTATCAGGTACCTACGTTCAGCGCGGAGAAAAAACATTTTGCTTGATATTTTTTTAAAAAAACAATACTACATCGTTATGTTGACTAAATGCAATGACTTCAATCAAATCCGGATTATAATGGGTCATGAATCCGGCTTCTACTAAAAGCCACAATAGGTATAAGACTTCGAGCAAATATTTACAGAGCCACAGTCCCTAAGTGGAAGTAGTTAAAAAATGTCCGAGCGCCGTCATACATACCGACTTAGATATTTACATTAAATAATTCACAGTGACCCGCTTTATCGAATCTCGACGTTATGTCACCTAATTAGTGCTTGTATTAACTTAACCGAGCACTTTGGCATTGCGCGGCGTTGTAGTCGGCTTGCAATCGTCTTAAAACTAACTAAAAAGCCTGTCCACTACGTAGCTTGGGCAGTTGGCTCGGACACTTTTTTTGCACGATTGTGTCTCTGTAGATATTTGCTCGAAGGTATATAAGGTGATCAACCTTTCAAAGAATAAATAAAATATCGTAACATTTAGGTGCATGATTCTTTTATTTCCTTCACTTGTATTATTCTTTATACATTCATATTAACTTAATTAGCAAAATATGTGATAAAGACGTCTCGTATTTACATTAGGTTATCTACGTGGATGAAAAAAGTAAGTAATGTGAGAATTACTGCAAATTAATAAATGTAGATACCTACCTATTGAAATGTTTTGGTGTAAAAACAATACAATTTTTGCCTTCATATTATTATGAGATTATTAAAACTTACATAACCGTCTCTAATATGAATTATTATGATTTAGAGCTGGGTATACCTTCCGACCCAAAGTTAATTAGCATTACATAACAATCACAATTTACTGTAGGATGCTGAGACCAAATAAAAAATAAAGACAGATTGCTGTGAACAAACAAGCGAGGCCGACCAAAACTACGCCTCGACGTGTACAGACAATTACACACACATCCACGTACAAGGAAACTACGCCTTGGCTTGTCAGTCGAACTGTGGCGGCGCAACAGCGACGCACTCACACATGTATAAAAAACTGGCCTCACTTGACTGTTCAAGGACGTTCTCTCTTGATTTTTTTATTTGCTCTGAGTTAGGACCATCCATTATTTGTTATCGTGCACTGCAAGACGTAGGCCTCTTGTGTAGATGTCCAATAAGAACAGTTGAGAACAGGTTGCATCTAGCATCTTAAACCTCATATATGTAGGTACACCTTGCGGGTGGAAGTGGTGCGTGGTCTCCACTCGAGAACTGTTCGATCCCATCTGTCATCATATCCTCCGTGCTATATGCTCTGACCATTGGCATTTCAACCTGCCAATCCACTCTACGGATTAACTTATTATCAAGCTTTGCTTAGTTTGGTGTCAGAAGCCATGTGTAAGATGTCCCAAAAATATTTATTTATTTATTTCATTCTGTCTCAATATCGATGAGATCCTACTCCGAGCATAGGCCTCTCCACAGCTCGTTGGGTAGGTTGCAGGATAGCAGGACTTATTTTTTCAGATACCTTAAACAAAATAAACCAGTCCAAGATATAAATTATTTACTCATAAATCTAATTTACAATTAATAAGAGTCTTACACACGGTCTCTGACCCCAAACTAAGCAAAGTTTGTGCAATGGCTGCCAGAAACTGACATACTACATATACATAATTATTTAATACACACTTATTTTGTATTATAGATAATAAAATAAATTAAATAAATATTTTGGGACATCTTACACACGGCCTCTGACCCCAAACTAAGCAAAGCTTGTGATATGGCTGCCAGAGACTGATATACTACATATACTTATTTTTAAATACATACTTATATAGATAGTAACTAAATAACACCCAGACACAGAGCAAACACTTATGTTCATCACATAAATATATCGAACCCACGCCTCTTTGACCCAGAAGTTAGGGTCACTAACCACTGAGCCACCGAGGCAGTCAATAACAAACCACCTATGTAGATAATAACAAACCACCTATGTAAACAGGAAAAATGCGAAGTCGTTGACCTATGTGCGTCACATAAATGCTTGCCCTAAGTTGGAATCAATCCCACGCCTTTTCGAACTAGGTACTAGAAAACGAACTAGTTTAATCCACAGTTAAGGTTCTGAAAGATCCTGGCAGCCCCATGTACTGCTCGTTTAATTTATCTGTCTGCCTCTGCGACTCATCGGTGCCTGATGATCTCATGACTTCCAGATACTTTTCGGTTTCCTCTGAGCTGATGACTTTTATCCACTCGGCTGAAATTGTAGTTATTATAATTGTGAAGATTAATATAATTAGTTTTTTTTTACCTCCGATGGTAAATATTTTTGGAGTAACACGTCTCAAGTCTTAAAAAACTTTTAAATAAAATCGAGTTTCACATCATTAATCCAATGAAAATTGGTTGATTATGTAAGGTATTAAGATGGTATAAACTTAAATGCCTTTGATGCAAGGTACTGCATCAAAGGCTAAATAAAGTAAGCTAAAACCTATAAATAAAGTTTCTGAAGTATGACATACTAGTTTTTACCTGCGGCTTCGCCCGCATACGCAATATATCATAATAATTTATAGCCTATGTGTTATTCTGATATATAAGCCATATTATTGCAAAGTTTCATCTCAATCCGTTCAGTAGTTTTTGCGTGAAAGAGTAACAAACATCCATACAACCATCTATCCATCTATCCATCCATCCATCCTCACAAACTTTCGCGTTTATAATATTAGTAAGATTTAGATACTAAACAATAATTATTTTTCCCAAAAAATCGCTACACTGTCTTCCACCGTGTACATAATTTGAGTAGTTTGCACAAATCAATGAGACATGGACATTATTGTTGATTTATCAAAATCGGCTCAGTCGATTTCGATAAAACTTAAATTAGACCACCTCGACCATACTATTTTGAACCAGAAAAAAATGTTTAAATCGGTTCATAGATAGTCGAACATATCGACGAACACACACCTTGCGGGGCGAAACGACGCAGGACTCGAAAATGCAAGAGATTGAAAATTGAGTGCATTTGATGGAAAAATTACTATAGTCTCTTCCATTAGCGCTGAGAAAGCATACGCTAGAGTACTTCGAGTCGAAATTGGTCCATGCGGTACGACTCTGGTCAAAATATGTTCGCAACCCCTGATCCTCTACCAAGAAAAGTGGCAACTGCGTTATCGATACGAAAGCGATACATATTGAATAGAAAACGATACTTTTGTTTTCATTTCGCCAAGACGAGTGCTAACACAATACTGTCGATAATGAAAGCACTCATACTCTAATTATGTGTATTATTATAAAAACAGGGACATTTTTTTACTATTAAATTAAAACGATTATAATAATATAGTAGATTACAGCACATACCCTGTAGTTCTTCAATTGACCTTTCTTTCCCACCATAGTCAATTGGCAATATTTCTTTGTCAATAACTTTATGAAGGTCTTCGATTTCTGGGTAAACATGAATTCGATTGGCTATTTTTTCAGACAGTACTGATTTTATTGTTTTAACGAAAATATCGACTGCTTTGGACTGACTGATGATGTATACCCCTTTAAGTCGTGCTCCGAAGCCTTCCTGGAAAATGAATAATATAAATAAACTGGTAAAGGCGTAAGCCTTAGATAGATATAAAGCCCGATTACAGAGGCGCCAGCGTAACTATATTAGCTAAATAGCATAGTTCTGTTTCTTTTTCACTTGAGGCATTCGATAGAGAGAACGCTTTTTACGTTGCTAATTAATTTACGCTGGCACCTCTGTAATCGGGCTTATTATTTCAAAAAATCTATCAATGCGTCTAGCGGATGCGACGCGTGGCCGAAATGCTGGTGTTTTTATCACTCAACGTATACGCTTTGCCATTCAGCGTGGTAAAGCTGTCAGCTTGCTGGTCACGCTGTTAATTGACAGTGGACTAAGTATGATTATCTCTAAAAACCTCTATAAATTCGTAGATAGTATTTTATTTAAACTAAGGACATAAAATTTAGATTTTTTATGAATTCTGTGATAAACTGTATCCTCATGATGGTTCGGAGTTAAGTATAATTTTACTGTTCTGACCGTATCTCAATTGGTGGCCAAATTAATTACAAAGAAATAGTTATAAATTAAGTTATATTCTAGAGCTTACCGTAAGAATTGCTATAAATTCTTGGAACTCTGTAAAGTTTATGTTGGTAACGCAGTCTACCAAATTGACGTTTCTCAAATCTTCAACAAAAACAAAACCGTCGACATAGTCATGTATTTTAGTATACTCTGCAATCTGAAACGCGAAATAAAATTAGAAAAAATTATAAATTTTTTACATTTTTGCAGTTTTTTATTTTATACTGAAGCTTTGATTGACTATATTTTTAAGAGTGTATACAAAAAGATTAGAATTTGGAAATTGGAAACAAAAAAGGAACAGATCCTTTTTTGTAATTAAAAACGAAGCAAATGTTTAAACATTTGCTTGAGTAATAACATGTTTTGATGGGTCATTATTGTTGTTTATAAAAGGAAAAAGGCAAAAATACTTACAATCACAGCAATTCTATAATAATCCATAAAAACTGAAGATGTAAATGATTTGTCTTTCATTTTCAATACAAATGCTCTTTGATAGTCTTTCGTCATTTTTGGAAGCAAGAAGAAGTTCCTGTAATAAGTCCAAATGATTAGATGTGAAATAAGTACGTCTTCCTAGGACAAGTAGTCCAGTAGGTAGGTCCGACTTCAAGAAAGAGGCCAATCGCCGAATCCAACTCGGTTGGGCAGCGTTTGGAAAATTGCGTAACGTCTTCTCGTCCGACATAACTCAGTGCCTCAAGTCGAAAGTTTTCAACCAGTGTGTGTTGCCAGTGATGACTTATGGCACAGAAACGTGGTCTCTCACTATGGGCCTTATTAGTAAGCTCCAAGTAGCCCAACGAGCCATGGAGAGGGCTATGCTCGGAGTTTCTCTGCGAGATCGAATCAGGAATGAGGAGATCCGTAGAAGAACCAAGGTTACCGACATAGCCCAGCGGATTGGCAAGTTGAAGTGGCAATGGGCAGGGCACATAGCGCGGAGAACTGATGACCGATGGGCTCGAAAAGTTATCGAGTGGAGACCACGGCAAGCGCAGCGTAGGAAATCCGTCCACGACGTGATGAAGATGAGGATGACCTTATTAGGACCGCAGGATCGCGCTGGATGCAAGCCGCTATCAACCGGCCTTATTGGAAACCATTAGGGGAGGCCTATGTCCAGCAGTGGACGTCCTATGGCTGAAATGATGATCATGATTAAAAGTACGTTTTAAGCAATATCTGTGTTTTTAGTAGACGCAACTTACGCAGACTGAATAACATTTTCGCTGGTACTTTTTACACCACTGCAAATGAAGAATTTCGGTAGAAGTGTTCTGTAAGTGCACAGTTTGTCAATCTGCAATTTTGCCTTTTCAACGGAACCCTTGCAGGCAATTATTGTTAATTCTAAGTACCTTCGATCTGTAAATAACAAATGTAAAAAAATATCAATAACATGACTTTTTCAGACAAGATAATCTATTAAGCTAAGTTAAGCTGATTTAGTGATGGCAATAAATTTATTCAACAGGTCATTATTATTCGATCTGTGCTAGATTTTTTTTATCTCGACAATCTCAACAAGCTTGAGTTTAAATTAATTTTTGTAAGTTAAAACAAATGAATAATAATTTTATTTCAAAAATTAGTACAAACATGGATAGTGCAGCCATAGCCATGCAAACTAGGTGAGTTCACACCTGGGTTTTTATGGATAGCCTTCAATAGAGTGAAGCTTGGTTTGGTATGTACAGATGATCAAGTAAGTATACAGGACTATTTCTAATCAATTAGCATCTTTTTATGGGCTTTTATTCTTTTAATGGCGGCCTAAAAACTCTGACACCAGGGCTAGCCACCCGGCCTATACGAACTTATTTACTTTATGGGCTTATTCTGTACATCAAAACTAACACATTTTGTTATGCAACTTTTGTAAACACTTAAAAACAGCTGTTCCATACAATTGGTCGCGTTTTAGCATATTATTATTTTTCTGTGGAACACCAATATTTTTTTTGAGTTTAGACAAAATTCGCAGTACAATAGTTGTTAATTTTGATGTACAGCATAAACCCCTAAAAGGATGCTAATTGATTAGAAATAACCCTGTATGAGAGATTTACAACTAATCAAAATGATGTCTTAGTTTTACGTTTTTACATATTTATGAATGTTAACACCTAAAAGTTAAGTTAATCTATCTACACTATCTATCTACACTTTTCATTGTAGAAATATTTTAAAATATTTGTTAAAGGCGTACAAAGAGTCTTATTCTGTATTTTTTTTTCCAAATGAGAACTTATAACGCCAACTTACCAAAATCTTTGTTCATAAAATGGTTCTGCTTTCGAATCCAGTCTTCCAAAATATCCACGGACTGTATCATCCTGCCATTGTCTAAGTTGTAGATCTTCCTTATAGTCTCTACTGTATCTGGTAAGAACTCATATACAGGATCTTTTAAATTAACGTCCATTTTACCGTTGTTGGTCAGAGCCGATAATATTATGAACTCTATAGAATATCTAGAAAGTTTGGGATTTCTATACCAGATTTATTTGCTACTTCTATTATATTTTCTGTTAGCTTGGGCTGAAAAATCTTCATGTAAAAACTTTACTAAACTATCGACTTCCCGTTAGCAAAAAACAATGAAACTGCCTCGACTACTTCTGCTTAAAGTTATTATAACCATGTTATAATTACTCTTATTTCTATTAATAGCGTCAATCACTTTTTTGCTTGCTTTCATTTTTAGAGTTCCGTAGTAAATCGAGGAACCCTTAAAAATTTGAGTCGCCAAAAAGAGAGAGAAAACTTGTTTATTTTAAAAATCAAGGGGTGACAACCTTAATTTCTAAAGTATACAAGAATAGAATCTTCTAAGTACTTCTACTGAGTTTATAGACTAAATTAAAAACTTTCTCACGAAATAATTTCGCGCACTGTGAGATTATAACTATTTGAGTATAAAATAAAAATTGAAATTTTTAAACAGACAAAGTTTACCTAGGTTGTCAAGTTCATGCGGAGACACGTTTACCTACGGGTTCCGTAGATGGTGACGATGGAACCAATTTTTATAACTTCATAGCGTTTACTACTGGAAAAACTTATTTTACCAAGAAATACTTGGGTTTCTAAGGTTTTAAAGACCTATTAGCTTTGTAAGCTTAATTACAGAGGCGCCATCGTAATTATAATAGCTAACTAGCATAGTTCTGTTTCTTTTTCACTTTAGGTATTCGATAGAGAGAACGCTTTTTACGTTACTATTTAATTTACGCTGGCGCCTCAACATATAATTGGGCTTAATAAGCCCGATTATAGAGGCGCCATTGTTTATAATTATTGTCATTAATGACTCAACATTTTGTATAGGTACATAACAAGGTATATTTTAATAACTTTATAAATTGTATGAGTGAGTCAATGTTAATAAGAATAAAATTAAGAAAATATTGGGTAGAATAAAATGCGGTATTAATATCTAAATACCTATTCTACCTATACGCTTGATACCTACATATACCCTTATTACAATATATTTTTAATGTTATATCTTTTCATTTATGCAAATAAAATGAAATAAGATTCCAAAAGGTTTCTTTGTTTTGCAGGTTGTATTTTGTCAAATGAATGATATATTTCTTTATTGAATTGCTATATCGTGTGAGATAGTAAACCCGATTATAGAGGCGCCACCGTAATTATAATAGCTAAATAGCATAGTTCTGTTTTACTTAAGACGCTAAGCGGCGCAAATCCGCATCACCCGCAAGTGAGTATTTGTTTTTGCCGCTTGGCGTCGAAATTTGGCCGTGGAGTCCTTCCTTAAAAAAATTCTTCAACATAGTTTCGCCAAAACTTGTCAACGCTTCTGGTGACAAAAAGGCTGACTCATTCATTTCTTTAGCAATTCAGCGCGGGAATGCAGCCAGCGTTCTTGGCACCCTTTCACAAGGTCACAATCTTTATTTCGATTTTAGCCTCTGTTTTTATATATATTATTAAGTTAGGATTTTTATTTTGTGTAGTATTTGGTATAGAATGACAACTCAGTGTTTTATTTGTCACTAGTTTTTACCCGTGGCTTCGTCCGCATGATATTTTGATTTTTGACGCAATATCATTATAATTTATAGCCCATGTGTTATTCTGATATATAAGCTATATTATTGCAAAGTTTTATCTCAATCCGTTCAGTGGTTTTTGCGTGAAAGAGTAACAAACATCCATACATCCATCCATCCATCCATCCGTCCATCCATCCATCCATCCATCCTCACAAACTTTCGCGTTTATAATATTAGTAGGATAGGATAGGATGTAAAGAACTTATATACTTAGATAGTTACAACAATCATTTCATATGATAGTCCGGTCAAATTAGGTATAAAAATAGTTCTAAAAATACAAAAACTTCGGCAGTGCTTAATTTAAGTGGAGCTCTTAAAAACACTAGTAGAAATAAACAAGCCACAAATCGCTTTCGATTTGTTTCGTTCCCAAAATTTTGATTGGACCGGACTTGAATTGATTATTATATGTATTGTTTAATAAAATATTAAACATGCCACAAAACTACGTTATTTTATAGGTACAATTAAGAAAAAAACCGGACAAGTGTGAGTCAGGCTCGCACATCGAGGGTTCCGTACAAACACAATGCTAAAATAATTAAAAACCTGTTTTAGCATGTGCTAATGAAGTTATTTTATATGACACCTTACATGATACGATTTACTCACTTTGAATTTTGAGCCCATATTTTGTGAATTTAGAGGCCCTATTTTTTTGTGATTTAAATAAAAATGTACAGTTTTCAGATTTATTCCTATATGTGTACTCTAAGACAATGCTTCTCGCCAAATTTCATAGTTCTGTGTCAACGGGAAGTACCCTGTAGGTTTTGATTTTTGTGGGTGTCGAAATGTGCTGTTTTTTACGACATAAACGACTCTAACTTTTTTAAACGACAATTGAAAAGCTTGTCTTTTCCACAACAGCAAGAATTCATTGATATACGTATACAGTTTAAATTTCAACTCGATATCTTTACGCGTTCTTGAGATAAAGAGTCTTGACATACACACAGACGGACAGACGGACAACAAAGTGATCCTAAAAGGGTTCCGTTTTTTCCTTTTGAGGTACGGAACCCTAAAAATATTAGACTAATGAACATAATAGTAAAAAAAATTGAAGAAGTTACTTGAAATAAATGTTTTATTCTCATACATAGAAATACAAACATTATTAGTAGGTAGGTAGTGTCACTTTACATGGACAAATGAAATTGACAATAGTATTTTTTTCCCTTTTTGTGAAAATATCTGGTAAAGTTAATAACCACATGATGATATTATTTAGTTTTATTATATTTATTCGGTCGTAAGATGTTACGATAATCAAGTTTATTATTCAAAATATTAATCAAAGTAAAGTTTTCTTAAATAGGTACCCATACATAAAGATGTGAATAAATATTAATATCAACAAAAACATTGCATGTAAAAAGTACAGCGACTCGAGCAAGAGTTATCCGTAAAAACATGTGAGATCTAATGTAATTACAAGTCGGTTTTTCTTTTTTTTTTCACACAACTTAAAAAACATAATTTATTCTAATTTATTGTACTAAAATATTTACAAAATACCTAAACTAATATATGTACCAAACTAAATTAAAAACATTATATGTTTTTAACTTAATCTAAAAGCCCCGTTGTAGAAGGTAACGTGGCCAGAATGCTGGCAGCATTACCTCACTCAATGGCAATGTTGAGCTTTTGATAAAGTAGACGCCAGCATTCTGGTCACGCGTCACCTCTAATTAACCGCCTGGCCAAGTCTTCATACAGTGAAAGAGCGTCCGGTCCCCATGGACCTAAAATTTCAACACTAAACGGCGCAAAATGGTATATTCTGTCCAACGACTCGTATTTGTGCCGTTTGAGGCTTTCGGCTTTAACTGCAGCAGCGCCAGCCCTGATTGTTGTGACAGGAAGATGAGACGACGCCAGTGTGTCAACGCAAGTCGCATCCCTCACTAAAGGTTGTTCCATCTTTCATGGCACCAATGTCATTTATTAATTTAAGGTTAATTCATTGCTCATGTTATTGTACTATTTTCATGCAATGTCTTTGTTGAGATCTCACGTGTTTTTGTAAGTGGTCTATCACCAACACCCCCCTCATGGGGTGTTACTCTGCCCTGTCTATACCCTGCCCCCCACCATGACCCTACCCGCCTCTTACCCCAACCCCTGCCCTGCCCTGTACCCTGCTCGACTTGTTTGGGTGCACTGCCATGCACCCAGAAAATGTTTCTATTAGAAAATCATTTCTGTATGACTTTCTTGCTCGGTGAACAGGTTATCTATTGTTTCTCAAACTAAAAGACTGGATTTAATATTGGACCAGCTTAAGCACCTAACATACGTCTAACAGTCTCAGTCACATATGGATATGAGTAAAAAAATATTTTTGTAAAGTCTACCTAGACGTACCAGTATCCTAAGTAGTTGTTGTTTTTTTTTTTTTGCAAAAATGAGCCATCATCACTATATTGTACCATTAAACAGAACAAGACTTTTCTTATTGATATTTATCAATAACTTTCAGAACAATTCCATGTGCTGTATGTCATAAAAATCTCGTAGGTTATGCAAGAAATATGTGAAAACACTGCGCATCGAAAAATAATGTATCGAAAATTTTAACACCAAATGAGCCCAGTGGCCCCATATGAGGATGGCATTTTTTACCATGATATGGCCTCCATGCTATGCCATTAATTGAAATTAATAGAAATAAAATAAAAACTGACGTTCATTTTAATGATTTAAAGTAAAAAGTAACATTTTTGGACATCAATCAGTACAACCATTCCGTACTTTTTTTACAATGGTGAATTTTTAAAGTAGGTATGATGTCTCACAGACGTATGATATTTACTTGTGGAACAACAACGTGTAGGTAGTTAAGGGTTAATCAACAGTCAAGGTCCTGAAAGTTCCTGGCATTCCCATGTACTGCTCGTTAAAATTAACAACATTCCTCGTGGACTCGTCGGTGCCCGATGCTGCCATAACTTGTAGATGCTTCTCATGCTCTTCAGAGCTTAAGAGTTTTATCCATTCAGCTGAAATTATAAACAAAGTAAGGTGCTTAAAGAAAATTATACAAATATAATGATATAACATTATGATTCTCAGAACTGATACGTGTACAGAATCCGCGAATATTTCGCACCGATCGATGTAGCATTTTTCACATTATTGTTGATTTATCAAACCGGCTCTACCGATTTCGATAAAATTTAAATGGGACTAATTTCGAAGTATACTCTTTCCAACGAAATAATTATTGAAATCGGCCTACTATGAATAAAGTTATGTATGGTAATACATAAAAAAAAAAACTACGCGTCGAATTGAGTACTTCCTCCGGTTCGTTGGTCAAAAAATATAATTAGTCCGTCGGATAAATTAAAAAAAA
Organism: Hypomecis punctinalis; assembly: GCA_949316475.1. NCBI lineage: Eukaryota > Metazoa > Arthropoda > Insecta > Lepidoptera > Geometridae > Hypomecis > Hypomecis punctinalis. Next base: position 19,906,326 of record OX438795.1, on the reverse strand, counting down.
AATATTTGACTCGTATTTTTTCTTTTGTCATTTAATCAAAAATTGACCAAGATATAGTCCGTTAAATTTCCGCGTGACGTCACGAGTGCAATACGAATGTGCTGACTACTTCGCACTAGTGACGTCACGAGCCCCCACTCCCAAACTTTGACAAGGTTTATCTCTATCATTTATTGTTTGATTCACATATGAAAAAATAAGTATACAATTTCTTTTAATAATCTAACTAAGGAGCTAATTTATTAGAAATTTTTTTACCCTGTCATCGTACCAAGTGTCTGAGTTGTTGAATCTTTAGCTAATTTGGGCGTACCTTCCAAGTCTTCGATACATCTTTCTTCTCCCCCATATTCAACAGGCAATATTTCTTTTTCCACTATTTTATGGATTTCTTCAGCTTCTGCATGAACATAAATTCTGTTTGCTATCTTTTCAGATAGGAGTGATTTTGCAGTTTTAACGAGTACATCGACTGTTTTAGACGGGGTGATTACGTGAATCCCTTTCATTCGTGCTCCGTAACCTTCCTGTAAATTTACAAAATGCGCCGTTGTTATATTATCAGAGAAAAGTATCTCAAATAAATTAAATTATAATTGTGAACTTCATATAATTATTTATAACTAGTTTTTACCCGCTTCGCTTCGCCAAATTTCGGTATATTATAAACTATGATTACGCCAAAAATCAAGCGAATCCGTTGCTCCGTTAATTGTTACGTGAACGAGAAACTAACTAAAAAGTACACTTTTGGATTTATAATATTAAGGAAGGAGAGGACAATAAATAGTTTATGATTCAGCGAAGAAACATTTACAAAACAATAAATAAAAAATATAGGTTTTTGTATTTATAAACTATAACAAAATACAGCATTACGTTACATAAGCTAAAACTAATAATTTACATAGGATGTTTTAGTTTAGATAGAATAATTTATGTTCAGATTAGTTATTTTAGTTTAATTGCTATATTGAGGAAAATTTGTCAATAAGATGTCGAATAATACATTGCAAAACAAAAACTACATTATCTACCACTTCAAAAAAAGCAATAGGATCATCCTCAGACCCTTGATGGAAAGTCCAAATGCTCAAACCCAATGCCCAGCATGCTGGCAGCATTACAATAATTACAGTTGTGTATTTGGCCGTGGGGTGCCGGCAGAGTAGAATAGCACCCCCCTCTTGTACCAGGTGTCGTAAGAGCCGACTGAGGTACTACGGAACCGACAGTTGGCGGTATACCCATCCAGAACAGCGTAGCTCAAGTGGAACAGGGCGGGGATGGGTAGCAGCATCCCCGTCGCGAGAGCTACGCCCTGCGATTGCCAACACGCTTGCCCAGCGCGGCAATTATGGGCAAATCCCCCTTATGATTGCACAAAATGAAATCAGGCCCCCAGTCCCCGGCAGCTCCGCTAGTCCTGGTTCCGGCAGCGACCACGGTAACGGCGGAGCAAGGGGTGCTAAGAATCCCCGGCAGAGATCCGGCTGCCACCCCAACCGACGACGACTGGCCCTGGCAACATATAACGTGCGCACTATGAGGACTGATGAGAAGATTGCGGAACTGGAAGAAGAGTTGGGTAGGTTGCGATGGGATATTATGGGGTTATCTAAAGTCCGTAGAGAGGGCGAGGACACGATAACCCTGAAATCCGGCAACCTACTGTACTACCGGGAAGGTGACCAACGGTCCCAAGGTGGTGTCGGCTTTCTCGTTCACAGGTCTCTCGTTAATAACATCATTACCATCGAAAGTGTGTCGAGCAGGGTTGTATACCTGATACTCAGAATATCCGAACGATATTCGCTGAAGGTCATACAGGTATACGCACCGACCTCGTCACACCCAGATGATGAAGTAGAGGCTATGTATGAGGACGTAAGTCGAGCCATACATACGTCTAAGACCCGCTTCACGGTTGTTATGGGACACTTCAATGCAAAGTTGGGCAAGAAAAGCGATGATGAGTTGAGAGTGTTGCAATTTGGATGTGGGCAACGGAACCCCAGGGGCCACATGCTGGTTGACTTTCTGGAGAAAGAGGAACTTTTCATGATGAACTCTTTCTTCCAGAAGCCACCACGCAAGAAATGGACCTGGATGAGTCCCAACGGTACCACGAGAAATGAGATAGACTTCATCATGACTAGCGAGAAACGGATATTCAACGACGTCTCCGTGATCCACAGGGTAAAAACCGGCAGTGATCACAGAATCATGCGAGGTAAACTGAATATCAACGTTAAACTCGAAAGGTCCCGCCTGATGAAGTCTACGCTCCGACCTACTCGTGCCCACATACAAAACCCCGAGAACTTTCAGCTCGAGCTCTCAAATCGCTTTGCTTGCCTGGAGAACTTTGCGTCGGTGGATGAGATCAATAACGGGCTCGTAGAAAATGTCCAAACGGTGGGTTCTAAGTTCTTTAGACCCCACCGTTCAGATAAACCTAAGAAATTCTCCGATTATACTCTAAATCTAATGGCCGAACGACGCTCGCTAAGACTGCAGTCTTTTGATGACGCAAAGTCATACAGGCGGCTCAATAGACAGATTTCAAAATCGGACATTCGTCTCTTTAATACTAAACATGTTAAAGAGACAATAGAGCAGAACAAAGGCTCCAAAGTGTTCGCGAGGCATTTTTCTATTGGGCAAAGCCAGTTGACAAAGCTGAAGAGAGAAGATGGCAGTATAGCGTCAACCAAGGCAGAGGTATTGCAGGAGATCGAAAGGTTTTACGGACAGTTATACGCCTCGGTAGCAAAGCCTGTAAACAGCGCGGCCAAAGACCCAAGAGCCAAGCTGACCCGACACTTCACCGAAGACATCCCGGACATTAGCCTATACGAGATTAGGATGGCCCGGAACCAACTTAAGAACAATAAGGCGCCGGGTGACGACGGAATCACTTCAGAGCTTCTGAAAGCGGGTGGAACGCCGGTACTAAAAGTCCTTCAGAAGTTTTTAACACCGTCATCCTCGAGGGCATTACGCCAGAAGCGTGGAACAGAAGCGTGGTGGTGTTGTTCTACAAAAAAGGTAACAACACCTTATTGAAAAACTACAGACCCATCTCGCTTCTGAGCCATGTTTATAAGTTGTTTTCAAGGGTCATTACGAATCGTCTCGAACGCAGGCTTGATGACTTCCAGCCTGCCGAACAAGCCGGTTTCCGGAAGGGCTTTGGCACCATGTACCACATACATACGCTGCGGCAGGTTATACAGAAGACCGAGGAGTATAACCTGCCACTTTGCTTGGCGTTTGTGGACTATGAGAAAGCCTTTGATTCGGTTGAGACATGGGCTGTGCTTGAGTCTCTTCAACGATGCCGTATTGACCATCGGTACATTGAAGTGCTGAAGTGTTTGTATAATAATGCCACTATGTCGGTTCGAGTACAGGAAGAGAGCTCCAAGGCGATCTCTTTGAAGAGAGGCGTAAGACAGGGAGACGTAATATCTCCGAAACTGTTGTCCGAAACTGACTCTGGAGAACGCCTTTAAGCTCCTGGAATGGAAAGGACTCGGCATCAACATCAATGGCAAATACATCACTCACCTTCGATTTGCCGACGATATCGTGGTCATGGCAAAGTCGATGGAAGAACTCAGCACGATGTTCGAAGGCCTTAATCGAGTCTCTCAACAGGTGGGTCTTAAAATGAACTTGGATAAGACAAAGGTCATGTGTAATTCTCATGTTGTACCCACCCCTATTTCAGTTGGGAACTCGGTTCTTGAAGTCGTTGACTCGTACGTCTACTTAGGACAAGTAGTCCAGTTAGGTAGGTCCGACTTCAAGAAAGAGGCCAATCGCCGAATCCAACTCGGTTGGGCAGCGTTTGGAAAATTGCGTAACGTCTTCTCGTCCGATATACCTCAGTGCCTCAAGTCGAAAGTTTTCGACCAGTGTGTGTTGCCAGTGATGACTTATGGCACAGAAACGTGGTCTCTCACTATGGGCCTTATTAGTAAGCTCCAAGTAGCCCAACGAGAGGGCTATCCTCGGAGTTTCTCTGCGAGATCGAATCAGGAATGAGGAGATCCGTAGAAGAACCAAGGTTACCGACATAGCCCAACGGATTAGCAAGTTGAAATGGCAATGGGTAGGGCACATAGCGCGGAGAACTGATGACCGATGGGGTCAAAAAGTTCTCGAGTGGAGACCACGTACCGGCAAGCGCAGCGTAGGACGTCCACCCACAAGGTGGACGGATGACCTTATTAGGACCGCAGGATCGCGCTGGATGCAAACCGCTATCAACCGGTCTTATTGGAAATCATTAGGGGAGGCCTATGTCCAGCAGTGGACGTCCTATGGCTGAAATGATGAATGATGATTTGCGCTTTATATTTTTGTTTTATGATTAAATTATTAGATTAGATTCTAATAGTGGGTTCTTATAAAATAAATGTTTCATTTACTGGTAAAATGCTTTAATGATGAAGTAGATCATCTACCGGCCACACAAAATCTAGATAAATCCAAATGCTCAAGTCCACTTGCAGTCGGCAGCACGCTAAAAGCATGATTTATGATTTGTTTAAATTTGATATTTGGAATTAATTGTATTATCGGTTAATCTTAAACGTATTCGACTATGTCAAAACTATTTTTTAAGGAATATTCACTCGAGCCCTTACCGTGAGAATAGCCATACATTCTTGAAGCGTTATAAAATTCACGTTGGTCACAAAATCCATCAAATTGGCATCTCTCAAGTCGTCTATAAGAATAAAGCCGTTGACGTAGTCGTGTGCCAGTAAATATTCTGCCAACTAAACAAAACATACTATTATTATACGTCCAGCATTAATCCATGGCTTCCTTTAATTTTTAAGGATAAAAGAAGCCCATGAAACTTTAAAACAATCTATGGCAATGCAAAAAATAAAACTATTTGATCTCAATCTGAACAATCACTCTGTAACTGAGTGAAAGAGTAACAAACAAACCAACAAACACGTTTCCTTATAATACTGGTAAGGATGTCAGAAATACCTAATTCGATTGCACTGGACCGCGACTGGATTTTGACGCGTGCTGTAAGAGCAGCATGCGTCAAAATCATCAATTTTCTTAAGAAATAAATCAAATAACTTTCTCAAACATAGCAATGCATGTAATATATGGCTGCCAGAGAGCGATATACTACTTAAACATATTTTAAAATACATATTTATCGATAATAGCGTCCAGACACAGAACAAACAGCTACATGTGTTCATCGCGTAATACTGCCCTGGGTGGAAATCGTACCCACGCCTTTTAAGCCCAGGGGTCAGGATCACTAACCACTGGGCCACTGAGGCAGACAAACAGCAGCGTTCGAAGAAATGATAGGCATGATGACTAGATAAAAAAAAATCAACAAATAATCAAAAAGTATTGAACACATTTTTTCTCCTGTCAATCAAACAACAAATGACTAAGAAAAAACCTTGTTAAAGTTCGGGAGTGGGGTTCGTGACGTTACTTTTCTGTCAAAAGTCTATACTTTTTGACCGACGTAGGTACCACCGGAGGAGGTATACAATTCGACGCGTATACAGGGTTATTTTTAATCAATTAGCATCCTTCTAGGGGCTTATTCTGTACATCAAAACGAACAACTTTTGTTCTACGACTTTCGTCAAAATTAAAAACAAGAAAATGACTACATTTCCTTACAAAAATATATCAAAATCAACTTACTACAAAAATCCATTTGAAATGTTCCAAGAAATTAAGAGATGTCACTGTTTTGCCATTAAGTTTTAACATGAACACTCTTTGATAATTTTTAGTCATTTTTGGGAGTATGATGACTCTTCTGTAAAAATAGAAATAAAATAATTATATTATGTTATAGTACTTTAAACTAGTATACTTCCGAACAGTAGACTTCAAACTTCAACTTCAAAGGCGGATCCAGCTACTGATTCAGGGTTGGGGGTCAACGAGTTGTACATGTACGTAGTATACACATATATTATTTAGTTTGAAAATTACGCGAGCCAAGGGGGCATTTTTTACGTTTTTTTTTTCAATACGAACTTAGCTACTTAACCTAATGAAAATTTATTTTTTTAGCAAATTCGACCTAAAAGCGAATTAATGTTCTACAGTAGAACTACCAGGAAATTTTTTTCCCGGTAGTTCTACTAGTAAAACTAATAGTAGAACTTTAGGGAACGACCCTTTTAAATAACCAAAAGAAATCAAACTATTTCGAGAGAGCGCGAGCGAAACGAACGCGAAAATTTGCAGTTTTCTTTTTCAATTTCAAAGGGTCATAACCCTCATGACCCCCTCCTCCCTGGATGCATGCCTGATCTTTAGATTCGCTCTCGACCGAATAATTATAACTAAATAAAATAATTAAAGGAATAAAATAATTATATCGGTTGATAATTTCCCCTCTTTTGGAATGAAAATCAAAAAACGCCGGTGTCATAAAATTACATTAATATAATTATTTATTTACTAAACCTATGCACCAAGCAAATAACGTCGAAATTCGTTAAAAAATGTGACCTGTAGACTTGGAGATGAAAGCAAAATTGTCGACTTGAAGCAAAAACTTTCGCTTCGCTTTGGTCTATAATAGTTTCACCATTACTACCAGTTCTTTGCAGAAAAATGATTATATTTTTTTAAATATTAACAAAAAATATTGATTTATATTTGTTCACTCTAATCAAGCATCGGTAAAATATCAAAGATCCAAATCTTCCTTTTATGTACCAATACAACGTGTACCTAACAGAAAGGTTGAAAAATACACCACGCATGCGCAGAAATATTAAAAACTTACCCCAAAAAGAATAATAATACTCAGTACGTTAGTTTAGGACTTATACAAGTTAAAATAACCCGATGTCACCCCTAAGAATGGCGCACACGCTACGCTAAGTTCGGCAGGCTGCAAGACGGAAACCGAAAGGTACCGACGCGCATTGTAGGCGCACCGCCACCACCGCGCGCCGACAATACAATAACACTTTATTGACACCAACAAATAAGAAAACAACAAAAGAAACAAAGACAAAAAGGCACAAAAGGCGGTCTTATCGCTAAAAGCGATTTCTTCCAGACAACCTCTGTTGGATGCAAGGAAACATTTAAACGACAAGGACAGTGTAAACGTCAACAAAATAATGATAGATAGTTAATGAAAGATTTTTACTACAAATTTCTAAGAAACAATAAAATAAGCTACACATAAATACTTCTATAATACATACAATAAAAATAAACATATATACTTATTTCATAACGAAGAGTAATATGAGTATCAGTCAGAAGGAGATTTGAGAGATAAAGTTGCTGAACCTGGGCCTTGAAAGATTCAACGCTCTGTGCTCGTCTGATAATCACAGGAAGGTCATTCCAGAGAGCTACAGCTCGGCCATCAAAGAAAAATAAGAATCAGATGAGGTACAGTGGATGGAACACAACAAACTAAAAATAAACATAGGCAAAACTAAAGTAATGCAATATAATTCATATAATGCAAATCCTTTACAACTTGAAAATTAATTTTAAAATGTAACCGTTTAGAATGTAAACACATATAAATATTTAGGACTAACCCTTGACAATCATCTGAATTGGAAAACCCATTTTGATATTTTGTGTAAGAAACTTGATCGATTTGTATTTGCATTGAAGAAAATTAGGCATACTGTGTCCAGTCCAGGCTGCGTTGGCAGCTTATCTCGGGCATGTGGCATCTCTCTACTACGGCCTGATCATGTGGGGAAACTCAGTTGACGTAGACAGAGTGTTTAAGCTTGCGAAGCACTGCATTAGAGGAATAAACAAAGCTTGGTTTTTGTATAGCTGTAGGCAACTCTTCAAAAATGCAACTTACTCCCTTTACCGTGCATGTATATTAAAGCCATTTGTATGTTCACCAAAGAGCACCCCGCAGCACCCCGAATATTTCAATAAACGTAATGACATCATAACGCGTCAAAAAAGAGCTAAATTCACAAACCTATTATATTGACCTCCTGCCAGAAAAGACCAAGGAAGTTACATACGAGAACATGTAACTTCCTTGGAAAAGACATATACGAAAGAAGTATTAAATAAAACACCGGTTTTAACTCACGTATGATATACGGCCGGGCCGCTGTGAAACCCGACCGGTTTCGAAGTAAAATTAGTACTCCTTCTTCATCAAGGAATACGCGCACTCCCGTCGACTGGCGCACGCGCACTGTGCACGCGAACTGTGCACGCGTGAAAACCGGTGTTTTATTTAATATAATGTATTCTCACGCGAGTTTTAATGAAGTGTTTACAACATGAGTATAACCATAGACAAACCTAATTAGAAATTTAAGAAAACACTAACCGACTGGTCTATAGTATTCAGGAATATAATAATTTTAATGATTAACAGTTTATACTGATGTACCTAAGAAATATGTAAGAAATTAATGTAATAAATATTTGCACGTCTGCTTGCAGACTGAATGCAATGTATAAGACTTACCAATAATGACTTGTATTGTATATGTATTTTCAGCAAATAAACGATTTGATTAATTGATTGAAAAAAACAGTAGAATAAGATGGATTGGAATGAAGGAGATTGCTAGAAGATAAGATTGACAAAGTGAGTGTCACAGAGACAAGTGAAGCGAGAGCGTAAATATGAAGGAGAAGAAGGTTTGAAGATAATGTTGTGGAGAAGGGAAAGTATGCGAGTACATTGTTATTATATACTACGGGACTAATAACGCACTGGATGAAGAGGTATTTATTTATCTCGTAATTTTAGTGCGCGATTAGTCCCCTAGTATATAGAAATAATGTGTTCAAATCGCGAAAGCGAAATAAGTATTGCGGCAAAGACGGATATGGAGCCATTTGAGCGTATTACGAAATTGGGAAATGAGGTCGAATTTCTGGAGGCCGATAATGAACCGTATACAAAGATTTCGGATACGCTCAAGCTTGTCGAATTGCTCCTGGGTTAAGTCAATATAGCAAGCGTCGGCATAGCCTAAAATAGGAGAAGAGGGAGAAGAAGGGATTGTGCTAACGCGACTTTGGTAACAGTGGGAACAAAAATTGCGATTTCTTCGTAATGAACCAGAAGAAGCGTACAACTTGTGCTTCTCAGATTAGATTTGAGGATTCCATGAAAAATAATACCAAGGTTTTTGACTTCGCTACTAAAAGGGATCGTAATACCGCTAAATACATAGTATGTATAGATTTTCTAAGAGGATAAAATATAGGAATAAATCTGAAAACTGTACATTTTTATTTAAATCTCAAAAAATAGAGCTTATTCACGAAATATGGGTTCAAAATTTAAAGTGAGTAAATCGTATCATGTAAGGTATCATATAAAAAACAGCTTCTTTAGCACATGCTAAAACAGGTTTTTAATTATTTTAACATTGTGTCATTTTCGATGGATGACGAAAAAAGTAAAAAAAAAAAATTGTCGATAATTAATAGTACCTATTGAGATTTAGGGTTGTCTAAAATAACATGAACAAAATATTTTTTGGTTATATATGGAAAAAATAACACCGATTTTGAAGTTTAAAATTTATACAAGTGTTTCGTGACTGAATACATATAAATGCCCTTCAATATTGATCAACCTTTCTGTGATACATTGCATACTTAAAATTTACTACTAATCTTGAAGGAGCACTTATCCTTCTATTTGTACCAAAGGGCCTCGACTCCTTTGTTGCACCGAGGCCTCTACGCCTCTAAATCTGGCCCTATCGTTTTACCAGCTAAAAATGAACGAACTATAGGTACTTACCCTATTTCGGCTGCCATTTCACAGGTATTTAGGACATTACTGCTTATAAAATATTTTGGCAACAGAGTCCTATATGTGCACAGCCTATCAATTTGCTTCTTTGCTTTTTCGACAGACCCCTTGCAGGCGATAATTGTGATTTCTAAGTACCTACGACCTGTAAAAAATATATTTAATGAGAACATTTCTTTAGCGCGTTATGCACTTATTGGGATATATAAAAAATGTTAAACTCGCGTTGGGACACGTGACTATACTCTATAAAATTTAACTTGATCTCTGCGACAGCTGTCAGAAAAATCACGCCTATGAAGTCCTGAATTTCTTAATAGTACAGACAGTACCTGTCAATGTCATACTTTATGGACATGCCGATTAGTGATGGGCGACGAATGATCGTGACCACAGAGTTTTAGATAGAGTTTTAATTAAAATATCGATAGTTTATACTGACAATATTTTAAATAAAACTTGATTTATCATTAATTTTATTGTATATTTTAATATCATAACATTTTTTACATGTGTAATTAAATTAAACCCAATTATATGTTACATTAGCATCGATAATAGTGAAAAACGTCGATAAATACTATCGTTACGTTATTATGAGTAAATATATAATATCATAACATTATTTACATGTGTACATACTTGATCTTAAATAATAGTAAGTAAATGAAATCCAATTTCTAACCTTCAACTACTATTCGATTTCATTACAACATTGTTTGAAAATCGATTTTTTCCACCACTATCCCAACTCTAAAAATGTCAATCTTCTACTGTCGCAGAGATCAAGTTAAATTTTATAGAGTATAAGTAGTGACCGGGCTAGTAAGAGCGCCACAAATTATTTTGTTCGTAGTGTCAGAACGAGACAGCGTTATGTCAAAGTCAAAGTATTTATCTGCATGATAGTGGGTTGACAAAAGATCTTAAAATTATACAATTATGTATCCATCCACTAACAGCCATAAAAAGTGTTCAAAAATCAATAATTGAAAATTAAAATACATTTCAAATTGTCACTGTGAAAAGTTCTATTAAATAATTATTATTTCTATAATCTATAAATTAATGTTTACAGCCTCTATTATATGTATAGAAGCGACACGCTGTTTTATTAAGAAATTCATCAACTTCGTAAAAGCACTCCGTCACTAACCACTTCTTTAACTGAAAGCAAAATCTCCTGTATGGGAGTTCGAACAACTCCTCGGGAAGCGAATTAAAGATCAAAGCAGCCATGTCTATACAATTTTTTCTAAACATCTCGAGCTTAGATTTTGGTAGTTTGAGACGTACTTGAGGAGCCGGCCTCTAGTTTACATTGTCATAGCGCTCAAATAAAGTTGGATTGTTCAGTACAAATTTGACCATCTCATAAATGTATAGACAAGGAACCGTTAGCAAGTTCTTAGCTTTGAAAATTGGTTTACATGAGTCATCCCATTTCATACCATACATTGTGCGAATACATTTCTTTTGTCCAATGAAAACCTTACTAACATCACACGAATTTCCCCATGTAATGATTCCGTAGGAATAATGGAGCAAACATGAGCATGGTATACTTGCAGTCACAGAATAGGCCCTCTTGCAGTACAGTTTCCTGAGACGTACATTATCTCAGTATTTTTAAGGCTATTGAAGCGGTTCGTTAGTAAGTTTATATGATCTTTCCAAGTTAAATGGGCATTAATTAGTTATACCTAGAAATTTAATGCTGTTAACCTGTTCAATGTTATGATTTCCGTAATTTATATTTATAGGTGGTAGTTTCTTTTGAAAAGTTTTAAATTGAGTTACACTTGTTTTCGACATATTGATTTTTAGTTTATTACAATCGAGCTAATTTACAACGTCAGCGCGTTAATTAATATCATCTTCTATATGATTGATATTATGACCTTTTATAACAATTGTTGTGTCATTCGCAAAAAAAATATAGTTTTCGGCAAACAACTTGAACGTTAAGCCATAGCTACCTATCTTTTGTTTTCTCTGCTAACGAAAGGGAGAGAGAGAGAGGAAGGTCATTTACGGCATATTATATATCTGTCACTTTTTCACACGAAGAAACGAGTTCCTTTCGTGGCTATTTGTGGTCGCATGCTTGACTAGCTGGTCGAAAATTCGAAAGACGGCGCAGGGTGCTTGAGCGAGTGCGCATTTTTGCGTGTGTGATATTATAATGTACCACATAAAAGTTCTTTATATGTTCAAGTTTTAACTTCTGCCGGCACTCTCGGTCACAAAAATCACAACCTACAGGGTTCTGTAGGTTTTGATTTCTTTCACTTCCCGTTGACATAGAACTATGAAATTTGGCGACAAGCATTGTCTCAGAGTACACATCTAGGAATAAATCTGAAAACTGTACATTTTTATTTAAATAACCAAAAATAGGGCCTATATTCACAAAATATGGGTTCGAAATTCGTAGTGAGTAAACCATATCATGTAAGGTATATCATACACGTATAAAATAACTTCATTAGCACATGCTTAAACAGGTTTTGAATTATTTTAACAATGTGTAATTTACGATTAATGACGAGAAGAGTGAAAAAAAACTTTTTGTCGTTGATTATGGTATAGAGATTTTAACAACTTGCTTCCCAATTTTGTGAAATTTTCTGGATTTGTACGGAACCCTCGACCTTACTCGCGAAGTGAAAACGTTTTTAGCGTCGGTTTGTACTTTTTGGGTTGGGTAAAAAAATTAAAAGTCTCGTCAGGACACGTGAACTGATCGAAAATTCGTAAGCCCAGACTTACGAATTTTTGATTTAGAGCTTGCGCGAGTGAGCGTGTGTGATGCTGTATTTTACTACATAAATTACGGTACTTCATATTTTCAAGTTTGGACTTGTGCCGGCACTTCCGGAGTGCAACTCGTTGTTTTTAGAGTTCCGTACCCAAAGGGTAAAAACGGGACCCTAAAAACGATAACTAAGACTCCAAACCATGTGGCCATCAAATAAAAATCAGATGTTCCGGATACAAAATTGCAACTCGTAATCGACAAAGAGTATGAAACAGCAGATTTTTTTTTCGTATAATGTACTATTCACTACTTAGTTGTAGAGTCATTTTGACAAATCTGCTATTTTTTTCGTATTTAGCTCACTAAAGTTATAAAAAATTTACTTCTATTCACCATCCCGCAACAAGACTGTCCAGCACTGGTATAATGAAATTAATATTCTAGAAAATACTCAGCATCGAGAGAAACAACCTGTAGAGACTAAAAGATGTAAAGTTAAGTTGCATAAACTTATTATTATTCGTCGAAAATGGGATAACCAACTTTAACTAAGTACTGAATTCAAATAGTTCGCACAGACCAATATATCATCGAGGTAGAAATTTCCACATTATTAACATTTTACAAAAACGACCTAGCTGATTTCGATAAAATTTAAATGGAACCACCTCTTAGGTATGATCTACCAAATAAAAAATAATCCTTAAAATCGGTTTATAATTTACGGAGTAATCGCGTAACAAACATACAAAAAAATGCAGTCGTATGGAGAACCTCCCTATACAAAGTCGGTTAAAAATCCAAAATAAAACTCACAAAAATTAAAAAATAATCGACTTACTAAATTTTTTGTTCAGAAAATGGTTTTGCTTCTGAATCCACTCTTCCAGAATGTCCAGACTCTGCTCCATCCTTCCATCATTGAGATTGTAAATGCTCCTAATGTGCTCTACTGTATTTGGTAAAAACTCGAGCAGAGAATGTTTTATTTCAGTATCCATTTTACCGTTCGAGACCAAGAACGAGGTGCAACTGGCGAAGTCTACAATATATCGGTAGTGTTTACTAGAATGCATAATCACTTTTTTGTAAAAATAACATTCGGTTCAGGGCCGCAGTTTATTTAAATCAAGGTATAAACCAGTAGTTATCCGAACAGTAGACTCGCGACACATCTCATTAACTGAATCTTCATAAAGCTCGCTATTGACCGATTTGATTCATACTCGCACTCGGTACGTTAGATATAACTGATTTCGTTTCGAATTTTGATTTACTATTTGTCTCATTGACTGTACTATTTGTCACAAAAGACAATTTGACCACGCGGGTTTTTTTTCCTGTTGGACAAATTAGTTAGACTACCGAGTTTGACCATCAGGACCCCAAATCTTGTTACGTTTTAGATACTTAACAATCTTGCCGAAACCGGCGAATAAACAACGCGATAGCAAATCTCTTCTCGTTTTGAGGGAAATACCCCCGTGTCAAAAATTGTCGACGATAAAATAGTAGAATATAATTATCATATTGGAGCAAAATAATATTTTTACGTCTATTACGGCGCTTTCATATTTTATTGTAATCCTATTATTTAATAAAACGTAGAGTAATATCTAAATTGAAATTAAATGGTATCTGATAATAAAACAAATTAAAACTTATTTTCACATTCTTTTCATTCATATTCTTGGCGCTGAACACTAACATTACAAATACTTTCAAATTCAAAAAGTGCGCGGCAAAGACAATTCCGGCGCACTTATGAACACTAATATGTTCCAAATTCAAAAAGTTCACGGCAAAGATAATTCTGGTGCCGGTGTCCGACAATAAAGTTTCTTATAGAAAACACCACCTTTGGGCGCATTAAAAGGCGAACCAAGTAGTCCTTTTCGAATAGATGTGATGAAAAATCTATTAATATTTAAAACCTGTGTGTCAAGTTTCGTCGAGATTCGTTGATAAATGCGATCTATAAACGAAAACCAAAATCAGTTGGGTGATTCGGTATGAAAACAAGCACGTAAGCGTAAAGCGCCCTAACGTGCTCTGTGTTTTTAAAAAATTTGAAAAAAAAATTTTTTTTTTCAATTACCTGCGTTAAAAACATATCTCCAAACGAAATTCACGGAAATAAAATAAAATACTTACCGCGTTACGTTACGTTTTTTCGATTGGGAATCAGGCCCTTAGCCAGACGAAAGCAAAATTGCCGAGTTGGAACGGAGACCTTCGCTTCGCCCGGTAAGTAGCAAAATCAAGCTCAGACTCTAGCAAAGTGGAGATGGGCGAAAGAATGTAGAAATAAATATCTACTATTGTGTAAATTCCATACATAATTGACCGAGCGTAAGTGAGGTCTCAGAGTCTACTGGAACGAGCCGGCACTTGGGTGTATGTTTGTATGTATATTTGATCGACGATAACTCAAGTACCGCTCAACCGATCAACATGAAATTTAGCATGAACGTAGTTTATATTTATAGAATTTTTAAGTTCGAATATGAGCATCTTCTGTTGGGTGGTTGCGAATATACCAGGGCCGTGGTAAAAAGAGGCAAAACGGAACCACTTTCTGCGGGAGTTGCGGATGACTATTTTAAACATTTCACCGAATGTTATCTATGTCTATCAACTTTTGTTTAAAATAAATCGCTAACTTTCATACAAATATTGTTACATTTTTTTAATCTCAGTAGGTATTTATGATATAAAATAGAAATAGCGCGAGGTCCAAGTCCAAAGCTGATTTTAAATTTTTGAATTCCGGGCATTTGAAAAGTTGTTCACAATGATGGTCTTAATCACCATATCTTGGCTTAATATAGGGTGAGCAGATAATCTTATAGTAATCAATATTAATATAGAATAGCCCTATAGTCTCTTCTGGATATTTAAAAAAACCGGACAAGTGCGAGTCAGGCTCGCTCACCAAGGGTTCCGTACAAATCCTGAAAATCGGGAACTTAGTTTAGTTGGAATCTTAGGGCAAAGCTGGTCATCGATTGTTTACGCGAAAGTATACTACATGGCGTTAATCCAGTTAGTTACTAAAAGGCACCAAAAAGTCAAAATTATTGATTATTTTTACAATTTTCATTATAAATGAAAGTCAAATGTCGTAAAATGAATTAAAACCTGTTTTAACTCGAGCTAGTAAAGTTCTTTCATTGACAGGTACATGATACGATTAACTCCCTTTAAAATTTGAACCTTCACTTATTTCTTTTTTGCATTTAGGCCCTATATTTATAATATGATCTAGCTAAAAATGTACAGTTTTCAGATTTATTCCTATGCTCATTATCTACTAAATTTTATAGTTCTAGGTCAACGGAAATTGCTCTGTAGGTTTTGATTCCCTTGTGAGTGTCGAAATATGCGATTTTTATGACTTAAACGGCTCTAATTTTTTCATGATAACCGAGAAGTTCGATATTTCACAACTGTAAGAAACCATAGTTTTAATTTCAACTTTACGCGTTCTCGAGATGGAAGGTGACACACGGAAGGAAGGATAGACAGACAAACCAGTGTTTCTATCGAGAGAACATATTGAAGTATTGGATAGATTTATTATCAGTTTAATTAAGTTCACTATTGAGTATCGAGCCACACAATTTTCGCGCTATACCTACCCTTACTCCGCTGTACGACAGTCTGTGGAAGCACTATTTTGTACCTTATAAAAATACACACATGCCTACGTGTATTTCTTCATTATGCTTTGGCTACATTAGCGGGCTATGGCGAATATTCGTGTTAACGCGATAAATGTGGCCGGGTTCATCGTGTCATCGCGTAGTATTCGGGCGAAGACGATGTAGTATCGGGGAGCTGTCGGTAAACTGGCGCGAATCAAAGGGATTTGTCGCGCCAATATTCGCTTAGGTGGCTATATCTACGTCATTTCAGTGTCGTGTACTATTACATTCTCTTTGGATGCATCGCGTCAACTCGACACGAATCTTCGCCTGCCTTAAAGTAGACAAGAACATCGCCTAAACCCGAACACGATGTTTTTGTCTCGCCAACACGATACGAATCTTCGCCCGCTAATGTAGCCGAAGCATTATGATCTGGGTGTAAGCCGAACCAAACTCTTTACGTTTCGTTTTAGCTTGTGCTTTAAAAGATCTTTCATATGATACCCCACATGATACAATTAATTCACTTTTAAATTATAGCCCACTTTTTTTGCATTGAGGTTTGAGGCCCTATTTTTGTGATTAAATTAAAAATGTACAATTTTCAGATTAATTTTATTGTCATTTTATAGGTCAACGGAAAGTACCCATAGGTTTTGATTTGTTTCAGTGTCGTAATATGCGTTATTTTATGACATCTTACTTTTTTCTAACTTAACTAGGAGGAGTATAGTTTTTTCACAACTGCAAGATACCGTAGATATACGTATACAGTTTAAATTTCAACTCGTTAACTTTACGCGTTCTCGAGATAAAAGATCTTGACATACACACAGACGGACAGGCGGACAGACTGACAACAAAGTGATCCTATAAAGTTTCCGTTTTTTCATTTTGAGGTATGGAACCCTAAAAATTTAAAAGCAACGATGGCAAAGATTGTTTTACATCCAAATTTAAAAAAAATGTTTAAATTAAGAATCAAATCGGTCAAAGCGAGTCGGGTTTATGAAGATTTAGTTAGATAGGTGTGCCGTGACATTGAGCTTTACGGCTACTTTAGTTTATAACTTTTGTGCATGTGCAAATTGTGAATTTTCGCAAGCAACTTAGGTACTTAACACGAAAATGCTAAAACTTGTCGGCGCAAAATCTACCGTTTGGAGAAATACTAGTTAAAATATAGGTACCCTAAAGGGTACCTATATTATATAAAATAATAAGGAAATTGTGGTAGGTACTCGTAATGTTTATGTTTTGTCCATGATCTTTAAACTTGATAATGATACCGACAATTAACTTACGTTGACCTCCTATACGACATTAGAGAATATTAAAAATAGAATTTAATGCAACAATTAACACCATAATTGACTCACTGGCTATCTCGCTCTAATAAACGATGTAAGACTGACGGCCTTACATCGCTTGTAGGAATTTTATTGTTTGTATAAACGTTTGTTAAGCGTGCACAATAATGAGAATTTTATTTATCTATTTACAGTATAGATCCTTTTTTACGGTTCCGTACCCAAAGGGGAAAAACGGGACCCTATTACTAAGACTCCGCTGTCCGTTTGTCATCAAGCTGCATCTCGAAAACGGTGATAGCTAGAACGTTAAAATTTTCAAAACACGACGTATTTCTGTTGCCGCTATATCAAAAAATACTAAAAATAGAAAAAAAATATTTAAGGGGAGCAAATTCCATACAACAATCCTGTTTATTTTTTGCCGTTTTTGCTCGAATTTAATAATGGTGATAGGTAGATGCTGGAAATATTCACAGAATATTTAGTTAAATATATACTTAAAAAAAAAATAATGAAATTAAAATAAAACAAATATTTAAGGGGGGCTCCCATACAAGAAACGTGACTCGATTTTAATAACGGCAACAGGAACATGCTTAAAATATTCACAGAATATTCAAAAATAAATAATTACATTAAATAAATTAAGGAGGCTTTCATACTAACGGAACCCTTCGTACACGACTCCGATTTTATATCTTGCAAGACACTTTTTTTTTAATCGAAAATTCCTAACCTCAGACTCCAGGGTCTGTGCCCTTTGTTAACTTAAGATGATTATTAGATTTTACTGTACAAAGAAAGTTGATACATGGTTAAATATTAGTCTAAGCTATCCAGTCGTCACGAAAAACATGTCGATTAAAATTAGTTTGAGGAAGTTGCATTGTTTTATCGTCGATTTTCGCAATTAATCTTGAAATATCGACGAATTTATTGTGGCCGCAACTATTGAAAGGGTAAGTAAAAAACCCAAAAACCTGTTTTTGCTTGATTCACTAAACAAGTGAGAGTTAATTGTGTGGTTCATCTAGTTCCAAATTATTTTCTGATAGAAGAGGAAAAAACTATACAGATTTCCAAAGATCTCAACAGTTAATAAATTATCTTACTTTGAGAAGCACATCTCGAGAAGGCAACCCAAAACAATTATAGAGGTTGTATGTCATGTTTTTCCATTCAGCATGTCTGCATAAGCACACTGAGTATTGTAATCAAATATCATTTGTTGCGGATTCTTAGTGCTATTCACTTTTTTGCCCAAGGCAGTTATCAGGCTGCTGTTGGCCAAGACAGTTTCTTGGGCTTAAGCCAGCCAACCATCAGCAGATGTCTTGAGGCCAAAGTAATGCAATCGTCTCACAACTTAAAATCATCAAATTCCCAATGACGCCAGCTGACAAACAAACTGCAATGACAGAGAACTCTTTTTATTTAAACCATTTGATAAGTCCTTAATTACCTAGTTATCCAACAGTCAGATAGATCCTTACACATTAATAAGGCCCATAGTGAGAGACCATTGAGATTGAGAGATTGATATGTCAAAGTTGAATTAGGTACTAGATTATTTTAATAATAAAAACATCATAAAAATGTACTTATATGGTTTATTATTTGTTACAACAAAAATTAAACAGTAGTGTTATGAATAAAAAATAAAAATAATCAATTTATCTGGTGAATTACCCTCTGCCGCACCAAGGTGCCCCACTGGTGGTACAGATTCTACACCTTCATTTTGTATGTGGAATCTGTCACACCAGGTTGTCGAGTTGTATTAATTGTATTAGTTTTGTCTTTCATCTAAGAGTTAGATATTTAGCAGGTGAACACTGATTTATTAGAAATGATTTATATTGGACTAGCTTTTTCCCGCGGCTATATTTTGACTTTTGTGCTATCCTACAGGAACCTCTTACTTTTTCGGGATAAGAAGTAGCGTATGTCACTTTCCAGCCCTTGAACTATATCCATGCTAAAAATTAAGTCGATCCGTTGCTCCGTTGCCGCGTGAAAGAGGAACAAACCAACAAACTTTTCTGATTTACAATATTAGTATGATTTAGAATGACATCACATTATTTTTCAAGTTACTCTTAACAAGTGCTTTCATTGGATACCCATGTTGTAGAAATGCATAAAAATAGCTAAGGACTAATGCCGCATTTGATCTTGGCCGACTGGATCTATCACGACTTGGTTGTGGCAGATCAGAATACAGGCACGCTGTGGGCTGGCTTTGTCGCTGGCCCAGTGCGGATGGATTCACATACATCATTGAAATTCTTCTCCGGACTATGCTACTATATCCCGATATGCAGGTTGCCTTACGATGTTTTCCTTCACCATATATATACAGTATAAATATTAGCAGTTAACATGTTTCCTTTAGTAAGAATTATTCAAGTAACTTGCTTTATTAATTGAATGTAAAAATACTTAAATAAATAAAACGTTTATTGTTCCATAAAAGTTACCAAAAACAAGTTGTGCACTAGTTCCCACACTAGGGTGACCTGTGTCGTGGGACCTAGGCTCTTCCTTGTTATTATGTTATCTAAAATTACAATACTAGAAAATTAATTACTATTAGCTAACTACTGAAGGTATAATTATAGATATACAACAAAAGCAATTAAATTTAAAAGTAAGGTTACTAATATGAAAATAAAATATTATTAAAGTACTTAGTAAGCGAATTAATTGTGAAAATATAGTTATTATTTACATAAAAAAGCAAAAGAGGGTTATACTTATTGCTTATTTATTATGAGGGTTATTGCTGAAGCAAAAATAATTACCAGTTGTAGTACCTTTGGACAATATTCATCAAATTCAAATCATATTGTGATATTCATTTAGGTAGTATGTTACACAAGGGTTACTGGAATTGTTTTTAAAGAAATCACAAGAGAAGTAACAATTTGAAAACATACATATGCTGCCATTCCTGCACCGTCCTGCTGCAGCAGGACATTGAGTTCACTGGCCGGATTTGCCAAGAACTCGACAGCTTGTTTGTCTGCTTGATTACCTGAAAAAGTTTCATTAAAGGCTATTGTAAATCCAAATAACTTGAAAGAAAATTACTCCTAGTGGTTACTTAGGATTTATCAAAAAGAGATCTACTTACTTGTTGCCGTGGAATCGCTCCAAGAACATCTCCCTTTGCTTTTTGTTGGCGCGTTTCTTATTATGTTTGTAAAAGTCTAACGTAGTGATATTGGAAACTCTTTCTTTGCGAAGAATTTGCAGTTTTTGTTAAAATGTGAACTGAAAAATTAATTGTAAACAAAAGTGTTGCCAAAGTAATTTACCAAAATTTGCGATAAAAGCCAACAAGTTGTATTTTACCTCAAACCTATAATCATAATATCATAGATATAAAAGCTAGTGCATTCCACGGAAATAAATAATATAAATGTCTTATTCCAAAATAATGCGCGTTGCGCCGTTTTTGGTGTAAAATCAAATCAAAATCATCGTAACAGATTTTAAGTATGACATGAAACTTAAAATAGAAAAGAGCTCTTGTTATCGATATGGCAATATATTGGGAGCAGCTATCATGGATGTAATATAAAATCCTTGGCAGCTATAGATGTGCCACAGATAAACTAAAAACAGTAATTCATATTTGTGCCATCTAGTGAACTATTTCCGAACAAATATTGCTACTCAACACTAGATGGCGTAACTGGCGTTACTTAACTTAGTTCATCATGAATGACGACTAAACTCGGTTTAAATTAAGTTCGAAGAAAACACCGAATAGCTTAATGCTAGTTTTGCACTAAACTAAAAATTTTAGTGCGACTAGTTATAGTTTCGTGCGAATGTCGCTGAATTGCCACTATTTTAGCACAAAATCGCAGCACATAATGCCGCTGGAACCGGACCGGCGCGACTGGCGTGATTCTAAAATGGCTGCTGACCACTCGAGAAGGGGAATGAACTGTTTGAGCGCTCTGATGCACTCTATGGTTCGTTCCGAATATTAAATACTAGCGTTATTACAAAAAACGGTTTAAAAATGATTTTTGAAAAATCGCACCGCGGGTAATACAGGACCCGGTAGCGATTTAGTGAACATTAGTCGCGGGATGACGATTACCCGCGAACGTTCAAGTGAACGTAATTACTTTTACAACTAACTAAACTAACTAACTTGCTTCAGTACACAGTACAAAATCACGATCCGATAAATCATGATATTCCGTTTATTTATCAAATACTAGACTTATAATAACTTATAATAATATAGCTTCTTTGGCCCTGGTTGACTCCAGGTTATAGGTCATAGAGAAATCTTACTGAGGCAGTTGAAGTGTTTTTAGTTTTAGTATTTTTAATATTTCAGCTAACCAAGAATTACATTATTACATGTAATATATCACGATAAATAGTGTAATTTAACAATGTCGTAATCAATATCGTGTACCATGAAACATGTACCTACATGTCTAACCGAAATAAAACTTAAAAAATAAAAAATAAACTGTTAGAATATTAAATAAAAAAATATAAAACCTTCAACGCAAACAAGACAGGGTTATTTCTAATCAATTAGCATCCTTTTGGGGGCTTATTCTGTACATCAAACTAACAACTTTAGTTCTACGACTTTTGCTAATTCTCAAAAAAATAATACTGTTCCATAGAAAAAATATCGTTCCCTCTCGACATAATGTATGTAACAGAGGTTTTTTTTTTAGTTGACAAAAGTCGTAGAACAAAAGTTGTCAGTTTGGATATACAGAATAAGCCCCTAAAATGATGCTAATTGATTCCTAATAACCCTGTATACGGTATATACCAAATTATGCGTCTAAGATTCCTACCGAAGCTAATAAAATCACTGATAACTTTAAAACGGCTAAACCGATTTTAATCAAATATGTTTGAGATTCATCTTTCAAAACAATAAGAAAATAAATTATGGTAAAAATATTTTTTTTTAAATACTAGTTATTGAGATGCTGGATTCCTTGTAGCAGCAGAGTGCTAGTCAAGACAAGTAAAACGAGCCCGAGATCGACGGGTCTATCTTGTTTAGTACAGGAGTTCCTATGGCTACCTTTCGACTCCATCATCAAATCAGCTCCAAGGTACCATATTATTGTATTGTTACGCGATATACACATGCGTGCATAATTTCAGCTCAATCGCAAAACGAGAAGTTGGTCAAATTTAACTTGCAAGATTCCACCCGAACTTACATACTCGTACATAGGCACATGCATCGCAAGTTAAATATAAGCTTTTAACAAAATTGGATCATGCGTTTGTAAGTTACGATGCCATATACATATCGACGGTTGAAAGGCAATAATTACCAAGCGACATATTCGCAACTTTACACCAGAGCATTTTAAAGTTTTATTTTTTGGAAAAAAAATCGTATAAAATTTTCTATTACTCATTTCTACTCGGTTCTAATAGATTATAAATGAAATTTAAAAGCTTTATGAACTGTCATTTAAAAAATATGATTTTTCTCAATAATTTAAGAGATAGTGTCGGTTAGTAAAATTTTGATCAAAATCGCAAACAGGTAAAAATTACTAACCAAACACAAATTTTTATCATAAAACATGTAAAATTAACTAAACCCCAATATTTTATGATTATATTTGAAGCAAAATGATGCATCCAGAATAAACAGATGTTTAACACATAGGTAAAATGATCGAAATAGAAAGATAAACCACTTTACTGCCAGGCAATTTCAACCATAGTCCTATTTAAATAAGGTAAGTGTAGGGCAAAAAGTCCTACACTACCCAATAAGACTGGCTGGAAACGGCTTGCTTTCAGCACGATGCTGCGGTCTTGATGAGATCTTCCGTTCATCTCGGAGGTGGACCCATAATCTAGATATCAAGACTACGCTGCGATTAGGCCCACAGTAAACGATCACGTTTCGGGAACACACAACTGTTGCAACTATCGTCTTGAGGCACTGAGGTTTATCTGATGAAAAGACGTCATGTGGTTTTCCGAACGCTGCCTAGCCGAGTTGGATTCAGCGATTGACCTCCTTCTTGAAGTTGAATTTACCTAGCTGGACTACTTGTCCTTCTTTTTTCCAAAGAAATATTTTATGGATACCACCCCGCCGAGGGAGCAGGGTGGTTATGTGGGAGTTTCACTGATCGGTGTACCCACTACAAACCCCGGGGATGTTGCTGCCTATGTGCTGGAGCTGCGGGGACGCGTTCGCACTCGTTTGCGGCTCCTAGGACCTTGCCCTATTTAAGGGTGGATTTTCACCCTTCTTTCCTTAAGTGGCGCGGGGAAATATCGCACGCTCTTCCTAGCGTAGCCCTCGGGCTATGCTTTTCAGGCAACGAACTCCCTCGAATTCTTTGCCCAAGCCACCTGTTACAGGGTCGAAGGAGAGCGTGGAAAATCCTCCTCCGACGCCCAGTTCTTTGGCGGCGCATCGGGAGTTCCGAAAAGTTCTCCCTTTTGCGTTCCACCGTTTCCTTTGGACACAAGCGCAACATAACTTGTTCGCAAAATGAAACGGCCGTCTCCCACGATCTCTCACAACCAAACATTGACTGAATCAATGCTGGAAGCGAGAGATCAGTTCCTACACTTGCGACGAGGCTTCGGCGCTCATTTGTCCATGCTGAACACTCCTCCAAAGTGTGTTGCGCCAAATCCTCGTCGCAGCCGCAGTGGTGGCACTCTGTTGTCGGTTCTCTTCCGGCTATGCGGCACAAGTACTTTTCGAAGCATCCATGCCCAGAAAGCACCTGCGAATGTTGCACGAGCTGGAAGATAAGCTACCCATGCGCCCTGTCCAGCCAATCAACGAGGACGGGCTGTATAGCTTCGACGGTCCAGCTGCCAGCTGTATGCTTGGCCAGCTCCTCCTTCCACTCCTCGAGCATGCATACGAGTGCCGGATTCTGCCCGCGTTGGCGGAGCTCCGTGCGCCACGGGTATGTTTGCATGTGCCTTGTGTTTACTGATTTTAACGATTTACTGTGCTGTCTGAAAATATAATTATTTATTTATTTACCTCCACTTCTAAATCCCATTGAGGTGACCCAGTCAAAAGGCATGTCGCGTCACACGAAATAGTGCGATAACCTCTGACTACCCCGATGGCCATTGCGCGTTGTGGTCACTTCAGAAAAGCGTCCGTTTCTCGGTTTAGGGCGTCCGCCCATATAAGCACCCCGCACAAGGCCATTGACCACACCACTCCAAGATAAAAAAGACGACTAGCAGCAACTGGTTCCCCAAGATTAGGAAGAAGGCGTTTAAGAGACCCAGTCGCACCCATTATTCGAGGAACTAACTGGGCGAAATGCTCCCAAAAGTTCCACTTTTCATCGAGGTGTAGCCTTAGATACTTCATTGTAGGCTTCACCTTAATCGATTCACTCCCTAGTGATTCCGGCGCTAGTCGAGGGCCATGGAATACCAGGGCCTCTGACTTGTTCAGCGCTACTTGGAGTCCCAGTTTCACTATCCTTCTCGCCACCACCTACACCGTTGCCATCGCAAGACTGGCAGCCTCTTCGTAGGTTCTCTACACAAACCCATGGCAGTGTATTTAATGCGTTGGCGATGCCTAGAGACACGCCACCAACACTTGACCATGAGCCACCCCCTCGTCCGAGAGGGCTTTGACACGTATAACAGCGTCGATTGTAGACCGGCCCGCCCGGAAACCAAATTGCTCGTCGGGCAAGTTTGGACCAATCCTATCAAGATACTGGATGAGGCAAGCAGCTATCACGCATTCGAACAGCTTGTCCACCTCATCCAGCAGTACTATAGGGCGGTACGCGGAGGAAGAGCCCGCAGGGCGCCCATCTTTCCTCAGAAGGACTAACCTATCCGTCTTCCGTAAATTTAGAAACTGCCCTGTCTCCAGACCGGCTGGACTACTTGCGGCATCGCTGGATAGACTCAAGCACAGCCCATGTCTTGACCGAATCAATGGCTATCTCAAAGTCCACATATGCTAAACACACTGAAACACACCAAATTACCATGCTTCTATCTCGCTTCAATCTACTCGCTTTTTTCGATTTTTATGTACTTTTAACAATAGATTTAAATTAATGTAAAATATAAATTTAATAATCTAATATAATGTCATATCTGAAAGTCTATAAATATAAAGTCATAAAATCTTAATAATGCAGTTACCGAGTACACAAACAAGCTACGAGATTAAGCACTTTGCACCATGCGCGCACGCATGCGTGTTGTCTAAGCGACAGTTCGGTGAAGACGTAATCGTTATTTTGTTACCAACAGCCACTTAGAATCTGATTTACAGTGCGGATAAGTGACAAAACAAAAAAGATGCTGCATGGATAAGGTCACTTTTAGAGAAATCTCATATCAGAAATAGTTATCTAAGTAACATAAACTTTAAAAAAATCGGCGGGTAGAAAATTACTTAACGACAAAATATATCCTGTTTCAGGCAGGTAGATATTCACTACTTCACATTTTTGAATAAATTATATTTCTGTAAAAAGTACTAAATGACAAAGAAAGTCTATTGAAGGTGTGTTAAAAAGTCTTAAATTACGAGAGAGAAAAACAACAATCAGGTAAAAATTCTTAAGTAATGCTAATTCCTGGGTACTCGCAAGGCAGAAAATACTTTATGTTTAGATGCATTATTTAAAGTCGAGGCAAAAATTACTTAGTGTAAATTATAAAAATCTAATCCTTACTATGTGAAAAATATTCATAAATCATTAAAATTTTAGTCGCTTGGACGCCGAAAACTGTGAAAATGTGTCTTTTTTTAAGTTACCAAACGACAAGAAACTTCGTCCTAGCGCCGTGAGAGTAAGACCAATCGACGCAGTTTTTTTTTCTGATTTCAGTGATATATATAACTCAATATCGCCCAAACTGTCGCTTGGTAATTTTTGCCTTTCAAGCGTCGATATACAATACAATACAATACAAAAACACTTTATTGACACCACAAGTAGTAAACATAACAGAAAAAGAAATTACGACAGAAGAATGGTACAAAAGGCGGTCTTATCGCTAAAAGCGATTTCTTCCAGACAACCTCTACTGTGTGGAAACATGTGATTGACGTGGACGGTGGTGTAAACATAAATGAATAAAGTAAAGCTATAAATATCCAAAAACAATAAAATACACTACATAATAATAGGCATACACAAATACTTCTTATAATACATACAATAAAAATAAACCTACTTACATACATAAATAAATACAGATAGTTAAAACGTAAGCGATAAGTAATATCAGTTTTTAAAACTGCTTAGTAAGATAGTGTTCCTTGACTTGAGTCTTAAAAGATTCAACGCTCTGCGCACGCCTGATGGTCACCGGAAGGTCATTCCAGAGAGCCACAGCCCGGACACAGAAAGAAGTATCGTAAAAGACAGTATTGTGAGATGGAGTTGATAGAAGAAGATTGCTAGAAGACCTAAGATTGACAGAGTGAGTGTCACAGAGAAAAGTGAAGCGTGAGCTTAAATACGAAGGAGAAGAAGGCTTAAAGAGAACGTTGTAGAGAAGGGAAAGAATATGGGTATCACGGCGAAGACGGATAGGGAGCCACTTAAGCTTGTTACGGAATTGAGTAATGTGATCATATTTCCGAAGACCGAAGATAAATCGTATGCAAAGATTTTGAAGGCGCTCAAGCTTGACAAATTGCTCCTGGGATAAGTCGAGATAGCAGGCGTCGGCGTAGTCCAAAATAGGGAGAAGAAGAGATTGTGCTAACGCAGCCTTGGTGGCAGTGGGAAGGAAATTGCGGATTCTTCTTAATGATGCAGAAGAAGCGTACAGCTTACGCTTAACAGATTGAATTTGAGGATTCCAAGAGAAGGAACTATCGAAAATGATACCAAGATTTTTGACCTCAGTACTAAAAGGTATCGTAATACCGCTGAATACAACTTTCTTAAGAGACGTGTGATCAATGCGTGCAATCATCCTGGAGCTACCGATGATGATGGCCTGAGTCTTACTGGGATTGATAGTGAGCCCGTGAGATTGACTCCAACATTCGATACGGCATAGGTCATCATTGACTGCGGTGACAGCCTCGTCTAAGCGATCAATTGAAGCTTGAGAGTAAATTTGCAGATCGTCAGCATAGAGATGGTAGAGAGAAGTGATGTGAGAGGTAATAGAATTTATGAAGATAGCAAATAAAAGAGGAGAAAGAACACCACCTTGAGGGACGCAAGCACTAGTAACGCACCAAGAAGAGAATGTATCTTCAACACGTACACGTTGCCGGCGACCGTACAAATAGCTATGAAACCAGTCAACTGCTGTAGGAGATATGTTAATAGATCGGAACAAAGCAAGAAGGATATCGAAATCAACAGTGTTGAACGCATTGCTGAAATCGAGCAGAGTGAGGACAGTAAGTTTCTTGTTATCCATTCCCCGCCTAATATCATCAGTAATTTTGACAAGAGCAGTGGTTGTACTATGACCAGATCGGAATCCCGACTGTAAAGGATTAAGAAGGTTATTACGTGTTAGGAATTGACTTAACTGTGAGTGAATAAGACGTTCAAGGACTTTGGATAGGAACGGGAGAATAGAGATAGGACGATATTCAGAGAAAGATTTAGGTTTGGGCTTTTTGGGGATCGGGACTATATGAGCTTCCTTCCAGCAGGAAGGCAACGCACTCTGGGAAACGGAAGTGTTCAACAAATGACATAAGATAGGTAGAATTTCGTCTAGGATTGGGACAATCATATTACGACTGATCTTGTCACCACCGACAGCATTAGAGGAAATAGACAAAATGCTCTTCTTAACATCACTAGCAGCAAATTCACTAATGACAAAAGGAGAGTAGCTGGGTGTTGGGATTGAAGAAAGATAATTTAATGTTGCAACTTTATCGTTCATATCAATATGAGAGGACGAAGAAAAAAATTTATTAAGAGCATTAATATCCAGGTCACAAGAATTAGGATTTTGTTTAGTTTTGCCAACACCCAATGAGCGCAAAAATTTCCAGACTTTCGCTGGATCACCATTTTCAACAGATTTATGGATGTGGTGGCGTTGCGCATCTCTACACATTCTATTGCAGCGATTCCGATGGGCCTGAAATTTTTCCTTATTAGAATCACTTGGACAAGTATTAAATTTACTCTTAGCCACCGCTTTTAATTGCATTGCTCGCTTAATATCGTCCGTTAACCAGGGCGCAGGTAAATGTTTCATTTTGACTGAATGAAAGGGAGCATGAATATCATAAAGTTGTATCAGCTTTAAGTTGAATAGACAGGTCTTATCCTCAATAGTTTCGGCATCCAGAACTTGCGACCAGTCAATTTCGCTAGCATCTTTACGCAATTTCACAATATCCATAGCACCAAAACTGCGCTGCAGAAGAATTTTAGGCTTATTCTTGGGAGGGCGAATTTTGTAGGAAAGGTAGATGACGTCATGGTACGACAAGTCATGAGAAGTGTTTGAACATTGTCCATGTTTGGTAACATGCTGCAGGGAGGAAACAAACATGAGATCTAGCAAGGAGGGGGTGCAATTGGGGAAATGATGAGTAGCGCTCAGAGGAAGGGTATTTAGGTTGCTGGCCTGAATAATGGACTCTAATTTAGAGCAGCGAGAATCTCCTCTGAGCAAACAAGTATTAAAATCTCCCATTATCATGGTGTGAGAATAAGAAGGAAGGAGATCTTCGAGAAGATTTTCAAAAGAAGGAAAGTAGTCGACAAATTTATCACGACTGTAATACACTCCAAGAAGTATTTTTGAAAGAGAAAGGAGAATTTCAAGAAAAAGATGCTCACCGGCATTAACAGGCGGAGGCTGTGCAGAGGTGCTGACCACAGAGTAAGGGATATTAGAGCGTAAGTAAATAGCGACACCTCCGCCAGGCCTCCCAGTCCTGTCATTGCGGATAAGAGTGAAACCAGGGAGAGAATAAGAAGTACTAGGAAGACAGGGCTTAAGCCAACTTTCGGAGACTAGAATAGCATGCAAATTTTTATGGCCAAAAGATGCAAGAATCTCAGGATAATGGGCCGGAATACTCTGTGCGTTAATGTGAATTGCATTGAAGTTCTTAGGTACATCTGAAAATTGATTTGATATAGTATCACTCAGCGAGGGTATACTCACAAAACTACTATTAGAACAAGAATCACTATCTGATGATAAGGACATAAATACATCACTACTACTACTGCTATGTTCATCACTTACCATAACCATGAATAAAATATAAATATAAGTCTCATATACAGACACGTCAAACTTATAAAGGCCGATTCACACATACGGCGGGCGCGGGTCGGGCGCGGGTCGGGCGCGGTGCGGGTCGGGAGTACGGCGTGTCTATTTGTACCTGTTTCAATGGACGACAACACACAGAACGCGAGCGCGGGTCGGGCGCGGGGCGGGCGCGTGTCTGTGTGTTGTCGTCCATTGAAACAGGTACAAATAGACACGCCGTACTCCCGACCCGCACCGCGCCCGACCCGCGCCAGACCCGCGCCCGCCGTATGTGTGTTTTGGCCTTAACACTGCGTCGTTTTTGCTTCGGGGTTAAAAAAATATCGAATTATTTTTTTATTCAAAATTTTAACTAAATTTAACCTAACAAACAAAAAAAAATAAAACTGGACTATCCCTGCGGTAGTTACAATGCCATAATCGATATCG
Organism: Hypomecis punctinalis; assembly: GCA_949316475.1. NCBI lineage: Eukaryota > Metazoa > Arthropoda > Insecta > Lepidoptera > Geometridae > Hypomecis > Hypomecis punctinalis. Next base: position 19,876,098 of record OX438795.1, on the reverse strand, counting down.
ACTTACTAAATGTTTTGTTCAAAAAATGGTTCTGCTTCTGGATCCAGTCTTCCAGAATGTTCAAACTCTGTTCTATCGTTCCGTCATTTAGGTTGTAAATCTTCCTCACGCTTTCTACAGTGTTGGGTAAATACTCGAACAGACAAAGCTTCATTTGATTATCCATTTTACCGTTCAGGGCCAAGAGCAAGGAACAACTGGCGAACTCATAATTCGGTAGCAGGTACCTCATAATTGTTAGCTAGAATATTTTTAATTAACTCCTAATAACTTATGTAAAAATCATAATTTGTTCAGCGACTGGCGAATATTGATTCAAATACAATTTATCAATTAGTATTTCTCCGAACTGTAGACTTTGAGACTATATAGTAGCCTTTTTGAGTTAGATTATCTGTTCTTATTTTCATACTCACTCTCATATCTCACATGCAAAAATACTTTCAGTGACAGTAGTAACACTAAGGTTCCAAGTTTCATTCGGATATTAAACGATCAAGTATTATCAAAATCGGTAAAGGAAAAGCGCTACAGAATTTTCTCCATTGTTGAAGGAAATATTCTATCCACAAACAAAAAACTCTGACGACTCAAATCTCTAAAAATACTAGAGGTTGTACCAGTCACACTGGTGTGTAATAGTTTCGTCAAGATTCGTTAAAAATGTGACCTGTACAGGAGAAGCAATATCCAAACTAACAAATAGCCGGACAGGTGAAAGAAAATTAAACCAACTCAAAATAGAGACGCTGCGGTCTTTTTGCTCGCTCGTTCAATAAGTTCGAACTTTACTAAAGTGGATCTGAGTGATGGTTGCCAAAGATTTGTTATATTTTGTGAGTAATTATTGACCTCACACGTTAATGTATCTTTAGATAGAAGATATCAAGTGAAATTATATCCCCGATAGGTTGAACATTACGTTCCATCTCGTGAAATCTGTATCTGTAACACATACTTACATTATAAGTTCTAAGTGCAATATCCATAATGGATAGCGTCAGATCAAATTAAGCGTCAGATTCAAATCCCGGCTCGTTTAAACGAAGACAAATATGATGAAGCACCTTAAATTCTCCATTGAGTTAATCAACCAGTCAAGTTAGACCCGCTGGTTTTCAATCTCGAGAACTAATGATCGTGAAGCCACTGTTACTTGAGGCTCTTTTTATAGCGGCCAGCGGGCACTAAACTTGCGCTCTTGTCCTTGCAAACTCTTGGTGCATTTAACGAGATAAGTTCGTCAGAGGAATAATAAGGTAGGAGTTGATAGTTGTGGATACTACGTAATGAAAATTTGTGATATAACTTTAATAGTGGTTCTCTAAACAGTAGACCTCGAGACATATCTCTTCAAGTGATTCACTAACACCTTACATAAACCTATACCTAGATTTGCTCTTGAGTTTAGACTGATTTGGTTCTTTTGTTGCCCGTGGTCCTACCAGATGTACTACTAGTAGTACCACGGGCAAGATTTTTTTCCCGTGGTCCTACCAAGTACTTTGGTAAGATTACGGGCAAAAATTTCGTGTCCGTGGTCCTACTAATATTACAGTGACATATTTTCAGGGTTTTAGCCCCATTTTGTCCGTAATTGAACTTGAAGTCAAAGAAAATCAAATGTATTAACATAATTATAATTACACTTACTTCTTTTTTAGTTTTTAAAATGACGGACGTCAAAGCGACAGCTATCATAGCGACATCTGTCATGTTCTAGAATTCATACTAGTTGCATGACAGGTGTCAAAGTGACAGCAGGTCATATTCTAGTAAACTTAGAAGTTGGCTTTTGAAGGAGCGATTTTATGATTTTAATGACTTTTTGAAGTTACCAGAAATTTTAATGGAAGGAGATAATTGAGAAAAAATTACGCAACTTAACTATTATACATTCACTCATTATTGTAATATTTAATAACATGTTTAATTTGAATTTGATATAATGTTAGTTTGTTTTGATTGATTTGTTATTTGATATAATAATTATGATTTATTATTATTTATTATTTATTGTGACATTCAATCTATACTCATTGACATTATAATTCTAATCATTAATTTCATATACGTTGTATATGAAGTGTTGTGTTGTTTTGTATGTATTGAAATAGATTATTGCTAATGGTATTTAAATTTTGACTTGTAACAGTGGTGTTATCAATAAATGACTATGACTATGACTATTCTAGAATCCATACTAGAATTGCATGATAAGTGTCAAAGTGACAGCTGTCATGTTCTGGAATTCTTACTCTGTCATCCGAAATGAAAATTATCGTTGAGCTCTATCACTTTTCTGAAGACAGCAATGGTCTAGTTACGAGGACAATTCACTTTTAAGTTTGACAGCTGTCACTTTGATACCTGTCATGCCATTCTAGTATGAATTCTAGAATATTACAAGTGTCGCTATAACAGCTGTCACTTTGACGTCTGTCATTTTTGAAACTAAAAAAAGTAAGTAAATGTTAACACGTTTGATTTTCTTTGACTTCGAGATCAATACTACGGGGAAAATGGGGCTAAAACCCTGAAAAATGTCACTGCAATCTTAGTAGGACCACGGGCACGACATTTTTGCCCGTAGAGTGCTTGGTAGGACGACGGGAAAAAAATCTTGCCCGTGGTCTTACTAGTAGTACATCTGGTAGGACCACGGGCAACAAACGATTTGGTTCATATTCGTTAGGATCTTATAAGACAAAATTATACATAAAATTAAGCGTCTTACAACGTAGAATATGACAGATATGCATCTGTTTACCATCAGGCAGGTTGTAGTGAAGCGCAAACCTTAGCTCAGGAAGTAGTTAAGTACTGATAGCGTTTATACTTACAAACAGGGACGGATTTAGATGTGTGAAGGCCTATGGGCAACAAAAGAATGGAGGCCCCTTAGTGAAAATAGAGGAATAAGTATTCCTTCAAGTTAGGTATCTAGTAAATTCTAAGTACACACCTATCAGGACGAATTGGAATTTTGATATTTTACTGATTGCCGAATTAGAGTGAATAAAGATCTATCTTTATAGTTTTTTACCTCAGAAGAAAAATATCGGAACCCTTATAAAATCACTTTGTTGTCCGTGTGTCAAGAGCCTTATATCATGAACGCGTAACATTACGTATAATTATGGTCTCTTGCAGTTGTGAATAAATCAAACTTCTCAGTTATCGTAAAAGAAAATTAGAGCCGTTAATGTCGAAAAAAACCGCATATTTCAACACTCACAGTGGAATCAAAACCTACAGGGAATCCCGTTGACCTAGAATTATAAAATTTGGCAAAGAGCATTATCTTCTATCTATCCATTAGCCGTAGGACGTCCACTGCTGGACATAGGCCTCCTCCGTGGATTTACAATAAGGCCGGTTGGAAGCGGCCTGCATCCAGCGCGTTCCTGCGAGCTTTTTTGTAATTAGCATTGTCTCAATAATTACATAATTATATTTAGGCTCATTATTTATTATTATATTTAGTTCTCGATTTTGTGCAATTTTGAGGATTTGTACGGAACTCTCGGTGTGCGAGCCTGGTTCGCACTTGTCCGGTTTTGTTATTTTCAATGCTTAAAAATAACAATATGATTTTTTTTTCTACAAAGTTCTGTGGGTAGTAAAACAGAGAAAAAAACAGAAGAAAATGTTTTTGTTGATTTTTATTTTTTTACTAATACTAGGGTATTTTTCAAGATCCATTGTGGCGGCTCGTTGGGGCCATTGTTGATCCCTCTATTGTGGAGCCCAGGCGCAGGTGCCCTGCTTGCCTTTCCCTAAATCTGGCCCAGCTTACAAACCTATATTGTATATACCTAATTTTGAACAATTTTGTTCTAAAGAATTTGGCCATTATAATTTTAGTTACATCAAACATTAGGAAGTGGTTCAGCATTGCAATCTTTGACCCATTGTAAGAAGGCAAGTTAAAAACTCTTATTAAAATATAAATACATAAGCGCAATAATACTAATTATACTAAGTGACGGAAACCTTTTAACATTTTAAAACGAGAAATTAATTCAGGAAACCACCTTGGAGTTGAAATAACAGCTTTCTATAGGTTTTTGAGCGTAATTTGCTCAGTGGTTACCTACCTAGTCGTCTTTTTGAGATTTCAGGTTTGACTCTAAGGTAAAAGTTGTTTACATTGACGGCTGCTATTTAGTTTAGTTAGGGCTTAGTTTCCACGATTTAGTACGAAACCCTAAAAAAACATACCTAAAGTGAAAATGAAATCCTACTTTTATTAAGGCGGTTAAAAAAAAATCTTTAAATCATGACCGGAATTTAATCAAACAAAAACCTTTGTAAAATTGTACTTATAAGCAAAAGTGTTGGAAGAGCGCGAACGAAATAGTTTATAGGTACTCGGAATCGGTTTTAAAACAATTCGAAAAACAGCTTGATTTTATTAACTTTCCCGTAAAATAAAAATCAAATGCCTCATCACCCATCAATTTATAATACAGGGTTATAATATTTTGTTGATTGAAGCTAAAATGCTTTGTCAATTATTTTCACCAATGACGCACATAAAAATCTGCGTAATAACATTAAAAAAATTACATATCAAGTTGCAAATTTGAGTTTCAATGTTGACCGTGTAATAAATACATCTAAGATTAAAAAAAACAACTAAAATTCGTATTTATATGACTGTACAAATAACTTCGAGGGGCTAAACAAAATTAAATAAGTCCGTATTGGCCGGGTGGCTAGCCCTGACGTTAGAGTTTTTAAACCACCTGAAGGTCTTTGACATAGCCAAACGGTTAAAACAAGCGGGGCCCATAATTTAACGTGTCATCCGAGCCACGGTAGCGCTCAATGGTAGTTATAAGCCACCCGCGGTCACCCATTCGAAGAGTAACCGTGCCGAAGTTTATGTAGTTTGACTAGGTATTTCCCAGCTATCTCCGAATTTAAGACAAACAATTTTTTCATCCCCCCATCTCGGAAACAGTATTTTTGCTCTTCGACATCTGAGAGCAAAAGCCGTTTTTATCTGCTAGAGGATACAGTAAAATTGAATTTAGAACATCGTGTGCATTTAGTTTGTGAATTCGAAAATCATTAAAGCTCGAAACATACTATCGGACGCGGCTGACGGACGCGACTGACAGCCGCGACTTAGCAATGTGCGCACAGTCTTAAAACATTCGGTGTGCCAGATCGCTCTCGGACGTCCGAACGTTTAAGGACGTCCGAAAGTGACGTCCGCGACTTATGTCCGATAGTGTGCACGGCTCAGTGTACTTTCATAGTCTAGGTCGCGGCTGTCAGTCGCGTCCGTAAGCCGCGTCCGACAGTATGTTTCGAGCTTTAGCGTATGTACTTTTACCTCCATGGTGTCTAATTTATCATTCAACCTTTTTTAATTTGTTAAAAACTCTAACCTTCTTGGTGTACTTTTTTTTAATTCACTTTGCGCGCGCCATTTCACGTCATATTGTTAAAACCTTGTTAAAACCTAATGTTAAAAACAAGAAACTTGAAAACAAGTGAAAAAAAGAGTGATTCTAGGGTCGATGAAGTTTATTTGACGCCAACAGAATTGACTGAAACTGTTAATAATGTGCAAATGAGCTTTATCCCTCAACAATCACGCAAGAAGTACTTATTTGAATAATTATGTTGACGAATTTAGTCATTTCCCCGCTGAGGTGGGATAAAAAGTTCCGAGTTGCACTCGAGTGCAAAGATTTTTCCCCTTGTGCTCTATTGATTCCCTCACTAACGCTGCGGATTATATTTTTATATATTAGAATCCTTCGCTTGCTCGGTCATCAAAATTGACCACGCGGTTAAAAAGCAACTTTGCACTCTTGTATAACAAATAACTATTAAATCCGACGCCAAAACAGTCTTTTCCATTTTTTCTTGCTAAAAATAAAACTAACCCTGTACAATTATTTTTCCCTAGAGGAATTCGCCCTCATTATCTAATCTTCATTAAGAACACTTGAATAGATAAATGAATAAAATTGGGCCACTAATTAATGCTTATAATCGCCAATTAATATAAAATAAGCTTAATTTTATCGCAAGGTTTCACGCTTAGGGGAAAAAGATTGTGGCGAAAATGTTCTGCGAAAAATTTCTTTCGCCTTTCTGCAAGAAAGCAATTTTCGGTGCAGAATTCTTAAGAACTTGTTAGAAAAAACTGCGAATAGGTATGTGTATAAATTAAATAAAGCCATGTTGGTTAGGTGGTAGTATCTCCCGCTTTACAATCGCGAGATCGTGGATGCAGATACCAATCCCGTACCAATGAATTCTTTGGAACTTATGTACGGAATTTCACACCCTGCGCCCTGCATACGTGCTTCTTTAGAAGAAATTCGGTGGCCTATGTGAATCCACCCGTACTGGGCCAGCATGGTTAATATGGCCCAGTCACCCTTCGTGGGTAGGCCTGCAGTGGACCATTAAAAAGCAAGTACATTACAGTACCAAAAATCGCCGACGAGATACCCGTTCACCAAGCTTCGTCAAGATTTGTTCAAAAATGCGACCTGTAAAGATGTAAAGGAAAATCAATATTCGGACCGACGAAAGCGGAATTGTCGAGTCAAAACTGGGATTCTCTCTCATTTCGTTCATCCATTCAAAAAAAAATTGCAATACTTTGTCTGTGTTGTTCCGTTAAAACATCCTAACTACCTACCTATTACTCTGATCAAACGTGCCTAAACAGTAGGCAGAAAAGTCCGATAACCGACCAATAGATCTAGTTAATATTTTACTCGCGTTCCTGTTTGAAGTTGGCCTGTATCCCAATTTCATAAAGAAAATCTGACGGACCCCTGATCGAAATTCCTGTTTTGTCACTGAGCTGATACGGTCACTTCATTTACATCTGTTTTAGCTGTGTTTATTGAAATGGTCTCTGTTTAGTGGGAATAGAGTTCTTTTTACAACTACGCGAGCTGTTTCGCTAGGCTAGGGTTATGCTGACACTTTTTGAGACGGTATTGGATGCCTCACTGTGTCAGATCCGACTTTTTGATCGTATGAAAGAAGCGACGGAGGGCGTTGCTTTAGCTCAAAGATTTTGCTATTGTCTGTCCGGATGATGATTTCCGTAAAAAGAGAAAATTTTCTTCTGTTGTAACCGGCTACAAAACAGGGTTACAAACGCGGCTGAAAGGGATTTTTCTGTACAGGTCGGATTTTTCAACGAATCTTAACGAAACTTATAATTTGATTATTTGAGGTATTTCCCTCAAAAATGGGGAAAATTGCTGTCGCACTATTTATTCGCCGATTTTGATGATATTTGGCAAAGTAGTTAAATATATAAATCCTGGCAAGATTTTGTGGGTATAAATCAAAACGGTCAAGAGCGAGTCGAGATAAAAACTTATGAAGATTCGGTTTAAGTAGTGTAAGTTATATAAATATTAAGACACTGGTTGTATTAAAGCCTTTTTAATAGTTCACTGCTGAACGTAGGCCTACCCACGAAGGTTGATTGGGCCATATCTCCCACGCTGGTCAAGTACGGCTTGGTTATTCACGAATATCTACGCCATCGAATTTCTTGAATGTCGAACTCAGTGCTGGGCTTCGCAGTGTGTCGGTAGGTAGGTATGTAATAGTCGTTAAACCTATTGTTTGATATTTATTTAACATGAAAATAATTTTATTCAATGATTTATTTCATATACAGCATGACTTTATATTCAGTGCACAATTTTTTATCGCGCGATAGATATCATTAATAGGACATATTTCGCTAATAAAAACATCGACTTTGTGTTCATCCATTTTTTTGTCAAACTATTCCAAAAAAAAAAATATTGCTCGCACCCTACACTCCAGACATAACTACCTACCTAAAACGTCTCAGGCGTAGATACGACGCGGCCACGTAGGTACTCAGACGTAGGGTGACATTGATTACTCCGTTTATCTGTATACTTTCTCTTGAAGTTATTTCAATATTTTTGTACTATAGTGAGTAAAACCAATGTAGAGATTTAATTGCTTGTTTATTATACTTTCCGTATGCAAAGTATGTGCACTGAAAAAAAAACGACCTGTATAATTAACAAAACAAGACTGATAAATTCCATAATTTATTTGTATTAATATAATTACTTCCAAAATTAACATAATTTTATGACTAACCGTGAAAAAGGAATTAATTTCGTATTTAACCAATTGAATATTTAACCATGGATACTAGCTGTGGTTATATAACAAGTTTATCAAGCTGTCAGGCACAAACCCGTCTCGGTACTGAATATTATTGTACATTTTTTGTTTGCTAAGATTGTTTGAAGCTCCAAGTAGCCCAACGAGCCCTGGAGAGGACTATGCTCGGAGTTTCTCTGTGAGATCGAATCAGAAATGTGGAGATCCGCCGAAGAACTAAGGTTACCGACATAGCCCCGCGGATTGGCAGGTTGAAGTGGCAATGGGCAGGGCACATAGCGTGGAGGACTGATGACCGATGAGGTCGAAAAGTTCTTGAGTGGAAACCACGTACCGGGAAGCGTAACGGATGACCTCATTAAAACCGCAGGATCGTGCAGGATCCAAGCCGCTACCAACCGGTCTTATTGGAGATCTTTAGGGGAATGAATGAACGAAAGATTGTTTTATAATCTGCTTAGTATTTCTATTTTTATGTCGGCCACTATCACCAACGCCCGATTTGTCGACGACATCAAACATACCGCGGGTCATGCGTGTGTGCGATTAGCCCGAGAAAGGGAAAAATGGCACATGGGAGAGGAGGCCTATACCCAGCAGTGAAACGATACAGGTTGATGATGATGTTGACAGCGACATTGCACACGTAGTGTCAATTTTCTGGCGGAAGTTTTTATCAACTTCCTAACAGGAGAAGGTACTATGTTCGTCTGTATGTATTTTTTATGTATTTTCATTGATGTTTTTGCCGATTGGTAACTAATTTCAAAAGTTCTTTTTATTTCTTCCGAGGTGGTTCCGTTTGAATTTTATCAAAAACGGCTGAACCGTTTTTGAAAATCACTATCACTAGTAAAGCAAAGTCGCTATTTATGTGTGTCTGTCTGTATATTCCCTTATATCTTCGAAACTACACAACAGATTCGAATATTGTTTCCACTATTTTTAGAGTGTTTCAATGAGAAGGTTTGCAGTTATGACAATTATTGTACCTGGATGAAGCCGGGACGGGCAGCTAGCTAAAAATATTTTAAAAATTACTTTATGGCTGACTTAATTATCTTTTGTGCTAACTATTCGAACTCTGAACACGGTGGTACTCGGTTATGCCCATTTTGAAAAAAATGATAATGAGCCTACTAGTGGTATTGTACGTATAATTCACATCGGTGATTTTGTGGACCTTGCGCGATTTCCTTTTTTATGAAGAACTAGCTTAAGCCCGCGGCTTCGCCCGCGCTGTGTTAGTGATTGCTTAATATGGTGATAGCCAGCGGTTTGACCCGCGTTGACCGATTACTTAGGTACCTACTTAATATGATAATAGCCCGCGGTTTGGACCACGATGTTTAGTACTTGCTTAAAATAATAATAGGCCGCTGTTTGGCCCGCGTTGACCTATTAATTAGGTACTTAATATGACTATAGCCTGTGGTTTGGCCCGCGATGATTGACTACTTGCTAAAATGATAATAACCCGCGGATTAGCCTGACTTGACCTATTACTTAGGTACTTAAGATGACAATTTGACAATATTCCACGGTTTGTCTTGCGATGTTTTAGTACTTGCTAAAAATTATAATAATCCGCAGTTTGGCCCGCGTTGACACATTAACTTAAATACTTAATATGATTATAACCCGCGGCTTAACCCGCGTTGACTTAGTATTTAGATACTTAATATGATAAATTCCGCGTTTCGGCCCGAGTTGACTTGGTACTGGTATATTATAAAAACCGGCGGTTTGGCCGCGTTGACTTACTACACACTTAATATGATTATAGGCCGTAGTTTGTTCCGAGTGTGATTTAGTACCTACTTACTTTTAATACGTATGATAATAGCCAGCAAAATGCCCTGCGCTGTTGTAGTACATGAGAATAACTGAAACTGAACTTCGTAAAAAATAATTGTTTTTTTTTGTTAATTTTGAATATCTCGAAGGCTCATAATTTTTCAGGATAACTATGAATCCAGTATTCAAACATAATTATAAGCCTCTCCTATAACAAATTGTATTCATATGCGTTCAGCTCGTTGGATGTAATCGATGTCACAAACTTTGGAATTTTATCTGGCCCTCCAGGACATTAAAATCGCAAAAGTTGAAACAAATGTTTTTTTATTTTGTTTGAAGAATATTTTTGCCCAGTTTCATATCAATCGGTCCAGGGAATAAATAGTTTCATACAATGAATGCCCGTTTTACCCCTTCAGAAGACGAATTTCCAAAAATCCTTTTTTAGTGGATCCCTACGTCATAAGAGCTATACGTGTACGATTTTTTAAGTTTCTAGCCCTAAGGGTTTGGCCTGTGCGTTGATACCTGAGTCAGTCACCTTTGCCTTTTATTTTATATAGATATATATTTCACGGAATATATAGATGAGCATTTTGGTTCCCAGACTATTATATCTAGACGTAGGTAAATACGTCATTTGAAAGCTCATAACCTTGTAAGTCCTGTTTTTTAACAGAAATTTTAATATTTACTTATATTATAAAGAACTAGCTTTTACCCGCGGCTTCGCCCGCGATATAATTTAATTTATGTTTAACTTGTCAAAAAAATATGGTAACAAAAATAGTAAGTGCGCCAGCCCTCATTCAATGTGAATCGGTACCCAAATATTGTAGAAAATAATCATTTCAAACCCAAAAAACAGACAATCTCAACTAATTTGTTTCGTCATCGTTATCATCCGCAGCTTTCTTTGTCCCACTGTTGGGTATAGGCCTCTCTCTTGCAGTGCCATCTGCTTCGGCTCTTTGTCGGCCGGCGGTATTAATGATATCGTCGAGATAGTCGACCCACCTTGCTGCCGCGCCGCACATAGCTGAGCGCTGTCTCCTATTCAAGTACTCTAGTTGACCAGCTCGGTCACCACCGTCTTTCTTGCTCAAGAAGCGCTGGTAATTAGTTGCCACGCCATTGTGAACGATGTCATACGCAGGCCTTTTGCGACCGCCAATATCGCAGCCGTACTCAAACCGAATGGGTTTGCGCGTAGTGATGGCAAAAGGCCTGACGGTATGAAGCTAGTCCTATGGAAGTGTAGACGGCCCTTAGTATGGAACGCGACTTGCGTCGATACTTTGGCGCCGTTACATCTTTCTGAGACTCAGAGTAGGGCTGGAGCGGTGGCCGATTCCGCGGAGCAGCACAAACGGCGCAAATATGCTAACCTCGGCAGTGGTTATATATTTGAGCTGTTTGAAATTGAGACATTGTGCGCGTGTTGGCCGGGAGCTCATCTTGTTTTCAAAAGTCTTTCTGAGCGTCTGGTGTACCCGCGTGACCAAAATTCTGGTGTTTATTTGGCTCAACGTATAAGTAGCATTGCCAAGCTGATTGGCAATGCTGCCAGCATGCTGGGCACGCTGCTAACTGGCAGTGGCCTCGAGCATTTAGAATATCTTTAGACCTTCAAGGGTCTGTGGATGATCCAATTGCTTGATATGTAGTAGTTTATGAAGTTTTATTTAGTGGTAGTTAATAAAGGCACTTTCTATATAAAAAAATCAAGTACCTTGCACCTTGTTGTTACTGTTCAAACCTAACCCGCCATCAAAATACCTTATACTTATAAATGCTTCTGTTGATTATGATAAAGTTAGAGTGTATCCGCCCATGGGTTCCCGTCTCGTCGTGGCGTGGGAACTTAGTAGCCGAGGCTTATGGGCGGCGCGGGAATCTCAGGCAGAGCCGCTTCTCTGGGTTTTTTCTGAGACAGCTGAGAAGGCGGCGCTAGAGGTCTCCCGATGCTTTTTGGTCTTTTCCCCCTAAGCAGTTTAGAAGTTTGCACTCGAGGTTGGGCCGCTTTTCTGGGGTCGTTAACTATAGCAGCTGAGAAGCTGGCCGGCAAGTTGCGTGCCTCATGAGGAGTGCCGCAGCTGAGCCAGGCTGCACTTTTATCAGTGTTCAATCTTAACCAAACCAGCAAAAATTTATGTTCGTGTCAAGGTCACAATTCAGAATAAAGGTTAATAGCCTTAGTTTTAAGATACTCATACTCATGCCATACTACTTCTTAAAATGAATTCGATCCGTTTCTTCGTATATTAGCATGGATTCTGTACCATAAAGGTTGAATAAAGAAATATGTTTAACCTCTAATGGTGGTATATTTAAAACTATTTTTGAATGTCAGACGAAATGACGGCCCAGTATTAAACGTCATTGTAATATGTAGCATGGCAAAGGGAAAACTATTTTGTCCAATTTTAATGTCAGTTGTCATTGTTAATCCATACTTTATTTCCTCTTCGAGGAGCTATAATAGTGGAAAGACAATTTGTCTTTTTGATATGCTAAGCGAGACGTTTATAAAAGTCTGCAGTCAATGTATGTCACCTGTCATCTAATTACGTTTTGTCAATCCATATTAGGCTCAATCAACCCAATTATGAACGCGCCATCGTAAATTTAATAGCAACGTAAAAAGTGTTCTCTCTATCGAATGCCCAAAGTAAAAAAGAAACAGAAATAGTCTAATTAACTGTTATAATAAAGATGGTGCCTTCAAAATTGGGCCTTTTAGCGTCGTTGTGGTAGGTGACAGTTTCGCTAACGATAGATGTTGTCCTATCCTACGGGAATTATGCAATTTTCGGGATAAAATGTAGCGTATGTCCTTTCTCAGGCTCTAAACTATCTGTGTACCAAATTTCATTAAGATCGGTTCAGTAGTTTAGGCGTGAAAGCCCGACAGACAGACAGACAGACAGAGTTACTTTCGCATTTATAATATTAAGTAAGGAAGTAAGGATAATATATTATCAGTATGATGATATCCAAGGACTGCTCATCGATTGAATTGACAGATATTCGATCGACAGTTGTTTATTTTGACATTCTTGCAGCGCACGCTAGAGTAGCTCGCAGATGGAATAATTTTCCTACTTACTCAACATTTATCGTTATATTTTGGACAATTCACAAAATATCTTTATAAATTGTAGCCTATGTGTTATTCTGATATATAAGCTATATTATTGCAAAGTTTCATCTCAATCCGTTCAGTAGTTTTTGCGTGAAAGAGTAACAAACATCCATACATCCATCCATCCATCCATCCATCCTCACAAACTTTCGCGTTTATAATATTAGTAGGATAGATATTCTACCAACAGGTCAGTAAAAATAAAATTTAACTTTGCACTAAATTACTGATCCAAAATGTTTTATAAGGTTTAGGATCACTTACTGAGCATAAAATCACATAATGCTGACAGATCCAGGAGGAGCCATTTTGAATAAACGTTTTTGGTCGATATCTCGGAAACTACCTATAAATCCTGAACCTTATAAGAAAAATCGGATCGGAAATTTAGTGCAAAGTTAAATTCTATTTTTCCTAAGGTAATAAAGCCCCAGACCGTGACTAAATATTGACGTTTTTTCGTAGTTTCTTTGTACCAAATGAATTTGCATTTGGCTAAATACCTTAATTGTGCAATTATACTTATACCTACTGTCTAGTATAAATATTATCAGGTCTGAATTACTACGAGTATTATATATAGGTATTGTTTGTATTTGTACAAGTACGAAGGTACTTAGGACAATAAAAACTACTATTATTATAGGTATACTAGACCAACGCGAAAACTAATGAAGGGAAAACAATTTAAGCCTTACGTTTATCGGGGTTAAAAATTGTGTCGCTCTTAGTGGGTCGCGTGGCTTACCCAGTCTGCAAGGCTCAAAGCGGCGAAGCGTGTTTTCAGTACATGCGTTATCAACAGTTTTACGCGACGATGAAGCTTATACGTAGCTTAGGCTGAGGCTCCACCGCTGTGCCGGAGAGAAACAGAGACAGTTAAGATGTCTGCGCACTGTAATCTTCCATACCTAATAAAGTTAATAAGCAACCTTTCGTACGACGACACCGAAAAATTACTAAAAATTACCACCTGAACTCATACGCTCTCAGCTACGCACACACTCACACGCGCATGTATGTACACACACTCACCCTCACACACGTGTAAAACTGCAAACCTTGACTCTCATGAGATGTTGTGTATTGCGGTGTTACACACACACACACACACACACTCCCCCCCCCCCCCCACACACACACACACACACAATCGTTTTGTGCCGTTTCTTGTGTTATTTTGTCACTTTTTAATTTAATTTTATATTGTGTATAAATATATATAATCACCCAATATAATAGTAAGTTAACTTAAAAGTCGCACCTACACCCCTTTATTTGGTAATCTCTTATGTTTTGGACCCTGCGATACAGGATTCTCCTAGTGCAGGGCCCGCCATCAACCTGAAACCTTCTACTTAGCATTTCTAAAATCTAGCTCTAAGTTACTTTTAAGGTTTATGTAAACATATGCTTAATAAATGATTTTGTATTTTTTCTTTTATTTTGCATACCATGACCTCTAGGGATGTAGTGAGTAGGTACCTTTAAGGTACGAGTTCAGAACAGACTGCACGCAGCAATAATAAACCAGGGTGTTGATGCGGCTGCGGAGGAGTGCGAAAACGTGCCCATAGCTTCAACACCAGGCGCAGTGGTGGAACACCCAGAGTCTTTGGTGGGTATACAGGTCCGGGGACTCCCACATAACCACCCGCCTGCCCTAGAGTTGCGGAGTTATCTATAAAAATATTTTCCCTGAAAAAAATAAACCGGACAAGTGCGAGTCAGGCTCACGCATCGAGGGTTCCGAACAAACACATTGTTAAAATAATTAAAAACCTGTTTTAGCATGTGCTAGTGAAGTTATTTTATTTGATTCTTTACGTGATACGATTTACTCACTTTGAATTTTTAAGCCATATTTTGTGAATTTTGAGGCCCTATTTTTATGTGATTTAAATAAAAATGTACAATTTTTAGATGTATTCCTATATGTGTACTCTGAGACAACGCTTTTCAACAAATTTCATAGTTCCATGTCAACGGGAAGTACCCTGTAGGTTTTGATTTTTGTGAGTGTCGAAATATGCAGTTTTTACGACATAAACGGCTCTAACTTTAATAAAAGATAACTGAGATTTTTTTCTTTTACACAGCTGCAAGAGATCATAGATATATGTATACAGTTTAATTTCAACTCGATATCATTACTAGTTCCCGAGATAAAGAGTCTTGACATACACACAGACGGACAGACGGACAACAAAGTGATCCTATAAGGGTTCCATTTTTTCCGTTTGAGGTACGCAACCCTAAAAAGAGTGTTAATGCGATACTGCTGATTTCTGTATAAGTATTTTTATAAAACACATGCCAAATATAGAAACGCGTTAGTTTGTCTCTGTGTATATCTACTTGCCATCTCTCACCATTATTGTTTTCCACGTACCGTAGTTTGATTAGGTGTTTTTCAGCGATCACCGAAATTAAGCAACGTTCCGCACGGTTAGTATTTGGATGGGTGACCGCGGGTGGCATATTCCAACTGAACGCTACCGTGGCTCGGAATACACGTTAAATTGTAGGTTCCGATTGTTATTACCGTTTAGCCATGTTGGGCTTTCGGTGGCCTAGAAACTCTTACACCAGGGCTAGCCACCCGGCCTATACGAACTTACTTTTATTGTTTTCACACATTTATTTCACTATTACCATCAAATAAAAAGTTATACTTAGTAACACAATGTTGTAAGAAAAGGTTTCTTTATTATGTTTAATGATGAAATATGCTTTCTTTTAATCCCGCCCCCCGCCTGCCTAAGCAATAGCAATCGTAATAGCAATTGTTTATGACTTCATTTTAGTCATTTGGCACCGTTTAGTCATTTATGACGTTAGCCATCAATTGCTTTGCGCAGATTGCGAAAGCAATCGTTGAATGAACAACTTTGATGGCTAACGTCACATAGGCGGTGCCAAATGACTACAATGAAGTCATAAACAATTGCTATTACGATTGCTATTGCTTAGGCGGTCGGGGGGCTGGTAAATTTATATCTATATTGTACAAATAGACAAAATAAAAAGCTGCTAAATTACGGTATACCTCTTAAGATGCCATTTGGAACCGAGCTGCCAGATGCAATTGCCGACAGCACGTAGCAAGCAGTAGAGCAGCTGTGGCCAAATAAAATTAAGTCGGCCACAGCTTCACTACTAGTTTGTTGCAGTCACGGCATTTGCAGCTCGGTTCCAAATGACACCTTTAGGTTGTGTGTAGTCAGTTCATATGTTCTCGTTACTTACTAACTACATCTCTTTATCCATATCCGCAGCAGACGCAGGACTCCATATTTTAGCTTCGCTTCAGTGAAGCCTGGACCTTACACGGAGCTTATGCTTTTCTTTGTTTCTCTTATTGAATTTTTTTATTGAATTCATTTTATTGGGACTATAGGCAAACAGTAAAATTGTGATATCCCCTGACGTTACATGTATCGACAATTCCTTATATTGCTTCTGTTTACGGTGCAGTAAAGATTCTTTCGTAGATTGAAATTGGCTCAGTTCTTAGGTTTGAAGTTGGGATCGATTTACTTTGATTCTTTTTATTTGGGTATAAAACAAAACTGTAGTAGACGTGAGAGTTTTTGTTGCACAAAATCAAGATTTTTTAAGTTAGAGCTTAGAGCGCGTGTGGCATTACTTACGTCTCACTGTGCATTTTTATAGATTACAATTAATTATTTTTCATTTACGCACAAAATTCGAAAAGGCTGTTTGAATTCGATGTACTTATTCCATTTTTAGGGTTTCGTGTCTCTAGAGGAAAAAACGGAACCCTTATAGGATCACTTTGTTGTTCGTCTGTCCGTCTGTGTGTATGTGAAGACTCTTTATCTCGGGAACGCGTCAAGATACGAGTATCGAGTTGAAATTTTAAACTGTATACGTATATCTATGGTTTCTTGCAGTTGTGTAAAAGAAAAACTTCTCAGTTATCGTATAGAAAAGTTAGAGTCGTTTATGTCGTAAAAAACCGCATATTTCGACACTCACAAAAATCAAAACCTACAGGGTACTTCCCGTTGACATAGAACTATGAAATTTGGCGAGAAGCATTGTCTCAGAGTACACATATAGGAATAAATCTGAAAACTGAACATTTCTATTTACATCACAAAAAAAAGGGCCTCAAAATTCACAAAATATGGGTTCAAAATTCAAAGTGAGTAAATCGTATCATGTAAGGTGTCATATAAAAACACTTCATTAGCACTTGTTTTTAATTATTTTAACAATGTGTTTGTATGGAACCCTCGATGTTCGAGCCTGACTCGCACTTGTCCGGTTTTTTAGTTATCATGCCTATTTGGCGGAGAAAAATGCCTAACACGTATCTATAAAAAAAATGCATTTGAATTTAAAAACTCTCTTTTTGAAGTTTGTTATAAAAAATAAAATATATGAGTTTTCTATGCAAGCTGAGAAACTATTCATCTTAATTCTATGATTTCATTGTACTCATCCTTAATAACCAGCCTTTACTATATACTCGTAGTTAATCCCGAAATTACGCATTAATAAGATCGCCAAATGCTATTTAAGCTGGCTACGGTTTACTTGCTGTCTTGCCATAAAAATCTCACGTGAGGAACACCTGTGTTATATTCTAATTAAAATAAAAAAACAGCAAAGATCAGATCGCACGATCATGCTGAATGCAAGTCGCTACCAATCCGGTCTTATTGAAGATTTATACGCTCCCTTATTTCCAGCATAAAGCCGGAAACATACTATCGGACGCTGCTGACGGACGCCGCGACTTAGCAATGTGCACAGTCTTAAAACATCCGGTGTGCCAGATCGCTCTCGGACGTCTGAACGTTCAAGGTCGTCCGAAGGTGACGTCCGCGACTTATGTCCGATAGTGTGCACGGCTCAGTGTACTTTCATAGTCTAGATACCTATCAGTCGCGGCTATCAGTCGCGTCCGTAAGCCGCGTCCGATAGTATGTTTCGAGCTTTAAACTCTTTATGACTAAAGCGACGGCAACAACACTAAAAAGTCCTTTACTCATTAAAAAGCTAAATTCAGAGCTCTGTTAGAGGTTTAAAATTCAACAAAAGACAGATTTTCCAACACACAAAATTACAAAAGGAATACCAGTATTTAATTTTCTCTCTTGTCTTCATGCCAGGTTATAAAACAGACAGTAATTATATGAATCACGAACTAATTGACCCGAAGAGTCTCTTATAATAAATCTTTCCTTAGAATTAATGGGTACATCAATTTCATAGCTATATAGGTCAGGAGATAAAGGAATATAAAGTAACTTATACAATTTCCTAAATTTCTAACCAAATAGGAAGTTCTCAATTCGACTGAATGTTGTTTGTACGTATTTACTTCGTAATTACTTCGCCAATTATTTATGCACCGATTTTGATATTTTTTTTGGTTAGTAGATCAAACTTCAAAGGTGTTATTAAAATGTTATTGAAATCGGCACAGTCCCTTTTGAAAAACCGGACAAGTGCAAGTCAGAATCGCACACCGAGGGTTCCCTACAAATGCAGAAAATTTCACGAAATTGGGAAGTAGGTAAGTTGTTAAAATCTGTATACGTTAATCATCGACAAAAAGTTTTTATTTTTTCACTTTACTCGTCATAGATAGAAAACTACGCATAGGTAAAATAATTAAAAACCTGTTTTAGCATGTGATAATGAAGCATTTTATATAATACCTTACATGATACGATTTACTCACTTCGAATTTTGAACCCATATTTTGTGAATCTAGGCCCTATTATTTGTGTGATATAAATAAAAATGTACAGTTTTCAAATTTATTCCTATATGTGTACTCTGAGACTATGCTTCTCGCCAAATATCAAAGTTCTATCATTCTATGACAACGGGAAGTACCCTGTAGGTTTTGATTTATGTGAGTGTCGAAATATGCGGTTTTTTCGACATAAACGGCTCTAACTTTTTTATACGATAACTGAAAAGTTTTTCTTTTGCACTACTACAGATACTATATAGATATACATATATAGTTTAAATTTCAACTCGACATCTTTACGCGTTCCCGAGATAAAGAGTCTTGACATGCGGACAGAAGAGACAGACGGACAACAAAGTGATCCTATAAGGGTTCCGTTTTTTCCGTTTGAGGTATGAGACCCTAAAAATTAACATTAATGTAAATTACTCCATCGAGGATACCTACAATGATTCGTGTGAACTATACTTACAAATTCTGTACAGTGTTGAAGTCGGTTGTGCCATTCTTGGCGAAAAACAATTATTTAAGTCTTTGTACCTCAAAAAAAAGGAATCCATATAGGATCAGTTTTTATCCGTCTGTCAAAACCTATTTCGGAACGCGAGGAGATAATTTATTAGCAAGTTGAATTTAGAACCATTATCATATAACACAGATCAGAACACGCCGATTGAGGTTGCAGCGACAAGACCTCCGACTTATGGTAGGGTTCATCACTGGTCACTGCATCTTGAATAGTCAAATGTATAATCTGGGAGCCACCGACAGCCCACTCTGTCGTAGTTGCCTGCAGGAGAATGAAACGGTAGAGCATGTTTTGTGGCACTGCAAAGCCACGGCAGAAACTAGAATCGCTTGCAGGTTGTATGACGCTACTATTGCTTTGTCATCAGCATCGACATCATCATCTTCATCGCTATCTAGTATACCATCCAAGGCACTGGAGCAGTAATACCAGCGGCCCAGAGCTACGCTCCGTTATTTTAAGGAGCTGGACTGGCACGGGCAGACGCTGGACGGGGAAATGCACCAAACACACCGTGCGGGCGGTGCGGGACGTCAGCGCAGGACTTATCGCCCCTACATCGAATAGAAATAAGAACACAGATCAGAACTTACGTAATTTTTACTATCAACTAAATAATATATTTTTGAGTACACACAATTTTAACATCAAAAACGCTGATCAAATAATTAACAATTTTATTTAAGGTCAATACACAAAAACAACTTTCCGCGTCTTTGGCCAACTAACCGGTTAAATTTTCGTCAAGTCATAAACTTAGATACTGGATACAGCAATTATACCTTAATTAAAAAATGGGGCAACAGTTTTTTGTAGATTAACAAAATAATTAGGGTATAATTATGATGATACAATTATGTAACTATAGTTGAAGGTTTTAACAAACCCAGCTTCCGTGTTAAGTTCTTAAAATAGACACATTACAAGGTACGAAATACTAAAAAACTGGACAAGTGCGAGTCAGGCTCGCACATCGAGGGTTCTGTACAAATCCAGAAAATTGGGAAGTAAGTTGTCAAAACCTCTATATATTATAAAATCGCCAAAAAAGTTTATTTTTATTTGATACCTTACATGATACGATTTACTCACTTTGAATTTTGAACCCATATTTTGGGAATTTTGAGGCCCTATTTTTTTGTAATTTATATGAAAATGTACAATTTTCAGATTTATTCCTATATGTGTACTCTGAGACAATGCTTCTCGCCAAATTTCATAGTTCTATGTCAACGGGACCCTGTAGGTTTTGATTTTTGTGTGTCGAAATATGCGGTTTTTTACGACATAAACGGCTCTAACTTTTTATACGGTAACTGAGAAGTTTTTCTTTGACACAACTGCAAGATATCATAGATATACGTGTATAGTTTAAATTTCAACTCGATATCTTTACGCGTTCCCGAGATAAAGAGTCTTGACATACACACAGACGGACAGACGGACAACAAAGTGATCCTACAAGGTTTCCGTTTTTTCCTTTTGAGGTACGGAACTCTAAAAAAACGATCTACTAAACATATCCATTGAAATAATTGTACACCAGAGCTGAGCTATCTGGCCGTCACAAATTTGAACATTCACATATAAAAAAACATCTTATCTTTACCATAAGCAAATAATATAAATAATAATACTACCATAAGTCTAATTTTTCAGAACGCGTTATTATACGCAAAGTGAGTGTAAGTGTAGGACTGTAGTTATTGAGTTTAGTTGCTGGTGACATGTTGTGGCAGCGGTGCCTAAAATCTTACTAAGTGACTTTCGGCATTTGCCTTATAACATAAGTATTAACATAACATAAGTAAGAATAATGTGCTCCAATCGAAAAGTTTAAGGGTTAATATAACCAAGATAGAATTGGGAACATCGACTCGTAACTTTACGCACCAGTGCCTCCCATCCTAGACGTTTTAATAAAACCCGCCGGAGTGTTATTTATCATGGAGTGAAGATTTCTGCTCTCACGTATTTTTGTAAGCGCATAAGATTATGAAGCGGGACGTGTATTCTGTCATATAAACCTTAATTAAGAAGAGAACGGAGCCGTTTTGTGAAGGGTTAAGGACAATATTGGCAGTTCACTTTCAGTGTCAGATACATTTCCGGTATTTAATTGGTCTGGTATTAAATTTCATATAATAAAGATATATTTTAGCGGTTTTGTTTACGATCAATAATAAATTTGCAGTATGCACAGGCTTTTGAGTAATAATAAGTTGGTAGTATAACCACCTGACGTCGGTCTCAGAGACTCGTGTTGCGGTTATGATTTTCTAAGGTAATACTTACAATGAATACAAATGATAATAGAAAAGAGTTTCTTTAATTCATTGTGATATTAAAATTATTGATAATTAAATTTAAAAAATACGAAAGCAGTCTTCAGGACCGACTTTAGGTGAGAGTTTAACTGAAAAACTTGTCAGTGGCTAATGGTTAGCAATTTGGTTACCTTTCACCTGACATCATAGGTACCATTGCGGTTTTATCTCCAATTGCATAAAAAAATTGTCATAATTATATCGTCATAACAATCCAAATGAGTTCGGCTTGTATTATGTCGTATTTTACCTTAATCTGTAACGTCTTTAAGTTAATTTGCAACTCGATTAAAAAAACCGCAAAATCCTATCCTACTTCCTACTTATATATATAATTTAATAAACGTGAAAGTTTGTAAGGATGGATAGATGGATGGATGGATGGATGGATGGATGTATAGATGTTTGTTACTCTTTCACGCAAAAACTACTGAACGGATTGAGATTAAACTTTGCAATAATATAGCTTAAATATCAGAATAACACATAGGCTATAAATAAAATTATGATATTTTGCGTATGCGGGCGAAGCCGCGGGTAAAACTAGTAAAAAATATTTTGATATGAGAATGCTGTAATTTGACAATTTCTCATAGATTTCTAACTTAACTTAAAATATGATACGCAATCGTGCACTTGATTTTAACTGGCATTGCTATAACCTATCAATTAAACTATGGAAATACTTAGTTATTTTTATTGGAATACTAAAAATAGCGCTCTAGTTATTTCTCGAAACTTGTACTTCCGTATGAAAATAATCTTCTCGAGGGTCTCCAAAGATCAACCACGTTAAGCATGACAATACACCCTTTCGATTCCTTTAACCTTTGGTCCATTCTATTAAGCCCTTAGTTGCTGTATAAGCTCATAATTTAGCTCACAAATTGACAAACTTTGGGAACGATCTTATCAACATAGCCTGAAAAGGCGTCTCGTAGATAGCAACACCAGTTGGAAAACAATGATGACAAAATTATAGACGCGTATTACCTACATAATAAATTCTGGCAATCTTTATAAGATAAAAACTATGCTTAGGTACTGCATAGTAAGGATACTAATAGCAAAACATAATGTGTCAAGAGCAACTCCCACATGATAGAGTTCCTGCAGGCCAATCGCGTTAATTTTAAACAGCTGCGTTCCATCTCTAATTCAGTTAAAGTTCGGTTGCAATTGTAGTTAAGTTTCGATTCAGCTTCAATGAATTAGGTACTTATTGCGCTAAACATCATTGTAAGTGAGATTTAGGGTTCCACTCTGGAAGTTTGTAAATTTAATCTAAGTATCTACCTACTAACATTACTTTAAGCATCATCAAGATTTACTAACTCCAAAACCTGTAGCTTTTTGAGCAAAATAAACGTTATCTTATCTTATCATACACCAACCGTTTATTTGACACCGGTTACGTTCCAACTCTGATCGAGTTGCGTTTCAACTTTAATCAGAATCATTAGTGCGATACGAAAATAGACAAAAAGTCGAAGCTCGGTTAAAATTCAATTTTAGTTCAGATGTAATTTTTTAGTGCGATTGGCCAGCTGGAGAGGATGATGATTTATTACTGTGATATTTTTACGTCAAATACTTTAAATCCCAGATGTTTCCGTTCAAGATCCGCCATGTAGTTTTAGTAACTTAATATATCAATATTGTTAGACTTTTTTGATGTAACTACAATCAAAAAATGAGCTAGGACTAAGAGCTATAGTAAAGTAAGTAATTTACAAGTTGCCAAGTACTGCTGTTGGTAATAATAATTAATCTGAGAATTCCATACAAATTTAAAATTGATATTTCAAGGCTTTTCTGAGACAGACAGACAGACAGATGAACACCCGAATTATTTTACATGGATTTTTTCCTAAAATTGACAAAAGCTTAGGTTGATGGTTTAATTGTAATGTATTTTGTTGTGACTTGTTAACTAATTTATTAGGCCGTAGCCACTGTAAACATATACAGGGTGTTTTTTTTTCAGTGCACATACTTTGCATTCGGAAAGTATAATAAACAAACAATTAAATATCTACATTGGTTTCACTCACTTTAGTACAAAATATTGAAATAACTTCAAAAGAAAGTTCAAAAGATAAACGGAGTAATCAATGTCACCCTACGTCTGACTTCCTACGTGGCCGCGTCGTACCTACGCCCGAGACGTTTTAGGTACGTAGTTATTGTCTGGAGAGTAGGGTGCATGCAATATAATTTTCTTTGGAATAATCTGACAAAAAATTGATGAAAAAAGTCGATCTTTTTATGAGCGAAATATGTTCTATTAATGATATCTATTGCGCGATAAAAAATTGTGCACTGAATAAAAGGTCATGCTGTTTATGGGAAGTCTATCAACTACGCAACCGATGCGTCACCTTGAACCCCTTAATATTTGTGTGCGAGCCCTCTCCTATGATACTGATAAAGTAAACTAAGTTTCTACTCAAGTAAGCGCGATGATTACGTATTTAATATTGAGACTTTACTGCGCGACCTTTCAATTATTTTAGGCAAGTGATAGGAGATTACTTTTGATATGAATTAAGGCGCGTTCAAGGAGAGGCGACTAAATGTACTAATGGTATATCTGTGATACTGTCCTGCAGTGGACTAAAATGGCTGCCAGGACGTAGTCAGCCAGGACGTAGGCCTACCCATGAAGGGTGATTGGGCCATATCCACCACGCTGGCCCAGTGCGGGTTGGTGGATTCACATATCTCATCGAATTTCTTCTACGATTGTATGCAGTTTGCCTCACCATGTTTTCCTTCAGCGAAAAGCCAGTGTTGTGAAATTCCGTAGGTACGTACATTCCAAAGAAACTCATTGGTTCGGGATCGGGATTTGAACCCACAACCTAAAGAGTGACAGGCCAACGTTACAACCACTAGACCACGACGGCATTCTGTGATAATATTCTGTATTATTTTTTGTAATAGTAACAATGGCGTGGCTAGATATTTTATTCATAGAGAGGGACAGAGCAGCTATCTACCTACTACTTCAAAGAGTTATTTTTGTGATAAACATTCCAAAAATTTGTCGTGACCGCTTGAACCTGTGTCTTTCGGAATAGGTATATACCTAAATGATTTTCCAATTAAGGTAGATTGCTAGTTCCTAGCGTGAGAAGCACTTTAACAAAATAGATTAATTACTTACTGTTTATTTCCCATCTCAGAAAAATAAAATACGTATTGACCTTCAAGTTGTCTGAGATTGTAAGAGAAGTTTCTAGGGCTAGTTTTTACCGGCCACCCCTGCCCCCCTAGCTATAATCTATATCCCTAGCTATGACTATAATCCTAGGCCGGGGACCCACCGCCCGCACCTGTCTCAGTCCCCTTTGACGTAACTGTACCACTGTACCGCGCAGGCAAAGACTAAGTTAAGCGGTAGGATTATAATACTTGAAAAATGAAAAATATTTTATTTAACAACTTATGACAAATACTTGTAACAAATTAATGTCGATTGCCCTACTAGACTGAGCCTGTATCAGGGCAACCTGTGAACCTGATTACAAATGTCTTAAATTATCAGACCCCATTTACAAGACAGTCTTTTTATAATTTTTTTACACAGCTTACAAACTAAAACGGTTTTATATTAAGTATATATGTTCTAAAACTTCAAATTAATAATTCTAATGTAATTACTTTAGAATGTCCTCCGTGTTATCATTATCAAAGAGATCTTAATTTACGATTCTTACACAATGCTAGCGTTCCGTGAGGTAGCTCTTAAACCAGCATAGGGCTACACCGCGAATTTTCTCTAGTTTCCTCAAAAGAATGGGAACGGAGACAGTGTCAAAAGCTTTAGCTAGGTCCAGAAAGACACCAACGTAACATTGTCCATTATCTAACTGAGATGCCACAATGGAAGTAAGTAACGTTACAGCATCTTCGTTATCTATAATATATATCGAATTATTTCACTCATGATTAACCACATTTACTATGGAACCATTTAATGGGTTTTGTCTGTACAGCCTTGTGTAACCCACTGCTATATATAATTATGTATCTCTCTTACTGTGCTATCTGCCCCGGCGGCCCTGTGTTGTGGCAAAGCTACCATATTAACCTCTTAGGTAGCACCACCATCATAATTAACAGAGTAATTTTATAATACAAGTACTATTGCACAATTTACGGTGAGCGTTTCACATCGTTAAATGTACACAATAGAGACATTTATCTAATATTATTGCACTCTAATCACACTATAACATTATATAGATGAATAGACATATTTGTTTCTTCCAGGTAGCTATTCTGGGCCTTTATAATTATAGCCCGCTCTGTATGCTGAGTGTGAATTTTGTCGTCAACATGACGCGCTCTTCGGCGAGCGCGTAAGCATGTAATTTGTATGAAGAAATGTACAGCGCCACTAGCGGCGCGCTTTTGAAACACAAACAAGTTCATACAAATTACATGCTTACGCGCTCGCCTAAGAGCGCGTCATGTTTACGACAAAACTCACACTCAGCATACTGGTGTCAGGTTCAAACGTTTAATAAAACCTTTACCTATACATTGATCAAGCATCCACATCAAGCAATCATTGATCAAGCATTTGTCTATTATACTATTACTAGTAGAACTCTGTAGAACTAGTCTTACCATAGAGTAGAAAATAATAGTAGGTACATGACGCTAAAACTCGAAACATACTATCGGACGCGGCTTACGGACGCGACTGACAGCCGCGACCTAGACTATGAAAGTACACTGAGACGGCTCAGTCCGATAGTGTGCACGGGCACACTATCGGACATAAGTCGCGGACGCCACCTTCGGACGTCCGAGAGCGTTCTGACGTCCGAGAGCGATCTGGCACACCGGATGTTTTAAGACTGTGCACATTGCTAAGTCGCGGCTGTCAGCCGCGTCCGTCAGCCGCGTCCGATAGTATGTTTCCGGCTTAAGTGCTATCATGTGTGTTTTATACCCAAAAAGATAGATAAAATCTTTTGTACTGGAAGGAAATCTTACTGTCAGCACTTGTTTAAATAAAACGTATCGTATTTAATCGTCTAATTATTACGAAGTTCACAAGTCTAATTATACTCAAAATCTATTTTATCCGAGGTTTTATTCATTCTAAAGCCATTTATTTACACGCAAAATCCATAAATTAAATGACCCGTGCTATTCAATAAAACTACAATGGCCTGATAAACAATGGCAAGACATCCCTATAACTTTATGGCTGGTTTACATTATTCCAGTTCAGCAAGCAAACAGCAGCACTGGACTAAAGACTGGTTTATATTATTTCAGTTTAACGATCAAATTCAACGGTAGATTGCATCTGTAATCATGTAAATGGCACTAAAATGCCCGTTTAATGAAGTAATGTTAACCATTTTCCAAATTAATAATGTTTCTTATTCTAATCCAAATGTAAACCGGCACTGGAATGCACTGGATCATCTGGGCATTCCAGCGCAGAAAAGAAACTGGATTGGTGGTCTACTTTTGAATCCAGTGCAACCATTCCAGGGCAACTGGAATCATGTAGATGGCCAATCCAGTGTCCTTCTCATAGTTCACCAGGATCACTGCAGTAGTCGTAGCGCTCAAAACGTAGTTCAACTAGGTGTTCGTTAGCGATCATCGAAGTCATGCAACTTTCAACACGGTCAGTCTTCCGATCGGAGACAGCAAATGGCACTTACGACTGAGCTCTAGCAGGAATATCACGTTAAATTGTAGGTCACAGCTTTAACCATTTCGCCGTGTAAAAAGCCTTCAGGCCTTAAAACTCTGAGAACTTACCACAATTACTTACTGAACCGTAGTCTTGATCGCTCGACAGTTTTAATACGACTCAGATTATTTATCTAGACATATCGCCAGTCTGGCCTATTCCAGTCCAGCGCTACTGGGTTATTGGACTGGAATAGTGTAAACCGACCATTATCAAGTTGTGAATGCCCGGAAAAAGGCCAAAGGTCTGACCTAATGAAAGGGCTTCTGACAAAAAGAAGACTACGCCTCACTGGGTCCAAATACAGCTGCTAAAGGCATTATACATAGAAATAAACGATTATCTCTAAAATATTATGTACACCCGATTATTCGAATAGGTGTCGTTTATCAAAATCGAATTTTAGCGCTATAAATCATAATTTAATCGCATAAAAAGAACGATCGAATAAACGAATGTATAATTTAACATTTTCATATTTTCCCACGTTTTAGGGTCCCGTATCCCAAAATGAAAAAACTGGAACCCTTATAGGATCACTTTGTTGTCCGTCTGTCCGTCTGCCGGTCTGTCCGTCTGTCCGTATGTCAAGACTCTTTATCTCGGAAACGCGTAAAGATATCGAGGTGAAATTTAAACTATTTACGTATTTCTATAGTCTCTTGCAGTTGTGTACAAGAAAAATTTCTCAGTTATCGTATAAAAAGTTAGAGCCGTTTATGTCGTAAAAAACCGCATATTTCGACACTCACAAAAATCAAAACCTACAGGGTACATCCCGTTGACATAGAACTATGAAATTTAGCGAGAAACATTGTCTTACACTTACTGTCGGAGTACACATATAGGAATAAATCTAAAAACTGTACATATTTATTTTAATCACAAAAAATTCATAAAATATGGGTTCGAAATTCAAAGTGAGTAAATCGTATCATGTAAGGTATCATATAAAAGAAGTTCATTAGCACATGCTTAAACAGGTTTTTAGTTATTTTAACAATGTGTGATGACAAAAGTGAAAAAAAAAACTTTTTTGACAATGATTATACATGTCGATGTCGACACGGTAATTAAGTGATGTACCTACTAACTCTTACTCTTAACTTTATGAATTCTCACAAAAAATAACATAAATAATGTACAATTTACTATTATTGATGAATGATCATGAATCGAATTGAAAAACTAACACACGCGGGTTTTTACCTCATTCCTGTATCATGCTGAAGAAATTTATGAATCAATTAAATTATTACTAATTGAAAATCGAACAAATAATTCGAATTTCGATCCTACCAAGGGCATTGTTTCGCATCTCTAGTTTTTGCTGAGAAAATCTGCGAAATGTAGAAATGATATCGTATTCGAGACGTTCCCTTGTCAGGAAGTGAGAGATTGATTTTCATTAAATTGGGTGTGATTAATGCGTGTCAGAAATCGAATTTGGTTCACGTCGGAAATATTTAAAAACATCTTAACAATTTGTTATCCGTATGAGTGAATGGAAGATTACCATTTTTTTTTACGTTTTGTGTAATCTATTACAAGTTTTTGCATTATTGCAAGCTCGTTTTGTTATTGACAGACGAAACTGAAGAGGTACTTAATTCGACGCTTATAATTATATTTTTTTTTTATGTATAACCACGCATAACTTTTTACGTAATTGTCCGATTTCGATAATTCTTTTTTTATTGGCAAGAATATACTTTAAAATTGGTCTTATTTAAATTTTATCGAAATCAGCTGAGCCATTTTTGATAAATCAACAATAATGTGAAAAATGCTACATTTATCCGTGCGAACTATTCGCGAATTCTGTGTGAAGTGAAGTGAAGTGAAGTGAAGTGAAGTGAAGTGAAGTGAAGTGAAGTGAAGTGAAGTGAAGTGAAGTGAAGTGAAGTGAAGTGAAGTGAAGTGAAGTGAAGTGAAGTGAAGTGAAGTGAAGTGAAGTGAAGTGAAGTGAAGTGAAGTGAAGTAAAGTAAAGTAAAGTAAAGTAAATAAAGTAAAGTAAAGTAAAGTAAATTTTATTGCTTTAAACTGTGTCATTACAAAGATGTTACAAGTACATTATTGGTTTCAACAGTTTGTCCTAGCGGACATGCAATACCTGTGCAATATGGTAGCCATCCTAAGACAGACTAGAGACGTAATAGATGGGTTCCATAAGCATCACTTACATTTATAATATAGAATAATAAGATATAATAAGAATAATTTAGAATAATAATAATGAGCTATTTACATCAAATTTTTGTTGTTTATAAAATTCGTTGTTGGTTGAAATCGGTTGCCATTTTTGGCGAAAAATAATTGCGCTCTCTGGTCACCACAAGGTCTCCGCATCAGAAAGGCTCTCGAGAAGTAAATAGATTGACAGACATTGTCACACTCTCTCATTATACTTCAGCATAATCTTCAAGGCATTAGCGCGGCTGATTAAACTACCTTGGAGGATTCAGTCGACCTTGGTGCGAGCGCCGTATACTGTATCAACAGCTGCGTATCTTTTGTCTTGACGACACTTCCGTCTTCCACCAAGGTGTACATGTTTTCGAATGTTATTGAAAATAATTACATTTCGCCAAAAATGGCATACCTGATTTCAGTCGTGTAGAGAATTCAAATGGTTTATACGAATCGATGTGTCATCCATGTAAAAATATATACCTACATTTTTGTTGGTTCTTTTTTTAAAGGCTTAGCCGATTTTGATAAAATTGTAATAGGAACACTTAGGGAATAAACTAATATGAACTAAAAAAAGGTTTTTAAATCAGTTCATAATTGGCGAAAATATTCATATTCGTTTATTTTATAAAATTAATTTACATGTCAACATACGAGAAATTCATAGTACATATTTGTAAATCATATATAGTAAAATTCAATTATTAACATTACTTCATACCTGTTTGGTAATATTCATTATACATAATTACTTTATAATTTATAAAAATCATTACAATGATAGAAGGCTTGCTCAACAAGCCAACGATTCAGACGAGTTCTATAGCTCTGCTGAGTAGGGGCTCCTATAATGTGTTCTGGTAAGAGGTTGTACACATCGGGGCCCATGACGTGAGTGAGCTTGTCTGACTTTGCCAGTGTTCGCTTCACACTTGCCAGTTGATGCGCGGTTCTTGTGGGGTAGCCATGAGTCCTTCCGCGCACCTCGTAGGAGTTCAGGTTACTACTACGCTACTTGTTGTATAATTAAAGATGGTAGAGTCAGGATGCCTAAGCTCCTCAGGTTTGACGGATGTTTCCTGACTCAACCCCACAATCGCTCGAATGGCATGTTTCTGCAGGCGAAGCACTTTTTCCCACTCTGCACACCTCACCCACAGTTCAGCACCATATAGAATCAGTGCATAGTGCAGAGGTTAGCGTAGGTGTTTGTTAGCGATCATCGAAGTTAAGCAAAGTTCAACACGAAAAGTCTTCGGAAAGGTGACCGAGGGTGGCATTTACAACTGAGCGCTATCGTAGCTCGGCTAATACGCATAGTTGTAGGTCCCGATTGTTTTATCCGTTTAGCTACATAACATAGGCCTTGACGCGGCTTAAAAACTCTGACATCAGGGCTAGCCACGCGGCCTATACGATCTTACTTAATTTTTTTTGCGGCGTAGAAACTATAAAGCCAACGTACTGTCTGTGAGTTACAGTGCGATATCATCTCATGGGAAATTACAGGGGAGTCTCAAGCCTGCCGTTACGTGGCTTGTTTTGTTATGGAATAGGTAAATACTCAGGTTTTTATTCCGAGAAGTGTGAGAAACATCCGTAATTATTATTGTTTATTACATAGTTGGCTTAAGCGAATTCTGTTTTGTCGCTTCCGGGAGAACATAAGTTGTATTATTAAACAAACTAGGTACTAGTTCTCCGAACAGTAAGAGTTTTTAAATTAGTTCATACTTTCTGAGTAACCCAAATCAAATAAACGTTTCTCGTTTATAGTTGATTGAATCAGGCGTTGCTTTGCGGCCCCCCCGAGTGGGTTCCCGCCTTGTCGTGGCGGGGGGGCTTAGTAGCCAGGTCTGCCTCAACCTGGTGAACGAAGAGGAACCCGTGGTGGGGCCGCTTCTCCGGGCTTTTGCCTCCAAGCCTGAGTAGAAGCTGGCCAAAGTAGGTTGCGTGCCTTATGGGGGGCACCGCAACTGAGGGGGGCTGCATTGTCGTATGGGAGGCACTGCGGCTGAGGATTGGAGACCGCGGCGGGAGAGGACTGCTGGTTTGTCGTTGCCACTTTCCCTACCTTCCGCGGCCTCAACGGTTTTGTCACCACCGTTTTGATGGCGGACGCGGTGGGGCTGCAGGGGAAGAGGAGTGTCGGTATGTCGTCGGCCGCTCTCCCTATCCTCTGCAGCCGTAGTGGTTGCCGTTGCATTGGGACCAGGGCTGTCGGACACGGGTACTATCCGACGCCCAGTGCTGGTTGGTCCCAGGTGGGGGATGACGATGTGCCTGGTGTTCGGTACGTCGTCATTCTGGAGGGAGCGCAAGCTCAGAGGTGGGGCCCGGTTTGGGCGGTTAGCGCTGTCGGGTGCCGCGGAGGAGTGCGAAAGCGTGCCCGTAGCCCCGACACCAAGCGCAGTGGACACCCAGGGGTTTTGGTAGGTATACCGTCCAGCAATGGGCGGAGACTCCCACATAACCACCCGCCTGTCCCGAGGTGCGGTGGTATCTTTAAACGATTTCCCCTGGTAAAAAAAAAAAAAAACAAAAAAGGCGTTACTTTGCGGAAATTCATCTTCAAATATTTTAAGGGCATTTAAAAAAAATCTTCAAAAATAATATGACAAAATATTGAAAACACTTTACTAATAAATAACACTCTTATTCTCACTGCACTACACTTTGTTCGACACGTGTTTCGCCTCTCAACGAGGCATCTTCAGGGATGTTGACTCTTCGAGGAGCGACCTCGAAATACACTAAATATTTATTCAAAACAAAGGTTTCTCGTTTATCTGATCTTAACCCTTGTAATAAAACGCTTATCTTACACCTGCCCAGACTAGCCGCTAACAAGGAAACAAGCACTTCATACAGTTGATAGAGTAAGTAATACAGAGACAGAATGTAAAAACACAGGGACAAAACAAGATATAGGGACACTAGATTTACTCTAGGTACTTAGGTTCATATAGGCTTAAAGTTCATTCATGATAGCATCGAGTTTCACGTCGACGTAGTTAAAAAGCACGGAGTATACAGGGTTATTTCTAATCAATTAGCATCCTTTTAGGGGCTAATTCTGTACATCAAAACTAACAACATTTGTTCTGCGACTTTTGTCAAAACTCAAAAACAAAATTAGTGTTCGATAGAAAAATATCATTCACCCGCGACCAAATGTATGGAACAACTGATTTTTTTTTTAGTTTTGACAAAAGTCGCAGAACAAAAGTTGTTAGTTTTGATGTACAGAATAAGCCTCTAAAAGGGTGCTAATTAATTAGAAATAGTCCTGTATATCGGGAGGGAGAGCTTCTCACGCCGGGCGGACCCCGAAGCAAAGGTAGGTGGAGGTCTCAACAGAGGCAGGCGAAGGCCCCTACGCCGTGGTTCAGGAATTCCGCAAGCGCTTTCAAGAGTAGTTGGTGGTAGCATCTTGCGGGCCGCGAAGGCGGCGCGACAAAAACTTGAAAATGGTATTTTGATATGTTAAAAGAAAATTTTGGCGGTTTATGCAGGACCGCGTTTTCGGACCATCCAGACTTTAAATCCTGAGAGGGCCAGCGTAGGCATTTCTCCAGAAGAAGAAAACCCAAAATTAATCAAAACAATCCTTTTTTGACTAAATATGACTCTACACTAACTGTCAGGGAAAAATTGTATGTACACAGCAACGCAATAAAGATTATTTCTATTTCTATTTCAAAACTTAGGAAAAGGTTAGTTTTCCTACCCTGTATAGAAAAATAGGTGTAAAAAGTCGGAAGTGTTCGACCAATGTGTGTTGCCAGTGATGACTTATGGCACTGAACAATCTTACAAGCCTTATCAGTAAGCTCCAAGTGGCACAACGAGCTATGGAGAGGCCTATGCTCGGGGTCTCTCTGCGAGATCGATTCAGGAATGAGGAGATCCGTCAAAAAAACAATTAAAGTTACCGACATAGCCCAGCGGATGGCAAGTTGTAATTGCAGTGATCAGGGCACATAACACGTAGGACCTTTGGGGTCGAAAAGCTCTCGAGTGGAGACCACGTACCGGCAAGCGCAGCGTAGGATGTCCACTCACAAGGTGAACAGATGGACCTATATACAAATGAAACATTAACTTTCTTCTTGGACAGTCAGGTAAAATGAGAAATAACCCAATTTCGCGTTATGTAAATCAGTTGGCAGCCTTTCATAAGTGCCTGAGATAAGTTAAGAGCAAACCGTTGTAAGAAGATGGCACCTTTTGTAGGCACTGGGAGAATGCGAAATATGTAAATAAGATTTAAAACTGGAACTATTTAAATGGTATCCTAAAACGGTCAGCAATTTGCACTAGCAAAGCAAGAATTTCGGTCAGCTGTGCTACGTTTATATATTTTATTAATTATAGAATATACCGATATCTAAGCGGCATATTCTATAATTGATATGCATTTGTCGTTTCGGATACGTATCATATTTTTATAAACAGTTTTCCATAAGTGACTGCCTCGGTGGTTAGTGGCACTAACTTCAGGGTCAAAGAGGCGTGGGTTCGATCCCCGCCCAGGGCAAATATTTATGTGATGAACATAAGTGTTTTCTCCGTGTCTGGGTGTTATTTAGTTACTATCTATAAAAGTATGTATTTAAAAAAGTTTATCAGTCTCTGGCAGCTATATCACAAGCTTTGGGGTCAGAGGCCGTGTGTAAGATGTCCCATAAATATTTATTTATTTATTTTATTTGTAAGCCTAATTTTAAATGTGTCTTGGTCGCTTGTTGGAACGGAATTCTAGTTATGTATTCATCAACTAAATACAAGCACCTACACATTACAAGAAAGTAAAATCGATTGTTATAAAAATTAAAGTCAAAGCCAAACAGAGGTTAGGCGGTCATTGGTATATCATAGAGGAGGCATTTACCCAGCAGTAAACAATCTATGACTGATGAAAGTTAATAATGAAGCTATATAGCATAAATATAGCCGTTGCACGAATAGATGATTCATATCAAATTTTCTGTTTTGCTGTTAGTTGTACGACCCATCAATTGAGTTTAGGTCTGATTGCTAGTTGCAGATCGAACTGGCAAAACAAAACCTGTTTTAGTTGCTGACCTTTAAGTAACACTCTTTAAAAACTTGGCACCGCAGTACAGTTTCTGAGACTTATATCACGTTCAAATTATAACGTTTTAGACCAAAACATAATGTTTTTTGTTATGGAGCTATTTTGAAGAAATTTATAGCACTAGGTATGCACTTCACTATTAATATGAATATGGTCCAATCATTCTTCTTGGGTACCACTGCTGGAAGATCTCCGGTTTCTATCGTGGTGGTGAATAGATTCTTGAAGGCTGGCCATTGCCTGACATCTCCTGCAAAGTTTGGTAGCTGGATTCTATTCAGTTTAAGGGCTGTCTTTTGATGCTCATCTAGCATGGTTGACGATAGCGGTCCGTGTCTATAGGCAGTACACGGTTGAGCAGTTTTTGTAATCATTTTGTCGATTTTTGCCTTGGTTGTAAAATATCTGGTTTCAAATAGGTCTCTTTCGTTTTCATGACTGCTGCTATTGTTAGGATCTAGTGTTTCAATGAGAACCTGAACGTCGTCGAAACGTTGCAACGTGGAGGTTAGTTCTGTTTGCCGAACTTTTATTTCATGTAGATTTGGATCTTCAACTTCTTCGACGGCTCCGATATAATTAGCAATTCGAGTTAAGCGTCCTTTGAGCGCGCTTCGTTGAAGTTTTAATGCGTCGATATCCATAGTGGGTTGCTTTCACCACGTTGTATTCCGTTTTCATCAACACGATCCTTGGATATTCTGTCGTCGTCTTCTGTGTAAATGCGCGATGCGTAGTTATATTGTTATCGAACTGTATATTTTTGTATCTATATAATAAGCAATATGCAAGTATTACAAAGGTACAAAAAGGTTATGCAGAGTTACAAATATTAGAAGTTTAATACCTACTATAATTATACATATTAATATACGAGTAGGAACTATAGGCACATATTATATTTATTATTTACATAAGATGAGTGAATTTAGATTTTACTTGGCAGCAAAATTAGCTTATGAATAGGTCTAGTATATTCAGACTTACTTGTTTTTACAACTACTGATCTAACAAGACCATCAGATTTATTGATATTCGTAGAAATAATTCTACCCAGGGGCCAAAAGGTGGGCGGTGTGGCTTCATCTTTAATAAGTACTAAATCGCCAGTTTTTAAGTTAGGTTTATTTTGAAGCCATTTATTTCTATTTTGCAATTCTGACAAATAGCTAGAGTAGAATTGCTTCCAGAATCTTTGCTTAATTTGAATAATTTTTTGGTAGACATTGAGTCTAGATTCATTTAAATCTATCATGTTAGGTTCAGGTATATCTGTCATGGCTGTGCCAATGAGAAAATGACCAGGAGTTAAGCAAGTTATGTCATTTGGCAGGTCAGTGACCGGATATAATGGCCGTGAATTTAGAATCGCTTCAATTTGTGTTAATACAGTATACAAAAATTCATAAGTCAACTTAGTGCTATTCAGGTGCCTTTTAAGTAAATTTTTAGTGCTTTTTATGCCTGCTTCATATATTCCACCCATATGACTAGCTAATGGTACAGTAAATTTATATTCAATACAGTTTGTACTACAGTAGTCTACAATTTCACTGTAGGATTTTTCATTTTTGAACATTTTGAATAGGTCGTATCATTCAGTATTAGATCCTTTGAAATTTGAACAATTGTCACTATAGAGACATAACGGATAGCCTCTTCTAGCAATAAACCTTTTAAGTGCACAGATAAATGAAGATGCTGACATATCACAGACCAATTCCAAATGTATAGCACGTATAGCCATATCCACAAATATACAAATGTAGCCACGTGAATATTTACAATTCCTAGTCATAGAGCTTCGTATGGCAATGGCTCCACTGAAGTCTATTGCCACATGTGAGAAAGTGCGAGTCAATGTCACTCTGGGTGCAGGAAGATCCGACATCTGTTGTCCGCAGACCTGTCCTCTGTATCGAATACATCTAACACAAGTATGAATGCATTTTTTCACTTCACCTCTGCCATGGATAGGCCAGTACTTGAGTCTTATGTTATAGAGAGTGTTTTGAATGCCAGAGTGGAATAACTTTATATGATAGTGTTGTACTATGATTGATGTTATGTGATTTTTAGCTGGTAGGATAATTGGATGTGCTTGTGAGTATGGTATGTCAGAGTGGCGTATGCGTCCTCCAACTCTTAGTAAATTGTCTTTGTCTAAGAAAGGATTCAGCTTTCTGATTGGACTAGTAGTAAAAGTAAATAATTTTTCATTACCTCTATGTGACTTATTATGGCGGTAAGCTTGTTCTGTAGAGTTAGTATCTGTTTGTGGATGCTCAGTAGTGTTTGAGTGACTTCGAGTTTGTGTGGACTGTATTTCTTTTATTTCCTTTGCAAATGAGTATTGTTGTGTCTGTTGTATGATGAAAGTATGAGAATCTCTAAGCTCTGAAACAGATAAATAATCTACGCGTTTTTGATTTTTGTTTCTTAAATTGTTTATGAATCGTAGAACATAGGCAAATATTCTAATTAATTGTGTAAAATTAGAAATTTTCGAGAAGATTCCAAAGATAGTTGACATTTCGTCTTGTTTTTCGATTCTAATGGCAACTGCTTGGCAAGATGTAGTTACTGTGTTTGTTGTGTTGCGCTGAGTATTTTGTAAATCTGTGTGTGTGATAGGCCAGTCTGAATGACGCTGCATTAGCCATGGTGGTCCATGCCACCAGAAAGAATATGTTAGCAGAGCTTTAGGCATGATGCCGTGTGTTATGATATCTGCTGGATTTGATTTTGTATCACAATGATACCAGGAGTCGGCTTTTGTTGAATCAAGAATCTGCATAAGCCGGTGTGAGACATATGTGTCATGTTTGTGGTTGTAAGGTGATCTGATCCAACTTAACACAATAATTGAATCTGTGAATAAGTAAAGTTTATCGATAGTAATCTTATTATTGGTTGCATCAAGAAATCTTTTTGCTAATTGTGCTAATAATTTTGCGCCGCATAGCTCTAAGCGTGGTATTGTTTGTTGTCTTTTAAGCGGAGCAACTTTAGACTTTGCTGTGACTAGTACACAAGTAGGTTTAGAATTTAAATAAGTAGCTCTTAAGTACAGATTAGCTCCAAAGGCTTCAAAAGAGGCATCACAAAAGCCTATAAGATAAATCTTTGTAGGAAAATCAGTGAAATAGCACCTTGGAATGTATATATCTTTGAGATAATGTAGCTGTTCAATAAATTGAAACCAAATATCTCTCAGATCATTAGGTATTATAGAATCCCAACCTATAGAGCGCTTCCAAAGTTCTTTCATCAGCTTTTTTAGAATAATTGTGGAGCTTGTGAGAATTCCTGAGGGATCAAATGTTTGAGCTATTTGAGACAAAACATTTCTTTTGGTGCAAGGTAATGACTTATTAGTGTCAGGTATGTATATTTTAAGTATGTCTTGTTCAGGTAGCCATTTCAAACCTAGTGTTTTGACTGAGTCCGGTAGTGTAAAGTCATACGGTGCATTGTGTATTTTAGAATCTGATTTTATTACATGTGAATATATATCTGAGTGATTAGTGGACCACTTGTGTAGTTTAAACCCAGCTTTACCTAATAGTTCTATGAGTTCAGTACATAGCTGTATGCACTGAGGTAAGGTTTGAGCACCAGAAAGATAATCATCGATGTATCCACTGGATTGTATACAATCTGCTGCTAGCTTGTGTGTGTTAGTATGTCTGTCAGCTAGGTCTAACAGTGTTCGGCATGCAAGATAGGGTGCACATTTAGTGCCATAAGTGACAGTATCTAAATCTAGACACCTAAGTGGCTCGGTTTTGGATTCTCTCCATAAAATTCGCTGCAGTGATGTTTGCTGAGGATTGACATAGATTCCTCGAAACATCTTGACAATATCACAAGAGAAAGCATATTTATAAAGACGAAATCTTAATAGAATGTCATATAGTTCATTATAAATGTTTGGGCCTTCATATAATAAGTCGTTCAAAGACACTCCGGTGGAAGACCGAGCGCTACCATTAAATACTGCACGTACTTTTGTAGATATATTATCTGGCTTTACAATTGGAAAGTGTGGCAGATAGAATGTGTGAGAATCATGTGGTGTAAACTTTTCAATGTAGTGAGCATGACCTAAGTGAACAAACTCTTGTATAAATTGTTTGTATTGTGAATATAAGTTAGTGTCTTTTTGCATTTTAGATTCTAACTGTAACAAACAGCGATAGGCTATATTGAATGAGTTACCTAGATCATCGAGCTTGTCTTGGTCAAGTGGTAAGTTTACTATGTATCTACCTGAGCTATCTTGTGTGGTTGTAGAAATGAATAAAGCTTCACAGTACTTGTCTGACGGTGAAAGGATTATAGGTTTGTCAGTAGGTATCAATTCTTCTTGATCCCAGAAAGATTGTAGTATGTCATCTGTGGTTGTGATATGTAAGCTTAAGTGTTGATTGTTGTGGCAAGAATTTGCAGCAACATCTGGAGTGAAAGAACCAGAAACAACCCATCCAAATTGTGTTTCTATGAGATAGGGTAGTGTTGGACCAAGCTTTATACGGCCTGATAGTAGGACTGAGTAAAACAGTTCAGCTCCTATAAGTAGGTCAGTGGCACTAGGCATAAATAATGTAGGGTCTGCGAGGGAATGTACTTGTTTGTCTGGTATTTGCCAAGTTTGAGTATGTATGTATGTGTGTGGTAAGGGTACCGTTATATTGTCCATGACAATGAACTTTAGATTTGCATGGAACTTACTGTGACGTGAAGTGATGTGAGCATTCACACTTACTTGAGATTGTTTTTGACAATTTCCAATACCTTGAATGGTGCAAGCATTGTGTGAGAACTCAAGCTGCAGTGAAGAGGCAAGTCTGCGAGACATGATGCTGACTTCGCTTCCCGCATCCAGCAGTGCTCGAGCATTCACCCATCTGCCAGAACCGTCTTGTATGCGTATGACAGCTGTGGAAAGCAATATTTGGTTGGTATTAGAATTTGACACTAGTACTGTTGACGGGGTACTGTTAGATGTGCCGTTAGTAGGTTTGTAAGGTTTAGAGTTGTTAGATTGATTGTAAGTAGGTAGAGCGGAAGTGCTAGGAGTGGGTGGTGGTTGTGACTCACTCGTTGTGACTTCAGTGGAGGCATAGCTGACCTGTGCCTGCCTCTTATCCTTTAGTAAGTGGATAGTGGTGTGGTGTTTACCACCGCATTTAAGACAGTTGTATTTAGAGCATTTATGGTTAGAGCTATATGGCTGTAAACAATTAAAACATAGTGATCTAGTTTTGATTAATTGTAGACGATTAGGGATAGTCATCTCAAGATAATTTGGACATTTGTTTAGTCTGTGCATGCCTTTACATAGGATGCATTGTAAATTAGACTCGACTGATGAGTTATGGTGAGAAACTTTGACAGTTGGTTTGTCTGAACTCTCATTTAGTAATTCAAATGCCACTCTGCGTTGATTTAGAAAGGATAAAAATTCATTCATTGTCGCAAAGGAGTCATCCTTGCGATTTATTTCCCAGGCCGCACGCAAAGAGTTGTCTAACTTTTGTGTTATTATGAAAACTAATAAGGCATCCCAGCTATCTACTGGCAAGCCTATGGCCTTAAGAGAGTCCAGACTCTGTTGTAGCACTACAAGAAAATCTTTGAGGTTATGCCTCGTTACGGAATTGAAGTTGGTAATTGACTTCAGATGAATATTCACTATTAATGTTTTGTTTTCGTACCTTTTAGTTAGTATCTCCATTGCCCTTGAATAGTTTTCTTCTGTTACTAGCAGGGACGATATCAAGTTTGCTGCTTCTCCAGTTACCGCTGACTTCAGATACTGTAGTTTTACCACTGCTGGAAGATCTCCTGTTTCTATCGTGGTGGTTAATAGATTCTTGAAGGCTGGCCATTGCCTGACATCTCCTGCAAAGTTTGGTAGCTGGATTCTATTCAGTTTAAGGGCTGTCTTTTGATGCTCATCTAGCATGGTTGACGATAGCGGTCCGTGTCTATAGGCAGTACACGGTTGAGCAGTTTTTGTAATCATTTTGTCGATTTTTGCCTTGGTTGTAAAATATCTGGTTTCAAATAGGTCTCTTTCGTTTTCATGACTGCTGCTATTGTTAGGATCTAGTGTTTCAATGAGAACCTGAACGTCGTTGAAACGTTGCAACGTGGGGGTTAGTTCTGTTTGCCGAACTTTTATTTCATGTAGATTTGGATCTTCAACTTCTTCGACGGCTCCGATATAATTAGCAATTCGAGTTAAGCGTCCTTTGAGCGCGCTTCGTTGAAGTTTTAATGCGTCGATATCCATAGTGGGTTGCTTTCACCACGTTGTATTCCGTTTTCATCAACACGATCCTTGGATATTCTGTCGTCGTCTTCTGTGTAAATGCGCGATGCGTAGTTATATTGTTATCGAACTGTATATTTTTGTATTTCCACTGTTGTGAATAAGTAATTGTAGTAGAAATTGTAGAAAACTCGGTGAGTTGACACGTAGTTTTTCTTTCTCGAAATTGGTATTAGGTTGCGTCGGTAGTGGTGACGTCATTAAACCGCGTATGTATCGTAGTACGCAGATAACTTCTTTATGTAAAAACCTTACTACAACAATGATGTGATGTTGTAGCAAGTGCTCTTCCGTGACTCGCTTCACTCGTAAGCTTCTTGATGGCTTTTGCAAAGTGAAGAAAATGGCGCTGCTGGAATGTGCTTCGGCTTCGATAGGACCAGTTAATGTTTGTTATTTTAGCTATTTACACTGCACTCTATTGAATTAAACACGTAATTTCACTAAATAACGTTTATTATATGATTTTTACACACACAGGTTATGAAATAAGTCTATTTTAGTTATTATTTTAATTTTTACATCTGAGACGCGTGCGCGTCGTAAAGCCGTTCACGAATGAGAGCGAGATAGCAATATACTTTTTAAAACTATGAAATTTAGTGTGACCATACTAAACAGGCCTATGTTCAGTAGAGAGCTCTTAAAAATCCGGTACTGTACAGTGCATGCACTTCTACATATCTGAAATTAAAACTAATAAGAGAAAATACAATAATGAAACAAGAGAAAGTGAAAGACAAAATAAGAAATAGAGATAGAAAGTTATTTTCAGCACTGTTGACAAATTAAAATTTTAAAACTTACACATAACTTAGAGTTCTTTGACATTAGAAACAGATTTCTTTACCAATAATGTTTGTCTCTTTGGCGCTAATGTTAGTTATTATTACAAGCTGCAGGTAATCCAATCCTCGTGCAGATATTAAGTGAGCTTCGGTCCGGATTGGTATATCCACATATTGTAGCTAACATTACAGCTGCCAATGAGGCGTTTTCATAAAAAAAAAATTGTGATAAAAGTATCCAATAGATGGCGACAATTGTTTGAAATTGTCGATACTTTGACTATGGAAAGCGTACTGTCATTGTCAAGATGTCTTCTTCTTCTTTTTTATGTTTTGGCGTCGCAATGTTGTGCATTTGCCAATATCAAAAATTATGATTGAATAATTTTTAGTAATATTTTATCAAAATAGTCACGTCATAGTCCAATAAAGTCGCGGTCAAGTCCAAACGTAGTCCAAGTCATACCTCAGTAAAGTATTGGAGACTTTAATATAGGTTTCTCTCTCACACCCTATTCCAGTTGATAATGACATATATGACTGTTACGCCATCTAGTAAGTTTTGTGAAACTATTTCTTTTTTTGGAAAACGCCGCGTTAATGTTATTCGGTATAAGCTGTTCGGTATAAGTTACTGTAATTTTAAGTTAATTACGTTAAGCATCATATTTTTATCTATAAATATACACATCAAGGCTCGCATCACACACAAGAATCGGCTCCCGAATATGAAATACGCATTTTAAAGAGGGAACACATAAAAATCCAGCAATATCTCACAAAGCATCAGCCCCTGGCAACTCTTTACGACCCCAGCATTATGACAGGAATACAATCATAAAAACGTTTACTACTTTATTATTAACACCGTATGCTTGCATAAAGGCAGCTTTACCTTGAGCCATGCTTTCTGTAGATCAGAATCGTGTTTTTGACTTCGATCATGATTATGATTAGGTCGAAAATACGGTCCGGTTAGTCTTGATAGGCGGACAGCTTTATATAGTTTTATATCATAGTGTCATGAGTTCAGAGCCTACATATACAGGGTTATTTCTAATCAATTAGCATCCTTTTAGGGGCTTATTCTGTACAATAAAACTAACAACTTTTGTTCAGCAAATTTTATCATAACTAAAAAAAATAAGACTAAAATTATATAATTGTGCTATTAAACACATAAGTGTGTCTTCATTTTGTATTTATTGCTGTATTATTAATGTTATTATTCTTTATTTTGATTATTTTTCATGCCATGTAATATTTTTATTACGAATAAATGACTATGACTATGATGTCGAGCCCGTGTCTACAAAGTTACTAGGTTTGCCGTGGGACTGATGGAAACGTATTCCTGAGGGATACCGAGATACTGACGTGGAAGATCTCCAGTGCGCCCCGACGTTGCGCGGGCGGCGGCGCAACAACATACACTCTGCAATCTCCCCGCACCGCAACCGCTGTCATCTCGAGCGCGGCGCTACTCACCGCGGCTCGTAATGCGAGACGACTATCATCATCATATATATATATATGACGGAGTGAGACAGCATAGCTGGTTTTAGTTGAAAGCAATAGTGATGATTTTAAAGTGGGTATCACCCGAATGGGGTCGCACGTGGCAACACTGCATGCTTGTGTCGGAATGAAATGACTTTTGACAGATGACAGTTGACGTCAAGCCATTCCGAGCGCGAGGCGGATTGCACCCGTGCAAATCCATTGACTTTGAAATCGATTTCCATCCTCGATAATTCTTGTTAAATTGATTACGAAGTGATCCTAGGTCAATAAAACCGCCCGTTGCAGTAGTACAGAGTGTTAATTTTGGTGAGATGGACAACTGGAGACCGCCGGCGAGCTGTACCAATGAATGACCCACAAATAACGATGTCGGGTGATTGAGACGATCACTCTCAGACCCCGACATCAGAAGTGAGATCCCAACAACGCCCACAACATGGGGATACAGCTTCATTGAATGGCGCAGTGCAATGACCAAAAAGTGAGGCAACTCAGCCAAGGTCCAATACGAAAGTGCCACGATCGTGCCATTACTGCGGAGAGAAAAAACACGGTGCATCGCGCCGTACAAAGAAGGTATTGACGTACGAGTAGAGCAACGAGTAAACATCTGCGATCCAACCAGTGATCGACCATTCCTCTTATCCGGTGAGTAGTTTTCATTTTGTTTCAATTTGTGTATAGAATGAACATTCTAATAAAAAAAAAAGTAACATGGGAAGATCTCATGATGTGCAACAAAATAACGCAGTCACACTTGTAGTAATCGAGGTTTCTAATGTTCACTGTTAACTTCAATTATTAGCGTCAGTTTCGATTCACGGATTTTCAGTGTCACTACTATTTAATTCCGTACCTGATGACAATAAACAACACGATGTTATGACAACAATGACGACGGTATAAATTCAGTATGTGCGTGTGTGTGTGTGTGTGAATCTATACCTGTGTAAGCCTGTATGGTAAGTTTGTGTGATAAGCCTGTGTGTTAACACTGTGTAGTAATCCTGTTTGATACGCCTGTGTGATACGCCTGTATGATACGCTTGTGTGATACGCCTGTGTGATACGCCTGAGTGATATGCCTGTGTGATACGCCTGTGTGATACGGTTGTGTGATACGCCTGTGTGATACGCCTGTGTGACAAGCCTGTGTGATACGCTTGTGTAGTATGACTGTGTACTACAGTGTAGTAAGCCTGTGTGATAC
Organism: Hypomecis punctinalis; assembly: GCA_949316475.1. Taxonomy (NCBI): domain Eukaryota; kingdom Metazoa; phylum Arthropoda; class Insecta; order Lepidoptera; family Geometridae; genus Hypomecis; species Hypomecis punctinalis. The sequence goes on along the minus strand of OX438795.1, from coordinate 19,831,509 downwards.
GCCTGTGTGATACGGCTGTGTGATACGCCTACGTAGTATGACTGTGTATTACAGTGTAGTAAGCCTGTGTGATACGCATGCGTGGTGAGCCTATGTGGTACGCCTGTGTGATAAGCTTGTGTGATAATTTTGTGTGATAAGCTTGTGTGATAATTTTGTGTGGTAAGCCTGTGGAGCAAGCCTGTTTGATAAGCCTGTGTAGAAACTCTGCGTGACAAGCTTGTGTGAAAACTCTGCGTGATAAGCCTGTGTGAAAACTCTGTGTTCTGTGTGACAAGCCTGTGTGAAAGCTCTGTGTGAGAAGGCTGTGTGAAAGCTCTGTGTGACAAGCCAGTGTGAAAACTGTGTGAGAAGGCTGTGTGAAAGCTCTGTGTGAGAAGCCTGTGTGAAAGCTCTGTGTGACAAGCCTGAGTGAAAACTCTGTGTGAGAAGCCTGTGTGAAAGCTCTGTGTGAGAAGCCTGTGTGAAAGCTCTGTGTGACAAGCCTGTGTGAAAACTCTGTGTGAGAAGCCTGTGTGAAAGCTCTGTGTAACAAGCCTGTGTGGCGAGCCTGTGTGGCGAGCCTGTGTGAAAACTCTGTGTGAGAAGCCTGTGTGAAAGCTCTGTGTAACAAGCCTGTGTGGCGAGCCTGTGTGGCAACTCCGTGTAACAAGCCTGTGTGACAACTCCTCGTAACTTCGTGTGGTAACTTCGTGTGGTAACTTTGTGTGGTAACTCCGTGTGGTAACTAACTCCGTTTGGTAACTCCGTTTTGTAACTCTGTTTGGTAACTTCGTTTGGTATCTCCGTGTGGTAAATCCGCGTGGTAACTTCGTGTGGCGACTCCGTGTGGTAACTAACTCCGTGTGGTAACTCCGTTTGGTAACTCGGTTTGGTAATTCCGTGTTGTAACTCCATGTGGTAACTCCGTGAGGTAACTCCGCGTGGTAATTTCGTGTGGTAACTTCGTGTTGTAACTCCATGTGGTAACTCCGTGAGGTAATTCTGTGTGGTAACTTCGTGTGGTAACTCCGTGTGGTAACTCCCTGTGGTTACTAACTCCGTGTAGTAAATCCGTATGGTAACTTGGTGTGGTTCCGCCATCCGCCGTGGGTTGCCGGCAGAGTAGAATAGCACCCCCCTCTTGTACCAGGTGTCGTAAGAGCCGACTGAGGTACTACGGAACCGACAGGTGGCGGTATACCCATCCAGAACAGCGTAGCTCAAGTGCAACAGGGCGGGGATGGGCAGCAGCATCCCCGTCGCGAGAGCTACGCCCTGCGATTGCCAACACGCTTGCCCAGCGCGGCAATTATGGGCAAATCCCCCTTATGAGTGCACAAAATAAAACCAGGCCCCCAGTCCCCGGCAGCTCCGCTAGTCCTGGTTCCGGCAGCGACCACGGTAACGGCGGAGCAAGGGGTGCTAAGAATCCCCGGCAGAGATCCGGCTGCCACCCCAACAGACGACGACTGGCCCTGGCAACATATAACGTGCGCACTATGAGGACTGATGAGAAGATTGCGGAACTGGAAGAAGAGTTGGGTAGGTTGCGATGGGGTATTATGGGGTTATCTGAAGTTCGTAGAGAGGGCGAGGACACGATAACCCTGAAATCCGGCAACCTACTGTACTACCGGGAAGGTGACCAACGGTCCCAAGGTGGTGTCGGCTTTCTCGTTCACAGGTCTCTCGTTAACAACATCATTACCATCGAAAGTGTGTCGAGCAGGGTTGTATACCTGATACTCAGAATATCCAAACGATATTCGTTGAAGGTCATCCAGGTATACGCACCGACCTCGTCACACCCAGATGATGAAGTGGAGGCTATGTATGAGGACGTAAGTCGGGCCATACATACGTCTAAGACCCGCTTCACGGTTGTTATGGGAGACTTCAACGCAAAGTTGGGCAAGAAAAGCGATGATGAGTTGAGAGTGGGGCAATTTGGATGTGGGCAACGGAACCCTAGGGGCCACATGCTGGCAGACTTTCTGGAGAAAGAGGAACTCTTCATGATGAACTCTTTCTTCCAGAAGCCACCTCGCAGGAAATGGACCTGGATGAGTCCCGACGGTACCACGAGAAATGAGATAGACTTCATCATGACTAGCGAGAAACGGATATTCAACGACGTCTCCGTGATTCACAAGGTAAAAACCGGCAGTGATCACAGAATCGTGCGAGGCAAACTGAATATCAACGTTAAACTCGAAAGGTCCCGCCTGATGAAGTCTACGCTCCGACCTACTCGTGCCCACATACAAAACCCCGAGAACTTTCAGCTCGAGCTCTCAAATCGCTTTGCTTGCCTGGAGAACTTTGCGTCGGTGGACGAGATCAATAACGGGCTCGTAGAAACTGTCCAAACGGTGGGTTCTAAGTTCTTTAGACCCCGCCGTTCAGATAGACCTAAGAAATTCTCCGATCATACTCTAAATCTCATGGCCGAACGACGCTCGCTAAGACTGCAGTCTTCCGATGATGCAAAGTCATACAGGCGGCTCAATAGACAGATTTCAAAATCGGTGCGGTGCGACATTCGTCTCTTTAATACTAAACATGTTAAAGAGACAATAGAGCGAAATAAAGGCTCCAAAGTGTTCGCGAGGCATTTTTCTATTGGGCAAAGCCAGTTGACAAAGCTGAAGAGAGAAGATGGCAGTATAGCGTCAACCAAGGCAGAGGTATTGCAGGAGATCGAAAGGTTTTACGGACAATTATACGCCTCGGTAGCAAAGCCTGTAAACAGCGCGGCCAAAGACCCAAGAGCCAAGCTGACCCGACATTTCACCGAAGACATCCCTGACATTAGCCTATACGAGATTAGGTTGGCCCTGAACCAACTTAAGAATAATAAGGCGCCGGGTGACGACGGAATCACTTCAGAGCTTCTGAAAGCGGGTGGAACGCCGGTACTAAAAGTCCTTCAGAAGCTTTTTAACACCGTCGTCCTCGAGGGCATAACGCCAGAAGCGTGGAACAGAGGCGTGGTGGTGTTGTTCTTCAAAAAAGGTGACAACACCTTATTAAAAAACTACAGACCCATCTCGCTTCTGAGCCATGTTTATAAGTTGTTTTCAAGGGTCATTACGAATCGTCTCGAACGCAGGCTTGATGACTTCCAGCCTCCCGAACAAGCCGGTTTCTGGAAGGGCTTTGGCACCATGGACCACATACATACGCTGCGGCAGATTATACAGAAGACCGAGGAGTATAACCTGCCACTTTGCTTGGCGTTTGTGGACTATGAGAAAGCCTTTGATTCGGTTGAGACATGGGCTGTGCTTGAGTCTCTTCAACGATGCCGTATTGACCATCGGTACATTGAAGTGCTGAAGTGTTTGTATAATAACGCCACTATGTCGGTTCGAGTACAGGAAGAGAGCTCCAAGGCGATCCCTTTGAAGAGAGGCGTAAGACAGGGAGACGTAATATCTCCGAAACTGTTTACTACTACTCTGGAGAACGCCTTTAAGCTCCTGGAATGGAAAGGACTCGGCATCAACATCAATGGCGAATACATCACTCACCTTCGATTTGCCGACGATATCGTGGTCATGGCAAAGTCGATGGAAGAACTCAGCACGATGCTAGAAGGCCTTAATCGAGTCTCTCAACAGGTGGGTCTTAAAATGAACATGGATAAGACAAAGGTCATGTGTAATTCTCATGTTGTACCCACCCCTATTTCAGTTGGGAACTCGGTTCTTGAAGTCGTTGACTCGTATGTCTACCTAGGACAAGTAGTCCAGTTAGGTAGGTCCGACTTCAAGAAAGAGGCCAATCGCCGAATCCAACTCGGTTGGGCAGCGTTTGGAAAATTGCGTAACGTCTTCTCGTCCGACATACCTCAGTGCCTCAAGTCGAAAGTTTTCGACCAGTGTGTGTTGCCAGTGATGACTTATGGCACAGAAACGTGGTCTCTCACTATGGGCCTTATTAGTAAGCTCCAAGTAGCCCAACGAGCCATGGAGAGGGCTATGCTCGGAGTCTCTCTGCGAGATCGAATCAGGAATGAGGAGATCCGTAGAAGAACCAAGGTTACCGACATAGCCCAGCGGATTGGCAAGTTGAAGTGGCAATGGGCAGGGCACATAGCGCGGAGAACTGATGACCGATGGGGTCGAAAAGTTCTCGAGTGGAGACCACGTACCGGCAAGCGCAGCGTAGGACGTCCACCCACAAGGTGGACGGATGACCTTATTAGGACCGCAGGATCGCGCTGGATGCAAACCGCTTTCAACCGGCCTTATTGGAAATCATTAGGGGAGGCCTATGTCCAGCAGTGGACGTCCTATGGCTGAAATGATGATGATGATGATGAACTTGGTGTGGTAACTTCGTGTGGTAACTCGGTTTGGTAACTCAGTTTGGTAACTCGGTTTGGTAAGTCCGTGTGGTAACTTCGTGTTGTAACTCCATGTGATAACTCCGTGAGGTAGCTCCGTGTGGTAACCTCGTGTGGTTACTACGTGTGGTAACTCCGTTTGGTAACTCCGTTTGGTAACTCCTTTTGGTAACGGTGTTTGGTAACTGAGTTTGGTAACTGTGTTTGGTAACTGCGTTTGGTAACTGCGTTTGGTAACTGTGTTTGGTAACTCCTTTTGGTAACTTCATGTTGTAACTCTGTGTTGTAACTCCGTGTTGTAACTCTATGTGGCAATTCTGTGTAGCAACAATCTTGTGGGAGAATTCTGTTTAAAAAGTCTGTGTAAGAATTAAATCTACGTGAGAATTAACTCTGTGTGAGAATTAAATCCGTTTGAGAAGTCTGTGTGAGTACGAATATGCGAGAAAATAGGAAACGATCCCATATAGTTACAACTGGTGTGATTACTAACTACAGCGTTAGTTCTTGCTTTGACAAGCGAACAAGAAAATTCACACGAGGACGTATGAAGATGCAGGATGGCCGTGACGGAGTGAGACAGCATAGCTGGTTTTAGTTGAAAGCAATAGTGATGATTTTAAAGTCGGTATCACCCGAATGGGGTCGCACGTGGCAACACTGCATGCTTGTGTCGGAATGAAATGACTTTTGACAGATGACAGTTGACGTCAAGCCATTCCGAGCGCGAGGCGGATTGCACCCGTGCAAATCTATTGACTTTGAAATCGATTTCCATCCTCGATAATTCTTGTTAAATTGATTACGAAGTGATCCTAGGTCAATAAAACCGCCCGTTGCAGTAGTACAGAGTGTTAATTTTGGTGAGATGGACAACTGGAGACCGCCGGCGAGCTGTACCAATGAATGACCCACAAATAACGATGTCGGGTGATTGAGACGATCACTCTCAGACCCCGACATATATATATATATATATATGAAAAAAAAATGACAAGTCGATGGAGACGACCCCGCGTGCACGTACTCCATCTTGAAAAAGATTACCACATGCGATCAAAACTATATTTGATGTACCTATGCCATAAAATCCATGCGTGAATAACATCTGTGTTTCTAACTGAAAATTACCCTTTCTTTAAAAACAGATCCTGGCACCTTTATCATGGTAATGCCCATAATTTTCAATCGGCCCCCTAAATAAGCCATGCGCAAAAGAAAACATGCCTTACGAAGTCATGAATAAAAATAGGGTATTTATACCTCACCGTTTTCAGTTTCAGAAAGGTTTATTTTATGGTATTTATATAGAAGATGAGGCCATTTATTTACAGTGTAGGTAACATTGTTTTAGGTAGACGTGGAATGGGGCTTTTCGGAGTTTACGAGCTAAACCGTATTTCAATTTCGTTTTCTGTTTTTGGCGTCGCTCTTATTGGAATAGAAGGGGAAATAGTAAATCTATCTTATGATACTATAAAGCTATACAGGCTGTTATGAGAATCTTGTCTGATAGGTGCGTGTGTTTTAGTTTTGCTTCTATATTTGTTCTATTTATTCAAAAAGTGGTGTTTTCTTTCTGAGACTGGTTTTTTTATAATCAAGCTCTTGGAAGTATTTTTTAAATCTACAACATTATTCAATATCCTTCAATCATAATTATGATATTCACTGCTGCATTAAAGCGGGAGGCTTTATATGGATCTCCAGTAACACTCGTTGGAAGCAGTTTGCAACCAGCATGATCCTGCAGTCTTGATGAGTTTATCCTACGCTACGCTTCCAGATACGTAGTCTCCATTTGAGAAATTATCAACCTCATCGATCATCAGTTTTCCGTGCTGTAAATGTGCTTGCTAACCCATTGATCTTTGTCGGTTACTTTGAATTTTCTACTGATCCTTATTTTCTGATTCAATATCGCAGAGACTCCGTGCATAGCCCTAAGCCCATAGCTCAAAGATATATAGATAGATAGACCTATCTATGATACATGATATAAGATTATTCGAAATAAATGCCATCCTTACGGATCAAATAGTTTCCGCAACATCATGTATTATCATTACATTAAACTAAACTAAATAAAACACCGGTTTACACTCACGTATGATATACGGCCGGGCCGCTGGGAACCCGACCGGTTTCGGAGTAAATTAGTACTCCTTCATCAGGGAATACGCGCGCTCCCGTCGACTGGCGCACGCGCACACTGTTTTATTTAGTATAATGATTTCTCACGCGAGTTTTAATGAAGTGACTTTAAACTAAACTTCTAGCTGTAAGCTGTTCTAATCTTTGTTATCACTTAGAATGTAGAGAATACTTTCTTCATCAATTAGTTTCCGCAACATCATGTATTATACTTACATTAAACTAAGCTTCTAGCTGTAATCAGTTCTAATCTTTGTTATCACTTAGAATGTAGAGAATACTTTATTGTTCAGGAGAAAAACCACTAAGAAAGGAACCATTATTCTATATATATCATCCCATATTGGATAAACTTATAATCATACCTCCTGTCACGCGTAAGATTTCCACCACTGAACAGAAAATTAGATTTCAAGGCTTCCAAAACGACTGAAATCGACTTTTCAGTTATGTTGATTTAGCGTTTTGGTCAATTTGAAAGAAGTGCAAATACGTACTCGATCAGGTTTTTATATTCCACTGCTAAACGTTAGCCTATACAAGTATACATGAAGCACGCGCGGTTGGGCCATATTGAACATCGAACACTTGCCGATTCACATATGTCATCAAATTGGTTCTACGGACTTTTGCAGATTACTTTTTCTTTACCGGGACCTATCGGTGTGAAATTCTGTGTATAGTAGGTATGTACAGGAACGGGAGTTGAGCCCTCAATGCCTGGACAATAGAATACGGCATCGGTATCCCCTGTCTGTAGTAAGAACCTATTAAAAGTAGACCTCTGGGCTCGTTGGGTCTCTTTACATCCACTCAAACGGGCCTGGGGACGGTGTGTGGTCACGTTGTCGTAGAGGATGAGTTGAGAAGTTAGGCAAAATGCTTTGAGCTCCGGTGCATTTTAGTGGGCACAATCTAGTTCTTCTGTTCTATGGAACAATGCCACCTAACCCGACTACACCCCGAAACAGTCGGGTATCTTGGAAAATTTTGCCCCTAGTAAAAAAAGTTAATAGTTTGGGGTACTTTATGGTGTGGGTACCATAGATACACATAATATCTACAATGTTATTTTTAAGCTTTCGCGGTTTGCGGACAATATTCTTATACAATGGACTTATCACACAATAGAATATGACCAGTCTGTCCGTGACCACGATAGATGCAACTCATTCGAAGCGTCGGGAAAAAAAGGTAAGTTACATACTTACTGTAACTCCTATTATATTACGCGATAAGACACATAATAACTATGCTGTATATAATACATAAACTTTCATATTTATATAAACTTTAAAATCCTATGTAAAGCAGCACAGATAAAACGTTTAGGCAGGTAAATCGGTGAAAGGAGCATAAAATACGGGAGTCCTAACAAATAGCTAAAGAATCTCGGTCCAGTTTTTGACGGCTAAAGTGGGGAATGGAAGTAAAGTTAATAATAGGCCATCCTTCGGACGAATGTGTGGGCGGACGGCCAGTTGGCTTCTGGGCCATTACTTATATGGGTTTTCCATTTGCTTCACCTGCGAGGTGGAATAAAACAGACTGAAGTGTCTGACCGAATTTTTGAGATTTTTTATATTTCATTGGCTGAGATTTTTTGACTGAAAGAGATTACTTTTAGTGATAAAACCGGGTGGCTAGCCTTGGTCTCGGCTTAAACAACCAAGACCTACAGTTTTCCGACGGTAGCGCTCAGTTGTAAATGTCACTTGCGGTTACCTATCCGAAGACTGGCCGTGCTGAACGTTGCTTAACTTCGATAATCACTAACGAATTCTGATCAAACTGCGCTATGATTGCTACGTGTAGAATTTACTACATACTAGAATATAGCTAAGTAATAAATTCGCAGTTACTCCGTAATGGTTCACGTTTAACCATATCCAACCTGAGCCGTTAGTCCAGGATTTGCGTAGTTTACTTTCGCATTCGCGTGTTTTATCCAGTTTATTTAACAATGTTACACTCCAATGGATCAAAGGACACAACGGATCCAGAGGAAACGACGCAACTGACGAGCTAGCTAAGAGAGGTAGACGCCCCATAGGACCTGGACCAATGATCCCCCTACCCTTCAGCCAAGTCAGGACATGGATCCGCGCGAAAACTAAAAGACAACACAAAGAACACTGGGCAAGTACCGAAGGTATCGAGAGAAGCCTTTCCGGACTTAAATCCGAGATATTCTCGACGTCTGCTTAACCTTGCAAATTACAGACTTCGATGCTTAGTTGGAGTTGTCACCGGACATGGCCCTCTAAACAAGCACCTATTTAAAATTGGTGTTACAGACAGTCCTCTATGCAGAGGATGCATGGAGACAGAAAAAACAGCCGCGCACCTGCTGCTAGAGTACCAAAAAACTCTGTTAATTTTCGTCTCTCAATTTCCTCTTTCAAAATGCTTAACCGCAAAATATAAAGTTACACCAAATAAGACCACCTCTAAATTTGCATCACGTCCGGAAAATACGTTTTTTTCGCTCCAGAATAAATTAAAACCTCAATCCGTTTCGCTTACTTTAACATTCATGAGTACGTACGGAACACTGAAACGGGGATAGAATGCCTTAACTTCGTTTGATTCCGTCTTACGCGTTGCCCATACTCCACTAAACTGGAGCGAAGAGATTTGCGGAGATGGGCAGAATGTTTACTCTATGTCAACATAATATATTCCATATTTGCCTGTTGCGAAACGAAATCACAATAGAGTTTATAACTAAAAAAATATAATTGATCCGTCAAAAAATATATGTCAAGTAAGTATGTATTACTGTACTGAAATCTCACAGCTCAGGCTTTTTGGGCTAGTGTGAGTTTCAGGGTACATTAAATATTGTAAATGCTCTATAAATAAATCTACTAAATATATAAGTACTAACATTAAATAATAAGCATTTACTAACACCTTGTAATACTTTAGCTCAAATAAATTGTTTGTTTGTTTGTTTGTTTTATTTTGTAAAACAAAAAAACGATGGCAATATAACAATTTAAATTTCTGTGTGACCTCACAAGGTACACTTTTTAGTAGAAGTGACGTCGCGAGCCGTGCGAGCCAAGAAAAAGCGCATTTAAGTATACTCGTAGAAATAGGATAGAATAGTATTCCATACTTTGATACGCTCTTTCTTTGCTATAACAATACGTGAAACTGTTAGTAGATTTTGACAATTTAATAATAACTAGATTTTTTTGTAAATACTGTCATTCTAAATAAATTTAAGTTTTAAAAGGTTATGTATGGGTACCTACTCGTTTAGATTTTATTCGTCTTTTTTTTAAACTTATGATTTCAAGTCTGTTATAGCTGGAAAAGAGCATATAGGGGAGAAGGCACTGTAAGCTGAAACACAGGCTTCGGCCTAGTTCGGCAACAGAAACCTGTTATATTTTTGTAGTCAATTATTCTAGCTTAGTTAAGATAAAATATGTATTTTGTAAACTTTGTTTTGGTCGAATAAAGAATTTATTTATATATTTTAATAGAAAAATAAGTCACGTCTAGTAGTCTCTAATTAATTTTTAAAACTATTACGCTGGATGTTTTTGTTTACTCAGTCATTGTGTCTGTTGTAAAACAAAGTTTGTGGTTTTATTCATGACAAAGCAAGAATAGTCCAGCCTCACATAGCCCAGCGGATTGGTATAAGTTAAAATGACAGTGGGCAGAGGGCACATAGCTCGATGGATTGATAACCGATGAGGTTGAAAATTTCTCAAGTGGAGACTACATACCGGCAAACGCAGCGTAGGATGTCCACCAACGAGGTGAACAGATGTTCAAAACCGCAGAATCGCGCTGGATGCAAGCCGCTTCCAACCGGTTTTATTGGAGATCCATAGGGGATGCCTATGCCCAGCAGTGGACGTCATATGGCTGATGGAAGCAAAAATGGTAAAAATTTAATGAATTTAGAGACTTGTTAAGGCTCTGCTCATTGTCTCACGTTTTAGCTCCGCGCTCTACTTCGCTTTTGTGGGGTGAGGGATTGTGGGTCGCGTCCACCGACTTCACTTCGCCGCGTCGAAAAAAAAATACATTGATTTTATTAATATAAATTTACTAATCTGACATATTTATGGCGCCATAGTATGAGCGTAATTTTTCAAATGAGCGCGAGTGAAGACCAATGCGGTTCCTTTTTCGACCGCTTTTAACATTGAAAAATCAAATATTACAACTTTTTCCTCAATTTAATGGATAAAAGCTATACCTAGTTCAATTCATGTGCATAAATAACAGATTCAAAAAAAAAATTGTAAACGTGTAGAAAAGTGCCCAAAAATGCAATAAACTTTCTTAGAAATCATGAATTTATTCTAAAAATGTATTTTAGCGGTATTTTTTCATTTCATTTCTATCGAGCGAAGTTTTTTTAATTGTGTTTCGATTTATTGAATTCCCTACCGTATAGTTTTGAGAATATTGTGTATTTTATTTTTATTCGACAACCTCATGGTTTGATGGAGAAAATAGTGTTTCGTATTAGAATAGCTTTAAATAATTTGTCATTTGAATCCCAGTTGATAATAATTAGGGGCACCTTAAAAAAGAAAAAAAACAAACTTTTATAGCTCTGTTGTATGGTAACCGAAACATATACAGCATTTTAAAACCGGAAAAGTACGACTCAGGCTCGCACACCGAGGGTTTCGTACAAATCCAGAAAATTTCACAATATTGGGAAGTACAAAGTCCAAATCTCTATGCTATAATCATCGACAAAAAGTTTTTTTTTTTCACTTTACTCGCCATACATAGAAAATTACACATTATTAAAATAATTAAAAACCTACATAGCATGTGCCAATGAATTATTTTATATGATACCTAGTACCTACCTTACGTGATACGGTTTACTCACTTTGAATTTATATTTTGTAAATCTATTTTTTGTGATTTAAATAAAAATTTACTTTTATTATTTTATTATTTTTATTATTTTATTAAAAAGTTTTCAGATTTATTCCTATATGTGTACTCTAAGATAATGCTTCTTGGCAAATTTTATAGTTCTATGTTAACGGGAAGTACCCTGTAGGTTTTGATTTTTGTGAGTGTCAAAATTTGCGGTTTTTTACGACATTACATAAACGACTCTAACTTTTTTATACGATAACTCAGAAGTTTATCTTTAACACAACTGCAAGAGTCTATAAATATACGTGTATATAGGTAGTTTAAATTTTAACTCGATATCTTTACGCGTTCCCGAGATGAAAAGTCTTGACATACGCACAGACGGATCAACAAAGTGATTCTATAAGGGTTCCGTTTTTCCTTTTGTGGTACGGAACCCTAAAAATGGTATCATCATCTCAAATTTTTGTTCACTCTCAATTCCATCATGTCTGCTGCTCGATCTGAAAATGAAACAGGCTACTTTTTTCTTTGTGATCGTACTTGTGCACGATTGAAATCTAATTCAGATACACCCATCCGTGCTTTGCAATAATATATTTTCCAATCATTATCCACCTTACTATTGTTTATCATCCCATTGCTTCTTTCTTCTTGTTATCATCTGTGCAACTCCATCGGAAAAGAAAACCTCGTCCGCTATCAGAGAGTATAAACAGGTCGATTGAAATCGTGTTCGGATACACCCATCCCTATTTTAGCTATATATTTTCCAATTCACCAGCGCCCTAGGGAAAATAGGGGCAAATATGAGTTCGGATAGCATCGCCCCAAAATCATTTGAGTGGAAAAGTGGTCTTGGAATATTAATAGCCCCTATCAGAAGAAGTTCGAAACAACGCGGATAAAGTTGGGTATTTATTGGTTTTTAGATGTTGGCTTACTTGAAGGTCAAATTAGAGGTCAGAGGTAGCTAGCCTGCTCGTAAGTTTAGTAGTTTCATACCAATCTGCTAAGAAACGCGAGATGAGTAGAGTTTGTGCAAAATGAGAAGCGTCGTAGGTGAGGTCGCCCATGTGCCATTTTACTAATTTTGTTGACCGGCGAACCGGATATACTCAATTCGACGCGTATATATATATATAACGGGACAATAGCTTTAAGTTTATTTTTAAATAGTGCCACTTAGTATAATTTCGAAGGACTAGGAATGGTAGTGGCAACATTCCTGGGGTAACGCTTGTGACGAACGCTGCTGATTGGTTCCAAGGAGGTTTCAAGTGCATTGCATGACTGGCCGATGGGCGGGAAAATGCGATGATGACTTGAGAGATGTCACTTGAGAGTTGTAAGGAGAGCTTGTTCGGGAGAGGTTATGGCGAACTGTGATTAGAACGGCTCGAGTTGTGATTTTTGATAAAAAAAGGTGGCAGCGTGCGCTACGCTGCGGAACGCCATGTCCTTCGCTTAAAGTTTTCTCTATAATTGTAATCATACGTAGTCTTCTGTGAAATAAACTGATTGTTCGTGACGTTGCAATTTATCTCCTCGCCCGTTTAACCGACGCCACGCCACACTGAAGTATTGTTGGGTCAGATGGTATAAAATAATTACCATATTGAATCACCATAACTGATGCGGATCATTTTATGGATCCGACATATATTTTTTTTATTTATAACCACGCATAACTTTTTTCTTATTTCAATAATTCCTTTTTTATTGGAAAGACTATACTTTTATTCTATTATAACTTATCGAAATCGGCTGAGCCATTTTTGAGAAATCAACAATAACATGAAAAATGCTACATCGATCAGTGCGAAAAATTCGCGAATTCTGTACAAAGGTGAATTCGGTCATGCTATTTTTTGCACAAACTAATTATTACGTTGACAACACTGCTCTGGCATTGCTAGTACAACTAAAAGTATTTGATACTTAATAGACTACACCAATTTGGTTTTAATCAGTACTCGCATCTACCAAGTATAGTACCTTGGCTGCCAGGGACGTTTTATCTCCTTCCAAGTTGGCTGCTGATTAAAATCTTAAAAAACAAATTGATTGTTAGTTCATCGTAAAGCCGGAAACATACTATCGGACGCGGCTTACGGACGTGACTGACAGCCGCGACTAGCAATGTGCACACTTGCACAGTCTTAACACATCCGGTGTGCCAGATCGCTCTCGGACGTCCGAACGCCCAAGGTCGTCCGAAGGTGACGTCCGCGACTTATGTCCGATAGTGTGCACGGCTCAGTGTACGTTCATAGTCTAGGTCGCGGCTGTCAGTCGCGTCCGTCAGCCGCGTCCGATAATATATTTCCTGCTTAACGCCACGACGCTTCTTTTTTGCATATACTCTACCTACGAAAGAGTACGATAGAATCAAATGGAAGGAAATGTCGTAAGAAAATCTACATATACGTATGTATTTTGTGAGTGCTAATCATGTAATCATTATTACTAACCGGGCGTGGGTTGTTTTATAAAGGCCGAATCAAAGTTCTTGGCGGCTGTGAAGTTAACTACAAACTGCGCAAAACCCAGTCCTTGCGCAGCTGTTAAGGCACTAGGTCAAAGATTTTTTTTTTAGGTATTTTTCCTCATATTGAGAAACTAACTCATTTTAATTTTACAAAAACTCATTGAGCGACCATGAATAGGTAGCGTTTTCGATTTACATACAAATAAAATATTTAGCATTTTTTTTTTTTTTTATTTTTTTTTTTTATAATTTTAAATAAATATTTAAAAACCAAACTAGTGGGTAGTTTATGCAGTGCTTTAACTGAGTTTCACCTTAGTTTTTAGCTAGTTGACTCTTGTGGATAAACTGGCCACTAGTTTGGTTTCTTGGTTTTATGCAGGGTTATTACTAATCAATTAGCATCCTTTTAGGGGCTTATTCTGTACATCAAAACTAACAACTTTTGTTCTGCGACTTTTGTCAAAACTTAAAAAAATAGTGTTCCATAGAAAAATATCGTTCACCCGCGACAAAATGTATGGAACAGCCGATTTATTTTTTATTTTTGACAAAAGTTGCAGGACAAAAGTTGTTAGTTTTGACGTACAGAATAAGCCTTTAAAAGGATGCTAATTGATTAGAAATAACCCTGTATACCTCGTTGACTTAATCTGCAAATGTCGAAAAACCCAAAAAAACATCAATCAGGATTGGGTTTTATGCATTTAGTAGCTAACGTCACAGCTGTCAAGACGTTTGAGTCCAAAAAATCCAAAAAAAAGATACTAAACCAAGCGTAATTATTAATCCAGATACACACTGGGATTTATAAAATACACAAAATACACAGTACACGATCCACTTTATTACACAAGTGTAGGCCATCGAAAACAAAGCCACCGCATTAAAAACAACATTAGAAGAGATTGATCACCCCGAAACAATGGCCAGGTTTCTTTATGACGGCATAAATGGGCAATTTATGAACAGAAATCGTTTATTTATGAATGAAAATTGTTTATATCGCGTCTGAGCTACGGGTGACGCATTTTAGAACCGCTTATTGTTTAGGAGGTTGTGGTAATGTCGTTGTAGATATATTTTTTTGGCTCAGAAACCACCCAAGTTGAGGGGAGGTACGTTTAAGATTATGATAGAAGAAGTTCGTCAAGGCCGGGTGGCTAGCCCTGGTGTCAGAGTTTTTAAGCCGCCTGAAGGCCTCTGACATGATTGATCAGGATGATGGTGATTCTTACTTAATGTTATAAATCCGAAAGTGCATTTGTTAGTTTGTTCCTCTTTCACGCAGCAACGGAGCAACGGATTGACTTGATTTTTGGCACGGGCATAGTTTGTAAGACTGAAAATAACTTATGCTACTTTTATTTATAAATTTAATTTTCCTATGGGAAATCACAAAAAGCAAAATATTAATTATTATATCAATTTAAGAGACCACGTAGCTAAGTTACCAGACATCGTTAAGTTTGATTCGGCCTATACCTACTACTTATTTAAGTGGGGTCAATATGCTTTTCTATTCATTTCTATCATATTTTGTACTGAATTCACTCCAAGTTTACTTAAGCCACCTGTTACACCGCTCATCCATATTTTTCTGAGCTAATATTGCGTATATTTGTAAAACAAATACCTAATAAATACTATCGATGCTATAAATAATTTAAAACTTTTCAAAGTCAGAGTTATTATACTTAGGTCTCTCAAAGTTAGGATCTTAAGTTCGTTTCATTTTCGACCACAACGTCACTTACCATCAGGCGAGTTCGTGCGTCAGCGCGGACTTATTCGCGATATTGTAATATAGCCCAGTAACTTTATACATACACAGTATGCGTCAAATCCGATAGTTCTGATTTTTTGCAGATTTGTTCAGTTGGCCTAATGAATAATCAAAGTTTGTGACCTCGAGCGCCGGACGCAACTTTGTCAAAAATCGAAAAAACCCCGAAAAAATAGTCTAATTTCCAAATTTTGGTGATTATAACCCTAAAGGACAAATTTTTGAAAAAACTGTCTCAGGACGTTTTTAAAGTAGAATAAATTTGCTACAATATGACACTAGAATTATCTCTGTAAACTGAATCATTTCCGAGATAGAGCCTTTCAAAGTTTATTATTTTTTTCGAACTTCGCATTTTTTGGCAATTCTGTCGTTCTGAATGATTTTTTACCCTGATTATGTATACTATCAAAGCTCTACACTTTTATGATAGGATATTAAAAAAGAAAATGGAAATTGTGATCGGTTAGAAGAATAAGTTATATATTATTTCCTCGATGACGCTTAGTCATTCTTGTTATCAAAAACGCTTCTCATATAGGTACATGGTTATTGGTAATAAATTAGCATCCTATTTTGGGCATTTTCTGTAGGTACATCAAAACAATACAACCTTTGTTCTACAACTTTTCTGAAATCCCAACAAATTTCCTAAAAGTTTTTTAAAAAGTGGAAGCAGCTTATTGTGTACAAATAATTGTTTTTTACATACCTGACTAATATTAACACTTGTTTGCATACTTACACAGTCTTCTGAGACTCGCGGGCGCGAGTTAATTCCATCCATCCATCAGCCAAGGGACGTCCACTGCTGAACATAGGCCTCCCCTATGGATCTCCAATAAGACCGGTTGGAAGCGGCTTGCATCCAGCGCGATCCTGCGGTCTTAATGAGGTCATCCGTCCACCTTGTGGGTGGACGTCCTACGCTGCGCTTACCGGTACGTGGTCTCCGAGAACTTTTCGACTCCACCGGTCATCAGTCCTCCGCGCTATGTGCCCTGCCCATTGCCATTTCAACTTGCTAATCCGTTGGGCTATGTCGGTAACCTTGGTTCTTCTACGGATCTCCT
Organism: Hypomecis punctinalis; assembly: GCA_949316475.1. Lineage (NCBI taxonomy): Eukaryota > Metazoa > Arthropoda > Insecta > Lepidoptera > Geometridae > Hypomecis > Hypomecis punctinalis. The sequence continues at coordinate 19,814,800 of OX438795.1, read as the reverse complement.
CATTCCTGATTCGATCCCGCAGAGAAACTCCGAGCATAGCCCTCTCCATAGCTCGTTGGGCTACTTGGAGCTTACTGATAAGGCCCATAGTGAGAGACCACGTTTCTGTGCCATAAGTCATCACTGGCAACACACACTGGTCGAAAACTTTCGACTTCAATTATGTATAGACAAGTTTTTTTTTTAAATTTTGTATCGAAGAAAATAAATACGTATTTTTAGAGACGTAGAACAAAAATAATTGTTTTGATGTGCCTACAGAATCTGCCATTAAAAGGGTGCAAATTGATTACCAATGACCCGGTATATGTGAACAATATTGAACACACCACTTGTTTCTCAAACTTTACAGGAAAACTTACGTGTTCAATTAACACTTATTCCAGAAAACAATTAGTTACAGGAAGTACTTACACCAGCCTTTTGTAGACTTCTAGCTGTTCTCGAAGTTTCTCGAAGTCTCGTAGTTTGGAGTCTTCGAAGTTGCCGCGGAATGAGTCAATCTTTAAAAGTTTTCGAGTTCCTGGTACTGCAGTTTTGTCGGTTGTGCAGAGCTGTCGTTTAATAATTATTTAAGTTTTGAATTGTACGTTATAAACTTATAAAACCGATATAGAATTTTCGCAGGATACTCTGTAAGAGATTTTAGCTCTAAATCTCTTATGGAGTAAGTAAGGACTTTAAAGGCTTTTAAAGGGCTTTTCCGTGAAGACAAATCGGAAAAAGATGAAAAGAACTAGGATATCTCCGTTTGATTTTTTCAAGACTATGATGTTGAAATTTCTCTTCGACAAAAGGCCTGCCTTCATCAATGTACTATTTGTCTAAGGTTTATACGGCAACGTACTCGTTTTTCATTCATCCATCCTTCAGCCAGGGAAAGTCCACCGCTGGACATAAGCCTCCTTTATGGATTTCCAATAAGACCGATTAAAGCGACATATTTACAGCGTGTAACATGTTCCTGCGGTCTTGATTTTATTTACCGTCGATCAATTGATTTTATTGAGATATAATGGGAAACTGATAAGCAGGCAGCAGTGGACATCCTACGACAAAGATAATATTAGTACTATAAGCTCTGTCCAAAAATCCATCTTAAATTTCTTATCGCCTCGTCATTTGTCAACTCCACATGCTCAGTTACCAAGATCCAATCTCAGGAGGCGAAGATTAAATCGATTTTCACCCGCCATCGGCGCATCGAGACAATTTTCTATTTTATCTCTTCACTCAATAACCTGCCAGGCCGTTCTGAAGATCTCAAATGTATTTCGCGTATGGGTTAGGATTTTCAACAAACGTTTTAAGTTTGTATTTGGCGGCATTTTACCTGCACTGTACCGTACAAGCCTTTTTTAAGCATGCCCACAAAGAGTGATTGGGCTATATCCTCCACGCTGCCTAGTGCGGGTTGGTGCATTCACATACGCCATCGATTTTTTTTACAGATGTATGCGGGTTGCCTCACGATGTTTTCCTTTACCGAAAAGCCAGTGGTGTAAAATTTCCAACATAATTTCCAATGAACTCATTGGTCCGTACCATTTGACCGTTCGTACCGTCTGCGATTTGAAGCCACGACCTCGCAATTGTAAAGCAGCTGGTATTACTGCCAATAGACAGACACGGTTTTTTCTACCTGGACGCTATTAGATAATGTTGTTTTATAAATTACATACTCACCACTGCAGGGGCTTAACTCTTAATATTTTAATTAGACATCACACGTACGTACCTATACATGACAAGTATTTCGTTGTAGTCAAGGCCCTTACATGCCCATAGAAAACAAAATGTAAATTTATTTCATCCCAGTCCTAAGACGTTGTCCATCCTACCAACTTTCCCACAAATGCGAGTTACGGATCACCGCTGTATAAAACTTACCATACAAAAGCAATATACCGAATGAACGCATGATCAAAAGGAATCCTATTTCAATATAAATCACTATTTGTCTTCCCTCGCATACATTCCACCCATTGCAGCCAAAAACCGTGGCTCTTTCTCGCTCACCCGCTGTCCTAGGTGAGCGAAGAGATGCGACAACGTGCGACTCGAGGCGTTACGACTCGTTTTTAGGGTTCCGTACCTCAAATGGCAAAAACGGAACCCTTATAGGATCACTCTGTTGTCCGTCTGTCCGTCTGTGTATATGTCAAGACTCTTTATTTCGGGAACGCGTAAAGGTATCGAGTTGAAATTTAAACTGTATACGTATATCTATGTTTTCTTGCAGTGGTGTAAAAGAAAAACTTCTCTGTTATTGTTTAAAAAAGTTACAGCCGTTTATGTCGTAAAAAACCGCATATTTCGCACTCACAAAAATCAATACCTACACTACTACTCCCCGTTGACATAGAACTATAAAATTTGGCAAGAAGCATTGTCTCAGAGTACACATATAGGAATAAATCTGAAAACTGTACATTTTTGTTTAAATCATAAAAAATAGGGCCTCTAAATTCACAAAATATGGGTTCAAAATTCAAAGTGAGTAAATCGTATCATGTAAGATATCATATAAAAGTAAGTACTTCATTAGCACATGCTAAAACAGGTTTTTCATTATTTTAATAACGTGTTTGTACGGAACCCTCGATTCGCACTTGTCCGGTTTTTTGATCTTTACATCCATAAAACAGCCGTAGACTGTTGCCTAGACCTCCTCTATGGTTTCTAACAAGATTGGTCGGAAGCGGCTTGCATCCTGCGTGTTTCTGTGGTTTTCATAATATCAGGCTCGTTGGTGGACGCTATGCTTGCCGATACGTGGTTTCTATTCAAAAACTTAACAGACCTACCTATTTTGATTTCATATAGCACATTACTACGCTACTTCTAGTTTATTCTTATAGCTCAGTAAAAGACTATGTTTAGGTGCCTTAACCATTCAGTATGGTTTCCGGTGGAATTGTTTTCACCGTTCGGTATGTTTTTTACAGTATGTTAATAACTTACTTTTATATTTTTGCATCGCGTCGCATCGCGCCGTGTAGCCTTATTCATTTCTCACCTACGACAGCCGAGTTACAGCGGTTTATTTTTATTACTTTTTTTGTAGACAGCATCACTGGATATTGCTCGGATGTCTTTTTCAGACTAAGATATAAAATGAATTTGAATTTCCTTTTTGTTTGGGTGAATTCCCTCAGGAGTACAAACAGTGTTAGAATAAAGAAAATCTATTACAATAGATGGAAACTTATTTTGGGATACGTTATTCTGCTCTTGCAATATTGGATTTGGTTTGGAGAAGGAACTAAATTATATAAAATTGTTAGTAGTATTTTCAAGTGAATTTTAAGGTAAAAATTGTGTCCCTATACCTACCTAGTTGAGCATTATCTAATATTATATTAAAATTATCCTAATAATTATCGATGTTATATAGAATAGAAATATTTACTTATATACTGACTAGTTTATCGGACACTTAATTTCAATTAATATTTTTTATAAGTCATAATATAATATAAAATATATTAAATTGAAAACGTGTGGAAATAAAAATTCATGATTACTTTTGACGTTTTATAATAAACTGATATTTTACAAAGAAACTAGGTTTTTCACATGAAAATCTTTATAGTTACACATTATGATATTAACAGGTTGACAATTAGGTATCTTTAGATAAAAGATGTTAGACATCGTGCCTAATTCTACAATTTACAATATTCACATTTAATATTTAAACTATAAAATATTTACATTATATACAGATTTGAATAAATCACATTTTAATATAAAATTCAAAATTATCTTGATAATAAATATGTAAATTATTTCACAGCCAGTAAGTAAACCAAAAATATTGTTATCAAAAATCTGTGCAGACATTTGAAACACTTTCAAATTCACATTAAACAAAAATGAATGGCATTGCTCTAAACAAATACAATGAATATGAAGTTAACTGTACTTATTGGGGTTTTCTGTGCATTTGCCAAAAATAAGACGTATAGATGAGTTATGAAGAAACAGGACAATTGAATCTTTTCGGCCGCGTTTGTAATCATGATTGTTTTGTAACCATCACGTCATACTTCACGGGTGGAATTAAAACGGCCAAGTCGATTGCATCTGCATATCTACATATGTCATATCTGTTCGAAAATCAATCTAAAAGTAGTTTCAGACTCAGTCAAAGACGTAACACAGGAAAAATGCCAAGTCGATGGACGTAACTTAGCGTGAGTTGATTCAAAGTATTTCTTCTTTGCTCAAAAATAGTTTAAAGGACACATTGTCAAGTTGTTCGACAAGCGTATATTTAATACACATAAGTGCGCACAATCAGTAAGGAAATTTGGCAACGTGTTGTAATTACTGTGCCTAGAAGTGATTTACTGAGTATTTTCAAATTTTCTCTCTTACTTAAATGTGCACTTTTATGCTTAGTAGATAAAATCACATAATAATTAAAATGTATATAAAAATTGCTTATGGAATCTCACATTTCGTACTAATGATTGGTGATTTTTGTAAATTAAATTGTTTCCCAGTGATAACCACTAGATCAACAACGAACTTATTTCTAATTTTACCTTTACGTACAAAATGTTGGAAAAATTCAAGTCTTTGATCTTATGTATTTACATGTTCCAACATTTCTGGTAGCGCATTATAAGCCACCATACTACCGAACCCTTTAGGTTCTTTCTTAGTAACAATAGCAATAATTTCTTCCTCTGGAGGCGGTGGCGGAAACTCTGCACTAGAATCAAGTGCAGTAGTCATATCTTCAACACTTAATAGTACTTCCCTATTTTCACTTTCCACCTTACGTTCTACAACAGAATTGTCCTCCATAATACTGTACAAATTTTCACTTTTACCTTTGCTAAACATTTGTCAGGAGTTCATATAAAACGGGTCGTTTAGGTTCACTTCGTCATTCACGGCATTGCCTTTTTGTGACCACTCCTTCTGCTGATGTTTTATCCTGTATATTATTTCATCGTGTATCACACCAAAGCACATTGCAGTTAACGCCAATCCAGTTAGCGTATAAGCGGAGCAGAACCACAATGTCGTCGAATTTATCGTGTAATATCTTACGCCGTTTATTGTTGTATAGTTCATCCCAGGAACAATGTTACCGAAACCTATAGTGCTTAACGTCATAAAGCAGAAATATATACCGTCTATGATTCTCAAATTGTCTAATTTGAAAAGAACTAAAGCTCCTATGACGATGTAAATGAAGATTGCTGCAAGACAAAGTAGAACTGGAGCTAGGATGCTCAAGCCATGCATGGACAGTTTTGAGTCTGTATCGGGCCAGCTTATAATGTCGTCTTTGGCTGTGCTCGTTGTTGGTCTTTCTGATATGGATAGATCTTTTTGACTGTCAGGTTTGAGGACGTAACATTCTTCTGTTGGTGTTTTACTCGTGTTTTGACTGTTGAGGATTTCTTCTTGCTGACGTTTGAGCTTCATTCTGCGTTCTTTTTCTGCCATTCTTCTTTCATCGTAGCAGCAGTATCCGCAGTTTGAACATAGGCAGCAGCATAAGGCTCTGCTGAAGACACTTCGGGCCATCTTTGAGAGAAGAGATCCAACGTTAGAGAGGTAGAGCAGTGTGAGTGGTATACCGAAGAGGGCGTAGAGCATAGTCACGCCTTTGCCGAGGAAGGTTCTTGGTGCGATGTTTCCATAACCTGAGAAAGAAAAACAAATACTCATACAGATTGAAAAGTCTTTTTTTATTTGTAAACAAGCGGCCCGCCCCGGCTTCGCACAGGTGTATTACACATATTAACCTTCTTTTAATCACTCTGTCTATTAAGTTTCGTTTTTAAGATATAAGCATACATAGGGACAGACAGACAGGGAAGCGACTTTGTTTTATACTATGTAGTGATAGTACCAATTTCAAGAATTACATGTCTTTTTTAAAATTTATTTTTATTTTCGTCTTCTTTTTATAAACTACTAGTTCTTACCCGCGGTTTCGCCCGCATACGCAATATATCATTATAATTTGTAGCCTATGTGTTATTATGATATATAAGCTATATTATTGCAAAGTTTCATCTCAATCCGTTTGGTAGTTTTTGCGTGAAAGAGTAACAAACATCAATCCATCCTTCCATCCTTACAAACTTTCACGTTTATAATATTAGTTGGATTCTGCTTACGTAAACTACAAGGCAACGAGTTAAAAGTCCTGCTTACTTACTTTGACTACAAAATGCTAAGTAATCCAAGTCGCAGTATCTATTTATTACATTCTAACTAAATTATGACCAACTATTCAATAAGCGGCCATAACCATTTTTATTTTTACTCCTTCATTAAAGTATAGCATAGTATACTTAGGTTTTATTAGATTTTCATTATTTATTTGATTTAAAAAAAAAATTGGTTCGTAACCATTTTATTTCACTAAATAAGTGTAATGTGCATTGTAATTCCCACCGCATCGTCGTACTCGTACTCGGTACTAATAGAAAAACAAACTTTAAAATGTTGATAACGAAATCGACTATAAAACGCTAAAAAATGCAGAGCCAGTAAGCAACGGCAACCCAAACAACAAACATACATTTGGGCAAAATTACTTACACCTGCACGAGAAGCATGGCAAATGGACCAATAGTCTTTCCACCATTATATCCCCTCGAAGAGGAAATAAAGTATGTATTGACAATGACAATTACTGACATTAAAAGTGGATAAAATGGTTTTCTCCCCTTGCCGTGCTACCCGGGTTGAAATTGTCTAAAATTCAACCATTTCACCAGGCAATTGAGTTCAAATGTATTTAAATGCAAAGAAAATTCTCACCTATAGTGGTTAATACTGTCAGCGAGTAGAAAAACGCGAGCGCCAAATTCCATTCATGCTCCTCGTAATGATTGCTAAAGTCGCTGCCTCCGAATTCCCCCAGCGCCATCTCCCGGTAACTGACTCCATATTGCGACGCCATTTCTGTCGTCACCCTGTGCACGAGCTCATTTTGAAACTTAAGAATCTCCTGTGCAGCCAGCCTCGTCCAATTTTCTCTATACAATATATTCAGCGAGACTGTTATCTCCCAAATATTTTCCACGGCCCGACTTCGCGCATCCCAAAAATAATTGGCCGACAAAGTCATGTTTCCATTCTCGTAATCGTCATCTGCGACTTTTTTATTCGTGTTGTTTTGCTCCCTGTGGCCTAATTTCTGTCTGTCGGGTAAAATGCGAGGCCTGGCCGGCATCTCCGCGCCGCCTTCTATAGCTAGGAAAATAAACGATCCGAGAAATGTGTATGCCAACAAAACGGTGAATATCACGAGGTTTGTAAGCGATCCGACGTAGAATTGTTTTCTTCTGTACTTGGTAGTTTTGAAGCAAAAGCAACAAACAACTTTTTGGCGTGTTGTCTGCGCTCTCTTTCTGCTATTAGATACCATGGAGTCGGCATCTTGGCATCTGTCCAAGGGTATGCCTCCATTTAGCGCGGGCTTCGCTAAGGTATATTGTTCGAATCGGCTGATTGCTTCTTTATCTAGTACGGCATGATCTATATCCATTTTGGGTGTTTTTGTTATCTACCTTTATGCATTGACGTCATCCTCGCTTTTATCTGAAACAAGGAATATTGACATTAGGGCGACGTTAACGTTTCCCCTATATTTGTGAGGGCTGTGTAATTTTTCAAAGTCGTTTTAGTTGAAGGAAATAAAATGACAAATGAAGGACCACCAAGGTTGGCGGAGATGATTGATGATTTCAGAATTCATGTTATGGATAAAGTGTAGTGAAAATAAAAGCTGGTGATGAATAGGTGGCTGTAGGAAAATAACTTTTAGGTGTATTTTGTGTATTGTATGTAAAATTTATGGCATACATTTATGGTGAATAAGAATTGCTTTAAAAACAGCCCATTAGTAGGGTCAATATTTTTTTGCTAATATACAGGGTTATTTCTAATCAATCAGCATCCTTCTAGGGGCTCATTCTGTACATCAAAACTAACAACTTTTGTTCTACGACTTTTGTCAAAACTCAAAAAAAAATTTTCTGTTGTCGCGGGTGAACTAAATTTTTCTATGGAACAACAAAAATTTGTTTTGTGTTTTGACGAAAGTCGTAGAACAAAAATTGTTAGTTTTGATGTACATAATAAGCCCCTAGAAGGATGCTAATTGATTAGAAATAACCCTGTATAGTTCTGGATAAGAGTATCATCATTTCATTTAATTAATCTTAATCGCAAAATAAATTATAGGTCAATTGGCCTTTTAATAGTCACCTGCTAAAAATAATCTTACCCAAGATAACCACCACCAGTGCGAGTTGGAAAGTAAAATACCTTTAAAATTTTTGATTTGCGTAATTTTATTGCCACAGCTAAATTTAGTACCTGTCTAACAGATCAAAGTAAATTTAAAAGTCAGTACTTTGATCAAAATTTTAAATTTAAATTGATTAAAGACTCGATGAAAACTTTCATAAAACGTAAATTGGATAATAAATTACCAAGTCCCAGCTATCGAATTCATAATAGAAAATTATTGGAAAAAATGATGAATCTAAAACCATTATCGGAAAACATAATTTAAGTAACGACAGGCTTAATGGCGACTCTCAAAAGTGAGAAAAATGTGGTTTTAAGCATTAAGTATTATAGATATTTCATAGTATATAAGATATTGCACATTTTTGGGCAAATTTAATTCATTCATTCGTATTATTCAGTAATTACACATGAATAAGAGCATTTTCTAATAAAGTCTAAATCATTCATACCGATAGCCATCCGTAGCCGTGTCCCTGCTAACCCCTGCTAATATTATAAATCCGAAGGTCTGTTTGTAAGTTTCTCTTTCACGCAGCAACAGAGCAACAGATATACTTGATTCTTAGTATAAATACATTTAAAGGTTGGATAGTGACATAGACTGCTTTTGAACTCAAAAAATAAAAGGATCCTGTGGGGTAACATAAACATCAAAATAATACTCGGTGGAGCCGTGGCCAAAAGCTAATCTGATATAAAATCAGATGTTGTAACAATTAATGGAACTGTACTGTACCAGCCTTTTTAATAGTCCACTGCAGGACGTAGGCCTGCCCACGAAGGGTGATTGGGCCATATCCACCACGCTGGCCCGGTGCGGGTAAACGGTATATTAGGGCCACAGGGCACACGCCGCCTGGGGTGCCCGAGCAAGTCTGATTCTCCTACCGAATGACGGCCCAAACCGAGGTCCGTACCTTCTCACGTGTCCTTGCGCTAGTCACCCCATAACCTTAGGGCTCAGCCGCGAGCCGCCAGCGCGCTCGCCCATCTCCGGTAAGCTGTAGAGACTTCAGGGGCCAACAGCAAGTCATTTAAAAAAACTTGCTTAATATTTATAACTTTTAGACATAAATGTTACATTTCTGCAATATGTCTAGAAATTACTCATGATCGTGATGTTATTAGTATGCATAAAAATATACAGTATCGACTCTATATTTATAATTGTAGTATAAGAATTAGTATCAGCATAGACAAAAGTACTTTTGTCTACGGTATTAGTGATAAGAGGTTTTAACTTTGCATTAATGTATTATGGTAATGTATTCCTATATAATTTTTTTCATGGAGTGTGTGATCATAAAAATAATTGTAATTGTAGATCAGTTATTATTCTAGCCATATCAGAAGCCTTAAGGCTACTTAAAAACTCTAACATCGAACCTAGCTATCCGGCCTAAGCAAACTTACTTGTGTTAGAAACTTATTGAAATTTTATTCAATTTTCTATACCGCATCAATTCGAGACCAATTTGAAAAATTTTGTTTATAATAATTTAGTTTCCACACACGTAGGTACGGTTTGATTCCTTTCAAAGATGTGAAATTCTGGTAACGTGTTATGAATAAAAAATGTCCATTGTGTGCAACGCAAAGGTAGATTTCTGTGATGCAAAATACTTTTATAAATTACATATTATATTTATAGTACCTTTTCTTAGCCAATAAGACAAGGTGAAACCGTATTTTTCAGATGCGCTATCCGGATAACCTGTTAGTAGTGTGTATGTACGAGTAGGTATGAACACTGCGCTATCGCACATTTTTAACCGACTTCATAAAATGAGATTATCAGTTCGACTGAAGGTAGGTACGTTATTTTAATTCTGCATCTATGTTAAAAAAAATATTTTGGGACATCTTACACACAGCCTCTGAGCCCAAACTAAGCAAAGCTTGTGATATGGCTGCCAGAGGCTGATAAACTACTTATACTATTTTTTAAATACATACTTATATAGATAGTAACTAAATAACACCCAGACACAGTGCAAACACTTATTTTTATCACATAAATATTTGCCCTGGGTGGGGATCGAACCCACGCCTCTTTAATCCAGAAGTTAGGGTTAACCACTGAGCCACCGAGGCAGTCAAACTTGTTACGCGATTACTCCGCCAATTATGAACCAATTTTGATGAATGATTCTTTTTATTGGTAGATCATACTCCAGAAAGGTTTAAATTTTATCTAAATCGGCTGAGCCGTTTTTAAAAAATCGGCTATAATGTAGACAATAACAATAGGTCAGCGATCACTGAAATTAAGCAACGTTCTGCACGGTCAGTATTTGGATGGGTGACCGCGGGTGACATTTTCCAACTGAGCGCTACCGTGGCTCGGACGACACGTTAAATTGTAGGTCCCGGTTGTTTTAACCGTTTAGCCATGTCAGAGGCCTTCAGGCGGCCTAAAAACTCTGAGACCAGGGCTAGCCACCCGGCCTATACGAACTTACTTAATAACAATATACAGTTATTTATTAAGACAGAAATGTGAAAAATACTACATCAATAATGCCTTGAGTCGTGCAAACTATTCGAATTCTGTGCACGGTTGAAGTCTGTATGTAATGCCATTTATGGCGAAATTAATTATTCCGTGTTGTGGCAGCCCGTTGACAGCTTAACTGCAACCGTATCCGCATAGTACGTACGTGGCCTAAGAAACAATAAAAACGCCTTGAGACTGTTCATACAAACTGCAACAAAATCTACCAAACCGACCAGACCTTCAAGGGTCCGGAAGCCCATTTCACCAGTTATGGGGTAGGAGGATTTGAAATCGACTCTTTGATGGATTAGTTCCTTTGTAGCCGTGGGATTTTTTCTCCCGAACTTTTACTACTTTTACCAACATTCTGCAATGGAATTGAATATATTCACGTTTCTAAAACATGGAATTATTTGCTCTTGTAGGGAGTTTTTGTGAGATTTCTTCGTTGTCTTTGACTGGGCTTTTAATCAGTATGGATGCAAATGAAACATGCGGAGATTGATATTACTACATATATTACACAATCACAAAAAAGGCAATATAATATCTGTGGAATTTAATGACTATGTCCATGATAATTTTATTCATGATTATAATTTTTTCATAATTTGTATGAGTATTTTAGAAACATCGTGTAAACATCGGTATTTTGAGAACAGTATTAAAATCACTTCAGTAAAACTCGCGTGAGAAATCATTATACTAAATAAAACACCGGTTTTTACTCACGTATGATATACGGCTGGGCCGCTGGGAACCCGACCGGTTTCGGAGTAAATTAGTACTCCTTCATCAGGGAATACGCACACTCCCGTCAACTGGCGCACGCGCACTAACAGTAATCATAATCATAATCATAATCACTTTATTTATAACATTATGTTACAAGTCATATAATTCAGATATAAACATCGCGTCTTGAATATTTTACAAATATAATTCGTACTTTTTACTATGTAAAAAGACATTTTTTATCATTTGATTAGACATTCAATTAATTACAATTACGTAATATGATAAAATTACAATTCTATAACTAATTAAACACAATATGATGTCTACAATACATAAATATTAACTATTGCTTACAAAAATACTAAAAACAACGTCAAGAATGTTAATTATTGCCCACAAAAATACTAGGAACAATGCTAACGTATAATAACTAAACAATGTCACCATAAGATAGGTTCAAAGATCTTTATTGTTATATCACAAGAAACATATCGTCTCACTTATGTGATAATCTTAAATACTACATTATAGTAACATGCACATATAGGTCAGTGGGCTATTTAGATACGTGGGTTGTATGAACAATTTACAATCTTAACGTAAATAAACCAACAAAAAGTAGGTAAATCAATAACATCAACACAATATGCGAACAAAAAACACGATTAAAATAGTTAAGTAGGTAGGTAGCATAGACAAATTCATGGGTACACACATATTATTCAGCGAATAGCCAACTAAAAACATTACACTCGTTGTACATTATATGTAAATAAATAATTCTATATTAAATAATACAATAAATAACATAATAATAAAAAATCTACAAAGTGAAATCAACACAAATAAAATAAATGTACTAAAAAGAAACTAATAATTGATATAAATTTACGTAAAAATACTGAGGGTAGTTGCAATAAACTATATTTATCTATCAACTAACAACACTGTGAAAACTTGTCTAAAATATATGTTTTCAATTTCTTTTTGAAAGCCATAGCAGACTTCAATTCCCTAATACTATTCGGAAGTTGGTTATAATATTGCACTCCTTTAAACAATATTGTTCTCTGACCATAACCGGTTCTAGAACTCGGCATAGTAAGGTTGTTGGCACACCGGAGTCTTTTTACCAGATACGAGGCTTCTCCCTTTGTTTTAAAAGTTAGTTGTGTGTGTATTTGTTAGTTTAATATTTTTCTTATCAGGATGCACGTGTTATAAATATGTTGTTGTTTAATGTTCATAATGTTTAGTTCCTGATAAAGCTGTTTTGTTGGGGTGAAATAGTCATATGAAAAAAGTACTTTTAAAAGTTTGTTTTGCTTGGTTTGCAAGGCATCTAAGTTCGTCGGAGCTGCATTGCCCCAGACTTCTATTAAATAGTCAATATGCGGTTTAACTAGGGTATTGTAAATTGTATATTTTATTGTGCGTGGAAGACACCCGACACATTTTCTTATGGCACCGGTGAGAGATTCTATCTTGGGTACAATATGAGAAATGTGTGTCTTCCATGTTAGTTTACTATCGAGATAAAGACCAAGATATTTTTCGTAAGGTTTTCTATGAATAATTTCGTTGTTAATAGTTATGTTTGTAGTAGTTGAGGTGTTCTTATTTTTGGCGGCAAATACCACATAACATGTTTTGGACGTATTTATTGTAAGTAAATTGTCTGCAAACCACTTAGAAAGAATATCTAGATCCCGCTGTGCTTGACTCATAACATGTTCGATATTGTGTCCAAAATAGAAAAGACTCGTATCATCCGCATACAACGTCAATTTTCCAGACAAACCAAGATCGTTTATTCTATTTATATAAAAAACAAATAGCAAGGGTCCGGCTATGGAGCCCTGAGGTACGCCAAAAGTTATGTGTTGGGGAGAACTCTGGGTATTACCTATTTTAACTATTTGTGTCCTATCAGTTAGATATGATTCATACATTTTGTACGCTGTTTCGATGACCCCAGTCTTATTTAATTCATCCAGTAGCAGAGTGTGACTGACTGTATCAAATGCTTTTTTCAAGTCGATAAATATACCCAGTGCTATCTTTCTTTTATCAATATTGGTCATTATGTTGGTTACTATATCAATGGTTGCTGTTAATGTATTTGATTTGGGTCGAAAACCGTATTGTTTGTCTGTTAGAAAACTAATTTTATCAAGATAGCAAAAAAGACGATTATGTAAAAGTTTCTCGAATATTTTAGATAACACTGGGAGAACAGAGATTGGTCGATAATTCCCGGGATCAGTTTTTGTGCCAGATTTATAAATTGGTGTAACTTTTGCAATTTTCAGTGAATTTGGGAAGATACCTTGTTCGAAACAGCTATTGATACAGTCAGTCAGATCTCTCACAATATCTTCTCTCTCTTTTATAAAATCTTGCCTTAGTTTCTCATCATCCGGTATCCTTTTTAATCTATTCCACACGTGGTTCCTTTTTTCAATTGCTTCTAATATATCTTTGGATATCCAGTCTTCTTTTGGTAGGTTCAGTATTTTTGATTTTTGTATCTTACATTTATCTATGCTATCTCTTATGTACTTTTCTAGTTCTTCATATTTATGTGAAGTATTTCTAAAATTACTGTTTTTCATATATTCATCTAGTTTATCATAATTTATAGCTTCATAGTGTACCTTGTTTTTGAAAGTAGGGTCCATCCTATTGAATTCCAGAAATATTTGTTTGTGGTCAGAAATAGACGAGTCAATAATTGCCAAATGATAATTGTAATTTTTGTCGATATTTCTAAGAGCATGATCTAGGATTGTTTGTGTGTTTAATGTTTCTCTGGTGCAAAATGTTTTGTCAATTTTATTCAGCACAGTGTAATTTGATTCCTGCAACGTGCTTTTATAGTCGTGTACCGATTTATCATTTTCATCTAATAAATTCAAATTAAAATCGCCAAAAATAACACACCTTTTGTGTTTTTCAAGTTGCGGTTCGAATACTTCAAGAAACTTTTCGAAAAGATCGATAATTTACACTCATTACTCAATGATTACGGTTTAAGAATTAATAAATTCTTCATAACTGTAAAAAACGTGCTCGACAAGCCAGCGCTTGAGCCGTGACTTAAAACTGCCTATTGTAGGCGCTGTGGTGATATGAGTAGGCAGCTTGTTATACACAGTCGGACCCATCACATGCGTCGACCTGGCCGACTTTTCTAACGCGCGGGGTACCTCCGCTAACTTATCTTTATAGCGGGCGCTTACACGTTTTTCGTAGGAGGCTTGGTTTAATCGGACATAAACCGCAACCTGAAATATAATCAGCGCTGGCAATGTCATGATCCCAAGCCTCTTGAAATGGGGACGTACGGTAGAGTCATGCGGTATCCCCACCATCGCACGTACTGCGCGTTTTTGCAGTCTGAAAACTCTGCACCACTCAGCAGCTCTACCGTACAAATCTACGCCATATAGTAGGGCAGAGTGGACCGTAGCAAAGTAGCATGATCGTACTGCCTCACCCGAAACAACCTTTGCTACACGACTCAGGGCGAAACAGGCGCTTCCCAATCTGCCGCAAAGTTTATTTATATGGCTCTCCCATGACAAGCCCCGATCGATCTCAAAGCCGAGAAATGTAGTAGATGGCACTTGATCTATGGTTTTCCCATCATTCAGTATTATTATAAAAAAAAATAAAACACCTTGTGTAATATGTCCCTTACTTATTTTATGTTATATAAGTATTCAGACAAAACAACATAATTTAACACTGTGATACCGGTTTAGATCTGGGACATTTCGTAAGTTATACGGTTAGGTATGCTTGACGCTTGACATTAGGCAAAAGTTATTCTCGTATCCTCAAATGTCTAAGAAAATATTTCAAAGCCCAAACCCAAACAAAACACAATTTAATTTAAAAATCACTCTCCGAAAACAAGAAGCCCGTGTAATACAAAATATTGGCACCGTTACGTACTAAGTTAACGCGTGGACCCTTTTCAGTAAGTAAGGTAATAAGCGAACCCTTCTCAAGCCATCGACAGCGGAGCGGGTATAATCCGAGATAGAACATCAACACGTATCGGTTTATCTATCTTTTGTACCATCTTCGAGAATTCTTGTGAATTTTTCCAACTTCCAAAAGATATAAGTACCAAATATGTGAACAAATTAAAATATATAGTGAATTTAGAACCTAACCACAAAGACGAATTGAAAACCAAAGCATACAAATGAATTAAAAACCTAAACATACAGAAGAAATGAGAAATAAAGCACAGCAAATTGAAAACCTAAAGATATAAACGAAATAAGGATCTCCTGTTTCTCAAATCTGTATAGATATAGTATGTTTTTTTAAGTTACCTGATTATTCTGATGTGTGTATACAATTGACAAATTAATTTTTCAATCTGTAGAATATACTCGTACTTGATTGCGTAATGATTACATCAAAAATAATAATATACTTGGGATCAATAGTTATGAAGAATAGTTTTAAAAAAAGTCACGGCGCCTGCAAAAATTGTACAGCTAAATCCGTTAGTTCACTGCTTTTTAGGGCTCCGTACCTCAAAGGGAAAAAACAGAACCCTTATAGGATCACTTTGTTGTCCGTCTGTCCGTCTGTGTGTATGTCAAGACTCTTTATCTCGGGAACGCGTGAATATATCGAGTTGAAATTTAAACTGTATACGTATATCTATGATCTCTTGCAGTTTTGTAAAAGAAAAACTTCTCAGTTATCGTTTAAAAAAGTTAGAGCCGTTTATGTGGTAAAGTACATTTTTATTTAAATCACAAAAAAATAGGGCCTCAAAATTCACTACATATGGGTTCGAAATTTAAAGTGGAGTCTTCTTTTTTTTTGTGTGAGGGTTACCACCTCTGGTGTCAGAGTTAATTAGCCGCCTCTGGAAATCCCACAAGCCTCCGACTTGGCCTAAAGTGGAGTAAATCGTATCATGTAAAGTATCATATAAAAGAACTTCATTAGCACGTGCTAAAACAGGTTTTTAATTATTTTAATAATGTGTAATTTTCGAAGTATGACGAGAAAAGTGAAAAAAAAACTTTTTTGTCGATGGTTATAATATAGAGATTTTAACAACTTACTTCCCAATTATGTACTTTTGTGAAATTTTCTGGATTAGTACGGAACCCTCGGTGTGCGAGCCTGACTCGCACTTGTCCGGTTTTTTTTTCATTCATTCACTGTTCAGTTGTTAAATTTTGCTTATAAAAAATTGTCAGTAAGGTAATAAACGAATCTTTCACAAGCCATCGACAGCGGAGCGGGTATAATCCGAGATAGAACATCAACACGTATCGGTTTATCTATGGTATGGTTTACTATTATACTACCTACTATAGGTATGGAGAATTCTTAGACATTTTTCCAACATCCAAATGGGACTGGTATTATCGAAACAAAAAAGTATACTTATATATGAATTGAGAACCTAAGCATACAAATGAATTAAGAACCAAAGCAAACAAAATTTGAACATTTACGAAAATAATTTCTAGACGTTAGAAATGGATCTACTTTAGATCAAGACTTAATTACTTAATTTTGCTTGCTGTTTTTGTTTGTCTTAAACTCAATTGCTAAATTTTGTCAATTCTCGTACATTTTTCTATCGGACTCCCAAAAGAAACAAGTATTGCATCGCAACAAAAGTAAACGCTTAAATTGAGAACCTAAGAATTATTCATTGGTGGCACTAATTTAAGTACACTAAATATTTATTCAAAACAAAGATTTAAAATATCTACTTTGTACCATAATAGTATTAGTGCACACAATAAAGAGTTATATCTAAGTATATATCTATTTATCATTCTAATGAGTTGAGAACATCCTGGTTCTGAAATTGTTTATATACTTTTTTTTTGTTTCGACGTTACCTATGCATGATTTTTTCCATTTGTGGGAAATCCATTGAGCAGTTTTAGAAAAATTAAAATAATCTAAAAATGGCATATATAGATACGAGCGTAGATTGCAATTATTGAAGTTGCTTGTGTCATTTACGGCGAAAAATCAAAATATACCTATAAATAAAATTGTAATAATAATAAAATTTGTAACCGATTTTAAAAAAGTAGAATGCTTTCAATTGGTCTATATATCTTTTCTTATTAACTACATTTATTAAGCAGTTTCACGAAATGGCGACGGTAAGCTGTTAAACATTATTTATTTGGTTCATCAGTTTTGTATCTTCTTTTTAAAAGTAATGCAAGTTTTTGTAGCTCAACTTAAAAATTAAACACCAAAACTCACTGAAAATATTTCAAAGAATATCTGAGCCAATTTCACACCTGATAATAATAAATGGTGCAATAACATACACTATTAAATAATTGGCCAAGTGTGAGTCGGACTCTCGCACAAAGGGTGCTGCACCGTATAGAAGCCCCCCAATATATAATAAACTTTAATTTATTAATTATTTTTGATAGGAATATACCTACCAATTAATATTTCAAGCATCTTTCTGTTGCCGTTATTAATATCGAGCAATAAAATCACAACACCCCTCAAATATATATATATATATATATATTTTTTTTAAAGTGCATATCGTCGTTCGGCATTCAAAACCGCGAACGTGACATTTTTCACGTAAATCACATTTTAATATAACTTGATTCTACACGTTCAAATACGCAATCCTACATATAAGTTTTGACCGAACGATACTCCGGTTCTGTTGTTTGTCGAGGCATTCAAAACCGCGAACGTGATTTCCCGCCATCAAACCCGCGAATGCGTCAGTTTCTTAGTGCCGCCATAACCACAGCGAGAGTAGCACTGTTCCGCGTGATTTCTGGGTAAGTTTTTTGTTTTAACACGACTTTTTGCAAGAAATGTGTATTAATGATTATAAATGTGCAATATATATTTTATTACTTGAAATGTATACTATTTGTTGAAGTATTCGCGGTTAAAATATGAGTTGTCGTATTCGCGGTTTTAACTGACCACATTTTTACGCAATTTAAACAGGTTCGCGGTAATGGATATGAAGTTCTAGTGTTGTCCTGGGGTTTACTCGAGTTAATCCAGGATAAAAGTAGCCTATGTGTTGGTAGTAATGGTGTTAGCTATCTACTATACCAAATTTCATCAAAATCGGACCAGCCCAGCCGTTTATGCGTGAAGTGGTAACAAACATACACACACGCACACACCAACTTTTGCTTTAATTATTTTTAAATGAGTTTCATTTCATTGATCGTTTCAATAAATGTATGTTTTTGCATAAGGATTAATAAAGGAGTGATTATTAATTTACAAAGCTATTATTGAAATTGTATATTATTTACCCGACTGGCAAAAAAGGGTAACAATCTATCAATTATTTTTTTAGCTCTCGATTTTTATTCTTTACCATGATTTATCCATCTAAACGTATCAAATCCAGCCAGACTTTACTCGGCATACTATGAAATGGTAATCCTTATCCTAATTTGCCTTTTTACAGCGTAATGGAAGACTCATCAGACGAAGAAAATAATATTCTGAAGTGTATGGGGTTTAGCAATCAAGTAATAGAACAAATTAGGAAAAAAACGCGGTTGAAGAACATTTTCTCCACACTATCATCATGCTCATCATCAAGTTCCTATAAAAAAGTCAGTCCACCTATGCAAAAGTCTGTACGCAACAAAGAAGTCAGAGATAACCATGTCAGTGTTTTGAAAGATTCTTCCGCAATAGAACCCCAAAAAGACCTGACATCTCCTAAAAGCTTTATCGATATTGCCGATAACTTAGTAATGATGGATATGACCAATACAACGATAAATAATGAATCTGATGAACATTCACTAAGCATACTATTCGATTTAGGAGAAGAAGATTTTGTACATAAATCACAGATTACTTCACTAGCACTTGAGCCGTCACTCTACACTTCTGAAAACCTCGAAATAGATTCACAGGCACAGCCCACCAATCTGAAAATTTCACCGCAGCCAGCTTGTACAGATTTGCCAAACCTTGTTGACACCCAGGTAGAACTACAATCTCAGCTCAGTTCACTCGATGTCCGACCTGAAGCTACCATTTTGGACCACCCTGAAATAGAGTCCCAGCCACCTCCTGAAATAGAGTCCCAGCCACCTATGAACCTAGAAGTCACGGATCTCCCTTCTTATACGTATTTATCTCATCAGCCGCAGCTAAATTTTGTTGACACTCAAGTGCAGCTGCACTCTCAAATCACATCAATGGCAGTCCAACCTCTACCTCAACAGTCTTTTCTGGATCAGCCTGAAATAGAGCCTCAATTGCAACTTGCCGACGTAGCAGTTTCGAGTCAGCCAACTACTGATTTAGTCATTCAACCTCAAAATTCAATGTCTGATGTGCAATTAATGACTCCTTCTCAACTGGTAGTTTCTTCTGATGCAGATTTAACAGGATTATTAGAAGCATCTACATCAGAACCTCGTCGTGGCCGAAAAAGAGATATCGAGAGAGTAAAAAGATTGAAAGGCGAATCTTTTTTAGGGTTTCGAAAACAAAATGATAAGTGGATTCAGGATATTGAAAGAATGAAGAGAGAAATAGGACCACGATGTTCATCAGATGCATGCTTAAAAGGAGGTCTGACCTGCCGGGACATATCAGAAGAAGATCGAAAAAATATTTTTGACTGTTTTTGGACTGAAATGGATTGGGATAGCAAAAAAGTCTTTATCAAATCTATGGTTGATGTTATACCACCAAAACGTAGACAAAAAGGCAATTCTTCCACAAATTCAAGAAAGGATACGACTAAGAAATATCACTTGAAAGTAAAGGGCCAACGTGTAAGAGTCTGTCGTATTTTTTTTCTCAATTCCTTGGGGATAAAAGAATGGACGGTGCGTTACTGGCTTAATCCAAATGCTAATAAAGGTTGTGATGTTTTACTAGCGTCTGCTACATCTGCTAGTAAACTAACTGCTACATCTAATGATACAAGTGTTCCGCCTCCTAAAAGACGCTGCGGTAATACTTCAAAACACCATACTGTCATAGATTTCATAGAACTGATGCCAAAAGTACCATCGCACTATTGCCGAAAATCATCTTCAAAACTATACCTTGAACCAATTGTACACAGCGTAAATCATTTATATCAATTATACAAAGAATATTACGAGGAAAAAAATCAAAATACAGAAATTGTAAGTAAGAGGACGTTTGATAGAGTTTTTGATAATATGAACATTGGAATATTCCAGCCGAAAAAAGATGTGTGTGATGCTTGTAGTAAGTTTAAAGTCGGCAATTTAACCAAAGAAGCGTATGACAAACATATTAAAGAAAAAGAAATGGCTCGTGAACTGAAGACCAAAGATAAAGAAAAAGCAATTAAAGGAGAGTGTTACGTCTTCACTGTCGATTTGCAATCGGTTAAACTAGCACCGTATCTCCGAACTAGTAGCATGTACTATAAAACAAAATTATGTGTTTACAATTACACAGTGTACAACTTAGCTGACAACAGGGCGAGATGTTACTGGTTTACAGAAGTGGATACCGATCTGACTGCATCAACTTTTGCTAGTTGCCTAGTAGACATTCTCTCCGAATACATTCAAAATAAGCCCCTACCCATTATTGTTTATTCAGATGGATGCACGTATCAAAACAGAAATGCAATCATTGCGAATGCACTTCTTGATCTGTCAATAAAGACCAATGTGGTAATAGAGCAAAAATATTTGATAAAGGGCCATACGCAGATGGAATGCGACTCTGTCCACAGTTGTATTGAAAGAAAATTAAAAAACAGAGAAGTTTACCTGCCCAGCCAGTATGCACAAATAGCCTCTGAAGCAAGATATAATCCGTTTCCCTACGAACAAAAGCAGGTCTTTTACGACTTTTTCAAAGATTACAAACAAAATATGCGCTACAGTTCTATCAAGCCTTCCCGCACAGCAGTTGTGACAGATATTAAATGCCTAAAGTATGAAGATGGCAAGATAATGGTTAAAATAACTCATGATGACAATGTCCCATACGAACAACTGGCTATCCGACCACGTGTAATCCCTACCAATTACACTTATCCAAACTTGCACAGACAGCAACTTCCTATTAAAAAAACTAAATTTCAACACATTCAAGAATTATTTAAGAGTTCATTCCCAGAGACTGTCATGCGTACTATGATAATCTGCCTCATAAAGATTAATAAATAACCTGTAAGACTTACAAGATTTTAAAATGTGATGTGAAAAGTAAAATATAATAAATAATATTGTCAACAAACAAACATAATTTTTGTTTTATTTTCTTGTACATAACCGCCAATATGATAAAATGTGACCAAAAATAATAGGTAAAAGCCGCGAACGTGACGTAGTCTTACCAATATTACCTAAAATTGGAAAAAAAGGGTTTCAAACAATCATAACATATTTACATAACTAAAAATACAATACATTGAAAGCATAGTAGATGTAGAGTTTCATTTAAACAGTTTTTTTTGTCTCCTGTAAAAGTGGATGAATGTTGCATTCGCGGTATTGAATGCCGAACGACGATATTTAACTTAATTTTGTGTGAATATTTCAACCATCTACATGTCACCTTTATTAATATCGAGCGAAAAACATCTAAAAATCAGATTTGTTGTTTAGGAGCCGCACGTAAATATTTTTTATTTTTTTATTTTTAGTATTTGTTGTTAAAGCTGTAACAGAAATACGTCAACAGTGAAATTTTCAACGTTCTAGTTATTACGGTTCATGACATACAGCCTGGCGACAGAAAGACGGACAGATACACGTACAGCGGAGTCTTAGTAATAAGGTCCCGTTTTTATCCTTTGGGTACGGAACCCAAAAAAAGATCCCAAATAAAATTGATAAAATTTTCCAACAAATACGAAAAGATAGATATACCCATAAATATCACTTCATTAAAAGTCGCGTGAGAATTCATTATACCGCACTGCGTGCACTTCAGTGCGCGTGCGCCAGTAAACGGGAGCGCGCGTATTCCCTGACGAAGGAGTACTAATTACTCTGAAACAGGTCGGGTTCCCAGCAACCCGGCCGCGATATTATACGTGAATAAAAACCAGTGTTTTCTTTAGTATAGATATAAATATGTCCCAGTTTACCCACTTCTAACTGACCATAACTAGCTAATGAAGTACTTTAGACAACTGGCCAATTGTAGCAGTATACTGGCACCCACAGCATCATAAATCACAATAATTTACGGTCTCGAACGTTCGGGGACTAAAGGCCTGTTCACACCATCGTTAAGCTGCGTACGTAATGCTATAGGCCTCTAATGAGCCGCCTGCATGACCGTCGGATTGGTTCCAGTGTTCACAGGTTGCAGTAGCGAAGCTGATGTACAATAGACTTGATAGTGTCCGTTCATTGTATTCAAGTTTCTAATAATGAAATAAAAGATGTAGATAAGAAAAAACAATTTATTTCTCGTAATAATTAAATATTATTAATATTTTTAGAAAAAAAATTACATAATTATTTTTTGCAAAAAATAGCATGACCGACTTTACCCGTGTACAGAATTATTACATAGTATAAAACAAAGTCGCTTTCCACTGTCTGTCCCCATGTATGCTTATATCATTAAAACTACGCAACTGATTTGATGCAGTTTGTTTTAATAGATAGAGTAATTCAAGATAAATGTTTATATGTATAATACACTTGTGCGAAGCCGGGGCGCATCGTTAAAACGCAAATATTATTGTAGATTTATCAAAAATAGCTCAGCTGATTTTAATCAAATTTAAATGGGACCAATCTCGAAGTACATTCTTTCCAATTCCAAAAAAAAAAGAATTATTTAAATCGGACTACTACGAAAAAAGTTATGCGTGGTTATACATAAAAAAATATATACCCGTCGAATTGTATACCTCCTCCGGTGGTTCATCGGTCAAAAAATAGGCAGGCATTAAGTCAGGTGACAGCTAACACCAACCAAAAAGTGTTACGTAACGCCACGCGAAACATTATCGTTGTAGTTGACGTTCTCATACAACAGAAATGGTTAATCCGTGTTATTTTTCGTGTTTAGCATATTTTGTCACCATAAAAGGTAGGTACAGTTTCGTCATCATAGCAAAGAAAATATTTTAATAATGCGTAATCATAGGTAAAAGACATTATACAGGGTTATTCCTAATCAATTAACATCCTCTTAGGGGCTTATTCTGTACATCAAAACTAACAACTGTTATTCTGCGACTTTTGTCAAATCTCAAAAAAAAAAACAGTCGCTGGTGAACGATATTTTTCTGTGGTACAACAATTTTTTTTTTGAGTTTTGACAAAAGTAGCAGAACAAAAGTTGTTAGTTTTGATGTACAGAATAAGCCCCTTAAAGGATGCTAATTGATTAGGAATAACCCTGTATACTAGGATCATCGAAAAAGCAAATTATAACACCGACAACCTTAACTTTACTCACAAATACGAACTAGTCGACTATGCCTGAATTTTACGAACATGAATCACTGTCCGTGAGTACTTTGTCGCTCAACTTTAACGCCAGCAAATAGTAGTTTTCGCCAGTTCTCAGCGATTTTAACAGCTTTTCAGTGCTTTTTACACCTGCGCGACTCGTAGAGATTTATCCCAATTTTATAATGCTATTAAGCCGGCTTAAAATTTTATCGAGTTAACAGGTGCTGACGGGCTTAAATGGCGCAGTTATTTTGAGAATATTGAATAGTTTGGTAGGTTCGAAGTAGGTAAATTAATGCCTCATAGATGAACATCTTAGGTGCAACTGTAGTTTGTTCTGAATATTTATTTTTATGTACCTATGTTTATCGATATTTTCGGCAATTGTGAACTGTTTTAAAAAAATACGAATAAGTAGTTGACGACCGTCCGCAATCGCAAAAAAGTCCCATTAAAATTTTATCGAAATCGGCTGTGCCGTTTTTGAAAAATCTACAATAATGTAAAAATTACTAGGTACATGGATGATACATCGATTAGTGTGAACCATACGAAATCTGTATACGGTGGAAGTTAGATATGCCATTATTGGCGAAAAATAATTATAAAATTTAAGGAACACTTATATGGCCATACAAAAAGTACTCGTGTACCTGCTACATTTCTTTATTAATTTTTTATCTAAACAAAAACTATTGTTAGGACGACTGAGGACTCGATGCAGTAGAAAGACCATTATTTCAACTATTCTTTGTAGATTCATTTCTTTAAACTTTAAAAATATCTAGTCTAGACGTGTTCTTCGCTCCTACGGCTCGACCAGAATGGTCTTCCAAACCCCTGCGAGTCCCAGATCATGTAAAGGACATGTTCACAAAATGTATGGAGGCTGGTATAATAATAATCAAAAAATCTAACCACAAGACTCGTTACATTTCGAGAAAGTTCATATTTTTCTGAGTCTATTACATCAATTGAAAACAAGAAAGAGCCCTGCATTTTTTTTTAAATTAATTTTGATTTTATTAGGATAAATAAATATATTTGGCTCAATAGGTAGTTTATCTCTAGGAACTCTGATTAAGTAACCTCCAAATTGTTAAATAAAAGCATTTTTACCAATTAGACACACTCTTTAAGTGATTTTTTGTCACATTGTACCTACTAACTGGTCACACTGGTAGGTTATAATTTTCAATTTTAGCAAATTAAGAGGTAAATGTGGAAGAATCAGCTTTGAATGCAAGTAAAATAACGCTAGAAGCACTTTATTATTGTTAAACTAGAAAAAATAAAAAGCTGCATTATTTTTTTTCAGATAATTTATTTTTCACTTTAAAAAAAAATGCAGGGATAAAAAAATCTAAATTAAATATTTTTCAGAAGCCCATAAAACAAGCTTTCAAATGATGTATATATCATCTTGGTTAGATTTTTCTCTGAATAATATACCACTTGTGGATATCACCTTTATTTATTAATTTTTACGACTTCCTCTGTAACAGCCAACCACAGCTCGTCCACAGCTCGTTTTCTGTTGCATTTACTTTTAAAAGTCTGTGGTAGACTACCACTTTCGAACTATTGTGTCCGTTCAAAAACCGCACAATATTTTAAAATAGGTATGCAATTTTTGCCCAAAACCCAACACTATCTAGCATTGACAATAAATGAAAATGTGTTTTTTATGTGTGGTATATATAAGCCGATAGCCTCTTTTATAATACTTAAATATTATTTTTTCGCATAAAATAACACCAACGACTTCCACCATGTACATTTCGAATAATTTGCACGAATCGATGTGATATCCATATAGGTACAATATTGTTGATTTATCAAAAACGGTTCATCTGATATTGATATTTAAATAAGAACATACCTCAGAAGTATACCCCTTCGAAATAAAAAATACATAACTACAAACGAACATAGTAGGTACCTCTTCTTTTTGGAAGTTGGTATAAATATCCTAGATTTCCTTGAGTTACTTTCCACTATATTTGAAAAACACAATGTATCTACCTACAATGTAAAATTCACTACAGAAACGTAATGATAAAGTAAATTCTTATTAAATTTTATGTAATGTCTATAATATCCAGAGGTTTCAAAGAATCATGCTCATTATACCAATTATCCTGTACTAATAATGTGCTCGAGATTAATTTGCCTTTTGTACGAATTCCTCGAGAAAGTTCTGTCTTCAATGTTTACATTCATTTTCTTAATAATAAAGCTTTTGATGTCTATTGGGGTGGAAAGTTAAATGCTGACTTTATCATCAACGATTAGCTCATTTGAGTTCTTTTACAAAAAAATGTAATTTTGGTGAAGAGTGATTTAATTTTATTACTTATGTAGAATAAAACAGAAAGGGCATCATTCATTTTGGGCTAAATCTGAAAGTGCCGGCCAAAGCAATAAATTAGGAAATAATTGTAGCAAATATTATTCTGAGCATTTTGGACTATGGGACCAACTTTTTAAGTAGACTTTCTGGGGAGTTATGGAGTTTTGAAATTTTGTGAAATTCAACATTTCTTTTAGTTTTTGGGCTTTTATTTGAACTTTCACTTTTGTAATCCTAATCAATTCTATGCTAATGAATTGTTTTGGCCGGCACTTTCAGAATTAGCCCAAAAATGTATGGACAGTGAATGATCTCCTTTAATTGTAGCAATTACTGTTAGGTACCACGTACACGTCTATTAGGTACCCGTACTGCATACATGTAAATATAAGGGCGGCATACCACCAACAAAGTGGAAAGATGACCTTGTTAGGATAGGACCGAGGGATCGTGCTGGATACAAGCCGCTTCCAACCGGTTTTATTAGAGATTTATAAGGGAGGTCTATGTCCAGTGTTGGCTGTGTCATAGCTAAAACGACGAGTGTTAGGTACCTACATAATACACAGTATTATGATTGTTAATGATGAGATAGATGTATGCTGATGTGTATTGGTATTTAGTGGAAAATAGTGCTAAGCATTACCAAGTACTATATTGTATGAAATGACGTTTCAATAGTTCACTGCTGAACATAAACTTATTTACGAAGGACTACTACTAGGACGAAGGTCATACCCATGCTTATTCAGTGCAAGTTGGTGAATTTACTTACGCCATGTAATTTCTAAATACGACCGTAGGTATACAGACTTATTTCTAATCAATTAGCATCCTTTTAGGGGCTTATTCTGTACATTAAAACTAACAACTTTTGTCAAAACTAAAAAAGAATCAGCTGTTCCATACATTTAGTTACGGGTGAACGATATTTTTCTATGGAACACCAATTTTTTTTGAGGTTTGACGAAAGTCTTGGAACAAAAGTTGTTACTGTTAATTTTGATGTACAGAATAAGCCCCTAAAAGAGAACTAATTAACTAGAAATAACTCAGTATATTACAGTCTCAAGATATTTTCCATTACTAAATAGACAGAGGTAAGAAAATTCGTACGTATTTATGAACGAATTTCTGATCCTGTACTCCCATTAAGTACCTAACCAAAAGGAGTCGACATTGCAAAGCGTACCCCTCTGCCAAAAGTACGCGACCGGCGTTCATGCTCTTTATTTATATAAATATATCGGTTTGGTTGCGCTTGTGTTACGTTAATTTTCAGCTAGTGTTAGTTTGTGTGCGTGTAAACTTGCTTGTATTTTGGTTTGTGTGCGTTTCTTCACCCCCCACTGACTTGGCAGACTTCGGTGCTTAGGCGTGTCGACTCCTTTTGGTTAGATACTTAATGTGTACTGAGTACTCCTAATTCAAATCAGAAACCCACAACTCACACTTGTTAGGCGAACGTAGTCGCTACAATAGGCATTATGTCTTAAAAATATAATTAGTCTGTCAGATAGACTATAAAAAAATATTAGATCATGTACCGCCTTACCACAAAATACTAATAACACGCTTAAAAACTATCTAACAGTGCATATTGTACTATTAAACATTGTCTAAACTCTATAGTGCTCGTAAAACTTTTGTGGTAAGACAGGTATTTTTTCTTTTGTCAATTAAACAAAGATTGACGAAGATATAGCCCGTTAATTTTCCGCGTGACGTCACAAGTGTCATAAAAATGTATAGACTTATATGACAGAGGTGACGTCACGACCCCCACTCCCAAACCTTGACAAGGTTTGTCTTTGTCATTTGTTGTTTGATTGAGAAAAGAAAAAATACGTGTTTAATATTTTTTGATAATCTAACTCACAAATTAATTATAATAAAGATATTTAAACTCAGTCATCATGCCAATTACAGCTACAATTAGCAAATAAAAATATCTAAAAACCTTTAATTTTTGTTATTACTTTAATATTCACCTTATCTCTGAGTTCAGGCAGGAAACATCCAATGATTGATCTGTAACAATAAATGTAAGTGTAAAAGTTATGTTGTAGTAATGTAGTTAGTTAGAAGACAAAGAATTGCTTAATCATTATTGCCTGGGTCAAATTAAGATCTCATATTATTGTCTTTTTAACCAAATAACAGGAGATATAAGATTATATAGAATTTTGGATAGAAAATTACAATTATTTTTTAAAATTGTGGTACTCTATCCAAGGCACGTTCACTTTGGCTTGATACGAGTAGAAACCATAAAAAACTCACAGTTTAAAACATACACGATTTGGTAAATTATGCCACACAGTAAGTAGGTTCAATATACCTGCTTATTCGACTGCTCTGAAAATTATGCCGCACAGTAAGTAGGTTCAATATACCTGCTTATTCGACTGCTCTGAAAATTATGCCGCACAGTAAGTAGGTTCAATATACCTGCTTATTCGACTGCTCTGAACATTTGTGCCCAACAACCACAGCAATTAAATATTGAGCTGTACTAGCCTTTTAAGTAGTCCACTGCAGGACGTAGACCTACCCACGAAGGGTGGTTGGGTCATATCCACCACGCTGGCCCAGTGCAGGTTGATCTGTACCAGCCTTTTTAGTAGTCCACTGCAGGACGTAGGCCTGCCCACGAAGGATGGTTGGGCCATATCCACCACGCTGGCCCAGTGCGTGTTGGTAGATTCACATTACGCCATCGATTTTTTTCTACGGACGCATTCAGCTAGATTGCCTCACAATGTTTTCCTTCACCGAAAAGTCAGTGGTGTTAAATCCCATATATGAATTCCAAAGATCCTATTGGTTCGGAACCTCACGATTGCAAGGCGGGTGTCACTACCTCTAGAGCACCACAGCTCGCAAAATCCAAATATTGACCTATTAATACATCATTATAGCTGTCAAATTAAGTTAAAATATTATTATAATTATCAATATTATTATAATCCATAGCTCGTAAACTTAACCGCGTCAAAGACCAAGTTTCAAGTTTCAACTAAGTATCAACCGTATACGTTATACAACCATCAAAATTGCACCTTCAACTTGCTATAACTCTCAACAGGTAACACAATACCGAAACCGCGCTCATAAACTTTCAAAAGGGTCCAATATAACCTACAATACGGGGCACGACGATTTTCATTACCGAAATTTATGTAGCAGCCCTGCGCCTGAACGAAATGGGCACAAACATGCTCAAAATGCATCATGACATAATAAAGAGGCCGGGGAGTTACCCACAAAGTGTTACCTGTACATTGTATGGGATAAATAAATTTGTACTGTTTTCACGTTCAGGCTTTCGCGCGGGATAGATTACGATAAAACATTGCATGACAATGAATTCATCCAAACAAACCAAGACGCCGACAAGTTTTCATTTTCATCAACTACGGAAAAATATTTTGTATAAAATAAGAAAAACACTCCAATTTGTCTAAGTCTAAAACTTCAAAATCAATCTAAACGGTTTCACAGTCATTTTATCTTCGACTGGTCTTAATATCAGCTTCATAAATAAATACTTTATTCTTAATAAATATTATCTTTAATTGTTTAACCTTTTCTAAATTAAATATTAAGATGATATAATGTTGTTTTTAAACTATCGCGATTTGAACACATTATTATTATATACTACGGGACTAATCGCGCGCTAAAATTACGAAATAAATAAATACCTCATCATCCCGACGTTTCGGCCGAGTTGCATCGACCGTGGTCACGGGTAGACCCAGTCAGTCAGTCTACCCGTGACCACGGTCGATGCAACTCGGCCGAAACGTCGGGATGATGAGGTATTTATTTATCTCGTAATTTTAGTGCGTGATTAGTCCCGTAGTATATAATAATAAGATGGTATATGCCAACCTGATTTTAGTTTAAATATATTAAAAATTAAATGTTTAATCAGTCATGAACAGTTCTGCGCTTTTCTGAAGAATGGAACGCGCGAAAGCTCGTCCGTCTAGACCTCCCTTAGCCTAATAAAATGTGCGGCACGCTACATGGTAGTGAATGTAAATGATACTGCCTTTATTGCTATTATGTAAATGTTCATATTGTTAGTGGTAAATGTAATTGTAAATTATTATGTTGAGCTCGGGAATATAGTGTTATTAATTATTCTGACTGTGGAATTGTGTTTGCCGATTTGCATGTGAGTCGAGTTTTGGAGATTTTCTTCAAAAACAGCATAAACACAGTTCGGTTTTAATTGTCTTTAGTTTATCGTCTTCTGAAAAATTGTTTTTACTCACGACGGAATAGAGTCACTGTTTTTGTTATGGATTACGAATTAATAATTTTCTTTTCGTATTAATAAATTACGCAATGAATTTTCATGGCAATATTGAATGGCAATAATTGCTTTTCGCCAAAAATGGCACAACCAAATTCAACCGCGTACAGATTTTTTTTTTATTCCAATTAGGTTTGCGTTTGACTACATACTGCCTGATGTTGAGCAGATATGCTGTCTAGGATGTAGCACTCTTACCTAAAAGATACCTATTTACTCGGGATTTGAACTTACAGTATTTGAATAGTTTGCACAAATCTATGTAGTTATGATCGATATAGAATTTTTACATTACTGTTGACTTTTTCTAAAACAACTCAGTCGATTTCTATTAAATTGAAACCATTCCTAAAGTACGATCTATCAAACAAAAAACCGGACAAGTGCGAATCAGGCTCGTACACCGAGGGTTCCGTACAAAACCAGAAAATTTTACAAAATTGGGAAGTAAGTTGTTAAAATCTCTATACTAAAACCATCGGCAAAAAAGTTTTTATTTTCACTTTTCTCGTCATACATCGAAAATTATACATTGTTAAAATAATTAAAAACCTGTTTTAGCGTGTGCTAATGAAGTTCTTTTATATGATACCTTACATGATACGATTTACTATTACGAACCAATATTTTGTGAATTTTGAGGCCCTATTTTTTGTGATTTAAATAAAAATGTACAGTTTTCAGATTTATTTCTATATGTGTACTCTGAGACAATGCTTCTCGCCAAATTTCATAGTTCTATGTCAACGGGAACCTACAGGGTAGTTTTGATTTTTGTGAGTGTCGAAATATGCGGTTTTTTACTATAGAAATGGCTCATACTTTTTAAACGAAAACTGAGCTGTTTTTCTTTTGCACAACTGCAAGAGACCATAGATATACATATACAGTTTAAATTTCAACTCGATTTCTTTACGCGTTCCCGAGATAAAGAGTCTTGACAAACACACAGACGGACAGATGGACAGACGGACAGACGGACAGATGGAGAGACGGACAGACGGACACACGGACAGACGGACAACAAAGTGATCATTTAAGGGTTCCGTTTTTTCCTTTTGATGTACGGAACCCTATAAGAAGAATCATTGAAATCGGTTCATATCTGGCGGAGTAATCTTTAAAACCTACCAAAAAACATACAGACGAATTGATAACCTCCTTTTTTAAGTCGGTTAAGAACTTCTCATCAGAAATGAATTTCCGTAATAATATTTAATGGCAAAAAGCTTAACGTTTTCTGGAAAATAAAGTGATACAGCAAACTCCTTGTATTATTCCGGGGAAATGACTAAAAAGGCAATTTCCTGTACATTTATAAGGTTACGGTTATTGAAGGGACGTGCGTGTTCTTCACAAAATTCAATAAAATGTATTATAATATTTCTATTATAATTTTTGACAAAGGATATTGGAAAGTAGGTACCTATTTGGATGAAAAATAACATTTTATAAGTTTATAATAAGCTATATAAATAGCGGTGCTGTCCATTAAACTGCCTCGGTGGCTCAGTGGTTAGTGACCCTGACTCCTGGGTTAAAGAAGCGTGGGTTCGATTCCCACCCAGGGTAAGCATTTGTGATGAACATAAGTGTTTGCTCTGTGTCTGGGTATTAGTAGTTGTTATCTATATATGTATGTTTAAAAATATGTACATGTACTAGGTGCATCAGACTCTGGCAGCCATATCACAAGCTATGCTTAGTTTGGGGTCAGAAACCGCAAGATGGCCCCGATATTTTTTTTTTAAATTTTTGGATTGCTGTTTCTATAAAAAATTAAAATTCTAAATTATAAAACTATTGAAGGATCTAGGCAGTGCACACAAAGTATACCGAAGTTTTTGAATAGACGTATACGCCTCATGGTGTGGAACCTCAGCGCATATATGGTGAATCAATTATCAACTAGCTGACCCGACAAACTTCGTTTCACGCAATATCTTATAAATTATAGTCTATGTGTTTTTCTGATGTGTAAGCATTACTGCAAAGTTACATCACTATCCGTTCAGTAGTTTTTGCGTGAAAGAGTAACAAACATCCATACATACAAACTTTCGCGTTTATAACATTGTAGTAGAGATGTAGTCGTAAAGCTCCTAACCCCTAGGTTTTATCGGGTCCAGACTCGTGTAACTTTGTGATAAGCATTTCAAAAATTTGAATCGGACGCAGGGTTTGAACCTGCCTCTCTCGTGTTCTTTTTAAACTATCGCGATTTGAACACATTATTATAATATCATCAAGACAGTGTATACTCCCTTATCCAAACTACTGGGCCAAGTCAGAACGCCGAAGGATGTCATTCCGTTTCAGACTCCTGGTGTATATAGGATTGCAGCTGCGGTAGTTCCTACATAGGTCAAATGAAGCGTACTATTGCTGAACGGATCAAAGAACAAATCGCGGCAGTCAAAAACCGCCAGATACAGAAGTCTGCTATTAGCTGAGCATTTGCTTGACGGAGGTACCGGTCATTGGATCGAGCTCGAAGCAACCCAAAAGTCATCTCCACGGATCGACACTATTTTTCAAGAATAGTTCGTGAAGCGGTGGAAATCAAGAAACATAACAATTTCAACCGGGAGGATGGATTTAAATTATCAGCGTCGTGGAATCCTGTCGTCAACAAATGTAAATCGCGTAGTGTAGGTAGAAGGACATTATTAGATACCGTCAGTGTTGTGTGTCGTGGTGACAATTTTTCAAGTTCAAGTTAAATTGGCGGTACTAGCTGTTCCATACTCCAGTCTTTGTTTGTTTGTCTACCCGTGACCACGGTCGATGCAACTCAGCCGAAACGTCGGGATGATGAGGTATTTATTTATCTCGTAATTTTAGTGCGCGATTAGTCCCGTAGTATATTATAATACTGCCTCTCTCGGATCACTAGCTCGACGTCCTCCCAACTGAGCTAGCTCGCCTCCTACGTAAGCGCCAAATTTGTGAAGTGCTTATCATTACCACCAACTTATAGCGTTGGCGGCGCCACCTGTGAGCGGAAAAGCGGAGGTCACTGAAATACAAAGATGTACTGCAGCGCCACATAAAATTATTATGAATTGAATTATTAGGTATTGTTTTTGTGTATCTTGTGAATAAAGTGTCGAATAAATAAAGGGGTGTGGGATTGAGATCAATCCAGCAGTCGTTTTGAGTGCAGGCAATCGCTTTCGAAAATATTTACGCATTTGAAGACCAAGGAAAGCGCGATATAGGAGTCCGCACTTTGCCAAGCAACACCCTTATATCACCTATTAATATAAAAAGTAATTGCTTTGCCAATTTCACGTAAAAAATTGCACCACAAACAGACCCTGTTCAATATTTCAAAGAAATATCATGAAACTTAATCAACGGTCAAGCGTCGGCCACTCGAATGAAAAAGCAATTTGTATGCGAGACTGGATAAAAAGGAATAACTTTTTTGTAAAACATGCACAAATGTCCAGCTTAAGTTAGGAGATGTTGCGAGATTTTTATCATCTACTAACTAACCGTATGCCGTGGGGTGCCGGCAGAGTAGAATAGCACCTCCCTCTAGTACCAGGTGTCGTAAGAGCCGACTGAGGTACAGCGGAACCGACTAATGGCGGTATAACCATTCATATAAAAACGTAGCTAAAATGGCACAGGGCAGGGATGGGGAGCAGCATCTCTGTCGCGAAGCTACGTTTCTGCGATCGCCACCACGCCTGCCCAGCGCGGCGATTACGGGCAAATACCCAATATGGAACAACAAAAAAGACCAGGCCCCCAGTCCCCAGCAGCTCCGCTAGCCCGGGGCTACGGTAGCGGCCCCGGTAACGGCGGAGAAGGGGGTGCTAAGAATCGCTGGCAGACGCCCGGCTACTACTCCCGCAAAAGACGACTGGCCCTGGTAACACACAACGTACGCACGTTGAGGACTGACGAGAAGATTGCTGAGTTGGAAGAAGAGTTGAGTAGGTTGCGTTGGGATATTGTGGGGTTGTCTGAAGTCCGTAGAGAGGGGGAGGACACGATAACCTTAAAATCCGGCAACCTGCTTTACTACCGGGAAGGTGACCAACGGTCCCAAGGTGGTGTTGGCTTTCTTGTTCACAAGTCCCTCACCAACAACATTATTACCATCGAAAGTGTGTCCAACAGGGTGGTATACCTAATACTTAGAATATCCAAGAGGTATTCGTTGAAGGTCATTCAGGTATACGCACCGACCTCGGCACACCCAGATGATGAAGTGGAGACTATGTATGAGGACGTAAGTCGGGCCATTCATTTGTCTAAGACCCACTTCACTGTTGTTATGGGGGACTTTAACGCAAAGTTGGGCAGGAAAAACGATGATGAGCTGAGGATGGGGCAATTTGGATATGGGCAACGGAACCCTAGGGCCCAGAGGCTGGCTGACTTTCTGGAGAGAGAGGAACTCTTTATGATGAACTCTTTCTTCCAGAAGCCGCCTCACAGGAAATGGACCTGGATGAGCCCTGATGGTTCCACGAGAAACGAGATAGATTTCATCATGACCACCGAGAGACGTATATTTAACGATGTCTCTGTGATCCACAGGGTGAAAACCGGCAGCGATCACAGAATTGTACGAGGCACATTAAATATTAATGTTAAGCTCGAAAGGTCTCGCCTGATGAAGTCCACGCTCCGACCCACTCTTGAACATATCCAAAACCCCGAGGACTTTCAGCTCGAGCTCTCAAACCGTTTTACTTGCCTAGAGAACATTGCGTCGGTGGATGAGATCAACAACGGGCTCGTAGAAACTGTCCAAACGGTGGGTGCTAAGTTCTTTAGACCCCGCCGTTCAAATAAACCTCAGAAATTCTCCGATCATACTATAAATCTCATGGCCGAACGACGCTCGCTAAGACTGCAGTCTTCCGATGATGCAAAGTCATACAGGCGGCTTAATAGACAAATTTCAAAATCCTTGCGACACGACATCCGTCTTTTTAATACTAAACATATTAAAAAGACAATAGAGCGGAACAAAGGCTCCAAAGTGTTCGCAAGAGATTTGTCTATTGGACAAAGCCAATTGACAAAGCTGAAGAGAGAAGATGGCAGTGTAGCGTCGACCAAGGCAGAGGTATTGGAGGAAATCGAAAGGTTCTATGGACAGCTATATGCTTCGGTCGCTAAGCCAGTTGGCAGCGCGGCCAAAGATCCAAGAGTCAAGCTGACCCGACACTTCACCGAAGATATCCCGGACATCAGCCTGTACGAGATTAGAATGGCCCTGAATCAGCTTAAGAACAACAAGGCGCCGGGTGATGACGGTATCACATCAGAGCTTCTGAGAGCGGGTGGAACACCGGTACTAAAAGTCCTCCAGAAGCTTTTCAACACCGTCGTCCTCGAGGGCATCACGCCAGAAGCATGGAACAGAAGCGTGGTGGTGTTGTTTTTCAAGAAAGGCGACAACACCTTATTGAAGAACTACAGACCCATCTCACTTCTGAGCCATGTTTATAAGCTGTTTTCAAGGGTCATTACGAACCGTCTCGAGCGCAGGCTTGATGACTTCCAGCCTTGCGAACAAGCCGGTTTCCGAAAAGGCTTTAGCACCATGGACCACATTCATACGCTGCGGCAGGTTATACAGAAGACCGAAGAGTATAATCTGCCACTTTGCTTAGCGTTTGTGGACTATGAAAAAGCCTTTGATTCGGTCGAGACATGGGCTGTGCTAGAGTCTCTCCAACGATGCCGAATTGACTATCGGTATATCGAAGTGTTGAAGTGCTTGTATAATAAAGCCACTATGTCGGTCCGAGTACAGGAAGAGAGCTCCAAGGCGATCCCTTTAAAAAGAGGCGTAAGACAGGGAGACGTAATTTCTCCGAAACTGTTTACAACTACTTTGGAGAACGCCTTCAAGCTCCTGGAATGGAAAGGATTCGGCATCAACATCAATGGCGAATACCTCACTCACCTTCGGTTTGCCGACGATATAGTAGTCATGGCAAAATCGATGGAAGAGCTCAGCACGATGCTCGAAGGCCTCAATCGGGTTTCTCAACAGGTGGGTCTTAAGATGAACATGGACAAGACGAAAGTCATGTGTAATTCCCATGTTTTACCCACCTCGATTTCTGTTGGAAACTCGGTTCTTGAAGTCGTTGACTCGTACGTCTACCTAGGACAAGTAGTCCAGTTAGGTAGGTCCGACTTCAACAAAGAGGCCAATCGCCGAATCCAACTCGGCTGGGCAGCGTTCGGAAAATTGCGTAGTGTCTTCTCGTCCGACATACCTCAGTGCCTCAAGTCGAAAGTTTTCGACCAGTGTGTGTTGCCAGTGATGACTTATGGCACTGAAACGTGGTCTCTCACTATGGGCCTTATTAGTAAGCTCCAAGTAGCCCAACGAGCTATGGAGAGGGCTATGCTCGGAGTCTCTCTGCGAGATCGAATCAGAAATGAGGAGATCCGTAGACGAACCAAAGTTACCGACATAGCCCAACGGATTAGCAAGTTGAAATGGCAATGGGCGGGGCACATAGCGCGGAGGGTTGATGACCGATGGGGTCGAAAAGTTCTCGAGTGGAGACCACGTACCGGCAAGCGCAGCGTAGGACGTCCACCCACAAGGTGGACGGATGACCTTATCAAGACCGCAGGATCGCGCTGGATGCAAGCCGCTTCCAACCGGTCTTATTGGAGATCCATAGAGGAGGCCTATGTCCAGCAGTGGACGTCCTTCGGCTGATGGATGGATGGATGGATGGACTAACTAACCGCTTTATCCCTAATAAAGCGGTTTCATATTAGTGTATTTTTCTGCGCGTATACGATCGTTTTGGCATACATGCTTACACAAGGGGCATATTTCAAAAGGCGCGCCTATACGCGCATAAGCTCGTGTGTAAAACGCTAGTTTGAAACTGCCCTTAGCCATCAGTTTAATAAATTATTTTTTGGAAAAAATCGCAATACCGCACTTCCACCGTGTACAGAATTCGAATAATTTGCACGAATTCTGCATTTGCGGTTCTTTGGTGGAAGTTGACGGCCATCACGCACTCAGTTGCCGTCGCTGCACAGGTCGGTCCCGAAGGCACCATGCTCTTAATGACATAATACGTAGAGCTTTAATATCTGCAAACATTCTCTGTGTTCTTGAGCCGCCAGGCCTTATTAGGTCCTACGGAAAGAGGCCGGATGGTTTCACTCTGGTGCTGTGGAAAAACGACAAGTGCCACTTGCGTAAACACTGTCGCAGCCACGCACCTGAGTCGCACCATCCGTAATCCGGCAGCAGCGGCTGATGATGCCGCTAATAAAAAGCGGTTGAAGTACGCGGCAATGGTATCCATCCAGCTATTCGTGCCCGTTGTCGTAGAGACCGTGGGCAGTTGTGGCGCTGTTATTGTTATTTGCATGAATCGATGTGAAATCCATGTACATTTTTGTTGACTTATCTAAAACGGCTCAGCTGATTTCGATAAAATTTAAATGGGACCATCTCGGAAGTATCCTAACTTTTTTGAACCAAAAAAGAATTTCTAAATCAGTTTATAATTGGCGAAAATATCGTTGAATTTAGTACCTCTGTTGAAGCCGTGGTGGTGGAGAGGTAGCGACACCCGCCTTACAATCGTGAGGTCGTGGGTTTGAATCCCCGGTGCCGTACCAATGAATTATTTAGAATTTATGTACTGAATTTCACACCACTGGCTTTAAGGAAAACATCGGGAGGCAACCTGCATACGTCCGTAGAAGAAATTCGATGATGTTTGTGAATCCACCAACCCGCACTGGGCCAGCGTGGTGGATATGGCCCAATCACCCTTAGTGGGTAGGCCTACGTCCTGCAGTGGACTATTAAAAAGGCTGGTAGGTACAGTACAGTACAGTTGGTACCTCCTCATTTTAAGTCGGTAAAAAATGGTTTCTTACAAGATTGAAACCTATGAAGAGATTCACAGAGAGACTTGTCGCGAAGTGTACTGTTTGGAGAACTACTGGAAATGTAAGAAAGGCTTCAAAATCTCGCGTTTTCTTATGCATTGCACAGTCGACCCAAAACTAGAGATTTTTTTATTTTCTGGACACGAAATCCGACGACAAGACGGCTCGCCGACGCTCCCTGTCCGAATATGGAATTTTTAAATTATACCAAAATAAATGTTCAGTTCCACGGACTGTTTGCTTTCGCTTCAAGTTTGAGGTTTCGTGACGAAGATAGCTGGGAAATGAAGCGAGAAAAAGCTTTTGAGGTGAAAACTGTTGGTGAAATTTATAAACTGGAAGCGAGTTTTGTAGAGGCTTTTAGACTTCCTTGGCTCACCTAACGGGACAATTCTGTAAATGCATCATCATCAATCATCACCATTCTACTTTACCTCACTATGGAACACAGAATCAGAATTTACAGTGGCGAATTTCATTATCCTACTAATATTATAAACGCGCAATTTTGTGAGTATGTATGGATGTTTGTTACTCTTTTACGAACATATAACTGAACCGATTTAGATGGAATTTGATATACAGTTAGCTTAAACCTTGGATTAACACGTTTGCTATTTTTTAAATCGGGCTAATGCAAGTAACGTCGCGGGGCGCAGCTAATTATGAATAAGCTTTTACTCTAGAGTTGGCGTATAAATTGTGACAGTAATATAACATGTATAATCAGCTGCTCCATACAAAGTATTTGAGGACCTCAACGAATTGTATGCAACAGTTGATTTATTTCTTTACTATTCTATACTATAATATATATATATATATATATATATATATATATATATATATATATATATATATATATATATATATATATATATATATATATATTATATATTATATATATAATATTATAAAGAGGAAAGATTTGTTTGAAACTACTAGACCGATTTCGAAAATTCTTTCACCTTTGGAAAGCTATATTATCCCCGAGTAACATAGGTTATAATATATATTTAAAAATATTAGGGATCCTTACTTAAACTCCAATAATGTAACATAAGGTGTAAAAAAAAGACCTGAAAAATTCCTTACGTCGCGTGCGCTGCGAAAACTATTGACGATGGAATAAAATAATGTACTACGACTTTATAGAACACACCATAATTTACAAAAAATGTCGCGACAGCATATATCTAAATATTATAGTTAAGCCGTAATAACTGTTCTTTATTCTTAAAAATTAATTGAAATACCGTCGCAGGAAAAGGATCTTAATTTGTATCTTGGTATTAATCCTTATCAAAATAAATTATTTCATATTCAAGACTGTTTCAATAGCTTTATGCAACTTTTTAAATTATTTAAATCAGATGCCAAAGTGCTCGGTTACAGGCACTTATTAGGTGACATAACGTCGAGATTCGAGGAAATGGGTCATTGAGAATTGAGAAGGGTGCTTGGGCCATATCCACCACCAGTGCCAGGGCCTAGTGTGGGTTGGTGTAGATTGCCACACAATATTTTCCTTCGCCGAAAAGCCAATGATTTGAAATTCCGTACATAAGTTCCAAAGAAACTCATTGATACAGGATCGGGATTTGAACCCACCACCTCACGATTGTAGGACAGGCGTTACTACCACCAAAGTTATATATCTCCGCCATTGGTGTGTCGATTTATGTTTTATTGGTAGTAAATAGGTACGCAGCGGCGTAGCGTGCCTTGGAGGAGCCCTGAATCAAACATAGTTGGGGAGCCCAAATCACTCATTTCTCACAAAAGAAACAAAAATGCTTGCATTAAATTGAAATAAATATATACCGCCTTACCGCAAAAGATTTAAACACTGTTTAGCCTTACAATTTGTACTGTTAAACGTTGTCTAAAGCCTGCGTAAAACTTTAGTGGTAAGACGGTTATTTATAAGTCCTCCTAGAAATTGAGCTAGCCAAACAATTCAAATGAAATATACAATTTTCTTGCCTTTTTTTTCTTCAGGAAATTGATAATTGATAATGAATAGAATATAATTACCTATATCAGCTAAGTAAGTCTAGCTGAAGACGATTTCAGTTGTTATAAAATTTCTGCCTCTTAGGACAACTTTTGGAAGAATGCTTAACCCGGGAAAAAAAATGAGATGATTTTTTTCGGGAAGCACGAGATTAAGTGACATTGTGGATAACATTTTACTAGGTTTTGCTTACATACGTTAAAGGCCCTGTAGCCCGGGAGCCCCGTATTATTGACACGGCTGATACTGCGGTAGCTATGCCCCTACACATAGTATGTGAAACGAATTGTCGACCTTAAAGTTCTCGAATGTAGATAATGTATTGTCAAGTGTAGCGAAGGTCTTCACGTGAATCTAAGATCTGGTCGTGACGTCCGGAACACGTTGGATGCCAGCGCTTCGATTCCTTCCATCACAGCTCTTTGGGTTAGCAAGTTGAAGAGGCCTTAGGTAGGGCACACCATTCGTAGAAGTAGAACTGATGTCCAATGTTTTTTAAAGTTCTCGTGTGAAGACAAGATCAAGAAACTAACTAACATGGGTAGAATGTATAGACTGTGGGTCTGTAATATTTTAACGTCGCTTTCATTCTCATCATTGTCATTTTCTGAAATCAGGGCTATATATTATGTACAGCCCCCAACACATACGAAATCACTTTTATTTAGATATGCCAATACCTACTATCTCTTTTTCATAAACTTCGAACAGTTTAAGACTACGGAAACTCTCGCGATTTGGGTAGGTTTTAACTCATCATAATGGTTCATCCGGTATGTCTAGCATGTGTGTGGCGCATACCTACATTACGTGGTAAGTATATGTATAGCCAATCATACCCGGGCAAAGCCGGGACGGGCAGCTAGTAATAAGTAAATATCATTTCCACGTTGGTTGTATAGTAAAACTAGCAACCCGCCCCAGCTTCACAGAGGTGTATTACACATAAAAATTATAAACCTTTCCCTTGAATCACTCTATCTATTAAAAAAACCGCATCAAAATCCGTTGCGTAGTTTTAAAGATATAAACATACATGGGGACAGACAGCGGGAAGCGACTTTGTTTTATACTAGGTATGTAATGTACTATACAGGGTTTTTTCTAATCAATTAGCATCCTTCTAGGGGCTTATTCTGTACATAAAAACTAACAACTTTTGTTCTACGACTTTCATCAAAACTCAAAAAGATTATTTGTTGTTCCATAGAAAAATATCTCAGTTTACCCGCGACAATATGTATGGAACAGATGATTTGACAGAGAAATAACCCTGTATAGTGATGGTGATACTGAAGTGTTTATTACGATGAATGTTTACACCATTATCTATGAATACCTGTATTTTGCATAACAACACATTGTACCTACGTACAGGCCTCTCTCTTGCAGAGTGATCTGTCTATTTCTTACTATAAATCAGAGAGTAAATAAATCAGTGATTATTATAGATATTTTTTTGTTTTATTTTTATGACAAATTAATCAAAACATATTGTAATTGTACTACTGTACTGTACCGGCTTTGGTAATAGTCCATTTTCAGGCCTACCCATGAAGGGTGATTGGACCATATCCATTACGCTAGCCCAGTGAGGGTTGGAGGATTCACAAACACTATCAAATTTTTTCTAAGAACGTATGTCAGTAACTCTTCAGTTGTACCTACCTACCTATATAATTATTTATAAATTAGAAGGTTTACAAACGCCGAGTTTAAATATTATCTTGCTACGAAATCTCCACCACAACCTATATGATATGCATAATTAATACAGTACATATCAACACAAAATTATGAAGACATTAGAATAACCCAGCGAGCTTTATAAAAACCAAGAAATAAGATAAAGCGGCAGCAATTCACATGTAACTTCTTCAATGACAAGAGTTTTCTCAGTTCTTCACATATTTTACCCAAATTATTACATCGAGTAGACCGCACAAAAACACGCAAATAAAAGTGTAATTGAATCAACAAAATGCTTGTTCTGTACTAAGGTACAGATGCAGTAAATTGTAATACAGTACCAAGCTTTTAAACAAAGTATACTTCACTAGATTTCGCAACACAGGTCCGCCTAGTGCGAAATCAAGGGTTCAATACAATAGTATTTACTATTGCTAATCTTAATAAAACATTCATTAAAACAAACAAACAAAATGATTCTTATGTCTAAATTTTGCTTATTGCTGAAATTGCCAATGATCGAGTTAACCGTTAAAATTAGTTGATAAGAATCTAGACAATTAATACATAGAGTCTGGCCAACGAAAGCTGTCCACGTATTATTTTCAGAAGTTTTGAAATGGCAATAATTTAAGACTGTCAAAATTGACACTTTGACGTTTCGTACTACTGAAAACGAACTTGAACCATTCATAATACATGTTGGGGACAGTAGCAGTAGCAGCGAAGAAAACAATGAAGCTGATTCAATATCAGGTGTAGAGTTTTTGGAATCCGATTTTAACTATGACTCATAGCTCCTATATTTGTACGGCTCCTCGGGGTCCTCGACTGTACATAAATAATGGATTATTTGAAAATAATAAAAAGACAAAATTAAAAGTAATCTTTTATTTGATATTCTTCATAATACATTCGAAAATTTCAACAACAGTTGCTAATAAAACAAAATTTTTACAACTTGAAAAAAATGTACTTGCTGAAAAATAAATAATATCAACTCCGTTTATGCAGTGCCAGGGTTAACAGCTCTTGATTTTTTATAATTCCCGCCTTTTTTCTTGGACAGCTTTCGTTGGCCAGACTCTAACATGCCAGATTTACTAAAAGGTCATTATTGTCGGTCCTGTTGGTACCTACGTATTACCTAACTGAGATTCAGACAGCAAATTTTTGGTGTTGCCAAGTATGCTAAGTTTTCGATATTAGATTTAATATACCTTAATTGAAATTTTTTCGTCACATTTAAAAATATTTTAACCACTAAGTTTAATTTACAACTTGTACTGTAATACCGTAAATTATAAATTATTATTATACTTACGGTAACTCTACAGCACTTACTTATTTTTTTTTTCTTATGCCCCATCTACACTCTCCACGAGGCAACCCGAGGGATGGATGCGGTGTGCTCATATCGCCTCATGTAGCTTTTTCGCCTTTCGTTTTGCCTCGCACGAGAGCCTCGCCGAGCCTCGCCTCGCGCTCGCGATAGTGTGGATGGTTTTGTGTTAAATTCTAAAAAAATGTTGTCCAAAAAAAAACGGGGCGGAGCCCAAACTACTGCTAATACTCGTAGATTACTTTTGTTGTATTGACTAAAAAAATAAAATGTGTATAAACATAGCATACAAATTTTGAAAATATACAAACTTGCGTTTTACATTGTAATGATGTTTAAATAAGAATTTATAAGGGTAATACTAAGTCATCCCGAAACCACGATCGATTCAACACGGTCGAAACGTCGGGATAGTGAGTATTTTTCTCATATTTTCAGGACGTGATTAATCCCGTAGTAGGTATATACATAAGAAATTGTGTTAATTTTAGTGACTTTTGTATTATAAATCGTAGCATTATGACTTGCGGTCTGTTTAGACTGAATCTTATTTTGTATTATATTCAACAGTATTCTCGTTCTGGGAAAGAGCCTAGATCCAAGGATACAGGTCATCCT
The DNA here is from genome assembly GCA_949316475.1 of Hypomecis punctinalis. NCBI lineage: Eukaryota > Metazoa > Arthropoda > Insecta > Lepidoptera > Geometridae > Hypomecis > Hypomecis punctinalis. Next base: position 19,770,561 of record OX438795.1, on the reverse strand, counting down.
AGTGTTAGATTCATACCTATGAATATTAGACTAAGTTTTTTGTGTAAATAAATGAAATTTCGAAGCAATTTTTTAATACGTTGTATAAAAATGCGAAAGTTCAGTCACTGTCCAACTTTGAAAAACTGTTTCAGACGGCGCAAATATTTACATAGCCCGGGTCCATGCGACCGGATACCCGGATTACCCCAGTGTTTGCGCCCTCCTTTGATGAAGCAAAGAGCGATTATGGCGTCGGAGACCGTTTGACGTGGTTTTTGATATCCAGCTGTTTGTAAGTATCTGATAATCTACGGGTACCTACTGACTTATATTTTTAGTCATCGTCTTGTTAAACAAGAAAATGTAAGTCAGTGTTACTATTAACCCTCTGCAACTGACGTAAGGCCTGACTGAAGCCCTGGTGGCTTAGAGGTAGTGACACCCGCCTTACAATCGTGAGGTCGTGGGTTCAAATCCTGGTCCCGTACCAATGAGTTCTTTGGAAGTTATGTACGGAATTTCACACCACTGGCTTTTCGGTGAAGGAAAACATCGTGAGGCAACCTGCATATTATGCAGCGACGTGCTGCCCGACGTCTACCCGTGACCACGGTAGATGCAACTCAGCCGAAACGTCGGGATGATGAGGTATTTATTTATCTCGTAATTTTAGTGCGTGATTAGTCCCGTAGTATATAATAATAATGTGTTCAAATAGCGAATGTTTAAAAACAACAAAATTGAATAATTATTTTACTGATCGTTAATTTAATTTTGTCCAAATTAAGATTTTTTACTATTTTTTATGTTCAAAATAATCCTTACGTTCATATGTCTACAAAAAGTATGATTTCTAAAAATAATGGATACTAAAATACAGATGTGACAGACCGCCCGAGACAAGAATGATTACCAAAATTCTACCTCAGTTGCAAAGAGCGGTCAGATTGGACTTCCGTATGCTGCCAACCAATAGTTAAAATAAGTCTTTCTGAGCGTCTGGTGGACGCGACGCGTGACCAAAATGCTGGTGTTTATTTGGCTCAGCGTATAAGCATTGCCATTCAGCGTGGCAATGCTGCCAGCATGCTGGGCACGCTGCCAACTGGCAGTGGGCTTGACCACTTGGATTATCTTTAGACCTTCAAGGGTCTATGGATGATCCAATTGCTTTCTATGTAGTAGTACTATGTATTGTTATTAATAAATCGTTATAAATTTATCGCTCGGGGAAGTTGACTCACGTGATAGGTGTACAAATTTATAATTGTTTGCCGAAGGACATAGACATAGACATAGACATCCTTTTATTGTGACAAAAATACAACATACTTAAATTAAACATAATAAATGTTAAAACCAAGCAGAATCTATATTTTTGTCACAAATCGGCTCCACCTCAGCATATGCTAGCTGAGAACCAGCGCTGGTCTTCCGGTGGAGCCGGCAGGTGACATCACATGGTTATAAAAAAATAAAACATTTACTGAGCTAGTCTAGACAAGCAGTTTGATATAAGCAGTATCGGCAAATACAGATACATACCACGCCAAAAGAAAGAAAAATTGGTTTGTATGTCAACTTCACATTTTGACAGTGATACTTAATGCATTAATTCTTATATTGTGATTCTACAATCCGAGATTTGATTTGTAAACATAGATTTGAGTAATAAAACCACTAAATAACAAATTACATTACTATTTTAAATGATAAAACTAATAACAATACCTGCAAATAAATACTAATATTATATTACACAAGAACACAAAACTGATACAACTACAATTATAAGAAAACATTCAAAGGTAAGAGGTCTTGTTTGGTAAACTTTTACGCTTAAGTAATATTACTCACATTTGACAATTTGCACAACAAAATGCATGTACAATTGAAAGTACATGGATTATAGTACATATGGATAATAAACATAGTAAAACACATTCTAACCTATATAGCACTTGTGTCGTTCTTCATTTGCTCCTCGCGCTTTTGATGTTCAAGAAAGAATTTCTTTAGTTGGAGTCTAAAACTGTGAATACTCTAAGGACATCACTAGCTCAGTGAGCGATAATATATTTAAAACAAAACTAAAGAACTGGCTCGTACAAAAGGCATTTTATACAATTGATGAATTTTTTGCTTGCAATAATAAGAGTAATTTCTTTTTAAAAAAATTGATGTGATATGACATTATGATTTTTTGATATTCTTCACATTATTATTGGATACTTACTACTTACTATTAATCTTATGAATGGTTATTGTATTTTGTGACTTATAATTTTTGACAAATTATCAATAAAATATTTATCTGTTTTTCTGTTTAAAAAAAAAAAAAAAATTAATCAACTTAGGAGTGAGGAAATGCGTTAGATCCGACCATATCATTGCAGAAAAATCTGAATAAAATAAAATTTCGGTCGGGTAAAAACCGAATCTCCATTTTGTAAGCGAGTAGAAAATTCCGCAGAGAACTTTCAAAAAATTTCAAGTGCAAAAGTCAGGATCTCGCCGTACCCACTTTTAGCCGAGTTTGTCACTCATTTGAATAACAAGAGAAACCTTTTTCTTTTTCGTACTTGGTTTTGCGTATTTTAGGAATGTTGCAGACTTGGCTGTGTACGCCGCGTTTTTTTACTAAAGGTATGATTCCGAACTCCGTTGCAGGCAGCAGCAACATGGCAGCAGTGCTGCTGCAGCACTGCTGCCTTACCATACATAATCTATATGAGTATAATGATATAACATTCCGAATTAAGGGGGCGCCTAATGCCAAAATCAAGCGAAAGGTGTATTTTTAAAGACGTGGTATAAAGATAACGAACATAAATACCCATTTTAAAAAAATACTACAGGAAAGGAAAAAACTTATAGTAGCGTAGAATTTTGTAAAATAATATGGTTACTTAAGAAAAAAATTAAAGCTTCGCATCATAATAAAAATCATTATTTTTCAAATGCTCGAAATTATCAACTACAACACCACATTATTTTTGACAAATTACGTAGCCAGACTAATGTTCTAGCCGAGTAATCAGTTATTTTTTTAATACATGCTTAAATTTTAAATGAATAAACAAAATGTCACCTAAAAATGTAAGCTGGCGCTCGAAGCCAACATCATCGTGAACTGTGTCATGCGATTTTCGACTCTAAACAAAGCATCATAGATGATAGCGGGCGATACAAGAAGCGCTGGTGATATCTGTTTTTTTCGTGGCATTAGGCGCACTCTTAAGCAGCATTGGCGCGGCAGCAATGTGAGGAAAAGTAGTGCTGCGGCAGCACTGCTGCCTGCTGCTGCTGCCAGCAGCGGAGTTCGGAATATCTTTACTCGTAGTTAGAATTGTTAGAAGGCATCGTGGAGGCTAAAAATAGAATAATTAATATACCTACTGAGCTAATTGCATATACATTTTTTAATGGAAAATATAGTGAAAAATTAGTTAAAGAAATGTGAGAAATGAAAACAAAGTTGTTCCGTACTATGATCATTTAGAATAATAAAATTATTCAATTTATTGCGTTTAGATTAAAGAAGAAATACTTACATAATAAGATATTAATATGTACCTACTTAGTTTAAAAAAGTTCACGAATGCTCTTCCACAAAATCGGATGGTTGACTTTGTGTGGTTGATAAAAACAGCTGGTGATATATTTTAGGATGCTTTCACTGTTTGTATAGCGGGTAATTTCTATTTTTTTCTTCTTTTTAGGGTTCCGTACCTCAAAAGGAAAGAACGGAACTCTTATAGGATCACTTTGTTGTCCGTCTGTCCGTCTGTGTGTATGTAAAGACTCTTTATCTCGGGAACGCGCAAACAAATCAAATTGAAATTTAAGCGATATACCTATGGTTTTTTGCAGTTGTGTAAAAGAAGAACTTCTCAGTTACCGTATAAAGAAGTAAGAGCCGTTTATGTCGTAAAAAACTGCATATTTCGACACTCACAAAAATCAAAACCTACAGGGCACTTCCTGTTCACATAGAACTATGACATTTGGCGATAAGCATTGTCTCAGAGTACACATATAGGAATAAATCTGAAAACTGTACATTTTTATTTAAATCACAAAAAATAGGGCTTCAAAATTCACAAAATATGGGTTTACATTCAAAGTGCATAAATCGTATCATGTAAGGTATCATAAAAAAGAGCTTCATTAACACATGCTAAAACAGGTTTTTAATTGTTTTAACAATTTTGACGAGAAAAGTAAAAAAAACTTTTGTCGATGATGATGAATACCTATAGATATTTTAACAACGTACTTTCCAATTTAGTGAAATTTTCTGGATTTATTCGGGACCCCGGTGTGCGAGCCTGACTTGCACTTGTCCGGTTTTATTTCAGATACAGGACGTCCGCATCTAAATATTTCTAAATTACAGGCCGATCCAACTTCTTGGAGGCTATGAAGTTGGCTACAAGCCGCGTAAAACACAATCCTAACTGAAGCCACAGCCCGGACACTCCGCTATTTTTCATACAAAATCTGCTGTCTTACGCACACTATACAGTACTTACTCACAGACAACACACATACGCACGAACACTACACGTGCATTTGTGTGCGGAACGTCTATGGCTGTCAGCGATCACCACGACGTGACGACATGCCGCGTGAGTGAGACAGTTGCGTATTCAATTTTGCAAAAATGAATATAAATCTAGTGCATTGTATAACAATTACTTAATTTCGAAGCATTTTAGTAATAAGTAACCGATCTACTTTATTTGAAAGAAAATATCAAGAGAAAGTTACAAAATAATGTAAAATAAGTTCCTTTTACTTATCCTTAGATAAACATTAAAATGTATTGTTTTGTTACGTATTATTGAACCATACACAGCACAATTATTCCCTATTGTCACAGTCTAGGTATTTTTATTACATAATCTACCGGCCAGTGCAGCCCGCGCGCTGAGTACACGATCGGTCCGTGAAACGCGGGGTGGAAGTGAGGAAGACTCAAACGGGTGGGGGGGTAACGAGGGACCGTTCTATACGTAGTATTATTATATCTTCTTTGCTGAAGCTCACATGACAGTTGCTTGACGATTGGGTTTCGCGCAGTTTGTAGCTAAGTTCATGCCAAGAAGCTTGATTAGGCCTATAGCAATGTTCACATTTACTTTTTGAAGCAAACGATTGATTTTCACAACGCTAGGCAGGTGTACTCAGCCCTTTGCTTCGATTTTAGCCCTGTGTGGGCGAATTTGTTTGGCTTACTGATAGGTAAACTTATTTGCACGAATAAGGGTAAACCTTACCAAACGGTTTCCGAGATTTTCTTGTTTTGGCTGTAAGTTACTGAATGTGCTAACGTTATTTCCCACTTATTCCACTAGAAGAAAACCTGATATGATTTTCTTTTTTACAAAACATAATGATTTTCAGAGCAAGCACCTCTTAAAATCATTATGTTCAATAATCACATGGTGAAAGATAAAAGAAAAAAATTGACAACAGTTGAAAATAGAAGGGGAAAGATGTTTGGCCACCATGTGTACAAACACATGACAATCTAATGAAAACCATAATTGAAGGAAAAGTAGAAGGAAAGAGAGGGAGAGGAAGACCACGGAGAGCGTTTCTAGATCAGATCAAAGAGAAGGTAGAGGTCATGTCGTACAGGGAGGTGAAGACACTGGCGGAAGACCGCAAGACGTGGAAGTTGCTCCACTGACAAGAGCAATGCTCTTATATCCGAATGAATGAATGATTTTAAATTGTTGATAGAGGAAAGAGGTCTATGCCCTGCTGTTGGCCAAATCAAGCTGTTTCTCTAAACGACCGCCTTCTAAGATTTTATTTTATTCATCATTGTTACCAAATTTTACTATGAAATCAACCATAAAACTAAATTAAAAAAATCAGATGTACCAGCAGCTTGCACATCTTAATTAACACTAACCGTATTTACAGATTAAAACTGATTACAGACTATTTTGTTTTGTCTTAGTAAAAAAATATTAAATCAAGTACCTACGACTACGCACTTTTCTTTCAAATGAAATTTTTAAACAAAAAATATTAAAACATCTCTGCACACTGCAACATAATTCATAATCTCAGCAAAGATTTCAGCAATGTATTATGAGTTAAATAAGCTCTTTTGGCTTCAAAATAATTGGTCCTGTATATTACCCGTGTAACGGGCGGTCATAAATTTGTGCCACGAAACTGTTGAGCTATTCAGCACTACGATCTAGAGTAGACACTACATAATACAGCAGCACTCCTTTAAAATGCTTAGTAATGATGTGGTAGTCTAGTGGTAATGACACCAGCCTTAAAATCGTGAGGTTATGGGTTCAAATCTCGGTCCAGTACTAATGATTTCTTTGGTAATTATAAAACTACGGATTTTCACACCACTGGCTACCTAATGAAGGAAAACATCGTGAAGAAACCAGCATATGTCCGTAGACGAAATTCGATGGTGTATGTGAATCCGCCAACCCACACTGGGCCAGCGTGGTTGATATGGCCCAATCACCCTTCATGGGTAGGCCTACGTCCTGCAGTGGACTATTAAAACGGCTGGTACAGGCTTTTAAAATATCTTTTTTTTTACCATTATAGTCTGAACTTATTTATAGGAAGAAGACCAGACCCAAATTATGATTTAAGTGAATTCATGTTAGTATCTATTATTTGACACTAATTACGTGTAATACAGGTAGGTAATTGTCAGGCACTAATAAACGACATTCTTTAACTTTACTAATTATTTCACATTGTTTAAAAATAGACAAAATAAATTACATGCAGAAACAATGAATAAACTATAAATATCAGGGGACATCTTACACATGGTCTCTGACCTCAAACTATAAACAGATAAACAGCAAAGCTTGTGATATGGTTGCCAGAGACTGTTATATACTACATGATTTACATAATTATACTTATTTTTTAGTGTTCCGTACCTCAAAAGGAAAAAAACGGAACCCTTATAGGATCACTTTGTTGTCCGTCTGTCCGTCTGTGTGTATGTCAAGACTCTTTATCTCGAGAACGCGTAAAGATATCGAGTTGAAATTTAAACTGTATACGTATATCGATGAACTCTTGCTGTTGTGTAAAAGAAAAACTTCTCAATTGTAGTTTAAAACAAGTTAGAGTCGTTTATGTCGTAAAAAACCGCATATTTCGACACTCACAAAAATCAAAACCTACAGGGTACTTTCCGTTGACATAGAACTATGAAATTTTGCGAGAAGCATTGTCTCAGAGTACACACATAGGAATAAATCTGAAAACTGTACATTTTTATTTACATCACAAAAAATAGGGCCTCAAAATTCACAAAATATGGGCTCAAAATTCAAAGTGAGTAAATCGTACCATGAAAGGTGTCATATAAAAGAACTTCATTAGCACATGCTAAAACAGGTTTTTAATAAAATTATTTTAACAATGTGTTTGTACGGAACCCTCGATGTGCGAGCCTGACTCGCACTTGTCCGGTTTTTAATAAATACATACTTGTATAGTTAATAACAACTAGACACAAAGAAAACATCTTTGTTCATCACAAAAACGCCTGCCCTGGAATCGAATTCAATTTCAATTCACTGGGCCAATGAAGCAGTCAAAAGTCAAACTCAGGCCCAAAACCGTCAAGTTATATGTATTGTTTGCTATAACTATTAGAGATCCCTGTTTTAAAATAACTATAATGAATCGTACACAGACAAACATTGAGAAAGGCTCAACTCTGCTGAAATTGCTTAGCCTTAGCCTCTTAATTCACAATTTTATAGTTTTAAACCTATCTAGGTAAATGAGATTCCAGTGATAAAGTCGCTGATTACTGCATGTTATTAATGCATTTACTGCAAGCTATATTGAGTAACGAAGAATTTATAAATTTCATGTTGTGAACAATTAAAAGCCTATCTATCAATTTACTTGCAAACCAATAATTTGTAAATGTGTAAATTATTGACATTTTTGACTACTAGAGATATTGTATGTCCATTTTGGGCAAAACTGTGATACGATAAGCTATTTTTAAAACCATTATACACATATTGCACTATCTGAATCTGAACAAAAAAAAACAAGTGTGACTTCTAGCCCTTTGAAAACCTTATGACCAAAACACCGCGGCGACGGCGCGTTAAACTATCAGCTAACTTAGTAGTTGCCTACCCATATCAACGCTCTAAGTGGCAAACGAGGAATATATCATCAGACAAATCTAATCCACGGTTAATCCGGGGTGCGGAGTCGCAATTTACCCGTCAAAGGGTATGGCGCTGGCTGCCACTCGCAAATTGCTGTCTGGGCTATAGACAGACGCAGGCAGTAGTCAGACTAGTCCTGTGTCGGCCGTGATTGGACGAGTCCCAATGACCGAAACATAATCAGCGCATGATCGAATCGTTCATTACTTGTTCAAGATCTCGATAATTTGTACCATGCGTTGCATGTTCCGTGTCGCGCCTTCGCGCCAAAATGAGGCGTGAAACACTACTTGCACATCAACAAACGGAACGTCTCTAGCTTACAATGATACTTCGCGATTAAAATTCTAAATTAGACTTTACGTTTTTAGTAATATGATAGTTATTACTACAATGCATGCAAACAATGTTCCATTTTCCATTTATTTGATAATTGTATGTCACTTTCGTTTTTTTATTTCCAAAATAAACGTTCTTGTCTCGTAATAAGAATTAATTTCGTTAACTTTTCTAATGAGAGGTCAAATATTGTGAATGTACTTAAGATCTTATCGCCACCGTATGGTTCGGTCACGTGACCGATGAACGACCGATACATTTGATTCGGTTATTTCTCTGGTCGGTCATGAACGATCCGGAACATGGAGAATGTACGACCGACACAGGACTAAGTCAGACTAAGAGCTTAGCTGTTACAAGACGTATTAGGCTAAATCATATCAGTCGGCGGATGTGAAGTTAGCTACATGCTGCGAAATACCCAATCAACGCGCAGTTTCATGTCAGCTTCAGTCAGGATTGGATATTACGCACCATGTAGTTAACTTCACAACCGCCGACTTGTATAATTCGGCCTATATCTATGTTATTGACCGAGTGCACAAAGTGAAAGAAGTCTTCGCTACCAGTTGGACGTCCAAAGGCAATACGATGACCAAAAACATTTTCCACCCAAACGTCGATGGTTACATGACTGCCCTAGATGCGAGTTTTCAAAAATCAGATTTTTAACCTTAAAATGCTAGTACAACATAAGCAGAAGCCGTGGTGGCCTAGTGGTAATGACACCCGCCTTGCAATCGTAAGGTTGTGGGTTCAAATCCCGGACCCGTACCAATGAATTCCTTGAAATTTATGTGCGGAATTTCACACCATTGGCTTTTCGGTGAAGGAAAACATCGTGAGGCAACCTGCAGACGTCCGTAGAAGAAATTCCATGGCGTATGTGAATCCACCGACCCGCACTGTGTCAGCGTGGTGGATATGGCCCAATCATCCTTCGTGGGTAGGCCTACGTCCTACAGTGGACTATTAAATAGGCTGGTACACTACAGTACAGTACAGATGCGGTCTAGAGTACTCATAGCGGGTATAGACGTGTAGGATATCCTAGAAGGTATTTACTTACCTGTTTGTTTACTGTTGATTTCAAGACTCTCAGATAGGGATGAGATGAAAAAACGTTCCTAGATAAATAAAAGAATATATTTTACGGAAAACAATTTTCTATTTGCTTTTCAAATTCATGAAAACATCCATCAAATAAACGGAAACATTACAGAACTTACCAAACTCGTAACCAAATTTCCAACAATATCTGCTATAAATATTTCAATTTCCGCAACAACAAGTTTCGCGAACACATGTTCAACATCATCACATGTATCTGAGGAACATTTATCAGACATAACCGCGAAGTACACGCGAAAGGAATCCACATTACTGAGTATAATCAGTAGGATATCTTTTGTTCATTGCTCAATAGCAAGCTGAATGCTTCATACTTATAGCTCTAACGTAGATTAGGTACTTGTGACGGGAATGCTACAAAATACATAAACGCACAAGGATAACTAAACAAGTAAATAATATATGTGAATCCAATATTGATTATATTTTGTGCCATAATCTACCTATACAAAATAGGAAGAAACCGAGTAATTAAATAAATAATCATTCGCACTCATTCCTCTACATTTGAATTTCCCGTGTCAAGGATGCAGCAACAGGAACAGAACACATGCAAAGATAAACTCGAAAGACAACTAACACCCGGATTGCCAGACATTCAATTCATCGTTGTAACATTGTCTGGTTAAAAGAACCGACACCCATGAACCCATCGCAGGCAGACGTAATTACTACCTGCAACATTAAAGAAGCTACAATGTAACGTGTCATCCGAGCCACGATAGCGTTTAGTTGTAAAGAATACTTACTACAAGAACACACTGAAAAATAAGTTAAGGCTATGCCAGCGGTGTGGACTGTGTGTTCTGATCAGAAATTCAATTACTTTCAGTTCTGAAACCTTAACAGGTTTCTATTACAAATCATCTTGTGAGATAATTTTGGGCTTAAAATCTTTCTGATACAAGTACAATAAAAACTTTCCAAACATTACAACTAGATAAAGAGGCATAATTATTTTTCGCAAAAAATGGTAAAACCGCCATTCATCGTGTATATAATTCGAATATTTCGCTCGGATTGTTAACATTATTTTTAATTTTTCAAAAACGGCTCAACCGATTACTGTGAAATTTAGATGGAGCCATATCAGGAGTATACCCTTTCGAACTAAAAAATAATTTTTCGATTCGGTTCACAATTGGCGAAATTATTGATACACAAAAATACTACTAGACGAACATAGAATCTCCTCCTTTTTGGAAGTCGTTTCATAATGCTGAACTTTGCATGGCACGCAAAAATCGAATTCCAATTATAATAGAGCCGTAAGTTATTGTTTCAAATGAAAAATGGAGTTTATGGGTTGGTAAACGTAGTACAGAACTCAGAAACAAAATAGATCACTTCATAAAACCGCAGCTTGATGATAGACATTAGGCCCAATTTTAAAGGCGCCATCGAAAAATTATTAGCAACGTTAAATAATGTTCTCTCTATCAAATATAGTGAAAAAGAAACAGGGCTACTATAATTGCTATTATAATTACGATGGCGTCTCTAAAATTGGATCTATAGACGCTTCTTCCAACAGTTAATAAGTTTTCACTGAAGAATAATATGAAATGAAACAGATTTTCATTTCATCTAAAGCCAGCGTCTGAGCGTACCTAGCTTACACTGGTTTCCTTTAAACTTTCACGCGAGAAACATTTGATTGACATTTTATAACAAAGAAGAATTCACAGACGGCTCCAATACACAATGGGATCCCGCAAACGACATTAAAGACGTCGCTCCACGCCTCAAATAAAAGTCCTTACTGTTTGCACATAGCGTGAAAGGGGAAATTCAATTGTTCTTTGTCGCACACACCTTTTCAAGTTATCCAATTAGGAGTTACTTTGTGTTTGCAGACAAAGATTTAAGTTGTCTCCGAGATAATACAAGAGCATCTGTGACCCTTAGCCATTGTTAGCTTCGCGTATCAGAAATTACGTAGAAACTTCGCAAGAACCCAGAATTTGCTTACGTGGGAGTTAAGTTTGCTGAAGAAATGTTAACTTGGCGTCTGACTGACATAGTGACAGCTTTGCTGCGTCTTTTTGGTATTGACGTTGATTTTTTTGTACTTATTTGTGGAACCGTTTAATGTTTAATGGTGTTGATGGGAAGTTTCTAAGACCCGAGTTCACAAAAGTTATTTTGGTAATAAACTGTATTTAAACTACAGTAATACTCGGGTCTTATACCCGAGTTCACCAATAGATGTCTAATTTATTAACTGTTGTTTAAATCTTAAACGGTTTGTTAATGAAGTTTTGCTGTGCACCGAACACGTTTAACTTAAACGAGCGTTGGTGAACTCGGGTCTTAGTCATTTTAATACCAACAGATAACTAAAATCCGTTCAATTTAGCTGACAAAAATATAATTTGAGAACTAGGTTAATTTGTACCTGAAATAAACCTAAGCAAGAATGACCTTCTAATTCAGAAAATTAAAAATTGTTTATATTGCACGTTGATTTAATGCTAATTAAATCCACAGAACATACTTGCCTTTTTTTATTCCGTATAGGTTTGCGTTTGACTACATACTGCCTGATGTTGAGCAGATATGCGGTCTAGGGTGTAGCTCGCTTACCTAGAAGATACCTATTTACTCGGGATTTGAAGGCACCCACGTTGTACTTAAGCGGGAAGACAGACCCAGGCAAAGCTTTCCACATTGCCTGCATTCTTTACAATTATTTGCAATTATTACGTACTCTTACATTTATTTTTAAATTAATACGACAACGTGCAATGGATTAAGAATATTTACTTTCTATGCAAACGCATGGAGCTCTGCCAACTACGGCAAATCAGCCTTATAGAATCGAATAATTTATAATATATTCTTCCTTTTTTCTATTTTCTTTTTCATGGCTTTCAGAAACATTTGAATTTATAATAAATAAATTAGCTACCTCTCCCCTTAAGGTTAAGGTGTCTGCCCACTAAAACCCGCCATACCAAGACCGTGCTACAAAGGAACGTTCCTACTAGGCACGGAAAACGATCGATTCGCCCATCATAGTACCACGATATACCATATTGTGTCACCATCAATTTTAAAACAGAAAAGAATGCCAAGTCAATGCGTACTATCGATAATCGACATACGTCAACAATAGTCATCCATCTATCCATCCATCCATCAACCAAAGGACGTGCACTGCTAGACATAGGCCTCCCCTATAGATCTCCAATAAGACCGGTTGAAAGCAGCTTGCATCCAGCGCGATCTTGCGGTTTAATGAGGTCATCTGTCCACCATGTGGGTGGACGTCCTGCGCTGCGCTTGCCGGTACGTGGTCTCCACTCGAAAACTTTTCGACTCCACCGGTGATCAGCCCTCCGCGCTATGTGCCCTGCCCATTGCCATTTCAACTTGCTAATCCGTTGGGCTATGTCGGTAACTTTGGTTCTTCTACGGATCTCCCCATTCCTGATTCCATCCCGCAGAGAGACTCCGAGCATAGCCCTTTCCATAGCTCATTGGGCTACTTGGAGCTTACTAATAAGGCCCGCAGTGAGACACCACGTTTCTGTGCCATAAGTCATCACTAGCAACACACACTGATCGTAAACTTTCGACTTTCAACAATAGTCATAGAGAATATTTTGCCGGTGCCGAAACACTCCGTGCACGGCGGTTTGGGGCACATTACGGTGCCAGTCGGTGACGGAACGGTCCAGACCCTAGTGGCATTAATCTTATACTTTTCTGACACATTCGTGTGTTACGTTATGGAGGGTAGACTGTGCCGGTTTTATTGATAGTTGATTACTGAAAAGGCCTATCCACGATGGTTGATAGGGTCATCCACCACGGTGGCCCAGTGCGGGTTGGTAAAAAAACATACGCCAACAAATTTCTTCTGCGTTCATACGCAGGTTGTCTATAAGAGCAGTTGTACACGGTGTTTTTTTTTTTTCACCGGACAACGGACCGTTTTTTCACCGGATTTGCGGTGGTGTATAGTTTATACTTAATGAACATGTTTAGACGCACCGGACATCCATCCGGCGAACAAATCAAATAATCCTTTAGCGATCCGTTGACAAGTGAAAAAAATAACAAGCCAGTGCTGTGAAAGTTCGTACCTACACAAGTTCCAAAGAGCTCATTCGCACGGGACCGGGAATTGAATCCAAGACCTCAGGAACAATAGGCATTTCACGAGTATTTCTACCACGGATAGACATAGGCCTTAGAAAAATTACAAGTAATAGAAGTATTGCCAAATTTTACTCAAATAAACTACGTTACAGCTGTCTTATTCATGTCTGGCTATACAGCATACGCGAGCGTAAGTAGAACAAAAAAAAAAAACAATATCTGTCGCATATATACGTCAAAATCACCAGTTGGAATGTCAAAATGGTTAAAATTTGGTTAGATTAGGTCATTTGTCTTGTTCCGAAATTTAAACTCTCTAATTACATTAAGAATGTTCAAATCTCTGATCATTTAACCCTCCTACTTTTTATCATTTTGAATTTGGACACCCAAGATAGTTCAATTTTAGTTTGTAAAACCCTTCAAAATTACGTAAGTTCGGATGTATGTGCATCTTTATCTAACCTTCTTAAATTTCATTTTGAAAATTGAGACAAAGTGATGTATTTTCTTGCTATTTTAGTACTGTTTCTATCACTTGTAATTTTTCTAAGGACAGACCTTTATCACAATTTGTCAATATGCCTGTTCGAAACGAAACTTCTTTTCAATTTTATCCATCGATTTTGAGAATCGGTAAATCTACTCGCAAAGCCGGCAAGATTGATGCGGTATCTCCGATCATTATCTCGTCTTTGATGGTGATCGGGAGTAATGGATGATGCCAATTCAATGGCGCCATTGACTTCGACCTTATTTATGTGACAAGAGCATCTGGATTAATTCTGCTTGGGAACTGTTTTACAACTTTTGGTGGTTAGATGATTTTTGAGGTACGAGTATATATTTACTAAGTGCGTGCCATAAAAATTACAGAGACATAGGTACAACAAAGCTTAGGTACGAGTAGGTACTATATTCGAAAACAATCTCATAGATTGAGCGAAGTGGACGAGAAAATTAAGAAAAACTGATATTACAAACGTGTGGGATAGCCAGAAAAAAGAGAGAGATAATCGAGCAGAAGGATAGAAAAGTAGACGTGGATTAAACATACCATGAAGTTTAAACAATAAAACAAACTATACAAATAAGAATTGATGGTACCAATTCAATGACGCCATCGACTTCGATCTTATTAATTCGGTAACTCAACAAGAGGCATCAACAGACAGACGGATTAATTATGTAAGGGGACTGTCTTTCAACTTTTAGCGGTGGTTAGATTATTTTTGAAATAATAAAATAGGAAGATAAAAATGAATTTTTATTTTCAAAAATACTCAAAAATAATTGTAAATGTAATACAATAAGTATAATAACAGTTTGTTTTAAGCAAGACAAAATAGATAAACTCATTATTTTTTTTAACAGTTTCTTGTCACTTTTGGAGTAAGTATACTGAAGCGTATGAACAGAAAATATAGCTTTACAGTAGGTACATAAAGTAAAAACTTATTATTTATCTCTGGAATCTATATTGTTCTCAAAAAATGTTATTCTACTCTTATACACTTTGATTGTTATCATTAATTGAAAAATATTAACATTTTTTCTCCCAAAACATCTTTGAAGCACTTACTCAACAAAAGTAGATCAAAATTCTAATGAAAAACACTCTAATGGACTCCAAAGGAGAACTAAAGAAATTACACAATGGCTTCTAAATTCGAGGCAACTTTTAACGATATTCTAACAATTTCAAATTGTTGGATCGCCACAAAGCGCTAAGAAATTTAAACTTCTAATGTAATAAAAGTAACGGGATGATGTTTAAACCACCCTTACAACACAAAGGGAAAGTTTTCTAGAGAAGCGGACTTGGAAAATCGAATCTTGGCGAAGAATAGTCAATGAGTGGATCAAAATGGATGGACTTGAACTTGTACTGTCATTTTCTAGATTCAAGATTCATGATCATTTATTTGTTTTAATGTACCGACTAGTATAATGTTAATATAGCAAAGTGATTAAAAAACAATTACTTATCATAAATTGTTCCCAAGTAACAAAAATTGTTGCCTGCTATTAAGGACCGCATTACCCATTCGATCTCCAAACCGGTATTAATATCCGCCATTTGTAAGGATTCGTATAATGCACTCTTACAGGAAGGGGATTCCAGTATACCGTTGTTATTTTATAGCTCTCTAAATCCCCTTCTACGCTCGCGCGATTTCAGAGCGAGAAAATGTGTGTAACGATTCTGATAATATACTTACTAGTGGGTTCCTACTTCTAGTTGCAATTGAAGCTTTAAATTTAACTCTTTAGTATTACATATATTTTAGAGGAATTAAAATTAGAATTATGTGGATATTAAGTAATGTCAAACGCTCATGACATTTATTAATTGAAATATTTTTACTCTTAATTTTTTTTTTATTACGATTTAGTCTGATCTTGCCCTCCACCTCGTCTGGTGGGTAAGTGACGTTGTGATCAATGCTGAAAAAACAAACACAAACATAGATAATATAGATTAATGTAGAATGATTTATGTTTTTCAAAGG
Source organism: Hypomecis punctinalis (assembly GCA_949316475.1). Classification (NCBI taxonomy): domain Eukaryota; kingdom Metazoa; phylum Arthropoda; class Insecta; order Lepidoptera; family Geometridae; genus Hypomecis; species Hypomecis punctinalis. The sequence continues at coordinate 19,754,282 of OX438795.1, read as the reverse complement.
GTCTATAATTTTGATAGTTCATTCTAGGTGGCTTGTATGTATTTCCTAAAAATTAGATCTCTAAATCACTCGCTCTCACTTCAGAGTAAAACATTGCAGTTAGAATTTGTCATAAAAATATCGACAGACATATCCAAATAACATTATCTCTATAAAAGACATCACAGGTTCCTTTGGCGATAATTTCATTTTAACTCCATTTCGTTTAAGGGCACAATCATAAAAAATATTCAATAGCTCCAGTCTTAAATGGCGTTTTATAAAAAGGTATTGGTACCGCTTTTTATGAGTGCTTGAATTTTATCATACCGGAATTTCTTGATGTGAATTTTCATTATGTCATTACGTTTTTAGACCTGGAATTTTCCTTTTATTTAAAAAATATGGTAATTTATTTCATATCAGGAGACGGCTATAAAATAAGTGGTGGGTACTTTGATTTTATTGTGTTTCTTATGACTCTGTGGAAAATAATGATATGAAGCAATAAAAATACGTAATGTATTGCAAGCGCACATTGCAATACATTACGTATTTTTATTTCTTCTATGAAGAACCTGGATCCCATGACACAGGTCACTTCAGTGTGGATTTTAGAGCACTAAAATATTTTAATAAGGTTTTTGTGTGAATGGTAGCAATTTTAATTTTTGATTTAATGTTTTAAGGCTCATGTTTTAAGGCGTCCATGAAAATGATAATAAAATTTTTTTAAAATAAAAATTTACATGAAATAATAATCTTTTTTGGTTGAAATAAAAGAAATTTTGGATGCAAGCCGCTTTCACGGTTGGGTTTCCAATCTTATTGCTAACAACTTAAAAAAAACTCATGTTTAGTTGACTACTTAAATAATAACAACAACACACGGTCTCTGACCCCAAACTAAGCAAAGCTTGTGATATGGCTGCCAGAGACTGATATACTACAAATACATATTTTATTTTAAATAAATACTTATATAGACAGTACCTAAAGTACAGTACTTGAAGTAGCTTTACCTACAGTACGAGCATTCGGGCAAAATATTTTCTATGAGTTCTTTAATTACTCGTATTATGGAGAGTCATGACAAAGCTATTTTTAAAATATTTCCAAATAGGAGGAGTTTCTGTGTTCGTCTGTCTGTATTTTTTTTATGTATTATGTTCGTCTGTATGTTCATCGATAATTTCGCCAATTGTGGACCGAATCAAAAATTATTTATCGGTTCGATTGGCTCGGGTATACTCCCCAGGTGATTCTATTCAAATTTTACAGAAATCGGCCGAACCAACTGAAAAATCAACAATAATTTATACAATTCGAGCGAAATATTAGAATTTTGTACAAGATTATAGAATACGATTATATACGGAAGGCGGTTTTACCATTTTTAGCGAAAAATCATCAACACGACTAAGTACGGTACTGTATTCCGCTACACACAGTAGCAGCAGGCTACAGTGTCATCGGTCTACACATAAGCAAGCGCTGCGGAAGATTACACGTCGCCATATAGCTGCAGAAAGTGTCGCGTAGAAATATTTAAAAAAAATATCCCTAAATACAAACGTTTTCGAATGGAAATTACGGGTAACGTCAAGCGCAGCGAAGGATCATGCTGGACCGCAGGATGGCGCTGGATGCAAGTTACTTCCTACTGGTGTTATTGGAAATTCTTAGCCCCTTGAAGCCTAGGTCCAGCAGTGGACGTCCTATTGCTGATAGATAGATACCTAGAAACAAGATGTGTCACGACGACACTAGTCTGTCAACTGCTTTTGAGTACAGCTGCTAACGGAATCATTATTTACGAGAATGACGATATCAGATTACACCTTGACAATTTCAGACCCATTTAGAGCTCACGCGTGAACAATAAAAGGCATAGCTAATGACTGAAACTGCTATACCAAAACCCATAACTACCCCAACTTCCCAGCTTAATTTCCAACTTTTTAACATTCCATATTTCCTTTCATACATGCCCTGCCCGTCCCATTGACTTCGAGCCAGCTCTCCCCAGGGAGCTTGTTAGCCGGTTCGAATAAATCGTGCCTCGGAAACTCATACATTGATTTATTGAATGACCCTCGGACGCACTTGGCACTGTTGATTGTAACGAGTGAAAAAATTGAAAATGTTGTTTAAATTTTCAGAGATTCTACTTGGTATTGCATTTTAATTGTTTGCTGGTAGACAGTTATTTGTATTCAATTTTGTTTGTTGGAATGAAAGTGTGAATTTAATTAAAATGGAACGTGAATTTGTGCTGATTTGTTGCGAATTGAAAATAGCTTATGAGGTGTGAAATTACAGTGTGAATTGATAGGTGTTTTTGACATTAATTGAAATACTGTGATTACATTTCGTGCATGATGATAAGTTTTTGATTTATGATTAATTTGAGCATTTAAATTGGTTATTTATTCCTGTACCAGCCTTTTTTTTTAACAATCCACTGCAGGACGTATGCCTACCCACGAAGGGTGATTGGGCCATATCCACCACGCTGGCCCAGTGCGGGTTGGTGTATTTACATACGCCATGGAATTTCTTCTACGGACGTATGCAGGTTGCCTCACGATATTTTTCTTCACCGAAAAGCCCGTGGTGTGAAAATTTATTAGGCTTTGTTTATTTGTAATACGATTTGTACATGTTAATCAGAAGGGTGAAATAAAGACCACAATTATAAACAAATTTCACTATGGCGTCAACCCGTAAATCGAGAAAAAATCAGCTGTCCCATACAATATTGCAACTCGGAATCGACAAAATGTATGACATTGTTATTTTTTAAATCCGGGTTAGCCCTATAGTAAAAGTTGTTCATAATGTTAGTCTGGATCACCTCCTTTCAGGTTAGTACAGCTGTTGATACTTAGTGGATGCTATGGACCTTATTAATAGGCTCTAAGTGGCTCAACGAGCTATGCTTAGACTCCAAGCATAGCTCGTTGAGCTCTGCGAGATCGAATCTGTATTGAAAAGATCCGCAGAAAAACTAAAGCAACCAACATAATTTAAATGAGCGGATTCAAATTTAATTTAATTTTTATTCTAAATATTTAATCTACTATTGAAGATTTCTTTTTTTTTCTAATTTCGTCAAATTCGAATTGACGAAATCGAAGAAAATGTAATGTATTGTAATGCTCAAATTAATCATCAATCAAAAACTTATCATCATGCACGAAATGTAATCACAGTATTTCAATTAATGTCAAAAACACCTATCAATTCACACTTTGTAATTTCAAACCTCATAAGCTATTAAGTCAAATCTTTATATACCTTTTGGCATGATTTTGTTTCTGAGACATAGCCTTAGATTAGTTTAGGGGCCTTTGGATCATGTATTACTGTAAAACGTCTATTAGGTATGTCAATATGAATGATTTGTTTGTTTGATTACCTAGTTGAAATGTTAGTGGGCAAGGCACACAGCTCGACGTACTTATTATTATTAGTGAGCAAAGCGTAGGATATTCACCCGAAGAGTGAACTAACGACCTCTTTAATATTGCGGAATCGCGCTTGATGCAAGCCACTACCAACCGGTCTTATTTGGAATCCTTTTGGGGAGCCCTATGACCTGCAGTGGACTTTTTATACTAAGTATCTAATAAAAAACAGGATATTTTTAAAAATGATCACTCCCTTTTTCTTCGATATTAGACAGCGTCATGGATCAAATATCTTTCCTACCGCGCAGATAACTCCCGAGCGCTACCTATAATTTATTTCTTCTAAGAATTGCGTTTTTCCTAGTAAACTAGGGAACTCTTTCCAATAAGTTTCAGTCCGTACTTTTGTTTGCTGTCTTGTAGCTCTTTCTCTTTATAAATTATTGCTACCTAACAACTTGTGCTTGGAAGTTTTCGGATTATTAAGATGTATAGACCTGAGGTGGTGGGGTAGATTTTACTACTGTACCCGTGTACAGAATTCGCGAATATTTGGCACCGATCGATGTAGCACTTTTCACATTATTGTTCAATTCTCAAAAATGGCTCAGCTGATTTCGATAAAATTTAAATGGGACCAATTTCAAAGTATATTCTTTCCAATAAAAAAAAATATTGAAATCGTATTACTACGAAAAAAATATGCGTTGCGATTATAATAAACAATAAAAAAAACGCGTCGAATTGTATACATACTCCGGTGGGTCGTCGGTCAAAAATAGGTGTATTATCTTCTGGATCAAAGAGGCGTGGGTTCGATCCCCACCCAGAGCAAATATTTATGTGGTGAACATAGGTGTTTGCTCTGTGTCTGGGTGTATTTAGATACCTACTATCTATATAAGTATGTATTTAAAATATGTATAAGTAGTAAATCAGTCTCTGGCAGCCATATCACAAGCTTTGCTTAGTTTGGGGTCAGAGACCGTGTGTAAATTGTCCCCCAATATTTTTTTAATTAATTTTTACTAGTGGCATTGAACTGACTGATTTCAAAAAACTTTAGGATCCCACGGTAATACTAAAAATTCTAGGTAAACCGCCAACCGCATAACAAATATGTATATCTCCGGTAAGCCCGACATTTCCCTTAAAAGTTTTAGGATCCCCAAACCTACTTTTCCGACTTTTGTAGGCAGCATTTTTATTATTCTAGGGTCCGAGATCCCAGACGTTCAACTGGCAACCGTAATTCTTATTCTCTAGTCCCGTGTCGAAATAAATGAGGAATTTCAGAGTTCCGAACCTTAAGGGTAAAGATGGGACCTTATTAATGCTAAGCCGTCAATGTTTTATTTTGGATATTGGTTTTATTAACTACGACAAAATACAACTACTTACCTATGCTAAAACTACAACTACATAAAAAGCAATTGGATCATCTGCAGACCCTTGAAGGTCTAATAATCATCCAAATGCTCAAGCCCACTGCCAGTTGGCAGCGTGCCCATCATGCTGGCAGCATTTATTTTTGAAATTGACTGTGGATAAAATAATATTGTTCTCATAATTCTGACTGCCTTAGCACCCCTAGGATGGCAAATGGATGAAACCACTTTAACTAACCGACTTCCAAAAAGGAGGTGGTTCTATGTTCGTCTGTTTGTATATTTTTTGTGTATGTTCATCGATATTTTCGCCATTAATGAACCTTCATTAAAACTTCCGTGAGTATTCATCATAACTATAACAGAATACGGCTAAAACTATTATAACGTGAGTTTTAGCCGTATTCTGTAAAGTAAGGCATATACGGTCGATCCGCAAGGAATCCAACCAGTTTCAGAGTATTTAGAACTCCATCCTCAGGGAATACGCGCACTCCCGTCGACCGCGCAGTTATTAATGAACCTAATCAAAAACAATGTTCGACATTTTTAGAATTTTCTTAAAAAAATTTCCTGTGGCAATCGGCTGGGCCGTTTCGGAAAAATCAACAGTAATGAAAAAATTGTATAGGTACATCAATTCGAGCGAACAATTTGAATTTTGTTCACGGTGGAAGTCGGTTATCCTATTTTTTGCGAAAAATAATTATGCCAGTTATATGTCAATATCAATTAATTTCCATACTTTTTTATCTTTGTACACGGAGGTACAAATAAAAGGTCTGATCTCCAGTATACAGTGATTTATTGGCACTGAACCGAGGATACACAAACAGTTTTTCGAGCGAGGCACCTTAGATGGCGAAAAGCAAACAACACCGCGATTTAATTTTACCACTAGCGCCATCTAGGGAGTGCGTCGAGTGCATCTTCGAGAGAATAAATTCATGGAAAGACAATTTGTCCCTTTGAGAGCAGCACAGGTCTGCGTAAAAAATTCACAATATCTATTTCTGGATGAGCGAATATCTTTATTTTTTAATGTGTTGAGTGGGCTATGAATATGAAGAATTATTTTTAACTGTATACTGGTAGTACGGGTGTAAGCCTTTGTAAATGCCATCGAAATCGAATCTGTTGTGTAAAATATAAAATTGTTGAAAAATATAATGGAATACACAGACAGACACGCAGAAATAGCGATATGCTATTACCTATGTAAGAATAATGATTCGCAAAAACAGTTGGTGACAATTAACAAAATCTTCAAGTTCAATGCAATTGTAGACAAACAAATTTTGTATATAGGTACAATGATACTTATTAAGTACCATTTTTTATACTAATGACAAAAATGTACCATAAATACAATGGAACCCTTGGCTCAAAAGTCTGACTTGTACTTGGTTGGTTTTTTATTTTACACGTAGCAATTTATAAAAAGTTTTCAGAAGTGTTGAGTCAGTTTAATTTATGAAAGGCAATAATTTATTTTGATAAGATTTATTGAGGCGTAGGTTCGGATCTGAGAAGATTTTTTGCTGTAATTTGTTATAAAGTTTCGGTACTTCTTTATAAGGTTTGAAATCGATTGCAACATGATATTTCTTATTTTTGCAATCGTATTTTTTATTTGATATATTTTATCGTTATTTAAATTAGATATAAACTATAATTAAAAAAAATAGAGTTTTGTCATTTATAGAATTTATATTTTTAGAAGATAAAATGGAGTTGAGTTGGGGAGATAATATTATGTCCTTCCATTAAAATTTCTGGTATCTTCAAAAAGTCATTAAAATCATAAAATCGCTCCTTCAAAAGCCAACTTCTAAGTTTACTTATGAAGGACGCAGCAGAAGTTGCATCCCGCACGTTACTGGGAATTCGGTTGTAGGTCGCCGGGCCCGATATATAGATAATGTATCCTACTAATATTATAAACGCGAAAGTTTGTGAGGATGGATGAATGGATGTATGGATGTTTGTTGCTCTTTCACGCAAAAATTACTGAACGGATTGAGATGAAACTTTGCAATAATATAGCTTATATATCACAATAACACCGTCGAGGGGGGCATTATCCTGCGGATAAAACCCTCTACAAATAAATAAATAAAAAAAAAACAGAATAACACATAGGCTATAAATTATTATGATATATTGCGTATGCGGGCGAAGCCGCGGGTAAAAACTAGTAGATAATACATAACTACATGTCCTCTGGCCCGTAACTGTTAAAGAAATGTTGTCTACCCGTGACCACGGTCGATGCAACTCGGCGGAAACGTCAGGATGAGGAGGTATTTATTTATCTCGTAATTTTAGTGCGCGATTAGTCCCGTAGTAAATGATAAAAATACATGTCCTCTGTTCAAAAATTGTAGGTATCTAATATTTTTATGAGAACAAAAGAAATAATTGTACCTACTTAGTACAAAAAAACAAATATTACATACTACGCGTATAAATCTTAGAAAAAAAAACCTTGATCGTAACAAAGCAAAAAGGTAAAATTTCATCATCCTAATACCGCGCAAATAAACCAAATTAATAATGAAACAAAAAATACACAAGAAGAAAAAGAAAATCCTCATCCGCGATTAAATTCAATGACACTCGAGTAAGAGGGTAAGAAAAAAATAATAAATCCAATACGGGCCGTATGATTAATATCCGAGGGAACTCGGCGTTCTTATCAACCAGAGTAAGGTAGAGCCACGGAGTAAATATCTGGAATATTGTAGAGACCGCACCTACACTCATTTTACGCAAGACAATAATTATTCGAACGAATCCATGTGACATACATGTACATAGTAGTGTGTACATAGTAGTATGTAGTGTGGGTGGTAGTGCACATTTGTATATTGTACAATCTTGAGAATAAGTACTAATGTTTCTCCTTGCTGCTTCTTGTATTTATCTAAAACGGCTCTGCTGATTTCGATAAAATGTATGGAGGCCGGTATAATAATATTTAAAAATTCTAACCACAACACTCGTTACATTTCTATAAAGTTCATATTTTTCTGAGTCTATTACATCAGTTAAAAATATAAAAGAGCCCTTCAATTTTTTTTAAATTTATTTTGAATTTATTAGGATAAATAAATATATTTGGCTCAATAGGTAGTTTATTTCTATCAACCCTGATTAATTAACCTCCAAATTGTTAAATAAAAGCATTTTTACCAATTAGACACACTTTTGAAGTGTTTTTTGTCAGATAGTACCTACTAACTGGTCACATTGTTAGGTTATAATTTTTAATTTAAGCTTATTTTAAGAGATTAATGTGGAAGAATCAGCTACAAATGGAAGTAAAATATAGAAAAAAGTACTTTATTATTGTTAAACTAGTAAAAATAAAAAGCTGTATTGTTATTTTTCATACAATTTATTTACACATTTAAAAAAATTGAGGGATGTAAAAATCTAAATTAAATATTTTTGAGAAGCCCATAAAACAAGCATTCAAATGATGTATATATTATCTTGGTTCGATTTTTCTCTTAATAATATACCACTTGAGGACGTCACCTTTCATGACACATTCTTTGATCTGAATTTTTAAGGAAAATGCCTCAGATTTTTTCATCGCTTGGCGCAAAGCTCATAGCGCATCTTTCTCTAGGTATTTAGATACTTCCTGTTATTTACAGTACACAAATGACGAAATGCTGGATGATGCAAGAACTCGGTTAAATGTATACAGTGAAAATAAATTAGGTCAACGTAACAAAAGCAATGTAATATATCATTATCCATAGCTTGGCACAAAACTTTCTACGCTTACTTATGAATTGAAACCTAGTTAGGTATTTTACGTAAGCAATTCAAGCTTCGTCTGAGGCATAAAAATGAATTTTCGAAAGGAATTTAAAAAATTAGAAAGTCAAATAATTAGTCGTATATGTGATAAAAATACAAAAGCTCATAAATTCCGTAAAGTTTTAATTTTTTCATTTTGTTCTACCGAAACGAAACACATTTGGATACGAAAACTGCTGTTTTCTGTTTGACAGTAGTCATTTTTAAAAATCTGAATGTAAGTATTTTTTTTTTCAAGTTATTTGAACAATTAATTACACAAAACTTAAGTAACATTTCATAAACTTAAATATATATTACAAAAAAACCACTTGAACTAAAAAAAATGAGTATGTATAGATGACGATGAAAACCCTAATCTAAAAGCCCACTACCAGCGGGCACAGTTCCCAAAATGCTGGCCCCATTGCCACGTTGGATAGCAATACTGATCCTTTGGGCAAAATAGAGGCCAGCATTTTGGTCACATTTTGCGTCGACCAGGCGTGATGAAAGATCTTTGTAAATATTTTTTGCTCCCGGTCCCCACGGTCCTAAAGTTTCGACCCCAAAAGGTTCAAATATGTATCCACTGTCAATGTTCGCATATTTATTCCTTTTGAGGCCTTCTACATATTCAGCCTTAGCGCCAGCCCTATTCTGAGTTCTTAGAAGATGGGACGGAGCGAGAGTATCAACACACGTGGCGTCCCATACTAAAGGCCGTCCCATCTTCCAAGGAATCAGGGTAATCCCATCGGGTCTTTTACCATCGCTGTGTGCGAAGCCACTTGGCTCTAGGATAGCTGCGCAGTTAGCGGTAGTTAGAGCGCGGCGGATGATGTCATTCAAGCTGGCGTGGCGCGGTATTCTGCCTGCGCTCTTTATGCAGGAAAGACCGTGGTGACCAAGGTGGTCGACCGCAACGCCGCACTGGCAATGATGGGGAGCACAACACGGTGCGCCTAAGGGGAGACACGTTGCAAAACAAAAAAATATTTGCGTTAAAAACAATTTTAAAAAGCTTCATTGTAGATTTAAAAAAACATCTTTTTATCTGTTTTTTTCGTGCACTACTTAAATACTTTCGTTTCTCTTAAATTTATAACAGCAAAGGAAGGGTTTCACGATTTAGCCAAGTAGAATAAAGCTCGCTTGCAAAAATATTTTTTTATTTCTCGCAAACTTAGCTCGTTTATTTCGAGTTTATTTGTTGTAAATGCGTTATAGCAAGAATTATGATTCCTAAGCACGTTAAAAAAGTTGTAACAGATGTTTTTCTGCCCTAGTGTTGTTAATTTTCATGTTTTTCTTCTTGGAATGAACGTTAATGAAGGAAAAAAGGTAACAAGAGGTGTTAATGAAGAGATTGCGTAATTTAAAAGAAAGATAACGAATGGAGTAATTCGGGAGTTTTCTTGGACGGTGTTTGTTTTAATTTTCAAAGAATTGGGAAGAAAATTGAAGCAAGCAGCGAAATATATCTACTGAATTATTAATCTTAACTGTTATTTATCAAAGTGCTAACCATAAGAAACTTATTAATATGATAAACATAGTATTCAACGTGTATCTGACAGTGGTGGATTTACGTATTTGCCGCCGGAAGGCTTTTGGTGGTTGTTGTTTAAATCTGCCGCTCCAATATGCTAATGGTAATAGGTAGGTACTATGGAAGCGATAAATATTTTAGGTTGTAATTCCAGGCAGTATAAAGGATCTTTTTTTCTGTACACGTTAGAATATTTATTTTCGTCAATAATAAAATGAGTAGTCCGAAATTTGCCGCCCCCTAAAATCGGACGATCTAGGCTCCAGCCTCCTTAGCCTGCTGGTAAATCCAGACCACTGCTCAGCGATCATTGAAATAAAGTAATGTTTAGTACGAAGTTTCAGTTCTGGGAAGAGTAATCGCTAGTGCTATTTACAAGCGAGAACTGACATGGCAGACCTTGGTTGTTTCAACCCTACATTCACGTCAGGCTGACAAATATCTGACACCGGGTCTAGCTACACCGCCTAGACCGGCCAGCCACCGATTGTAAGAAAAAAAACAGCTATTCCTTTAGCTCCAAAAATTGAAGGCTTTTTTATTTTCTATTGCTAAAAAATACAGCAATACAATCCATTCTAAATTTCGTTTAATCACTCCTTAAAAAGTTTAAAACAACCACTTACTAACCCGAAATCAAAGTTAAAAAGCTTTTAAAACGCCCAACGTTCCGAAACAACTCTGAACGCAAACAAAGACTTTTAAGTAAATAACTTATCCAAACCAGCCAATCATGTTAACAACTTTTTAAAAAGGCAAACAAAATTCGAATTATAAACAACTTCAATAGAAAACAAGTTAGGGCCGAATTCGGGACGTAAATTATCATAATTAACAATTTGCTGCCAAAGGAAACAATCCATCAGTTGAATTCCTGAAAGTCAATTATGCGACAAACGCGGGAGTGGCATCTATTGGAAAAACAAGCATCCTATAGACAAGCTATAGGTAAAAAGTTTCAGACAATTTATTGGCAAAGAAAATACCTAATGGACACAGTACATTCATCAATAAAATGTATATGTAGTAGGTATATCAGTCTCTGGCAACCATATCACAAGCTTTGCTTAGTTTGGGGTCAGAGACCGTGTGTAAGATGTCCCCTAATATTTATTTATTTAAAAATATTTTATTTACTTTTTGAATTTGGAACAAATAAGTGCGACGGAATGATCTTTGCCGCGCACTTTTTGAATTTGGAAGTATTTGTAATGTTAGTGTTCAGCGCCAAGAAAATGAATGAAAAGAATGTAAATATAAGTTTTCATTTGTTTTGTTATTAAAAAAACAATTATTTTAAATTTAGTTGTTACTCTACGTTTTATTAAATAATAATATTAAAGGAAAATATGAAGCGCCTTTTGTTTTCTCATAGAGGTGATGAAAAGTAGAGTGTACCACTCAGGCGCAAAATATATTTTTGGCTCGGGCGACGTACTTTGAGTCCCTCGCTACGTTCAGGATTCTACTAAAGAATCCCTCGTTACGCTCGGGATTCTACTCTAGAATTTACACTTTGCTCTGGATTTAAAAAAGCGCCCTCGCCGTAAAAATATTATTTTGCTCCCTTACTACTATTAAATTGTGCTTAATAATTTGACTATGGAAACTAGCGCCGTTTTTACACATTTTAATTAGAATATATAAATTAATGACGCAGGAGTTACTTGCGCGTATTTTTATATGGCAGATGGCATATCTAATAAAGTTTCAACTGCATTTGGCGATCTTTATCACAAATAAGTACCTACGCTATAATACCTAGCACGCGAACTCGTCTCGCGTAGCAATATATGTAGTAAGTCTTTTACGTAATAAGAAGGTAAATAATAATATCTAGTGTTGTTAAAACTTGGCTGATTTTGTTTCCAAATATTTTTTAAAGGATAAAACTAGTTTGTCAGATTTCAACAACTGTGAGATCTAGACTCTATTTTCAAGGTTTGTAAACTACCAAATGTGTACCAACGATTTAGTAGGTACTAATGTCTATGAAGTATCAAGTCGTTGATGAAAAAAAACCTTGGAGGACAAATGGGAAGGGAGACAGCGTCTTTGTATCGAATTGTCTCGGATTGTTTTGGTGGCCTAATGGATTCCCAATGCTTATTAAGGATTTCCGTCGATTTAATGCATCATTCAGTGAATAAATGTACAATTTTAGAAGTAAAACTGTTCCGCTTTCAAGTTTTGCAAATCTTTATATCTCTGAGAGATTACATTACATGCTGATTTATTTTGTTTTGGCTTAAATATACAAGTACAAGACTAGTAAGCCAAAACTCCTAATCTTCCTTTTCATTTTTTTCCTCTCCAACGAACTTTCATAAAGTGAAATTTTCATGTACGAATTAATTCATAAAACATACTTACGTTGTTATCAGATTGTAAAGATATTTTTTTTCTTAATGTAAATATCTTTGGCTTTCATCTTTTCAACACTAAATTTAATTATTATTATGAGTAACTGGCGTATTTTTTTTTAATTTTGTAACTATTGGAGAGTCCATCTGCTCCTGAAATATAGTTTCTAACTAGTTTAGGAGCCTTTGGGTCAATTATTCAGACTTTTGTAAACTTATGCCCAAATAAACAATTTTAATTTTATTTATTAAGTATTTTATTTTTATTATAGGTACTTTTCTTTTTGTATTACAATTTTGAAGTCATGTTGATCTAATGTAGATCACGTGCGACAACAAAAGCTTGGTCTTAAAAATATATTTTATAATACCTTCTAATATTCACGTTCAAGAAGCATCTACAAAACGAACGACTTGCCAAAATGTATTTCCTTTCAATTTCCTTCAAAATCAAATAATTTCTATTATACAAAATTAATTTCACGCCATTGTGACACGGAAAATGATTTTCAAATATACAATTTTCCTGACACGTGAATATTACCTTTAAAGAAATTAATAAACATTTTCCTGTGTTTGTTATACACAATCCGAGTAAAAGTTCCAAAGATGTTTTCAGCGAATATTGGACACCTGCAATAAATAAATATTTCAGAGATATGAAGAAAGTAAAACTAGTTTCGTTACACAATTGTAACGCTTAATAAAATTACGGACATATTGGATTGGAAAGTTGATGTAGCAATAGACATGGGACATAGTAAGCAAAACGAATGACCGAAGAGATAGCAAAGTTCACTAATAGAGACTGCGTAGCAGCAAGTGCAGCCAAGTAAGTCCACCTTCATCATGACCTAATTAACCTTTCGACCGCCACGCCTATTTTTTTAAAGTTTAATATTATAGAGCCCGGTTGTTTGACGATTATATTGTTAGCTGCGCTTATTAAAGAGGGTACCTACACTGTTCGGTGTTTAGTGTTTTGTTAGTATTTGGAATGAGAGTTGATAGAGAGAGATGGTTCGGGCGACGGGCTGCAGTGCCAGTCTGGAATAGTGATCGGTGGTGTAAGTGTAAAACAGCTTTGTTAAGCCAGTAGTTGGAGCAAGCCTTGTAAGTGCTTTGAGTTTTATACTGACTGCCGAGATAATGGAGATCAGTATAATTGTCCAATGGTGTATCATCGGAGTGTACTACTAGAATTTTAGTGACGCTGTTGGAGCTCTATAGCCCATCACCTAATAATAGAGATCGTCAGCGCCCAGAAACGCTAGTCAAGTATAGGTTATTTATAGGAATTTGTTGGTCAAAAGGTTAAGACACAATCTCGATCTCGATTTAAGGGTTTCATTGGTGGGGTTTATTTAAAACAATGGACATTTCATGGCTTAGATGACGACGATAACCATTATTACATCTTACAGTTCCTGTTTATTTTTTAAGATTAATTGGTTATTCTTTCCTTTATTAATTATTGATGCAAAATATAGCGTGTACTAATGAGTAAATAAAATGAATATGAATGCCTCGTATTAGATATTAAAAGCTTAGGTATATCCAGCAGCTAACTTATAATGAGCTCATTACTTCTAAAAAATATTAGAACATCTTCCAATATCGTTCCATTGAACCGTGTTATCATTCAAAGTGTAACATTTTTATGAGGAGAAAGGGACAAAACGAATTTATATTGTCATAACATGGGGTGTTTTATAGTAGATAAACTGTTAAAGCGGTGAAAGCTTTTTATGGCTGGCCTTTTTGGCCGGTCATTTGGGATGAATTACTCGGGATTAGAACCTCTGTGTCCATAATGAGGCTGAAAAGATTTTCTTGAAGTAAAAGGTAGTATGCCTTTCGCTTAAATATTTGGTATAAGCTAAATCAAATATAATGGCGTCTGTGAAATCAGCTACAAGCTGATGATCTGGTTGTTTTAACCGTTTAGCCATGTCAAAAGCCTTGAGGCGGCTTTAAAACTGACACCAAGGCTATCCACCGGCTTATATGAACTTATTTAGCTACAAACTGCGCAAAACTTCACATATCTATATATGAATTTGCTACTGTGCAACGACTTGCCACATGCTTATAGACGCCACTAAATCTGATTCAACCTATAACAAAGTATTTCAAATCTAGAGGGTTCGAACCGAATACCACATAATCATTAGAGTTCCCTGTTAATAGATTCAAACGTGTTTGTTGATTTAAAAGAAATCAGTGCAAAGAATAAATAATTAGCAAGTAGTAGTGGATAGAATAGCCAAATTATATGAAGTTTCCTAAGTGAAATTCTCCACTGAAGCACGTATCTGAAACTGCAGCGAAAACCGTCCTACGTCAAAAAGTAGGTAGGTACATTTATTTTAACACTGCTGAGGGCTAAGTGCGAGATTTTCGCTCGAGCTCGATCGCGTTAACGTTAGATGTGATTTCTATGGAAATGACACAGCGCCATCTTGTGTCACGTACAGAAAACTGAATAGCTAAGTGTGAGTATTTTTTACGGTAATGTAACGAGCGCCTAACCGATTGAACACAAGCGCGGCAACGTCTGTGATTGGCTAATTCAAGCGTGTGTGTCAATGTGCTCGCGTGTGTGCACGGCGCGCTCGGTCAACGAGACGTAAAAATAATTCGATTTGATTTGTAAATCTCCCACTTGACACTCTGGTCGTGCCAAGCAGTATTGCCACGGGGGATAAACAAACTACCAATTTTAGTCTATTGCACGTAGTGTAGTAACGTAAAAAAGTCGTTGGTTGCATGTACGAAAAAAAATATTCTTCCATTGTAACTAGTTGCCTATGAAGGGTAAAAACTCCCCGTAGGCAACCAGTTGCAAACATTGGTTGCATAAGAGGCAAAAAGCTGTTTACTTTAGGGCCTACGTCATTTTTTTTCGTGTTTTCCAGGTCTGTCTCATAATAAAAGTTATTTATCTTAACCTTTGGCTAACGACATGGTTTTGGAGAATCACTAACGCCGACGTCACGTCTAAAATTATATAAAATACATAAGGCACGTTGGGTTTTCATAACTTTTTAATATTAATAGGTATATGTAAGGTAATTAATTTTAGAATAAATAAATACTGCCTCTCCAATTTTATGATTAGGTAATCAATATTTATTCAGAGTATTGCAAAAGTGGCTTGTTATATTTTAGGAGCCTAGTTCTGACCGATTTTTGCTTACGCACTTCGGGGGCCCCTGTGGCCCGGGGGCTCCGTATAATTGATACGGCTATAGCTAACAGTCTATCACTTATAATTAATTTACTTTATTGAAACTGCAGGTATACTGTGTACGAGAGCTCATGCAAATTTGTCTACGTCATATGACATCATTACAGAGCTTCTATAAATAATCACTCCAAGCCATCACGGTATTAGATTCATCTATTTTATGCCGTCTAATGAAGCCGTCAACTACGCCTCGAGGCAGTAACAGCTTTTCATTATATGAGAAGCTTCCTCATTAATCGAGATATCGCTGTAATATTTTATTCATCATAAGTCACACAGACATCAGATCAGTGTTAATATCAAAAAATTCTGGGCTGCCGTATTTTCCATTTTCAAATAACCGTATTTGGAGCAAATAATTATTTCTTGCAAAAAATACCATGACCGACTTCACCCGTATACAGAATTCGCGAATATTTCGCACGGATCGATGTAGCATTTTTCACATTATTGCTGATTTATCAAAAGTGGCTGAGCCAATTTCAATAAAATTTAAATGAGATCAATTTCAAAGTATATTCTTTCGAATAAAAAAAGAATTATTGAAATCGGGCAACTATGAATAAAGTTATGCGTGGTAATATACATATTATGTGGACAATTCAACGCGTATTTATATATCTATACACATATATACGCATCGAATTGAGTACCTCTTCCGGTTCGTCGGTCAAAAATGCCGTATAAGCTGATGCGGTCGCAATAACGCAACCTAGGGCTGGGTAAAAAGCACGTGGTGCTCGTGCTCGCCGAATAGACTCGCCAAGAACGATCGCAATCCCAGATCCCAATGTACATTTTGCTGCGATCCTGAAATTGCCGTATATTTGCAGTTTGCCGTATTTTTCAGTACAGACCGCTTGAATTGCCGTATCAAAAATAACACTGCATCAGATAAAATAAAATTTGGGAGTAAATGAGTACAGAGGCCTTTAAATCAGTTCGCTTAGTAAACGAAAACTGTTATTGTTAGCTCGCCAGGGGCGCTGTACATAAATGGATGGATCCACACCCGTTTAATTATAAACTTAGACGAACTCTTAACTCACGCTATATAAGAAAATATTTCGGGAAAGTAATTGTTTGTGTTTCAATCACGCTGTTAGCAATGTACCTACCTACCTACTACAAGTGCGGGACGTATCTTCTTGGTTTTAGATATTTTACGCGAGCTGTAGTGACATAAGTATTTAAGTAGATTTACAGTAGCCTAAATCATTATTATATCCTAACTATACAGAAAAACTACAAAATAAAGAAAATATACCTTGTAATAAATTTTCCAATGACTTTAATCATCCAACGGAAAACATTATTCAAGAAACTGGTTTTATTTAACTTCTGTTCCTGTGATTGTGACATCGACTGTTTTGTCCATTTTTAGGGTTCCGTACACAAAGAGTAAAACCGGGACCCTATTAATAAGATTCCGCTATCTATCCGTCCGTCTGTTACCAGGCTGTATCTCATGAACCGTGATAGACAGACAGTTGAAATCACAGATCATGTATTGTATCTGTTGCCGCTATAACAACAAATACCAACAAAATATATTACATAGTAAATTTACATCAATCGCAAGATGATGTAATAGTGTTTGTTGCTAACGTCTCCGACTTGTGTCGGAGGAGAAGACTGACGAAAATACAAAAAAAAAATACTAACAAAAATATTATAAAATAAATATTTTATTTTCAAATATTTATACCATACAACAAACGTGATTTTTTGACCAAGGGGCTCCCATACGGTACGGAACCCTTCATAAACAAGTCCAACTCGCACTTGGGCAATTTTTGGGTTCTCTGTAGAAATGGTATAAAATACATAGTAGGTAAACGAGAATTTATGTATGTATTTTTTTCAACTACAAAATGATTTCATCGTCACCGCTGTCTCAGTTAAAAAACATCCACTGCTTGACGTAGGCCTACATTTTCCATTGTCTATATTAATTGATTTTGACGACATTCGGAACCCTTAACAATTAAGTTCGTCTCGTGATTAAACAAATTTATTTTCATTTCAACGATTGCGGAAGCGCTTCGACCAAACATATTTTTCTACAAACATTTGTATTGAATTATTATTCATTTGACCTTTCGCGTTTGTTTATCTTTTTCCCTGTTTTCAACTCGTTTAGTCTACCATTAGTCTGATTGTTGGTTTCCGACTTTTTGTTTACATTAACATTTTTTAAATTGTAATACACAATTAAAATTAACCTACTTAAAATAATAACTAATACTACCTAAACACTAAAACTTACGTATATTACTAAAATAAAAATAAAACTAATCTAAAAGACCCGGGGCAGAGGGTAACGTCGCTAGAATGCTGGCGGCGTTGCCTCGCTGAATTGCTATAAGTACTAATTTTTTGGCCAAAGTAGATGCCAGCATTCTGGTCACCTCTACCAGTCGCCTAGCTAGATCTTTATACAAAAGGTGTGAGTCCGGCCCCCACGGACCTAAAGTCTCAACCCCAAACGGCACAATATGGTACATTCTGTCCAACGACTCATATATGTGCCGTTTGAGGTTTTCAGCTTTAGCTGCAGCAGCGCCAGCTTTCTCTGTTGTGCAAGGAAGATGGGACAACGCCAGTGTGTCAACACATGTCGCGTCCCACACTAAAGGTCGTTCAATCTTCCATGGCACCAATGTCATTCCGTCGGGCCTCTTACCGTCGTCCCGCGACAATTAGTAACACTTAATGCAATTACAAGCTTACACGAAAATTTCTCTAATATTATGCCTCCACAACACAATTTATACATCGTGTTAAACAATCACCTTAGTTTCACGTTTTAGTGGTTCAACTACTAATACTATTAAGTACCTAAAGCTTAGAATAGATTGTTTCTAGTTGGTTCGGTTGGACTACGGGTCGGTATCGGTTTGGTTCAAACTAAACGTAAACCGGACAAGTGCGAATCAGGCTCGCACATCGAGGGTTCCGTACAAAAATATTTTTATAATAATTAAAAACCTGTTTTAGCATGTGCTAATGAAGTTCTTTTATACGTAAGATACCTTACATGATACGATTTACTACTACGCAACTGCAAGAGATCATAGATATACGTATACAGTTTAAATTTCAACTCGATATCTTTACGTGTTCCCGAGATAAAGAGTCTTGACATACACACAAACGGACAGACGAACAGACGGATAGACGGACAACAAAGTGATCCTATAAGGGTTCCGTTTTTTTCCGTTTGTGGTACGGAACCCTAAAAACACTCAAAGCACTCGTCTTGAAAATTACATTCCAACTACAAAAAATGACATCTTTTCAACCAATCAATGCAGTTTTCTATTAATATATTACTTACTTATTACTTATTTTTATCGTTCAAAAGGTACCTAAATATTACTTCTATTAATAAAATTGTCACCAAATAGTTAATTAATAATAACTAAACAAAAGTTTAAAAGGAAAGATTCTGCAAATATTTTTGTATATTAGTACCGGCAAGAAAAAGTGCACGTGATCGGCCTAGGTGAACTGAGGTGGACCACTGGCAAGAAACAGAACCCATGGTCCACCCAGGTAAACTAAGCAGGTGGACCACCACCGACTCCTGAATTTGAACCCGATTACTGACAGTATTGTATCAATTAATGCCTTGATACGTTGGAGCTCTAGGGCATAAATTAACTCAAAGGCCGAAATACCCAAGTTTTCTCACACTCTCGTCATTTTTATCCCCGTCTGGGTATGTTTCCCGACAATGTGCAAAACATTTGAAATTAGTAACTGTCTCCACTCACAATGGCTGCTATTGTACTGCTACAAAGGAATTTCGTCTCGCAACTATAACGCAATATCCCAGTTTTCGTTTTAGATCAGGAGTGATGGGTGACTTTTCTTACTGGTGACCGTTAGCTTAGTATTTGTCATTTATCTTGCACTAACGTGACTTGTCTAATGGAATCCAGACTCTTTCCAAGGTGGGCAATGACAATTGGTTTCATTTTATTATTATTCCTAGTAAAAGCAAAACAAAAGCAAAAACAAGTAAATTATTATGTAGTTTGCTCCGAATCCCATGCAGGTTTTATTTTATTACTATTGCTAATAAAAATCAAAACAAAAACAATAACAACTACATTATTAGAATCGAGTAGTTTACTCCCGATCGTACTCGAGGGTGACCTGCGTCGTGGGATCTACGCACTTAGTAAGTAAGCACAGATTCTATTTTTTTTTAAATGTAGAAAATGTGAAACTTTCCATGGCATGCCTATTCAAGAAAAATTAAAATTAACTGGAACTATAGCTGTTATAATTACGAGTATAAGCAAGTATCTGAAGTAATTAACAACAAATCTAATAAGTAGCTGTCGGTGCAAATTATTGCCATGATAACTTTTTATAATTTGAAACATTGTATGGATATTTTTGCCGGATTATTTTACTATTTATTTTAGTATACATACGTACGCCACATTTTGACCCTATATACTAAAGTGATCAAATGACGTAACATATTTCACCAGTAGCTCTCAGCCTACCTTGCAAGCGAGCGTTTAGTCATCCCTGCCGTTCTATTGTGAGGCATTTCTTTTACAAATGAGCTGACACGACAGCGGACGAAGTTTGGAGTTTGTTTTTGTAGACTTCTCTACGCTTTTGGTGCTTAGTGACCTTCATGGTCTTTGGAAGAGTTATTTTTAGATCTGTTTATTTCGACTGGGACCAAATTTAGTTTCAACATCGTCGTAATAGAACGCATCGGTCATAATAAAAAAGCTAGAGTTTGTGTAAAAAGATAAGGTCGTAGGTGAGGTCGCCCGTGTGCCATTTTACTAATTTTGTTACGTTGACAACACTGCTCTGTCATTGCTAGTATAAATAAAAGTGTTTGATACTTGGTAGACACGAATTCGGTTTTCATCAGTAGCTCGAGTCTACCAAGTAGTCGGTACCTTGGCTGCTGATTAAATCTTATTGTTAATTCTCCTTAACGCCGCGAAGGTTCTCTTTTTTCACAAACTCGGAACTATGGAGCTATTTAAAAAAAATATCAAAACCCTATTACCGATGACAGTATTGTAAGTATCAATTGATGCCTAAAGATATCTTGTATGTACTTTGCTCGCTTAGAATTTATATTTTCAGAAGAAGAAAAAACTATTCAATCTGTTCATAACCTTTTCTCACTTTGTGGTAATGACAAAATTATGAATGACAACCACCCATTACATAGTTTAGGACCATCCATCTATTATTTTTAGGTATTTTTGTTTAAGTCGCCCCTTGTACAGGAGACATATACCATAGTTAACAAATTCTAACACAATTTTAATACTTGTTAAAACTTAGTGCTCCAATTTGTAAATATTTATTTCTACTGTGTACTGTACTGTATCAGCCTTTTTAATAGTCCACTGCAGGACGTTGGCATACCAACGAAGGATGATTGGGCCATAACCACCGCGCTGGCCCAGTGCGGGTTGGTGGATTCACATACCTACGCCATCGAATTTCTTCTACGGACGTATGCAGGTTGTCTCACGATGTTTCCCTTCACCGAAAAACCAGTGGTGTGAAATTCCGTACATAAATTCCAAAGAACTCATTGGTACGGGACCGGGGATTCGAACCCACGACCTTACGATTGTAAGGCGGGTGTCACTACCTCTTGACCACCACGGCCACTAATTGTTCACGCCTGTGTACAATTAGAGTCAATGACAACAAAGTATTAAAAAACTTGCAAATCGTATTTCAAACTTTGAATTTCAAATTGTAAAAACACGAAGAAACTTAACAATTAACTCAATAAAACTCAAACTGTTCACAGCCAGAAGGGAAAGACAAAAGTTGCTGGAAGCCGCACTTACATAACAATGCTCTTGGAAGTTTGTTACACAGCCGCCAATCAGAGCTTGGGATATCTCTTTTGAAGCAAAAAACTGCTACCATTGGTCAGGACATAAGAGAGACAGATTTGTCGAACATTTTAAGGTAGATGCTCTTACTTTTATAGCGTAAGGTCTTCGAGCAAATATCTGTAGTCACAATCCAAATAAAAGTGTCCGAGCCAAAAAAAAGTGCCTATGCTACGTAGTGGGCAGGCATTTTAGTTAGTCGTAAGGCGATTGCAAGCCGACTACAACGTCTTGCGATGACAAAGGTTAGGTCTGGGATAGAGCCAGTTGCATTTTCAAAATATCGTCGATCCAAAGAGCTGGACCCAACGCTTCGAATACAAATTAAAAATGTTGTTTTTAAACTTTCGCGATTTAAACACATTATTATTATATACTACGGGATTTATCTCGTAATTTTAGTGCGCGATTAGTCGATGCAACTCGGCCGAAACGTCGGGATGATGAGGTATACTCATCCCGACGTTTCGGCCGAGTTGCATCGACCGTGGTCACGGGTAGACTGGAATATGAAACAGCTGGTATTGCCAATTCAACTTGAACTTGAAAATTTGTCACTACGACACACAACACTGACGGTATCTAATAATCTACCCAAACTACGCGGTTTACATTTGTTGACAACAGGATTCCACGACGCCGATAAGTTAAATCCATCCTCCCGGTTGAAATTGTTATGTTTTGTTGTTATATTTGTTATTTCCACCGCTTCACGAACTATTCTTGAAAAATAGTGTCGATCCTTGGAGAGGACTTTTGGGTCGTGGAGTTAAATCCAATGACCAGTACCTCCGTCAAGCAGATGCTCAGCTATAGCAGACTTCTGTATCTGGCTGTTTTTGACTGCCGCATTATGTTCTTTGATCCGTTCAGCAATAGTACGCTTCATTTGACCTATGTAGGAACTACCGTAGCTGCAATCCACCTTATATACACAAATAAAAAAATCTATAATTTATCTTTTACACATGTAATCGTAGAAACAATAATATGAACTCTAAACAGCGTCTGAAATCTCTACTTCGCTTTTCGGCAGCGTATTTTAGAATAGGTACCCACCTAGAGATGTTGAACAAAGTAATAAAATTATTTATTTATGTAAGTAGAAATTTCTTTAGTAATTTATAACAACAGTTTTATGAGCTCGCTGAAGAAAAGCCAACTTTTTGTAATACTCATAATAATAAAGCTATTTCGACGCTGTAGAAGTAAAGTTTCCAAAGTTTCAACGTAAATTGATATAAGAAGATGTAAGACTTGTAAAGCGTTTTCACGTTTCAAGTTTTTGTTCAGTAATTTCTGAATAAAAATACCGTAATGAATACTTTGAGAAGTAATTTTAGTTTTATTACAATTCTGTTGGAATTTTCTTTTAGATGTTGTTAACATTTATTATATTATTTGTCATTGGTGTTCGTTTCTTTAACGTTTAAAAAGCTTTCCTTTACGAGACATATAACTTCTTGAACTATTTAACTAGGTACATAACTTAGTTTCAGTTCAAATAAAAAATATTTATGTATACCTACGTGGTCTTTTGTGATAGGCAAGCAATCAGGATTGATATGAGGATATACATATGTTGACATAGCTCAGCAAATTAGCAAGTTGAAAAGGCAGTGAGCAAGGCACACAGTTCGTAGAGCAATGGGTGATTTGCAGTTTAATGTAGTGTTTTCAAATAGAGATTACGGATGCCACGTTAAACTGTGTGTAGGTATCGGTTATTTTAGCCATGTTATACTCTGTAAAATTTAACTTGATCTCTGCGACAGTGACATTGACATAGAAGATTGACATTTTTAGTGTTGAGATAGTGGTGGAATAAATCGATTTTCAAATAATGTTGTAATTAAATCGAATGAGTAGTTGAAGGTGCAAAATTGGATTTTATTTACTTACTATTATTTAAAATCAATTATGTGCACATGTAAATAATGTTATGATATTAATTAAATACTCATAATAATGTAACGGTAGTATTTATCGACGTTTTTCACTATTATCGATGCTAATGTAACATATAATTGGGTTTAATTTAATTACACATGTAAATAATGTTATGATATTAAAATATACAATAAAATTCATGATAAATTAAGTTTTATTTAAAATATCGTTAGTATAAACTATCGATATTTTAAATAAAACTCTATCTAAAACTCTGTGGTCACGATCATTCGTCGCCCATCACTAATTGGCATGCCCATAAAGTATGATATTGACAGGTACTGTCTGTACTATTAAGACATTCAGGACTTCATAGGCGTGATTTTTCCGACAGCTGTCGCAGAGATTAAGTTGAATTTTATGGAGTATAGAAGTTTTCAGGTGGAATAAAAATTCCACCACTAGTTTCCTATGCCTGTACGAATTTACTTACTTTTTTGCGTAGGTACTTTTTAAAGGGATATGAGTTTAGTGTTTCAGAAGTCTTTTCAGTTGTTAGCAAATATTTCTGCCAGTGTGTCTCAATCTGTGGAATAAAGTCACAAGTTCTCCGAAGTTGTATCTCAAAACTCCCAGCTTTTTGTTGGTTCGTACTTTAGTTTGTCGGCAGAATTTTTTCTCAAACCAAGTTGAGAGTAAAGGTGGTTACCCACTATTACTTATCATACCATGATTGTGCTAGGAAGGTGTCAGACAATCAATATTTTTAGTATTGAAAAGTGTGAGACTGTCCATTAGACCGATCAGTCACCGGTTATTCCACCAGCACCATCACGTGTCATGCACAGAAAGTTTCGGCAGCGTAACGTGTTGTGTTCTGTACACGAAGAAACAAGACGAACAGTAATACAAGAAATACTTATGCTAGTATAACTCAAGGTGGTATTTGTAATGTACGTTATAGTGGGCAGTCACTTTAAAACCAGCTCCAATTTCTTTACATCCGACACTCTCAAACTAAAGCCGAAGTCCGCTTAGACATTGATCGATGCGTATTTTAAACATTGAAACAGCTTACCTCCATTTTAAGATGCTTTATCTTAATTTTGTAAATAGAGACTGTTTTTGTAAATGTACTTATAGCTTAGTAAAGCAAGATTTAGGTGGATCAAAAGGTTTAAGATGTTTTTTAATATAACACACCTTACCATGACTGTGCTAGAAACGTATCAAGCACGGAAAACAAAACAATACGCTCTACTATGTCCACTGTCTAGCGGGCATCAACATATCTACGTCAACAATAGTCGTAAAAAATATTTTGCTGGTGCCAAAACGCTCCGTGCATGACATCTCACGTAATGGCGCTGCGCTGGCCGGTGACGGAAAGGTCTAGTGGGCATAGTCTCTTACTTTTCAATACATTTTTTTTACCTGAAACGTTCCTATCACAGTTGAGGTATGGTACTTTATAGCGGACTGACACCTTTAGAAGCATAAACACGCATCAGTGGACTCCACAGACCGCAGACACTTCATGCACCACGTCATCAATGACATGTCCCTAATTTTTGTATGAAACTATGTGCTACTCATTAATATGGAATGGATTATCTTTAGACCTTCAAGGGTCTGTAGATGATCCATTGCTTGTTATGTAGTAGTAGTTTATGTAGTTTTACATTATGTAGGTATTGTATTTAGTGGAAGTTAATAAAGGCACTTGCCCTCGTAAGAAAAATGGATTGTGAAAATATGTAAATTTTTGAAGCTTCCGGTGTCTTCCTACGTTTTTTGCGGTGCGAACTGTTGCGCTTTTAGCTTCAGACCCCTTTTCACGTGTTATTGAATAATGACAATTGTAAAAAATATATTGCTAGTATAATAATCCAACAAAAACATTTTCATGTGAAATTAAGACAACAGTTCAACGTTGTTGAAAGTTGTTGAACTTTCAAAAAGTTGACAGATCTCATGTAAAGCCAAGCTTCTAACTCTACACACCTTAACTCTACAAGTATAGCCGCATTTAGGTATTATAGGTATTATATAATTAAGGTGTAGATACTGTGAATAAAATAAAACCCCCGTTTTTAAACGTTTATTAACTATAAAAGCAAAGACAATGAAATTATTATTTATGTAATAAAATATTAATAAATTAAATTTTAATAATTCTAGGCAAACTACAGAACCTTAATAAATATGCAAAATTTCATAAATTTAGGTTAAATGGTTTTCGAGTTATGAAGGGGCCAAAAAGTGGCGCGAAATGGTTCGTGTAATATTACACACGGCTGCTGCGTCGCCCTTTTCTTGGTCTTGGCTGGACTCGCTGCCGCGTGTCTAGATAGGTAACTACTAGTAAATGGTTGAAAATGGCCTATAAGGTTTCGAGAAAAGGATGTAGGTACGGTTGTGGTAGACTTGTGAGGGGACTGCCGTGATAAGTACGGACAAAATGTATAATTTTTATTGCAAAAGGAGTGTACGACACAAAACATCGAATTGAATTACCAGCTGTAACAGTGAAGTATTTAAGTATCAACATACATTAAGCATTATGTGTTTGTATAGTAATTCGTTGATGCAAAACCATTGTTGAAAACTGTAACAAAACAAAAATAAAGAATAATAAAAGAGAAATACATCAGTATAATTATTAACGAATTGAATCGACATGGTTATGCATTTAATAATACAAATGCATTAATAAATTAAAACATTTAAATTGTGCTCTCTTGCTGGCATTATTTAATTTATATTTCATTTTTGAATTGCGGTCAAATGCAGTATTATTGAATCGTTTATTTCAATAATATTATTTATTGAGTTGAATTTTTACTAGGATTATGTGGTGATGAAATAAGGAACCTTCATAATTGTGTCCGTCCATATTTTGTTTGTCTATTCGTCCCGTTATTAGAAATCCTTATACAGGGTTATCTGCTTGCCTTGTTGCCTTGCTGAAAGGGAACATTATGAACGAACCCGAACACGGGTGATTAAGACCATTCTAATGAACAACTCTTACTGTGGGGTTCGAGGAAAAAAATCTGCTGTTCTATACAAAATTATAATTTTGAATCGACAATATGTATGAAAAATTTGTTTTTTTTTTCAGTTTCCGGGCCAGGCCTATAGTAAAAGTTGTTCATTTGTCTAGTAAGTAATTAACTATTGTTTTAAACTAGTACTTAGTTCTTACATCTCTTTGACTGAATATTCATAAAAGGCCTGATCCATTTAAAAAAGACTTTGACGGTATAAAGGTATTTACGTTTCATTTTACGCTTTCCTCTCTTGCAGCTAACCATTTCTTTTAAAATAGCCGTGTTCAGTATTAAAGTGGTGCGTGTTAGAGATACATCATCCTTTCATTAGTTAAAATTATCAATTTCCCGCAAAGCTTTAGTACTAGACACGGCTTTTTTTTAAAGAAACGGCAAAATGCAAAAAAATGGAAAGCGTCGAATGAAACGCTAATTAAAACCGACGACCTTGCTAGCGGCTCGTCAAAAAAGTTGAAGGTTTTATTTTGGCTCGCTACGCAGTGTTGCCAACACTATGACTATGCTTTTATGACTTTCAGGTGTTTAGTTTCTTCTACTGTCAATTATTGGATTAAATTTGTGTCTGAGAAACCGAGACCTATTTTTAATTCACTCCTAGCCCACATTTTAGGGCATTTTAGATATTTTAATTAATTAATTTAAATGTTATAGCGAGGTAACGTAAATTTTCAAACTTCGAATAAAATCTATTGAAATAACTTATTCATCTCTTAATTCTACCCCGCCGTTATCCGAAATCACATAAGGGTGCGAATATATCCGAAATCACATAATCTGGGGCCCAGAGAAAAAATCGTATTTATGAAATCTAGTGGAATCTTTTGATTTCACAAAACCTAGTGAAAATCCATTACACTACCAAATTTACTATCATAGCAATCAGTCCACTTAAAACGGTCACACTCATGTAAAGTCGCGGTTTTCAAGATTTCGATTTTGACGAGCCAAACATTCTTTAAAACCGCGTCATAATTTTTTACGTGGATCAGGCGCTTAGGACTATCCCGACTCGCGTTTTTCATACTTGCAAATCTTATTAGGATTTAGTTACCAAACAATTTTGTTAAATATTATCAAAAATGGTTGTTAATAGCTACAGCATATTTCTTCCCATTTTAAGGGAAATACGATCAAAAATCTCTGACGACAAAAAATAACCATTTATATATTATTCTACAGTACCTGGTTACCAAACTTCGTCGAGATTAAGTGAATAATACGAACTGTAAAGGAGAATCATCAGCATCCGGTCAAACGAAAGCAAATTCGTCGACTTAAAATGAGGACCATGTCTCTCTTCATTCGCTCGGTTAATTGTTGCCATACTGTATACTGTATACAGCCTTTTTAACACGCTTTTATTAGTTTCACCTGTATGTTTGCTTGCTTGTACCCAACCCCTATGAGCTCAATTTTGACCTACTTTGAGCGATCAGATTTTCTTTTAACTTTGCACACCTATCAAAGACCTAGGGTAAGTCCCGGATAGATGCCGCACTGGGATAGACGCCACATTTTCAAAAACTCCAATATGCGTAATTACCTATCACTTCTAATGCATGTCATGACCTTGCTCTTACCTTGCCCCCCGCCGGTCAGTCGCTCGGCAGCGTGTGCGACGACCGTGTGCAACTCTGTGTGACACGAAAAAAATTTACGCGCGGAAATATCCTTCATTTTTATAAAGACGCGTTTTCAAAAGGTGAGTATTTTTTTTGTAATCAATGTTTTGCTTTAATTCTTTATAAATGATAAAGTTAAACTATTATATTAGCTTATAATGTGTATTTTATTAAAAAAATCTGCTTAATTTTTAAGTATTTTTAAAAGGCATCTATCCTTCACTAATCGGATAGATGCCTCGTTTGAAGTTGGGATAGATGCCTTTAGAGGCGCATAACCTTCAACTAAGGCATCTATACTTGACTTGTAAATAGTAAGTACCCACGTGAGAATTAATGTGTTGCGGTGTATAAATGCCCAGAAAATACATACAAAAACCAAGTGCCATAAGCAGTGTGCCAGAAAATAGAATGAATATGATTTGGAAGCTGCCTTAACAGTTTTTCATTTAGATTTTTTTAAGAATCTCTTGAGAGTAAATATAAATTATTAATTAAAAAAATATTAAGCAGTTTAATTTTGGTAGCTACTCGTAATCATAAAAATGTGTTTTACTGTCGCTATCTCATTTATTTTTAAATATTTTTAGATCATTTGAAAGGGCGTCTATCCTTTGGTTTTATAACATAATATGGATTTTCAACAAACAACATAGAGGATAGATGCCCCAACACAAACGTTTAAATATACTTAAATTATTATAAAAAAGTAAAGTAAAGGCGTTTCGAACGAAAGTATTGAGCTATGCTTTTACTTGACATGAGTATTTACAACGAGTATTAGGTGGAATGTGTTTTTTTCGTTGGAGCATCTATCCTTAACCTTGATACATAGTAAATGCTCCTTTCAATATTAACATACACTTAAAGATAAATTTTATCTTTAAGTGTATGTACTTTAGGTGTATCATAAATCCATTATAGATCATATTTACGCATAACTAACTTTAACTATTAATGTATTTCTCAAAGTGGCATCTATCCTCCGGTCTAATTTATCAGGCGGGGCGACAATCCGGGGTGGGGCATGTAGCCGTGAAATTTTAGCGGTCGACAAAAATGGTTTTATTTCCTATTATTCGTGGCTTTGACTACTGACCTTGTATACTAGACTGTAGTCTAAAGACCGTACTTTGCGACCTCTTAACCAGTTTTTAAATATTGTGATTATTATTGAAGCTGTGAGACTTTTTCAAAAAGTGCGGCATCTATCCGGGACTTACCCTATGACAATGCATTTAAAAAAATTGATGACTCCTAAGCGTGTTTTTGTAGCTTTTTTTTTAAACTATATTTATATTATTTAATCGTCCACTGCAAGACTTAGGCCTACCACACCTACAAAGGGTGATTGGTTCATTTCCACCGTGGTGGCCCAGAGCGGGTTGGATTGACATACTATTACATTTTAAATAATAAATTAATCTACGGAACCTACGACATGTGTAGCTCGGCACGCTCTTAACAAATCATTATTGGGATTGAAACGTCAAAATGGCGATAAAACCACTTATTATATTGCAGGTGGGTGAAATTGCTTGGGGTGTTGAAATATTGGCGTACGAACGATTTCTCTCGATCGTAATTTCATAACGTATTAAAGCTATTAAAAGGAAAATAAAGTGATTATTTATAATTTATTTACAACATTATTTTATTTAAATGTGTATATTTTAATTTTTCTGCGTGAGAGGGTATTTCCCTGTAGAGAGGGGGATATTTGCTGGAGCGATATTAATCAGCCGATTTCGATAATATTTAGCAAAATTGCAGATCCATAATATATGATTAGCAGATTTGCTAGTATGAAAAAAATCAACTAAGTGCAAGTATAGGCTTATTATGAAGATTCGGTTAAACAAATGCGAGGTGTACTATTCGAAGAACTACTAGTTTATTTATTTATCTGTCAAAGAGACAATATGTACAGTTATGATTAATTGGCAACTTTTATTAACTAAATTTTGGCATTTATTGAAGTGTTAAGCAAAATATATGATAAGTACATATAGGCTTTCAAATAAATAACATTTAATGAGCTGGCGTAATTATATACATAATTATGTAAACGTTTAGATTATTATGATAACTAGTATTCTTAAAAAATGTTAAAAAAAGTAATATCAAGCTATAGATTTTTTCTCTATTTTATGTCTTATTAAATACTCAGTGAGGTAACAAAAAAAGGAAAGCTCAAAGCTCTCCTTTTAAAGGAAAAATTAGTAGACTTCAATGTAATCGCATTTCAGAATTCAAACAAAAAATGCGGTGATCCCGAAAATATAACCTTAATCTTCTTTAATTAATTTTAGAATAAATCCCATAAATCAAAAGGTTCCAGGATTACGTTTGAGTCTGTTCACATGAAGTGTTACGGTGCCGTACACAAAATTAGTAACAGGTACCTAACTACCTATAAATTTGGAAAATATTTTTATAATAATAGGTCGGAAATTCCCAAACTAAAGTGGCATTGGGTGGAACATGTGGCGCGGATGCACCACGATCGACGGGCCAGGATCGTCGCAAAGTGGGTGTTTGACGGACGACGCAGCCTTGGAAAGCCCAAGAAACGCTGGCGTGACGATCTTTTTTTTTGACGTTGACTCATTCGATATGAGTTAGCAAAAGGTTGCGAGAGATTGCGACTGATAGGTTGAAAATAAAATAAAAATAGGTATTCAATTTATTGAATGCAATTAGCCCGAATGCGGAAGCAATGGTACAAGGGAAATGAAACTTATACCTATAAGTAAATCGACATAGGTTGATGATGTTAATGGTTATAATTATCTAAATTAACATTCAACAATATAAAATTATTTACAATTTAACGTGTCAGTCGAGCCATGGTAACGATCAGTTGTAAATGACACCCGCGGTCACCGTTTAAGACTGACCATGCTGAACGTTAACGTCGATGATCGCTGACAAACACCTAGTGTAACTACGCTATGAGCGCTACGTGACTACAGTCATAATATTAAACAAAGTTGCTTCCCTGTATATCTGTCCCTATGTATGCTTATCTCTTTAAAACTACGCAACTGATTTTGATGCGGTTTCTTTTAATAAACAGAGTGATTCAAGAGGAAGGTTCATATGTATAATAAATCTTTGTATGTATATGTAATACGTCGCTAGTGATTATTAATTGATTGATTGTTAGGCAATCAGTCCAGACAAAAACCGCATGCACTGTCGTTTCGTCTTGCTTACTCGTAGTTCAAGTCTGAAATTCTTTCAGCTCGGCAGCGGAATGCACCGTGTGGTAAGTATACCATTGATGTTCGTTTATGTGTGATAATGGAGCAGTATCTCTCGGCCGCCGCAACGCATCGTGGGGACCGGCTCTTATGGCGCTTTACTTTTAAGGTAAAGTTCTGGGTAAAATCAATTAAGAATATTGGCTTTTATAATAATGACTAATTTGATTTATTGATTAAATTAATGGAAATTGATTAATGGTTTTTCATTGCAAGTCACAAAGCAAAGTGTAGCTATAGTGTGTGTGTTTCTAAATGAGTGTCAGGCACCCTGAAAAATTTAACCAGAATCATGAAAAGTTTGAAATGCATTTGATGTTACAGTTTCTGCGATATAAGCGATAGCGATCCTTCATCATCAGATAGGCTGTTAGATTGCTTGCTTTTTAGTCAACTAAATGAATGTAAACTAAAATTGCATTTCAAAACTAACACTAGTTCTAATTAGCGAACCAAGATTATTAAAAACCCAGAAAAAGTTAAATTCTTCTTAAAAAGATAATGTCGTTAGCCGTGTCCACGTCTGACGGTCTGTTAAGTATCGCATGATCGCGCTGGATGCATACATTGAAACGGTCCTATTAAAAATCTACTGGAAGCTCTATGTCCAACAGTAGACGCTCTTTGCTAAATGAGAACACAATAATATGATAATGATAGCAAAATACCAAGGTTAAAATAAACCCTATGATATCTTTTTTTTTTTTTTTTATTTCGAATAGGTTTGCGTTTGACTACACACTGCCTGATGTTAAGCAGATGTGCGGTCTAGGGTGTAGCACGCTTACCTAGAAGATACCTATTTACTCGGGATTCGAAGACACTCACGTTGTACTTTAACGGGAAGACAGACCCAGGCAAAGCATTCCACATTCCGGCTGTTCGTATGAGGAATGAGGATTCGAAACGCTTGGTTCTAACGCGCGGAATGTCCACCATAAAAGGGTGGCGCTTTGGTCGCGTCCGTCTAGCCGTACTATAGAAAAAAGGGGTATATCTATATCTTGAGCTAACCTAAAAAGGAGTACTACGATGAAACCAGTCAAAATGCACTAAAAGTTGGTAAAAAATTTGCTCTGCTTGCATTTAATTTTCCTCCTTAAAATTTTTGCTATTCCAAATAGCATCCAGCCTACACTTTATTCCTTCTCAAATAAACTACGGCATGTCTTATAAATACGGAACGTTGCATCGTTACAAGCTATTCCAGTGCAATTCAAGGACAATCAGTCACCGAGCACCTTTTGTACTACTCCTGTAAGTAGCAAAGATCTTCCGAGATTGGACATGTCTCGATGTCGCGAGACCTTACTTTGCAAGAAACTGCTTATCTTCCTAAAACTCAGTTAAAATAAAACAATTATTTTAATACTAGAAAAATAGTCGGAAACATTTATAAATCATACTAATACTAATCATATTAATATTATAATTCCGAAAAGTTTGTTGTTTTTTTTCTCTTTCACGCATCAACGGAGCAAAGGATTGACTTAATTTTTGACAAAGATATAGTTCAAAAGCAGAAAAGAAACTGAAGAGAATATGTAAAAATATTAATCTTTAGGTGAGATCTTTCTCGATTTGCGCCTCGTGGCGAAAATATTTGAGAGAATTAACGGGTTTGGCAAATCTCATGTTATCTGGGCAGGTCAATGATGACGTTATCGAAGTCTTGTATGGCGCTAACCTATGCGCACTTGTCAAAAAAGATGGTGGCATCAGACCTATTGCTGTTGGCACCACATATCGTCGTCTCGCAGCCAAAGCCAGTTGTGGAAAAAAGGTTGCTCTTTTGAGTAGCCTTTTTCAACCAATACAGCTTGGCTTTGGTTCGCGGGGTGGATGTGAGGCTGCTGTTCATTCGCTTCGTACTTTTCTCGGCCAAAAATTGTGGAGAAGTGTTGCTTAAGGTGGATGTCAAAAATGTTTTCAATTCGGTTAATCGAGACGCCTTGTTGGCACAGGTCAAAGACAAAATTCCCGATCTTTTCAATTTTCTTTGGCAATGCTACGGCAAACCCACTAAATTAATTTACAAAAATGATGTTTTGCTATCTTCCGTTGGCTGTCAACAAGGTGACCCTCTCGTACAAGCCATTTTCAGCCTGGCCATTCATCCAATTGTTCAACGTCTCCAATCTAAACTCAACGTTTGGTATCTGGATGACGGGACTTTGGGTGGCGATGCGAGCACAGTCCTACGTGATTTGGAAATTCTTATTGACGAGTTTCGTCAAATTGGTTTGGAGCTAAATTTTTCGAAATGCGAACTTTTCGTTTGCGACTCATGTCCGGATAAAGATTTGATACTTAGCAAATTTAATGATTTGGCACCTAACATCAAATCGGTAGACAAGTGTTCTCTTCGCCTTCTAGGTTCGCCGATATTAGATGAGTCTTTTCCGCCTTTCGTTCAAGAAAAAAATCAAAATTTTTTGAGTGCCTCTGATAGGCTACTCAAAATTATGGCCCACATGGCTTTTACCATTATAAGATGTTGTCTGTTTGTTCCAAAATTTATGTACGCTTTACGATGTAGTCCATTGTGGAAACACAATGAGCTCCTTTTGAGCTTAGACGATGTTGTAAAGCAGTCCCTAGTATCGGTTTTGAATATTGACATGAGTGAAAGGGCGTGGCTACAAGCCTCCTTGCCTGTTAGGCTTGGAGGGCTAGGGGTCCGCCAAATTTCAAGTGTTGCTTTACCAGCTTTCTTGTCCTCCATTCATAGTACTCAGAACTTGATTGAAAAAATCCTCGCACCTTCTTTAGGCCATTCTGGCGTAGATGTAGCTCATTTGAATGAGGCAACGAATGCTTGGAGTGTCGCTTGCCCAAATACCGAGCTTCCAAAGACTTTATCGTCGCAGAGACTGTGGGATCGGCCGATCTGCGAACTAGCACGGAAATCTCTTCTAGAGACGTGTCCTAGCGTCGCGGATCGCGCTCGTATCCTTGCAGTCTCTGTATGGGAGTCCGGTCTTTGGTTGCAAGCATTGCCCTCTTTCAATATTGGTAATCTTTTAGACCCAACTGCATTTCGTCTAGCTGTCGGCTTACACTTGGGTGCAAGGTGTTGTGAAGCCCATCGCTGTCAGTGTGGTACTGCAGTTGACCAGCTCGGTCACCACGGTCTCTCTTGCTCAAGAAGCGCTGGTCGGATTGGACGCCACGCCAGCCTTAACGATGTCATACGCAGGGCTTTTTTCACCGCCAATATCGCAGCCGTACTTGAACCGAGTGGGTTGGCGCGTGGTGATGGCAAAAAGCCTGACGGCATGACGCTGGTCGGTGCCAAAGTATCGACGCAACTTGCGTCGATACTTTGGCACCGTCACATCTTCCTGGAGTCAGAGTAGGGCTGGAGCGGCGGCCAATTCGGCTGAGCAGCACAAGCGGCGCAAATGTGCTAACCTCGATAGTGGTTACATATTTGAGCCATTTGGAGTAGACTTTGGGTCCGTGGGGGCCGGGAGCTCATCTCGTTTTCAAAAGTCTTTCTGAGCGTCTGGTGGACGCGACGCGTGACCAAAATGCTGGTGTTTATTTGGCTCAACGTATAAGCATTGCCATTCAGCGTGGCAATGCTGCCTGCATGCTGGGCACGCTGCCAACTGGCAGTGGGCTTGAGCACTTGGATTATCTTTAGACCTTCAAGGGTCTGTGGATGATCCAATTGCTTTCTATATAGTAGTAGTGTAGTATTGTCATTAAGACTTAAGTATCTATTATTTTAAGAAACTAAAGTATCATATTTTATAGTGACCAAATACACATGAAAATTAGTTTGATTCACCACATTATATTTTCCTTATTCAGTCAGATATTGTAATAGGCAATATAATCCTATATACCTACCAAGTAGGTATCTGATTTGACCCGTAGTTCGCTAACTTAAATCTCTTAAATAAACAGATATTTTTTGGAAGCGGAAATTAACAACGAAGTTATGGCGTTTGTGTACGCAAAATTCTTTCTTGCTCGCGCTTTTTCACATTTGTTTATCATAAAATGACATAGAGATGTATCTATGTTTTGTTGTATTTTTGTTTAGAAATATCTTCACCTCGAGTTTTATATCTTCTTTTAAATTAAAATATGTTTGTCAAAACAAACATTTCCTATTCTAAGTGATTAAGAAAAGCGACATATGGTTTTTGGAAATTCAATATCTATGTATTCAATTGCAAATATACGAGTGAGCTATTCAAAATCCGATGAAAAAACTTTAAAACTACAACTACACGTAACGTCAAGTACTCATAGAGGTTTTTCTTTTGATTTTTAGATGATTTCGGGTTGAACTCCATAGAAAAAGTTAGTTATAATAATGAGTAGATACATAAACCTATGAAAATACCATTATTTTACAAAACAACATCTGATAAACGTGTCTCGCACTTACAGTCTTATGGTAAGGTTATATACAAGCGGGAAGCCGCGGAAAGCGGGTGCGATCTGGGACGGAATTTTTGTAATGTTCGAATTTGAATGCAACCTGGCACACAGCAAGCGAGTGTAATCCCGCGCCCGTAAGAAAAATGCTTCTCTTTAGATTTCTATGGTACTACTCCTTTAAGCCGTAGCCTTTCCAGAACGCTGCAGTGAAAAAGAATAATGACCAAGGAAATAGAGTTACCCCCGTCGCAACACATTTCGTACTCTATCTCACAGGTAAGAGAGACTATTATTCCTCGTACGACGACAAGTGAAGCAAATAATGCCTTAAATAAAGTTATAGCTACGAACAGTATATATTTTGGTGTACGCGAAAATATTCTTGATAATAAATTAGGACGAGCTCGCGAAATTGTTACTTATTTTGAGGCAAAATTGCGTTAGCTTTTAGAATGTGTCTGTTATGTAGTAATTAATATTGTATTACCTCGACATTATTAAGATTAAATAGGTGAATTAATGAAGCTACAGTCAAGAGGTAGTGTTCAGAAAATAGTCTTGTGGGATTCAAAGGAATTATGGTTCTAAGTTAAAGGAGCTTATAATGAATCATTATAAAATATGTAGTCTTAATTACTAACAAATGTAGAAATATGAACAGTACAAGTTATAGGATATTTAAAGTAGGTATTAGTTTTTATAATGATAAAATGTTTTCAACCAACTTCCAAGAAGTAGGTTTTATGTTAGTCTGTTTTATTTTTATTTATTTTTAATTATTTTTTTTTGTATATTTATCGATATAATCGCCAATTGTGTACCGAATCGATTTTTTTTAATTTGAAAGGGTGTACTCCTGAGGTATTCTCATTTAAATTTTACAGAGGTCGCCTGATCTGTGTATGAAAAATAAACAATAATGTAAGCAATTTCAGCAAAATATTCGAATTTTGTACACGGTGGAAGGCGGTCTTACGATTTTTTGGGAAAAATAATTATTAAGTTATTGTAACATTCTGTATATAAATAAGTAATAATAATTATTATCATTCATCGTTTTATTAAATTAATAAACTAAGTAGAATAAACTCTTTCTTTTTGGAAGTCGGTTAAAAACGAATTGACATTCAAATCAAAAATAACATCACTTATAACCCGAAAATCCAATACGTTCTCAAACAAATCTAAATATTCAAGATGTTGTTCTAAAAAACTCCAGTAAATTATTCATGGAAACCTCTAGACCCTGGCATAGCGGGACGTATGGGAAATTCTAATAGAGGCGACGTTGTATATATTGTAGAGTTTATTTTGCTGCTACAGGGATAAGAATTAGGGCTACCACAAATTCTATCACACTAGTATAAAAATCAAATGTAATGTAAATCTATCCATCAGCCATAGGACGTCCACTGCTGGGTTTAGTAAAAAAAATCCCGTCCCTTGGGCAGCCCAACCGCCACGCGCCGTTTTCGCCCATGCGCCTTAAGCGCAGCGGTTTTTTTCTATTTTTTGCGCATCTGCGCCGCGACCTACTAAAATCGAGATTTCTCGTAACTTTTGTATAGAAGACCCAATTAATAACATATCGTTAGAACCGTATTGAATCAGCCTATCTGAGTCTATAAATAGAATGTGCAATATTTATTCAGTGTATCTTTAAGCTTAGGTTAAAGGCGAAAAAATGAAAAAATATTTGTATTATTAGTCAAAAGCAATTTTAAGAACTCCTGATTGTTTTATTTACATTAGTAATAACTATTACACATTATTAACATAACAAACACCACACAATACAACATTTCGTAAATGAATTTAATTTGATTAGAAAAATTCGTATTACTTCAATGGCGACCCCCATCAAAAAGCCATATTTCCGAAGACATAGAGTATGAAACGATTATAGACGAGCCCCACTATTTCTTTCTTTGTTTCACTGGCAACCTATTCGCATAAGTTAAAACAGGATAGCACGATTCCTTAGACTTCAATTAAAATAAACAAGAAAAATTCGCGAGTGACCTGCTCCAGGCCACTGGGCGAATGCGTCAAATTCGGTAGCGGCCTGAAACAGGTCACTGGGCGACCGAAGGGAACGGGTTGGTAGCGGTAGCGGGTGGTATAACAATCTGGATATCTTCAAGGCGAGAGTAGGTAAATAGGAATCTTCTAGGTCTACATAGGTACTCCATCTTTGGCAACAACTTCGCTTTTTGACGGACGAACCACCGGAGGAGGCATACAATTCGACACGTATATTTTTTATGTATAACCACGCATAACTTTTTTCATAGTTGTCTGATTTTGATAATTCTATTTTTATTGAAAAGAGTATACTTTGGCATTGGTCGTATTTAAATTTTATCGATATCGGCTGAGCCATTTTTGATAAACCAACAATATTGTAAAAATGTTACATCGATCCGTGCGAAATATTCGCGAATTCAGTTCACGGGTGAAGTCGGTCATGCTATTTTTTTTTTCAAATAATAATTATCATCAGGCAAGTTGGTGGCCAAATGTAGCCATAAAAGGGGCTTATGTCTAAAGTAATCCTGCGGTCTTAATGAGGTCATCCGTCCACCATGTGGGTAGATGTCCTATGCTGCACTTGTCGGTAGCAATAAGTATTACTTCCCCGTTCTAAGAAGAACTTGAATTCAACGACACAGGTCACCCTATTTTGGGATCCTGACCACTGAATTTTAGGCTAAGTTTTCTAAGTAAGTAAATGGAATTTTGTCTTTTTTTGATATTATGGTTTCACACCTGGCAACCCTGAAATTGAGCGATGCGACAATACGTTATAGTCGCTACATTTCCGGCTATAAAAAGAACACAACACAGAATCCGCGTGACTTGTCCCGAACTAGGTGTATCGGAAATCCAAATAACCCTTTATTTATTTTAAAGTGTCACTCCGAGTATGAGCAAGTTTAGTAAGTTTGAAATATGAAAATGATGATGAGGTTATATTATATGTACCTAAGTAAGTAAGTATGTGTTTTATAAAAATTTGAAGCCACAGTTCAAATTTCACCTCAAAAGTCAATTACTCGTAGCGAGTTTATTGTATGATGCCATAGTGCTAGATTTATTATTTATAATTATATCAACGTCTCGTTCAACTTACAAACTTGAAAACCACAAGACAAAGAAAGCAGTGTAAGAATAAACAGGATATGACAATAAAAATTTATTAATCCCTAGTAACATTTTATCAATACGAAAGTGTGTTTATTAGCTTGCTGGTTTGTTAATTACTCCTCCACGCAGCAACGAAGCAACGGATCAAATTAATATTCTCGAATACATATAATTTAAAGCTCAGAGAGTGTCAAAGACTACTTTTATCCCGGAAAAGATCTGTAAATCCAAAAATAATACTTGCCAGTAGTACTTATTATTAAGAGTATGTTCGGTCCCACTATTGTGCAAAGGCGTCCCTATTATAAGAGTCAGTAGTAAAATAATAATACCAATATAAATTTTGTGATCTTAGTTTGAAAATCGTCTTCTCTGTAAATTATATTCCATGGTTTTCGATAATCTTTCGATAACTAACATGAAACTTCTACATAGAACATTGTGGACGTTCTTGATTCCTAACTCTCTTGAGTTCAAGCGTCGTCTAAGTAAAAGTTGTAAAAGATTTCGATCGAGTGAGCGTTATTGGCTGTATTTTTCTTGCTTGGTACTTTTTAGCGTTTTCCTGTAAGTTGTATTCTTTAATTTTATCGTCCATTTTGTTGCATTTTAAATGAGCACCATTGTGCTTGGATTTTTTAAATTTATTCCCTGAATTGTTTTCTATAAATGCTTTATTTATTCCTTCGTGTTATTCGTATATAAAGTATGTGTGATCCACTATCCAATATATAACACTATCCCATCTCTAAACTTAATCTATGCAAAACATAAGTCAGTTCGACATAACGTTTCTGCGTGAAAGAGTGCCCAATAAACCAACAAACACACTCTTGAATTTATAAAAAATAATAATACCAATTTAAATTATTGTGATCATAGTTTCAAAATCGTCTTCTCTTTAATCGATATTCCGTGGCTTTCGATAAGCTTTCGATAGCTAACATGAGACTTTTACGTAGAGCATTGTGGACTCTCTTGAGTTCGAGCTTCTTCTAAGTCTAAGTTGTGATAGAGTTCGATCGAGCGAGTGTTGTTGGGTGTATTCTTCTTGTTTGCTTCTTTTTAGGGTTCCGTACCTATAAGGTAAAAACGGGACCTTATTACTAAGACTCCGCTGTCCGACTGTCTGTCTCCAGGTTGTATATCATGAACGGTTATAGCTTGAACGTTGAAATTCTCACAGATGATGAATTTTTGTTAAATGAATATTTAAGGCGGGCTCCTATACAATAAACCTGATTTTTTGCCGTTTTTAGATCGATACTAATAACGGTGACAGGTAGAAGCTTGAAATATTCACAGAATATTAAATTAAATTGGCACCCTTAAAATAAATAGTTTAAACTAAAATAAATAATTATTTAAGGCCTCCCATACAAGTAACGTGATTTCTTGGTCGATATTAATAGCGGCAACGATATAATAGATCTTCCTATTGCCGCTTTAAATATAAAGCTTGAAATACATAATATTAAATTGTACTATATTTTCAAAAGTAAACAGTTAAATAAAATAGATTAAAGGGGGCTTCCATATGGTACGGAGCCCTTCGTACGCGATTCTGTATTTTTATTTATTTATTTATTCACATAAGAAACACCAATTGTATTCGTTAGATGCTAGTTTAAAACACCTTTTAGTTAGTATAGGCCGGGTGGCTAGCCCTGGTTTTAGAGTTTTTAAGCCGCCTGAAGGCCTCTGACATTGCTAAACGGTTAAAACAAATTAACGTGTCATCCGAGCCACGGTATTGCTCAGTTGTAAATGCCACCTGCCACCCATCCGCAGACTGACCGTGCTAAACGATGCTTAACTTCGGTAATCACTAACAAACACCTAGTCAAGTTACACTAATAGTGGTACGGTAAGTACTCATAATCAGTTATAAGTACTATAATACCTTTGCGTCACCTTTTTATTTAAAAAAAAACTCTTTTGGCTATATTTCTATGGTGTCGGCTTTATATCAAAGTAATAGAGATTGTAGGTAAAAAAAAAACTTATTCTCGTTTTATTGCGATTTGACGATATTGGTATAGGTACTATCACTATATTTCTAAATATGATTTTTGGTCGATGTCTTATATATTCCGCTAAGTAGTTCCTCCCGTCTGGTGATTTTGCGGACAAACTCGCTCAGCCAACCTTGTTAAACAGCGTTCCAGCTAAGCCTCGAGGTTCGCCTAAGAAATTAATATCAAATCTCCCGCTCCCCTAAGAGCTGGTCCACACAGCACGGTGTTGTTTCGTACCTCAATGGTTTTTCCGCATCTATAGGCGTACGGTGTTACTGCGCTGCAATAGACTCTGCTACTATGCCACTGCATGGCGAAATAGATTGAGCATATTTCTTACAGAAATTACAGCTTGACAGCATTTTTCTTGTAGAAATAAATATTATTTCATTTCATTGCTACGCTAAGTACCGCCCAAACGCAGCCGATCCGTGTACACCCATCGTCTTCTAGCACACAGCTCTAAATATCATTTCAAAAAATTCCACACAATACGGGCAACCGCCGCATGGTATATCAAACGTAGTTTTCCACATTAGAAAACTGTGTTGTATATAAGAAACCTTAAAATTCTATACAACACTGGCAGTCATGCTTAGACGCAGTGAATCAATTGTATTTTTTTACGATGAATAGTTTTAATCAGGTCGTGTAAGTATAAGAGGGCTTCTCCAAAGGGTCCGACACTGGTGTGCTTACTTTTATACGGTGTGGCATCATAGGGTATCATGTGAATTACCTTCTAATTTCCTATGTAATACCACGGACCAGCACCACTCAACCGTTCCGCACCGTGTGAACCAGCTCTTAAGGTAGCAAGTTTGGGCAAACTTCCGAGGTGTTCGCGAGTCCCAACTGACAAGTTTTCTTATTAATTTTTGAGGAATACCCCACCTTGTTTTGGTGTAACTCGTTTGTGACTGGGGAAATGAGAAACGAAAATAATTTATGAGGCTCGAGTAAGATTCTTTTTTGCCAGTTAGAATGGTGATTTTGTCTTAACAAATATTGCAATTTTCGTCGGCTACCTCTTATACTAGGGAAGTAACATTAATTTCATCTGAGTACTGAGTACTGAGGCTAAAAATTTCAAAACTTTAGTATTTATATTTATGTATTTACTGAAGCTGTATTTTATTGCTATGTCAGGGCTTCTTGACATCATAAGAAGGTTAGGCAATAATCCAGCATTCTGGATAAAAATTGTCCAAAATGCTGGATTGTAAACCTCACAGAACAGAGAGATCTTGCCGATTATAAGTATTTTTTTCATCGTACCTACTTAGTGTTCTTTACGTTTTAAGGCTAGTGAAAATTGACAATGCACTTATACAGGGTTATATCTAATCAATTAGCATCCTTTTAGAGGCTTATTCTGTACATCAAAACTATAAACAACCATTGTTAAACGACTTTTGTCAAAACTCAAAAAACAAATTCGTTCTTCCATAGAAAAATATCGCTCACCCGCGACAAAATGTATGGAATAGCTGATTTCTTTTTTGAGTTTTGACAAAACTCGCAGAACAAAAGTTGTAAGTTTTGATGTACAGAATATGTACCTAAAAGGATGCAGCAAAGGATGAAAATTGATTAGAAATAACCCTGCATATTATTACATTAGTAGATATTTAAAAAAAACATATATTTGGCGTGTGCTCTAAACAGTAGGTATAATAAAGTTTTTTTTTCTATTTCAGTTTCTGTTCTGTGATGTAAACTCAGGACGAGCGGATTTAGAAAAAAAATAAGATAAAAAAAATTAAGCTATGCTACTATCTTCTACTATCTACTTCTTACGAGTGTGCTTATTATAAATAATACTATACCACCATTTTGTAAAAAAATAAACATCAATGTGAATATTAAAATAAAATAGATCAGACAATTGAGCTCTATCCAGGACAGCTCACATATCCAGCACATTACAGCCAGGCTAAGCTGTTCATCCACCTGCCAGTTATTTGCATAGAAATGGATAAACATATCACCCAGATATGCAGACGGAGTCGCTGTGTCTCCAATATTTGATATAGCCCACGACAATGCCGCTTTGGCATGATCAAGCTAACTTGAGCACTTACTGGCCTGTAGGATTTTGCTAGAAACAAAAGGCCAAGGCGAATTCACGTTTCTGCTTTCTTTTTCAGAGGTTTATAAATTGTTGTTTTTAAACATTCGCGATTTGAACACATTATTATTATATACTACGAGACTAATCGCCCGTACCATTCATGCCGTGTTAAAGGAGTGACGGATAAGGAGGGGACTTTGCTAAAAGATAACTCCATCAAGACAGTGTATACTCCCTTATCTAAACTACTGAGCTACGTCAGAACGCCGAAGGATGTCATTCCGTTTCAGACTCCTGGTGTATATAAGGTGGATTGCAGCTGCGGTAGTTCCCACATAGGTCAAACGAAGCGTACTATTGCTCAACGGATCAAAGAACATATCGCGGCAGTCAAAAACCGCCAGATACAGAAGTCTGCTATAGCTGAGCATTTGCTTGACGGAGGTACTGTTATAATACCTACTCCTTACACGCGCCACACTGGGTAAAGTGCTTAGATTGCATACCGCATCTAGGGCATTACACAGTTGTTTGGTTATTTGACGTCATTCAAATGTTTCTTAATAAATCAGATACCATTTTGCGGACACATTACAATCAGATTTCCTTGTGGGCACTAGGCTTTTGTAATTACTATTTCTATTCAAATAAAAGGGTTTATATTAAAATTGTTTTTTAAAAAACCTCCTCTGAACCCACTCCGTAACAGTGGTGTCAGAAGTGGGATCTCAGGTGCGTCAGTTTTTGCCTGAGACTCACTTGTTTCTGCCAGTGCCCACACTCCAACTCGTCTTCAACCGCCCTCTCAACGATCCACTGGCCCATCTCGCCGTGCGCAAACATCATATCGTCGAGGCCATATTCGCCGAACTCCGCTGTCCCTTCATTGCTATTCCTTCAAGTCCAGAATCAAGCTGCTGTCCATGAGAAGATCCGTCAACGTCAACGAAATTATTATCGCCGTGTCCTCCTTCACCGAGTCCCGCCAATAGCACAACGAGACCAAAATCACATCATCGAAGTCCTGCAAGAAGCCGCTGCCTGACGACACCCGTGGCAGTTCGTCGCGACTCCACGCTGTTCTTCCTGTGAGCTGCCTTTGG
Source organism: Hypomecis punctinalis (assembly GCA_949316475.1). Classification (NCBI taxonomy): domain Eukaryota; kingdom Metazoa; phylum Arthropoda; class Insecta; order Lepidoptera; family Geometridae; genus Hypomecis; species Hypomecis punctinalis. The sequence goes on along the minus strand of OX438795.1, from coordinate 19,710,029 downwards.
AGAATCCGGTCCGAAAGCTTACCACCCAGATCCAGAGTCCCGCAAGAAGCTGCCTGGCCCTGGTTATCGCAATCCGACGCTGGTTTTCCCGTGAGCTGTTACCAAAAGATCCCGACCAGAAGTTTAAATCCAGAGGATCAAGAATGCCGATTCCGTGCGTGCTAATCCTGTGAGTACAAATATTCTATTTCTTGTTATTGCCAACGCGTTAGTATCCAATTACCCGACCTAACTTCCAAATCTCGGACCGTAAAAATGTCACAGGCAGATAAGTCAGCACTCTTGTTGTCCGAACAGTTTCCGATACAGGTACTTTGTAATTTCATAAATGAGTATTCAGGAGAAAGGGAAACGCTACCAGGATTCCTCACTAATTGTATAAATGCTTTAGAACTGGCGTCCCATTCCCAAAAGGAGCTCTTACTGAAATACATAATATCAAAACTAGGAGGCAAGGCGCAAATCGCCTGTTCCAATAAGGTATTTTCAACGTTCGAAGATTTAAGGGACTTCCTCAAACAAAATTTCGGACAGAGGAAACACTATAACCATCTCCTAATTGACCTCCAAAGCTGTAAGCAACACGCCACAGAAACAGTCGCTCAATTTTCCCTTAGAATCGAAACCTGTCTGACAGCCTTACAGTCCGAAATTTACAATTCAGATTCCTATAAGAAAGAACTTCCGGGTAGAATCGCTATGACGGAAAATCTCGCTCTACATGTGTTCACATTAGGCTTACACCCTAATATTGGTAATATAGTGCGGTGTCGCGACCCTAAGAACTTAAACGCCGCAGTTAATATCGCGATCGAGGAAGAAAAGATATCAAACTTAAATAGAAACATGACCGTGAGGTTAAAGACCTGCACGTTCTGCAAAAAAACGGGGCATTTGGAATCCGAATGCAATTACAAACAGAGGCGTAATATTACACAACATCCTCAAGTCCGCTCGCACGCGTCAAATAATTCCTCAGATTTCAAACATTCTAAAGACAATACGACACCGGTTGTGTGTCGCTACTGCAAAAATGTGGGTCATGATATTTCACAGTGCCGTAAAAGACAGTATAACAATTCGAGACGGACTAATCAAAATCCAAATTCTAATGGTTTTAAGGGCTATCGACAACATTTTATTGATACAGATTCCGAAGCATCATGTCCCCCTCAAATACAAGAACTAGAAAACGGAGACTGTTTAAACTAAATGTAGAGCCTGCGGTTCGGTACCGACGCAAGTCTCTATTCTCAGGTACCAAAATTACTACCAAATCCACTGTTTCTCAACCTATTAGGTCCACTGTTTCTCAAAATACTAAATCCACTGTTTCTCAACCTATTAGGTCCACTGTTTCTCAAAATACTAAATCCACTGTTCCTCAACCTATTAGGTCCACTGTTTCTCAAAATACTAAATCCACTGTTCCTCAACCTATTAGGTCCACTGTTTCTCAAAATACTAAATCCACTGTTTCTCAACCGATTAGGTCCACTGTTCTTCAAAGTACTAAATCCACTGTTTCTCTACCTATTGGGTCCGCTGTCTCTCAAAATACTAAATCCACTGTTTCTCAACCTATTAGGTCCACTGTTTCTCAAAGTGCTAAGTCCACTGTTTTTCCACCTTTTAGGTCCACCGTTTCTCAAAATAATAAGTCTACTGTTTCTAAAAATGATAAGTCCACTGATTCTCAACCTCCACCTACTGATTATCAAGTTGTCAAGCCAACGGTTCCTAAGTGTGTTGCATCTACAAGCTGTCGGTCATCTAAACCTACTATTCTTCAATCTAATCATCCCTCTGTGTCTCAACATTCTAAGTCCACTATTCCGGTATCAAAGGAGTCTACTATTTTCCAAGTTTCCAAACCAATTAAAGTTAGACCCGAATCAACGCAGTCCTCTGAAAGTGATAATATAGACACTGTTCATTTTAAATCTCAGTCTCAAATCGGTGACTCTAAGGGTTCAGACTCTCACCTTGAAAGCATAGATCAGTATTTCAATGAACCGGAAGAATGTCCAATGGTATACGATATTTCACAACATAAGAAAACGTCATTACCATATATCGAGGTATATACATCACACTCCGATAATTCCCTAAAATTTCTAGTGGACACCGGTAGCTCTATCTGTCTTGTTAAAGATACAAGTTTGTCGAAACCGCCAACTCTAGACTCAAGCATTGTGAAATTCAAGGGTATAAATGATGTAAACTCATACGCAGAGACTAAAGGGAAATTCCTACTAACAATCAAACCCTATGAATCCAGCGACACTTCAACCTCATTTCATTTCCATGTCGTGTCCGGTGTTAATCTCGATTACGACGGTATTATCGGTTCAAATTTCTTTTATGCACATAATGCATCAGTATCATATTCTGAAGGAAAATTGAATATGTCGGGTGAATGCCCTTTACACTTTGATTTGAAGTTTCAAGATATTACTTACTCCATACCTGCTCGTAGTGAGATGTTGGTTGAATGTTCAGTCACAAATCCTGAAGTGAAAGAGGGACTAATATTGAACACTAAGGTGACAAGCTACCCGAAACTTATATTTTCTAAATGTCTGACTAAAGTAAAGTCAAACAATAAAGTTAACATCTCGGTACTTAACACTTCCGAAAAAGTTATTATCCTTAAACCGCTAAGATTAACTTTAGAACCTGTTTCTCATATTCTCGAACCAAACATGTCTGAACACTCATCTTCTCAAGCTACGTCCTCAGATTCAGAAAATTGTTTTACCACCGCTTTTGCCGATATCGAACGTGAAAGGCGTGTTCAAAGCGCGTTAAGATGTGACCACTTGGTCCCAGAAGAAGAACATGCGTTACGAAAACTGTGTTCTGAGTTTCATGACATATTTTATCTTGAAGGCGATACTCTAACTGCAACTAAAACCGTCCAACACGAAATCCGTACGACTTCTCAAATTCCAATCCATGCTAAAACCTATCGATTTCCTGAATGCCACAAAGACGAAGTCAACAAGCAGATTAAAAGTATGCTTGACCAAGGCATTATAAGTCCTTCCGTATCTCCATGGTCAGCACCTATATGGGTAGTACCGAAAAAACAAGATGCATCTGGGAAACCCAAATGGCGCATCGTTATTGACTACAGGAAGCTTAATGAGGTGACTATCGGAGATGCCTATCCCATTCCCAATATAACAGATATTTTAGATCAACTTGGTCATAGCGTATTCTTCACCACACTTGACTTGGCGTCATCTTTCCACCAAGTGGTGATGAAAGAATCCGACGCAGAGAAGACGGCGTTCAACGTTCCTGGTGTTTCTGGCCAACCAGGACACTACCAATTCAACCGCATGCCTTTTGGGCTCAAAAGTGCCCCTTCTACCTTCCAAAGACTTATGAATGTCGTCCTTTCTGGCCTTCAAGGTCTCCATTGTTTCACATACATGGACGATATAATCGTCATAGGATCCAATCTCCAAAATGCCATAAATAATCTCAAGTTAACCTTTGAAAAACTCAGAGAACATAATTTAAAACTACAACCCGACAAAAGCGAGTTCCTACGCAGAGAAGTTCAATACTTAGGTCATATCATAACAAACGAAGGTGTGAAACCTGATCCTAAAAAGATAGAATGTGTACAGAAATTTCCAGTCCCTAAGAGTCCCCGTGATATCAAATCTTTTCTTGGTTTAGTTGGTTACTACAGGCGTTTTATAGACAACTTCTCTCATATAACTAAACCACTAACCAGCCTCTTAAAGAAGGATGTCAAATTTAGCTGGCTATCCGAACAACAAACTGCATTTGATGCCCTAAAAAATAAAATAACTACGGCACCTATCCTACAGTACCCCGATTTTTCCAAATCTTTCTTGCTGACAACTGATGCAAGTAACTATGCAATTTCTGCAATTCTCTCCCAAGGCGAAATTAATAGTGACCTACCTATTGCATACGCGTCACGTACATTAAACAAAGCCGAAGGAAATTACTCTACCACCGAAAAAGAATGTCTTGCAATTATTTTTGGTACTAAAGTTTTCCGACCTTATTTATTCGGTCGCCGATTTAAAATAGTCACAGACCACAAGCCCTTAGAATGGCTTTTCAATATAAACGATCCCAGTTCAAAACTTGTTCGCTGGCGCCTTAAGCTCGAAGAATTTGATTACGAAATAGTCCACAAAAAGGGCAAAATAAACTGCAATGCAGACGCCCTGTCCCGAAACCCTGTTCTGGCTATTAACCCAGATATTCCTTCAACATCAGAAACTTATGAGAAATATCTAAAAATCTGTCAACAACAGAACACGTCGACATATAACACTGTAATAGAAGAACATAACGGTTCACTACTTAAAGCTAAATGTAAGATGATAGTCTATCCTTCCTCAATCGACCTCGATGACTCAATTCCTTATTGTTCCGATATACTCGAATCATCAGTATTCAGTGAAACACTACCCGATATACGGTTATCAGAGCGAGAACTCTACACCTATCAAAGTACTTCCAATGACAAACACGTGTTTACACATCTCTATCTACGCGTACATCATTACGATGAAATGTCATACAAAGATATATTTGCAATGATGAGAGATTATCGAGATATGATTTCAACTTGGTACGCGGAAGAAAAGGAGTTCGCTATTTCAGATTTTAAAGATCCTTTCAACAAATTGTCTTTTACCAAGATCTATAATATTCTAACTTTCCTATTCCACGACACCGGCATTAAGATACATATTTACCACAACAACATCCTATTTCCAACTCCCTCTGAGATTCCTCGAATCTTAAGAGATAACCATGACTCACCCGCTGCGGGTCACCCTGGCATATCTCGCACCTACGACCGACTTAAAACTTTATATTGGTGGAAGAACATGCGCCAAGACATTGAAAGCTATGTCAAAAATTGCAAGTCATGCCAAGTCAATAAACCATTGCGCTGTACTAATAGAGCTCCTATGATAATCACTTCAACCGCTACTCGCCCAAACGAAAAATTATTTCTAGACCTGGTCGGTCCACTTCCCGAAACAAGAATCAATAAATACAAGTTTATCTTAACACTCCAAGACGATTTAACCAAATATTCACAAGCTTACCCTATGCAATCGTGCTCAGCTCAGGAAACTGCCCAACGTCTTGTACGTTTTATCTCACATATAGGTATCCCAAAAATTCTCGTAAGTGACCAGGGGTCAAATTTTTGCTCTGATGTGTTTAAACAATAAGAAAAACTGTTTGGTATAAAACACATCTATGCGGCACCATATCACCCTCAAACATGCGGTGCCTTAGAACGCAGTCACTCTACACTGAAAGAGTATTTACGATCTTATATCGAAGAAAATGCCCACACTTGGGACTTGTACCTGAACACTGCAATGCTGGCATACAATTCAAACATTCACTCTACGACGGGGTTTTCTCCTTTCGAGCTTCTGCTAGGACATAAACCATATATTCCTAAATCTATAGACACTCTGGAAAACAACACCTTTACTGATTACATTCGAGCACTCAACCATAGGCTATACTATAGTAGACAAAAGGCGTTACAAAATATCCAATCTTCAAAACAACGTTCGAAACAATATTATGACTCACATGCGCGTCCTATTACCTACAACACAGACGATATGGTATATATAAGATGTCATCATAAACAAAATAAAGCCTTACAACCAATATGGAAAGGCCCTTTTAGAATAATTAAGATTAATGGTAACCATACCGTTACAATCCAAGTAGGTAGAAAGCACATACGTCATCATTATGATGAGATAAAGCCCGCCTTCTAGTTCTTAACAAATATCTACCGTTATCCTTTCCAGGTTAATATCAGTCAGTTTGTCGCGATAATATCCACGTTATTAAATCTACAATTTCTACTTTTAATGATACTACGTCTAAGGTTAACAATAATGAACTTAGGTTAAACCAGAATTTAGCAACTATAGAAACAGCTTTCGAAAAATTATCGCAAGCTACCGATAAGTTAGATATTAGGTCACAATTGTCTCTATTGCTTAGTTCATTAGAAGGCATCATAATAGCACTGTCATTTGATATCAACGATGTTAATGACGCGATATTGTTTAGCAAAATGAATATTTTACACCCAACTGTACTTAGTCCCGCTCAGCTGTATAAGGAGCTCGAGTTACATATGAACCGACTTCCGAAACATTCCGAGTTACCTATTTCTTTATCATTGCATAATATTAGTCAGCTTATCACCTTATGCGACATCGTAAGCTATTATCAAGATAACAAAATTGTAGTAGTAGTGAAAATACCTCTGGTTCTTTCTCAGACTTATAACCTGTATCACAACATCCCATTCCCTGTACCGCTTGACATTAATACACCAGATACTTATGTCCTTATCGCACCACAGAAACCATACTTGGCAATAACACGAGATAGGCTATTTTATTCACAGCTCGCGAGTGTCAGTGAATGCAAAAGGATCAAGGATGTGTCTTATGTGTGTCCCCTAGACAACGTCTACTCCACTCTTGCGAATCCTACGTGTGAAACAACCTTGCTGACAGATATCATCGACAAATTACCCAAGACTTGTCAAACAAGAATTATAAAAGGGTCAGTTGATGTATTCCAAAAAATTTCCAACAAAAGATGGATTTTCGTGCAGTCCGACCCTTGTAAGTGCCATTTAGTCTGCAACGAGGGCTTGGATAACGCCGACGAAACCCTGTTTGGTACAGGTATTCTGCATATCCCAAAACATTGTAAAGCATACTATAAAACTTTAACTTTTTCCCCTACGGATAATTATTCTTCAAATACCACTAATTCTATTTCCAATTTCCAGATAGTTAATGATTGCTGTGACACTTCACAAAATTTTAACAGCACAATCCATAAAATACCTTTAGTAAGACTATCTGAGTTTAACAACATGGAATCGTTAGTAAAAGCAAGTACTCATCTGAACAGTTTCGAGCAACAACTAAATAATATAGCTTAGCCATCGCATTTTGAAAAATATTCAACTCACTATCTTTCTCTCACTTATGTAGTCCCGTTCATATGTGGTATTTATATGTTAAATAAGTTTAGAAAGCTACTAAATCGCCAGTCTGGTTGTTGTGTGAAAATATATAACAAAACTTATGCCAGCCATAAGACTGTGAGAAAAACTACACCTCAGTTAGTCCAATCAGTCAGTAGTCAATACAGTCACGATGAGCATCAGTCATCTTCATCTGAAGAGTCTGAAATTGACAATAATTCAGTAAAATCCTTGCCAGCTCCAGCTCTTAGACGTAATATAATCGTATAGATTTTTAATTAATATTCTATTCCATTTCCTAATCCCTAAAGTTAGTTTTTAAACATTTTTGCCATTTTATCACTGATTTTATCCTTATTTCACTGATCTAGGACTTTCATCTAAAATTAATTAGTTTATAATGTTTCAATTTCTTTGTTTGTAACACAAGGACATCTGATCTTTTAAAGACATTGATCATCCCTTAAACTGAGATGATCAATCTTAACGGGGGGGTTGTTATAATACCTACTCCTTACACGCGCCACACTGGGTAAAGTGCTTAGATTGCATACCGCATCTAGGGCATTACACAGTTGTTTGGTTATTTGACGTCATTCAAATGTTTCTTAATAAATCAGATACCATTTTGCGGACACATTACAATCAGATTTCCTTGTGGGCACTAGGCTTTTGTAATTACTATTTCTATTCAAATAAAAGGGTTTATATTAAAATTGTTTTTTAAAAAACCTCCTCTGAACCCACTCCGTAACAGTACTGGTCATTGGATCGAGCTCCACGACCCAAAGTCCTCTCCACGGATCGACACTATTATTCTAGAATAGTTCGTGAAGCCGTGGAAATCAAAAAACATAACAATTTCAACCGGGAGGATGGATTTAAGTTATCAGCGTCGTGGAATCCTGATGTCAACAAATGTAAATCGCGTAGTGTAGGTAGAAGTACATTATTAGATACCGTCAGTGTTGTGTGTCGTAGTGACAATTTTTCAAGCTCGAGTTGAATTGGCGGTACCTGTTGTTTCACATTCCAGTCTACCCGTGACCACGGTCGATGCAACTTGGCCGAAACGTCGGGATGATGAGGTATTTATTTATCTCGTGCGCGATTAGTCCCGTAGTATATAATAATAATGTGTATAAATTGCATTATTAATAATAATAGGTTTTAAACGGGATTCTGCCCGCATAAATTTTTGATTTATGTTTTTATTTTGCTGACACAAAAGTAGCTTGTAATACTTTCACGCATACATGAAGCTTTCAACACTGTTTAAGTAGAGAAATCAGTGTGCTGCTTACAAAAATAATAATATTTCTTTATTTAAGATTACATAGACATGAAACTACAGCGTAACAGGAAAAACAAATGTCACCAAATCTCCATAGTATACCTCAAATGCAAAATTCAAAAAGTATTTATTTATGAAAGCACGTCAAGTTTTCGGAATCTCTAGCTGCCAAACTGAGTGTAGAGAACCCGTGTTTCGGAAACTTGTTCCTACTCAGGGAACAATATTTTGTTGTGTACATATTTAGGTTTTTGCTTTTATTTTGAACATTTAAAAATAAAATAAAATAAAATAAAAAGATATAGAAAAAAAATCTGTAGTACAGATTTGACATTGAGTAGGTATAATATTTTAAGATAGAATTGCATTAGGTACCTATATAACAAAACTGCCCATAGCATCTAGTTCAAGGAAAGTAAATGAGCTCAAAGTAAGGCACTACAAAGGCATTATCTTTTGCTGCCGGATTTTCTTCTCTGTGTAATAATAATAATATTTATTGACACCAAAATACATGAAATATACAAAGATGTGTTAGCACCCGGACAAGAAATTCTGATTCCCGGATGCTAACGTCTTCCAACGTGTTAAATAAAGTTTAATTTAAATTAAAAGAAAACTGAAATATGAAAATAAAAATTAATATTTACTAATAGATAACATATTTTGCATATAATATATATACTGTCCATAATTCCAAAAATTTTGTCCAAAATTAAAATAAAAAAAATACATCAAATTAATGTGATAAATATACAATGCCAAGAGATAATAATATATAAAATTAAAATAATACAATTTGGAATTTAATTCTTAAATAAGAACAGATTATAAATTATAAAATATATCACTTAGGTATGTATGTTACAATGTTATTATAAAAATATCAGATATAAAAAATAAATAGGACTGTATGGCAGAAACTCTTCATCAACGTAAACAGAGATATAACGCATCTGTAAGAAAAGTGAACTTGTGTGCGTACGTAATGGTTTTAACCCTTTAGTATAGCGATACATAAAAATACGAAACATAGTTTATGATTTTATGTAATTGCAGGAACTTGTCTATATCATGACAAAACACATGGTTTAGAGTTATTTGCAACTACAATGGTGATTTCAGCTGGATCCAGTGACTAAACCATTCCAAAGTAAGGCACTGCAAGAATGCGCATATGCATGACGTTTGCTGCAGATTACTGAGACCCTGGTGCTGCAGATACGAAGTAATCCTGACGTAGGCAGTCCTTGAAGAACATTGCAGGATTCCGTGGTCTACTCAGACCGGAATAAATTGATATCTATATCATCTTATCAGGATGACAACGTCCACTATCGGACTTAGGCTTTCTCTATAGATCTAACCTGTCAATAAATATGTATATTTGAACTCAATATTGAAGGCTCAAATTATAAAGGTCTAAACAAAATTTTAACATTTCATGTTGTAATATCTTGTGCCTATGAGGCCTATTAAATAAAACCTTCAAAATTGAGACGAATTTCTACCGTGTAGACATTATGTGTCTTGATCACTGCCACCTTAGCTAGTATACATTGATAGGATATTTATGGTGTATTTAATAAAAAATATTTTCTTTTTGGGGTTCCGTACCCAAAGGTTAAAAGCGAGACCCTATCACTAAGACTAAAACCATCCGTCTATCCGTTTGTCTGTCACCAGGCTGTATCTCATAAACGGTGATAGCTAGAACATTGAAATTTTAACAGATGACGTAGGTATTTCTATTGCCACTGAAACAACAAATACCAAAAATAGAAACAAATAAATATTTAAGGGGGTTCCCATACACGAAACGTGTTTTTTTTTCTCTATATTAATAATGGCAACAGGAAGATGCTTGAAATATTCACAGAATATTAAGTTGTAGGTACATTCTCTTCAAAAAATGATTGAATAAATAATGACGGAACCCTTCGTACGCGTGTCTGACTCGCACTTGGCCAATTATTAATTGTGTTCTAGAGTTGTTTTTTTTTTTTATTCCGTTTAGGTTTGCGTTTGACTACATACTGCCTGATGTTGAGCAGATATGCGGTAAAACAAAAACAGTTGTAAAACGAGAGCAATACATATTAAAGCAGCACATCGCTTCTCTCTCGTAAGATCTTTATTATAAATTTTATCTTTATTTTTATCTCAATATTTTAGTGCCAAGAAATTAAATTTCAAAGCGATAGCAAAATTGTAATAAAATTACACCATTTCTCGAAACATTTTGAGAACTTCGTTGCAAATGAATCGTTTTCGAAAATTGCCCGTAGATTTACTCACCCGTTTAAGTTATTCAACACTTTGAAAGTAACTTTTCGCTATAATGAACTCATAAAGAATTTAAAATCCCTTTAAAATGTAGGAAGTAACAAGCGAAAGAAGCAATAATGGGTAAATGCCTTTGGAGCTGTAAATGGCGCTGTAGTATAAAACAGTACCCAAGATTCAACTTTAGCATTTGCAATGGGATTTATTTTTACAAGCTCACAATGCTTGTACTTTCTGGGTCATCTCTAGTACATTATAAAACCATTATCACACTAGAGGTAATAAAAATGCATTGGTTAGTAAGGTGAAATTATTCTAAACAACAATGTAACATGCCGCCAAAAATGCCTGTACTGTACATGCATATTGAACCGTGAATCCTATTATTATTATAAACGCGAAAGTTTGTGAGGATGGATGGATGCAATGATGTTTAATGTCTAGATAAGCAGACTCAAACAACTGCGTTGCTAGGCATGGCGACACATTAACCGCCCGAATATCGTTGGTAGGTAATCAAAGAATCATATCTCTATCCCTGTTACACTAGTTGCTAAAGTACGGTAAGACGTTGAAAATGACAGAAATAGCAATATTTTTAAATTTAGTCGGACAATGCCTACTTAGGGTGCCAGTTCATTAGATTGTAATTTCCCCAAAATGTTACGATATCTTCTCAATGTCAGTGATACAAACCGATATTTTTAATAATCAACATTATTTTATTTAGTAATAACATTATGAATTTGAGTCATTAATCAAAATCAAATATAATATGATGTAATTATGAATAAAGTTATAATACAAAGAATATTTTATTCATTTATCCGACCAATATTTATTCGTTCTTGATAATTAAAATAATTATCGCCATAATAATACTTAATTATCAAAAACGTGTCATATTGTAGGACAGGATATTCCTTAAGAAAATTCGAAAGCATTGCATGAAGAATCTACAATATATTGTTTTGAAAATTGTAGTGATGTTTTTTTTATTCTGGAACCGTTGGAGTAAACAATTATAATAAACAATAATAATATAGCAGACTAACAGCTAGCATAGCCACACCGCCACCCGCGCCCGAGTTCGTAAGCTCTTACCACTAGTTACCACGCACCCCGCACGGTCCGCGTGCAGTCTGTGTCACTCATACATACCTATACCACGCAGCGCGCGCTTTTTCAGTATCTCTGTATCACGTAAAACTTCTTTGAAAATTGTAGCCTAATATGTTATACTATACCTGTACTTCAATCTCCGGACATAGATACCTGTTGCCGTCGAGCTATTTGATTAAACTAATAATTACAAAACGTAACCTATTTAAGCCTGATTCTGCTGCTTGATTCATAACTATCAATAATTATAAAAATAGTAATGATTATTAGTATTATTTAAAATCGCTGTACACGTTAATGCCGCCCATTAATCTAGGTACCGGATTTGTTATTATCTTTGTACTCTTGTATTTTTAGTATTTATTGAAGTTATATTGTAATCTATTGTAATTTTACTATTTCACTATTTACTATTATTATCCAGTCAATTTCTTTTCGTAATATTCTAATGGCTTTTATCCATTATTTATCGTTATCTTTACGTACTATTTTGTCTGCGGATATCCTATAGTATCAAAAAAGTAATTATCGATTAGTCGATATCTCCCATAATTATGGGGAAACAAAATTATGTTTAACCTGGCATCACCAACTGTAAAATTATTTACTTTTAAAATCATGATATTATATGTGATAGTTTCAATTAATACGAATAGTGTAAACCGTATTTACTTGTGGAAATAAATTCCAGAAGCTTTATGAAGGAATTGAGAACGGGATTAAGAGGTTTTGACTACACATTTCCCCATTTTTAATTTTTTAAATAATATTTTGACGTCTGATATATTCAACCATTTTGTTTAATCGCGACTAAGGCCAGTCGGCGCGCTTCGCCGGCGTACGCCGGCAGTTGGCCGACGTCGTCATAGACAACAATCTTCAGTTCTCGTGTATTATACTTCAATGGATGGATGGATGTTTGTTACTCTTTCACGCAAAAACTACTGAACGGATTGAGATGAAACTTTGCAATAATATAGCTTATATGCTATCAATAACAACATAGGCTATCAATTATAATGATATTGCGTAAATTTTTCATAATCTATATATATAAAAGAAAGTCGTGTTAGTTACTCCACTTATAACTCAAGAACGGCTGAACCGATTTAGCTGAAAATTGGCAGGGAGGCAGTTTAGAGCCAGGAGAAGGACATAGGATACTTTTTATCCCGTTCCTTTATTATTATTTTTCATATTATATTTTTCATACCATCTATTCCCTTAAAATCGTTAGCGAAACAGTCACCTATTTCAAGGCACCATCGTAATTATAACAGTTAATTAGAATATTTCTGTTTCTTTTTCACTTTAGGCATTCGATAGTGAGAACACATTTTATATTCAAATTAAATTTAAGATGGCGCGTTCATAATTGGGCCTGATATGGATTGACGAAACGTAATAAGGTGACAGGTGACATACATTGACTCAAGACTTTTTATGAATGTCACGCTTAGCATAGCAAAGAGACAAATTGTCTTTTCACTATTAAATGTCCTCGAAGAGGAAATATAGTATGGATTGACAATGACAACTGACATTAATATTGGAAGAAATGTTTTTTCCTATGCCATGCTAGATATTACAATGACGTTTAATACTAGGCCGTCATTTTGTCTGACATTAAAAATATTTTTAAATATACCACCGTTAGAGGTTAAACATGTTTCTTTATTCTACCTTTATGGTACAGAATCCATACTAATATACGAAGAAACGGATCGACTTGATTTTTAGGAGTATTATGGCATGAGTATAAGTATCTTGACTCTAAGGTTATTAACCTTGACTGTGAACTGTGACCTTGACACGAACATACATTTCTGTTGGTTTGGTTAGGATTGAACAGTGATAAAAGTGCAGCCCGCCTCAGTTGCGGTACTCCTCATGAGGCACGCAACTTACCGGCCAGCCTCTCAGCTACTTGAGTTAAAAAGCCCTGAAAAGCGGCCCAACCACGAGTGCAAACTTCTAAGCTGCCAAGAGAGAAAAGACCCAAAAAATCGGGAGACATCGAGCGCCGCCTTCTCAGCAGTCTCAGAAGAAACCCAGAGAACCGGCTCTATCTGGGATTCCCGCGCCGCCCATAAGCCTCGGCTACTAAGTTCCCCCGCCACGACAAGGCGGGAACTTAACTTAACCTTATCTTAATCAACAGAAGCATTTTATAAGTATAAGGTATTATGATGTCAGGTTAGATTTGGACAGTGGCAATGTGCAAGGGTCCTTGACTTTTTTTTATAGAGCAATACCACTAAATACAGGACCTATAATGTAAAACTTCATAAACTACTACATCACAAGGAATCGGATCATCCACAGACCCTTGAAGGTATAAAGATAATCCAAATACTCAAGCCCACTGCCAGTTAGTAGCGTGCTCAGCATGCTGGCAGCATTGGCACGCTGATTGGCAATGCTTTTACGTTAGCTAAATAAATACCAGCATTTTGGTCACATGTCGGGTACACCAGACGCTCAGAAAGACTTTTGACAACAAGACCGGCCACCACGGCTATAATGACTCAATTACAAACGGCTCAAATATGTAACCATTGCCGAGGTTAGCATATTTGCGCCGTTTGTGCTGCTCCGAATCAGCCAACGCTCCAGCCATTCTCTGAGTCTCAGAAAGATGTGACGGCACCAAACTATCGACGCAAGTCGCGTCTCATACTATGGGCCGTCTACACTTCCATGGATCAGCTTCATACCTTCAGGCCTTTTGCCATCACCAAGCGCAAACCCATTCGGTTCGAGTACGGCTGCTATATTGGCGGTCGCAAAAGCCCTGCGTATGACATCGTTCACACTGGCGTGGCAACCAATTCGACCAGCGCTTCTTGAGCAAGAAAGACGGTGGTGACCGAGCTGGTCAACTAGGGTACTTGAATAGTTGAGACCGCTCAGCTATGTGCGGCGCGGCAGCAAGGTAGGTCGACTATCTCGACGATATCATCAATACCGCCGGTCGAGCCTGGTCACGACCGGCAAAGAGCTGAGGCAGATGGCACTGCAAGAGAGAGGCCTATACCCAACAGTGGGACAAAGAAAGCTGCGGATGATAACGATGACGAAACAAATTAGTTGAACTTGGCTGTTTTTTGGGTTTGAAATGATTGTTTGCTACAATATTTGTGTACCGTTTCACATTGAATTGGGGCTAATATTTTGTCGTGCACTTACTATTACTTACTTCGTATCTACCGATTTTATACCATAAAGCCGGAAACATACTATGGGACGCGGCTGACGGACGCGACTGACAGCCGCGACTTAGCAACAGTCTTAATACATCCGGTGTGCCAGATCGCTCTCGGACGTCCGAAAGCTCAAGGTCGTCCAAAGGTGATGTCCGCGACTGATGTCCGATAGTGTGCACGGCTCAGTGTACTTTCATAGTCTAGGTCGCGGCTGTCAGTCGCGTCCGTAAGCCGCGTCCGATAGTATGTTTCGAGCTTTACTGTCTTTACAAAAGTGAGATAGCTCTACCAGATCTACATTTTGGATGACAGCCATTAAACTTAAAATATCTTAAGGCGGTACGAAGTTCGCCGGGTCCGCTAGTATAACGATAAAAGTGAAGTAACATCTGAGAACTCTGAGAAGCTATTCTAGAGTGCGCTTCAAGAAATGTCAAAAAATCAACTGTCGAATCGAACAACCGTCAAATCGTTTTTTGTTTTATTTTTTGGATTTCCCACTTCCTTTATTAAGGGTGGTAAGGTAGGGCCTCGGGTTTGAAAGACGGAACGTGACATAGTCTACTTTTTAACCCAGATAAATGAAGGGTTCCCATTGGCATGGGATAGCACAAAAACCAAATATCATGCGGGCGAAGCCGCGGGTAAAGAAAGACAGAAAACTAGTAAAGAATAAAATAACTGATTCATCTGGTCCGGACTCGTGGTTACACTACTTTTTTAGATACACCAGTGTGACCAAAAGTAAAGTTTCATCAGTTATTATATTTTATGCTCTCAAATAATATCTATTGATGATAGTGATTATATTAATTGTGAGAAAAATAATTAAAATATATTTTTTTTTAATTTCTCGTTACTTGTAAAAATTGAGATAATATTTAAAATAATTAAAATATATTTTTTTTTAATTTCTCGTTACTCATAAAAATTGAGATAATATTTAGCGGCTACCAAAATTAGCAAACATACAACGTTAATTGTTGACGTCCCATAATATGTAATGATAATATACAAATAGATGCCTTAAAAATATCTTGGGTCCAGAACCAAATTTGGTGCCATGAGCATAAATCACTTAGGTCCGATTCTACATAATAAAGTCAGCAAAGTTATAAAAATTGCAAATGCCAACAGATTTGAGTGCAATAAGAGAACAGTAGATTTTTTGTTAACCATGGATTACGACAAGACGGAGAGGTTACTGGAGACGATGAAGTGATGAGTGGCCAAATTAACAGCTGATACACTTGATAACACACACACTCACAAACGCACACACACATACACACACACACTACTACAGTAGGTATTGTAAGAGAGAACACAAAATTTAGATGTAGATAAATTAAAATATTAAATACCTCAAGTAAAATATAGGATTTAATGCTCATATAGGATTAAAAGTTTGAAACTGTACTCTGTAACACAGGCTCCTCGGAGACCTAGTGCAGAGTGCAGCGTACTTACGAGTAATTTAGTCTAAGCCTCCTTTTGAAACAAATAAACTATTATTTACTACCTAAACTATTATTTAAAGTATTTATTTATTTTTTATTTTATTTTATTTATTTATTTATAGGCGAGTAGTGTATACTGATGTGCCTATATCAAGCAGTGTCGAATAAAATTAATATTTATCTGTCAAGGAGATTTTTTCCTTCTTTATCCAAAGGTCCAGTCTATTCTTAAATGTGTTTATAGTTCTTGCTGAGATGACATCCTCAGGCAACCTATTCCAATTGGAGACAACCCTATTGCAGAGGATGTGGTGTGCAGTGTTTGTTTGTGATGGTGTAGGCTGTAAGAGGATTGTATGGCGTCTGCTATCGCGCATATTTTCCTTCAAAGTGTACATGTCGTGGATATCCGGAATACTATAGAAGCCATTGAGAATTTTGAAGGTCTCAATCAAGTCTCCACGCAGTCGTCGTTCTTTGAGGGTCGTGAGACGAAGAGCTTTTAACCTATCTTCATAGATCTTGCGGCGCAGAGCATATGGAATCCTGATGGCTTTTCTTTGTGTACTTTCAAGCAAATCAATATCTTTCTTAAAGTAAGGACTCCACACCTTAACTCTTTAAGTAAGTTAAATTTTGGCTTTAATTTTGTATATTTATAACTTCGGGCACTGGTCTGAAAGTCTATAATGTAACTTAAATTTATCTATAGGATTGCAGCGCATGCATCTCCTTTTATGAGTTCTTAAGTCTATTTGATATCGCATGCTGAAAGAAATTGCCCGATAAATCTCTAACGATGCCTGTTAGGAGCGATAGAGGCTGCCTTTAGAGCCAATTTATGTTTCTTTTAAATTAACTATTACTGGCAAAGTTTTATTGACCCACTTATGAGAGAGAAGTTTCTATCTTTTACAGTATTTTGAATACGTTTCGAGTGCTGCCACTGAAATCAAGACATATATATTCCAAACCTTTAAGACTTTTGCTCCTTGCCCCGTGAAACTAAAGACAAGTACAAAAATAATCACCCTTAAGAGTTCACACTACTCCTATGCATGGCCAAAACTTGTGTTCTATTTTTTTTCCTCACAGTAGTGTGCCTTTAAAGGAAAATAGTACATACTGTTATAATAAGTAACATAAAGCTACAGTTGTTAAACACTGAATAATCGGCCAAGTACGCATCAGACTCGCACACTAAGGGTTCCGTTCTGTATGGGAGCCCCCTTAAATATGTATTTTGTTTTAATTTAACAATTTACTATTGACGTTAATATACAACTAAATATTCTGTGAATATTCTATCTGTTACCATTATTAATAATTGTCGAGCGAAAAACGGCTAAAACTTCAGGTTTGTTTTATATGGGTTGTTGTTTTTTTGTTCGCTTTATTTTTTTTCTGTTCTCAGTATTTTTTGTTATAGCAACAATAATACAGCATCTGTGAAAATTTTAGCTTTCTAGCTATAACAATTCGTGAGATACAGCCTGGTGACAGAGTGACAGACGGACAACGGAGTCTTAGTAGGTAATAGGGTCCCGTTTTTACCATTACGGAACGGAAACGGAACCTTATAAATGTCGTGTAATTGAGAAGCTTTTTTACAAAACCGGGCCGAATGTCTGATGAAGTAAAGTTTTGACACCAAAGTACGCTATGCTAGAGTCTGGCCAACGAAAGCTGTCCAAGAAAAAAGGCGGGAATTTTAAAAAATCAAGAGCTGTTAACCCGGGCTATACACTGCATAAACGGAGTTGATACTATTTATTTTTCAGCAAGTACATTTTTTCGAGTTGTAAAAATTTTGTTTTGTTAGCTACTGTTGTTGAAATTTTCGAATGTATTATGAAGAATATCAAATAAAAGATTACTTTTAATTCTGTCTTTTTATTATTATCAAATAATCCATTATTTATGTACAGTCGAGGACCCCGAGGAGCCGTACAAATATAGGAGCTATCAGTCATAGTTAAAATCGGATTCCAAAATCTCTACACCTGATATTGAATCAGCTTCATTGCTTTCTTCGCTGCTACTGCTACTGTCTCCAACATGTATTATGAATGGTTCAAGTTTGTTTTCAGTAGTACGAAAAGTCAAAGTGTCAATTTTGACAGTCTTAAATTATTGCCATTTCAAAACTTCTGAAAATAATACGTGGACAGCTTTCGTTGGCCAGACTCTATAACCTCATACAAGTCTGTACATTTTCATACGAATAACGCCATAAAGGTGGGTATACACGCAACGAGCGCCATAAATCTAGCGCGCATAGTGAAATAGCTCACAATGTTTTATAACCACTAACTCGGGCATTGTACGCCTACCTTATAGTCCGATGAAAAATGATGCAACATTGTAAACTTTAGTTGCAGGAGACAGGTAGTTCTAGATTCTTTTTTTTCACATTAAAATGTAAATAAATAAAATACCAGTTTTATTTCAGGAAACACGTAAGGCTAAATGAGCTCTGACCCCAATCTAAGCAACGCTTGTGACATGGCTGGTAGAGACTGATATACTACATATACATATTTTAAATACATACTTTTATAAATAGTACTTAAATAACACCCAGACACACAGCAAACATTTATGTTCATCACATAAATATTTGCCTTGGGTGAACCCACGCCTCTTTGATCCAGAAGTCAGGGTCACTAACGACTGAGCCACTGAGACAGTCATTGACAATTGATATCTAGTGAAGTTCACCGGGTCAGCTAGTATGGCAATAAATATTTAAAGTAAAGGAAATTCCTAGAAAGTATATTGCAAATATTAATAATCCCGCGCGAAAGCTCCCAGAGAGACTATAAAGAACTTTATATTTTACATTTGCATAATTCAATAACAACATTCTTGCTAGCTTACCTTTCAAAGTATCATCGAAGAATAACGAAGGCTGATGTTATCTGAAACAATTAAAGTTTTTGCTTATTAACATTAAAGCATAATGTACGTATTATAGCACTAGCCCAAAAATTCGAGTTTATATATGATTTTTTTAAATTTCGTAGACGTCGGGGGTACTAATTTTTCAATTTTATTTTATTTGTATACCTATAAATAACGTTGCAGTGCTTTGAATCTTCCCCGCCAATTTTATTTCGTCTTAGAGCACTATTTCACGAGTAATTTCCTTTTATAAGAAAATTATGAGAGATGCCTATGTCCACTAATAGATACCCTACTGATAGAATCTTGCTGATAGAATCCTCATTCTTATTATATTATATAATTATAAATCCAAAAGTGTGTTTGTTGGTTTATTTTTGTTCCTCTTTCACGCAGTAACGGAGCTACGGATTGACTTGATTTTAGGCATGGACATATTTTGAAAGATGAATAGTGACATAGAGTAATTTTTATTACGATAACCGGAGTTGCGAGCAAAAACTAAGTACATAATATTATGTATATGATTTGAATGCGAAATACAAGTAACATTGTACTGGTAACCCAGCGGACGCATAAAGGTTAGCAATATTGTCAAAGAATATCTGGATATATCCGTTTTAAGCCAGTTAACGACTTATCGTAAAGCTCTGCACCTGAACCGATGATATTTTTAAATGTTGCATTATTGGCAACAAAGCAATGTTTATAATCCCCTTTAAATCCGTATGAATGAATTTTATTTAATCGTAAAGGTGTTTGGAGGTAAAGTACTTTGTATTGCTTTGTTCATAGGAACATGGGATAAAATGTTCCTATGTAAAGATGTTGGATATATTACAAAGAATCAGATTACTATCGTTATTATGACCAGTTTTTACCAAAGGACCAACCGCGCTCTAGGAAAAATAGCATAAAACAGCTGTTGCACGCATAATTATTTTTCGCTAAAATTGGCATGACCGACTTCAACCGTGAACAGAATTCGCGAATGTTTCACACGGATACATCGATTTATTTTCACATTATAGTCGATTTATCAAAAATGGCTCAGCCGGTTTCGATAAAATTTTAATGGGATCAATTTCGAAGAGCACTCCTTCTAATAAAAAATAATTATTGAAATCGGACTACTACTACGTAAAAAGTTATGCATGGTTGGTTACACATAAAAAATATTTACGGGTAGAATTGAGTATCTACTCGTACCTACCTTCTCCGTTTTGTTGGTGAAAAATGGTTATTGAGTTAATAAAGGACATGTCCACAAAATGTATGGAGGCTGGTATATTAATAATCAAAAATTCTAACCACAACACTCATTAACACTCAACATTTCTATAAAGTGCATATTTTTCTGAGTCTATTACAACAGTTAAAAACAAAAAAAGCCCTCCGATTATTTTTTAAATTAATTTTGAATTTATTAGGATAAATAAATATATTTCGCTCAATAGATAGTTTATCTCTAGCAACCCTAACTAAGTAACTTTCCAGAATTGTTAAATAAAAGCATTTTTACCAATTAGACACACTTTTAAAGTGTTTTTTTGTCACATTGTACCTACTAACTGGTCACACTGGTAGGTTATAATGATTAATTTTAGCAATTTAAGCGATGAATGTGGAAGTATCAGCTACGAATGCAATTAAAATAACGATAGAAGCACTTTATCATTGCTAAACTAGAAACAGTAAAAAAAGGAATTAGTGTATTGTTATTTTTCATACAATATAATTTTCGCATTTAAAAAAAATAGAGCAGTGAAAAAATCTATATTAAATATTTTCGGAAAGCCCATAAAACAAGCTTTCAAATGATGTATATATCATCTTGGTTTGATTTTTCTCTAAATAATATACCACTTATGGACGTCACCTTTAGCAGTAAAATGATATCCTCGAATATCTTTGTCGTAAAAAAAACATACAGAAAAATTAAGTTCAAATGTCTACTTATTGCCAAGTTATAAATTATATGGGGAAGACCGACTTTCAGCCATCTGATAACCAGATGAGAAATACTTTTTATGAAATGTTATTTAGCTACAAATAGGTACCTATTGAAAAGTGTTCATGACTCAAAAATCATCAATCAATCATCAAACATTTTTGAAAATGATTTTTTCTGCCTCTACTCTTTTTGATTCCTAGTCGGTTTTTTATTCCAACCAATAGTTTTTGATGTAGGGAATGTACAGGGTTATTTCTAATCAATTAGCATCCTTCTAGGGGTTTATTCTGTACATCAAATCTAACAACTTTTGTACTATGACTTTCGTCAAAACACAAAAAAAAAATTGTTTTTCCATAGAAAAATTTAGTTCACCCGAGACAAAATGTATGGAACAGCTGAATGTTTTTTTGAGTTTTGACGAAAGTCGTAGAACAAAAGTTGTAAGTTTTGATGTACAGAATAAGCCCCTAGAAGGGTGCTAATTGATTAGAAATAACCCTGTATCCCTTGGTAGGTTTGGTTACTTAATTTTGATCATACTACCTGGCAATGAACTATGTACAAATATGTCAATATAAGTACGAAACCGATCTTATAACCTGTCGAAATTGGTATCACAAGAAAGATAATTTAATTACAAAATTAATCAAATCGTATTATAAAATCTCCTTCCTACACAAAAATACGCAATTTTATACAAGAAAAATATAAAAGACGTCACAAAACAATTACAACAGCTAAGCCGGCTGTTACGAGATAATATCTAATTTCATTGTATCCGCAGTATTTTTGTAATTTTCTTAATACGTGAATACAAAGTCTCATTTAAAGATGCGTGGGTTCGATTCCTACCCGGGGCTAGCATTTGTGTGATGAACATACCGTCGGTGCAAAACTCAACTCGCCAATCTGCCAAAATGGCCATTTTGACTTAAGTGCATAGACGTATGTGTCTCTATCAGATGCATGTCCTGGCCAAGTATTATATCTGAAATGTCAAAACTACAGAAGATATGAGCTAATGTTTTTTAGCCAATTTGCACGACATGTGGTTTTCACAAAACTAAACTAACCTATATGCTTTTAAATCAATATGCCACTGTCAGAAACTGTTAGATATAAAAATATCGCAATGTTCAAAATGCCAAAGTGGTAGATTGAATATTTGGCTAAGTATGAAAATTTTGAAACAGCTAATATACCACAACAGACAACTATTCTAAGTGAGCAGATTGGATAGTTTTCATGGTTCATGTCTAATCACACCTGTAAATTCAGCATTGAACAACTAGTTTAAGTGGCAGATAAAAATGAATACCTTGGTTCAATATAAACTTAAAATTGATAGATACAAAGATCAAATAGCTTATGTTGCAGATACTTTGGTATTGTTAGTAAAAATAGAATAAATGGCGGATTTTCAACCGTTATAACAGTAACTCACCTTAAATAAAACTAAAAAAAAAGTTAAGAACATACATTTTTAACTCGATTTTTGAGAAGTCGAACTAAAGCAAGAGCACATCACTAAAATTGTCAGTTATTTTTATTTAGTCTACGACAGGTGAATGAACAAACTTCATTCATTTTGACATATTTTCAAATTTTTTCATTGCTCTTCTAGCCGTTGCGTCGAAATGGTGTGTACGTATTTTGCAAACTTCATTTTCATTGTGATAGATAGATAGATAAACTCTTTATTGCACACCAAGAAATAAACAAAAAGAAGAAACGAAGATACACAAACAGTGTAACAATGGGCGGCCTTATCGCGATCTCTGCCAGGCAACTTTGGGATGGAG
This sequence comes from Hypomecis punctinalis, assembly GCA_949316475.1. NCBI lineage: Eukaryota > Metazoa > Arthropoda > Insecta > Lepidoptera > Geometridae > Hypomecis > Hypomecis punctinalis. The sequence continues at coordinate 19,686,947 of OX438795.1, read as the reverse complement.
AGGACAGAAAGCGTATAAATAATGGACGGGGTGCATTAGTTAAAAATATAATTTAGATTATACAACATAAACATACATACCAATAATATTGATATAAATACTTAAAATACCTAAAAATAAAGAAAACAATGCATAAAAAAATCATTAAAGAAACCTATGACAAGTAATAAACTAATACATAATAAATTACAATATACTACTTACATACATCAACATAAATGACAACAACATTTACATAGTTAAAGAATGGACAATTTCTGCAGGTAATGATTTTTAACCTGATCTTTAAATACATTCAGTAATTGAGCTTTTCTGACAGTAACGGGCAAGGCATTCCATAACTGGACTGCCTGAAAGGCAAATGAACGGCCATAAAAAGTTTCACACCGTGCGGTAGGGGTCATAAGGGAAAGGTTATCCTTGGATCGGAGGGGAAGGGAATGAGCATCACGCCAGAAGGAAAAAGAGTCTTTAAGATAGCGTGGGGTAGAAAGATTGAAGAGGATATTATAAAGAAGATTAAGGATATGTGCATTCCGACGAAGACGAATCGGAAGCCACTTGAGCTTAGAACGAAAATGAGATACGTGGTCATATTTGCGTAACCCAAATAATAATATAAACCTAATGCAATAATTTTGGAGTCGCTCAAGCTTATCAAGTTGGGCTTCAGTAAGATCTAAAAAGTTGGCGTCAGCGTAATCTAAAATAGGAAGAAGAGACTGTGCGAGCGCAACTTTAGTAGCTAGGAAGTTTCGGAGCCGTCTAAGAGAGCTACCAGCAGCAAACAACTTGCAGCTGATCGTTTTAATATGAATATCCCAGCATAGCGTACGATCAAACATTACACCGAGGTTTTTTACAGATTCATTATATGGCAAAGTAATTCCATCGAACTCTACGCAAGGAATTTTGGGCCAGTCGATTCTTGAAATGTTATAAGAACTGCCAATTAGAATGACTTGTGACTTTGCGGGGTTGATATTTAAGCCAAAAGATCTGCTCCACTCTGTTACTTGGTAGAGATCAGAATTTATAGCAGAAGTAAGCTGTTGCGATATAGAATTAATGAAAAAAGCAAAAAGAAAAGGAGATAGCACGCCGCCTTGTGGCACACCTGCAGTAGTGTCACACCAGGAAGAAAAATTATCTCCAAGGCGAACCCGCTGCCGGCGTCCGTACAGATAACTGTGAAGCCAGTCGATTGCTGATGGAGATATGTTAGAAGAGCGCAATTATGCTAATAAAATGTCGTAGTCAACGGTATTGAAGGCATTACTGAAGTCCAACAGGGTAAGAACAGTAAGCTTACCGTCATCCATACCCAAGCGTATGTCGTCGGTGATCTTAATCACAGTGCTATGCCTAGGACGGAAAGCGGATTGGAAAGGATTGTGGAGATCATGTCTATTAAGGTAATCGTTCAGCTGTCTGTGAACAAGACGCTCCAGAACTTTGGATAAGAACGGAAAGAAAGAGATAGGTCGATATTCGGAAAAAGATTTGGGATTGGATTTCTTAGGTAGTGGTATGATCTGTACATCTTTCCAGGCTGTAGGAAATATTCCACAAGAGATAGAATTATTAAAAATGGTACACAGCATAGGAATAATGATGTCTGAAATAGGCAAAAGCATGTTCCGGCTTACCGCACCGCAACACTGCAAATGATGGCCAATAAAATATTTAATTCTATACAAATGGTGTTTTACACGTTTGTTGCCCGTAGTAGTTTGTAATAGGATCTTTTTAGATCATCGTTTTTTTCCGGGCCGGTCAATAGTTTTAAAAAAATGACAGGTGTCAAAGTGACAGCTGTGGTAAATAAAAATAATCAGAATATTTATGCGTATCATCATTTTTCCTACTTTCTTCTTTATGAAGGGGTTCTTGTTGAGATTCATACACAGCATGACCCAAACTAAGTAGCCATGCCCCCTTGAGTATAGTCTGGTTATAAGTTACTGAGATATATTATATTATTAATATATTTTTCCACAAAAAATTGCAGCACCGACTTTCACTGTGTGCAGAATTCAAGCGAATCGATGTGACATTCATGCACGTTTCTCTTGATTTATCAAAAATGGCTCAGTATATTTCGTTTTTTCAATGGGACCACCTCGGATCTATACTCTTGAAACTAAATAAGAACTTTTGAAATCGGTTCACAATTGGCGAAAATATCGATGAACATACACAAAAATACATACAGACGAACATATTACCTCCTCCTTTTTGGAAGTCGATAAAAAGAAATTGAATATTTAACCTTGCATCATACTGTATGATTACATTGTACCTACCTCACTAACAACTTTGACTGTAGAAATTCATGGAATAAGCATATTACACAAAAGTAAACTAACCTAACTGCCACATCTGTTACTTTAGTACTGTATTATTTTTTTGTATAGTAGATTTGCTACTATATAATACTAGCCAATCTGCTAACCAATCGTAAAAACCATAAAATATATATTGTAGTATATTTACCCCTTATTATTACCCTTAAGACAACCGCTTATTACTTATATTTTCCCAAAAAAAAAAATAGTTTTCGCTTAATATCCAATCTACACGTTAAAGTTTTATAATCAAAAAATTTCAAATCCTTCTCCTGAAAAGTTTGTCATTTGCAGATTGGCTACTTTAGCTCTGACCCGACGAATTACGTAGGTGTTTGCTCTGTTTGGATGTTATGATATACTATACTATACCTTGTAAAATATAGCTTGGAGACATTGACATACGCGTAATGACTCACGCTTATCAAGTACCATATTTTTATAGCCAAAATGTTCGGTATACAATGCTGTACTTCATGGTAGAGTATGAAGTACAACATTGTGAACTGAACATTTTGACTATAAAAATATGAATGACTATGAAAAATATGGTTTTAAATGAAACGTTAAATACCAAATAGAAGCCTGTTAAATTGTCCACAAGATGGCGTCGTTAATTCATTTGAGCCAAAAACTGACAAAGGTGGTTTTTGAAATCAAGTACCTCTAGGCGGGTGTCACTACCTCTTGACCACCACGGCTCAGTAGTAGGCCAGTATTTTCTTAATCGACTGTTAAATAGCGCGATAGCAATTTCCCCTTCTTTTGAAGGGAAATACCCCCAACCAAAATCGCCGACGCCAAAAAAAACTAATATTCAAATCCTGAAAAACCGAAATGTAGACGAAAACCAACATTTTGACAGATACAAGCAAAACCGCCGTCTATAAACGGAGATTTTTGCTTTCGCTCGAGCAAAAAAATAGCTAATCCTAAAAATAAAAACTCGCAATTTCAATATCGAATTGAATAAATGTAACGCGTAGATAATTAAATTTCGCTGTACGAATCCAGACAATGAATTTAATCAGCCTTTTAGGTCATTCCTTAGGTCAGTCAAAGAGCGTAGAGACCTAGGTATTACGAGCACCTACTAAATAACCTAGACCAACCGTAAATTGTAATCAAACTGTCAGAACAAGCCCTTAGGGCCAGCCAAATTATTAGATTGCCTTATGATTTATTATTGGAGTATGAATGCTTTTATACCACCGATTGGAATAGGTTTTACAAGCTTACTACACTAAAAAGAACTTAACCGTTTTATAGTAAGTTTCAGTTTAAGTTGTTGATTCAACAATATTAACAACTGAAACTGAAACAAGCCGAACGGTTATTAAGCCTATCGTGCCTCCCTATCGCTTATTTGGCGCTCTCGCTTGCAAGCTCGACTCGTACGAAACGTGACAATTTTTCGTGTGTGCAGCCGGCGTTCATCAATTTGTAAGATGTTATCATGTCAGAAATCAAGTATTTCATACATTTTGTCGATTGTCATTGTACTTTCATGGACCAGAAAAGAATCTAGAAATCAAGTCAATTCAATCAATAATAATTCAGCACCCCTGTGGGGCTCAGGTTGGATGGCAGATATATCAACAACCTGAGTTATGCGGACGATATGGTGCTGCTCACCCCCTCAATTAAAGGCTTGCGTAAGCTGATTGGAATTTGTGAAAAGTAGGCGCATGATCATCTAAAATATAATAAATAATAATAATAAATAACTCTTTATTGTACACACAAAATAAACTAACAATAAATAAATTAGTGAAATTCTTAAGATAGTGCAACACTAGGCGGCCTTATCGCTGGAAGCGATCTCTTCCAGGCAATATAATAAAATCTTAAATATAACGCAAAGAAAACGAAGATGATGATTTTTAGGTCGGGAAGGGGGCCGCTTAACGTGCCTGAGGTACGTAGTATTATTATATCTTCTTTGCCTGAGGTCTGCATTGGTGGACAGATTGTTGATACAATGAGTAGTTTCAAGTATCTTGGACACATTGTGACGTCTAATCTCTCTTATAATGAAGATATTGAGCGTCAGCGCAGAGCCCTTTGTGTTGTTGGCAATATGATTACACGGAAGTTCTACAGAGCTTCTAAAGACGTCCAAATCACTTTGTTTAAAGCATATTGTCAAGCATTTTACACGTGTCAACTCTGGACCAATTACACCATGAGACCTCATGGTGTAATTGGTGTAATTGTGTTATTCCACAGCGCAATTAAAGTAGCATACAATAACATCTTCAGGCACCTGATGGGCCTGACGTGTTATTGTAGTGACTCCGAAATGTACGCAGAATCGCGATTAGACTCATTCAACGCCATTCAGCGGAAACGTATCGCATCATTTATGTCCAGAGTGGACACGTGTAAAAACAAGATCATTAGAAGCTTAGCGAACCGGCAGCTGCTGTCTGCAACTTATAAACGATGGGTAGCTATTGCTACCTGATTTGTTTTTTCTGTATTTTTCTTTTATTATTTTTTTTGTGATATGGATCGTTGTGTCTGAAATAAAGATTTATTTACTTATAAAAACAAAACCTTGATTTACGCAAAGCATTTACATAATATGTATGAAGAACATCGTTTGATTCATCGTTCGTGAATTGTCAAAAATCGCCCTAGAATTAGGTACTACATTGTAACACGTTACAATACAAGCGTTTACAACGCTAAAATCGTCTATAACAATACTTGATATTCCAGCCGCGGTCGTCTGTAATCCCGGCGCAGGTATCGAATCGGATACATAGCGACCCTCATCCGACGTCGAATTTAATTGCTAATCACCCGTACGATGGAATACGAGATTAGCCCCGTGTGGGGTTGCCAGAATATTTTGCGATTTTTGGATATTTTAAATTGAGATTTTAGAACTTATGTTACTTACTATATCGCTCCTGGTATTGAGATTATCATAGGTCTTTTGGTGCAATATCTATTATTTTGTAAGAATTTCAACCTTTTTAGAATTTAAACCGCTGTAGGTACTTACCTACTTGGACATAATGTTTTGATATCCATTAGATTTTTAACTGAGATTTTATGGAAGGTTAGGATTGAAGTATCATATTTTGTAGAATTTGAACCTTAGCTGCCCCCCAGAACATTTTTTTCTATAGTATTTTGTTAATTCTTGATACTTTCCATTGTAATTTTGTAGGACTTTCTACAGATTTTATTTTCGAAAGCATAGCAAAGCATATTTTGTAGAATTTAATCTGCTTTAAAACATTACTTAGCTAGTCCTGGACATTTATTACTTAGTTTACTTAAATTGAAATTTTTCAGGACTTTTCTACAAATTTCATTTGTGAACAATATCTAATATCACAATAGATATTAGATATTTCAAGATCTTGCTATCTAAAATGATATACTTACAAACTTTGTACGTTGATCAAACGCCTGTAAAGAAACAATCTCAATTTCAAAACTACTTCATGGTCACACTTCTCCACACAACATATCGCCGCCCCCGGAGAACAAAATGACAATCGCTATTGTCTTGATTTTAATGTTATACCATATTCGACTTTAATGGAGCTTAATACATCTATACAATTTTTTTCATAATTTTTTTGTCGTTACTCATGAAGTTATAAAATAATGCAATAGTATTCGAAGTTTTTTATTACCTAAATAGTTTCGCGAATAAAATTGCCAGATAACAATAGTAAACATTTTCAACTAGTATCAAAATGATAATATCGATAGCCACAATATTCCCGTGCAAACGAGTCTATAAAAATAGTGCTATGGATGTTGTCATTTTATTTTCTATAAAATTAAAGCAACCAATATTTACCAATAATTTGTTTCATTTTGAAGGCAAGAACAACAATCCAAAGTTCTATTACCATACAAAAATGGAAAAATTATAACGAGGATACAATGGTAAGTGATATTAAATTTCGACAATTGAGCTGTTAATAATCATTGAATAAAATTATTATACAATATTGCAATATTTGTTTTCGCTTAGATGAACCGAGAATAAAAAGACAACGGACATAGAAAAATAATGACTTTGATTAATTTTTATCAATATCTTATTTTGTTAATATCTATTTAATTATACTACTGTTAATTACTATACTTTTATAAAAAAAATATTTAAAAAAATATCTTTCATTTGAGCTCATTCACTTACAATACTGTTCAGTGAATCATCAGCAATCAACGAAAAACGGTTTTTTATTTTTCCTGGAAAGTTGTGATTTTGCGATTGCCATTTTGTTCTTCGGGGGCGGCGATATGAGAGCATACCTACAGAATATGATAGGGTTTGTGATAAATGTTATTAATTGTTGTGGGAGCGTAGAATTCGCTCTAAAAGCCAATAGAGAGTTGTAATTTCTCCTAAGTCAATATCCTGGTTGCCGGCGAAATGAAACATCGGGGTGACGAACTTTCGATGTAATATTATTTGACAAAGTGGGTTTCATTAGTTTGGGCGTAATATGATTTATTCTACGTGAGAAAATGTTGGTAATTTAATCATTGTGATCGCAATTTTCACTCAAACAATTGAAACAAAATAATTAGTGAATAATTGTAATCGGTTTGTTCGTTTTAGCAATATGACGTCCAATGCTGGATATAATTATTATCTATGTCAATATAGATCAGTTAATTGTTAAAAGATATCGGTGGATCAATTTAATAACAACAACAAATTCGTATAGGCCGGGTGGCCTAATTTCAACGTATTATCCGAGCAACAGCAGCGCTCAGTCACCCATCCGAAGACTGAACGTACAGAACGTTACTTGACTTCGGTGATCGCAGATAAATGCTATGAGCGCTATAATAAAAATATTCTAAAACAAATAAAGCAAATTATCAGATAGGTCATGATCTAAAATGCGTAATATTTTTTGGTGCATATTTGATAAATAAATGAATATTTTGGGACATCTTACACACGGCCTCTGACCCCAAATTAAGCAAAGCTTGTGATATGGCTGCCAGAGACTGATATACTACATATACATATTTTTAAATACATATTATTACTATCTATCTAATAGTAACTAAATAACACCCAGACACAGAGCAAATACTTATGTTCATCACAGAAATATTTGCCCTGAATGGGGATCGAACCCACGCCTCTATGATCCAGAAGTTAGAGTCAATAACCACTGAGCCATCGAGGAAGTCTTCTCGATATTTCTATTAACTAAAAAAAAACTTAGAAATAGACTACTTTCTACGCCACATTTAAATCATTAAGGCCTCTTTAGCACCGCTACTAATACCTACTTGTAATAAACTCTGGTAAACCGTACCATAAACTCCAAGATCTTAAGGGTCAGGATATAAAACAGACCTGCTAATAGGTGGTGACTTACTTTTACGGTCATCATTGTAAAGAGCTCGGTGAGAAAGTTGTCTACCCAAACTTTTAGACCAAAGACTTTAGGTTAGAGTATGTAATACACCTAACACAAAGTCTCTGACCCCAAACTGAATATGGTTTCCAGCGACTGCTAAATTACGAAAAATATATACTTTTAAGTACGTACTTGTAAAGATACCTAAGTTTTGCTTGCGGCTTCTCCTGCTTGGTATTCTAATTTCTGTGCTATCTCATTGAGACATTTTATTTTTCTGCGATAAAAAGTAGCCGGTACCTACATCACTTTTTGTCTTTTAAATTATGTTTATGTCAAAAATTAAGTAAATCCATTATTGCTTCGTTGCGGCGTGAAAGAGGAACAAACGAACAAACACACTTTAATATTTATAATGTTAGTAAGGATACTAGTAGTTGTCCGAACAGTAGACCTCGCGGCACATCTCTTTTTATATCAGCAAATTTCCCCCTTTTTTGAGGGAAAAACTCCATTTATCCATAAAAACCTGTTTACCAAGTTTCGTAAAAATAAGTTAAAATGCAAAATGTAGAGGAACAGCAACATCCGGACAGACGAAAGCAAAATCGCCGATTCAAAACAGAAATTACCATAATACTCACCCGAAAATATTATAAAGAATTTGTTTCCTTTCAACGAGTCATTGTTAATCTGCTTTACGTTCTATTTTTATCCTAATTGAAATTACTTTTCACTTCTTTTACTGGAAACACACCATAAATTGTGTCACGGTTCGAGAAACCGAGGATTTTCAGTAGAACGTGCAGTCTTAACGACGGTTTAACTGGCTTTCGTTGGAAAAAATGCAGCGAGATATCATAGAGACGGGCCATTATTCGAATTATAATAAACATCGAGTAAATAGTACCTACAGTAATAAATCGAGTCACAATTTTTGAAATAAAATCTTTATATGCGGGGGTTCGATTGACTTGCCAATTCGATATTGTTTGTTTTTTAAAGAATTGCGTTTTTCTAATTTTTATATCTAATTAAAAGAAAATCGATTTTAAGTTGTTTTGTAAGAACTAGAAAAAAAAAAACAACCTACAAACTAAATATAAAACTTGACTAGGGTAACGTCTACCTATCACACATATGCTGAAAATTTGGGCATAATTCAAATCATCCATTTACCCCTCAACCATATGACGTCAACTGTTGGACATAGGTCTCCCGAATCTCCAACAAGAAGTTGGAAGCGGCTTGCATCCGGAGTGATCCTACGGTCTTGATGAGATGATCTGTCAATTTCATAGGAAGACGTCCTACGCTGCGCGCCATTACGTGGTCTCCACTCGAAAACTTTTCGATCCCATCGTTCATCAGTCCTCCGACCTATGTGCCACTGCCATTTATAATTTTTAACTTGACATTTCTCTCGGCCATGTCAGTAACTTTGGTTCTTCTAGCGATTTCCTCATAGTTAAAATATTAAACAAACTAGCTGACCCGGTGAACTTCATCTCACCATCTGTCAACTGTCAATGACAACTTTTAAATGCAGGAACATTTTGTATGGGAAAATTAAATTCATGTTTTTATTATTTACTCACAACATTTTTATATTTTCTCATTGTCCGTTTAAACCCTTAGCTTTCACGGATATTTCAAGACCAAAATTAGCCCAATCGGTCCAGTCAGTTCTTGAGTTTTAGCGAGACGAACAACCATTATTATTATATACTACGGGTCTAATCGCGCACTAAAATTACGAGATAAATAAATACCTCCTCATCCGACGTTTCGGCCGATTTCCCTATAAAACCTCATAGTATATAATAATATTGTGTTCAAATCGCAAAAGTTTAAAAACAACACTAACAACCATGATTCATTTTAATATTTTTTTTTTACCTGACCCCGTGAACTTCATATTCTATCTATCTGTCTACTGTCAAGGACGACATTTACTTGGAGGAACATTTTGTATGGGAAAAATTAATTAATGTGCTTATTATTTTACTCGCTACATTTTTATATTTCCTCACAGTATCAATCTTCCCTGGACTTCCACAAATATTTCAATACTTATAATCATAATCATAATCAAATTTATTAATAACGCCAAGTTACAAGTCAAATAGTTTACAATTCAAATATATCAGATATATGTCATAAATATTACAAAATTATAAATTATAATTTCATTATAATGTTCAATATAATAGCATTACAGGGGCACAATAAGAACAAACAATAATTTATCTAGGTAAATTAATAGTCTACTAATGGAAATTAAATTACCTCTGGTAATTTCATGAATTCGGCTATGTCGTAAAATACATGCTGTAGGAGCCATGCCTTCAGTTTATTTTTAAATACAGCGACGGAAGATGCGTCACGCACTGGGGCAGGTAATCTGTTATTAACCAAATCGTTTTAGCTGCTCTCGAGTTTAAGCGAGACTAACAACAACCACGATTCGTTTTTATATTAGAAGAGTACATTAAACAAGTAATCGAATAAGGTTATTCCGTTCCGATATATTCCGACATCTCTATTAGAAAAACTCTTCGGTTCTGCGCTCACGTATAAATCTGTCCCCAGGCGGGGGATATCGATGATGTTCTTTTGATTGTGAAGTTTTAAACCGGATTTTCTCCGTAAAAGTTTTTATAAGACTACGTGATGTAGTTGTCCGTTTCTCTTTTAATGTTTTAACAACTTCACTTGTATTATAAAGAAACGAGGTTTTAGCTATTAGACAGTAGGTACTATTATCTACCATACTAATATTATTAATCCAAAAAGTTTGTTGGTTTGTTCCTCTTTCACGCAGCAGCGAAGCAACGGCTTGACTTGATTTTTGGCATGAACAAAGTTTGAAAGACGGAAAGTGATATAGGCTACTTTTTATCCCGGAAATAGGTTCCCTTGGGATAGCGTAAAAATCAAAATAATAGCTGCTGCGGAGCTGCGAGCAAAAGCTTATATTCGTATAAATTTTGATATTAAGTATTCGTATTTTTGGGGTGAAAAAGGTCTCCGTTGTTCTGCTTCCGTGTTGATTTTTCTCGACAGTTTGCATTTTTAACGTATCTTGACGAAACTTAGTCCACGGGTTTTAAATACTTTTGTTTATTTGATATTTACTGTCTACTGTCTGGTAAAGTATGTTTTTAGGGGATTTCTTACATAGTGTCTCTGACCCCAAACTAAGCAAAGCATGTGATAAGCAGAGACTGAAATACTACTAATACTTTTTGTCGAAAGTCTTATAAAAATCGTATGGAAGAGTCGTTTTTTTTTACGTTATCAGAGTTGGTCTCATAGTAAAAGTTGTTCAAAATTTTAAGTTTTTTTTGTGTTGGAGTATTTGTGTTGGAGCTTAAAACTTCAACACCGGTAGACAAACACATTATACATATAAATAGTAAATATAGTAAGTAAATAACACCCAGACACAGAGCAAACACCTATTTTCATCACATAAATACTTGCCCCGGGTAAGGAACGAACCCACACATCTTCGACCCAGAAGTTAGGGTCACTAACCACTAATCCACCGAGGCAGTCATATTGTAAAGTATTGTTCAGATTTTCTTATTCGCAAAATATGTACTTACATATAATTATGTGCTCGAATAGTTCAAGCAAAGAGTATCAAAACAGGATATACTCAATAAAAACGAAACAAAACTCGTATGGCGACCGAAGAACGATTTGGCAAACGTCCAAAGTACATTATCGAGGCACTATTTATTTTGTGAACTTTGAATTTCTCAAAGGATATTATATTCACCACAATTCTATTTTAATTCTATTTTCTGTATTAATTCCGATACGAAACTATAAGTACTGAGTTATTAGATTGTTATGTGAAGAGCGAAAAGAGGTCATTTTAATCATGAGTCTGAACAACTTGTACTATGGGATCATTTATTTAGCAGATTTCTAGACGACGCGTATTCTTACTTACCTATTCTAGGTTAAATATTTGTTTATTATTATTATTTTCGTCATTACGAGGAATTTCTATTCCAAGTCCTAAAAAAAATCAGTTGTGTATTTCTGCAGCCTAGAATCTTCGGGCACATATCGACAGAGCCACAGTCGTAGTAAAAAAATGTCTGAGCGCCGTCATACATACCGACTTAAATATTTACATTAAATAATTCACAATGACTAATAATAGCTCAGAAAATTGTAAATAGAAATAGCTAGGTAAATAACTTTATTAACGCTTCAGTGTCAATGTGAAGCTCCAGTACAAAATATGCAGCACTTGCTTTCATACCCCGAGTCGCCAACCTGTACTTTCCGAGACCTGTACGACGCGTATATCTCCTCGTGGAGTAGCTGCGGCGAATTACTGAGAAAATATCTTATGAATAAAGATATCCGAATCATTGATACAACGAAGAAGAAAAATATCTTTATTTGTCAAATCCAAAGTATGTTGAAAGCTTTAAAACAGAAGACCAAATGTGTGATCTTATTCACCAGCGTAAGCTCTCCATCCTGTACCAAGGAAACATTTTCTTAAGTTAGGTTAAGAATAACACAGAATAACTTAGCTATGCACGTACGATGCACATTCCCTGCTAATGTAATCGTTTTGGGGGAACTTTAGACTAAGTAATTGAGGTTTAAGTTGCCTGAGGTGTATGAAGTTCCCAGGAAATCGTTCTCTGGAAACTCATTTTCAGTGCAAAGTTGTTATACGAGCTCTTAGCTGGGTATTTTTACTGTATAAGTTATTCAAAAAACGCAGGAAATTTTTTTGCATGCAATTTGCAACTAACTCTTAGAAAAAAATGGCCAAATGCGAGTCAGGCTCGCACATCGCACAAAAATACCACGTTGTTGTATGGCAGCCCCCTTAAGTTCATTATATTCTCGCGTTCGCCAACTATATATTCACAAGGTGACTGTGATGGTGCATTGTAAAATGCATGCCAGGTACTATCAAGCCTGTCAATCAATCAAAAGGTATATCTGTCACATTTTCACACGTCAAAAAGATTTATTTTCGTGGCTTTTCGTGGTCTTCAATGTTCGTGGTCATATGCCCGGCCTATTGCTCGTACTAAGCGATTCGCTTTTTTGCCCAGCTTCTGTCTTTATATGATGACAATTAAAATTTGGAAATCTTCAGAGTAAAGTTCAGAGGCAGGAGTATCTTTTAGGTCCACAATTATACATACTCCATCTTTGCGAATTATTACATTGATTATTACCTAATTTTAATTTATTGATTTAATTTTAAATTGTAAGCCCCTATATAGCCTGCAATTTGTATTTGTAATATTTTTTTGGTAGATTTTACATATTAACAATAAGTATATTTTTGTCAATGAATTAAATATTTTTTTGTAGTATTTTTGGATGACACTGCATTTCTGCATCTAGTATCATTATTAAGAAAAATGTGAAAATATGTTTAACTGGACGAGCATGTTCATGAATCTATATTATTTAATATTATTTTTTGTAATATTAGGTTCCACGAATATCAATAAAGTTATCTTATCTTATCTTATCTTATCTTATCTTTGGCAACAAGTTTGCTTTCCACCAGGCGAGTTGGTAGCAAAATATACCCCTATTTTGTTAAAAAAAAAACCGGACAAGTGCGAGTCAGGCTTGCACACCGAGGGTTCCGTACAAATCCAGAAAATTTCACCTAATTGGGAAGTAAGTTGTTAAAATCTCTATACTATGGTTATACTCGTAGTATATAGATTTTAACATCGACAAAAAAGTTTTTTTTTTACCTTTCTCGTATTTTGTGCATTTTGAGGCCCTGATTTTTATTTTTTTGTGATTTAAATAAAAATATACAGTTTTCAGATTTATTCCTATATGTGTACTCTGAGACAAAACAATGCTTTTCGCCAAATTTCACAGTTCTGTGTCAACGGGAAGTATCGTGTAGGTTTTGATTTATGTGAGTGTCGAAATATGCAGTTTTTTACGACATAAACGGCTCTTACATTTTTAAACGATAACTGCGAAGTTTTTGTTTTATACAACTGCAAGAGATCATAGATTTACGTATACAATTTTAATTTCAACTCGATATCTTTACGCGTTCCCGAGATAAAGAGTCTTGACATACACACAGACGGACAGACGGACAACAAAGTGATCCTATAAGGGTTAATTTTTTTTCCTTTTGAGGTACGGAACCCTAAAAACATACATGCAAACTATTTTTATCCGACTGCCAAGACAAAGTTATGGGTTTTTCATTCTTATTTCCTTTTGTTGTCGTGGATAAGACGTAATTCTCTGATTTGTTTAAGGGTATCTTGATTTCATTACGATCCCTTATCCTCTGGTATTATGGCTGTAGGTAAAGTAATGTAATATCTATCCAATCAAACTAACTAGGTTGTTATTTGCGTTATTTTCACCTCATTACCATAACAACATTATCTAACGAACCTGTTGCCATTATCTACCTAAAGATAACCGTTCAAATTTACGTAAGCACAGGGTTGCCAAAGATAACAACTCTCGAACTTTTTTCTTTCAAGAACAATGTATAAAAAAGTCAGTTTACGATTGCGCTATTTGAAACTACGCCAACTATCCCAAGTCAATGTTTTAAGGTGAAGCATTGATAAACTATTGTTCTGAAAATGTTCCCTTCACTCGGACAAATTTTACGCGGTCGTGCTCGACGGGATCGCGCCAGAGCGGCGCGGTGGGCGACAGTGAGTTTTTAATCATTTACTCATAATTGACACATTAAAAAATAACTTCTCGGTCTATTTAATAGAATAGCGGTCTGGCTATTTTATTCGTAAAAAGCAATGGGGTGTTATCGCTGATAATTCGGGGCATTCGAATTATAAAACTTTTTTTTGGTGAGAAATTTGTAATTTTTTGTTTGTAATAAAGTCAGTTACTTTTCAAAATTTTGTCCGGTTCATTAAATCTTTAAAGATTTTCCCTTATTTATGATTTTTTAGTCTTCAATCAATATTATTCGTCCTCTCACATTGCGCATTCAAAAGTACTCTATTTCTTGTCTCTCGGCCTGATGCCTCGCCTTAACTCTAACACCACGGTCAATGTCAATGTAATTACATACGTAACTATAATCACTACAAAAAAATAATAGAAATTATAATGTGATTAGTTTTGTCATGAATATATTTAGAGTGTAAGATCGTTTCGTCTGTAGACTTATTTGTAAAGTTTAATTGAAATAGATAGTAGATTAATAAATAGTAGATTAGTAAGGAAGCAAAATAATATTTTTACGGCGAGGGCGCTTGTTTGAATCCAGAGCAAAGTGAGGGATTCTTAGAATCCTGAACGTAGCGAAGGATTCAAAGTACGTCGCCCGAGCCAAAAATATATATTGCGCCCGAGTAGTACACTCTACTTTTCGTCACCTCTATGAGAAAATAAAAGGCGCCTCATATTTATTATTATTTAATAAAACGTAGAGTAACAACTAAATTGAAATTTAATGGTATCTAATAATAAAACAAATAAAAACTTAAATATATTTACATTCATTTTCTTGGCGCTGAACACTAACATTACAAATACTTCCAAATTCAAAGATCATTCCGTCGCACTTATTTGTTCCAAATTCAAAAAGTGCGCGGCAATGTTCATTCCATCGCACTTATTTGTTCCAAATTCAAAAAGTGTGCGGCAAAGATAATTCCGCACTTTTAAATTTCCTTATAGAAAACACCAACTACTAACAAATACTTGGGCGCACTTAAAGGCGAATCAAGTAGTCCTTTACGAATCGATGTGATGAAAAATATTTAATCTTGTAACTTTTTTTTTTCGTACATTTAGGTCTATAACAAAACAACTAGAGAGACAGCTCAGTTCTTCTCAATTTTGATTATATTATTATTGATCTCAGAGCAAATAAAAAAATCAAGAGAGATTATTGATATACTAAAGTCATTCTTCAGACGTCGTGTGTAAATTACCAGACCTTGTATACCTACATAAATTTACTTATGTGTACCAAGTTGGCACTAAAAACGATTTTAACAATTTTTATGATATAAGGTCTTTAATTTATCTGTATCTTTCTGAGGTATATTGAGGTATTCCCCTAAAAACTCAAATATTAAAAAAAACAAAGATTTTTTTACAACGCCATTTTGAGGTTAACATTTACTTCTTGTGGAAAGATACGAGTATGTATAAGCGCAAAACTGAGCAACTCTAGGTCATTTAGATATTATGCAATCAAAGCAACAAAAACAAAGATATTTTTGATTAAATGCAAAAAAGTCTAGCTACAAGACTGTTCAATCTTTTAATTCTAAGAAATCATATAGTTGGCAACCCTAAACAAGGCGTATAATCAAGCAGGAGCGGTAGAAGGAGGAAATTTCGGTAAAAACGAACCATTGTCTTGGAACAACAATACGCGTCCCGGTTCCCCGTTTTATATTTAACAAATGCCTTTTACAGGTGAGCTAGATTTTTCTCCTATTGTACAAATCCATTCATACACGCTAACGTGGGTGCCGTACTAAATGCAGTCGGTTGCTTAATGCAAAAACAACATTAAATGATATAATATATATAGACCCCTGACTCCTCTCTTGCCTTAACCGGCCGGCTTGGAGTGGAAACCGCAAGAGCTAAGAACCTAAGCTCCAGGGTGGAAGTGTTAAAGGGCATAACGCCGCGAGTAGCGTCTAGTGAAAGCGCAGCACACCTCTCGACACCCTAAGCCGTCCACACCAATGTTGCCCCTCCGGCGCCAATATACGGTAGCTATTATGGGGGGGCTATTTAGTGGATGGCAAGTCACCACCTGCCTGAATATTTGAAATGAGGCATTATTTGGCGGGTGCCGTACCTCATTCCATAGCCCGTATTAAGTCATCAAACAGCACATCACAATAGCCCGATATACTGTAAGTCACATCTAGCAATAGTTTTTTCATTCTACTTTATGTACTCAACATTTTATATTAATTTAATAAAAAAAGATGTAAAAGGGCCTCTCAGTGTTGGTTTCGGCCCCATTGATGCCTACCAAAGGACCAAGCTTTGCTTGTGATTTTAAGTGAATAAATAATATATATAATAATATAATATAAACCCACTCAATATTTTTGTGCCAATAAACATTCCAACTACTAAGAGTAATAAATGCAATTGACAGACATACTAGGAATCAATGGAATTGTATAACGAATTAATTAATCGTGTAAGAAGATTATTTTTTGCAAAAATTAGCATGACCTACTTCACCCGTTTACAGAATTCGCGAATATTTCGTACGGATCAATGTAGCATTTTTAACATTAATGTTGATTTATCAAAAATGGCTAAGCTGATTTCGATAAAATTTAATTCGAACCACTTCCGAAGCATATTCTTTCCAATAAAAAAAGAATTATTGAAATCGGACTACTATGAAAAAAGTTATGAGTGGTTACACATAAACAATCTATTATATAAAAGGCTTCCCTGAGTGACTGACTGACAGACAGCCTACAGCCCAAACTGCTTATGATATGAGCTTGAAATTTGGAATATAGGTACATTGAACAACGTAATGGAGCACTAAGGACGAAAATTGTTTACATGCTTTTCAAACAAAATAAAAGTTATGTTTTTTCCTGTTTTTCCGAATTTTTCTTATCTAAGGGGTCAAATAAGGTCCCAAAGTTGGTGAAAAAAGCGTCAATTACATCCAACCAGCTGAACGGTTATGGTTGAAATCTGGTATGAAGAAAGCACACAGCAGGAAGTAATAATATCCAGGAAAAATTAGGAATCCAGGAAAAGGAGTTCCTTAGGGATAGCCAAAATTTATCGGTTTAAGCTACAGCCCAAACCGCTAAAGATATAAACTTGGAATTTGGAATATACGTACATCGTACGACATAATGAAGCACTAAGGATAAAAATTTTGAAAAATCGACCTCTTACGGGGTAAAACGGGCCCTTTGTGTTTCAATGTAACTTTTTATTCCCTGTACCGATTGACATGAAACTTTGTATTCATGCTTTTATGACTAAACAAAAAATATGGTTGTTCCTGTTTTTCCGAATTTTCTTTAAACAATTTCCTTGGGGGTCCTATACTTCTCAAAGTTGGTGAAAAAAGCATCGATTACAGGTTACGGATGAAAACGACTACGTAGGAAGCACACAACATGTTTCAATACTGGAACTCTTATTATCCCGGAAAATCTACAGGGTTTCTTAGGGATCCCCAAAATTAATCAGTTTTATAATATAAAACTAAGATAAAACGGGTTAATGAATTCTAATGAAATTTGGTACGAAGCTAGACGATAACTCAAATTACCACTTAGAGTACTGCTATCCCGGAAAATTTGAGTTGGTCTTTCGGGATATCAATTTCTTAAAAAAATACTAACTGTTCAAAAATCAATGAAGTTTTGTTTCAAAACAGCCCACCGTTTTAACTAATAAATTACTTTTGACGTCCTGGGAAAAGTCCCGGATTCCGTATCCGCTAGATTAATCGTAATCCTGAATAAGCGTAAAAAATAACTTGAATGCATTTGTTTTTTCAGAATATAGTGAAGTATCTAGAATAAAACTAATATAATGATTCATCCGTAAATGGGGCAAAATGGGTCCCCAATAGTTTACGATTTTTAGGGTTTCGTACCTCAAACGGCAAAAACAGAACCCTTATAGGATTACTTTGTTGTCCGTCTGTCCGTCTGTGTGTATGTCAAGACTCTTTATCTCGGGAACGCGTAAAGATATCGAGTTTTAATTTGAACTGTATACGTATATCTATGGTATCTTGCAGTTGTGTAAAAAAATACTTCTCAGTTATCTTTTAAAAAAGTAAGAGCCGTTTATGTCGTTAAAAACCGCATATTTCGACACTCACAAAAATCAAAACCTACAGGGTACTTCCCGTTGACATAGAACTTAGAAATTTGGCGAGAAGCATTGTCTCAGAGTACACATATAGGAATAAATCTGAAAACTTTACACTTTTATTTAAATCACAAAAAAATAGGGCCTCGAAATTCACAAAATATGGGTTCAAATTCAAAGTGAGTAGATCGTATCATGTAATGTATCATATAAAAGAACTTCATTAGCACATGCTAAAATAGGTTTTTAATTATTTAAATAATGTGTTTGTACGGAACCCTCGATGTGCGAGAAAATTACCTACCTATTCCATAGATTTTGTCGCGGGTTGATGAATTTTTTGTGTTGAACAATTGATTTTATTGACGTGATTTTGGGGTTGGTACAATAGTAAAAGTTAGTCAAATTATGAGTATAATAGCATACTAGAACACACCTATCAACTAGATAATATGCACCATGTGTTTCTACTTGTGTGCCATTTTTAGCCGTATTCTGTTATAGTTATGATGAATACTCACGGTAGTTTTAATGAAGTGATAGTCCTAAAAATGTTATGCCTACTTAAATTAGTACAAGAATTGTTATGCTACTAAATATTATATACCCATCCTAGATATGTGGGTAATTTACGATTGAACAATACAGGGTTATTTCTAATCAATTAGCATCCTTCTAGGGGCTTATTCTGTACATCCAAACTAACAACTAGCTAGAAGCCCCTAGAAGGATGCTAATTGATTAGAAATAACCCTGTATAAACGATGAAACAATCACCTATGAGTATATTGTGATTCGGCCACCTTGCTCCGATAAAAATCCACTGTTTGTAATGTCAGTAATAGATAACCCCACAAAAATGGGTTGCTAAGACATTACTATAAACAAGCCCTAACTTTAAGAACTCTACAATCTATATCTTAGTCAAAATATAACTCGGCCGATATCGACTATGTGACGATAGCAAAATGGTCAATAAATAAATAATAAGAAGGTATCTACTGAGTACGATCTAAATCTATGTTACAAACTCGCGTGGCGCCCCTTATGGTGTCCAAACGTCAACTGCATTAGGTTGCTGTACGGAGAAACAAAAAAAAATAATCACACCTAAACTAATACTTAGGTCTTAGACAAAAATCACCTTCCTGCTCTTAAACCAAAAATATAATAAAAAAATAATTGAATTATTTCCACGACATTCAATAACATTATAATACACCTAAATATTAAAGCTTTTTCGTCATCATCTTTTCTCGTTTCCTTACTTTAGAAATAGTTATTATGGTATGCCATTTAAACTTCCAGCATCCAAGATATTACGTCGAGCTAAGTGAATTCACCAGCAATCTAGAATTAAATTATTCCCAAAATGGCTTTTATTTCAGCCGGTCCCCTGACGTCCGACGTCGATTTTTTCCTCTTACTTGGACCTAATGGCTTAAAACGATCCATTATTTTGATAAAACGAATGTAAGGGCAGCCATCATCATTCCCCGAGGAATAGACTTTAAGGATTATAGATACAGTAAGCAATCTTCGTGGTGACTATAAAAATGGGGCGGTTTAATGAAAGTATTGTAGAGTTTTAAATTGTATTTTTTTTGACGTCGTGTCTAAAATCATGATAAATGCTTGTATTTTTTTCCCTTTTATGTGTCCAGCAGGCCAAGTCTACTACAATCCGACGAACGTTACGTTATCAACCTTAAACTGGAATGTTTCTTGAGAGCTTTCGTGAGTTAAAATACGCATATTTTTGCTTCGAGAAAGCTTTTAATAAAATGTAAATATTAGGACATAATACAATTTGCGCATTCTGGTGCAAATCGCTCGTTAGTTCCTAGCTTTAATTGAAAACTTCCAGGCTACGAGTAAGTACAAAAATAATGCACCTAGGTTTTCGTCCTACGTATGAAGATAAAACTTGTTAGAGCACAGGTGCAGGTGGTTGAGTATTTTAGCTTGTACGATGCAGGTATCGACACGTGATTAGTTGCCATTATACATAAGTACAGAACATGTGATTCGATAGCGACAAAACAGATGGCGTTGTATGTATACAAAATTGAACGCTACACAGACTCTGAGAATAACGGACAGTGCTAGACTACTAACTCTTTTAGACCAAATGCGTAAAAACTAGCGCCCAGCCGCAGAGATACCAGAAGGATGATGTGATCGATCGAGAAAATAAAGTAAAAAGATGCATTGAATTAGTATGGCATGAGTTAGAAAAAGACTTGAAAAATATCTCGATTCAGTGGCTTAGTAGCCAGTAGCTGTAGCTAGTAACAGTGTTTTTCTGCCAATAGTGTCAAATTCTTGTCGAATTCCAATACATTTAAATTTGAATACTGGTAGTGATTGTCCACACTTTTTTGCGGTTGAGAATATCCTCAAGCGACAACAGCGCTATTTCTTTGGTTGCAATAGCTTTGTGCTCCCAGCCCATACTGCTGACATAATTATGATTTAGGAAAAAAGATGAAATAGGTTATCTTTTTATAGTTTTCCATCTGGTTTATTACAGTGTGGGTCGTAAAGAAACTTATAAGTGGCTACTTTAATACGGATCTTGTTATTAAGGAAGTTATAAAACACTTGCTATGTTTTTATTGCTAGAATAGCTGGAAAAGTAAGATAGTGTTTTATTATGAAGAAACGGGGTTATTTTTAGTTTTTGTTTGTGAAAATTTCTTTTGGAGATGTGAAAGAATACGGTAATGCGCGAAATACTCTTGTTCTTCCAATAAACATAAAGCAGTAAGTTTTCTCCTCTACGTAGGACGCTCCTCCCGCTTCGCTTTGTTTTGAGCTTGATATGTAGTTTACGTCCTGGATAATATTCTGTAGATCTAAATATATTATGAAAACATGACATCTAGCAAAATATTTCTATTTCTAAAGACCTTAGAGACTTACACAAAGATCTTGGGGGAATACACACACTGCTTAAACTCTACTGATTTAAGTTGTATTATTAAAAAGAAAACAATAACTAATTATATCAATTTAATTTTCTTGTATCAACTTAATTTTTATACAGAAACGACGTCATACTCCCGAATCAATACTCCCGAACTTTCGCACGCTTTACCTTTGTAATTGTTTTGTTTGCCTGATAAAAATACCTACTTTTATAAAATCTTACTGACACTTATTACAACAGTGGGGTCAATTTTAAAGGCTTTCTGACAGCTCTAAATATAATTTTAAAGTGTTTCGTACTTGTCTAATAGATTGCAATCGAAGAGACAGCTATATTTTTAATTAGTTTAAATCTGTCAGGTTAAGCCTTTAAAATTCAGCGCAGTATTTACTTTCTTTACCTAGTCATCGTGCGTATCTTCAGTGACTATGTTTTGTTCAGTGTAAAATTAATTTCTAGCTTGTAGTTTCTCGGGTAAAAGATACAAAAGCCGCCATGCCATGTAGGATTTTCAATAGCTGTTACAAAAGCTGACACGTGACAAGCGATAGGCGCTGAAAGCCAATTTATTTTATTGAAGACATCCCTCCATCACCCTTTTGTGTATATAACTTTTATTTATTTTTAAAATGGTCTGTTACTGCCAATATTACACTACATACTAGTTGTCTAGTTGTGATATAATTTATAAATACTTGACTTCTACATTTAAAAAATTGACGCGCTCGCAAGACTTAAACTTGCTTGTCTCTGGGATTCCGGCCCAGATGTTTTGTCCAATTAAGCTAGAACGCTGTACTGCGAAGCCGCCAAATTAAAGTTTTTATAAACCTAGTGTGTTAAATACGATAAAAACCATTTCATTATTAAAGTTTTGTCCAAAATAATATTGTTAGAGTTCCGTAGTAAAACGAGAAACCCTCAAAACTTTGTTGTGTCCGTCTGTCCTCATAATACAAAACCTTATAACTTCCACATGTATCAACCAAATTAGATGAAATTTTACAATATAGTAGTTTTAATATAGATCTCAATTTTCAATACTTAAAAAATTCCAAACTGTGTATTTAAGGGGTAGCTCCCTTAAATGTAAAGTGGGAATGAAAATTTTTCTTCAACTCCACCCCCTCATGTCAATGCAATGAAAATCTTGATTTAAACAATAAATAAGTGAAAGATACTAAATCCTGCAATACAGGCACAGGCTAGTGCAGAGTCTAGGACATAACTGTTACTTACTTATATAATTACTACTGGCATTATAATGTTAAGAAAATTGTTTATATTAGTTTAAGTTGAAACGATTAAGATTTTCTACAATGGATTATCGATGCTGAATAAAGATGTTTTACATTATTATGTGGGATATCGTTGAATAGGGTTTTTAAAATGAATGTAAAGTTTTTTTAAACCATATTTTGTTGCATGTACCATTAGTGAGATAGACCTAGGTCGCCAATGTTGAAAAAAGAGTGTGTGTGTCCCCCTCCCCTCCCTCCCCTTAAATTCTAAAGTATACAAGATAGGATATTAAAACTTTCTGAGTTAATAAACCATACAAAAACATTCTCAAAAATATTTTGAGCACTGTGGGATCATAACTTTTTGAGTTATAAAGGAAAATTTAAATTCTTAAACTAGCACATAGCTCAGAAGTTATTGACCTCGGAAACATTTTTATTAAACAGTTATATTTTTCTAGAACTCAACCATTTGATGACATCATAAAAAAATGTTTTTATCATCATCATAAATATCGTCACCATCTACGGAAGCCTAACATAGGCGTGTCGTCACACGCACTTGACAACTTATTTAGCGATCTGCAAGTTGTCTTTATAGGATAAATTTTTAAGTGACATGAAAGAGTTTGATAACCTTCGATTATACATAGGTAGATACCATTAAAGTATAGCTAAAAATCGATACTATAATTTGTAGGAAATTATCCTGTACATAATATGTACAGGAATTTGTGTTAACATATTATATTAACACACTAGCACACAGGGCAAAAATTTTAAACTTTTTTTTGTAGGTAGTCTAAAAAACAGGATAGACTTTATGGGACTATGTAGAACAACACAGCTGCAAAATCTTAATGCGTTACTTTAAATCTGAAAATGTCAAAGAATAATCTGGTTCTTCTTCTCAGCATTAGGACGCCCACTGTTGGACATATAGGCCTCTTCTTTAGATCTCCAATAAGACCGGTTGAAGGGCAGCTTGCATCCACAGCTATTTATGGCGTTTGTGTACAAGAAACGAGTCTTTCCGCAGTAGTAAATTGCGTTATGTCAGCTGCGCGGGGAGAGGGGATATGCGCAGTTTGTAGCTAACTTCACAGACGCCATCAAGTTTGATTCGGCCTATAAATAACTTTGGTTCTACTATGGATCTCATAGTCTCATTTCTGATTTAATCTCTCAAAGAGACTCCAACCATAGCCCACTTCTATTACTTCCACTTTAGCTATAGCTTACAAATGAACTACCAACTAAAGTATTTTGAATACCATTTTAAGGAATATAAGATTAAATAATGTGTCATTTCCTACAACATTAAGTGCTTATCAAGATAACCTACTATCACTTCACCTTTCATTTTCAAATTAACCAAATGAAATACGAAACTATTCAGCTGAGATCCGCTTGTACCTTAATCTGTAATTTCGAGTAACGCGCGATTTAGTCAACAGTTAAAGTAAACGTCGGAATTTCCATATAAATTTATGTAAAATACCTGGTATTTTGACTAAAATCTCTTTGAGAGATTACTCAAAGATTCATTATGGTGATAAATGGGATAGAAAGACATTTAGATACTGAATTGCTAACTAAATACCTAAGTACTAGAAAGTAAGATTAATTTGTTTGCGGCTCCGTTGTTTACTTTCATTTGAGAGTTTGTTTGAATGTCGAACTTCTTTTACAAAGTCAATTAGTAAAATAAATATCAAATGATATCGGTTCAATTAGTCTTGTGTGATCACATTGCTTGTTTGAAGATTTTTTTAATTGGCGTTACTTTAGTTTTAAAATTAAGTAGGTTTATATTTTTAATGACGTTTTGAAGTTTATTTTTGTTTTCATTTGACAATCATGATCAGTCTAGAAATAGTAGTTCTCGCGAGCAAACAGACAGTCAAACAGTCAGTCACGCGAGACATCTCTTTAACTTAATCTTCATTTATAAGCCTTTATCTCGACTCGCTCTTGACTGATTTGGTTTATACTCGCAAACTTTAGTAGGATTTAGATACTAAATAATGTTTTTTTTTAACAGGCAAAAGTGCCTTTATTAACTACAATAAGATACAATACTACTTTATATGATAAAACTATCTACACTACTACTACATAGAAAGCAATTGGAACATCCACAGACCCTTGAAAGTCTAAAGATAATCCAAATGACACTACCAGTTGGCAGCGTGCCCAGCACGCTGGCAGCATTGCCACGCTGCTTATTCGTTATGCCAAATAAACACCAGCATTATGGTCACGCGTTGCGTCCACCAGACGCTCAAAAAGACTAAATAATGTTGCCAAAAATTGTCGTAATCAGCTAATAAATAGCGCGAGAGCAAATTTCCTCCCTTTTTGTAAAAAATACCCCACCAATTAAACATTTAAATCAAATCGACAAATAAAACTTAATGAAGAGAATCTGTGTGCCAAGTTTTGTTGAGATTCGTTGGACCTGTAAACGAAAAACAAACATCTGGACAAACGAAAGCAAAATCGCGTGTGAAAACGAAAATCTCTCTCACGTCGTTCGCTCGATCAATCAAGTGCAGAAAAATTGAATAAAAACGTGTACGTTAATACTATAATGTTTAAGTCATCAGTGTGAAAAAAATCCCACGTCAATGGTTTAAATAAAGAAAATAAAAAAAGTAAATTTAAAATCGGTAGGAAGAGAAAATTAATCTAACCTGCCTAGGTACATAAACATAAGTGAAATATAAACACTTAAAATGTAGTAAGTGAGTAACGTAACTTATTACTGTATCGTAGAAAAATATTAGTAAAAAAACATTTTGTGCACTGTACTGTATCAGCCTTTTAATAGTCCACTGCAGGACGTAGGCCTACCCATGAAGGGTGATTAGGCCATTCACATACGCCATAGAATTTCTTCTGCGGATTTGAACCCACGACCTTACGATTGTAAGGCGGGTGTCACTATATCAAGGCCACCACGGCTTTAAAAAAAAAACAAAACCATTCTATTTCCCCAAAAATATTGACTCGAACAAGCGTGTGCCGTGACAATATAACATTTCATAAACTAAGCTATATATTATACAACTACTAACATTATAAACATTTCCCCAAACAAAAAATATGTACCGTTTCTAAGGTCTTGTCCGTTTTCACGCGTGTCTTTAAGCATTTCGTTTCGGAATAATTCCTTTCGTCCCATTTCAAGCAAACCTTTTATTTTTCTGTCCCGCAAGTCCCTGAAGCAATTACAGTTCCAGCTTTATTGCGCTAACACGTTTATTGTAACGGAGACGTTTTGCTTGCACACTTGAAGGTAGTAAGCTTAACAGTACACAGTTTAAACAAAGTTGTTATTTTTGCGTTCATTAGTACTTATTTAATCAAACTTTTTTGCTTTGAAACAATCGTTCTAGTAAAAATTAATGCTATTATACAAGAATCTAAAATTATGAACATCTTCTGTGATTCAACTTGAACCGTTTGGAAACAACAGTATTATCTACAGCGCCATGCTACAAAAGCTACACAAAGTGGCGCTACGACAGCCTAAAGTTGTAGAGGTGCTACGCTAAAATGAATGCTACGAAGATACTTCAAATAGAAAATTAATAGAATAGCACCTATGGCAAAACACCTCACCGGCACCGCTACAAACTGCTACAGACCGTAGTAATGGCGTGATGGTGGCATAATTATACAGGACTAGCTGACCCGGCGAACTTCGTGTCACGCAATATCTTCATAAATTATAGCCTATGTGTTAACCTGATGTATAATCATATCTATTACAAAGTTTCATTTATATATTTATTTTTTCGTTTTCGCGTTAGTAGGATTGTTTAGAAATACCCTTTATAAACTGAAGGTGAATATAATATCGAGGTCAGATATTATCTGACCATTATTGAATTTTGTGTTGGTTCCATAGTAAACGCAGTTTCTATTAAAAAATAGATATCATTTCTTTTAAATAAGTCTCCCAAATCAAAAATCACCGACTAGAACAATAACTTGTGTATCAAGTTTCGTCAAGATTAGTTGAGTAATGTGACCTGTAGATGAGAATCAATATCCGGACAGACAAAAGCAAGGAGTATATTAACCAGTGGAGAGAGTGCGCGGGCGGCCTCGCTCATCATCGATAGGCGCTTTAGTTGACAACCGACTAGGGATGCTCGATCCAGGTGCTTTGTATCGATACTTTGGATTGCAATGGATCGCATCGCAGTATATCGATCCGCTTGTTTCGATACGATATTTTGGATCAATCCGGTATCGTATTCAAAGTTTATTGTTTTAGGTACATAAACAATACTTATTTACGTCGGCCAAACTGTAAGTGGCAAAGTACACAGAAATAATATTTTCTAAAGCCGCTCTTTGTTGAGACGATACGATTGTGTGGTTTCGATACGATATATTTTGATCCAGTATATGATAGTTAAAAAGATGTGTTGTTGCGATACGATATTTTATTCAAAGTAGAACCAAGTCAAAAATATCGATATCGATATTTTGCTAGTAACATTTTTGGCACCACTACAAGAACTGTTGTCATTGCGTCATTTTGGCGTCAGCCAATTACAGCCAGCGGAGCTTACCTCACCCCCGCTTAAAATCGGTGACCTATAGTTTCAACAAAAACGGGGCCCACGCGCTCTCCAGTCTCCTCCATAGACAAAAGCAAAATGCATAATTGTAGAGTCAAAACTGATACACTCTCACTTTCCCTCGGTCAAAAAAGAAGATTATTAACTGTTTATTCTTCCACTGTTATTTCCGCTCTAAAAGCTGTTAACTTGGGAATCAAGTTTGTTTCGAGACGAAGCAAAAGTTCAAATTGAAAATAATTGTGCAGTTATAAAAATAACGGCATAGCAAACGGTCAACGATAAACTGTGCTGTTAAAGTGCTTGCTTTTGTTAAAATGTTTGCAATCTGCTGTTTACAGAGGTTTATTGAGCTATTAGAAGTTGAACCATTTTCATTCAAGAGAAGTTAAGTTTTCGGCGCTTTGTTTTAGCGTGAAAATGTTTCACTAAATGTATGACGGAGCTTACGAGCATATAAAGTTGCGAGCAAACTATAGTTGCTTTTATTAGGTCGACCTGTATGTTACCTATGTAATGGTATCTAATATAAATACATTAACTATCTTAGCGTTATAAAAATAGGCCGTTCCTTTATTATTATTTTTCATATTATATTTTTCATACCATCTATTCCCTTAAAATCGTTAGCGAAACAGTCACCTATTTCAAGGCACCATCGTAATTATAACAGTTAATTAGAATATTTCTGTTTCTTTTTCACTTTAGGCATTCGATAGTGAGAACACATTTTATATTCAAATTAAATTTAAGATGGCGCGTTCATAATTGGGCCTGATATGGATTGACGAAACGTAATAAGGTGACAGGTGACATACATTGACTCAAGACTTTTTATGAATGTCACGCTTAGCATAGCAAAGAGACAAATTGTCTTTTCACTATTATATGTCCTTTCATTCAGAAGCATTTATAAGTATAAGGTATTATGATGTCAGGTTAGATTTGGACAGTGGCAATGTGCAAGGGTCCTTGACTTTTTTTTATAGAGCAATACCACTAAATACAGGACCTATAATGTAAAACTTCATAAACTACTACATCACAAGCAATTGGATCATCCACAGACCCTTGAAGGTATAAAGATAATCCAAATACTCAAGCCCACTGCCAGTTAGTAGCGTGCTCAGCATGCTGGCAGAATTGGCACGCTGATTGGCAATGCTTTTACGTTAGCTAAATAAACACCAGCATTTTGGTCACATGTCGGGTACACCAGACGCTCAGAAAGACTTTTGACAACAAGACCGGCCACCACGGCTACAATGACTCAATTACAAACGGCTCAAATATGTAACCATTGCCGAGGTTAGCATATTTGCGCCGTTTGTGCTGCTCCGAATCAGCCAACGCTCCAGCCATTCTCTGAGTCTCAGAAAGATGTGACGGCACCAAACTATCGACGCAAGTCGCGTCTCATACTATGGGCCGTCTACACTTCCATGGATCAGCTTCATACCTTCAGGCCTTTTGCCATCACCAAGCGCAAACCATTCGGTTCGAGTACGGCTGCTATATTGGCGGTCGCAAAAGCCCTGCGTATGACATCGTTCACACTGGCGTGGCAACCAATTCGACCAGCGCTTCTTGAGCAAGAAAGACGGTGGTGACCGAGCTGGTCAACTAGGGTACTTGAATAGTTGAGACCGCTCAGATATGTGCGGCGCGGCAGCAAGGTAGGTCGACTATCTCGACGATATCATCAATACCGCCGGTCGAGCCTGGTCACGACCGGCAAAGAGCTGAGGCAGATGGCACTGCAAGAGAGAAGCCTATACCCAACAGTGGGACAAAGAAAGCTGCGGATGATAACGATGACGAAACAAATTAGTTGAACTTGGCTGTTTTTTGGGTTTGAAATGATTGTTTGCTACAATATTTGTGTACCGTTTCACATTGAATTGGGGCTAATATTTTGTGGTGCACTTACTATTACTTACTTCGTATCTACCGATTTTATACCATAAAGCCGGAAACATACTATGGGACGCGGCTGACGGACGCGACTGACAGCCGCGACTTAGCAACAGTCTTAATACATCCGGTGTGCCAGATCGCTCTCGGACGTCCGAAAGCTCAAGGTCGTCCAAAGGTGATGTGCGCGACTGATGTCCGATAGTGTGCACGGCTCAGTGTACTTTCATAGTCTAGGTCATAGGCTGTCAGTCGCGTCCGTAAGCCGCGTCCGATAGTATGTTTCGAGCTTTACTGTCTTTACAAAAGTGAGATAGCTCAACCAGATCTACATTTTGGATGACAGCCATTAAACTTAAAATATCTTAAGGCGGTACGAAGTTCGCCGGGTCCGCTAGTATCTTCTATATAATCAGCGAATCAGCAGAAATCACCACATGTTATTAAACAAATAAGTAAATGTTCTTTGTTTAATAACATGTGGTGATTTCAGCTCTTATTTTATGCTCTGTTTTGTGTTACCAGGGTGATCAATACACAATCTCAAGGGTTTTTAAAAACTTTATTTTAAATACAGTAAAAACAATATATGAGATGAAAGATAATGTTATCAAATATCTGATTTCACTTTTACTTAGTTCGAACTTAAATCTCTTGAAAGGGCAGATTTTTTTTTTGCAAGCGACACAATATCGCCTTTAGAGTCTCAGGAATTTATCTATTTTTCTTTCATCATTAACAATTTGTAAGAAATTTTCTTAAAATATTTACCTATTTGCTTCTTAGCTTGCGACTAAAGCACTTAATCAATTAGTTTAGCGGTTTCAAGTCTAATTTACTTTGCGCCTATTATCTTGAGAGGAAATACTGTTGAAAGTGGCAAGTTTTCTTTACATTGAAATTCAACACCGACTTTACTGAAGTCTAAGTTACTTGACCAAATGGAAGCAATTAAAATGTTGAATAACTTTTGAGTTTAATGTTAGGAATATGGTTTCAAGGTGTTGTCAAACTTACTAGTGCAGTGTGACTTGGTATTTTATTTTGTACCCATTAAAATGTAATCGCGTAACGTATTTAGAAGAACGAACTTTGTAGGTAGGGTTATGTAGAGCAGTGGATTATTAACCTGATTATCTGCGTTAAAAACACCTATAAAATTTAGTTAATCGTACAAATAATTTTTTACTATCAGGCTTTACGTAACAGCCTTCAAAAATATCAAATTTTTGTTCAAATGTCGAAAAAATAACTATAATCTGTACTGTATCAGCCTTTTTAATAGTCAACTGCAGGACGTAGGCCAACCCATAAAGGGTGTTTGGGCCATATCCACCACGCTGGCCCAGTGCGGGTTGGTGGATTCACATACGCCATCAAATTTCTTCTACTGAAATATGCAGGTTTTTTCCTTCACCGAAAAGCCAGCGGTGTTAAATTCCATACATAAATTCCAAAAAACTCATTGGTACGGGACCGGGATTTGAACCCACGATTGTAAGGCGGGTGTTCTACCACTAGACCACCACGGCTTAGCTATAATCTGTACTTCTAAAAAATCGGTTAGTTACCTTATGAGTTTTGTAACTAACAAAATTTTAGACCATAAAAAAACCAATTAACCTGTAATCCATCCAAATATTCCTTTTCTTTTTTATTGCATGTATACCCGCTTCGGTCTCACGAACCGATTGGCGCCAAATACATCCACACGCCGTACTTGCACAAGCTTGTTCTCCGTACTGAGGTGAAGCTATCAACAAATGAGGCAGCTAACAAAAAGCTTAAATCACTTCATTAAAACTCGCGTGAGAAATCATTATACTAAATAAAACACCGGTTTTCACTCACGTATGATATACGGCCGGGCCGCTGGGAACCCGACCGGTTTCGGAGTAAATTAGTACTCCTTCATCAGGGAATACGCGCACTCCCGTCGACTGGCGCACGCGCGTGTATATCATATAGTGCGTATATCATATATATCATAGCATATCATATATATCTTAGCATATCATATATATCATAGCATATCATATATATCATAGCATATCATATATATCATAGGCCGTATATCATACGTGAGTGAAAACCGGTGTTTTATTTAGTAAAAAGCTTAAAATTGGTGCATTGTTTGAATATCAAATAATCGCGAAATAATATTTTGTCGGTCTCATAGAGCAATGCGCGGATATAGGACGGTTATTAAGGCCGGTAAGTAACAATTAAAGTATGTTTCTGTAAGCCGGATGGATAAACCTATTGTGGAAGTTATTTAGTCGCCTGATTGCTCCTGATATGGCTAATGATTTGAACTTACAATTTAATGTTTTATATAGACAGTGGATTAGAAGACAGTCAAATGAAAGCCTCCTTTTATCGAAAGTCGGTAAAATAAAACACACCTTTATCTTGACCTTTCTCGAACCCTTTTAAAGGATTGTCTCATTAACAATGTAGGGTATGGTAAATTGATAGAATTCATTGTAGGTACTAAATAGGTACATAAAATAGAGCCTATTTTCAGAGTATCTTCAAGGACTGTGGTTTGGACTGAATTTCAGAACAAGATTAATATTTACTTTGTAGATGACACTCTACTAAGAAAATCATCTTATAGTTGAGTAGCAATATTGAATAAGGATTAATTTTATGTATTATTTTACTAGGTAGGTATCATGTCAAATACGTAGCCAATGTTGAAATTATGTTTAAAGACTTACTAGAGTTATTATAAATAAGAAATAGAGATCAAAAATAGTTTAAATATTGGTTATCAATGTAAAACAATATCAAATTTGATCTTTTTACTTAAAATATACATATTCTTTGAAAATTGTATATAAAATAATGAATATATTTAAAAGAAAACTCGTTAGCATAGCTGATAAAGAAACTAATCCAAAAACAGAACGAAACAACAGAAAATCACCGTGGGCGCTAAATAACCTTAATACCGGGATCTAAAGCTCCCGCTGCGACTTCTTTATTATCAGCACAAGGGACGTAAGTAATAGAGCAGACAATACATTAGAAATTAAACCCGCCCTCATGCAGTCAACCGGTCATCGAAAGGCCTTAATATGCTTAACAGATTTTAAATCAGCCACAGCTATCTCACTAGTACATTTGGAAGTTTAAGTACATAAGCGTTGAATGTCTAAAAACCTCATATAGCATTTATCATCCACCATAACACATACCTAGGTATAACTTTTTAAAGAAGAATCGGTTTTAATATCTTTTGAAGTGATAAAAGAGTTTGGAAATAGTAGATTGTATTATATGGGAGCAAAATAACATTTTTAGGGCGAGGGCGCTTTTTTGAATCCAGAGCAAAGTGAGGGATTCTAGAGTAGAATCCTGAACGTAACGAGGGATTCAAAGTACATCGCCCGAGCCAAAAATATATTTTGCGCCCGAGTGGTACACTATACTTTTCATCACCTCTATGAGAAAACAAAACGCGCTTCATATTTTACTATAGTATTATTATTTAATAAAACGTAGAGTAACAACTAAATTGAAATGAAATGGTATCTAATAATAAATGAAACAAACGAAAACTTATATTTACATTCTTTTCATTCATTTTCTTCGCGCTGAACACTAACATTACAAATATGTGTCCAAATTCAAAAAGTGCGCGGTAAAGATCATTCCGTCGCACTCATTTGTTCCAAATTCAAAAAATGCGCGGCAAAGATAATTCCGGCGCACTTATAAAGTTCCTTATAGAAATGACCTCCTTTGGGCGCACTTAAAGGCGAACCAAGTAGTCCTTTTCGAATAGATGTGATGAAAAAGCTTTTATTTTTGTTTTATCGACTTACTCCTTCAAATCAAAACAAGGAAGCAAATCCAACAAAACCACCGCACATCGCCGTGGGCACTAGATAACCTTAATACCGGGATCAAAAGCTCCCGCTGCGACTTCTTTATTATCAGCACAAGGGAGGTAAGTGATAGAGCAGACAATAAATTAGAAAGTAAACCCGCCCTCACGCAGTCAACCGGTGATCAAAAGGCCTTAAAACGACACTAACTGAGGTAACAATGTATCTCGATCCGACAATGTAAACTTTAAGGTAACATCATAAATCAGAGGTGGAGCGTAATAGTAGGAGAGCCCATGGGGGATTTTTGTGTTTATTCGAGTACGGCATATTACCCTAGGGTAGATTCTGCATTGCCTAGAAGACTTTTACTGGATTTGGGCCTTTTTATAATGCCTCGAGTTTATGATATTAAATATACCTGAAAAATTATTAGTTTGAGGACTGGCGACATCAGAGACTTCAGGTTTGAACGCTGTCTGAGTCTGAGAGAAAACTTAAACAAGCTGAACCGCTCGCAAGCAGCAATTTGGCAATTTTATTGTAGATGTTCAAAATGTTGTACAAAATTTACTTGTTTTGTCACTCCCGTCAAAATAAAAATAAAAAAGTTTTTTTAGGTGCATTATAGCATTTAGAGCTTACTGTTATGCTCACCCTTCACTAGGACTGGAATGAGCCCGCCGTTACAGACTCCGTTTAACTGGAACATCAAAGCTCACACAAGTCATCTGTTGTCTTTTTCCAATGGAAGCACTCGTACGAATTTTATTGCGTTGTTTGTTTTTGCGTAGTCAAGTCCGTAATGGGCAAAGTCCGGTCCGTAAGACTGGCATGAGTCTAAAGTCACTCCTTCCACTGACTTAGTGTATACCTGCCCTTTTTTTCTCTTTTTAACAAATAGCTACCAAATCGAAGAGGTTTCCATGACCGTCGAGTAAATTAAAATTTAATATCACGCGCTCCTGTACTACAAAGGGGGATTTGAAAGACGATTTCCGACACAGCTTTCCGACGACGACCGAGTAGGCATCAAAGCAGAGGTGGTGCAGCTATTAGCTTTATTGTACTGTGATTTTGTACAAAATGGGTTTCATTTAATTGGCATGTAAAATTGATTGTGATTGCTTGTGTTCTATAATTTTATGTGCAGTCGAATTTACGGGTTCAGACTCGTGGTTACACCGCTTTGTTATACCAGTGTGACTACGAGAAAACTTTTTTACTCGTGGTTACACCGACTGGTGTGACTACGAGTAAACTAATAAAATGTAAGACTTGTGGTCACACTGCTAGTGTTGACTTATAGTTGTCAAACTATATTTTATAATTACAAAGTTTTATGAAAAGCCTAGTAAAAGTTGTGCCTGATGACGTGATACCTAATTTGTGGTTTAAGTAGGTATTACTGGGCCCTTAATAAACCTAAACGTTCTGTACTACTAAATTCTTTACAATTAGTTATGAAACAACCATATTGAGACATGTTGTAGAGAGCTGCGATCTTCAGAAAGTTCTGTTATATACATACATAGATATAAAAATAGTTAATTACCATTTCTAGATGCATCGTATTGTGTAAAATGTAATATGAAATGTTAAAGCGTAGTTTGATTAGGTGTTCGTTAGTGATCATCGAAGTTAAGCAACGTTCAACACGGTCAGTCTTCGGATTGGTGACGCGGGTGGCATTTACAACTGAGCGCTGCCGTGGCTCGGAGAACACGTTAAATGGTACGCCCCGGTTTTTCACACTATTGAACCATGTCAGAGGCCTTAAGGCGGCTTTAAAACTCTGACACCAGACAGCCACCCGGCCTATTAGAACTAAGTAAGTTCTATAATACATTTTATTAAAAAAAAAACAAGGGGTTGCACTCTTACATGTCCTGCCGCGAACCTAACATTATTTACCCATCCCAAAAGTGCACAAAGCCACTTTAAAAAAAACACTTCAAAAAAACATTTCTTTCCTGTACAGTAGGGAAAAAAATGCACTCTCGCTGATTTGAATGGTCCCTCTGAATTCTTACTTTATTAGGTCCTTTCAAAGCTAGCAATAACCGCAGGCAAATCTGGGTATTGATTGAACTCAAAGCTCAAACCAGAGGTGCAGGCGACCAGCCTCGTCAAAACAGGGGCCCTTCTATTTTCCGTAGTAATCTGTATAGGTTAGGAATGGCCGTGTTGTTTTTGCCGGACACCTAATGGACGGACGGATAGGCTTTAATATCTGTCGATATTCGCCGCTAACTCAACTATGTGATTGATCAATGATAATTTCTAGCATACAATAAACATCATGAATATGTCATGAGAGGACCCATCGAGTAACCGAACAAGAAATTATGCGGTCGCTGTAGCTAAAAAAGCCTAGAAGTTCTCACCATATTTATCTTCATAAAATTTGATCAGGAATGTTCACCAGGAAGCCAGTATATAAATCCATACAAATGCATTCATAAATATATAAAAGCCGTGGTGGTTAAGAGGTAGTGACACCCGCCTTACAATCGTGAGGTGGCGGGTTCAAATCCCCGGTCCCTTACTAATGAGTTCTTTGGAATTTATGTACGAAATTTCACACCACTGGCTTTTCGGTGGAGGAAAACATCGTGAGGCAACCTGCATACGTCCGTAGAAGAAATTAGATGGCGTATGTGAATCCACCAACCCGCACTGGGTCAGCGTGGTGGATATGGCCCAATCACCCTTCGTGGGTAGGCCTACGTCCTACAGAGGACTGTTAAAAAAAGGCTGGTACAGTACATTCATACATTCTTTGGAATATATCCAAAGAAATCATTGCTACGGGATTAGGGCTAAATCGGCACCTCACTCAAGTAAGGCAAACATTCTGTCACTGTGTCACCATGGCTTGAGATGCAGTGAAGCATGGCTAAACTGTACAGTGTACAGTAGGGTGTCCCTTAAATTTCAATGTCAATATATTTTTACGCATACCTTCTAAAAACTTTTGTATTGACCTAAAATAGTACAGAAATAAATATTAGCCCGATTTATAAACGATAACCCGTGCCGACTTGAGTTTTTAATTTGTCCATACAAGTTGCGCGGGTGCAGCGCTGCGACCTGTTACTGCGAGTTTCAATTGTTATTTCATACGTGATTTCTAACATTATTAATGCGTTGTTGTTTATTGTGTGAAGATGTCCGTGGATTTACGAAGTGATAAACAAAATATTTACCTTATCGGACTGCCAAGCCACCAGATAAATGGTGCAAAATTACCATCTAATCGACAAGTTCTCACCGTTTTATTTTACAATATACGTGCAGTCAAGCTGACTGTTAGTGAAAGTGCGAATCTTGTTATAAGAGAGTGCATTATATTTTGGGAAAAAGCCAGAATTCCTACGAAGGCATTTCCTAACTGCGTGAAGAAACTTGTTGATTTATATCATGTTTGGAGGGAGCTGCAAAAAAACTGTAAGAAAACTTAGGTGACGTTCAAGAACCGTGTAAATAATTTTGTAAAAGACCTTGATAACTTATTTGAAATTGCACACGCTGATGCCTTTGATAGAATGAAGATAGAGGAAGATTTTTTAAGGAAACAGAGAGAGGCAGGTCGACCGGGATGCTTAGGTGGAATTGACAAAAAATTGGCGGAGAAAGAACTAGTTAGGCAAAGACGATTAGAAAAAGAAGAAAGAAAGGTAAAACAAAGAGAGTTATTGGCTGTTGCATCTACTTTTTCGATAGATAGCTTGGAATGTCATGCTTGTTTAGAATTCGGATGAGGAACAGATTTCGAACTCTAAACTTGACTCTGAACTCTGAACGCTTGCCAATTCTTGCTTCATTTGATGATGGAGAACAGCTTCTTGCAGTGCCAAAATAAGAAAGATCTTCTGGAAAACATCAAGATAAAGCCATTTCAACTGCACTCTTTGACTAGAACCTCCATGATAAAGTACAGATAATGTGCTGCGATACAACAGCTTCAAATACTGGCCGTTTCAGTAGAGCTTGTACTATTTTGCAGCAGACTTTAGAAAGGGAATTACTGCTTTTGCTTGTCTTCATCATATTTATGAGTTGGTCCTTAAAGCTGTTTTTGAAACCCAGGTAAAGCAAATTACAAGTAGCCCAGATATTCCAATTTTCAAAAAGTTAAGAGATAATTGGAAAAATATTAACACCGATAATATTGAGCCACCTCTAAATTTCGTTAAAGCACATATTGCTGAGACAAAAATTACATCTTTGTTAACTTTTTATAGGACTAAACTGGAAAAACCTTTAATTAGAGACGATTACCGCGAATTGGTGGAACTATGCGTTGTGTTCTTAGGAGGAGATACAGAGAATAAACTAAAATTAGGCCCCCTGGAGCATTGCATCAAGCGCGATGGATGGCGAGAGCGATCTATTCTATAAAAATATGTTTGCTTCAGTCGCAACTTAAAATTACTGCAAAGAACAAAAATGCTCAACAAGATGTTTGCTTATTTATCGTCCTTGTATACTAAATCTTGGCTCGAATGCACAGTGGCAATTAAAGCACCTAACCAAGACTGATGCTTTTTGAAAGCTCTAAAAGTATATGAAAAAGTAGACGCGACAAGTTCCAAGGCTATCCATAAGCAAGTTTGTTCATCATTTATGGTATTTGTGTGAAGAACCAGTCATGTTATCACTCTTTGATGAAGAAGTTGATTTCAAAACCAAGACAAAAATGATTAATAATTTAAATAGAGATGAAAGTTCAGATTCCACCAAATGCTATATCCCATGGAAGGAAGAAATTACGCAACATTTCTTTAGTAAGCTTAATATTTTCTTGTTTCTTTTTCAAAGTTTCGTGGCTTATTAACTTAGCATGATCGTAAATGACACTGCTGAAAGAGCTGTTAAATTAATGCAAGATTTTAATGGACTTATCACGGCTGAAGAAGAGCAAAAACAGTTTTTGTTACGTTGTGTTCAGGAACATAGAAATCTGTATCTAGACTGTAAAAAAACTACACTAAAGGGAAGTTACCCTAATTAATTATTATTATAATTTGTATTTAAATAAAAGTTGATGATCTTATTTTATTCTTACTCATATTAAATTTAATTGTTGCATTTTAATTAGTTTTGGATCAAACCAAAATGTCAGGCCAAAACACCATTATTTATTAAACTTAAGAGCTCGGTCGGCACGGGTTGCAATCATGCTATAAATATGAAATTTCATAATTAAGTACATTTTAGCATTTATAAAAAAAGTAGAGGGTATGCGTTTCAAAATTCTAAAAAAAAATTTTTTTTGCCATATAAGGGACACCCTAGTGTACAGGCGCCCTCTACAATTAGCAAAAAGTTTTGTACTATTTTGAATGAGCGAACTGACCGGGATTATTCTCATTCCAATCTACAATCCACCTTAGTCGCAGCTAGTTACGCTAAATAGGCTTTTAAACGATAATTTAGGGCTTATTATTATACAAACTAGCGACCCGCCCGGCTTCGCACAGGTGTATTATACATATAAACCTTCTTCTTGAATCACTATATCTTTAAAAAAAAACGCATCAAAATCCGTTGCGTAGTTTTAAACATATGAGCATACATAGGGACAGACAGACAAGGAATCGACTTTGTTTATACTATGTAGTGATAATATAGGCTTGAACACAAAAAACTGTTATAACTTAGTTTGTATAAGCAAGTCACTAGCCCTGGTGTAAAATTTGGAGCATCCTAAAGATTTCTGACTTGGTTAAACGGTAAAACAACCATAGCCAAATTAAACTATTCCAATCACCGAAAGGTTTCAAAAATCTTATAAACGTAAAAATTTCATAATCAGCAAGACCTAATACTAATGAGTATTTTTTTTTCCGTAACAATCGGATATATTTCTCATCTCTAGTGTGCACTACACTTCGTTCGCAGCTAGTTTGCTAGTTAGGGACCGGCAAATAGACTCCTGAACGGTAACCGGCTCATTCTCCAAATAGACTTTCTGCAAACAACCTCGCAATTGAATGTATTTCTGGAATTACAACCAGTTAGATACAATTATCACGTGCTTTTGTTAGGAATACCTATTAAGATGGAATGAAGTGAAATATTTCATCACAAAAATATATATTTTCGATCGATCATGCATTATCCTCTGGAATCTCTGTGAATTAAATGAAAATGAATATCCATAGACGACGGTGACTCCTTACTATAGAAAAATGTTTTTTTTTTTAATTATAATTTACTAATCACAGACTCCAGGGTCTGTGCCCTTTGTTAACTAAAATTTACAATTAGTTTGATTATACTGTACAATGAGAGTTAGTATGTACTAGAAATCTTAGCCTAAGTTAGTCAATGCACTGCGTAAATGCCACGAGCAAACCAGCGACCCGCAAGCAGCACCCGATCACGAGTGTGACACACGTGCCAGCCATCGCTCTCCTCGACCATATTTGAGGGAGGAGAACGACCCGACACATGATGCCGCCGCAAGAAGGAGCCTTTAATGGCGAGCATGAATGCTTGGGGCATTGGGGCAAAGGTGTTTTTGCTATCTTATTACATATATTATTGTAGAAGGCAAGTGATCTGACCTGACTTCAAGTAGAGAACTACTCCCGCCATGTTTACCACATGATCTCTCGATCGCACAATGTAATTTAATTCCTCCAACACTACCTTAGAACTGCAAACAAATAGCGCAGTTAATCTCTGGTTTAATGTATCGTCGCTCCCGAATAGGTTCCACGGACAAATGGAATGGAAAAGGGTTTGGATAGCAACAAATAATGGACGAATCGAGTCGGATAATGGACGAGCCGTATCGGGTAATCGATCTGTAGGACGGTTATTGGTGGTTTATGGTTGATCCAGGGTTCTGGAAACTTAGGAGCTGGCCTAGGGTACAAAATGTTTAAATGGATTTTG
This sequence comes from Hypomecis punctinalis, assembly GCA_949316475.1. Taxonomy (NCBI): domain Eukaryota; kingdom Metazoa; phylum Arthropoda; class Insecta; order Lepidoptera; family Geometridae; genus Hypomecis; species Hypomecis punctinalis. Next base: position 19,646,955 of record OX438795.1, on the reverse strand, counting down.
AGATATTTTTTTCTTTTTCAAATGGTTGCTGATCTTATTTATTTTGGGATGAATCGAGTCGAATAATTTAATTTTTTTTAAATTATTTCCAAGACAAGATACAACTTAATTTAAATATTAATTCTACCAAAAAACCACAGTAGGTTTGACTAGGTAGGTACATTCACCTCCGCGCCGTCAATTAATAAGATAAAACTAGGGGCTAAATACATTCAGTACTTTAACATAAATAGAAAACCTGTAACCCTTGAATTCTAAATAAATGACTAGTTTAATCGGGTAATCGATCTGTTTGGTTGTTTATAGTTGATCTAGGGTTTCCAGAACTCTGGACTGGGTGAGGTCGCCAAAAAATGTAAGTTTAAGAAAAAGTATGTGTCCATTTCATATTAAATTTAAAAATACATATTTTTGTTCTACAACATAGTATGTTTGTAGTGATTCTGGTTCACAAGATCACATTTAACAATGACAATACTTCAAATTACGTATATTTTTTATTCAGCATATTAATTTTTGACCGACGAACCACCGGCGGAGGTATACAATTCGACGCGTATATATATATATATTTTTTTATGTATAACCACGCATAACTTTTTTCATAGTAGTCCGATTTCAATAATTATTTTTTTATTGGAAAGAATATACTTTGAAATTGGTCCCATTAATATTTTATTGAAATCGGCTGAGCCATTTTTGATAAATTAACAATAATGTGAAAAATGTTACATTGATCCGTGCATAATATTTGCGTTCTAGCAATGCGCTCCGGCTTCGTACAGGTGTATTATACATATAAACTTTTTTTAAGTTCTTTTTTAGTTTGTAGTCCGGTTTTTTAAGTTGTCCAAGGTTATTTTAAATGACGAATGATACCATATTTCCATACATTTTACTTAACATTCGTGAACGCACATTAGAGGTATGTTACCAATTCATGGTAACAATCGTGAAAAAAAAATATCTTTACAATTTTTTTTAGTAGTTGCTAATTTTATTTATTTTGTGTATAATTTGGGTCTAAAAATTAAACATCCTGTATCAAATGGTGGAGTGGGCGGTTATGGGTTGTTTATGATTGATCCACGGTTCAGAAAACTAAGAATTTGATCTAGGGTAGAAAGAATAGATAGACTATGTCTTATTTTATTTTTGGAAATACTGTTTAATTTAACAAGTACTAATAGTTTAAAGTTAATACCTAGGTCTTCTAATTGAAATCATAATTGATTCAGTAAACAATAGTTATATAATAATATTAATAAAAGTTTGTTGCTTTTATTTCTCTTACCTAACGATATTTTCCTTTAAAGCGTGTCTGAATAGTGTCATTCAGTATTATGATGATAATCGTGATAATATAGCGAATGAATTGAATGAGGAGACACGGGCCTTAACAATAAAGTGTGCCGCTCTGTGACGCAACAATATATTCTAGCCTAGCAACCTATTTCTGTAATTAAACTTAGGTGTAATCAAAGTGAGTATTTATGTGAGTACAGGACTAAGTTTCATTTCACAGTTTTCAAATGAAGACTACTCGTACTAACAGCAATATATGACTTCTACTCACAGCATGGATAGGATGAACTAGTCCTGAATAAAGCACATGAATGGATTGGATGCAAGCTTCTTATGACAGGTTCTATATGAAACCTATAGAGAACACCTACTATATCTACCTAAAATTGAATTTATTGAAATTGACAGATACTTATAATATGTTCGCAATAACTCGATGAAAGAAAACTAATTACTAAGATACTAATTTATTTATTTGCCAGCTAGTCAAGCATACGACCACGAATAGCCACGAAATGAACTCATTTCGACGTGTGAAAAAGTGACAGATATATACTTTGCCATAACGCTGTCTCGTTCTGACACTACGAACGAAATAATTCGTGGCGCGCATACTAGCCCGGCTGAGCTCAACCTGATTAAATTCATAATTAATTTACTAAACTTATTACTAAAAAAGTAAAAAACAGGTACGTATTAAAGCTTATTTAATACTACAGACTGCCCCAAAAATAAATTATTTTGATAGTTTCTAAAAGACATTAAAAAAATGGAATGTATAAATATTATGGAGGTACATAAATGGTTGTAATGGACCAGCATTAGATAATAATATGGCCCACTCGCTCTTGCTGGGTAGGCCAATATTCCCCAGTAGACTATTGAGGCCATCACAGTGCCTAAAGTAGGTATAGGTAGTACAAATATCTGTACTGTAATACTCAAAACTCAGATTAATGTCAAAAAATGGGTTTTAGGTTTACCAGAGAAAAGTAACTTCCCTAAACTCCTATTCAAGTCGACGGTAACGTTTCCCAAACTTATTTGTTTGGATCAAACTCGACCAAACATTCGTTGATTGCGGCCTTGACCGCGAAAAACCGTCAGCAGAACAAATATTATGACAGAAATGAAAATCACTATTACAAGACGAGTAAATCTTCGGGAAGATAAGTCCCCGTAAGCTAGCATCTTCACTATACTGTACTGTACCAGCCTTTTTATTAGTCCACTGTATGACGTAGGACTAACCACGAAAAGTGACTGGGCCATACCCACCACGCTGGCCCAGTGCGGATTGGTGAATTCACATACGCCATCGATGTTTTTCTACGGACGTATGAGGGTTGCCTCACAATGTTTTTCTTTACCTAACAGCCGAATTTTCACAATTTCAGCCAAACGAAGCAATAACCACTAACATACATAGCTATAAACAAGATAGATTGGAAATAAATAAAAATTATTCCATTATATAATATTTCCATACAAATTAGAAGTGGTTGATCCCGCGGTTTTAACTGGCTACAGATGTTATGTTCACGAGTGATACATAACACTTGCACATACCAAAAATTTTAGTACACAGGCATTACTTTTCTAAATAACCATTTATCAAACATAAAACGTATAATTATTTAAAAAAAAATTGTTTTGATAGCTTTCGATTTAAAGAAGAAACCGGAATACTTACAGCTTTACCATAAAATATTTAAATACACCTTAAACACTGTTTAACGGCACAACTTACTGCTAAACATTGCTTAAAGCCTGCGTAAAACTTTTGTGGTTTGACTAACCGTCTAACCACAAAATTGTCGTTTTTTAGATCTACCTTGTCACATTAAGATATTCATAATAAAATGTAATAAAAAACGTGTGAAATTTTATCCTACTAATATTATAAACCCGAGAGTTTATGAGTTTGTCAGGATGGATGGATGGATGGATGAATGTATGGATGGATGGATGGATGTTTGTTACTCTTTCACGCAAAAACTACAGAACGGAGTGAGATGAAACTTTGCGATAATATAGCTCATATATCGGAATAACACATAGGTTATAAATTATAATGATACTGCGTAAATGTTCCATAATATTATAACGATAAGTGTTAAGTAGGAAACATTTTGCTATCTGCGAGCTATTCTAGAGTGCGCTTTGAAATGTCAAAAAAAAAAACAACTGTCGAATCGAACAACCGTCCAATCGTTTTTTATTTTTATTTTTTTTCCTCCTCCTTTATTAAGGGTGGTAAGGTAGAGCCTCGGGTTTGAAAGACGGAAAGTGACATAGTCTATTTTTTATTCCGGATAATAAATAATTCCCATGCGATAGCACAAAACTCAAAATATCATGCGGCCGAAGCCGCGGGTAAAAACTAATGATAAATAAATACTTAATGTAATGTTTGGCAAATTTACGTATCATTTATGATGTGGAACCGTATGAGATGGAAAATGAATAGAACGACTGCCCACTTAATAATCCCTTAAGAAGATAAAGGTCGTGCTACGCCGGTCTGTACGTGGTTTTCACTAGAGATCTTAACGATCCCTTCGACATCAGTCATCTGTGCTACATGTGCTCTACCCACTACCATTATTTCTACAATCCATAGGGATTGTAGAAATAATGCTCGCGTACTACTGTACATAGAACAATATTATAAAGATATTGTTCTATATAATACGCGTTTAAGACTTCCCCTAACGATCTCCTAACGAAGTCTCAAAACAACACTCATTTTTGAGGGATTTTTTCGCATTAAGGGCTTTCGATACACAGACCGTGATCCCGCGCCCTTCTGGGCATATTAAGTTCTTGTGTAAAGAATTAACGCGGATTTGCTTCTTTGTTCGCGTTCAGTTCCTAATGTATGGAACACTGGTTTAAGCATTTGGGCAGTATTACGCCGACATGACCGATGAATATTGAAATCTTTGTGTAGTTTGTCCTTCAGCCGTAGGACGTCCACTGCTGGACATAGACTTTCCTATGGATTTCTAATAAGTCCGGATGGAAACAGCTTGCATACATCGTGTCTTTGAAGTTTAAACTAAGATAATAAAAATAATCGAACAATTCCGAGTCGGACTTACGCACGAAGATTTCCGTACTGTAAAGGAGCTTCCCTTCTTAACATATTGTGACGCAGTAAGCCGCGTGGTAATGACGGCAAGTTGTTTACACCTAAGTGCGAGATTTATGGTTTTATGACTCGAGCGGTATCAGTTTTTGTCTGCCGTCTATTATTTAGTTTTTTTTTAGGTGTTTACGTATTTGAAAACAATGGGGAATTTTCGAACTTTCAAGTTAACACAATAGCGTTTATTAAGGTCGAGTTATGTTGCAAATTATCTCGTAGGTTCGAGACTGTAGAAAATAAGGGATATAAATACGCCAGCTGACCCTTGGGGATCAGTTTTTCGTTTACCGTCGAAGCGAAAACATCTCGTGTTCAAGTGCGGTACCAGTGATTGTAAAGTGACTAGTTTGTGTGAATATCAGTGCCAGTGTGAAGTGCTTGTGCGAACAGTTATGTCGTGTGTATTGTGATTTTGTGCAATAAAGGGATAAGTGAATAATCGGCGTTTTAACTGATTATTCAAGAACCCATCACGTAACAATATTTTATTAACTTAACTAGTTATTTATGAAGTGAATGTACAATACAACTAAATATTCTGTGAATATTTCAAGCATCTGCCTGTTGCTGTAATTAAAATTGAGCAAGCAAATCAGGTTTCTTGTATGGTAATTCCATATATATAGATATTTATTATTAAAATGAATATTAATCTAAATATTCTGTGAATATTTCAAGCGCCTACCTGTTACCGTTATAAATACCTAGGGAAAAACGGCAAAAAAATCACGTTTATTTATGGATGTCCCCTTAAATATTTATTTTATTCTGTTTTTAGTATTTGTTGTTACAGCGGCAACAAAAATTTATTTATTTATTTATTTATTTATTTATTAATCCATTACTTGCCGCATTCACAGCGTACGCCAAGGCATGCGACAAGCTAGCCATTTACACTACATTTTTAACATTCTACACTAAACATGTCAAAGAATAAAATAAAACATACAATAATAAACATAATTGTCAAAGTAAAATAAAAATAATTAATCATAATTCGTAGAAACAAAATTAAATGTCAGAAAAAAAAGTCATAATGAAAAGAAAAAAAAAAGTTGATGTCAAAACACAAAACATTACAATTACTAAACATTAACTTAAAAAACTGATGGACACATTCATAAATACAAAAAACTTTACCAAAAATATGTCAACGTCTGGATGTACCTCTGGATGTAAATACATCACCTGTCAAAATTTCAACTTTCTAACTACCTATCACGGTTCATGAGATTCAGCCTGGTGACAGGCAGAGGGACAGACAGACAGTTAGACAGCGAAGTCTTAGTAATAGGGTCCCGTTGTTACCCTTTGAGTACGGAACCCTAAAAATAAAAACAATGCTAATATTATACAATAATTTTTTTTACAGAAATTTCACTATTTGGATTCCTGAAATATTTTTCCGTGCTAAAATAAAAGAGAAACATATTCATCTAAAAATGGCCCGTTATTATAAAAATCTAGTCCAAACCGAAGCTTATTCCGGGCCATTGCTACTCACGCCGCCGTGAGTGTCACCCGTTACGACTCAGAAGGTAACAAGAGGAAAATTCCTGCCAATATAAATCATACGAAGGAATAGAAAGGTTTTCGCAGTGAGCCGGAAAAAAAGGTAAAACAATAAGTAATTATTTTTGCCAAAATCGGCACCGACCGACTTCAACTGTATACAGAATTCGAATACTTCGGACGAATCTATGTAGTAGGTAATGTTTACAGTATTGATGATTTTTAAATATCGACAAAATTTAAAGAAAATAAATAAAATATGATCTACCACTACCAAGTAGTAGATTGTATCATATGGAAGCAAAATAATATTTTTACGGCGAGAGCGTTTTTTTTGAATCCAGAGCGAATTGAGGGATTCTAGAGTAGAATCCCGAGGATAGCGAGGGATTCTTTAGTAGAATCCTGAACGTAGCGAGGGATTCGAAGTACATCGCCCGAGCCAAACATATATTTTGCGCCCGAGTGGTACACTCTACTTTTCATCACCTCTATGAGAAAACAAAAGGCGCTTCATATTGTACTATAATATTATTATTTAATAAAACGTAGAGTAACAACCAAATTGAAATTAAATGGTATCTAATAATAAATGAAACAAACGAAAACTTACGAGTATATTTACATTCTTTTCATTCATTTTCTTCGCGCTGAACACTAACATTACAAATTCAAAAAGTGCGCGGTAAAGATCATTCCGTCGCACTTATTTGTTCCAAATTCAAAAAGTGCGCGGCAAAGATAATTCCGGCGCACTTATAAAGTTCCTTTTAGAAAACACCTCCTTTGGGCGCACTTAAAGACAAACCAAGTAGTCCTTTTCGAATAGATGTGATGAAAAATAAATTTTCAAAATCAGTTCATGATTGACGAAGCAATCGCATAACATAGATTCATATAGAAAATTACGTGATAAGGTCATAAAAAAAGATTGTTGAATCAACGACTGAAACAAACCGAACGCTTAGGCCGATCGTGACTCTCTACCGCTTGCTCCGTGCTCTCGTTTGCAAGTTCGGCTCAGACGGAACGTGACACTATTTCGTGCATGTAGTCAGAATTTATCGATTTATAAGACGTGATTGCGTCAAACAAAACCTATGTGACATTACGGTTCAGAAGTTAACATGAGGAAAATTCCTACCAATATAAATCATAGAAAGGAATAGAAAGGTTTCGGCGGTGCGGTGAAGCGAAACAAAGGTAAAACAAAAATGCTGGTTCGTGTTACGTAAGACTAAGTAGTGCTGTAATAAACATGGGTTATTAAGATACGAGGAGGAAACTCAATATGCTCTGGTAGTTCTCCAAATAGCAGGTATACATCGCATTTCGTGTTTATAAACTGTCGCGATTTGAACACATTATTATTATATACTACAGGACTAATCGCGCACTAAAATTACGAGATAAATAAATACCTCATTATTCCGAGTTTCAACTCGGCCGAAACGTCGGGCGAGTTGAAACACATCGCATTTGTTTAATCTTCATAAGCCTCGACTTTCGTTTAACCAACATAACTTGCAAATCGTCATATATTGATACTAAACAATAATTCCTCAGAAAACTGCCTCGGTGGCTCAGTGATTAGTGACCCTAACTTCTGGATCAAAGAGGCGTGGGTTCGATCCCTACCCAGGGCAAATATTTATGTGATGAACAAAAGTGTTTGCTTTGCGCCTGGATGTTATTAATTACTATCTATATAAGTATGTATTTAAAAATAAGTATATGGAGTATATCAGTCTCTAGCAGCCATATCACAAGCTTTGCTTAGTTTGGGGTCAGAGGCCGTGTGTAAGATGTCCCAAAATATTTATTTATTATTTATTTATTCATTTTAATGTAGATGTAATTTACTGACATTGAAATATAAATTATGACGAATAAATTAACACGACGAGGGACAGTACTTCTATAGGCGTATGAGTGCAATAAAATTATGTGACAGAACGCCTCTGGCCGTCAGAGGGTTTTTTCCCATCGCGCCAGTACGCCATACGGCGTAAATTTACAAATTCATAGAACAGCAGTTTGTACTGTCACCGCAAGTATAATTCTCATCTCGATACTGTCACTGCTTCATGTTAAAATTGTTAGACAAAGACAACAGGTTCACGCATACATAATATGTATGCGTTCAGACATATTATGTAATTTTGAGATCCTTCCGTCACATACACTACGCCACTGGGCGTCGTATTTACATACAACCAGTCGAGTAGTGCACGTCGGCGCACCGCCTGCTTGTGTGTTATAGTGCAAAGTGTTTTCTAAAATGTGAGTATTATTCAATTTTAATTTGATTAGATGGTATAAAATACATTAGCGTGGCAAATAGCACATGCAAGTTTTTTTTTAGCACCAGTGTATCTGGTGAATCCTATTTTAGAATATCAAATTCAACAGTATAGTTTTTGCAGATGGCGTCTGGGAATTCATATGAAGAAAAACAAAAACGTCTGCAGACTTTGTTTGATGCGGTATATATCCCAGAATCGAGTCAAGACCCGTTTGAAGATGATGGGGAGTATGGATCGGACCGAGATTATCAATCATCTGGCGCTGAGTCTATGAGTTCGGAAGAAGCGCCTTGAGACGTTCTGTCATATTCCGTACAAACATGGAGCACACTATGTACGCCTATAGGCAATGTATGTAATGTCACCCCCCTATTTTAGGGGTTAGGGGGTGATATACTTAAAATCCTTAAATATGTATTTTGTTATTTCTAACAAGGAATCTTCTTATCAATTTTCAAACTACTAGCATAAAAATGTGGAAGTCTCATAGTACAAACTGTCATCCCCTAATTTAAAGGGTTGGAGGGTTAATGTTCCAAATTTTAGTTAATGTTAATGTTCCAAATTTTTATTTTTTTCTGTTGTCTGTGTACTATCAGTAGTTTACATACCAAATTTCAGCTTTCTTGGACTTCAGGAAGTACCCTATAGGTTTTGACTATTATCAGTGAGTCAGTCAGTCAGTCAGTGCATGATTCAGTGACAAAATAACGTTTTTAGATATCAATAAAATGTAAAGCATAAGTTATGTATGCAATTGAAACTTTATATTATTATGTTTATTAAGTCTATTATGGACATGATATCCAGAGAGTTTCTTTTATCTAGTATACTCCAAACCCAAGTTATGAGGGTTAAAAAAATCGGCGAACCGCTTCGAGAAAAGGTAGGTATTGCCCTTGCGCTTCGTTTCGTTTGGCTCGTCTTGGCTTTTTAATAAAATAGTTTCATTGTAAATATTATCGAAATTCTGTGTTATCGTCTTCATTAATAAATCAATGTACATACTCGTAAGTAAATACGACGTATCATGCAACTTACGACTTACCTAGGTAAAGAAAGTTTTCTACAAAATATTGATGTGTAAGAAGTTTCTATTATTTATTTAATCATGTTTTAATCAAATCAAATAGAATTATCGTGCATAAATCAGAATCTATATTTCCCGTGCATATTTCAATCCTCTCTGCTACGCATGACAGATGTCCGACAGACGATACGCAAATTGAGCCAATTACTCCCAAGCTCCAAGCTGTTGCAGCCATTCCGAGCTAGTTGGTAATTACCGAAGCTTCTTCGTGGTAACGTGTGTAATTTCACCTTTACTGGAATAGTAAAGGTGAAATTACAGCATTTACATTACAGCTTGTAGTTGGTATGTAAGTTTCATTCCATCATATTAACGGAACATATTTTTATACTATTTTTATTTTAATGACATCACTTACAATCAATCAATCAACGATAATTAGTATTCATTCATTATTAGTCAATTTTGTAGTGCTTTTTTTTATGTTTATTACAAAAATAACTCTTTGGAATAATTGATGTCAATCGGGAATACAGGGGGCCTATATCCAGCAGGGGACGTCTTCCGTCTGATAACGATGAATAATGATGACGATTACCAAATTTCAAACATACAATTAATAAATAAAGATTATTTTATAGAAGAAACTAACGTTATTTTCATAAGATTTATCGGGTTGAATAATGGTTTACTCAACATTAAAAGTGGTTTAAGTAGACTAGACTCTAGATATACTACGAATATTTATTTTACAGAAAATGTACTAACCTATTTGTAGCTGGATATGCCCAGGTTTGCCGCTTCAAAACCTGAAAAAAGAAACGATTTTGTTTAATTACTTGTAGTAAAAAATACTATTATTAGAGTATAAGTAGGTATAGGTACCTACGGAAATTGCAATACGTCTTGCTTGATATAAGTTCAATACCTACCATGAAATAATAAATATATTTTACTGTTATTTCGAATATTTTTCATTTGGCTAATACAGGGTTACCTGCTTACTAAGATGCAAGACAATAAACAAAAAAAAAGTTGGAAAAAATAGTTTTTCCAACAATAACTCGGAATGCAACAGTTACTCGGATACGAACAATGTTGAATGTGAATGTTTGAAACAGCTGTTTTCTTTTTTCGATTTCCGGTTTGGTCCTTTAGTAAAAGTTGTTCATAATAATGGTCTGCATCACTTCCTTTCAGCTTAGAATCTACTCTAGTTCTGGATAACTCTGTATTTATTTGAAATATAAAATTATCATAAGTCTTAGTCAATTTTTCCCATAAAATACTAACATAAACCAAAAAATTGCTACAAGGCCAGCATTAATTACTACCGCGCTTCAGTAAATTGCTAAAATACAAACAGCGGCTATAATAGCAACACCGGTCCACACTTGGGGGATTTTAATCCCATTTAAAGTGGGCAACACAGCACGTGTGGTCCGTGGTGTTTGTTGCCTCTCGCCTAATTACCGAAGTTGGATAACTTTGCCTATGGTGTAAATTTTGGGATGATTTATACTGTTGGAAATCTTGCATTTATGCCAAGTAAATAGCACAGTTTGAGTTTAAGTTACACTGGAACTTTTACTAGAAATTTTAAACGCTGTTAAACATCGGCAATTTAGAAAGATGGAAAACCTAACATGACCTAATACAAAATACCGCATTCCAAAAATTTAAGTAAAATAACAAAATACAGCATTCCGAAAAGTAAAGATAATTAACAAAATTGGGCCTAAATACCTATATAGGAAGTTTTTAACGGCAATAGCACAGCCAGTATACTAATTATACTAATAATAATTGTTTTATTCATAATCATAATTTTACTTTCATACCATTATCAATGGTAGATACCACATTTAGCCACATATGGTGGTCTAGTGAAGGTGACACCCGACCTGCAACCGTTAGGTCGTGGATTCAAATCCCGATCCTGTACCAATGAGTTTCTTTCTTTGAGAACTTATGTACGGAATATCACTTCATTGGCTTTTCGGTGAAGGAAAACATCGTGAGGCAACCTGCATAGGTCCGTAAAAGAAATTCGATGGCGTATGTGAATCCACCAACCCGCACTGGGCCAGCGTGGTGGATATGGTCCAATCACCCTTCGGGGGCAGGCCTACGTCCTGCAGTGGACTATTAAAAAGGCTGGTACAGTACAGTACAGCACATACAGCCTAAGTATTCACGGAGCGGTTTTTAGCCGCGCCTGCTGCGGTTGCATGCTTTCAGCTTCTGTAAAATGCAAATATGACAATTTGTAAAAAAATAAGCAGACCTCACGGCGTGTTTTACGCCCGCGGTGTGTGCGGTTGTTGGCGGCTGTCGCTCGTGCGGGCTGCGGTGAACCGCAGCCTCGGCGGTTTACAACCGCGCGTTCAGACAACGGCCGCGTGAGTATCTATAAAGCTACGCGTCCACTGGATCTGAATCAGAGCGTATCATCAGCACAAATCCCGGTATCAGGCGCAGAAATGCCGATCCAGTGCACGCAGTACCTACAATAGAAATCTATACCAAGCTACAAATCCTTCCGCTCCGTACGCTCCGATCCAGACGCGCAGCTTTAAAACCGCCGCGGTTCCGCCACCGCGGTGGGCACGGGAAAATACCGCTCCTTGAGTTCATAGGCTTACCCGCTGTTTCTCACAGGACTCTTTAATTTTTGCCGTATATAACGTTGACCTCAGAACTGCATTCGTGCTAAATATCTAGCCAATCCGTATTGAGTTGGTTATGATTATGAATAAAACAATCATTGTCGTCTCTATTATATTGTAAACAGTTTTTTTGCACGGTCCAGATAAGATATAATATATCTTACATTTAAAGTTGCATGAAAATATAATAAAAATGTCCAAGTTTTAAAGCACCAATTTACTTAGTAGCCTGTAAGTCAACAATTTTTCAAGCATTTTCTAACATAATTTTCATGAAGTTTGTTTTAAGCTCATTACTAAAGTGTATGCGAGTGAGATAGGGTTTCAGTAATTTACGAGTATGTTAGGCCAAGTTATGGGATAACTTTGGTGGCTTGAAAGTTACTTGTTTGTTTACGGGATTATATTCATACATAGACTGTAAAAACGTTTCAAAAATTTTGAATCATGGAGTGGGTATTAAGTTGGTTATTGGGTATATTTATTTTAAACTTATTATTTACTATGATATGGAGAATACTATGATGAGGAGATCCGTAGAAGAACCAAGGTTACCGACATAGCCCAGCGGATTGGCAAGTTGAAGTGGCAATGGGCAGGGCACATAGCGCGGAGAACTGATGACCGATGGGGTCGAAAAGTTCTCGAGTGGAGACCACGTATCGGCAAGCGCAGTGTAGGTCGTCCACCCACGAGGTGGACGGATGACCTTATTAGGACCGCAGGATCGCGCTGGATGCAAGCCGCTATCAACCGGTCTTATTGGAAATCATTAGGGGAGGCCTATGTCCAGCAGTGGACGTCCTATGGCTGAAATGATGATGATGATGATTTACTATAAATATTTCCCTCCCTTTCTATATATTAACTTTGTACGGAAAGAGAGTTGTTTCGATTATGATTATGAACAATTGTTGCTAACGGAAAGGAGGAAGAGGAATGAAATAATTATTTTTTGCACGCGTGAAGTCGGTAATGCTATCATGGGGACAGACAGCGGAAAGCGACTTTGTTTTATACTTTGTAATGGTTTATTCATTACAAGGTATAAAACAAAGTCGCTTTCCGCTGTATGTCCCCATGTACCTATGCTTATATCTTTAAAACTACGCAACGGATTTTGATGCAGTTTGTTTTAATAGATAGAGTCATTCAATAGAAATGTTTTAATGTATAATACACTTGTGCGAAGCTGGGGTGCATAGCTAGAACGCAAATATTATTCACGGATCGATGTAACATTTTTCACATTATTGTTGATTTGTCAAAAATAGCTCAGCCAATTTTGATAAAATTTAAATGGGACCAATTTCAAAGTATATTCTTTCCAATAAAATAAAATATTGAAATCGGACTACTATGAAAAAAGTTGCGTGGTTATACATAAAAAAAAATACGCGTCGAATTGTATACCTCCTCCGGTGTTTCTTCGATCAATAAAACCAACAATCTATGTGTATGGGACAGCTAATTCTTTTAGAATTCCAGGTTGTCTTCTTTGTTTTCCCCATAAGTTGTTCATAATCATGTTTTGAATTTCAATTTAGAAGATATCATTTCCTTCACTTTAATTAATAACCCTATTATACGTTCATGTTAAGTTTGAACTACTATGTAATAGGTACTCATATTCCATCTTAATAACTTGACAATCTAGATCTTAAATCCTTAGAAGATAAACTCTTAGCATGATATTCATAAAAAATATTTATTGTACAGTAAATACTAAACATAAGAGGCAAGCAAACTTTTCATTATTTTTGCCGATCCGGTCAGTAAACTGCACTGAACAACATTATTCACAGTAAGGAGATTTAAAGTGAAAAGTTAATTACTTCAACAGAAAATAGAGAGTATAAAACAACAGAGAATGCCTAGGCCCCAAGATACGGGTGCTAGTACCCAGTTTAAGGAATAGTGTCTTCATAGAAAGTGTATAATATGTTAATAAATATTTAAATATTTTTTTTATTTTTATTTTGGGACATCTTACACACGGCCTCTGACCCCGAACTAAGCAAAGCTTGTGATATGGCTGCCAGAGACTGATATACTACATATACTTATTTTTAAATACATACTTATGGGTGGTTCCACAAAAGTTGGGTAACTTTGTGTTCCAGTGTATTTTTACATATATTTATATTAATCACCCAATATTAAAAATGTCTGGCACATGAAAAAACCGACTTTTTATTATGTCACTCAATTTAACCTTACTCATATACTTTTTTAACACAAAAAAATGTAGTTTTCTCTCCTTTATATCAGTCCCTAGCCATGTCACATTTCCAAAATACTGCTTTCATTCGTCCGGTTTTAGTATGTCTAGATGATATTTGAACTTTATTTGACTTAAACACAATAAAAATTACATTGTCTTAATCACCGAAAAGATTTAGTGAACAATATTAATTATTTTCATATCTTTTTATATAAGAAAAGTAGTGTCATCGATAGTTAAAGTCAGGCCCTAGCCACTCAGTAATTTCAAAAATACGCGGCAACCGAACAAGACCAGCGTTTTAAAACTGTTACGTTCTGAAGTAACGACGTGAAGTTAGCCATACACGTAGGCTGTTCCGCGTCGGCCATCTTGACATCAGTGCGATCAGCGTCGACGCTGAGGAAACACGTGCTGTGCCAGTCACTCTGTCAGCCCCTAGGTAAGTTGTTTTTTAAAAACTTAATTAGTTACTATTCTCTTTTGTTTGCGTGTATATGCGATTAGTTTGTTCTGATGTTATAGCTATCTACAAGTTTCGGTATTTCTTTTTAAGAGTAGACTAAGAGTGATTTAGTTCTGATTCGTCAGTCCCTAGGCCATCAGGCCCCGGTCATAAATGTGACCAGCGGCTGATGCCATGGCTAGGGCCTGGCGTTCATAATAGTTTAAATAGATTCGCCAATTGAAAACAATTCTGTTTGTTGTAGAATATGGCGCCTCGAAAGAAAATACCGTTGTCTAATGAAGAAAAAGCAAAAAAAAAATCAATCATTTTTGTTGTTGGTAAGAAAGTATCTAACTACAAATACTTTACTAAAGACTGCTTTGTCTATAAATTGTATTTGATTTTGCAATAAATATGTCAATTAATAAGATTATAGTAAGAATTACTAAATAAATGCTGATTATATAAGATACACATGTGATTTTATTGTACTAACAATCTAAGGTGTCAGTCCCTAGAACACATATTCCAAAAAAACTTAATTTTCTCTTAAAATACCAAATAAAGTGACTGGCCTCTTTGGATATAAAAAGTAAACCATTATAAGTAATGCACTTTACTAAAAGTTTTCGAACTAGTATCTAATAACACCTATGGCAAAATTTGTCAGAAAGTTACCCAACTTTTGTAGAACCACCCTTATAGACAGACTTTGGAATGACTTACCTTTAGAAATTAAGCGTTCACCTTCATTGAACGTTTTCAAACAACTTGTGAAAGCTCACTATCTGAAATCATAATGCTACTTGTTCCTTTCGCTACTATTTTATAACGTATGTAGGTATGTATATATGTAGGTATATTTATAATTATATATTCCAAATACATGTCAAAATTAATTCAATACAACAGAAAATAATCGTCAAGCTGGTACTTGTCACGTACAAGAAAACATGTCAAAAAAGCCCCTCGCGCGTAGACCGTTGCCCAAACGTTCCCAACACACTAGCGGCATTTCCTCGCTGTATGGCCAATGAAATTCGTTGGACTACAAACCAGCCCGCTCGAGGATCCCGACCCTTCTCGCGCAAACGCTGTCCCAGGTCATAGGCAAATTTCTTAGCGTCGGAGCCCCATGGTCCCGCCGTAATGCAATTATATATTATATCGTATTTATGTAAGTATATTTAAAACTTAGATTGAATTAAGTATAATTAGTTTATTATTTATAGGTATTTTCTTTGTTAATATCTATTTAAGGCCACTATTTCTTGTTCTTGTCGGTTCATATTCGTGCAAGGTTGCCTGGAAGAAGTCGCCATGGGTGATAAGGCCGCCACTTTATAATCATATTTTTTGTCGTAGGTACATATGTAAATGGTGTTTATTTTTCAAACTGTGGTTGTAAATAAAGAGTTTTGTCTGTCTGTCTGTCTTATATAGATAGTAACTAAATAACACCCAGACACAGAGCAAACAGTTATGTTCATCACATAAAATTTGCCCTGGGTGGGGAGCGAACCCACGCCTCTTTGATCCAGAAGTTAGGCTCACTAACCACTGAGCCACCGAGGCAGTCATGTATCTTGTGACAATCAATAATTTTGAATTTGAATTGAATTTGAATATCTTTCCTTGGCAGTCAGGTAAGAAAAGGTAATAACGAATTAAATGAGTAGATTTTCCCTTGTACATTTCGAATTCGGTTAGCTTTTCTATTAAAATTTGTAGGTATTAATTTGTTTCATTTTATTGTGAGCAATAAAAAGTTGCTTAACGAGTAGGTACACTTAGTGAGGTTATGACGGTGTTGAGTGTTATTCATGTTTCTGAGTTTTTATTTTTTCACGTGAAGTGTGAAAAATGAAGTGTGTTGACTTGTAAAATAATTGCATCAATAAATAATATATAGGGAAAAATTTAGCCAAATACTGGGAAAAAATAATTTAAAAACTGAGGATCATCCACACGACGAAGAAGAATTAATATGACTATGACTACGCACCACTAGAACGAAGTTTGTCATCGTCTCGGGTAAGATGAACTCCTCACTTCACTCAGGGCTTTAAATAAGTCCCTTGTTTTTCTCTGGAATTTAAACACCCTTGCTACGCTCAGAAGTTTAATCTAGAGTCCCTCGCTATGCTCAGGGACAAATATTTCGCCTATGCACAATACACGACTTCGTTCTCATATAGCTGCATAATCTACTACTATATTTGGTACAATACCATCCATACTGCAATACTTCCATACAAACCTGGATATAAGAACAGTTCTGTTTTAATAAAACTCAGCAGTATGCACTCCACGTTCGTAAATACATTTGAATTTAAAATCCAGGATCGTATTTACAGAAGATATACTGATACGTAAAGTTTTTCTAAACAAACGCTTATATGAATCAAGCTAGGAGATAAAATGAATCTTTATGATATGGCTGCCAGAGACTGATAAAATACATATAAATGTTTTAAATACATACATATATAGATAATACCCATAAATAACACGCAGACTCAAAGCAAACACCCATGTTCAGCACCTAGATAGTTGCCCTGGGTGGGAATCGATCCCACGCCGCTTTGGTCCCGTATTCATGGTCACTAACCACTGAGCCACCGAGGTAGTACGGAACCTTGTAAACTGAAAATGATCTACGAAACCGTTTAATTCATACGAATATAGGATAGTTTTCATACACACTATAATGCGGTCAACCGTCCGATTATAGTAACAGTGAAAACTGATTTTCCATAAATGATTTTTTTCTGTGTTGCAGCCGACGAACAGCAGCTGCTAGACCGTAGCCGCATTTGCATAGCACCTAGCCAAGGCTTGCAAACCCGGTTGATTTTAACACCGGATAAGGCCTAAAGTACACGATAACTTTATTTTTCTGTTTAGTTTCACCGGTTAAACCAGTTTCGAGCCTTGACGCCTACGCGTTAAACATTTCCAAATTCATACAAAAAATTCGCGAAATAATCTACCAAATCCACATTGACCCTTAGCCCTCCAGTTTCCTGCTGCCAAATATATCCACAAATTCGTTTAAATAGGTCAACAGTTTCCGATTCTATTAACTCGCCGCGGTCGTAAAAAACGATCGCGGTTCTAATGTCTTGGCAAATTACATCGGAATACTGTTCGGACATTAATTTACTTTAAGTCGTAGAAGGGAAGGGTTATTAATTGTTACCAGACGAAATTTCGGAGGCATAAAACAGCTTTTGTTGCTACAGATATACATCTAGAGTTTTTATCTGTTTCTCTGGACGACGGACATATTGTAGGATATCATTAGAAAATCTAAAGAATCGGGAAATATAGAGAGATAAATCAGCTATTTCATAAAAAAAATTGCTACTTGCTATCTACAAAATGTATGAAACAGCAAATTGGACCTAGGTAAAAGGTCTGAAGGTCTGGACTACCCCTTTTCGGCTTAATACACTAGTTTTGAAATATCCTGGACCTAAATTAAAACGGTTTCAGTACAAAAAGTTGAATTATCATAATGTTGAATTCTTAAATAGTATAATTTCCCATAATGTTGTATTATTAAGGAAATTCGAATTATTATTCGCAAATAATGAAATGATTTTTATCGTGCTTCACACTAGGTGTATATATAAACTTTCTTTCAACAATGTAGTAGTTGGTAAAAATGCTAAACCACTTTCAATAATTCGACGTTTTTGCAGACAGCGTTCTAGCTTAATTTGGACAAAGCATCTGGACCGGAATCCCAGAGAGATGCAGGTTCAAATCTTGTGAACGCGTCAATTTTTGAAATGTTTATCATTTTCCATAATGTTGATTTATTTATAGGTTTCCATGCCGTTTTCGGTTTGTGCTAGAGCTGATAAAAAAAATGTTAAGGTTCTAAGTATCCAAATCAGCGGTCTCTCTGTGCGATCCGCAGAAGAACCAAAGCCACTGACATAACCCAGCAGATATATTATACGAGTTGAAATGGCTATGGTCGCTCGAATAGACCACGTACCGGCATCACAACTTGTGACGTCCATCTAAGAGGTAGACAGATGACCTCATCAAACCGCCAGGATCACGTTGAATGCAATCCGCTTCAAAAATTCGTTAGGAATTTCGAAAAATTCATATCATGTCGAACAAAAGACATTTTACATCTGGTGTGGCAATTACGATGTGAAAATGTAGTAACCAAGAGAATTTTGAAAATATAATAATTAACGCAAAACGTTCCAATAAAGCCGAATAAGGAAGTTTTCCTCAAACGCTGAAACGTTAGGGTTGTACCCAAGCCCATCGGGTACTTAACCAAATGGCGGCTAATTCCATCAAGGGCGGGCAATCAAGACGCCGTACTGAAGGTTCATATTTCATTCAAGTTTGATCGGGATATTGTAATAATATGAACGTGATTTATTGCGGATTTGTCGTTGTAAATTGAACTTTATTATGCAATTAGGGTTCCATATTGTTTTTAGTGCATGTAGGTACCAAATAAAAAAATATGGCGCCTTCTAATGGATAAAATGCATTATATGTGAAAATTCTTAATTTTTTATTTAATTCCAGATATGAATAAAACCACCATCTAAACACCATATTATTATGATAAGGTGATAAAGAATATGAATGATGGCGCATCGGGAGACTGATTAAAGATTTTAAGTAAATTACAATCGGTACAAATTAAAGAGAAATCCTACTTCCTACTAATATTATAAACGCGAAAGTTTGTAAGGATAGATGGATGGATGGATGTTTGTTACTCTTTTACGCAAAAACTACTAATTGAGATGCAAACTGAAAGACTGAGAGAAACTTTACAGTAATATAGCTTATATAAATTATAATAATATTGCGTCAAAAATCAAAATATCATGCGGGCAAAAATAGCTGCGGGTAAAAACTAGTTACCTTATATATCGATTTTATTTCTTGTATTTTTATTTTTTAAATAGTTTTACGAAAATCCAGTCGTGTGACGATCCGTACCTCAGAAGAATGACAAGTAATAGAAATATTGCTAAATTTTAAATACATAAAAACTACGTTACTGCTGTCTTATTCAAAATTTGGTTTCACTTTGTCTTTTTTTATTGGAAATTCGAATCCTCTAGTTTCAAGAAGGTTTAAACGATCCTACTTTTTACCTTTTTGAATTTGGACAGCCGAGTTAGCTCAATGCTAGTTTGTGAAACCCTGCGAAATTACGTAAGTTCGGGTGTATGCGCATGTTTTTCTAACACCTTTTATATTATTTAAAGTGGGACAAAGTGAAGTATATCTGTTGCTGTTTTAGTAGGTACGGTTCTATTACTTTAGTAATTACGATAATTGTTTATAGTTTTAATCTTGCTTATTGAAATTCACGCTATGAAAATAGTATAAGCTAAATTAATTTACAAACGCAAATTATGTGAGCATTATTAATCTAAACTAAACCATCCCATTTTGATAGAATGTAATTAACTACTAATACAATTTATGCTAAATTTAATTTCCCTTTAAATTAAGACTTGGAAATCTTTGGACCTTTTGCGGAAACCTTTGACCTTTTACAGATCAATCAAATACAAAAACAATTATCTTTTGATGCAATTAAAAATAGTGAACCGTGGTGATCTAGTGGTAATGACACCCGCCTTACAATCGTCAGGTCGTGGGTTCAAATCCCGGTCCCGTACCAATGAATTCCTTGGATTTAATGTACAGAGTTTCACACCACGAGTTTTTCGGTGAAGGAAAACATCGTGAGGCAACCTACTCGTATACATCCGTAGAATAAATTCAATGGCGTATGTGAATCCACCAACCCGCACAGGGCCAGCGTAGTGGATATGGCCCAATCACCTTTCATAGGTAGGCCTACGTCCTGAGTACAGTACAATACAATTAAAAAATGCTCTAGACCAGTATTTCTCAAAGTTAGCGACAATTAAAAAATGCTCTAGACCAGTATGTCTCAAAGTTCAACGTCCTCAACGGGTACTAGAGTAATAAATGCTCTAGACCAGTATTTCTCAAAGTTAGCGACAATTAAAAAATGCTCTAGACCAGTATGTCTCAAAGTTCAACGTCCTCAACGGGTACTAGAGTAAAAAATGCTCTAGACCAGTATGTCTCAAAGTTCAACGTCCTCAACGGGTACTAGAGTAAAAAATGCTCTAGACCAGTATTTCTCAAAGTTAGCGACAACGTCCTCAACGGGTACTAGAGGCGAGCGATGTCTAGGAAAAAACTAGAAAGCTTCATTACAACCTATCTTACGAGTACCTTACTTAGGCCATTGATTATAGAAAACTTTTCATCAATATAATTATGCTTAGGCGTAACGCTTTATGCTTATAAAAAAAGTTTTGTAACAACCGATTTTTCGATGTTTGATGTTTGGGTACACAGTATAGCAGGCCACCTGACGAGTTAATCTATGTGTTCATGGTTCATTCTTGGTCAATAAATTAACCAATATGAATGCCAGTTTTATTGCTTTAAAAACTACAATTAAGATAGTTGTCAAACTGTAATGTGGACTGTGTTAATCCCAAATTGAGCCGTGGATGAATCAACTTTGAGAATCTTTATACTAAAACTTTCTTCTTTTTTTTTTTGTTTTCTTACACTCCACAGACACCTGGGTCCGCGCTATTTATGCCTAGCATTATTTTTTCGTCTAATCGATGACCAGGACAACTTTCGTGTTTTGACAAAAGTCGTAGAACACTTTTGTTCTTTTTTTTTTATTAGTTTTGATGCACAGAATAAGCCCCTAAAAGGATGCTAATTGATTAGAAATAACCCTGTATACAGTAAGTGTGAGCAACACAACCCCTGATTGAACAAATTGATTTGAACACAAGCGCAAGACAGTAACCTGATTAAACAGGTACGTTTGTTGGTTCGTTTGTTACGGTACCTTAATTTGGTTTGCGATCGTGTCGTCTAAATTACAGTGGTTTTGTGTTGCCACAGAATATTTACAGAAGGACGACTTGAAGCAATGTACAGCTAAGCGTCTACTAAGCGCTGCATCAGGTCGCATAGCAACGCAAAAATCCGCTTGCTATGTACAAGCGGATTTTTGCGTTCCGATGCGGCCCGTGTAGTGGACGTTTAGCTTAACATCCCACCAATATATTTTCATGTAAAATGTTGCCAAGACAGATCGGGCTATCAAAAAGTTAACACATGTAATGATCAAGGCTATTTATTTTTAAATGTTATCTTATAGTTTACTTTATTTGTTCAGTCTTTCTATCCCGGGTCGAAGAACCAGAGGCAGACCGAAGACAAGATGGAGGGATGTAGTTTTGAGGGACATGAGATAGTTTGATGATGCAGTGTTTCCGAAGACGATGTCGAAGATCGAGAGGAAAGTGAGGAGGGCTGACCCCATCACCATGTGGGATATATAACCAAGGAGAAGGAGAGAGAGAGAGAGAGAATGTACTTTGTTTAGGAAGTATTTAGAAAAATAAATTATTTATGTGTTAGGTCTGATGTAGAGCCAAGCTTTTAACTTTACACGTCCTAACTTTACAAACTTAGTAAAAATATGTTGTATGGCCGTTTTCCTAGCGTTACATGGGCGAAAGTACCTAAATAGGTACGTAAAATAAAACAGATGCATATTAATATTAAGACAGAATGGCAACAAAATTATATTTTATCACAAAGCTTTACATGACAGTTTTATTGTCTGTTTCCGTATGTCTGTATCTTGAATTTAAGAGAAATTTAAAATATTCTTCTTTCTTTCCAATGCATATAGTGAAAAAGAAACAGCAATCTTTAAAATTGCTATTAATTTTAGGATGGTGCCTTCATAATTGGCCACAATACGCTTAGAAAGTTGCATGGCTTCATTATTTTTATTCTGTGGCATTGTGTAATATGTGTGGAGGTACTTGGCTGGTGGTTTTATATATTACATGTTTGTTTACTTTAGTCAGATTGTTCCGTTAGTAAGTTATTAATGCCAAGTTATTAATAATTAATTAATATCAGGATATTGTATTGTGTAAATAAGTTGTCTGTGTGTTATTATAATTTTGTTGTACATAATTACTCTCTGTAGCAGCCTTTTCAACAGTCCAATGCAGGACGTAGGCCTACCCACGAAGAGTGATTAGGCCATATCCACCACGCTGACCCAGTGCAGGTTGGTGGATTCACATAAGCCATCGAATTTTGTTTTACTGGCGTATGCAGGTTGCCTCACGATGTTTTCCTTCACCGAAAAGCCAGTGGTGTGAAATTCCGTACATAAATTCTAAAGAACTCATTGGTACGCGACCGAGGGTTTGAACCCACGAGCTCACAATTGCAAGGCGGGTGTCACTACCTCTAGACCACCACGGCTACTAATATATCATTACTAATAGTATGGAATCTTAAAAGTAGATTAGTAGCCAAGAGCTGTAAGGCATCAATTGCAGCCCGAGATATTTAGGCGAACGAGCGCAGCGAGGGCGCCTATAGTTCGAGGGTGCAGTTGGTGCTATTATGGCGATATTAAAGAAGTATTTTATTTTAATTACTTACCGCCCTAGGGCTTTTCTAGCTACATTATTACCCTAAAGCGCTAATTAGTCACCTACAAGCCGGGACTATAAGAACCTACTTACCGAACATGAGAGATGTAAAGTTGGTTTATTGGTTTGTTTCTTACAAGAGTAAGAAACAAACCAACTTAACAACAAAATAAATAATCGTCTTGTTTTTTTTTGCATGAAAATAGTTAAGATTGGAAAGTGACAGTTAAAAAGTAGTCTCTACTTTTTATCGCGGAACATAAATGAAATAACATAAATAATAGAGACGTTGAAAACTGACATTTTCGATTTACTTTGACCAGGTTCCATCCCATTCTCCTCAGAGCAAATAAAAAAATCAAGAGAGAATGTTGTGAACAAACAAGTGAAGCCAACCAAAACTACGCCTCGCCGTCTACAGACAATTGCACACACATCCAAGTAACTATGAAACTACGCCTTGGCTTGTCAGTCAAACTATGGCGGCGCAACAGCGACGCACTCACACATGTATAAAAAACCGGCTTCAGTTGACTGTTCAACGACGTTCCCTCTGGATTTTTTTATTTGCTCTGAGCCATTCTCATAGAGTCGTATATTGTATTGTCCGTTGGGTAAAGTACCCTGAAAATTGAACTAATTCATCCACTTACCGTAAGAAAGTGTGTAATTCTGGGCCCAAGCAAGATAACTGCTAGTTGTTAACGCTTAATGTAATGTTTTGCTATTAGGGTGCCTATTCGGCCCACGCAGGCACATTGGACCCAGTTTGTAGTATTTATTAAGTCTCAAATCAGCTATCCTTCAGACAGCTGCGGCCGGCTTAATTTTGGCCAATGACACATATCGATTTAACTATTTTGTCTTCTGTGATTCGTAGACTCGAGGATCATTATCCCTGTAGTCGTGTTGATGAACAGTTTGATAGCGAAAAAAGTCCAAAAATATCTCAAGTCAAGAGGCTCTCGCTCAGCAAGATGGTTGGGTCAAGGGCCCGATACAAAGAGCTGTATGCTGAGTGTGAGTTTTGTCGTAAACATGACGCGCTCGCCGCGAGTGCGTAAGCAGGTAATTTGTATAAATTTGTTCTCGCACAAAGTGTTTCAAAAACGCGCCGCTGGTGGCGCTGTACATTTCTTCATACAAATTACATGCTTACGCGCTCGCGCGAGCGCGTCATGTTCACGACAAAACTCACATTGAGCATACAGGAATCCAAGACACGTCACGCATTGTTGGGAGGTTCCTTAGTTTGTAAACGCAACCACCGGCAGCTTGCATGGGAAACGCTCCACTGCCGGCGTCAGCCTAGGTGTTTTATACTGTTATTTATTTTGTAAAAATATTTTGAACATTGAACTTAGGTATATGAAAATAAAATATTATGTTAGATTGACCTTCTATCTTTCATCAATCGTATTTAGTTGTAGTTATGCGGTTAATTACAACCAAATCAGAAAGTTTTTTGAAGGCTTTAAAATTATTGAATCTTTATGCTGGTGTCACACATTGGATAACAATTTGAGTCAAAGCATGGCTATGAATTGAATAGCCAATTATTAGACTGCGTCTACAGTCAGTTCACAGTTTTTTTACCTCTGATATTTGTCGCTGTGTCTTTGAGACACCTGTAAAATGCCAAGACTTTTGTCGCTGTCTTTGTCTTCACAACTATCACAGGTTAACCTCAGGTGTGTCAATGTGTGGCCAGGCATCAAGTGAATTTATTCACCAAAAGCTTAACACATTTCCAAATAAATATAGAGTCATACTCATAACCAAGCTGTTCTATTCCACTTCGCTAGGTGCGTGGCAAGCCTGTGACAGCGCCAATATTGTGAAAAAGTGCGCCTACCCTCAATTTTGCCGACTTATCACGTAGCAGTAAGGTTCAATATCGCTAACACTTTTGTTATACGTAGGTGTATACTGTTAATGGAAAACCATTTTTCCCGGGCCCTAATTTTGGCAGGCGGCCATATTTACGTCGTAGATTAAGAATGGCTGTTGGATGGAAATGTTTGTCGGCTTCACGTTTGAGTTGTACAATTTTTAGCTTCTATTCAAAATTGTGAAAGAAGTGTACAGAAACTGCTTCCATAGAAACATATAGAAAATTAACGTAATAATTATTATTCAAAATGTCATGACCGACTTCAACCGTGTACAGAATTCGCGAATATTTCACACGGATCGACGTAGAACTTTTCACATTTTTGTTGATTTATCAAAAATGGCTCAGCCGATTTCGGTAAAATTTAAATGGGACCAGTTTTAAAATATACTCTTTCCAATAAAAAAGACTTATCGAAAAAATA
The DNA here is from genome assembly GCA_949316475.1 of Hypomecis punctinalis. Taxonomy (NCBI): domain Eukaryota; kingdom Metazoa; phylum Arthropoda; class Insecta; order Lepidoptera; family Geometridae; genus Hypomecis; species Hypomecis punctinalis. The sequence continues at coordinate 19,621,464 of OX438795.1, read as the reverse complement.
CTACTGTGTTAAAAGTTATGCGAGGTTAACAAAAAAATATATATCCGCGTCGAATTGGGTACCTCCCCCGTTGTGTCGGTCAAAAATAAGGATTTGCCTCATGCTGTACGCCGATTGAACTCTTATAAATACAAATCCTGGCTTTTTTACTAATCTGAAAGAGTGTTTGTTGGTTTATTACTATTTTTTCACGAAGCAACAGAGCAACGGTTAGACTTGATTTTGGCAGGGATATAACTCACCCATAGCTCAAAGGTTGGAAAATGATATACGCTATTTTTATCCCGCAAAAGTAATAGGTTCTTAGGAGATAGTATAAAAATTAAAATTCCACGCAAGTGGAGCCGCGGGCAAAAGTTAATGTGTAGTGATGTAATTTGAATTGCCTATAAAATAATATAATATTAGCCGTTCAATCCAAAATTCTAATAATTTAACATTTTAACTACATCTGTTTTTTAATTCTCTCTAAATCTATTTCTGCAAAATTCATATGAATTTATAGATTTATACGATAACATACATTTTTATAACAATATTCCGATAATAGCATAATCTGACATATACTTACCTTGAGTTTTTAGTAGACAAAAAAGTAAACGAACGAAGCTACAGCCAAAAATACCGTTATAAAAAACCGAATATTCGAATGACTCACGTCAAGTGTCGAAATAAATAAACTAGTGATTTTACAGATATCTGTGTAATTAATAGAATTTTTCTCCTTTCACTGCCCCAAATACGAGTAATACATTCCACACTTTGAGGCGGCTTGTGGCTACGAGTACATTGATAAATGAATTGAATATGAATATTTTTGGAAATAAATTACGGTGGTTTTACTAAATTAAGATATTTCATATATAAGATGAGAAGACGATGTTCCGAGACTTATCAAATGTGTTTACTTCTTTTATCAACTAAAGATGATGTTTACCTTAAGTTGTTATTAGCAAAATGGGAAAAACCAAGTGTCGTACAGTAAATAGTGGAAAAACCGCGCAATGTCCAGGCCCCCGCATACATACATATATTTTATAAAAGATCAACTAGGCCAAAGGTGAAATTAGTTACTCGCGATAACATAACTAAATCACCAATACTATACTACTAAGACAGGGTTCCGTATATAATCTAGAAACGAATTCGGTTTTTGCGAAATTATAATTAAGCAGTTACGAATAAAACTTAGCTACTCTTTTGTTTTATTCAAAATTATCAAGAACTCAAATATTGACATTTTTAAGGCGACAAAAACTTTTGTAGATTTTTTTGATAGTAGATCGGTGTACTGTTTAGTCATTTTTCATACAAAAATATGTTCCGTTTTGTAGTAATTTGATATTTGTTCGACATTTTACGAACATTATTAGAAGTTCAAATGACATTTATTTTGTGTATTTTATTTCAAATGTCATTGATTGATTACATAGGGGTTTCTTTGTGTTATACACGCCATTTTGAGAAAAACATTTCTTCAAATTTTCAACCTTAGGACACTTCTAGCTCCTATTTTTTAATACTCTTTTATTAGTTTCACCTGTGTGAAGCTTTGAGCTCGATTTTGACCTACTTTGAGCGATCACATTTTCTTTAAACTTTACACACCTATTAAAGACTGATGACAATGCATTTAAAAAAAATTATGACTGCTAAGCGTGTTTTTTACTTTTTTTTTCAAACCTTATTTATGTTATTTAAGTTAAAAAATGTCATAAAATAAATAATGATAATACCTAATTGTTATTAATCATACAAACTCACAAACAACACGTTCAGTGCCAAGACCTTAATGCCTCTACCACAATTTTTGAGTCAAAATAAGTTTCTTCTTTTTTTAGTACAGGTAGATAACATAAAAAACGCGTCACGGGCCTAAAAACAAATAATGTATGAAGTGTGTATTGTACCCATGTGTACAATACACACTTCATACATTATTTGCTGAGGGTGTTAAGAAACTAGAAAAATACAATTATTTCGCTACGGAACCCCAAAGTTGGTAGGAGATAAGTAGCTCTGAAGATAATTTTGTTATCATAGTTATTAAATAAACTGACCAGTTGTTTCAAAAACTCGGCAAGCACAAGTAAGTTACGCTATATTATAAGTATTTATCACTGTCGTATTTCAGAATTTTAGTAATTTTTAACAAACCTTAAAAAAAAATCTCTGTTCTTCAATATCGACGATATTTTTTTGTTCCAATGGTATTTCATACGCGTTTGTGACAATTTGCGGTAACCTAGGTCCCAAGATACGGGTGCTTTATTGTACGCAGTTTGGTGCATAGTGTGTGAAATATCAAATTTTGAATCTAGGTATGACACTAAAAATATTTTTGTTTTACCGACTTCCAAAAAGAGGAGGTAGTATGTTCGTCTGCATGTATATTTTTAATGTATGTTCATCGATATCAATTCAATATCAATTTTATTGTGAACCGATTAAAACCTTTTTTTTTTTGTTTTTATATCGAAAGGTGCCCGGCCGTTAGCCGTGAAATCGGCTAAGTCGATTTTAAAACAAGAGAGCCGAAGACGGTAATCGTTAAGACACACGTGTAGCATACGACGTTTTTCAACACACTTGTGAATAAAATAATACTAAAAAAAAATATTCAACAGTGAAAAGGAGTTGGGAAAAATGTTTCGAAATGGCTGGAAAAATTAATCAGTTTTTCTATGCGCGCGTCATGGCAATCAGCCATAGACTAAAATAATGAGGTTTCATGGGTACATTAATTTATTTGTACCTACTATTGAACACGATCTTTTTGGTATCGAAACCTTTTTTGAGAACAAAGCAACTCAACCAATAAAATAAAAACTCTATAACTAAGTAAGTAAGTTCGTATAGGCCGGGTGGCTAGCCCTGGTGTCAGAGTTTTTAGGCCGCCTGAAGGCCTCTGACATGGCTAAACGGTTAAAACATCCGGGACCTACAATTTAACGTGTCATCCGAGCCACGGTAGCGCTCAGTTGGAAAATACTACCCGCGGTCACCCATCCAAATACTGACCGTGCGGAACGTTGCTTAATTTCGGTGATCGCTGACAAACACCTAGTCAAACTACGCTACGAGCGCTACACTCTATAACTAATAATAGCAATGAAAAAGTCACAGTTTGATTACAGGTGTCATTATGAGCCTAATTGCGATGAAATTAGATCCACTTTATGAGCAAATATGTTGAAAAAAATATTACACGGATGAGACATGGATTCGCGCGAGCTATTCGAATTTTGTACACGGTGGAAGTCGGTTACGCCATTCTTGACAAAAATAATTATTTAATATAGGACTCTCTCAAATTAAAAAGCAATCTTATCTACACTTCTACACTAATATTATAAAAAGGAAAAGTTTGTACTTTTGTGTGTGTGTGTGTGTATGTTTGTAATCAATAAACTCGAAACTCCTGTGCCAATTTCTAAAAATCATTCACCATTGGAAAGCTACAGTGTCGCCTTGAATAACATAGGCTATAATATAGCCTATGTTATTCAAGGCGACACCTTTTTGATTTTTAATCTCCGTTCATCCATCCATCCATCCTCACAAACTTTCGTGTTTATAATACCTATTAGCAGGATTTCCCTCCGTGCGAAGCCGGGACGGGCCGCTAGTGTTGTATATAGTTTTATTACAAGCTTTTATTTAACTTGCAATTGATGTATGTAAGTTCGGGTGGAATTTTGCAAGTTAAACTTGACCAACTTCCCGGTTTCCGATTGAGATAAAATTTTGCACGCATATGTATATTGCGTGACAATGCAATAATATGGTACCGCGGAACTGATTTAATGATGGAGTCGGAACGTGGCCAAAGGAAAGGTTTTAAAAAGCTATGATTCCATTGTAATTTATTATTTCACAGTTACACGCAATGCAGTGGCTTCTGTTATGCCTATGTGTGAGTGCGGCAGCGAGTATGGAACTCCGCTGTGAGCACCCTCATTGTACTGTTGCGGATCAAGAGCACTCGGACTACCTCAAATTCTATGTCGAAAGTAAATAACAATCAGTTTTCTTTGTCTCTTAACTCAATAGCTGAATAATGTCGTACCGTTATCGAAGTGATTTCTAACAAGATGTTTATATATTTCATTATATATGTTAATGTCGTCCCTGAATTTCTGAGATCTTCTAAACCAAGATAATAATCTAAGTCCGTTGCGTCAGCATTAAAAGTGATTTTAGTCTGAAAAGTCGAATTCAGAATGAATATATGACTAGTAATTTATATTATCTTTCAATAAATAATGTTGTATCTTCTTGTATTCAAAGTACCACTGTTGAAGTGAAATACACAGAATCACATTTCCACGTCAACTGTCATAGCACGAATGCGCTTGATTCATCTGCATTGCCACATTTTACTAGCGAATTTCTCGCCTCTTCTGTAATACTAGAAGAATGTCCAATGCCTACTAGTATTGGCAACGGCTCTTTGGTGAAAGCAATAGCAGCTTTCAATGTCAAACTACAGCTAACCAACGACGAAATCAGCATCCAATTTCTCAACTTCCCATGGGAATCACTATTTTTTCAGCATCAATTTTTAGGCCTGGAAAATATTACAAATCTTAGTATCAAAAATAATAAACTAATGCGTGTTAGAGAAAGATATTTATTAATTGATGTCCCTGTTGGATTTTTTGCAAAGTTCCAAAACCTACGTGTTCTAGAACTTAAAGGCGTACAACTGCCTGATGGTGAGTTGTATCGTTTGCCACAATCACTCAGAGAAATAGATATTGATCAAGAGCACACAGAATTACTTCCAAATACTCTGTCAGAAGCGTTTTCTGTGACGTCATTGGTACTGCCACACCTGCTTGTATTTTCGCTTCACCTATGTAAAAGATCAAGCCCAACAAATAACACCAACGTGATAAATCTAGAGAACACGAACATTCAGCAACTTAGCCTTCATAATTGGCTGGAAAAAAAACTGGAAGCGCTCCGTCAGTGTCAGAATCTACGTAGTTTTAAATTTTCTGACTCTCAAAGATTAAAAGAACTACCTAGGCGTATGGTAGCAGAGTGCACGAATATTGAAATGTTGGAAATATCGAGTCTACCAAATCTGAAGCGCCTTCCAGCTAAACTTCTAGAAGGTGCAACTTCACTCAAACAACTTAAATTGCGGTATTGCGCTCATTGGCTGCCAGATGACTTTTTTGAAGGGACACCAAATCTAATTGAGTTAGATCTTTCAGACAACTGGCTGAAAATGTTCGCAAGGTAAGTAGATATTAGTTTAATTTATGTAATATCCATCATCCATCTATCAGCCGTAGGATGTCCACAGCTGGGCTTGGGCCTCCCCGATGCCCCTAGCCGATATCGATAAAATATGGGTATTAAATCGAAATCGGCGTAATTGTCTTTCAAATATAAACAAAAAATTACTACGAGTACATCAATTTTTGCGAACTATTCGAATTCTGTACACTGAACTGTTGACGTCGTCTGTGCCATTTTTGGCGAAAAATATTTTTTATTTAAATTTTCTATTCCTTTTGAGATGCATATTGCATAAAGGACAATTCACTCATATCAGTGAAGCTACTGTTCTGTCAGAGTACTGGCACAGTGAAAAGTATTCTCTCATACATTCTTTATTAATAATTAAATCGACTTTATATTCAGTCATTGGCGGTGTCGGCACTGACCCGGACACTGACAATGGGGATGCATTTATAAAGAACTAGCTTTTACCCGCGGCTTCGCCCGCGATTTAATTTAATTTATGTTTATCTTGTCAAAAAAATATGGTAACTAAAACAGTAAGTGCGCCACAAAATATTAGCCCCAATTCAATGTGAAACGGTACACAAATATTGTAGCAAATAATCATTTCAAACCAAAAAACAGCCAATCTCAACTATTTTGTTTCGTTATCGTTATCATCCGCAGCTTTCTTTGACCCACTGTTGGGTATAGGCCTCTCTCTTGCAGTGCTATCTGCCTCGGCTCTTTGCCGGTCGTGACCAGGGTCGACCGGCGGTATTGATGATATCGTCGAGATAGTCGACCCACCTTGCTGCCGCGCCGCACATAGCTGAGCGCTCTCACCTATTCAAGTACTCTAGTTGACCAGATTGGTCACCACCGTCTTTCTTGGTCAAGAAGCGCTGGTCGAATTGGTTGCCACGCCATTGTGAACGATGTCATACGCAGGGCTTTTGCGAACGCCAATATCGCAGCCGTACTCGAACCGAATGGGTTTGCTCGTGGTGATGGCAAAAGGCCTGACGGTATGAAGCTGGTCCCATGGAAGTGTAGACGGCCCTTAGTATGGGACGCGACTTGCGTCGACACTTTGGCGCCGTCAGCGGAGCAGCACAAATGGCGTAAATATGCTAACCTCGGCCGTGGTAACATATTTGAGCCGTTTGAAATTGAGACATTGTGCGCGTGTTGGCCGGGAGCTCATCTTGTTTTCAAAAGTCTTTCTGAGCGTCTGGTGTACCCGCCGCGTGACCAAAATGCTGGTGTTTATTTGGCTCAACGTATAAGCAGCATTGCCAAGCTAATTGGCAATGCTGCCAGCATGTTGGGCACGCTGCTAACTGGCAGTGGGTTTGAGCATTTAGAATATCTTTAGACCTTCAAGGGTCTGTGGATGATCCAATTGCTTGTTATGTAGTAGTAGTTTATGAAGTTTTACATCATAAATCTGTATTTACTGTACTGTACTGTATCAGCCATTTTTTTTAAATAGGCCACTGCAGGACGTAGGCTTACCCACGAAGGGTGATTGGGCCATATCCACCACGCTGGCCCAGTGCGGGTTGGTGGATTCGCATACGCCATCGAATTTTTTTCTATGGACGTATGCAGGTTGCCTCACGATGTTTTCCTTCACCGAAAAGCCAGTGATGTGAAATTCCATACATAAATTCCAAAAAACTCATTGGTACGGGACCGGGATTTGAACCCACGACCTCACGATTGCAAGGCGGGTGAATCCCAGGTAGAGCCGCTTCTCTGGGTTTTTTCTGAGACAGCTGAGAAGGCGGCGCTCGAGGTCTCCCTTTTCTCTTTGGTCTTTTCCCCCTATGCAGTTTAGAAATTTGCACTCGAGGTTGGGCTGCTTTTCTGGGGTTTTTAAATATAGCTGAGAGGCTGGCCGGCAAGTTGCTCATGAGGAGTGCCGCAACTGAGCCGGGCTGCACTTTTATCACTGTTCAATCCTAACCAAACCAACAGAAATGTATGTTCGTGTCAAGGTCACAACTCAGAATCAAGGTTAATAACCTTAGTGTCAAGATATTCATACTCGTGCCATACTACTTTTAAAAATCAAGTTGATCCGTTTCTTCGTATATTAGCATGGATTCTGTACCATAAAGGTAGAATAAAGAAATATACCACCATTAGAGGTTAAACAACCTCTAATGGTGGTAAATTTAAAAATATTTTTAATGTCAGACGAAATGACGGCCCAGTATTAAACGTCATTGTAATATGTAGCATGGCAAAGGGAAAACTATTTTGTCCAATTTTAATGTCAGTTGTCATTGTCAATTCATACTATATTTCCTCTTCGAGGAGCTATAATGGTGGAAAGACAATTTGTCCCTTTGCTATGCTAAGCGAGACATTTACAAAAGTCTGCAGTCAATCGTATGTGTCATCTAATTACGTTTTGTGAATCCATGTTAGGCCCAATCAACCCAATTATGAACGCGCCATCGTAAATTCAATAGCAACGTAAAAAGGGCTCTCGTTCTCTCTATGCTACTGCTCATCGATTGATTTGACAGATATTCGATCGACAGTTGTTTATTTTGACATTCTTGCAGCGCACGCTAGAGTAGCTCGCAGATGGCAGAATTTTCCTACTTACTCAACATTTATCGTTATATTTTGGACAATTCACAAAATATCTTTATAAATTGTAGCCTATGTGTTATTCTGATGTATAAGCTATATTATTGCAAAGTTTCATCTCAATCCGTTCAGTAGTTTTTGCGTGAAAGAGTAACAAACATCCATCCATCCATCCATCCATCCATCTATCCATCCATCCATCCATCCATCCATCCATCCATCCATCCATCCATCCATCCATCCATCCATCCATCCATCCATCCATCCATCCTCACAAACTTTCGCGTTTATAATATTAGTAGGATATTAGTAGGATGTATGATTGAATATTTTTCACTGTGACAGTACGGTGCTGGTACTGTGCTGGAACCATAGAAAGAGAACTAAAGTAATAGAAACCGTAATAAAATAGCAAAATATATACATCACTTTATTCTATTTTAAGTATCAAATTTAAAAGGTGTTATAAAAAGATGCACATACACCCGAACTTACGTAATTTCGAAAGGTTTCACAAACTAGCATTGAGCTAACTCCGCTGCCCAAATTCAAAAACGTAAACAATAGGAAGGTAAAATCATCAGAGATTTGAACCTTCTGCTGAAACCAGACGGTTCAAAATCCCGATCATAAAAAAGACAGAAGGAACCAAATTTTTAACCATTTTGACATTTCTGCTTGTGATTTTGACGTATGCTGACTCTCGCGTATGCTGTATGACATGAAAAAGACAGCTGTAACGTAGTTTTATTTGAGTAAAATTTAGCATTTTTAATTATAAAAGCTATTACTTGTAATTCTTCTTAGGCCGAAACTATGGTTGACAGATTAGTGTGAATCGGTTTTTAATCTGACAAGTAAATTCTTGCGTATTTGCAGCGATACATTCCTGGGCCTGCCAGTGCTGAAATCGCTATCTCTGCGACATAACCGACTGGAAGATGACGATTTAGAAAGCTTAGCGCCATTGACATCTCTCACCGAACTAGACCTCTCTGAAAATCAGCTCCGTAACCTTTGTGACGACAGCGGTAAGTTATATTCAATTAATACTCAAATGAATACGTACAAAATTTTATTTTAACAAAACTTAAAAAACATTTCACAAACTATAACTATTAAAATTAACCTACTTAAAATTAAAAATACTAATAACTACTACTAATAATACTTCCTATTCAACACCATTAGTACCAGTACCGCTTATAGCGTCGTTTGAGTAGGTATCTATTGGCGATCACCGATCAAGTGAAGCAACATTCGGCAAGGTCAGTCTTCGGATGGGTGACCGCGGGTGGCATTTACAACTGAGCGCTACCGTGGCTCGGATGACACGTTAAATTGTAGGACTCGGTTATATTTACCGTTTAGCCTTGTTAGAGACCTTCAGGCGGCTTAAAAACTCTTACACCAGAGCAACCCGGCCAACACAAACTTACTTTATTCAATACCATTTTTTTGTATTACTGGATAAAAATCAGCCTGCTTAGCTTACAAGACCACGACAAGAGTTTACCGACGTGTGCAACGGTGCAATATATGCTTTATCCACAGAGTATGCCCTATTTTATTATAACTCTGTCACGTTCTGACACGTCGATAGTATTATTATATGGTCCGTATGCTAAGCCCGTTAGGCAAAGTCTTGATTCTTTATCGATATAACGTATCATGATTTGCCTTGCCTTTTAGATCTCTTCTTTTGAATCACGCATAATTAAATAAAATTAATAAATAAAAAAATAATATAATAATAATAATTAAATAAATTAAATAATTATTATTTATTTATTTATTTAATAATTAATTAAATAAATAAATAAATTTGTAAATACTTACTTCATAGGATTTTCAAAATTCAATGCCCATGTTATTTCTAATCAATTAGCATCCTTTCGGGGACTTATTCTGTACTAACAACTTTTGTTCTGCGAACTTTGTCAAAAGTCAAAAAAATATCAGCTGTTCCATACATTTGGTCATGGGTGAACGATATTATTCTATGGAATACCAATTTTTTTTTTCGGTTTTGACAAAAGTCGTAGAACAAAAGTTGTTAGTTTTTATGTACAGAATAAGCCCCTAAAAGAATGCTAATTGATTAGAAATAACCCTGTATAGGTATGCCTATTCAAACATGCAATTGTGCAAGTACATCTGTGATCGACTACTACATTGGCTGTGTGTGGTGTTACGATGTTTACCTCGAAATTACAATATTAGTAAAATAAACATATATTTTTTTTCTAGGTTATTCACCATTAGTCAATTTGACTCAGTTAAAAACATTAGATTTATCGGATATTTACGGCACACAAGTATGTCGTGATTGGCGCGAGAATATGCCGATATTGGAAAATTTCAAAACAAAATCAATCAGCATTAAGGAATTGACGGTGAGTGTACCAGTATTTTTTTAAAGCCGTGGTGGTACTTGACCAATGTCGTCGTCGGCATCGTTTCGGCCATTGGGCGTCCACTGCTGGACATAGGCCTTCCGTATAAATCTCCAGTAAGACTGGTTAAAAGCGGCTCGCATCCAGTGCGAACCTGGGACAATCAAATGTCGAGCTCACGTAACTCACGTCACGTCACGTCACTTCGCAGAGTCGTTTCGCCATGCTCACAGTGCATTGCGAGTCGATATTGTAATGAATGTATTACACACACACGCACACGGACACGCACACGCACACACACTACTACAGTAGATATTGTAAAAGATAATTCAAAATAGTAGATAAAAGTATACAAAAGATACAAGTAGAAAAAAGATAACACACAAAGTCTACGGTAGTATTATTTTTGGGATACAAGGGCGACAAAGTGTTAAGGGAACTGTACTCTGCAACATAGGCTCCTCGGACAATCTTTTAAAGATACCACCGCACCTCGGGACAGGCGGGTGGTTATGTGGGAGTCTCCGCCCATTGCTGGACGGCATACCCACCAAAACCCCTGGGTGTTCCGCCACTGCGCTTGGTGTCGGGGCTACTCTTGGGGTCCTCGGAGACCTAGTACAGGGTGCAGCGTACTTAATTTAGCCTAAGTGTCTTTATAGAACATGTTAACTTTTATTTATTTTACATATTTTTTCCATTCCTTAAATTTAAGTTTTTTTACAATATTTATACAAAAAATAAAATAATTAAAATCCTAAACCTATAGTACCTGCCGCCGCCGGCGGGGCCCAATCTACCGATTATTTATTTTATTATTAATATCATTCCATGGGTTATATGTCTATAATAAACGTTTTCAATAGCGAAATTTTACTCAATGTATTTTTTTTTCAGTTGGCCGATTTTCACTACGTGCGAGATGAGTCTATCAAGAATTTTACAGTAAATATGTCATTTGCATTTAGCCCGGAGATACGTTTTACAGAAAACGACTATAAAAACGCTCTGACAGCACCTGAAACAGCCGCTACGTTGAATTTCACACCGGAATTGTGGAATGATGCTATAGAATGCAATTGCAATACGTATTGGTTGAGAAAGGCATTGGATGATGCGAGTCAGGCAATTAAGATTAAAAATCTCTATTGCCACAATAATCCAATCAAACAACTCTTTGAAGATATAACACCGGAAGAAATGTGCCCTCAACGTGTGTCTTCTGAAGTGTAAAATTTATAAGATACAATGAATAAACACATATTTTCTGAACATAAGTTTTCGTGTTGTTTTATTGAAAATATCTGAAATCTATCTCCAAAAAAGGGATGTTCTCAATTTTACTTGTTTTTAGGGTTCCGTACCTCAAAAGGAAAAAACGGAACCCTTATAGGATCACTTTATTGTCCGTCTGTCCGTCTGTCCGTTTGTCCGTCTGTCCGTCTGTCCGTCTGTCCGTCTGTCCGTCTGTCCGTCTGTCCGTCTGTCCGTCTGTCCGTCTGTCCGTCTGTCCGTCTGTCCGTCTGTCCGTCTGTCCGTCTGTCCGTCTGTCCGTCTGTCCGTCTGTCCGTCTGTCCGTCTGTCCGTCTGTCCGTCTGTCCGTCTGTCCGTCTGTCCGTCTGTCCGTCTGTCCGTCTGTCCGTCTGTCCGTCTGTCCGTCTGTCCGTCTGTTCGTCTGTCCGTCTGTCCGTCTGTCCGTCTGTCCGTCTGTCCGTCTGTCCGTCTGTCCGTCTGTCCGTCTGTCCGTCTGTCCGTCTGTCCGTCTGTCCGTCTGTCCGTCTGTCCGTCTGTCCGTCTGTCCGTCTGTCCGTCTGTCCGTCTGTCCGTCTGTCCGTCTGTCCGTCTGTCCGTCTGTCCGTCTGTCCGTCTGTCCGTCTGTCCGTCTGTCCGTCTGTCCGTCTGTCCGTCTGTCCGTCTGTCCGTCTGTCCGTCTGTCCGTCTGTCCGTCTGTCCGTCTGTCCGTCTGTCCGTCTGTCCGTCTGTCCGTCTGTCCGTCTGTCCGTCTGTCCGTCTGTCCGTCTGTCCGTCTGTCCGTCTGTCCGTCTGTCCGTCTGTCCGTCTGTCCGTCTGTCCGTCTGTCCGTCTGTCCGTCTGTCCGTCTGTCCGTCTGTCCGTCTGTCCGTCTGTCCGTCTGTCCGTCTGTCCGTCTGTCCGTCTGTCCGTCTGTCCGTCTGTCCGTCTGTCCGTCTGTCCGTCTGTCCGTCTGTCCGTCTGTCCGTCTGTCCGTCTGTCCGTCTGTCCGTCTGTCCGTCTGTCCGTCTGTCCGTCTGTCCGTCTGTCCGTCTGTCCGTCTGTCCGTCTGTCCGTCTGTCCGTCTGTCCGTCTGTCCGTCTGTCCGTCTGTCCGTCTGTCCGTCTGTCCGTCTGTCCGTCTGTCCGTCTGTCCGTCTGTCCGTCTGTCCGTCTGTCCGTCTGTCCGTCTGTCCGTCTGTCCGTCTGTCCGTCTGTCCGTCTGTCCGTCTGTCCGTCTGTGTGTATGTCAAGACTCTTTATCTCGGGAACGCGTATAGATATCGAGTTGAAATTTAAACTATACACGTAAACCTACAAATTCTTGCAGTTGTGTAAAAGAAAAGCTTCTCAGTTACCGTATAAAAAAGTTAGAGCCGTTTATGTCGTAAAAAAACGCATATTTCAACGCTCACAAAAATCAAAACCTACAGGGTACTTCCCGTTGACGTAGAACTATGAAATTTGGCGAAGAGCATTGTCTTAGAGTACACATATAGGAATAAATCTGGAAACTGTACATTTTTATTTAAATCACATAAAAATAGGGCCTCAAAATACACAAAAAATGGGTTCAAAATTCAAAGTGAGTAAAGCATATCATATAAGGTATCATAAAAAATAACTTCATTAGCACATGCTAAAACAGGTTTTTAATTATTTTAACTATATGTTTGTACGGAACCCTCGATTTGCGAGCTAGACTCGCACTTGTCCGTTTTTTTTTTATGTACGCATTCACTGCGCCATTGGGCATGATGACTTGATTGTGTAAAAAAATCGTGATGAAAATTAGTCAGTGTGTTAGAGTATCAAGAAAATTTGGTTTCTTTTGTCAATTAAACAACAAATGACAAAAATAAACCTTGTTACAGTTTGGGATTGGGGGTTGTGACGTCACGTCTTTCACTTAAGTCTATACGTTCGTGACGTCACGCGGAACTTAAACGGGTTATATCTTCAATATTTCTTTAGTTGACGAAAGAAAAATACGTGTCTAATATTTTTTAATAATCTATCTGACGGTTTTATTATATTATTTGTCATGGCAATCTTGAGCCGATTTTGATGGTTATTTTTTGTTTGGTAGATCATACTTCATAGATGCTTTAAATCAATGTAACAATAATTTGCCGATCGACGATATATCGCTCCATGAAAACTATTATTTGAGTTCTAAGTGCCAACTGGCAATTTTGCAAATCAAATCGAACTACTTTTACGTCGCGTTGACCGAACGCGTCGAGCACACACACACACACGCGAGCACATTGACACACACGCTTGAGTTAGTCAATCACAGACGTTGCCGCGCTTGTGTTGGATCGGTTTGGCGCTTGTTACATTACCGTAAAAAATACGCACACTTAGGTATCCAGTTTTCTGTACGTGAAACAAGATGGCGCTGTGCTATTTCCATACAAATCACATCAAACGTTAATGCGATCGACCTCGAGCGAAAATCTCCCACTTAGACCTCTGTACACGGTTGGAGTCGTTTAAGTCATTTTTGGGAAAAAATAAATTATGTATAACATCATCATGGTTCACGGTTAACTGATTTGTCTAATGTGGATGTGGATTTAGAAAAGTCTCTAATGAAGAATACCTACGAGACAGACGCAATCAAAGGACGTCTTACAAGCTTACGATACGGAACTAAAAATTTAGTGGTCATTTACCTTCTATATTTGGAAGCATGAAGGTTTTTTAATAAAATAATTATTTTACTGTACCAAACTGCTGATGATTTGTTGATAAGTCATTTTAACCGATTACCAAAAAAGAGTGCTATGTTCGTCTGTATGAATTTTTTGTGTGTGTTCATCGATATGTTTTCTCCAATTATGAACCGAATCAGAAAATTATTGTTTAGTTCATAAGAGTATAGGTACTTCCGTGGTAGTGCCACTTAAATTTTATAGAAATTGCCGGAGCCGTTTTTAAATAATATAATTATTTTTTGCAAAAAATAGCATGACTGACTTCACCCGTGTACAGAATCATTGCATAGTATAAAACAAAGTTGCTTTCCGCTGTCTGTCCCCATGTATGCTTAAATCTTTAAAACTACTCAACGGATTTCGATGCAGTTTGTTTTAATATTTAGAGTAATTCAAGAGAAATGTTTATATATATGTATAATGAACCTGTGCGAAGCCTCGCTAGAACGCAAATATTATGCACGGATCGACGTAGAATTTTTCACATTATTGTTGATTTATCAAAAATGGCTCAGCCGATTTTGATAAAATTCAAATGTAACCAATTTCGAAGTATATTCTTTCCAATAAAAAAAGAATTATTGAAATCTGACTACTACAAAAAAAGATATGCGTGGTTATACATAAAAAAATATACACGTCAAATTGTATACCTCCTCCGGTGGTTCGTCGGTCAAAATTTTAACAATGACGTAAAAATGATTTACATCAATTCGAGCGAACTATACTAGGTATATATTATATATAAAATATAGATATCCAAATTTTGTACTCGATGATGGAAGTCGGTTTTGCTATTTTTCGCGAAAAATAATTTTACATTAGTAGGTATATAGTTTTAAAACGGATAGGATCATAGGCTAGTGAGATAATAAAAAGCAAAGGTGAATTAGCAAAACAATGTTGATAACAAATACCTACGTCTTGATGTTATTATAATTTGTATCTACACAACCTAATATTTTATCTGTGCTTTAAAATGCGATAGTTTTAATATAATGAATCGTCATAAATGTGACAATATTTACTTATAACATGGTTCCGTACATAACTCGTGGACATAACTAATAATAAGATTTTAAGGGGGCGCCTAATGCCAAAATCAAGTGAAAGGTGTATTTTTAAAGACGTGGTGTAAAGGTAACGAACATAAATATCCATATTAAAAAAATACTGTAGGAAAGGAAAAAACCTATAGTTGTAAAGTAATGGCGTAGAATTTTGGAATATAATATGGTTACTTTAGAAAAAAATAAAAACATCGCATCATAAAAAAAAAAAACATTTTATTTCAAATGCTCGAAATAATCAGCGACAACACCACATTATTTTTGACAAATTACGTAGCCATACTAATGTTCTAGTCAAGTAATCACTTAGTTTTTTCAATACAAGCTTAAACTTTGAATAAATAAATAAAACCCCACCTAAAAATGTAAGTTGGAGCTCGAAGCCAACATCAGCATAAACTGTGTCATGCGATTTTCGACTCTAAACAAAGCAAAATAGATGATAGCGGGCGATGCAAGAAGCGCGGGTGAAATCTGATATTTTCATGGCATTAGGCGCACTCTTAATCAACAGTCAAGGTACTGAATATAGGTAATTGGTAGTCGCGAGTGCTGATGAAAACCGAATTGTTTTTCTACCAAGTTTCAAACACTTTAGCAATGACAGAGCAGTGTTGTCAACGTAACAAACTAAAATGGCACACGGGTGACCTCACTTACGACGCCTCTCTTGTTGCACAAACTCTAACGTGCCAGCACAAAATAATCTAGACAGGCGAAAGCGTGTCCAGCCAAGACAAAGATAAAGCTAGCGACGCGACTTGTATAATATTACACGAACCATTTCGAGCCGGAAATCTACTAGAGTTCTTCTACGGAACCCCAAATTTAGAGGTTGTGGCAGATAATTTTGTTATTACAAATTAAATTGTATAATCTGACAGTCGTTTTAAAACCTCATCACGCACAAGTAGGTAGGTAAGTACATTACATTATTTTATCACTGTCATGTTTTAGATTTTTAATTCTTATTAGATTTGCTATATCGATATATAGATTTCTAGTCATAGGTATACGATGTCAATGCAAGTTTACCTTGACACTGTACTGTACCAGCCTTTTTAATAGTCCACTAAAGGACGTAGGCCTACCCACGAAGGGTGATTGGGCCATATCCACCACGCTGGCCCAATGCGAGTTGGTGGATTCACACACGCCATCGAATTTCTTCTACGGACGTATGCAGGCCTCACGATGTTTTCCTTCACCGGAAAGTCAATGATGTAAAATTCCGTACATAAGTTCTAAAGAAACTCATTGGTACGGGATCGGGATTTGAACCCACGATCTCACGATTGCAGGTCGGGTGTTACTACCACTAGACTACCACGGCTTTTTGACGGAAACTTTGACACACAAAGAAGTAATTCTTTGTAATAATTTACTCTTAGTAGGTACATTGGTACCTATTGCTATAGCATCTTTTTCATTTGCAAAATACTACAGGTATACATTTTATACCATGTATATTTATGTTTAATTGTTTTAAATATATGCAGTTTCAACATTTGATAATAGCCAAAACAATGAATGGATTTGGCAAAATTATCAATCTTCTAAACATATAGCTTAACCCATGACACATACTTACATAAATTATTCAAAGAAAAGAGAAAATTGAAAGAAAATTTACAACAATACACGTAGAAAGACCTACACTACACTGTCTATTTTTATTATTTCGCTGCACAAACTGCCAGTTTTCCTATTTACAAGGAGATATAATAACAATGATCTTTCTTCATGGACCGAAACGTCGATCATTAGGCGAGTTGGTGGTCGAAGGGAGGGAATATTTGCTTTAAAGGAAGAATATCTGCTTAAAGTTAGATTTGCAGTAGATATGAACCAAGTCGGTCCGGAGCAAGTTGTAAAATAGGTTTATGAAGATTTAGTTGAAGTAATGTGTCGCAATTTTACAAAGTAAAATAAATTAATAGTTTTAAAAAACAAGTGCGAGTCAGGCTCGCACGCAAGCATGTTAAAAATATAACGTTATCTTACATTACATACTTTATAAAATATATACCTAAATTTATTTTAGTTTCAGAGTTGTAAGCAATGCGGTGGTTTTTGGTATGCCTATGCGTGAGCGCAACGGTGAGCGTCGAATTACGCTGTGACCGTGCTGACTGCATCATTACCGAAACGGATAACTCTTCATGGGCTGAAATAAACATACAAGGTAAATATTATTTTATATTCTTAACAACTTTCAAAAAGGAGAAGGTACTTGTTCGTCTGTGTGTATTTTTTTTGTTCATCGAAATTTTCGCCAATTGTGAACCGATTTAAACAAATCTTTTTTTAACTTGAATTCGGGATACTCCCGAGGTAGTCCCATTTGAATTGAATCGAAATCTATAGAGCCCTTTTTGATAAATGTCACATCGACTCGTGCAAACTATTCGAATTCTGTATTCGCGATTTAGCTTAATTGGACAAAGCATCTGGGCCGGTGTCCCAGAGGATGCAGGTTCAAATCCTGCGAACGCGTCAATTTTTGAAATGTTTATCACAAAAAGAAAGTTTCTATACACCTAGTGTGTGAAGCACGATAAAAATAATTTCAGTATTTTATTAGTTTCTTTAAATATTTTTCCTGTGTTGTACTAGTTAGATTTTTGAATAAGTAAGCTAGTTAGTGCCAACATAATACAATAAATCTACTACCCACATACTTACGCTACTACTATATGCAAAGCATTTGGATCATTTACATATCTTTGAAATTTTTAAGATTATATTAATACATATGCTGCTAGTTGACAGCGTGTCAGCATACTAAGCCCGATTACAGAGGCGCCAGCGTAATTATATTAGCTAAATAGCATAGTTCTGTTTTTTTTTCACTTTAGGCATTTGATAGAGAGAACGCTTTTTACGTTGCTATTAAATTTACGCTGGCGCCTCCGTAATCGGGCTTACTGGCAACGGTACTATGATGAATGACGATTCTAGTATATTGAGCTAAATAAACATCTACATTTGATCATTGACCCTCAATCATTTATTTCAATCAAACAACCAATCAACAAAGAAGCTATATTTAACAAATCATATTTTTGTTTTATTTTCCAAGGTGATGAAATAAAGCTGAAATATACAGGAGCATGTCTCTCTCTTGACTGCGGAGGATCGCGCGCACTCTACTCCTCCTCAATACCGCACTTCACAAGCATATTTTTGGCGTCAAATATAAACCTGGAAAACTGCCCACTGCCCAATATTGGCAACGCTTCATTTGTAAACGTATTAGTATCGCTAAACGTCACGCTGCAACCGACCAATGGCGAAACCGTCTTAAATTTCAAAGAGAGTCCATCAGAACCAGCTCTCTCACCCGACCACTTCATCGGTTTAGAGCGACTTACAAACCTTAGTATCGTAATCGAAAGGAATACTGATAAGCCAGTGCCACTTTCTGGATCTTTTGCTCGGCTGCAGAATTTAAGATCTTTAGAACTTCGTGGAGTTTTACTGACACCTAACGAGCTTCAACGTCTGCCAAATTCGATTAGATCACTAGATCTTTCTGGAGAAAGTATAAAAATACTGCCAGAAAACTTATCGGAAACAATATCTGAAGTGCAGTCAGCACTTCCTAATATTAAAAAATTGACTATTGAAGCCTGTGTTCCAGTTAATCGGACACAAACTACGAAAGTGACGGAAGAACAGAAGAATTTAACTTCTTCACTTGAGACAGTTAGGATTTATTTCTGGCAAGAAGAACGATTGACAGCGCTGAAACATTGCGAGCAACTACGCACGATTTCAATAAATAAATTCTTCAGTTTGATAGAGCTTCCTGAACGTTTCATAGCTGAATGCTCTCGTCTCGAAGAATTGAGGGTGAATTTTGCACCACAACTCGGACAATTACCAGCTAAACTACTGGAAGGTGCAACTGCACTTAAACGTCTAACAATTAAATCATGCGTCATTGAGATGTTGCCAGAAGGAATTTTTCAAGAAACTCCCAATTTAATCGAGTTAGACCTTTCAGTCAACCAGTTAAAAACGTTACCCAGGCAAGTTATTTTCAAGTAACACAACGATTTTATAATTCAAATGCAAAAATACAATATGGCAAATGATTTGAATCTATAAAAAATCAAAACCTGAATTGCAGATCAATTGCAAAGTTTTTAATTAATGATATCAAAAATACATCGACTGTACGCTGGGCTTTTACAAACTTACATTTTAGGAACTTATGTCCGACAGTGGACGGCCTATGGATGTAATGATTTTTAAAATCACTAATATTTCTTGTTTTATATTACAGTAACATATTCCTGGGCCTTTCACTGAAATGGTTATCCCTTCGAGATAATTTACTAGACGATAACGCTCAAAATATACTGGCAGGGTTAACGTCTCTCAGAAATCTGTACCTGTCTAGAAATCATTTTAATGATTTTTGTGATATTGATGGTAAGTGTTTGTAGAGAGCTATTTAATGTAGTAGTTCTCCAATTAGTAGACCGCGCGTCTGTTAAACTGGATTTTCATTAGCCTATAATATCACTCACGAGCGATTTTAGTCACAGTCGGAAATTATGTTAAATTTACCTACAATAACATACAATACAATACAAGGTTCAAAATATAAGCTACGCCTAGGATGGTTTTGAAATTTCTCCACCATATTAATGCAATCCAATGTGGCATTTGACAATTAGTTCAAGTGCACTTGCTCAATTTTACAGGATTCATATTATTATTATTTTACTATTGAAATTACACTATTATTTACCAGTTTTGTTTTAGATATTAAATTAATTTATTAAATAGGGCTTCAAACTTATTTACCTACAATACAACACAGGGGAAATACACTGAATATTTATTCAAAACAAAAATTTGAAGATGAACTTCCGCGAAGCAATGACTGATTCAATGAACTATGATTTTTTTAACCTTTTGAAGTTTTGACTTTATGTCATTGTACTGTCTCTCATTATTTTGAAGTGACCTTATACTTTGATGAAAGCGTACAAATGTTCCAACTGAATTATTATCATTACGTGGCAATTTTTCGACTCTTTATTTTCTTTAATTTTTACTTCTAAAACCCACCATCAACCCGCATCGGGCTAGCGAGGTGGAAATAGCCCAATCACCCTTCGTGGGTAGGCCTACGTTCTGCAGTGAACTATTAAAAGGCTGATACAGTACAGTACAGTTACTTCTAAATAACTGTTTATGTACTAGTTTTTACCCGCGGCTTCGCCCGCATGATATTTTAATTTTTGACCCAATATCATTATAATTTATAGCCTATGTGTTATTCTGATATATAAGCTATATTATTGCAAAGTTTCATTTCAATCCGTTTTGTAGTTTTTGCGTGAAAGAGTAACAAACATCCATATCGATGGATCTTTTCTTCCATCCATCCATCCTCACAAACTTTCGCGTTTATAATATTAGTATGATGATTAACAGGGTATTCACCTCTAGTCAACTCAACTCAACTAAGAATATTGGACTTATCGGAGAATGACATTACACACATTTGTCGCGATTGGCGGGAAAAAATGAGTTTCCTAGAAATTTTAAACTTGCAGTCGGCTAAAATAAAACAACTAAGGGTGAGTACAAAACTAAATACTTAACCGGTGGGGCCGTTAAGTTTTCAAATACATCCATCACCTATAGGACGTTCACTGCTGGCCTCCCTTAAAGATCTCCTATTAAGACAGGTTGGTAGCGCCTTGCATCTAGCGCGATCCCGCGATATTAATTAGGTCATCCGTCCACCTTGTGGAACTTTTCAAATGGAACCTATGTATAGGTATTGGCAAGAGTGTCACAGGATTTCCACCAAAAGTGGATGCCACAAGAAATGCTAGGTTCAAATTTCAAAGTTCAGTTCCAATGATTTCATTAGAAATTTAATGAGAAGTGTTACGTCTAATAATGGGTAAATGATATGCTCTTATTCACATTACAATGTTTTTTCATTCTAATTTAAGAGCGTGGCTCTTATCGGTATAACAATTTCTAGATACTTCTTGCAGTCCTTTTCTTTAGTTAACCTATAATTTTTGTTTACAGTATTTTGACTTCCAATATATTCGTGATGCTTCTATAAAAGAGTCAACAGTTCACATAGGAGAATGGCCTACAATTGTCGATTTTACTGAAGAAGACTACAAAAATGCACTGAAGGCGCCGGCAACAGGAACAACTCTACAATTTGCAAATGAATACACGCACGAAAGTTATTTCAAAATTAAATGCGATTGCTCTATGTATTGGTTGAGGAAAGCTGCGGAAGATGCCAGCCAGGCGATAAAGATAAAAGACCTTATCTGCAACAACAATAGACGTTTCAAGGATATGACGCCTGAAGAATTGTGCCCTAGTTTGTCTTCAAAGACATCGTAAAATGGTTTATATTTAAAATATTTGATATTCAAGTAATATATAGAAAAAAAAAAAAAAAAAAAAAAAAAAAAAAAAAAAAAAAAAAAAAAAAAAAAAAAAAAAAAAAAAACAAGTAATATATTAAATCTCCGGAGAGCATTTGTTTTTTAATTTATTTCTTGACGTGTGACTATATGATGTGATTCAACGTAATTAAAAATATATACATAGGTACATATTATTTAGATTTAGATTGTATAAGAAGACACAAAAAATGAAATGATGTTTTAGAAAACTGTACATAACAAACTAAGTAAATATATTTTAGGGGGGAGACGTAGAAGAACGACCATCGCCCACGTGATTACCAGATGAGACAAATTATATTGTTTCAAATTTGAAATGTTTTCGAACACATCTGTTATAGCTTGCCTATCGAAAAGTGTTCAGAGCTATCCTACTAATATTATAAACGCGAAAGTTTGTGAGGATGGATGGATGGATGGATGGATGGATGGATGGATGGATGTATGGATGTTTGTTACTCTTTCACGCAAAAACTACTTATTATAAACGCGAAAGTTTGTGAGGATGGATGGATGGATGGATGGATGGATGGATGGATGGATGTATGGATGTTTGTTACTCTTTCACGCAAAAACTACTGAACGGATTGAGATGAAACTTTGCAATAATATAGCTTATATATCAGAATAACACATAGGCTATAAATTATAATGATATATTGCGTATGCGGGCGAAGCCGCGGGTAAAAACTAGTTTCAAATAAAATTAAATTTGGGCCATTTTTTTGATACCTTTACCCATTCGATAACCAGATAATATTGGTTCCAAATGATAGTTTTTAATTTGTTGCCTGGTATCCATGAACAAAAATAAGTTGGCAAGCCTACTATACATCATATTTGCTGTATTAAAAACTATAATTTGGAACCAATATTATTTGGGTATCGAATTGGTGAGAGTATCGACAAAAATGGCCCCTAATTACTTTAGATATAAATAGCCATGATCATTTTTCGATAGGCAATCATAGGCGTGTTTATAAATTGATGATATTTGATAAAAAAAGTATCTGTCAAGCATGCGACCACGAATAGCTACGAAAAGAACTCATTTCGACGTGTGAAAAAGTGACAGATATATACTATGCCATAACGCTGTCTCGTTCTGACACTATGAACGAAATAAATAGTAAAAATACTAGCCCGGCTGGTTATCACGATAATGAAGATCGATCTTTAGCGGCTCTTAGGCCATTTATTTATTAAGTTTAATATATCTCAAAGGCTTTAAAATAGAACACTTAATATATAGGCATTTATTCATAACACCATTTGTTACAAGTCAAGAAGGGCACTATACAATGTAGCACAAATATGTGATTTCATTTAATATCGGCGTCATCTCTCCTCCTTATATGTTAATAAAGATATTACTTATGCACGCCGAATAAGTATACTCTAATTTATACACGTTTATGTAAGAACCATTTAAATTTGAAAAAGTTTCATTCTATCATCAAAAATGTAGGAATGAGCGTATTGTGATTCCCTATTAATAAAACAGATAACTACTAAGATAAAGCAGGTCAAATGCGAGATTCGCAAAGTGTAGTTTATAGCATGCTCTAACCCCGAGATAAAACTCACTAAATCGCCAAGGGCGTGATGAGCTATGGCAGGGTTCTGTAGATTACTTACTGTCAAATGGAAAAAAAAAACAAATATGTAGGTATGGTCGTAAGTATTGGCCTTGAACAAGAAAGGAACCGTCAAATATTTTCACACTGTGACAAGGTTCTGTTAGGTATAGATGCTCCAAGAAGGGTAGGACATCCATTGCAGAACATAAGCCTCATAGATAGCAAATGAGACTATTTAGAAGCTGCTTGAATATAGCGTTCCTGCGTTTTGATTATTTCTTCGGCTCTCCCAGGCGTTGAACGTCCTGCTGTTACGTTTATAGGTACGTGGTCTATATTTGAGAACTTGAGGATATATAGGTTATCAAGTCAATTATGTGCGCGCCCATGAATGCCATTTCATATTATTTATCTCCTAAGCCTCGCATAGCACATTAAGAGCTGTTTCAAACTTAGTCATAAGGCTCGCGGTAGTAAAATACCATATTGTTTAAAAGCCGCAACGAAATACCCAACAAAATTAAAATAATAGAAATAAAGCACGAAATGTTTTCTCTTCCAAAATTTTACGTATTATCGCAGGTTATATGCGAAAATCATTTGAATACATATTTTTATATAAGCAATTTTGTAACAGAACCCTAAAATTTACCTTTTTTTTAGTTACACGTGTCAACGAATGATAATTTTGTTATAATATTATTCCTATTTTATACCAAGTTATTTCACAGTTGTTTTAGGAACTTATCACATGTAGGTAAGTGTTTTATAAATTATATTTTTAAATATGATTAGTACCAATTATTATTATGTTTCGTCAATTAGTTAAATTTCACCATTTCACTGGCTATGTTTGGCGTTATTTCATAATGAGTTTACTCATACGTAGTTAGGATCCTCAATTTCAAATAATTTCATCATACTCATACTCTTTATTAATATCAACTCGTTACAGGTCATTAGTAGTACATGCTAACATATTTCAGCAAACATTACCTATAGTATGATTAGTTATTAATAACATAAAAGTGCATTTAAGAAAATCCAATAAAAATTCATCCATCAAGCGGACCGTTCGTGGTCCAGCAGCGAGATGGATCGAAATAATTGAAGTTGTGGGTCAAACTTGGTCACGACTGGCACAGGACTGAGGCAGATAGCACAGTAAGAAAGAGGCAGCAGCGTAATAAAGAAGGCTGTGAATGATGATGATGATCAATGTCACTGTATTAGTGAAAACTTTGCTAGCTTATAAAATAACTTGAAGATCAAAGATAAAAGAAAACGGTTCATCGCCAAAACTCTCTTTTTTACTATCTAGGTATAATTAATCGTAAACTACATATTTTTTCAGATTTGTAGAGAATGTGGTGGTTTTTGCTATCTCTGTGCGTGAGCGTAGCGGTGGGTTTAGAGTTACGCTGCGATCCACCTCTCTGTTCCATTGAAAAGCCTGATTACCCAAAATTTCTAAAATTCTCTGTAGAAGGTAAACAACATTTCTATAACAATATAATTTTGTATACACCAACCTAGCATAGTCACACATGGTCTATTGCCACACAAATAAATTAAACACATTAGATAAAAACTGATTTGATTGAGTGTTAATTTTCCAACTAACGTGTAATTTTGGAAGCGTTATATATAGTTCTGTTGTTTGATTTCCAGGTAACACGATAGAAGTGAATTATACAGATTCATATTTCTATATTGACTGCCATAAATGGGCCGCAGTGGACTCCCATGCAATACCTCACTTCACCAGCGAGTTTCAGGCGTCAACTGTAGTACTGACCAACTGCCTGCTGCCACGAAATGCCTCATTGGTAAACGCACTCGCAGCTATTAACGTCACACTGCCGCCAACCAATGACGAAACTCATTTGAAAATAATAGATGTTCCAGCAGAGCCACAGCTCACGCCGCAATACTTCTCCGGGCTTGAACACCTTACAAATCTAAGTATTATATCGTATGAGCCGATCCCAGAACCACCAGCCGGTTTCTTTAACCTTTTTAAAAATTTGCGCTCATTGCATCTTCGAGGAGTAAAATTGTCACCCGGTGACCTGTACAGCCTTCCACGAACTCTGAAATCAATAGATCTTACCGGAGAAAGCCTAAAAATAATATCATCAAGAATCTTACCGGAAGTATTAACAGAATTACTGATGGCTTTGCCAAACTTGGTTTCGGTGACTCTTCAAGAACGGATTGCGCCAGACACTTTGTTTGATGAACCGAAACCCACAAATTTAACGAGGGTACTGACGAACGCGACGTCTTCTCTTGAGACTCTGAGTGTTCATTTTTGGTCAGAACAAAAAATGACGGTGTTTGAACAATGCGAAAATTTGCGCGTTCTCAAAATAAAGAAATCGGTTGTAAGTCAACTACCAAACCGATTCGTTGCAGCCTGTCTGCGACTCGAAGAATTGGCATTTATTAATAATATAGTTCTTAAGGAGGTGCCAGCGAAACTTTTGGAAGGTGTCACCGAACTTAAACGTCTCAGCTTTAGGTCTTGCGGTATTTGG
Source organism: Hypomecis punctinalis (assembly GCA_949316475.1). NCBI lineage: Eukaryota > Metazoa > Arthropoda > Insecta > Lepidoptera > Geometridae > Hypomecis > Hypomecis punctinalis. The sequence continues at coordinate 19,595,614 of OX438795.1, read as the reverse complement.
TCACTGCCAGAGGGTTTATTTGAGGGAACGCCCAAATTGATCGAAGTAGATCTTTCATACAACTCGATTGACTCTTTACCAAGGCAAGTATTACAGTTTTGTAATTAAGTAGCAGAGACGCTTTGTTTCATCGCAGAGATCAGTTGATAGTTATTTTGTATACCTAGGTATTGGAAACATACTCACGCGTATGCTGTAATGTTAAGTTGACAACATATAAATTTTACTTATATAAATTCACCAATAATTCTTATTTTTCAGTGACATATTCCTTGGCCTTCCACTACAATCACTAAAACTGCGCCATAACTTATTGAACGAAACTGTGCAAATTTCTAAGGATCTGGCAAAATTGACCTCTCTTACTGAACTAGACCTTGCCACCAACTTATTCCAAAACTTCTGTGAAGTCAATGGTATGTATTGTAGATAAATTTAGATTGATAGTACCTAAAGCGATACACTAGATTTACTAAAGTATTGCACACACAGTTTGGTACTTACTACTAAGATTCTGGCCTCAGCAAGAATTAGTTTTATTTATTTTTCAAGTTTTCAGTCGAGGATTGATTTCATGAAAATCGTCTAAAATCTAAAGTAGTTGCCCGCTATAAAGTAGGTACTTCAATCGGAATGGAAAACGTACTTCTAAAATTGGTTCAAATGAATGAACGCTTGCAATGATCTTCATTGAAAATGTTTTTAATACGAAAAAAACTATTTCAGTCATTAATAAATATGTTTTCACTATTAGGCCAGAAATATAAACATTAGCCCATATTAAAAACATGAAAAATTACAACATTATGAATTTCCAAAAACAATATTAGGTAAGCATATTTTCTTCATGTTTAAATAACGCACGTTATGACAGAGTAGAATAGACAATACTAACTACTTAATTGTTTTTATTTGAGCACGCCATGATGCCATGCGTGCGCCACCTTATTTGGCGTAACTGTCGTCTTCAACGGCTTGCTGTATGATCTATGGAGAAGGCTACGAACTAAATGTTTCTTTGCTTGATATAATCAGTATATCATATACTTAATATAATATTGACTCAGTAACGGGTTCGTACATTTATAACAGCATAATCAATAAAATCGCAAAAGGACATGTCCACAAAATGTATGGAGGCTGGTATAATAATAATCAAAAATTCTAACCACAACACTCGTTACATTTCGAAAAAGTTCATATTTTTCTGAGTCTATTACAACAGTTAAAAACAAAAAAGACCCCTCCGATTTTTTTAAAATTAATTTTGAATTTATTAGAAAAAATAAATATATTTCGCTCAATAGGTAGTTTATCTCTTGCAGCCCTGATTAAGTAACCTCCAAATTGTTTAATAAAAGCATTTTTACCAATGAGACACTCATTTTAAGTGAGGTCACACTGGTAGGTTATAATTTTTAAATTTAGCAAATTAAGAGATGAATTTGGAAGAATTAGCTACGCATGCAAGTAAAATAATGATAGAAGCACTTTATTATTGCTAAACTAGAAAAAAATATTAAGCTGTATTGTTATTTTTCATGCAATTTATATTTCGCATTTAAAAAAATTGAAAAAAAAAATCAAAAAAAGTGAAAAAATCTAAATTAAATATTTTTGGTAAGCCCATATAACAAGCTTTCAAATGATGTATATATCATCTTGGTTCGATTTTTCTCTGAATAATATACCACTTGTGGACGTCACCTTTCAAATAAATGCCATGTAAATACCTGAAAGGTGAACATGACTCTACAAAGGTCGCCAAAACGCTTTGAATCCAGGCGTTTTAAGCTAGGAATCTGGGAAAGAAATATATAGGTAGAACAGGCCAGTAGAGAATATAATTTTGTCTATTTTAGTAGCAGAGCATTTCCACTATTTTTTACCAATTTGTTCAAAAAACATTTTTTGTACATATTTCACAGGTTATTCATCATTAGCCACGTTGACTCAGTTGAGAAAATTGGATTTATCGCACAATAATGTCACGCGCATATGCCGCGACTGGCGCCAAAATTTGACTCAATTGGAATTTTTAAATTTAAATTCGGACCAAATGAGGTTATTAAATGTGAGTATACATGCTGAAGTTAAAATTTAACAAGGAAAACTAACCACAGTTAAAACCGCTCCGATTAAAGCAATCATGCTGCATGTGAGCCGCTTAACGTCTAACGTCTTTAAATGTATATGTGTGCAGGACGGGGCCCTGCGAGCGTCAATGCGTGCGTGTTATTTTCGTGGACTGTAGAAACATAAGATGGTTATGCACACACTGACACAGAGCCTGGCGTCTTGGAAGCACTGTGCTGGGATTTAGCGTGGGGAAGAAAATGCGTAGGCGATGGTTCGATCGAGAAGGGGAAGCCTCCTAGGCACGTAGTGGTCACTTCCGCGTATGGGGCGCTCCGGAGTCTCGCGTGGCGTCCTCGTGGAGACCGGAGTGTGGAGCTCTCGCTGTACGTGTGACCTCGATGGCTGCCGCAGGGAAAAAGAGGCCGGGCGGCGCGCGAATTGTGCTTTTGATGCGTCCCCTCCCGCCTAGCGTCGCTGCCACACATCTGGCATGGTGGTGGTGGAAGCGGCGCGTTCGACTGACAACAGCGTCGGCTGTGTGAGCGGGAGGGTGAGAGACGCCCTATCGCGTTCTCTTTCTATGGCGCGCAGCCCGGGCCCGAAAGGCTCGGCCATTGTACTAGCGAGAGCTACCTGTTCTTATCTATGTAGCGTACCTATTTCTGCGTATTATTATGTAGCACGCAGAAATTACCAGAATTATCTAAATTCGTGACCACCTACGTACCGAAAAGACTTTCACCCTCCTCTTATTTATTATCAGTAATGCTATTTCAATTTAATTATTTCTTACATATCTGAACTTAAAATATAAAGTAAAATTATAAATGTTACATCTCATACATTACAATATTTAATTAGGACTACTACGCGCGACAATGTTTTCGGCCGTCGTGAACATCTCTCCCGCCGTGCAGCGCTCCGTAGCGCTGCACTACTCGGAAGTGAGCGACGTAGGTAGCACGACGATCTTCTTCACGGGACGACGTAGCACGCCGCCTTGGGTTCGGACGTCGACGACCCTGGTAATGCCGTCTGCACCTGGGTAGACGGCCTCGACGATGCCCCGCGGCCATGTGTTGCGGGGCAGGGTGGCGTCGACTATCACGACGAGTGCTCCGACGTCGACGGCGGGCCCGCGGCAGTGGGGCTCGCGGCGGTTCTGGAGCTCGGGTAGGTACTCGCGCACCCACCGGCCCCAGAAGATGTCAGCTAGGCGTTGGGCGGCGCGCCAGTGCGCACGCCCAATGATGTCGCGGTCGGTGAAGGTGCCCGGCGTGGGCACCTAGGCTGTCCCGCCCAGCTGGAAGTGATTCGGCGTGAGCGGGGCGGGGTCATCTTGCTCGATGTTAACGGCGGGACAGTGCAGGCGGCTCGACGTAGCGACGGCCCTCCCGGAGGACAAGTCCTGTAGTTCGTCGGGGAAGGCGCACTAATGGCTCGCGAGCCAAATGAGCCCCTCTGCACGGCGTAGTATCTCTGTGGGCACGGCAACGTTCAGTCGCGACGTTCGGTGTCGTTACTGTCGCTTTTTTCTTCGTTGTTGCGCCGCGCTGCCATGTCGGGTCCTTATCTGCATTTTTCTTTTATCTTTTATAGTTTTTATAGCTAACCCGCTCGCGCACAGTCTCACAGTGATCTGGGTCCGTATAGTGCAACAGCAGATCTTATTGACGGTTTCGTGTGCTCTCTCCCGCAGCGCTCGACACAGACGCCCGATTTTTTCGAAGGGCGTGAAGTGCGGCGACGACTCGGCGTAGACGATCGGTACGAACGGCAGCCTCTCATGATGGCAGCCCTCGAAGCTCGGCAACTCGACGGCGTAACGATACTGGGTCTTCGTGCTTCTTGCAGCCTTTGTGATAGCTGCAGCGAGCGCGGCGAGGTCCGACCGGGGCTCCGTCGTCGGTAGTGCGACGGTGCCCGGCACGGTCGGACTATACATGTGCGGCGGAGGCGGCGGCGCCGCGCAGGCCTTGTAGCGTGACGGCGGCCTCCACGCGCAGCGCTCAGCGGGGCGCTGCTACTTTGGTGACGGCTTGGGCGGCGGGGTGGCGGCCAGTTGAGCAGAGCTTGATCTTCTTGCAGCTTGTTCGGAGAATGCGTCGGTGGCGGCAGTGGCTCTTGGGGCGGGGCTGCACCGACACATAACGGCGTCAGGCATGTCGGTGGCGGCAGCGGCGCTGCACCGACACATGGCAGCGTCAGGCGTGTCGGTGGCGGCAGCGGCGACTGGAGCGGTGATATACCGACACTTGGCGGCATCAGGCGTGTCGGTGGCGGCAGCGGCGCTTGGGGCGGCGCTGCACCGACACATGGCGAAGTCAGGAGTGTCGGTGGCGGCAGCGGCGCTTGGGGCAACGCTGCACCGACACATGGCGGCGTCAGGAGTGTCGGTAGCGGCAGCGGCGCTTGGGGCGACGCTGCACCGACACATGGCGAAGTCAGGAGTGTCGGTGGCGGCAGCGGCGCTTGGAACGACGCTGCACCGACACATGGCGGCGAAAGATACGTCGGTGACGGCAGCGGCGCTTGGGGCGACGCTGCACCGACACATGACGGCATCAGGCGTGTCGGTGGCGGCAGCGGCGCTTGTGGCGGCGCTGCACCGACACATGGCGAAGTCAGGAGTGTCGGTGGCGGCAGCGCCGCTTGGGGCAACGCTGCACCGACACATGGCGGCGTCAGGCGTGTCGGTGGCGGCAGCGGCGCTTGGGGCGGCGCTGCACCGACACATGGCGAAGTCAGGAGTGTCGGTGGCGGCAGCGCCGCTTGGGGCAACGCTGCACCGACACATGGCGGCGTCAGGAGTGTCGGTAGCGGCAGCGGCGCTTGGGGCGACGCTGCACCGACACATGGCGAAGTCAGGAGTGTCGGTGACGGCAGCGGCGCTTGGGGCGACGCTGCACCGACACATGGCGAAATCAGGAGTGTCGGTGGCGGCAGCGGCGCTTGGGGCGACGCTGCACCGACACATGGCGGCGAAAGATACGTCGGTGACGGCAGCGGCGCTTGATGCGACGCTGCACCGACACATGGTGGCATCAGGCGTGTCGGTGGCGGCAGCGGCGCTTGGGGCGGCGCTGCACCGACACATGGCGAAGTCAGGAGTGTCGGTGACGGCAGCGGCGCTTGGGGCGACGCTGCACCGACACATGGCGAAATCAGGAGTGTCGGTGGCGGCAGCGGCGCTTGGGGCGACGCTGCACCGACACATGGCGGCGAAAGATACGTCGGTGACGGCAGCGGCGCTTGATGCGACGCTGCACCGACACATGGTGGCATCAGGCGTGTCGGTGGCGGCAGCGGCGCTTGGGGCGGCGCTGCACCGACACATGGCGAAGTCAGGAGTGTCGGTGGCGGCAGCGGCGCTTGGGGTGACGCTGCACCGACACATGGCGGCGAAAGATACGTCGGTGACGGCAGCGGCGCTTGATGCGACGCTGCACCGACACATGGCGGCATCAGGCGTGTCGGTGGCGGCAGCGGCGCTTGGGGCGGCGCTGCACCGACACATGGCGAAGTCAAGAGTGTCGGTGGCGGCAGCGCCGCTTGGGGCAACGCTGCACCGACACATGGCGGCGTCAGGAGTGTCGGTAGCGGCAGCGGCGCTTGGGGCGACGCTGCACCAACACATGGCGGCGAAAGATGCGTCGGTGACGGCAGCGGCGCTTGAGGCGACGCTGCACCGACACATGGCAACGTTAGGTGCGTCGGTGGCGGCAGCGGCGCTGCACCGACACATGGCGACGTTAGGTGCGTCGGTGGCGGCAGCGGCGCTTGGAGCGACGCTGCACCGACACGCGGCGGCGTTAGGAGTGTCGGTGGCGGCAGCGGCGCTTGGGGCGACGCTGCACCGACACATGGCGGCGTTAGATGCGTCGGTGGCGGCAGCGGCGCTTGGAGCGACGCTGCACCGACGCACGGCGGCTTCGGTGGGCGAGGCGGCGGAGACGATCGCGCATCCCTATGCGCGACCGAGAACATGTTTTCGGCCCACGAAGCGACACGGTGTACCTCGTCTTCCATCTCAATCGAGATGACGGACCCGGCGGCCTCAACTTCGAGCTCCGCTTGCGCGACTGCGACGCGGGCCTCAGCGAGCTTTAGCACGACGATTGCGCGCTCCTGGAGCGCGCGGACGAGCTTGAGGCTTCTTTCCGCCCGGCTGCTGGTTGATTTCGCACTTCTCGGCTTGGCGGTGGCGATGGCGCGGGCAGGCGCCGTGTCCCCAGACACAGTGCCCGCGTACACACCCGGCGACGGCGAAGGCGGGCGTGGCGGCGAAAAGCGGGCTGGCCAGATGGCAGGCCTAAATCCGGGCAACTCTTTCCACTGGGTGGTAGTGTGGGCAGGCGCCGCGTCTTCAGACACGGTGCCCACACGTGGCGGTGCGCCGTCTTGTTGACACAGTGAAGGCGCGTGAGTAGGCGCCGCGTCCCTAGACACGGTGCCTACACGTGGCGGTCCGCCATCTTGTTGACGCGATGATGACGCGCCGACGACACCGGCGACCGGCGGGTCGTGCAGCGAAAAGCGGGCTGGCCAGGCGGCAGGCCTAGACCCGGGCAACTCTTTCCACTGGGTGGTAGTGTGGGCAGGCGCCGCGTCTTCAGACACGATGCCCACACGTGGCGGTGCGCCATCTTGTTGACACAGTGACGGCGCAGGGGCAGGCGCCGCGTCCCCGGACACGGTGCCCCCACGTGGCGGTCCGCCATCTTGTTGACGCGATGATGACGCGCCGGCGACGCCGGCGACCGGCGGGTCGTGCAGCGCGGCTCTGGCTGCAGCTCCGGCGTGGCGCGTCATCGTCTGCCCGAGGGATGAAGATTGCAGTCTCGCGGCGATGGAGTACTGCTGCTTCGTCTCGGCACCCGGTGCAGACGCTACTAATTCCTGCGGCGTATATCCTGCTCTCTGGGACGCGGACCGTACCGTAGGAGGTGCGCTAGAACCCGAAGGTTTATTTGCGCTTTTCCCAGTAGATCTAGTCACCACCATTGCATAATCTCAACCACGCAAAATCCGGCTTCTGAAGGACCAATGTGCAGGACGGGGCCCTGCGAGCGTCAATGCGTGCGTGTTATTTTCGTGGACTGTAGAAACATAAGATGGTTATGCACACACTGACACAGAGCCCGGCGTCTTGGAAGCACTGTGCTGGGATTTAGCGTGGGGAAGAAAATGCGTAGGCGATGGTTCGATCGAGAAGGGGAAGCCTCCTAGGCACGTAGTGGTCACTTCCGCGTATGGGGCGCTCCGGAGTCTCGCGTGGCGTCCTCGTGGAGACCGGAGTGTGGAGCTCTCGCTGTACGTGTGACCTCGATGGCTGCCGCAGGGAAAAAGAGGCCGGGCGGCGCGCGAATTGTGCTTTTGATGCGTCCCCTCCCGCCTAGCGTCGCTGCCACACATCTGGCATGGTGGTGGTGGAAGCGGCGCGTTCGACTGACAACAGCGTCGGCTGTGTGAGCGGGAGGGTGAGAGACGCCCTATCGCGTTCTCTTTCTATGGCGCGCAGCCCGGGCCCGAAAGGCTCGGCCATTGTACTAGCGAGAGCTACCTGTTCTTATCTATGTAGCGTACCTATTTCTGCGTATTATTATGTAGCACGCAGAAATTACCAGAATTATCTAAATTCGTGACCACCTACGTACCGAAAAGACTTTCACCCTCCTCTTATTTATTATCAGTAATGCTATTTCAATTTAATTATTTCTTACATATCTGAACTTAAAATATAAAGTAAAATTATAAATGTTACATCTCATACATTACAATATTTAATTAGGACTACTACGCGCGACAATGTTTTCGGCCGTCGTGAACAATATGTACCTAATTATTTTCAATTTTTATGAGATAGGAAACTTCTTTATTGTAGAGTGAGGTGCTCCCTTTGATGTCCAATCTACAAACTATGCTTATTTTTCAGATTCGAAGGTCAATGCCATCTAACTTGTTTTTGAGTCAATGGATAAATTAAATTATGATTTTTTTAATTTGCTTGTTTTCCAAAAAAAAAAATATAATCAGCCAATCAAATAGATTATTAAAAAATATAAGACACATATTTTATCTTACGTCAATTTAACAAAAATTGATGAAGATATATCCCGTTACAGTGACGTCGCTAGCCTACTACAAATGTGCCGGTACCGGTACTGGCTAGTGACGTCACGAGACCCCACTGTCAAATTCGACATAGTTTATCTTTTTCATTAATTGTTTGATTGACAAAAGAAAAATACTCTACGTGTCCAATATTTTTCACTAATCTAACTAAAGGACTACCTAATTAAATTATGATTTGTATACCCAGTAAACATGGCTATTGATGTTATTGGAAACCTATGTATAGGGAAGGCCTTAGTCCTACAATGGACGACTTACAGCTGACATAATCGACAACATCAACCTGTGTTAACCCATTGCTAGGCATAAAAGCCCCCATTCTCTTAAACTAAAGTTCCTTATATGTATAGGGCTAATCTCATCCACGTATGATAAATAATGCAATTAGTCTGATATCATTGACTCATGACAATAAGAAGTATTTAATTTGTTGTATTTTTTTTAAAGTGAAGTCATAGATGCTATATACAAAACTTTAACTCCGTATTTATTGCTATTTACAGCCTGATGACTTCCAGTATTCACGAGATCCATCTGTCAAAAATTCAATAGTGAACTTTGGAAGATGGCTAATCAGAGTCAACTTTACGGAAGACGACTACAAAAATGCTCTGACGGCCCCTGAAACCGGGGCTACAATCAAATTTGAGACAGAATTTGTGTATGACAACTATTCTGGGATTGAATGTGACTGTGATTTATATTGGTTGCGACTAGCGGTGGAAAATGCAAGCCATGCAGTGAAGATACAAGATCTTCCTTGCAGAAACAATCGGCGTTTCGACGACATAAAACCTGAAGAATTGTGCCCGCCTGCATCAACGACTAAAAAACCCTGAAATCAAAGGATTCCTTTAAGATGAATAACTAGAATATGTCATGTCATTAGTCAATCGATTTTTTTCTAGAACATAAAATTATTTTTTTAAACGTCACTAAACTTATTAGTTTTATTTCATTACCAAAACTTTGTCAGTTATTCCTGGCAGTAATAAGCATGATACGTAAGAAATTGATTTGGGAATAAATATTAGTGATTTATTTGGTAAGGTCAAATTCAAGTACTCAAGTAATAAATTCATTTTATTGACTTTTTATTTAATTAGATAACTGTAGGATCTACTTACCTAGACTCTAAAGCTGAAAAATAATTGGCTGGTATTAATCATTTCACTATCACTACGTAGTATAAAACAAAGTTGCTTCCCGTCTCTGTCCCTATGTATGCTTGTATCTTTAAAACTACGCAACGGATTTTGATGCGGTTTTTTTTAATAAATAGAGTGATACAAGAGAAAGGTTTATAATATACATAATACACATGTTCGAAGCCGGGTTGGGTTGCTCTGTCTGTGTATCTGTTACTTCTTTATTCGTTGTTTCTTCTTTACTGTTGCGATGTGGTGTTGCATGCTCCATATCGACGATGTCGCATCGTGAAGCGATGTCGCGACGTAGCACGTTGCGACGTCGCGCGACGTATCGCGTTTATACGTATAATAGTTAATAGTTAGGCTTAATTAGTTGTGGCAATATATAAATCAGCAGGATTATCATTTCTTTCTTTTTGTGATAAACATTTCAAAAATTGACGCGTTCGCAGGATTTGAACCTGCATCCTCTGGGACACCGGCCCAGATGCTTTGTCCAATTAAGCTAAATCGCGCCCTGCGAATCCGCCAAATTAGTGAGTGTTTATCATTTTTACCAACTACTGCATTGTTGGAAGCGCCATTTGTGAGAACTGCTTTAAAACCAGTCAGTCACTTACCTAATGTGAAATTATTAGAACTTCTTACCATTAACGAGAAATGACGCATTGCTTAATCAATGAATTTTTTTTTTTTTTTTTTTTTTTTTTATCGTGCTTCACACACTAGGTGTATAGAAAGTTTCTATACACCTAGTGTGTGAAGCACGATAAAAATAATTTTATCATTTCTTCTTACAAACCCCCGTTTTGAATTTTCTGATAACTCTTTAATCTGTTTAACCCTATTGTTCACATAAACATTTGATTTTCTATTCCCCGCTTTAATCCATGCTAGCACAATTTGCGAACGGGCCATTTTGTTTGATTATATTAGTAAATATGTATGTTTAAGGTATTTTATTTTATGATGGGTGTTCTATTGCTATATATTTTTTGTCAATGATAGATTTGCGTTTGAAACATTCTTCCTGTTATTGTGATGTCAACAAAGTAAATATATTATTGCTAAATGTTTATTGCTATAAATTTCGTTCTAAGTAATCTAAATAATAACAAACCGCTTATATAAGGATAAAAAGATTTAAAAAATGGTACGATGTTTGCCAGATCAGCTTGAACATTGTAGATAAATCAGTTCAAAGGTGATATTAATAAAAACCAGCCCTGATAAAATAAAATCAATCGTGGTGAAGTTTAAATAGAGTTCAGTATGTTTAGCTTTATCAAATAAAAGTAAATAAGACCAAATCATCAAATACAGGTTCACCCAAAAGGTAATCTTTTCTTATCAAGAATGCTAATTTGTTTCGGAACCCAATTTTTTTTTCTCGTGTCGCAGATAATTTGTAATTATTTTCTCCTTATTATCATCATTTTAGGAGCTTATTCTGTACACCAAAAATAATAACTTTAGTTCTGCGACTTTTGTCAAAACTAAAAAAAAAAATCCATTGAAAAATATCGTTCACCCGCGACAAAATGTTCTTATCTAGAACAGCTGGTTTTTTTTGAGTTTTGACATAAGTAGCAGAACAAAATGTTGTTAGTTTTGATGTAGCTACAGAATACGCCTCTAAAAGGATGCTAGTTACTTAAAAATAACCTTGTATAGATTCCTGTTATCTTTCTAAACGTATATATTTCTGGTAAAATTTCTCGGTTAAATTATAATATTTGGAGAAAACATATAAAAATAGAACTTATTTATAAAGAGTTTGTATCTTATCCATAAAATGTGCAGGCCATAACAAGTAGCGTAGTTTGACTATAATCTATAATCCTAGCACTTACCCTAGTCCTCGCCTGCGTAGCACAGGGGTGCCGGAAGAGACGACAAAGGGGACTGAGTTAGGTGCGGGCGGCGGGGAATAAATGTTTGTCAGAGATCACCGAAATTAAGCAACGTTCCCCATGGTCAGTATTTGGATGGGTGGCCGCGGGTGGCATTTTCCAACTGAGCGCTACCGTGGCTCAAATAGCACATTAAATTGTAGGTCTCGGTTGTTTTAACCATTTAGCCTTGTTAAAGGCCTTCAGGCTGCCTAAAAACTTTGACACCAGGGTTAGGCATCTGACCTATACAAACTTACTTAATGTATGAACATATTTTTATTTACTCGAAGACAGCAAACGACTTCCCCATTCAATTATTAAAACATTTATATTTTTCCGTTTTGTTAGATAAGTACGTTTTTTTTAACAATCAAGGGCAGTAGATACTCGTTTTCCTTAGTTATTTAACAGATAACATAGTTTATATTAGGTACAATTTTTTTTACAGCGAGTGTAGCGAATTATCTCTCAGTTGTTTGAGAAACCTACCAGATACAAGTAAGTTTATATTGTACGTCTTATTTAGTTTTATTACTTTAATAACGACAGTACCTACTTATTACTTTTATTTTTCATTTTCACAAAAATAAATTAAACATAATTATATAGAGATCTGTGAAGTATATAAATTACTGTTACCGCCAAATAATTTACTGGTGAACTTGAAAAAAGATATTGGTGATAAAAACTTTACAAGGTTGCGAGCATAAATTGAATCGCTCGTAAGCGAGTCGAGCTATAGGCATAATTATGAAGATTCGGTTAGACAGAGAGGTCAAATGTTCGTAGTACTACTAGTTAATTTAAACTGCATAATAATTATGTTCCGGGTCAATGGGATGTGCCGCGCATACAATCATTTGAGTGATCCCGGAGACCAGTAGGCCGAGTGTGAGTTTTGTCGTAAACATGACGCGCTCCTCGGCGAGCGCGTAAGCATGTAATTTGTCTGAGGTTTTTGTGTTATAAAAACGCGCCGCTGGTGGCGCTGTACATGTCTTCATACAAATTACATGCTTACGCGCTCGCCGAAGAGCGCGTCATGTTTACGACAAAACTCACACTCAGTATACTGTTCTCATGTAGTTTTTACTCCTTTAAATCGTTAATTGTTAATTCCATCAAATATAATTTGTATTTTGTTCTTGAGCTTCATTTTTAGGGTTTCGTACCCAAAGGGTAAAAACGGGACCCTATTACTAAGACTCTGCTGTCCGTCTGACCGTCTGTGTCTATGGAAGTTTTGCCCAAAACCCAACACTAAATTGAACCAATCGTGTTAAAATAAAATATTTAGGTATAACAAATTTCTTGTAAAAAATGAATGAATTTTCCATTTAATTTGCAGGATCGTACACGATGCGGTGGATATTACTGGTTTCATGTGCATGTGTGGCGCTGGCCCTAATAGAACCACGATGTGACTCTCCTCTTTGCTCTCTCAAAGATTATTACAAACCCAATTGGTATGAATTCATTGTGGAAGGTAATTTTATAGATAAGTACCTAAAAATGTAGGGTTGGTTCTTCCATACAAAACCGACTGCAAATCAACATAGCGTATGAATCTGCTCATTTTATTCCCAAACTCCGGGATGGTCCCATATTGTTTTAGTTGTAAATACATGTTTTTGAAACTAAAACATTTCTTAATGTTATAACATTTTTGGTTTCAAAGAATTATAACCAATTTTTATTCTTATTTTGTAAAATGTAACCAGTCAGGCACACAAGCTGGCATACATAACACTCTAGAGCTGAGGCGGAATTTTGGTATTATTCTACAGATGAGCGGTCTGTCAGACGTGAAGATTTAATTTTTATTTCTATAATTTTTTTAGAAATTATATTTTTTGTAGATATGTCGTTAGCATTATTAAGAAGTGTTATTAAAAAGCAAAAAAGCTTATTGGCTGAAATTAAACTCAAAGATCATAAAATATTCAGTCTTATTTTTAACCACAGTAATTTTGCGAACATTTTATACAGCTGTCTTTAGAAAACTATAAGTAATTAAATTATAATTTAAAATCAACAAAGAATTATATTCTAAATACATTTTTTGGCATAAATTAACAGCCTTTTTGAAGATACTAGTCAACGGTACGAACTCGTCTTTGAGCGTAGCTTAAATATATCATATCTCACGTAAAAAGAGATTCGGCGATAAACGGTAGTAGAACGTTCGCACCCTTTGCAATATAGGTAATATTGTTTTTATTTATTAAAAAAAACTATATATTTTACCTAACACGGCTGCGTAATTGCGCATATAATAAAATATGACAAAAAAGAAGTTGAATGCATATTTAAAAAACACCTAGGTATTCGAGCAAACGAATATATAAACTATATAGGCCGCTATTTTCATAAAAAGGACTCAGTTTAGTCTTTTGTGTAGTAAATGCCCAAAGTTTCCTAAAAATTTGATTCAAAATTCAAATGTTTCATGCCTTCCATTCGAGCGCATAGTTTTTTTTTCTACAGTTTTATTAGCAATAGTATAGTCGTCCTCCTCGACGTATCCGTCAATGGCGACCCCTGGCTAGAATGTTAGCGGTTGTGAGCTCTGATATGAATCGCAAAACGGAATGTTTATGAAAGATCTGTTGCAAGGCGCACAGTGCAACTGGCCACTGGTGTTATATGTGTAAGTATAGGAAAGCTTTGGGCGGGTCTTATTGATAAGGCGTATTGTCCTGATCTTGTAGACGCTTTTCCTCAAAGTTAGGGACAGCCATATAGATAATTTATCAGCAATAAGAACATCAATGATACAAAATCAAATTTGCAAGGACAAATTAATATTTAAATCTTAGTTTTAGATATTCAACAACAAACAATGACGTGATTACCCGCCGACGTTTTGAGTATGGAGTGACGAGCGACTAGTGTACCCTTAACCTTCCCTCTTCAATTTTTTCATATTTACAACGCACACTTGATTTTTCGCAAGCGCAATATGCAAATGTTTTTTTGCTGCATATTGCATGTAAATAATACGTACCTAATAAGCTATTGAGTATTGAGACTGCACGTCAGTTACAGAGGAATAGTAAAACTGTTTCATGATGATGATGATCTTTTTCATGCTCTTTCTGCTTATATCAGTTTGTACCTCAGGAAAAATATAATTTAACTTTGCACTAAATTTCCGATCCATTTTTTTGTTTTTATAAGGTTTGAGCATAAAATCACTAAATGCTGACAAATCCAGGTGAAGCCTGCGAAGTTCAAGCGCCATCTTGGAAAAACGTTTTTGTACGATATCTCGGATATTATGCACTTTAGGGCTAAATTCTATTTTTCCTGAGGTATAGATTAGATTTTTTTTTTGGTAACGATTTCGTTCTGAGTTGCCTGGAATATTCTTCTAATATAAAGATAAAGTGCAATAGATTTGCGGTTCTGGACTCCCCAGCATTACCACACTTTACCAGCGAGTATCACGCATCAAAAGTAGTTCTGGATAGCTGTCCACTGGCCACTAACGTTTCATTGGTAAATGCACTCGCAGCTTTAAACATCACGCTTCAGCCGATCAATAACGAAACTTATTTGAAAATAGATAATTTGCCAAACGTGTCACGAGTTGGGCCACAACACTTTGTCGGGCTTGAACACCTTACAAATCTTACTATATTATCAAGGAATTCAATTCAGGAAGCACGCACTGGGTGTTTTAGCCTGTTAAATAAATTGCGCTCACTGGAACTTTTTGAAGTAAAACTGTCAGCCAGTGAGATCAACAAGCTGCCACGCACTTTAAAATCGTTAGCCCTTTCCGGAGACAGCCTGAAGATATTAGCATCAAGGATTTTGCCGGAAATGCTAACCGAACTAGTTTTGGCGTTGCCCGACTTGGTTCAGTTGACTCTTTTGGGACAGATTGTAACAGACGATCTTTTTGAAGAACCTAAATCAACAAATATATCGAGGGTACTGACGAATGCAACGTCCTCTCTTCAGACTCTAAGCGTTTACTTTTGGCAAAGTCGAGGACTGACACCTTTTGAGCAATGCGAGGATTTGCGCGTTCTTGAAATATCACAATCAGTTATAGCACATTTACCGGACCGTTTTGTAGTAGCGTGCCCACGTCTCGCGGAATTGAGAATAGCTTATGTGAACGGCCTCGAAGAAATGCCAGCGAAACTTTTAGAAGGCGCCACTGCACTTATAAGTGTTAGTTTTGAGTATTGCAATTTAAGGACTTTGCCGGAAGGTATCTTTCAAGGAGCGCCTAATCTGATTGAAATAGATCTTTCAAACAACTATTTAGACCCCTTTCCAAGGTATATATACTTCGAATGAGCCAAATCAAACTTTTGGCGGCTGAAGTTAGTTACAAGCAAAACCTAATCCTTGCGCAGTTGTTTTGTGAGCTTCAGTCAGGATTGAATTCTGCGCAGCTCGTAGGTAACTTCACAGCCGCCAAGGAGTTTAGTTTGGCCTATAGTAGCTAACATTCAAATTTTTTTTTGTTATATCAATAAAAAACCAAAATATTCAGGCAAGTTTTCCTTAGAAGTAGGTCTTGATTATTTGGAATGCATAATTTTTTTCGGAGTAATGTTTAGACAGATATATTAGTTCACAAAGTCATTTACTAAAAGTTTTCATGTGATTTCTATTTCAAATTGCAGTGATATTTTCCTGGGACTTCCACCGAATTCATATCTACGTAAAAAGTTTCAACAAAATACCTTAAAAGTGACCACTGATCTGGCAACAACGACCACTTTGGCTAAATTAGACCTTTCAAGCGATAAACCTGAAGAATTTTCTGATGGTAAGTTTTTATGGTTTCGTACCCAAAGGGTAAAAACGGGACCCTATTACTAGGACTCCGCTGTCCGTCTGTCACCAGGCTGCACCTCATTAGCGGTGATAGGTAGAACGTTGAAATTTTCACATATGACGTATTTTTGTTATATCAACAAATACTAAAATTAGAAAAAATCATAAATACCTACAGGGATTTCAAAAAAATGTAACAATATTAGTATGAAAGCCAACGATTTATTTTAAACAAATGTTGAAAGACATACATAGATAACATTCGGTGAAATGTTTAAAATAGTCATCCGCAACTCCCACAGAAAGTGGCCCCGTTTTGCCTCTTTTTACCACGGCCCTCGTATCTTCGCAATCACTGAAAAGAAGATGCTCATATTCTAATTTAAAAATTCTATAAATACATAATATATAAACTACGTTTATGCTAAATATCATGGAGATCAGTTGAGTGGTACTTGAGTTATCGTCGAACAAATATACATACAAACATACACCCAAGTGCCGGCTCGTCCCAGTAGGTAGACTCTGAGACCTCACTTACGCTCAGTTTATAACGTTAGATGATAAAAAATATTTACAGAATATTGAGTTAAAAATTTTAACTTTAAAAATAAATAGTTAATAGAATAAAATAAATGTTTAAGGGGGGAACCCATACTAGAAACGTGATTTTTTGCTCGATATCAATACGGCAACAGGATACTGCTTAAAATATTCACAGAATATTAAGTTGTAAATTATCTTCGAAAATAATTAAATTCAGATAAAGTATATTAAAGGGCATCAATACGGCACGGAACCCTTCGTGAGCGAGTCCGACTCGTACTTGTCCGATTATTTTATATTGCGAACAATTTTACTAGGTATCATTCTCGACCATAATTACTTTTGCTTACATAGGTGAGATGGTAATCAAAAAATTAAAAACTATTTAGTAATGTTTTAACTTTATCTTTTAGTTTTAAAGTGTAGTAAGATCAAGAAGTTGCCACGGACTTTAAAATCGTTAGCCCTTTCCGGAGAGAGCCTGAAGATATTATCATCAAGAATTTTGCCGGAAATACTAACGGAGCTACTTCTGGCGTTGCCCGACTTGGTTCAGTTGACTCTTCGGGGACAGATTGTAACAGACGATCTTTTCGAAGAACCTAAATCAACAAATATATCGAGGGTACTGACGACTGCAACGTCCTCTCTTCAAACTCTAAGCGTTTACTTTTGGCAAAGCCGAGGACTAACAACTTTTGAGCAATGCGAGAATTTGCGCGTTCTTGTAATATCACAATCAGTTATAGCACATTTACCGGACCGTTTTGTAGCGGCGTGCCCACGTCTCGCGGAATTGAGAATAACTCATGTGAACGGACTCAAAGAAATGCCAGCGAAACTTTTAGAAGGCGCCACTGCACTTAAACGTGTTAGTTTTGAGTATTGCAATTTAAGGACGTTGCCGGAAGGTGTATTTCAAGGAGCACCTAATCTGATCGAAATAGATCTTTCAAACAACTATTTAGGCTCATTCCCAAGGTATGTACATATACGCTGAATGAGTCATATTAAACTTTTGGCGACTGAAGTTAGTTACAAGCAAAACCCAATCCTCGCGCAGCTGTTTTGTGAGCTTCAGTCAAGATTGAGTTTTGTGCAGCTTTTAGGTAACTTCACAGCCGCCAAGGAGTTTAACTCGGCCTATAATAGCTTACATTTAACCCTTAACCACCTGACGTCGGTCTAAGAGACTCCGGCAGTTTTGTTTTTCAAATTATTCCATTACTATGCACGTGACGCAACTGTGAAACTATTTACTTTTTCTTCTCCCACAAAAGAACTCACTATGTACTAGACAGCACCAAAAGTGAACGCGATTCAAAATTACAATTAATTATATTTCACTTGCGGTCCGTGAGATCGACGTCAGGTGGTTAAGTTACTTTTTGACCGACGAAACGAAGGAGGTACTCAATTCGACGCGTATATTATATATATATACATTTTATGTGTAACCACGCATAATTTTTACATAGTAGTCCGATTTTAATAAGTCTTA
This sequence comes from Hypomecis punctinalis, assembly GCA_949316475.1. Lineage (NCBI taxonomy): Eukaryota > Metazoa > Arthropoda > Insecta > Lepidoptera > Geometridae > Hypomecis > Hypomecis punctinalis. The sequence continues at coordinate 19,577,507 of OX438795.1, read as the reverse complement.
TTTTATTGGAAAGAGTGTACTTCGAAATTGGTCCCATTAAAATTTTATTAAAATCGGTTAAACCATTTTTGATAAATCAACTAAAATGTTAAAATGAATTTTACACAAATTCATTTTTACATTTACATTTTTACATTCCATGCATAATATTCCCGAATTCTTTACACGGTTGAAGTCGGTCAACACATTTTTTTCGAAAAATAATTATTTATAGTACGTTTTTTGTTCGTGTTGATGGCTTATGACTGAATAAAACGTATTACAACGGTGAGAAGTAGTTGATACAGTTTTTTAAAATCTATAGAATGTGCCAGAGCTTTCAACCAACGTTGTTTTGACTACGAATTGAAATTTATTTTCAGACAACAATGTTCCACTGTCAAAGGTACAAAAAACGACGTCGGTGCTTTTGTATGACGTCAAAAGTGTACTTTGTTGACCGCCCCCACTTATGAAAGTTTGTAAAAATTGTCACATAACCGAGCCAAAATTTGTTTTATTTCAAAGATTGTTCATTAAACTTACCATAAATAGTAAAAAAAGAGTAAGTTACAGTGAAATTTTCTACTCAAATCTCAGATTTTCGAAGTTCCTAGATTTTTGCCTATAACTCGCATACTTATGTTAAGACTTCATTTTCTATACATAAATGCATAGTTTTGCATAGTGTAAAAACTACAATGATTACAAATAATAATAGAAAAGAGAAATTTATTGTGATATTTAAATTATTGGTATTTTAATTTGAAAAATTCGCCAGCGGTCTCCAAGACCGACGTCAGGTAGTGTACTTAACTGAGAAACACGTCACGTGGCTAAGGGTTAAACTTTTTTGTCATAATATCAATAAAAAACGAAAATAATCCGGCACGTTTTCCTTAGAAGTAGGTCTTGACTATTTGGAATGCAATGTTTTTAGAGAAATGTTTAGACAGACAAAATAGCAACAAAATAATTTCTTAAAAGTTCTTTCTTTATCGTTTTTAGTACAGACCGCTAAAAGTTTTCATGTGATTTCTGTTTCAAATTGCAGTGATATTTTCCTGGGACTTGCACTGCAATCTTTATCTCTGCGTAAAAATTATCTAAACAATACCTTAAAAGTGAGCAGTGATCTGGCAAAATTGACATCTTTGACTATGTTAGACCTTTCAAGAAATAAATTTGAAGACTTTTGTGATGATCATGGTAAGTTTTTAGGGTTTCGTACTCAAAGGTTAAAAACGGGACCCTATTACTTAGACTCCGCTGTCTGTCCGTCTGTCTGTCACCAGGATGTCTGAGATATAGATCTAATTAACGGCGATAGCTATAACGTTGATTTTCTCACAGTTGATGTGTTTCTGTTGCCGCTATAAGAACAAATGTATACTGAGCGCCACACAAATTGAAAGATGGGAAGTTAGCCGCAGAGAGCTGTGCAAACGCCATGCAGACGTTAGCGGGTGCCATAGAGACGAGACGCCGGCGCACACCCGCCCGCCTACCTCGTGCCTCCCGCGCGCTCTCTACGCCCGAGCTCACTACTTCGCCATTTATATAGGCATTGTGCACACATGCACAATAATTAGCGAATCACGGCGAAGTGTCATCTGCGGCTAACTTCCCATCTTTCAATTTGTGTGGCGCTCAGTATACGAGTACCTATACTAAATTAAGAAAAAAATATTTCCTGTATTATTTATATTTATTTAATTTCCCATACAATAAACCTGATTTTTTGCCGTTTTTCGCTCGATATTAATAACGGTAGATGCTTGAAATTTGTACAGAATATTTATATAAAAATTACTTTAACTAATTAGTTTAACTATTGGTTTGTTGGCTTTTCGGTGAAGGAAAACATCGTGAGGCAACCTGCATACATCCGTAGAAGAAATTCGATGGCGTATGTGAATCCACCAACCCGCACTAGGCCAGCGTGGTGGATATGTCCCAATCACCCTTCTTGGGTAGGCCTACGTCCTGTAGTGGACTATTAAAAAGGCTGGTACAGTACAGTACAGTTTAACTAAAATAAATATGTAAGGGGATCCCATGCAAGAAACGTGATTTATGCTAGATATTAATAACGGAACAGGAAGAAGGTGCTTGAAATATTCACGGAACATTAAGTTGTAAAATTCTTTTCAAAAATAAATAACTAAAGTAAAATAAAATATAATATGGGGGCATCATTACGGTACGGAACCCGTCGTGCGCGAGTCCGACTCGTACATGGCCGATTATTAATCTTTATTGCGAATAATTATATGAGATATTATTCTCGATCATGATCGAGTTGGTAGTCAATAATTTAAAAAATATTTAGTGATATTTTAACTTTATTTTAGTTTTAAAGTGTAGATTGAATCTTGGTGTGGTAATAACTAATTTATCTTTTTACAGGTTATTCACCCCTGGCTCCGTTGGCCCAGTTACGAGAGTTAATTTTATCGTACAATAAAATCACGCGAATATGCCGTGATTGGCGGCAGAATATGACGCTTCTAGAGAATTTGGATGTAGTTTTTAATCGTATGACCAGATTGAAGGTATGTGTCAGAGTACAACTAATCGTTCTCCGAAAAAAAACTTTGATGCATTTGTTTATCAAGAATGTTGTAAAAAATACTACAGATGATACATCGGTTCGTGCGAAGACTGAACTCTGTACACGCTTGAAGTCAGCTAAATCATTTTTGGCGAAAAATTATAATGTAATTTCTGTTTACAGTTTGACGACTTCATGTTCACACGAGACTCGTCTGTCAAAGAATCTAAAGTTAATTTAGGGCAATTGATAACTGATATTCATTTTACTGAAGATGACTAAAGAATGCCCTGTTAGCGGCAGGTCCCGGAGCTACAATAATAATTGATGATCGCTCTATAGAAATTAACTGCAGCTGCAAATTATACTGGTTGCGATTAGCGATGCAAAATGCAAGCCATGCAATAAGAGTTAAAGGTTTTGCGTGCACAAATCGTAGGGGATTCCAAAATATAAAGCCTGAAAATTTGTGCTCATTTTTGTGTCTTCTACTAGCGGAAAACCCTACTGAGATGGATTATTGTTAACATGTCTGTAGAAAATGTAACGCTTAATAAAGCAGGGGATAAAACAGATAATAGAAATATATATCAAATTTGGACCGTTACCTTGCACAGTATTCAGTTATTTGCTTTAATTGTTTTGTTAAATGATCTTCCTATTATTGTATTTCATAACAATCTTCATCATTATCATTTCAGCTATAGGACGTCCACTGTTGGACACAGGCCTCCCCTAATGATTTCCAATAATACTGGTTGGTAGCGGCTTGCATCCAGCGCTATCCTGCGGTCATAATAAGGTCATCCGTCCACCTTGTGGGTGGACGTCTTACCATCCATAACAATCCTACCATGTCATAACAATCTTAATTTTAGGGAAATTCATATTTTCGAATCTTATTATTTTTGACATTACTTGTAAAATATGGTGGCGTGATGGCGGCTATGAATAAAAATCAGAATAAAAAATTTGAAATTCCATTAAATTTAAGCACTCGATGAATTTGTTTTACTCTGCGCATTTATTTACCATATTTTAATGGATTTGTTGAGCTACTGTACACTCAAAGAGTTATCTTTGTGATAAGCATTTCAAAAATCTGAAGCGAACGCAGGATTTGAACCTGTCCCTTCGGATCACTAGCCCGACGCTCTAACCAACTGAGCCAGAGTTATATCTCTATAGTTGGTTAGAGCGTCGGGCTAGTGATCCGAAGGGGCAGGTTCAAATCCTGCGTTCGCTTCAGATTTTTGAAATGCATATCACAAAGATAACCCTTTGAGATAATCTAGTGTGGAAAGCACTCAAAATAAATATTAATAACATCACTGTATACTGTTTGGTCTCATTTTACAAGATCTTCTTTAGATAGTTGATTGAATCAGGCGTTACTTTGCGGAAATTCATCTTCAAATCTATGTTTTAAATTAATATTTAGTGTATTTCCGCTATCTTGTTGTAGGCAAATAAGTTTAAGGGCGTTAAGTGCATTAAGGACATTTATGGAAAAAAAAAAATTACTAATATTACAATAATTATACATTTAAAAACGAGGTATAAGAGGTTTCTTGCGAGCATAATCCGTTAAAAAGATTTTTATAATATTTATTAGTTGTTAACGGATTATTATTGTACTGTTTTTAAAAATATATATAATATGGAGTGTAGTGAAAATAAGTGATATTTATTATTATTTTATCTATTTTGTAAAATTAAATTTTTAAATGTATAATTATTGTAATATTAGTAATTTTTTTTTTCCATAAATGTCCTTAATGCACTTAACGCCCTTAAACTTATTTGCCTTCAACAAGATAGCGGAAATACACTAAATATTAATTCAAAACATAGATTTGAAGATCTTCTTTCTCTAAACCACCTCAAATTTTTTTATCATAGTTAACTACGTAAGGTACTTATATCAAGGTACTATCCTATTCATATATTATCCATAGCTGGTGTAATAAGCCAAAAGTAGATGGATCGCATACTCTTGATCAATTATGACCAACGTTATCAACAGTTTTTCCTATAGAACCAACCCGGAATTCGACAGAAAATCAGCTGTTTTTTTCATTTGATGGGTTCTGAATTGCAATTTTGTTTGGTAAGTTAATTAGTAAAAATTGTTTATAATGATGGTCTTAATCACTCTCGTTTAGCTTAGTACAGGGCAAGCTTCAGCAGATAACCCTGTATACCCATAAAGTAATCTTAAAATAAATAATGGAAAAAATCATATAATGTTTAATGTTTATACCCTGTAAAAACTACATGTGCATGTACAACACAAAAAATGTGCATACCTATTAGATATAATAATTAGGTATGCACATTTTTTGTTAATGAATTCATAAGAAGTATTAAATAAAATGCCCTACTTTGTTCGTGTCTAGTTGACTATAACTGTTGGTATTTTTGGTCAGTTTGCTTATTTACATTAGTTAGAATAAAGTTTTCAAAATAGTACAATCTAATAACGTACAAAATATGAATTTATGGAATGCTTTAGTACATAAAATAACTACTAATATTACATAATTTTAAACAATTCTAAAAATATATGTAAGGTATGTTTGCCAGTGTGGCAATAGGAATCACAATAAGACGTATATTGTCTTATTGTGATTTACTACTCTACAAGAGTCTAACTAAGTTTGTATTTATTAAAGAACAATAACAGCTTAAATACTAAATTATGGTTATAATTTTTACAATATTTGCTATCTATCTCACGTTAATCACGAGCTAATTAACTGTGTTATATATATCGTATTCTATCGAGCTGCAACTGTACGTTTGTATGTCATATTTGGATTTTATAATTTTGTAACACGTTAAGCAAAATGATTTTATTCATTGATAGCTTCATGAATTTAAAAATTCAACATGAAAACTCTTCTAAAATTATTTATCAAAACAGTACAAATAAACCAAAGAAAATATTTACTCCTAGCGGAAATAAACTCTCAATACGCACACGAAATTCGCTCTTCCGGTTTGTTTCCTCCCGAAAATATGTCGTAAAATGTATTGTCATAAAATTATTAATTACGAAGCACCTTTGGTTAACGAAGTAGGTATGAGAATAGGGGTCAGGGGCTCATACATTTTCATCCGGATAAACAGAGACGTATTGAGTAGAACGTGTAGGGAAAATAGGGGCTAAGTATTCTCTATACTCCCTAGCTTAGTTATGTTTCAATTTTTTATGGTTTATGACTGTAGTAAATTATTATAATCATATTATTTACTAAACACGAGTGTAGCGACCGTGACAAGTTGAATATGGGCTTTTCACAACGTAATATGGTATGTTTTACATTTTGTGAAGGTTTGAATCCTAAATCCATTAACGAATGAATGATCGATTTCAATATTTTTGCATATTTAGTATAGACATTCTTTATTTAATTTTGGAAGTGCTATTACTAGAACTTTGATCCGTGTTTAGTGTCGAATTAATTAATGAATTAAATGAAAAAGTATATAGTGTGACACATTTTTAACCGTTGGACTGTGGGTGTGTTCTAAAACTTCATCTAGTACCACCAAACGACTAGAAAAATATGTTTAATATTTTGCGACAGCGTGACAGGTGGCCCAGATGAGAATTATGGTAAACTATTTTATTAGGGGAAATCGTCGTACAACCATTTTAGAATTTTTCTGCATGTAATAATAATTATAATGCTACTTAATCAATTGAAAAACTTCAGTCAAACCTAGCTCCATCAAAAGAGATAATGCAAAAAATATCGAGCTTAGGCCATTACTTTACAATATTCAATTATTATTTAGCTTTATTCATTATGGAAAATGAATTTCCTCTTATTTTCCTTCATAACAATGTTCATTTAAAATAATTTCATATTTTCGGATCTTATAATCTTGGACATTGTTTGTATCTTTTAAAATATGGCGGCTTTGAACAAAAACATTACATTAGTTTACATTTTAGAAAATATGAAATTAAGCATTCAATAGGCCCAACTAAATGAAAAATGGTCCAATTTTAGAGGCGCCAATAATTATAATAGAAATTTAGAGTAGTCCTGTTTCTTTTTCACTGTATGCATTTGATAGTGCGAACACTATTTTACGTTGCGCATATATTTAATATATTTTTATGGATTTTTGAGCTATTGTAAACAGTCCGGTCATCTGGTCCCATTTTGCAAGATCTTCTTTATCAGGCCCTTAGCACGAATCCTGACTACGTCCCTGTGGAGAGCGAGGCCGAAATCACAATAATGGACCAGGGCAACATCTCAATTTGGACGTGTTTAATCAAGTAAGGCCGGCTGTGGGCAAAATCGTGGTCTGTGGTTGGATTTTTGCTTTCGCTCAGCAATATCGGAAAATTGCTTTGGTTTATTTATACCTATTTATGTTGTTTTACCTTAATGCAGACAATGACGAATATTGTTGCAGAATATTAAGGCAATCGAATGTAAATACATGTTGTATTATTAATGCAAAGCATTGCAGAAAGCTATCTAATAAATCAAAATCTTTATAAAAACCAAAACATTTGACGGCCTTATCGCTTCAAGTGATTTTTCCCAAGAACAGATAGAAATATAAGTTAAAAAAAAAACACTGGTAAAAACAATGAAAAAAATATACTTTTAACAAATAACACTAAAACAGTTTTTGCTAACACCAAAGGATGCAATGATATTCGGCGTGATTTGGAAATACTCTATGCGGGATCTATGTTCTGACTGACATCCCGCATGGAGTATTTTGTGCATTGTATGTGGTTATGTTTGTTATATCTGTGCAGGATTTCCAAACATGTTATGTTACATTAACACAGGCTGCGCAGAAGAAATTTAATACTAGCAATTTTTAGTTTTGCGCGTTTATGTGCGAGTGCCTAACTGCCTAGTGAAGAAATGTTCAACTCATCGGGATTCCGGTGTGCAAGATCGGGAATCAACGAACTTGCAATACTGGAAGGTAATGGAGTTAATGCTATTTATGCGTTACTACTACTACGAGTATTATCTGTTGCGAATTATTCGACAAAATAAACTCAAAAGAGTTTGATGAACTTAATGTAATATTTGAGACCTTTACCCAGGAGTGGGACAGTGTAGGTTAAAAAAAATGTAATATTGATAATGTAATAATGATCATTAATTATGATTGACACAACAGAGTGTGTACCTACGTGCATTAACTGAATTATTGTCTGGTCATGTAAATCAAAATTTGAAACTGGCTGGCCTAAGAGAGAAGGGTCCCGTAGGTACGTTCATAATGCAATTCAGCCGTTGAAAAAATAAAATTCATTACCGATACGTATGAACCGATTTGACTCAACATCTGGATCATTATTTATGATCCAGATCCATTCATTATGGCTACAGGCAGTCTGTACAAGTAGGTACATACTGACAGCTTTCTTGTTTCCTGAGAAATACAATCTGAAGCTTTTCAAGAGTGAATAGGTATCTTCTAGATCTGCTTGCTTCATCTTTGCTCACAACGTTGCTTACGCAAGTTGGTAGTCAAAAGCGACTTATTTGCGATAAAAAAAACCGATAAAGATTTATTTTTCCCCGACCACTTCAACCGCACTCCGCTCTTCCGGCTCTTCTCTTTATCGAGCGTTGTGCAAATTAAGTAACTCATTATACAATCCGATTACATTAAGATTCCCTTGCATCGAGAGAATTAATTTTCGCAGCAAACTCAATTTCAACTATCGTCTCATTCCTTCCAGTGGCTGCATCGTTAACGAAACCGGTTAATTTCCGGGGAATAGCATTTGAATATCTTTGCATCGCATTGAGAGTAGGTACATTATTCTCCATAGTTATCTGGAAGAAGTCTTAAAAATCGTATTATATGAGTTTATTTTAGCAATGTTAGTTCAGTCGTTCCTGCGCTTTTTTAACGACTGAAGAGCCGTACCCTTTGTTTTCAAACTGGTTGGTGTATTTATATACGTAGGTACTTTAAGAGCTAATTTCAGCAGAGTCATTAAAATTACCTTAATATATTTTTTTTACAAAATTCACATTATTTCTCATACTCTATAATTATTAATGTATATATGTATACAGTCGCACCATATGAATAAAATTTTATCTACATAATTCAAAAAAGAAGATTCTCAATTTCACTGAATGTTTTATGTACATTAGGCAATTACTCCGCTAATCACGAACCGTTTTAACATTTTTTTTTCGGGCGAACTATTTTTGAAACAAAGTTACAAACCATATGAAAAAAAGGTTAAATTGCTCTATGAACCATCAATACTCACTTACATACTATGTGTATGCTGTAAATGTCTCCAATACGGGTGGTGTAAAGATGGGTAAATAACGAGAAGGGTAAAGGGTCCCTTTAATCCTCGGCTGGTCCAGATTGGTATCATTATTTTCAGATAGACCGCCCTAAATAGCCTTACAGGAATATTATACAGGACGCGTGTTAATGTTGGATTAGGTAGGCAATAAATTCATTCATCTGACTTGTAAAACACATCAGGGAATTCTTTACTTTACTATTTCATTTCTAAGTTACGGTAAAATTATCATACTGCAGCGACCTTCAAGATAGACACCTTATTGTACAAAATGAAATGTGGCCGACCAATGTCACAATCACATAGAAATCTACCAATGCAGGACTCTCCAATAACTAGTCTTCATTAGACTAGCGTTGCGGTCGCGTCTCAAAGCAACAAGGTAAATATGGTGAACTGCTTCATTCCATCTTACCGAAATTACTCGGTTTCAAAAGAAATAACGAAAGGCATTGTCACATACCACCGGTAAGTAATAAATATCTTTCTATGTGATTGACAAGCAAAATCAAAATATAGAAAATGAAATCATTTGACAATGTAAACAGAGTGGAAAATTTATCTATGGTCAGTTAGGAATGTCGGATAATGTCAGTATGAGATCGAATGTTGACTCGTCAAATCGAATAACTTTAAGGTCAAAATTGATTTTGACCCGGGCGGCCGGCCATGTAAAGGAATAAGGTAGGTCAATGTACTACTAGTTTTAGATCGATTTAACAATATGGAGCAGCATCACGTGATGTGTTCACAATTTTAACCGATTTAGGAAGAGGTTCTATGTTCTTCTGTATGTATTTTTTTTTGGGGTTACGAATCAAATATTTTTTTTTTAATTTCTGGAAGAGAAAAGGTACTTAAGGTTGCCAGCTGTTATTTAATAGTGTTATTGACTTTTGTTTATATCTTCTGGAATGAACGATAAAAACGTATTTATAATTACATACCATAAGTCCACCTATTAAAAAGAGTCAAGATGTGAATAGATTAATCGAAATTTCAGCTAGTCGGACTTATCATGTGATAAGACATGACGTCATCCTAGACTTGAATCAATTTAAGAATCGATTCTTTTCATCATGTATTTTGCAATCCCTATTTCAAGTGGCAAGTTCACTCAAAAGTTGTCTATGGTACAAATTGTATTTCACATTTTTAAATCTAGGTTTGTATGAAGAGGCTCGTTCTGTGCCCTGTGTAATAGGGCCTATTCTGTGTCATAGTGTTGTTGCCGCCTGCCATGAAATGACATTATTTCTTACTATTTGATCACTTCGATAATAAACCTATTAAAATTTCATTCAAAAATTGGTTTTCTGTAAAGTGAGCTTACGCACAATAATTTTACATTATAACGTCATATGAAAACATAGTTGAATCAACGACCAACCAACATTATTTAAGAAACAAGCCGAACGTTTAGGCCGATCGTGCCTCTTGATCGCTTGTTCAGTGCTCTCGCTTGCACGCTTAGCTCAGGCGGAACGTGACACTTTTCCGTGCGTTCAGCCGGCATTCATGGATTTATAAGACTTAATCACGTCGAAAATCTGTTAAATCACTGTAATCTAACTTCATCAGCGCTACGCCTAATGACTTCAACCTACGAAATCTTCTTATTTTGTCCTCTTGCTGTCTGCCCCGATGATATTGCCCCTCCCCAGCGTTTTCCACACCCTTTGCTTTTTCCCATATTTTTCCCTTCTTTATTGTGTTTCTTTATTTCGTACATTTCAATAAATCTGTTAAAATCACTAAAGTTTAACAACACACGTGCTACGCGCCTAATGACCTCGACCTTCGAAATATTCGTATCTCATCTTCTTGCTATCTGCCCCGAGGATATTGTCCTTAGCATGTTTCGTCAGTCATTATATTCCACTAGTCTTTACAGAACGTTTCCCTTCATTATGGTGATTGACTATATTTCGTACATTTCGATAAATCTGTTAAAATCACTAAGTTGAACAACACGCGTGTACACGCCTAATGACCTCGACCTTCGAAATCTTACTATTTTGTCCTCTTGTTTTCTGCCCGACAATAGTGCCCTTACCTTATTTGGTCAGTCGTTACATTCCAATAGTTACACAACATTAATACAAAACTTTTTCCTTTATTGTATTTAGCTATATTTCGTCCATTTCGATAAATCTGTTAAAATCACTAAAGTCTAACAACACGCGCGCTACACGCCTAATGACCTCGACCTTCGAAATCTTCCTATCTCGTCCTCTTGCTATCTGCCCCGAGGATATTGCCCCTCCCCAGTTTCCGCCAGTCGTGACGTTCCGCTATTTCCTGCAATTGCCTAACTAGGCCGTTCGGTTGCCTCTCGATTTACCCCCGATACGCTTTGACGGTTGTAGGGAGGAAGCCGTGCGAATCAACCTTTACATTCTCGATTGTTTGGTTTTGATTTGCGTCGAAAAAACCGGAGATAGATTTAGAAGAAATTTATTGATTACAGCTTGACGGTCAGTCTACTCAAGATATCAAAAAATATTTAAATAAAGCTTAATCAGGATTGATTCAGAAGGGTTAGTCAAGGTTTACATGTAAATGGAAACTAAAGCTGTTTCCGTATGTCTCTATAAATTTTTGTACAGCGCCCCTGGCGGAAACGATGAAGAATTAACCAAAATGTATGGAGCCATACGCGATCGCGAAAGTTTAAGTAAACTACGCAAAACCTGGACTAAGGGCTCAGGTGAGTTCATCGTATGATAGCCATGGCTATGGAGGGACTTGTGTGACCCAATGATAAAATTAAAACTTTTGATCGTATTAAATTTGACTGCCTAAAACTAGTAGTAAGTACAAATAACTCATTACTGACATCGACATTTTTGTTGACATTTTTAAACTGATAATGACATTGTTCCGTGTTTTTATGATACTGATACAATTTTATTTTTGATTCAACTATTTTTTTTATGTACTAAATGCTAATCTAGTAAAATCTAAAAAGTGTGCTTATTTATTTATAGTAAAAATGTAATTAAGTAAAACTTTTAAAAAATTTAACTAGACGTTTCCAAGTGCCTGTATTGTGTCTACGGAATAAAGAAATTATGACATTGACTTTGACATTATTATTACACAGTTATAATTATAATTTTTAGTATCTCATTACAGTTAACCCACACATTCAAAGTATACGTTTCAAACCGCCAGTTGGCTATTGAAAAGCTAAAACTTTCCATCCCCGCACAATTTGACACACCTTACCAAACTTCCATTAAAATGGCCGCCGCAGTCCCAAGCATGTGAAGTTTGAGAATTCATAAAATATGCCAAAACTCTGGAACCACTCTGAGCTTACGGGATAAATATTTCGCCTTGTTATACACTTTATGACAGTAAACAAAACGTATCTGGCGCTATATAGAGCCCGACTCTACTATAGCCACTATAGCGGATCGGAGCTAGGTAGAGCGGTTTCTTTATTTCCGACTTGCTAATATTTATTACTAGTATTTACCCGCGGCTTCGCCCGCATGATATTTTGATTTTTGACGCAATGTCATTATAATTTATAGCCTGTTATTCAGATATATAAACTATGTTATTGCAAAGTTTCATCTCAATACGTTCAGTAGTTTTTGCGTGGAAGAGTAACAAACATCCATCCATCCATCCATCCTCACAAACTATCGCGTTTTTAATATTAGCAGGATAAATCTATGTATATAATAACTATTTTTTGCAAAAAATAGCATAACCAACTTCACCTGTGTACAGCGAATTCGTGAATATTTCGCACGGATCGATGTAACATTTGCATATGCAGGTTGCTATATGATTTTTTTACTTCTCAAAACCCCAGTAGTGGTGATGTAACATTATAACCAACTGCAAAAGAGTCACGTTCATAAAATACTCCATACTGTTTCTTTAACACACCGCTCAGATGTTATAATCCTTTATACTTTGCATTAATTTAACATTAAAGTTTTAAATGGCATTATTAAGGTGGCTACACACTGGCGCGATGAGCTCGTTATACGCATAATGAGAAAACATAGTTGGTTTCAAAGATGTAGTGGTAGTACCTACTCATAAACGTACTAACTCGTCTTTCTGACGTAAGAAATGCTAGAAAATAATGACATTTCATAATATCTTGTCTGACCAAAAACATGTTGGTGTTATGGATATTAGTGACTACTAATTTTAAACTAGTTTTAAGATTTATTGGTGCACATTTTTTTGTGTACAATCTTGATACATAACGAACTTTGATCATATTAATATTAATCATGTTAAGTACCTGAAAAATATACCTACTACATGTTATATTTAACATCAAATTTTACAAAAAACTTTAAAACAATAAGCGTTTAAAAAATCCCGATTATTTAAAAATCCAACGTATTTGCTCAACTACAAAAATATTCAAAATCCATTGATTGCCGAATCACATTCGTTAAAATAATTCGTTTATAAAACAAAACGTGATTGGTTTACTGAAAATGTACACTGTTTATCGCAGACACGCGTCATCGCAGCTATAATCACTGTCGTTTTCTGGTTGTGAGTTGTGACCTCCGATCCGACAGCTCCGTGCAACAGGAAGTATTCCGTATTTGGTATAGGCGCTGAATACTAAAGGCACACAGACATACATCGACCCCGCCGGCAAAGTCGAGGACCCTCAGGATCTGTTAAGAGATCGGTTAGATTCTCTCCAAATAATCAACCAGTTCAACCCATTAGGGCCAAGCATTCATGCTCGCCATCGAAGGCTCCTTCTTGCGGCGGCATCATGTGCCGGGTCACTCTCTTCCCTCAAATATGGTCGAGGAGAGCGATGGCTGGCACATGTGTCACACTCGTGATCGGGTGCTGCTTGTGGGTGTGCCGCATTGCACCAACTAACTAACTTAGGCTAAAATTTCAAGTACCTACTAACTCTTTTTGTACAGTATAATCTAACAATTGTAATTTTAGTTAACAAAGGGCGCAGACCCTGGAGTCTGTGGTTTGTAAAAAATTTCAATAAAAAAAAACCATTAGGACCACAGGGTACACCCCTTCTGGGGTGCCCGGGCAAGTCTGATCTCCTCCGCCGGGTGACAGGCCAAGCCGAGGTCCGTACCTTCTCAGGTGCCCTTGCGCTAGTCACCCTGTAACCTTATCTTAGGGCTCAGCCGTATTCTGCGCTCGCCCAAGTCCGTTAAGCTGCAGAGGCTTCAGAAGCCAACAGCTCTAAGTCATTTAAAAAAGAAACTGTTTGTGACAGCGTTTTTGTCTGATCAAGCTTAGCGAGATAATTTGACCTGTAATCACTTCGCGCAGCGTAGGATGTCTACTTACTACAAGGACAGTTGACCTCATTAAGATAGAGTGACCGTTCAAGTATTACGTTACGTAATTTGGGGGGAGGGGTGTCTTGTTAAACGCTACGATGCATTACAGGGGTGGGAGGGGGGTGTTAGGACTACGTGTTAAGTAACACTTTTTTTAAATATAATTATTGTAATAAAAAGGGAATGAGCGCGTCACGGGACGCCTCACAGATGTGAAACATCGAATTTTCGAATTGTATTGCCAAAGAAAGTTTAAAAAAAACGTTCAGAGAACGGGAAGGAGAGGAGTAAAGGGGATACAGAAAAACGTTATGTTATGGCGTGTTACACAGGGGGGAGGGGGGGTCGGAAAGCGACTTGCTTACAGCGTCATGTAGTAGATAACCTACATGTGTATGTGTATACTTTGTCGGTAAATGCGTGATGTTTGCACATGTTTATCATAATACACACAGGAGTAGGTGTAAATGAAAGAACTAAGTGACACATACGTAGCGGAGCAAAATAGCAAGTCGACATGGCAGTGGGCAGGACTCACAGCGCGGAGAACTGATTACAGATGAGGTAAAGTTCTCGAAAGGAGACCACGTACCAGCTAGCGCGTCATGAAGTGGACATGTAAGATCGCGTTGGATGCCAGGTGCTCCCAACCAATCTTGTTGGAGATTTATAAGGGGGAGGAATATGTTCAGCAGTTGCCATCCTATGGCTGTACGACGATGGCAGGCGTGAATAATACCGTTCGTAACGTAACGTTCTTTAAGTAGTTCGGCTAAAATTGCGTATCTAGTGTTACGTGTAAAATATATTTAAGGTAAATAAAGCACTACATTTTATACAGGGTGTTAGGATACGAGTGTCACATTTACCAGTAAAAGCTACATTAGTCTTGTCGTGTAAAGTATGAGTTCGTTATATGAGCGTTGGGATATAGAGAAATAATGAGTAGGCGTTGAGGTATTATTTTCGTGAACTAATGGATTACCGTCATGAGCTTTTTATTACAGTGATATTACGAAAGAATAAATAATTTACATGTATTTTTTATTTAATTAATCGAACTAAAAGAGATTAAGCGCGTTCGGGAGTAGTGGCTCGAAACGCCATCACCGTGTATAAAAAAATGGTTTTCTGTAAAGTCAATTTACGGACGATAATAGTCATGATGACTAAAAAAATATAATTAGTGCGTCAGATAGACCATCAAAAAATATTAGACATATTTTTTCTTTGGTGAATTAAACGAACATTGATGAAGATATAGCCCGTCAAAGTTCCGCATGACGTTATAAGTGCCATACAAATGTATGGACTTCTGTAAGAGACGTGACGTCACGACCCCCACTCCCAAACTTCGACAAGGTTTATCTCTGTCATTTGTTGTTTGATTGACAAAAGAAAAAATACGTGTCCAATATTTTTTGATCAAATAACTTGCGGACTAGTTTTACTTTTATTTTTTTTTATCCAGTCATTATGCTTATTTTACTACTGAAAACGTCACAAGCCGATCGCTTATACCGATCAATTTATTGCTTGTGTTGCGCCTTCGCTTATACGCTCGGCTCAGGTGAAACTTAACAATGAGTCATATTTTTTGTGCAGGCAGCCGGCGTTCATCAATTTATAAGACTTTCAGCTAAGCAAGAGGGCGTGGCTTAAAGCTGTGACGTCTCGTCAGCTGTGGTGGTACGATGGCGGATGGAGGGGCGCGAGGAGCCAGCGAGCATCGGAAGCGTCAAGCGGCGGCCCTCTTTCGCCTCCAACTCTTGGACCAGACTGACGTAGTGTCTTGCTTATCGAAGTGAAATATAATTGTACTTGCATTTTGTAATTTGATCTTTGCCATTATAATTAGTACACGTTTTTGTACGTTTTTTATTTGATTGTTTTTTAAGTTTTTTAAATAGAAATTATCACGTCAAAAGTCTAGCTAGTCAGGCGTGACGTCATGAGGGTCTAACCGATTATCTTTATCATTTTTTGTTTAGTTGACAAAGATAATATTTTGGCGGAATAATTATATTTTTATTCAACTAGCATATTCTAAAGCGTGTGTTCTTTCATTAAAACTCGTAGCTTGAGTCGATTTATAATAAAAATTTAGCAATAGTTTTAAGCAGATTTTAATATAGTACCCTTTGACGTGCCCTTACCTACTTACCTAATGTTTTGGGGTCTGCCAGTTTCTTACATAATAGAGCCGTATAGTTACAAGCTAACTACAGCCATTTTGGGTCATTACCATTGCATTGTACGAGCTGCTAACACAAGGATGAGAAATGATGACGAATGTCGTTCATGGTACCATTGCGTTGTAGTAAGGATTAAGCTTATTCGAGCTGGATGTAAGCCGCTCCCAACCGGTCTTATTGAAGATTTATAAAGCAGATCTACATTTTACATGCAGCCTATGTTCTCCGTAGATTGGAGACATCACGAGTTATATTTAGATATTTTTGTCTGGGTTCCCGATCATTCCGCAAAGTTGCATGTTCTTGAATTGCAATGTTTAAAATGCTAAGAATTTGAGGTTCTTAGCAATCTTAACAAAACATACATAGTTTATAATCTATCAAAATAATTATTACGCCGCAAAACGTGTATTATAAAACGTGTATCCTCATGCGAATAGCGACAAAGTATCATATGTACATAGTTTGGAAGCCACTTCTGAAGGGTTAAAATGTCAGAACCGTGTAAGGAGAAGCAAAGTTGTTACGTCAATATTTGACTTACAATATGGCAAATTGAAATTCCAATACTGTATAGACGGCAAACAAACTCATATTTATCGAGGACTTGGGCTTGTCGTGTTTTTGGACTTTGGTAATACTTGAAAACAAAAACAGAGGTTTAGAGTCTACGCCGTACGATTATGCGAAGTGTTCCTCTGGACGACGGACTTATATTCTAGGATATCATTTTTGAAAATCAATTCCAAAAAATGTAGTTATTTTTAAATACATTACCTATACAGTGTGTAATAGTAGATTAGTAGCCAAGGGCTGTAAGGCATCAATTGCAACCCGAAATATTTAGGCGCACAAGCGCAGCGAGGGCGCCTATCGTTCGAGGTTGCAATTGGTGCGTACACCCGAGATAACTATTTTGCTTTACATCTCGATTGTGAGGTAAGAAGAAAACCGACATTACAAAAAAAACATTTTATTGAAATTGACCTTCGCCGTTCGATATTTAAAATTGATGACTATTATACTCACACGAAGACAAAGCTGAATAGCAAAGAGACCTCTTTGGTCATTGGGCTGAATGCATGATGTCTATTGCTAGTATGATGGTTAGATGTATGCGAACTTTTTGAAAGAAAGAAGTGTGTATTTTTAATTACATACAGCTCTAGGGCTTTTCTAGCTACATTATTACCCTAGAGCGCTAATTAGTCACCTACAAGCCCCATTTGGAGGTATTAAGAACCTACTTACCGAACATGAGAGATGTAAGTGAAATTAAATGTATGTTTGGTGAAATTGTAAGATATAGGTAGGTTGTAAGGCTCAATGTCAAGGCACATAGCATTGACATTGAACCTGACAACTTTTAAGTAAGTAGGTAATTGAAAATACTTTTGAAAATCCTAATTACACATATTTGAGAATATAGCTTAATACATGATAAGAAATATATAATCGCGAGATCTAGATACCTAAATATTCGATGAACGATTCGTTTTATTCGCTTTCACTTTGAAAATAAACTTGTACTTACTACTACTACTCCAGAACTTAGGCCTACGACGAAGGGTGATTGGGCCATATCCCCCACGCTGGCCCAGTGCGGGTTGGTAGATTCACATAAGCCGAATTCCTTCTACGGACATTTGCAGGTTGCCTCACAATGTTTACCTTTACCGAAAAGCCAGTGGTGTGAATTTCCGTACATGGATTCCAAAGGACTCATTGATACGGGACCTGCATTTAAACCCAACTACTTTAAAATTGTAAGGCGATTGTTACTACTAACCACCACGACTATGCTGTGTTAGCGACAAATATAAAGAAAACTTAGTAAATGCTCAACTTTATTTTCGCCTGCAGAGTCTGTCAATCCCCTCTCCCTTTACTTAAATTAATGGTTTACAAAGTTAAAAAGTTCAACAGCTATTAAAATTTTCATGTGGCATTACATGAAGTAAAATATTTCATTAAAAGTTTAGAAAGCTTCTTTACATAGTTGGTCAATTTTGTCATGGACTTATTGAATTAGATTGGCCAATTTAAAACTTTTCAGACGTGAGTAATTTTAATAAATGCTAGACTGGATGGTTAATAATTTTGAAGTTTCTTAACAAGGGTATTAGAAATGCTGAAAGGCTCAGATGTTTGTATACTTAAGTATTCTTCTGTTTTATTTTTATTTAAAGCGTAGAATATAAAAATAGCAGAATTATACTTAGTTTATGGCAGAATAAAATTGAAGACTAGTAAATAACAAACCCATTTCAAAACCTAACAAAATGTAACGTAAACGCTTGAAGCCTCAAAATTCGCCTTAATAGTATGAAATCATTTACTCTTACATATTTTTTGCTTACATATATATATAAGAAGTATTTTTGTTGTAATCCCGACAGTACTTTACCAGCTAAACCTTGAACAGCAAAAATATTTGTTAAAATACATTTCCTTCCTATTTTTCATTGAAAAAATACCAGAACGTACTATAAGTTTTTTCAACCACACAAACCTGGGCAAGTGAGGCCTAAATTAAATAGAAGTCTTTTGAATAAAAAGGCCCGCACCAGAATTATTCGTTCAACCGAAAAAACCGACGCAAATCGATTGCCATCATTTAAAAAGCTATCGTTACCTAGAACCGACGTAACGTAAAAAGAAGGAAAATCAAATAGGCTTACGTCGAATCAAATTGAAGTCAAAAAAGCGGATGTCAACTGTGGCGCCCCTACTACCGTTTGCCTAGTCAAAGCGAATTCTAAATAAATGATTGGTAAAGCCGCGTTTTCGCTAAAGCGAACGAACATTTAGATCGGAACGCTCTGAAGAGTTAGCATGAGATAATGCGTAAACGGTTTTTACAGTAGTTTCAGCGTGGCTGCATACATTTCGTACAGCACTCCTGGAAAAAAACGAAAAATAACCGATAAAAATATATAGAGCCAAACGAAAACGAAGCAATTTTTGTTTACTATCCAAACATAAACTAAGGGCCTTGATATTTAGCCATAGCCTAAAAAACTAAAACAATTTTCTGTCAGACTCCAAAAAGTGGTTCTGAATAGTGAATTTAGTTAATATACCTTGATAAATCAAGTAACATTTATCTTAAAACATGCAATAATCTTGAAACAATTTACCTAAGCACTTGTTTATTCCGATTAACTTTGATGTGATCCATTGCTGTATCTAATGATTTTTTAATCGGTGCGCTAACATCATTTAGTAGTCATTGGCTCCTGAAACACAGTCTTAGACTAGTTCAGGAGTCTATGGATCATCTGTTACTGTATATTAACATAATTATGTGTCAAAAATAAATAAATGATTGATTGATTGATTGATTGATTTAAGGATATACTATTGCAACGCATAGTCATTTAAATCAGCAAATGATGCACAATCAATTTAGCAGTCAATGTTTATAATAAATATGTTTTTGCTGCAATTTTTCAACACTTCTAGCGTCACCTACAGTTATATTTATTTTGCGAATAAATAGACGCCACTGGAAATAAATAAAATCAAATACTGCAAACCATCAGCATGTTATAGTTTTTAATTTTCATTTGATATTGCTAACAAATCAATGATAATTATGTTGTATCAAATAAATGCCAAGTCGATGATAATTGTATCAGCGCTACGAGCAAACATTGTTTTTTGTGCCGTGCCGAGTGAAAACGTACCTTAATATTTGCAAAGCATCAACATTCATGAACCTTTACGTTGTGAAGGTTTTATCGATATGAATTTGTACAAATCAAATAACATTTTATGAAATATTTTTGTAGAGTATTTTTAAGGGACCGAGTTTTTTCTTCAGTTATGATAAGTAGAGTAAATAGTTATTGGTCCTTGTTCATAGAAAAAAAAAATGTGTTGGGATAAAATAAAATCTTGGCAGGACAATATATATATTATATAGGATAAAATAAGTTTTTTTCTTTCAATTTACAATTTACTACAAGACCTTAGTAGCCGTCACAATAAGGAAGTTTCCCATTTTCTAGTTTTATTTTCAAGAAATTACACTAAGTCTGCAATAAATGATGGTGTTTTTATTTTTCAATTATCTTAAAAAACTGGACAAGTGCGAGTCAGGCTCGCATATCGAGGGTTCCGTACAAACACGTTATTAAATTAATTAAAAACCTGTTTTAGCATGTTCTAATGAAGTTCTTTTATACGAGTATAATACTTTACATGATACGATTTACTCACTTTGAATTTTGAACCCATATTTTGTGAATTTAGAGGCCCTATTTTTTATGATTTAAATAAAAATGAACAGCTTTCAGATTTATTCGTATATGTGTACTCTGAGACAATGCTTTTTGCCAAATTTCATAGTTCTATGTCAACGGGCAGTACCCTGTAGGTTTTGATTTTTGTGAGTGCGAAATGCGCGGTTTTTTTACGACATAAACGGCTCTTACTTTTTTAAACAATAACTGAGAAGTTTTTCTTTTACACAACGGCAAGAAACCATAGATATAAGTATACAGTTTAAATTTCAACTCGATATGTTTACGCGTTCCCGAGATAAAGAGTCTTGACATACACACAGACGGACAACAAAGTGATCTTATAAGGGTTTCGATTTTTCCGTTTGAGGTACGGAACCCTAAAAATGACGGAGTTTTGAATTTTTAAACATTACCGCACGAAACTAAAAAACCTCGCGACGGATTTATGCGTGTCGTCACGAGATCCATAAGCCGCGCCGTGGGTTAGGCGGGAGTAAGGAAAAAAGGAAATAAAGTGCATCATTCTATACTAGCTATTTTTCTAAGGCACGGATACGTTCCAGGGTATCATTGTACTCATCATTATGGGACTGACTTACTTACTATAAGACTAACCCCTCAATATTGCGAATCAAAATCATTATTACCATATATTTTGTCCTCAGTAAAAGAACTTCATATCTAAATGGAACAAGACTTGGTGTGTGTATCTAGTGTTCTGTGGTTTATATATCTGTAACTATTAACTAGTAGTTCTCCGAACAGTAAACCTCGCAAGTATACTTTTTCTAGAACATTTTCTAGTAAACAGTTCTCAAACATGCACTATTTTCATAGACAAATATTCTTAATCACATTGATGGTAAAGTTCTGTGCTAGGATATCATGGTTTATTTGGGACATTTTTTATCGTGGGACTGATCCCGGGGATACAGGGTTATCCAGAACTAAGCCTAATATTTGTTCTTTTAAATTACTTAAGTAAGTTTATATATTTAATGATACTGTCGTGTGAAAACAATACAATTATGGGTTTATAACTTTTGTATAACAAGATAAGAAATACGCTTTACTGATTCTCCTGATGATAAGAGTCACATGATTGATAGCCATAAAAGGTCGACATCATGCATAATAACACTGTTATACAAATTCAAAACCTTGCACAGGACGAGACGACGACCTTCGCCTTTAAGGCCTATCACCACTACAATTTATTATGTTCTGAGGTATTATAAATTTTACGTGTACGAATATATCAGTCTGTGTCGTCTTTCTATGTTATAGTAAAGTTTGGAGTTATTTATTTAGTCAGTTTTGAGTTACTAGAGAATTCCAATTTATTTTTATTTTACTGATATCATTCTAGAAACCTTAGTAAAGCTGCAAATGAGTCAGTAAAAGTTTCCGAGAGTTAGCGGGTCACGGAGCGACATGCACCGCGAATCTGCATGAAAAATGGAATGGATCCAAAGCGACAGCAAATCTCGTATACGATTAAAGTGAAACAGAACAGGGCAGAATAACAAGCGGGGATGGGGATGGGAAGGGAATTTAATCGTTTATAATCTCTTTCGCTTGGTTTTTACTAGTTAAGTAATTGTCAAGACCAGGCACTGGTAGGAAATAAATTTACAAGTATTTATTCAAACGGTAGACCTTGCATCTGTTTAACTGAATCTTCATAAGTTTATATCTCGACTCGGTCTTTACCATACTAAATAAAACACTGGTTTTCACTCACGTATGATATACGGCCGGGCCGCTGGGAACCCGACCGGTTTCGGAGTAAATTAGTACTCCTTCATCAGGGAATACGAGCACTCCCGTCGACTGGCGCACGCGCACTCGGCTGAGGGTGTGAGTGTGTGTGAGTGAAAACCGGTGTTTTATTTAGTATAATGATTTCTCACGGTCTTTACCAATTTTATACTCAAAAAAAAATCTTATCGAAAACATACTAAGCAGTTTTGTCGTATATTATTAAAATTGCTTGATAAACAACGCTACAGCATTTCATCTCCCTCTTTTTAGGAAATACAGACCTAGTCAAAAAGCGACGACGACAAGAAAATCCAAAACATATAGAACTCATGTACTAAGTACGAGGTTCGTTGAAAAATGGGACCTGTGGAGGAGTATCTATATCCGGACAGACAAAAGCCAAATTGTCGAGTCAAAACTGGGTCTCGGTCTCACCTCGTTTGTCGGTTAATGACAACGTAAGTATAAGGTAAGGTCATCTATAATTATTGGTGTAGAAAAAAAATTCATCACATCTATTCGAAAAGGACTACTTGGTTCGCCTTTAAGTGCGCCCAAAGTTGGGGTTTTCTATAAAGAACTTTATAAGTGCGCCGGAATTATCTTTGCCGCGCACTTTTTGAATTTGGAACAAATAAGTGCGCTGGAATGATCGTTGCCGCGCACTTTTTGAATTTGGAAGTAGGTATTTGTAATGTTAGTGTTCAGCGCCATGTAAATATAAGTTTTCATTTGTTTTATTATTAGATACCATTTAATTTCAATTTCGATGTTACTCTACAATTTATTAAATAATAATATTACGCGGCGCCATTATATTATGAGGCGCCTTTTATTTTCTCATAGAGGTGGTGAGAAATGGAGTGTACCACGGGCGCAAAATGTTTTTTTGACTCGGGCGACGTACTTTGAAACGTCCCTTGCTACGTTCAGGATTCTACTAAAGAACCCCTCCCTACGCTCGGGATTCTACTCTAGAATCCGTCACTTCGCTCTGGATTTAAAAGAGCGCCCTTGCCGTAAAAATATTATTTTGCTCCCATACTAAAAATATTATTTCACATAGACTCGCTCACACGAAATATCCACATTCGTCTGCATCCACATATTTTACACAAGAGCATCGCTGCGTAGAGTGCGAAGTCATATCGTTACGGTGCATCGTATGTTCCCAATGGCTCTTTTTCTGGCACTTACTTCCACGTACTATACAATACGAGTAACTGTTCAAAAAAAATCACCGACACGACGGTTCAAAAACTTAAAACATAAAATGTTCTAATGTAAATTCACCATTAAAAACCTTTTGATTTTTGCTCTCAAAATCAGTTTGTAACTCGACTAAAAATATAACAGGTCACAGTTCTAATACCACTGATTACCACCATTGAATCGCGCCTTCTCATAGGCAAATCACAGGCTCAAACTATAAATCGGCCGGTGCCCAACCGTGTAATCATTCGACGCTGGTCTAACATAAATCATGGCGGGCCGATTTCCCTGGGTCTCACATCAATCACTGACCCTCCACTGGAATTATGCTTCATATCTCCAGGGCTTTATGACTCGAGAAGGCGATAAGTCAATGCTTGTTTGTGGTAATATGGGGTGAGATTAGGTACGTATGGGTTTGTGAATGTGATATTGCGTTGTGGTTTGATCGGCCGATGTTTTGGTAAACTTTGTCAGGGTTATAGGGTTTTGTAGTTATACGATGTACGAGTACCACATAGAATACGAGCGTTTAAATACAACCATTAACGGTTCTGTCGACGTTTTTGTACGAAACTTCAGTGTACAGAAGCGGCGTTTGTGACCAGTGTCGGCATTTGTAGCAAGTCTCGGCGTTTGTAGCCGGTCTCGGCGTTTGTGTTTTGTGGGTGGTTTGCAGTGATACTAGGCCAAGGTAACCAATAAAAATCTCGCTGTCTGTCAGTCCAACAGAGGCCTGTATCTTTCGATCTATGGAAGACAGATAGATACCAGACATTTTCAAACGGTATGTGATATAATGCAGCGCTGCACTGGGAGAACGGCGGACGACATTGCGACCCTCCTCTTCCCCTGTAGCCTCACCGCCTCCGCTAACACGTTGGCGGCACCCGTTACGCAGTAAATATTTCGACGTCTGCCATTGCCGAAAGTCGAAAGCGATGTGAGTGGTAGGGCAGTATGTGAACACTATAGTTATCTCGATCCTGCCACGGCAGTATCAAGAGAAATATTGCCGGCAGCTCGAGTGGCAGCGGCAGGGGCTGCATGTAAACGGGGTATTAGGACCGCCGGCATGTACTTAGGACAGGCAGCAACACTTGCATCGATGTAATGTGGTTGTCTATCTGTCTTGACGGAGGACGAATCACGCTGGGCTTACTACTGTGAGGTAGGTATTGAGTAGGAACCTCATTCAAAACACGTGTATGTATTTATGTCACGTGTATCAGTTTTTACTATAAAATTTAATCACGTAGCTTATTTTAGAATACTACAAATGATTTTAAATTTTCATACACCTTCACCTACAAGTCATAAGTGTTAGTAGGTATGCCAATTGATACAACAAATTATTTTCCTTGTAACAACTTTTTCGAATAATTTGCTTCAGTTGTCAGAGAGGAGAATTCTTGGTAGAAGTTAATCGTGTACCAAAACAAGACATTATTGTGACATTTCTTTTCTTAATAAGAAATAAGTTTTCCTTACACGTGTAGGAATAATATTTATTTGTAGAATTCTTTTCAACTAGTTTTTACCCGCGGCTTCACTCGCATGATATTTTGATTCTTGACGCAATATTTTATAATTTATAGCCTATGTGTTATTCTGATATATCAGCTATAGTTACAAAGTTTCATCACAATCCGTTCAGTAGTTTTTGCGTGAAATAGTAACAAACATCCATCCATCCATCCATCCTCACAAACTTTCGCGTTTATAATATTAGTAGGAAATAAGTTTTCCTTACACGTGTAGGAATAATATCTAATATTTGTAGAATTCTTTTCAACTAGTTTTTACCCGCGGCTTCGCCCGCATGATATTTTGATTTTTGACGCAATATCATTATAATTTATAGCCTATGTGTTATTCTGATATATAAGCTATATTATTGGAAAGTTTCATCTCAATCCGTTCAGTAAATTTTGCGTGAAAGAGTAACAAACATCCATCCATCCATCCATCCATCCTCACAAACTTTCGCGTTTATAATATTAGTAGGACGTTTATAATATTAGTACGATATAGATAACTAAAAAGCGCTCATAGCGTAGTTGTATTAAATGTAGAATCAAACTTCTTGGCGGCTATGAAGTTAGCTACAAGCTCCGCAAAACCCAATCCTGACAGAAGCTCACTTAACAGCTGCACGAGTATTAGGTTTCGCGCAGATGTAGCTAACTTTTTTTTTAATTTACTTGAAGGTTTGCGTTTGACTACATACTGCCTGATGTTGAGCAGAAATGCGGTCTAGGGTGTAGCACGCTTACCTAGAAGATACCTATTTACTCAGGATTTGAAGACACCCACGTTGTACTTTAGCGGGAAGACAGACCCAGGCAAAGCGTTCCACATTCTGGCTGTTCGTATGAGGAATGAGGATTCGAAACGCTTTGTTCTAACGCGCGGAATGTCCACCATAAAAGGACTTCACGGACGCTAAGTGTGATTCGGCCTATACTTAGGTATTTCTTAGCACTCATAGAAGTTAACAAACGTGCGGAACGGTCAGTTTTCAGGAGGCTGACGCAAGTGGTATTAAATAGCTAGTGATGAATAGTGGTGTACGAGTATTTTTAGTTAGATTATATATATATTATCTAACTAAAATACACCATATATGAGTGTAGTGCAGTGTGATATGTCCTGTGACACCCCTACACTGAATCATCTCGCCACCATCGGTTTCGCAATCTTTCAACGTGCATAAAACGCTTCGACGGACTCCGCGCGCCGCCTTTCGTCTTCCAAAAATCGGGTCGTTAGGACACTCGTAATATTAAGCCAATACTTTATTGTAATTTAATATTAATAAAAAAAATATTTTCGTGGTAAATTTTGTTTTTTTTTGTGATCCACCGGCTGTCGCTCATAACTAGTTTTATTATTTTTAAAAGATTTTTATTACATTTGTTTGTTGTTAACGGATTATTAATATAGTATTTTAAAAATATATAATAGAGCGTAGTGAAAATAAGTGATATTTATTATTATTTTATCTATTTTGTAAAATTAAGTTTTTAAATGTATAATTATGGTAATATTAGGTAATTGTTTGTAATTTTTTTTTATATATATAAATGTCTTTAATGCACTTAATGCCCTTAAACTTTTTGCCTACAACACGATAGCGGAAATACACTAAATATTTATTCAAAACATAGAATTGAAGATGAGTTTAAGTAAAGTAACGCCTGATTCAATCAACTATCCTACTAATATTATAAACACGAAAGTTTGTGAGGATGGATGGATGGATGGGTGGATGGATGGATGTATGGATGTTTGTATCCCTTTCACGCAAAAACTACTGAACGGATTGAGATGAAACTTTGCAATACTATAGCTTATATATCAGAATAACACATCCTACTAATATTATAAACGCGAAAGTTTGTGAGGATGGATGGATGTATGGATCTTTGTTACTCTTTCACGCAAAAACTACTGAACGGATTGAGATGAAAATTTGCAATACTATAGCTTATATATCAGAATAATACATAGGCTATAAATTATAATGATATATTGCGTATGCGGGCGAAGCCGCGGGTAAAAACTAGTAATATATATATAGCTAATATTAGACTGAGAACAGCGACATAAGTAAGAAAAAAGTCAAATATTAGCTATGTTTCATTATGAGATCTTCATTTACTATGCCACAAAGCATCTAGGAGGTCCTAGTATTAGGTATCTAACAAAAACATTTGCATGAGATAAGTAGCCAAGCACACGGCTGCAGCGTCGCCAGTTCCATCTCTTACTAGATAAAATATTTTCTCAACCTAAATCTTCCGTTGATTAGCGGGATAGCGATATTGTTGTTTTTTAGGGTTCCGTACCTCAAACGGAAATGACGGAACCCTTATAGGATCACTTTGTTGTCTGTCTGTCCGTCTGCGTGTATGTCAAGACTCTTTATCTCGGGAACGCGTAAAGTTATCGAGTTGAAAATTAAACTGTATACGTATATCTATGGTCTCTTGCAGTTGTGTAAAAGAAAAATTTCTCAGTTATCGTTTAAAAAAGTTAGAGCCGTTTATGTCGTAAAAAACCGCATATTTCGATACTCACTGGCTGTCTTCTTGGACATCTCGAAAGCTTTTGACACTCGTATATTTCGACACTCACAAAAATCAACTTCCCGTTGATAGGTATAGAACTATGAAATTTGGCGAAAAGCATTGTTTCAGAGTACATATATAGGAATAAATCTGAAAACTGTACATTTTTAATTAAATCACAAAAAAATAGGGCCTCAAAATTCACAAAATATAGGTTCAACATTCAAAGTGAGTAAATCGTATAAAAGAACTTCATTAACACATGCTAAAACAGGTTTTAATTATTTTAAAAATGTGTAATTTTAGATGTATGACAAGAAAAGTGAAAAAAAAAAACTTTTTTGTCGATGGTTTTATTATAGAGATTTTAACGACTTAATTCCCAATTTTGTGATTTTTTCTGGATTTGTACGGAACCCTCGATGTGCGAGCCTGACTCGCACTTGTCAGTTTTTTTTATTATTGTTGTTTTTGAATTTTTCCTCGCTGCGCTCGGGTCCTTCGCTACGCTCAGAGTCCAATATGTCGCCAGTGACATAGGACACGATTTGGTTCTCTTGGTACATAATCTACAAATATGATATTAGAAAAAAACTTTTATTTACCGCTAAAACACCAATCTAAGTTAGTAGAATTCGAATAAAACATTAAACACAGAAAGTTAGCAATAAGATTTACATGGGAAAGTAATCATACTGTTCCCTTGCAAATATGAATTGTTTTCTCTCAATTCGTTACGAACAAATACTTTTTTCAATTTCCTTTTTGTCTAGCTCCTCTGTAAAGTTCAGATTGTCGTTAGATAGACACCTTGGGGGATTCTCTGCATTAAGGAGATCCGTGATTTTTAATCGACTACAAGAAAATTGGTAATCAATTCGAAGATATTATGTTCTTTTGTATGTTGATTGGTTTAGCTACGCTTAACTAGATAGCGCCGTCGGCATACTAGGAAAATGCGGCAATTGTATGTCAGTATGTCAGAACTGTCAGATTTGGCTTACCGGGCCAGTTAAATTGACAGTTATCACAAGGACTTCAAACAAAGATATCTGTAAAATAACTTTAAAGAACAATTCCTATAGGAGTTGACGCATTTAAGGGGGTGTTGTTTTCAAATAGTGCAGTATCTAGTCAAGCGTAGCGAGACCATTAATCTAAGGTATGTTACGTGATTACTCTGTCGATTTTGAACCGATTTTGATGGTTCTTATCATTTTGGTAGATCACACAAATGATCCCATACAAATTTTATCTTTTCTATTAGTTTTTGAAAAAATGCACTCACGTTCACTTTCACAGCCGCTGTCATCACGATCACGGCAGTCCGTCCGTCCGTCCCATTAATACAAAGCCTTATAACTTCCACATTTTTTATCAATCAAATTGCATTCATGAAACTTCAATTAAAAAATCTTCAAAACTAAAAAAATCAATGATAATATAAATTATTTGAGTTATGTGCACATAGCTCAGAGATCATTAACCTCACAAACATATTTTATACTCAATTACATTTTTCTAGTAGTCAACCAGTGACGTTAGATACGTCATCCAAAAAATTGATTTTTTGACCGACGAACCACCGGAGGAGGTATACAATTCGACGCGTATATATAAATATTTTTTTTATGTATAACCACGCATAACGTTTTTCGTAGTGGTACGATTTCAATAATTATTTTTTTATTGGAAAGAGTATACTTCGAAATTGGTCCCATTTAAATTTCATCGAAATCGGATGAGCCATTTTTGATAAATCAACAATAATGTGAAATATGCTACATCGATCCATACGAAATATTCGCGAATTCTGTATACGGGTGAAGTCGGTCATGCTAATTTTTGCAAAAAATAATCTTGTATCATTATCATAGTCACCATCTACGGAGTCTCGACACGCACTTGGCACGTAACTTGACGTATTCAGTTTTGATCTGAGGAGTTAGTCCAAGTCACCCAGGCTTACACGTACAAGTAAATTGAAACTACAGCACTGCTGTTTCCTTGTGGCTCCATACATCAACATTTTGGTTATTTCTTTCTCGTTTCCGCCAGGGCACTGTACTAAAATGTACTAAAATGTATGGATTTATGGAGCCACATGTGAACGCGAAAGCTTAAGTTAGGCCGTAGTATTATTATTATCTTCTTTGGTTAGGCTTTAGATGCGACGCATAATTTAACGTTACTTGGGTTGGGCCTTTGGTCGGGGTTAACACTGAGTCTACCCGCTCAAAAATAAGAATTTACTAATTTCCCTACTTTAATTGTGAGTAAGTAAACAGTTTAATGCTTAAAGAAGAATGACCAACAAAACACTGAGACAAATACCATCGCGAGCTAACTTGTACAGTAACGCCATCTACTTTTTGACCGGCGAAACGCAGGAGGTACTCGATTCAACGCGTATATTTTTTTCCATATTTAGTCCGATTTCAATTTTTTTTTATTGGAACGTGTATCCTTCTGAATAGGTTCCATCGGCTGAGCCATTTTTGATAAAT
Organism: Hypomecis punctinalis; assembly: GCA_949316475.1. Taxonomy (NCBI): domain Eukaryota; kingdom Metazoa; phylum Arthropoda; class Insecta; order Lepidoptera; family Geometridae; genus Hypomecis; species Hypomecis punctinalis. Next base: position 19,547,333 of record OX438795.1, on the reverse strand, counting down.
CAACAATAACGTGAAAAAAGCTATATCGATCCGTGCGAAATACTTATTCGTAAATTCTGTAGTACCTACCTAAGTACGCGGTTGAAGTCGGCCATGCCATTTTTTGCGAACAATAATTATTGAAGAATATGAAAGTAGCCAGGTACTCTTTTAGAGTTGTGTATCGTATAACTATATCTGTATGTCCCTATGTATGCTTATATATTATGTCCGTGTTATGTTCGTCCGCTTATATATTATATCTGTGTGTCCCTATGTATATTTATATTATATGTCGAGCGTCATAGATTCGAGCGAACTACTTAATTTAATTTTGTTCGTATATTGCCACTATTGAAGTCTGTTGTGCCATTTTTGGCGATTGTGCATTTGAGTTGGTTAAACGTCATACATATGTCCCCCTTAAATCTATCACTGCATACAAGGCAGCATTGTCAGAACCAATTCCCAGTCCAATAAATAAATAGACGATTCGTAACTCTCCGTCCCAAGTTGAAGACGTACTCAAGGATTTATATTGCGGGGGCAAAGTGGGTCAAGCGCTTGTGCAGTGCGCAAATTGCTTGAGATGAAATAAAGTATTATATTACTTGCAGGAAGACAGAAAAGATGTCATAGCTGTGGGTATTTTCTGTCTTATTACCGAATGAATATTTATTCAAAAATTGGAAATAACGAAATTGATTTACTTCACCTTCCCAGTTCTATAGAAGCTTCAGTAAAAAGTTTTTACAGACCTATTATGACATAAAAGAAATAAAAAATACTTGGTTCTGGAAAATGTACTGTACTGTACTGTACCAGCCTTTTTAATAGTCCACTGCAGGACGCAGGCCTACCCACGAAGGGTGATTGGGCATATCCACCACGCTGGCCCAGTGCGGGTTGGTGGATTCACATACGCCATCGAATTTCTTCTACGGACGTATGCAGGTTGCCTCACGATGTTTTCCTTCACCGAAAAGCCAGTGGTGTGAAATTCCGTACATAAATTCCAAGGAATTCATTGGTACGGGTCCGGGATTTGAACCCACGACCTCACGATTGCAAAGCGGGTGTCATTACCACTAGGCCAAAATGTATTGTTGTATAAATGCGACAATTTGCAGGTTGTTCCTTGTAGACAACAAGGAAGAGACACTCACAGTTTGCTTACAACAAATTTTGTTATTATTTTTTCAGCCTGCGTTCTCCTTGTCCCACTGCTGGGCATATTAATTAAATTTTTTTTTTAATTCGTATGTAACTGTGTGTTTAGAGGGTCTTCTGACACTAATTCCCCGGGAATTAATGATTAAGGGGTTAGTATAAAGTTATATGTAAACGAAAAATATTAAAGTTTCTGTGTGGCTCCATACAAATTTGTACAGCGCTTCTGGCAGATATGAATAAAAACGAACATAAATAGTATAAAGTCACACGAAAACGATGATACTTTTCGTTTATAAAAATTCATAATAAGGGCTCCGATGATTTGCCATACTCTTAAAAACAAAATCTATTTTCTATAAGTTTCCAAAAAAGCTTGGTGGTAATTATGATGGTGTGCAAAATTGTGATCGCAAATAAACCACACAAACTTAGAGAATACCTATTCAATCTGATCTAAGGTACGTAACACCCCCTCTTTCCTAGCCTGAATCCAGCCCTGTTTGAAATCCTATTATGCAAATATGTCAAAGCTGCTTGTATTGATCGGAGTCAGATATTGGCTTTTGATTTTCAAACAAACGGCTGCCTTCTGTTTTTTCAAACGAGGTATCGAATGAACTCAGGGAAGCTCGAATACAGCAGCTCTTTTTATTGTTTCGACTAATGATACTCCGACAATACAAAACAAACAGGTATTTTTAATATTTTAGGGTTCCGTTCCTCAAAACGAAAAAACGGAACCCTTATACGATCACTTTGTTGTCCGTCAGTCCGACTGTCCGTCCGTGTGTCAAGACCTTTTATCTCGGGAACGCGCAAAAATATTGAGTTGAAATTTAAATAATACACGTATGTATACTTATAGTTTCTTACAGCTCTTTGTGTTCTTCTAGGTTATTGTAGAAAAGAGTTTGAGCCGTTTATGTCTTAAAAACCGCATATTTCGACACTCACAAGGGAAACAAAACCTACAGGTACTTCCCGTTGCTTAGAACTATGAAATTTGGCGAGACGCATTGTCTTAGACATATAGGAATAAATTTGAAAACTGTACACTTTTAATTAAGTCACAAAAAATAGGGCCTAATACAAAAATATGGGTCCAAAATTCATTGTAAGTAAATCGTATCATTTGGGGTAACTTATGAAAGAATTTCATTTATAAATGCTAAAACAGATTTTCTATTATTTTTACAGTGTGTTATTTCTGATTAATGACGAGAAAAGTAAAAAAAAATATTGTCGATAAAAAGTAAGTAAAGTCGTATCGGCCGGGTGGGGTCACAGTTTTTAAGCCGCCAGAAAGCCTCTGACATGGCTTAGTGGTTAAAACAACCGGGACCTACAATTTAACGTGCCATTGGAGCCACGGTAGTGCTCAGTTGGAAAATTCCACCCGCATTATAGTAGGTATAGAGCTAACAGAAACCTACTTCCCAATTTTATGAAATTTTGTACGGAGCCCTTGGTGGGCGAGCCTGACTCTCACTTGTCCAGTTTTTTCGTGTTGATTGCAAATGTACTTGCCAGATTAGGGTTGAGTTGTTACCTTGTAATCGTGATAATAAAATACATGTTCAAATGCATAATTATATTGTCTTTGTTAGCACGTAAATAATATGTCTTGGCTTCCGATACTATGAGCTACTCTTCCCCATTATCAAATCTATGTTTTGAATTAATATTTAGTGTATTTCCGCTATCTTGTTGTAGGCAAATAAGTTTAAGGGCATTAAGTGCATTAAGGACATTTATGAAAAAAAAAAATAACAAACAATTACTAATATTACAATAATTTAATTTCGTTTGCCACTTGATGTTTCACTCCCATATCTTGTTTTCCTCTAATACAGGCTATTTCTGTGTCCACTGCTAACTGTTGTAAAGTCTGCTGCGTGGTTCCTGGTTTCAAATTATATTTTAACCCCTTTTCCAGTAGTGCCATCTCTCTGTCGGGTATCAAGATATACAGATCCCGTCAAATGGGAAACTGATTTCATTGGATGTGGATAGCTTATTTACAAATGTACCGAGTGAAGAATCATTGCAAATTTTGAATGAACATTTAGAAAAACAACGCTTACACCCAGGAGAAAGAGAGGATATAATGGCGTTAACAAGATTATGTATGGAACAAAATTACTTCAAGTTTGATGGAAAGTACTACACACAAAAAGAAGGTCTGGCAATGGGGTCACCATTAAGCCCATTAATGGCAGAATACTTCATGGACAAGTTTGAGTGCACACATATGGTTAATGAGCCTAATATTTTGTTTTATTACAGATACGTGGATGATATTATAATGTGTTGGACTGGTACGCAACGTCAACTGGACATATATGTGAATAGAATAAACCAAATTCACCCAAAGATAAGGTCCTGGTGTCAGAGTTTTTAAACCGCCTAAACTGGCTGAACGGTTAAAACAATTTACCCACAGTTTAATGAGTCATCCGAGCCACGGTAGCGCTCAGTTTTTAATGCCACCCGCGGTCACCCGTCCCAAGACTGACCGTGCTGAAAGTTGCCTAACTTCGATAATCGCTAACGAACACCTAGTCAATCTACTCTATGAACGCTATATTTATGATGTACCTGTACCTATTCTAGGTTAAATTTAAGAAGTTGCTAGAAAAAATCAGCTGGTGACTCCTTCTCATAGGCTGGCGAAATCGGAGAGGTCTGTATATTTTGGTGGGCCCGCTATATACAACCAAATACCCGTAGAAGTTCGGGATGCACCTTCCGCTGGGCCGTTTAGGAATAAATTAAAATATTGGCTACATGAGCAACTATTTTATGACGTAAATGACTTTTTGAAATTACCTTGTTTTAAGATTTTGTGACTAATTTGGTAATTGTCAAGTTCTTTTATTGTTTATTTTGTGCTATATTGTATAGTGCCCTAATGTAATGTTTACTTATTGACTTGTAACAAATGATGTTATGAATAAATGCCTATATGACTATATGTACTGGATAAGTGTCAAAGTATGTTATAGGCCGCGCCACACAAGTTGGCGGAAATGAAGTTAGCTACAAGCTGCGCATTACCCTATCCTGACTGAAGCTCACACAAAAAGCCGCGCTGGTTGGATATTGATTGGATATTGCGCAGCTTGCAGCTAACTTCACATCCGCCAACTTATGTGACGCGACCTATAGTTGCCCGCGCGAACAAAGTGAGAGATATAGAATTAAAAAAAAACTATTACACATATAGAGCGTGTTTTTATGTAACTATTACATTATTTTCCTCATCGTTACGATTGCTTCAATAAGTCCCGTGCTCCAGTACGGTTGGCAAAGGAAGGGGCCTCTAAAAGGGTCAGTCCCTTGTGAATGTCCCCAGGCTATTTGATGTCCGAGCCTGAAAAAAACGCCCTTAAATTTTATGGTTAGGTGTCTTTAGCTTCAGCTTGAGATAGGGTGGTTTATTTTTTATTCATCGTGAAACATTGTACAGCTAATATTTAGTAAAATTTATTTTGGGCCAACCCTATAGTGGCAAAAAATCAGCTGATGCGTACAAAAAGTTAATCGAGTCTTATTTCACATATTGACCAACAATATGTGAAACACTCGGTACGGTGTGTATTTAGGCGACAAACATATTCTAAGATGTCATTGTACTAATCATTATAAACAACTTTTACTATAGGACCGACCATAAAATCGCGGGAATTTAATTCTCTGTATATTTTTGTCCTATATATATTTTCAGGAGTCGATAAACTTTTTGTATGAAACAGCTGATTGTTTTAGCGATTTCAGGGTTGACCCTAATTGAAAAGTTAGTCAAAATAATGAGTATAATGATATCCTTGGATTATTATTGTTTGTTATCTGGAAAAGCACAGTATGGTTATATTTTGAGAACTTTATTTGACGTACTTACAAATTCGTAACGAAAATATAACTGTATATTATAAAACAAAGTCGCTTCCCGCTGTCTTTTCCCATGTATGCTTATATCTTTAAAACTATGCAACGGATTTTGATTCATTTTGATGTGGTTTTTTTTAATAGATAGAGTGATTCAAGAGGAAGGTTTATATATATAATACACCTGTGCGAAGCCAGGGTGGGTCAAGTTAAGTCAACCGTTAAGTTAATTAGATGTCTACTAAAACAAGGCACCCACCTATCATTCATAGAGACATTGATATGTTATTTTATACGCACATGTAAAAACTATGGGTAAGTAAACGGACGGACCGGTGGACACAGCGATCAAAATTTCATCTTCAGCTATGAAACTTCACATATTTGCTTGGAAGAGATTGCTATAAGCAATATTAAGACCGCTTATTGTTGCACTTTTTAAGGATGTTTTTCTTCGATGCACTTTTTTTTTTCAAAAATGACACAACCTGGAGAATTAACAAACCGAGATGCATTCGTATTATTCTCATTTATTCATTGAGCATCATTCATTAGTACGTCCGTCGCTGTAAGGTTCCGAACCCACTGCTAGCGGTTTTTGTTTTATCGGCCTACGGGGTTACAGGTAATAATCAATTAGCAATCCTTTTAAGGGCTTATTCTGTACCTCAAAACTAACAACTTTTGCTCTGCGACTTTAGTCAAAACTAAAAAAAAACAGCTGTTTCATACATTTTGTCAAGGGTAAACGATATTTTTCTATGGAACAGCATTTTTTTGAGTTTTGACAAAATTCGCCGAACATAAGTTGTTAGTTTTGATGTATAGAATAAGCCCTTAAAAGGATGCTAATTGATTACCATTAAATTAATATTTTTATTAATATTTTGTATCGGTATAATTATGAACACGTATACACGATTCAGTCTTTAGTATTTAGTAAACTGTGAGACACAAACATATTAAACATATCCTCTAAGAGTGATTATGCTTTTTTTCAATTTCATTCAGTTGCGTCTGTTATAGGCTTTTAGGTACGAATAATAACTGCTGTAATAAAAATATAAAATTGTGACGCTTACAACATTAGATGCATGGTATAGTTGGGTTTAATTACTTGCAAAGCCCAGTTACTGATCTAGTCCCCGAGTGAAGGATGACGATATGTGTCTGGTATCACACATCTTCGTCGGCACTGAGTGGAGCGCAATCTCCAACGTAGATCCCAACTGTCGGGGCCGCGAAAGAGTGCCCGTAACCCCGACACCAAGCGCTGTAGTGGAACACTTCAGGATTTTTACTTTTTAGTGTGTATACCGACCAGTCAGCGGGTACTCCCACGTAGCCAAAAAGAGCCACGGTGATATCCATAAAAAAAATTTTAGGACAAAAAAGGTACCTACTCACAGCACGCGTTTTGAGGAGTAAAGATACGGTCTAAAATGTCGTGCATATCTTAGAGATAAACTAAGTTAGCCTAGATTTACAAACATTTCCCTACTCTAAGCAAAATTCGAATTAAAGTAGGTACATAGGTAGAGTATTTTACATTCTAACTGATTGCACAAAACGTAAAAACGCTTTGTTACTATTACTGGCAATTTGTCCAGAACGCAAAACGATGGCTGCTCGCATTGGATTTGTGCCTTTAGGTGAGCCACTATAATATTCATTTATTTTCCCCTTTCACATTCACCATTCTCACGATATGCAAGATTGTAACGAGTTTTATCGGTTATTTATATGCTTTTGTATTGTTTTCGCAACATGGATTTTTTTGGCGGGAAAGGCTATAAATTATGAATAAAAGTTCAACTATCGCATTGTTACAATGTATTCGTATTGATGCTTTTGAATTTAAGTAAGGATTTTCACACCATTGGCCTTATCGTTACTGAAAACCGAGACAGAAAAAAATTACATATGTGCATACGGCTAGAGAAGAAATTTAATCATAGCCTTATAGGTAGGTAGGATATGTCATCAAATCGAATCTATACATCTATAAATATAAATAAAATTAGGGTGTCTGTTTGTAATATTGAAATAACCGTTTTTACTATATGCATATACATATACTATATGGTACATACACCTAAATGACATTTTTAGGGTTCCGTACCTCAAACAAAAAAAACGGAACCCTTATAGGATCACTTTGTTGTCTGTCTGTCCGTCTGTGTGTATGTCAAGAGTCTTTATCTCGGGAACGCGTAAAGATATCGAGTTGAACTATATACGTAAACCTATGAATTCTTGTAGTTGTGTAAAAGAAAAGCTTCTCAGTTACCGTATAAAAAAAGTTAGAGCCGTTTATGTCGTAAAAAACCGCATATTTTGCACTCACAAAAATCAAAACCTACAGGGTAGGTACTTCCCTTTGACATAGAACTATGAAATTTGGCGAGAAGCATTGTCTCAGAGTAGATATATAGGAATAAATCAGAAAACTGTACATTTTTATTTACATCACAAAAAATAGGGCCTCAAAGTTCACAAAAAATTGGTTCAAAATTCTGTCTAAACTGAAAATAAGTTCAAATATAAATTTATATATAAATGTATAATTGTATAAATATAAAACATCAAACTTAAAAGCAATCAAATCAAATAAGTTATAAAATCAATTCTTAAAGCAATAGTTTACATCTCAGTATTTACTCATATATAAACTAGATGGCGTTGGCGTCAAGTTAGCCCGCGGTATTAACTTACTCCGTCGATGTACGAGGTATCTATGCGTTCCAGAGACGTTGTTTTATTGCTATCATATAAAAATATAAATCCATTTCCTGACTCGAACTAATTCAAAGTGAGTGAAGTATCATTAATAACGAACTTCATTTGCAATGCTAAAACAAGTTTATATTTATTTTAACAACGTGTTTGTACGGAACCCTCGATGTGCGAGCCTGACTAGCACTTGTCCGGTTTTTTTACATTTTTTTTCTGTCTGTTCCAGCTAATCTCTGAAATGGCTGGACCGATTTTGACGGGACTTGGCAGGTAGCTGATGTAATAAGGAGTAATTTAGGCTACGTTAATCGACTGTTAGGCGGAATGAAGGTCGCCGGTTCAGCTAGAAACAATAAAAAACGCACGCTTGCAAGTTAGTGGATTTATGCACAGTGGACTATTGAAAATTGTATCAGAAAAGTTATATTTTGTGTCTTACATACCATTGTATCTGTACACTGGAACTACACATTTTAGGTATTTACCCTGTCACTTTCTTAGTCCGGAGGGTTACATTGGTATCTCTATCTTATACTAAAATAATCTCGTCATTTCTAATTTTAACCAAAGTAATACCAAAGAACTTTCTGACATTAAAATAAATTCGCACTTTCACAAAAAGTTAATCTAAAAGTTTGAATGAAAAAAATGTTTCTCTTTTTTTTCTGACATGATATTTTTCTTATTTCCTTGATGGAAATATCTTGTTTTCTCTCAAAGGAATGATAAAATGTAATTCCCGATTGTATATTATGCTCAAAATAGAATTAAGATATTATGTCGTCCTCTTTTGATTTTCCGAAAACAAATTCCATTTCCAAACGCAAACATCATTACGTTACATTAAATATATCTTGATTCAAAGCTAATAAATTTTAAATTTGCCTTTCTAATATCTTATTTATTTAGCACTCGTATAAATATCTACACTGTGATTTTTTTGTTGATATTAAACGGATTACAATTGCTGGCTCCGAACTAGTATTACTATATTTGTAAAGCTTCTCAGTATAAACTTTGCTTTTTTGTCTAATATTTTTAATTGTACCTATCACGAAACTAAAAATACGAATAAATAAAAAAATAATAATAAGCACTAAAAATAATAATCATTAATTGTTATTTTACTAATAATTAATTATTATTTTAATAATCATTAATTGTTATTTTAATTATCATTAATTATTATTTTAATAATCATTAATTATTATTTTTAATGGTATTTTACGACGATTTCATTTAGAATTAAAATAAAATTAAGTATTTCGGATTGTTTTTTTTCTGTTGCTTAGCCTTCTCGTCGCGGGAATCGAGTTTTATAATTATTCTAGTTGCGCCCCCCGGTTTCACCCGCGCAGCTTACGATTGTGTTGGGTACAATACTGAGTAAAATGTCTTAGTGGCAATTTAACAATTAGGTAGTTATATCTGAAAAGCCTAGGTGTTCTAGTGGTAAAAAACCGTGGTGTTCTAGTAGTAATGACACCCGCTTTAAAATCGTGAGGTCGTGGTTTCAAATCCCGATGCGGTACCAATGAATTCCTTGGAATTTATGTACGGAATTTCACACCATGGGCTTTTCGGTGAAGGAAAACATCGTGACGTCGAAGTCATTCGTCCCAAAATAGCTTTTTACCCGTTTTTTACGCTGATAAGCGATACAATTCAGAAAAATACAAAACACGTTGTCAATTAATTTTGTTCAAGTATGTCTATGCCAAATTCCAAGGCAATCGGCTCAAGGAATCGTGTCCTCCCATACTAACTTTGGCTCGCTATTTCACCCACTTAGGGCTTGAATTACCGATAACAACCGAGGTACATGATAGGCATAATTACACAGACAGTAGACAGAAAAGCAGAATTTTTTTAAAAGAAAATATTGAAAAAATGGAAGCAAAATATGTTTATTTTTCTTTACCTTTCACGTACTTTTCAGATTATCCGTCTACATCAAAGGACAATATAGAAACGATACGTAAGTCAAATATACATTTTACCCGTCTTCTAAGAAACCACGAAATCGAATGATAAAACTAACCCGTTTTTCTCTTACAAATTCGATAGAGAAACCTTACTAAATCCAATATGAGGTTTGGATGTTACATTATTCATTTCATTACATGTGTACAGGTTCGGTACGCAATAAAACGGTACCCTAAAATTTATATAAACAGAATAAAGGTTTATGAAACTGTGGAGCGGATCACCGTCGTTGTTAATTCCGTACTATAGACTTACAAAAAGAAGAGTTTATTATTAACGTATGTGTATTTTTGACGTGTAAACGTCTTATAAATCGATGAACGCTGGCTGCACGCACGAAAAAGCATGACTGATTGTCACGATCCATCTGAGCCGAGGGTACTAGCGAGAGCGCGGAAAAATCGATCGAGGTCTTGTTCTAGTTGTTGACTTAACAATGTTGTCATATGACGTTTTCACGTAAAATTGACGTACGTAAACTTTACAGACAAAATATTTTTTGTTCCCATGTTACATCAAATTATCTTCGTTATTTATGAACCGATTCGCCAAGTTATTTATACAATCTGTACCAACATATTGCGAAGTAGTTACATAAAAAAATACACGATGTAGTACATTTTAAGCAATTTTAGGAAATCGATGAAAATTGCAGCACAGCTACAGAAATCAAAAAGCAATAGGTATACTTTTGCTCTGTGTTGTCGGTTTGAGGTTGATTGTATAGAATCGGTTGTAATGTTTTGTCAAAAATTAGGTATTATTTAACTATATTATAAAATGTAATATATCTACTCACCTTCTGCGTTCTCTCTTTACGGCCAGAAAGTTCCTGAAATCAAGGAAAAAATCCAATTTAGTTCTCACAAAATTGTAAATCTATTAGAGCATAATACGACTTCCTACGTCGTATAAATAAGCTCGTTTCTTTTCGTACTTTTGAAGCACGTGTAAGTAAAATAACGAAATGAGAAAGACTTGAGATGACTTTACAATTTCACCGCCACGAGTAAAAATGAAAGGGTTATAAACGAGAAAAAGATGGTTTGTATCGGGATAAAAAGAAGTACGTATAGGCTCTTTGTTAGCCCTGGTGTCAGTGTTATTTAAGGCAATCTCAGGCGAGAATCTCAGACATCTAAATTGTTATTGACCGAAGGAACGCATTGAACAATGTCTCATTTTTGATTATTTTGCTTTCCTCCTCTACAGGAAATATTTTTAAATGAATCTTGGTACATGGGTTTTAAATATTTTTTTTTGTCATCGTCAATTTTCCCCATAAAGAATTTCCCCTTTTTGACCGAGGAGGTAAACAATTCGACGCGTATATATTTTTTTTATGTATAACCACGCATAATATTTTTCGTAGTAGTCTGATTTCTATAATTCTTTTTTTATTTATTATACTTCGAAATTGGTCCCATTTAAATTTTATCGAATTGGCTGAGCTATTTTTGATAAATCAACAATAATGTGAAAAATCCTATAGCGATCCATACGAAATATTCGCGAATTCTGTACACGGGTGAAGTCGGCCAATAATAATGTATATTTGTCGAGATTCTTTAATAATTTAAATAAATCCTAACTAGATTAGTGAGTACAAACGAAATCATTTAACGATTGACGTTCAATAGTTTTTTTTGTGGTTTTTTAGGGTTCCGTACTCAAAGGGAAAAAACGGCACCCTATATTACTAAGATTCTGCTGTGCGTTCGTCTGTCCGTCTGTCTGTCTGTCACCAGGCTATATCTCATAAACCGTTATTGCTTTATTATAATGGCGTATGTATTGAATAGTTGTCAATAATGTTCTATATTTTTTTAAATTTCACATTACTCTGCTTTTGACTACATACTGCGTGATGTTAAGCAGATATGCGGTCTCGGGTAGGTCTAGGATAAATAGGGTATCTTTAATCCTAATTTAACTTCTATGTTTACAAAATAGAGCTGCTAGAGCCGTTAGCAACAATAATTTCAGTAATCTTACGACACTATAAACCAAATTACACGAATTATCATCTCCAAAATCATCGCAACTCCAGCTCTATTCCCTGAGACACAGAGTTGAAGTTACAGGCGTGTGTTATTAATAATACAATGGCTAAGATATATGGTACAACAAGGAATCGTATAATGGAACGTAAAGAAGTTTATCGCGAAACGTAACTCAGGGCGTTTTCTCTCGGGCTCGGGGTTGTTATTTTCTCACTTGTGCTGTTATTGGAAATATTACCTTGATGTGCTGAGGTTTTCTGGTATTGTTGGGATGAAGTATCTATTGGGCGTGGAATGGTAATTCAGTACGGATTGAGTTTGAAATTCGAGGATTTATGTATCTACGGATTCTACGGGTTGGTATTTCTTCCAAATGTATAGAAGTAAGTAGGCTTGCGCTATTTGGAACCTAACTGCCAATTGGCAGCAAGCAAGTTCAATGGCTGATACAAGCTAGCAGTGCAGCTGTGGCTGATTTCAGTTGGAACTCGGTTCCAAATGGCATTTTTACGTGTACCTTGGCTAAATAAAGCCGTAGAAATGGAATTAAAAGGGATAAGAAATAAAGGACACAGTAAATGTGAAGTATTTAAAATTGAGGTTATTAATTACTATTCTAGACAGTTTATTTATTGTGACACAAAAACAAAACATACAATACAACACGACTGCGTCAACTGCCTCGGTAGCTCAGTGGTTTGTAACCCTAACTTCTGGGTCAAAGAGGCGTGGGTTCGATCCCCGCCCAAGGCAAATATTTGTGTGATGAACATAAGTGTTTGCTCTGTGTCTGGGTGTTATTTAGTTACTATCTATGTATATAAGTATGTATTTAAAAATAAGTATATGTAGTGTATCAGTCTCTGGCAGCCATATCACAAGCTTTGCTTAGTTTGGGGTCAAAGGCCGTGTGTAAGATGTCCCAAAATATTTATTATTATGATTAAATAAAATTAAATAATAATACAAATTATCCTATCCTACTAATATTATAAACGCGAAAGTTTGTGAGGATGGATGGATGGATGGATGGATGTTTGTTACTCTTTCACGCAAAAACTACTATACGGATTGAGATGAAACTTTGCAATAATATAGCTTATGTATCAGAATAACACATAGGCTAAGTATAAATTATAATGATATATTGCGTATGCAGGCGAAGCCGCGGGTAAAAACTAGTACTTTATATTTCCGTCACAAGCCGGCTCCACCTCAGCACAGTGTCAAATGACATGCCATTCGTTTTATAATTCTGAGAGTTATGAGGTTTGAGACGGACATACAGACTAGTGGACATAACGATCTTATAAAGACTCTTTCGTTTACTGCAAAAAAAAATTATCTGTAAAATTGGTTTACGAAAATCATTTTACGATAAGAAAACATTGTTGAATCAACAACTGAAATAAGCCGAACGCTTAGATCGATCATGCCTCGCTATACACTGAGAGAAAAACTAACAAAAATATAGTAATCTTTACTAAAATTTTACTAAATCCGAGGACAACAAATGACCTGTAATAAATACAAATCGATTTTTGTAAATGCAATTCGTAGGTATTACAATATCAGTTCTGTTATATGTAGTAAGGCCCCAGTAGTTTCAATAGATTAGCTTTGTAATATCTAGTAAAGTCCATAGTACTCTTTACTAAAATGTTACTAATCCCGAGGACAACAAATGCCCTGTTAAAAATACAAATCGATATTTAGTAGGTATTACTAATACCTGTTTTGTTATATCTAGCAAACTCCTTAGTACTCTTTACTAAGATTTTACTAATCCCGAGGACAACAAATGCCCTGTAAAAAATACAAATTGATATTTAATAGGAATTATTAATACCTGTCTTGTTACATGTAGTAAGGCCCCAGTAGATCCAATAGATTAGTTATGTAATATCTAGTAAAGTCCTAGTTTTTTCGAAATTTTAGTTCTGTATCATCTAGTAAACACCTAGTAATTTTGATGAATTCGTTTTGTAATATCTAGTAAGCCTTAGTACTTTCGAAAGTTTGGTTCTGTATTATCTGCTAATCACCTAGTAATTTTGATAGATCAGTTTTGTAATATCTAGTAAGCCTTAGTACTTTCAAAAGTTTAGTTCAGTATTATCTAGTAAAAGTCTAGTAGTTTCAATAGCTTAATTTTGTATTATCTAGTTGATTTTTGTAATTTCTAGTATAATTTCTGTGTTATCAATTTAGTAAACCCTATCAATGTAAAAGTTATAAAACACTTCAAATCGAAATATTAAACACTGTATACCTGCTTATAACAATGACCTATAAGTATACAGTTTTTAATATTTCAATTTGAAGTGTTTTATAACTTTTTTATGGATAGGGTTTATTAAGTAGATATCACAGAACTAAACTAGACATTACAAAAACCAACTAAATAATACAAAATTAAGCTATTGAAACTACTTGAGTTACATATCTTACAAAACGAATCTAAGGTTATAAACTAATACTAAATGTAAGTTACAAGGTGAATAATAATTGTAGACATAAAAATAAAGATTCAAGTGAAGTCATGTTTATTAAATATTATACATGTATAATATAACACACGAAACAGCCACATTTACAATAAAACATAATTTACATTGCCGGCGAGTATAATGTATTCACGGAGAAACCCAGTTACTCCGTATATTCTGGGTAAAATTGACAATTTTCACTTACACTGGTTAAATCTGTACTTATGACACTTAATTAAACACAGTTAGTTGGTACGCATTGAACTTCATCCTCCATGTTTACTCTACTGCACGCAACGACGAAATGGCTGCTGGAAAGACGGGATCGTATTCACTGAGACCCCAGTTACTCAGTATGACTGTATAGCTCTGTTATAACACTGACTCCTGGGTAAGATTGTCTATTGTCACTCAGAGTGTTTAAATCTGTTGGTAAAACACAGTTTGTTGATACTGAACTTCACTCTCCTTTACATGTTTACTCTACTGCAAGCAACGACGAAATGGCTGCTGGAAAGGCGGGATCGTATTCATAAAGCAAAACACACCGGACACTTTACTGGAAATAACAAAACATTTCGTTGAAATTACTTAGCTTATTGCTGGATTTACAAAATAGACCAAAAACTAAATGTTTTTGTTGCATTAACTAAAGTATTGTAGTAAAATTACAATAGTATCTTGAAATTAATAAAGCCTCATGCTTGAAATTATTCTTCCTTTCAATACAAATGACAATCGTGTTTTGAAAATGATTAAACCCACGCTTGTAATTACAAAACAAGGTAAATCATTTTTTTTTCATCTTTCAAACCAGTATATCAGATACCAATACTTGTCTATACCAGTACCTATCTAGGTACCAACGCGGTGGATTTTTTTTGTAAGTACATAGTACTAATCGCCTAAGAGCATGTCAAACCCTACGAAGTACTCGTATGTTACAATTTTTATTGGATTTTGTTAAATGCACCTTTTTATGTTAGTAATAAGGAATCATACTATAGGTAACGTTTGATGAAATATGTTAGCATGCACTACAAATGACCTATAACTAGTTGTTATTAATAAAGAGTAAGAGTAAGTAAGTAAGTAAGAGTAAGATACTTAGTGTACTGAACTACTGAAACCAAAGTCAAAGCCGTAAAATAAGAATATTTCGACGACGTTGGCGGGAACAGAAAACGCGGCATCAGAAAAAAATTTAATGCCAATTAATGCAATTAGAATTAATGCATAAGTATTAATTTGAGATTTTTCGAGTATTAAAGTGTAAACTTATCTCGTATATTATTCCAGTAACTTCAGTGCCCTTACCATGACTTTTGATAGTAAACGTAAACTTTTTTCCGTTTTTGTTTAATAGCTTCATATATTTAACCATACCTTATTAAATTTTAAAGCCAAAAATTTGCTTTTTATTTGTAAGCGTTTAGATTCCAGCAGCTATGCTTATTCTTCATTTTTTACTCTTGACTCAAGACCATAGCGTAAAATCATTTTATTATAATTTGTTCTGGGAAAAATATTGTTACTTACTACTACTTATGATCTAATATTTGCTATTGTTATAGGCGATAAGTTTACGTTTTACGGCTAATTTTGACAATTTTATTGTTTTGTCAATTGTTTGTTTTTGAAAAGCAATAATGCTTTGTTTGGGAATTTTGTCATCTTGTAATTTCAATTGAAATTATTATCGTAAGAGCGCTTATAATGTTTGTTTCTGAAAAAACAATACGTCATATTTTGATTCCTGTAGGCCACGCGGGCGAAGCCGCTAAAAGCTCATAATAATTAAAGCGTGTTCCTTGGAATTACAAAAAGGGATAAATTAATTATATTTGTTGTACCAAATAAAGTTCTTGCTAAATTTTACAAACGTGTGTTGAAATAAATAAAGCATGTTGCTTGGAATTTTTTTTTTTTTTTTTTTATTTGTGTTCAATAAACAAACAAACAAACAACAAATAACTCTTTATTGTACACACAAAATAAACTAACAATAAATACATTAGTGAAATTCTTAAGATAGTGCAACACTAGGCGGCCTTATCGCTGGAAGCGATCTCTTCCAGGCAACCCATGTGTGGAAAGGAATGTACTAAAAATAATTGACGGGGAGTACAATAAATACTAAAAAAAGAAAAAAAAAAAAACAATACATTAAAGACCTAAATACTAATACTACACACAATACCTAACACATAATAATACTACTACATAAATAGACAATACATAGATAGACATACATAAAATATATAAAGTACATATGTAATAACAGAATGAAATAAATGATACAGTACCAAATCATTTACAGAGATAATGACTTTTCACAAGACGTTTGAATGCATCCAGTTAGCGTGCACGCTTAATATCTAGAGGCAATTCGTTCCAAAGGTTCACAGCCTTCACAGCAAACGACGAACTGTAGAAGGAGGTTTTGTGGGAAGGAATATCAAGAGTCAAATTATCTGCAGATCTCAAGGTACGAGAGTTAACTGTGCTCCTAAACTTGAAGAGACTAGAAAGATAAAAAGGGGAAGTAGGACAGAAAAGAGTGCTGTAAAGAAGCGATAGAATATGAGCATCCCGGCGACGACGGATAGGGAGCCACTCGAGCTTAGTGCGAAATTCGGAAATATGGTCATATTTACGCAAGCCAAATATGAACCGAATGCTGTAATTTTGAAGGCGCTCGAGGTTATCCAGTAGCTCTTCGGTGAGATCAAGATAGCATACATCTGCATAATCAAGGATAGGAAGTAAGAGTGACTGAGCAAGCGCAACCTTAGTAGTAATAGGCAAAAAGTTTTGTAGCCGACGCAACGAGCCCCCGGAGGCAAACACTCTACGGCTAGTCTCAGCAAGCTGCGGAACCCAAGACATACCCCGGTCAAAGATTATTCCAAGATTTTTTACAGTTTCACTGAAAGGTATGGTGACTCCATCAAAAACCACCCGTGGAAGAGTGCTCCATTCGACTTGGCTGATAGTCCGAGAACTACCCATTATAATTACTTGCGTCTTTGACGGATTCACTTTGAGGCCATACGATCTACTCCATTGAGATATACGACATAAATCGCCATTGATTGTTTCTACTGCTTCAGATAGCCATTCTAGCGGCGCTTGACAGTATAGCTGCAGATCATCCGCATAGAGGTGGTAGAGAGAAGTAAGGTTGTAAGAGATAGAATTAATAAAGATTGCGAAAAGAAGAGGAGATAAGACGCCACCCTGAGGCACACCGGCAGACGTGTTGCACCACGAAGAAAGAAGATCGTTAAGGCGAATTCTCTGCCGACGGCCAAAAAGGTAACTACGAAACTAGTCCACTACCGTTGGAGATATGTTACAATACATGTTACAATAATATATAAACATATTGTACCAAGAAACCATCGTAGGTTTGTATTGGTACAAGATTTTACAATAACGGAAACACTAAATATTATTCTTGTACCAGTTAAAGCTATTTCTAATAATTACAAACTAGTGTTGAAATTAATAAAGCGTGTTGCTTGTTATTGCAAAAGGGGAAATATTAGATATTTTTGTTGTACTTACCAGTTAAAGTTATTTTTAATATTTACAAACGGGTGTTGAAATTAATAATGCATGTTGCTGGGAATTACAAAAAGGGTAAAACAAAATATTTTTGTTGTTCCAATTAAAGTTCTTTCTAAAAATCACAAACGCGTATTGAAATTAATAAAGCATGCTCTTTGGAATTACAAAAAGGGGAAAACTAAATATTATTGTTGTACCAATTAAAATTATTTCTAATAATTACAAACGAGTGTTGAAATTAATAAAGCGTGTTACTTGGAATTACAAAAAGGGAAAAACTAAATATTTTTGTTGTACCAATTAAAGTTATTTCTAATATTTACAAACGCGTGTTGAAATTAAAAAAGCATGTTACTTGGAATTACAAAAAGGGTAAAACAAAATATTTTTGTTGTACCAATTATAGCTCTTTCTAACAATTACTAATGCGTGTTGAAATTAATAAAACGAGATGCTTGGAATTACAAAAGGTAAAAACTAAATCTTTTCTTGTACCAATATTTTTATATTTTCTAAAAATTACAAACCCGTGTTGAAATAAATAAAGCGTGTTGATTAGAATTACAAAAAGGTAAAACTAAATATTTTTGTTGTATCAACTAAGTTGATTCTTAAAATTACAAACGTTTTTTAAAATTGATTAAAAGTATTACTTAGAATTACAAAATAGATAAACTGTTAGAAACACAACTACCTTTTCTTGAAAATAGTAATCGAATTTGCGGAATTTACAAAACTCTAACAATATTTACTATAAATTTGTAATAAATATTAAACTTTTGCAATATCTGCATTTACTAAAATCGTATTTTAGGAATTACAATTACAAAAACAAAACTGTTAGTAAAAAATAATAAAAATTGCAAATACAGCAAAACTTTGGTAAATTATACTAAAATTTAGTGTTTTCGCCAAATACAAAGGACTTTTGTAATATTTAGTGGCGATTTTTTTCTCAGTGTAGCTTGTCCCGCGTTCTCGCTTGCGGGATCGGCTCAGGCGGAACGTGACCCTTTTTCGTGTGTGCAGCTGGATTAATAAGAAATTCAATAATTATTTTTTGCAAAAAATAGCATGACCGACTTCACCCGTGTACAGAATCATTACATAGTATAAAACAAAGTCGCTTTCGGCTGTCGGTCCCCATGTATGCTTATATCTTTAAAACTACGCAACGGAATTTGATGCAGTTTATTTTAATAGATAGAATAATTCAAGAAAAATGTTTAATGTATAATACACCTGTGCGAAGCCGAGGCGCATCGCTAGAACGCAAATATTATGCACGGATCGATGTAACATTTTTCACATTATTGATGATTTATCAAAAACGGCTGAGCTGATTTCGATAAAATTTAAATGGAACCAATTTCGAAGTATACTCTTTCCAATAAAAAAATAATGATTAAAATCGGACTACTATAAAAAAAGTTATGCGTGGTTATGCATAAAAAAAAACATACGCGTCGAATTGTATACCTCCTCCGGTGGTTCGTCGGTCAAAAATGGTCGGCCAAAAACACGTTGATTTTATTAATACATTCAAAATTCACATTTAAGTTCCAATCCTTTCTTTATTTCGCTTATTTTGTGTGCATCTAGTATTCCATTTCACCGAAAACCGCACTACATTTGCCAATTAGGGCGACTATAAACACTGATTAGTTGGATGATTATTATTCGAAATAATTGAACAGGATTGCCCATTAAATTCATGTTAATTACTCGCTTAAATAATGTGTACAATGAAGTGGAGAGCTTGTTTGCGAGTGGTTATGCATTTTAACCGATTTCAAAATAGGATGAATATTGTATCCTAATTTCAAACATGGTGGTGTTTGTTTAAGTAATTATTATAATCTTTCTAAATTGATTCATTGAGATACTAGCTTTATCATCTTTATATCTCACGGGGTACTTTATTGTTCCGGAATAAAACGTAGCATATGACACTTTGGTCCATAAATGGCATGTACTCGTAGGTATGTCCATGAAAAATATCAAATCAATTCCACCTTCTTTAGGTTCGTGAAAAAGAAGGAAATAAGCCAACAAATGCACCTTCGGACTTATAATATTAGGGAAGATCTTGTTTGCTGAATTGTTATCAATTTTATCATCATTTTGTGTTAATTAACTAAGTTCGTTTAATTAAGTAAGTTCGTTTAGGCCAGGTGGCTAGCTTTGGTGTCAACGTGTTAAAGCCGCCTGAAGGCCTCTGACTTGGCTAATTGTGTGTTAATTAATAACAATTAACACGTAGAATGCAAGCCGCCTTCTAATCGATATGAATGATTGCCTGAAAGAGATTGCTATAAGCAATAAGGCCGCCTTTTGTTGCACTAGTTTTTGTCGCTTTTTTTTCCTTTCTGTGTATTTTTCTGTGTTGTATTTTAGTGTTAACAATAAAGTGTTCATTCATCTATATATATAAAAGAAAGTCGTGTTAGTTACTCCACTTATAACTCAAGAATGGCTGAACCGACTCGGCTATAAATTGGTGGAGAGGTAGCTTAGAACCAGGAGAAGGACATAGGATACTTTTTATCCCGAAAATTGCATAGTGAAATTCCTGTAGGATAGGACAAAAACGACGCTAATAGGCCCAATTATGAAGGCACGATGGTAATTATAATAGCTAATTAGACTATTTCTGTTTCTTTTTCACTTTAGACATTCGATAGAGAGAAATTTTTTTACGTTGCTATTAAATTTACGATGGCACCTTCATAATTAGGCCGAAAATTGATTGACGAAACGTAATTAGATGACAGGTGACATACATTGACTGCTGAATTTTATAAATGTCACGGTTAGCATAGCAAAGGGACGAATTTTCTTTCCTTTATTACGTCAGCTCGAAGAGGAATTAAACTATGGATCGACAATGATAACTGACATTAAAATTAGATAAAATCGTTTTTCCCTTTGCCATGCTAGATATTACAATGACGTTTAATAACGGGCCGTCATTTTGACTGAAATTAAAAATATTTTTAAATCTACCACCATTAGAGGTTTAACATGTATCTTTATTCTACCTTTATGGTACAGAATCCATTATAATATACGAAGAAAACGGATCGACTTGATTTTTACCATAAGTAGTATGGCATGAGTAAACTTATCAACCTTGACTGTAAACTGTGACCTTGACACCAACATACATTTTTGTTGGTTTGGTAAGGATTGAACAGTAATAACAGTGCAGCCCGCCTCAGTTGCGGCACTCCTCATAAGTCACGCAACTTACCGGCCAGCCTCTCAGCTGCTTTAGTTAAAAAGCCCAGAGAAGCGGACCAACCTCGAGTGCAAACTTCTAAACTGCCTAGGGGGTAAAGACGCAAAAAAACGGGAGACCTAGAGCACCGCCTTCTAAGCTGTGTGAAAAGAAACCCAGAGAAGCGGCTCTACCTCCGATTCCCTCGCCGCCCATAAGCTTCGCCTACTAAGTTCCCCCGCCACGACAAGGCGGAAACCCGTACACTCTAACCTTATCTTAATCAACAGAAGCATTTATAAGTATAAGGTATTATGATGTCAGGTTAGGTTTGGACAGTGGCAAGGTGCTAGGGTACTTGACTTTTTTTTTATAGAGCAAGTGCCTTTATTAATTACCACTAAATACAAGACTTATAATGTAAAACTTCATAAACTACTACTACATAACAAGCAATTGGATCATCCACAGACCCTTGAAAGTCTAAAGATAATCCAAATACTCAAGCCCACTGCCAGTTAGCAGTGTGCCCAGCATGCTGGCAGCATTGCCACGCTGATTGGCAATGCTTATACGTTAGCCAAATAAACTCCAGCATTTTGGTCACACGTCGGATACACAAGACGCTCAGAAAGACTTTTGAAAACAAGACCGGCCACCACGGGCACAATGTCTCAATTTCAAACGGCTCAAATATGTAACCACTGCCGAGGTTAGCATATTTGCGCCGTTTGTGCTGCTCCGAATCGGCCAACGCTCCAACCCTTCTCTGAGTCTCAGAAAGATGTGACGGCACCAAAGTACCGACGCAAGTCGCGTCTCATACTAAGGGCCGTCTACACTTCCATGGGACCAGCTTCATACCGTCAGACCTTTTGCCATCACCAAGCGCAGACCCATTCGATTCGAGTACGACTGCTATATTGGCGGTCGCAAAAGCCCTGCGTATGACATCGTTCACACTGGCGTGGCAACCAATTCGACCAGCGCTTCTTGAGCAAGAAAGACGGTGGTGACCGAGCTGGTCAACTACTGGGTACTTGAATAGGTGAGAGCGCTCAGCTATGTGCGATGCGGCAGCAAGGTGGGTCGACTATCTCGACGATATCATCAATACCACCGGTCGAGCCTGGTCACGACCGGCAAAGAGCCGAGGTAGATGTCACAGAAGGAGAGAGGCCTATACCCAGCAGTGGGACAAAGAAAGCTGCGGATGATAACCATAACGAAACACATTAGTCGAGATTGACTGTTTCTTGGGTTTGAAATGATTGTTTGCTACAATATTTGTGTACCGTTTCACATTAAATTGGGGCTAATATTTTGTGGCGCACTTACTATTACTTACTTCGTATCTACCGATTTTAGACCATGACTGTCTTTACAAAAGTGAGATAGCTCAACCAGATCTACATTTTGTATGACAGCTGTCTAATTTAAAAGTAGGGTATCTCCGTAACTGTCAACTTTTGATCAATGCTATCTTTACGAAAGTGAAATAGCTATACCAGCCCCCCTACCGCCTAAGCAAATGCAATCGTAATAGCAATCGTTTATGACTTCATTTTAGTCATTTGGCACCGCCTATGTGGCATTAGCCATCTACATTAGATTACATAATATCTACATTTTGGATGAGAGCTATCGAACTTCAAAGTGGTTTATCTACGTATCTGCCGATTTTAGACCATTACTGTCTTTACAAAAGTGAGATAGCTCAATCAGATCTACATTTTGTATGACAGCTGTCGAAATCAAAAGTAGTTTATCTCCGTAACTGTCAACTTTTTATCAATGCTATCTTCACGAATGTGAGATAGCTGAACCAGATTTAAATTTTGGATGACAGCTATCAAAATTAAAAGTGGTTTATCTTCGTATCTACCGATTTTAGATCATTACTGTCTTTACAAAAGTGAGATAGCTAAACCAGATCTACATTTTGGATGACAGCTGTCGAACTTAAAAGTGGTTTATCTCCGCAAATGTCAACTTTTGATCAATGCTATCTTCACAAAAATGAAATAGCTCAATGAGATCTACATTTTGGATGACATCCATTAAACTTAAAATATCCTAATGTAGGTATCTCCGTAAGGTTAGCTATCTACATTCATTAACTTTCGCGGTACGAAGTTCGCCGGGTCCGCTAGTTGATTATAAATGCAAATCCACAAGGGAGACTATATGTCAGCAGCGAACGTCACGCAGCATAGCTGATAACAATATCATACAGTACACAGAAATCCTAGGGAGAGACTAGGACTTTAAATGGGAGACCGGAGACCTATGTCCAGCAGTGAATCTCCCACGGCTGACAGCAATATCAAACGTGGGACGGAAATCCAAAGAAGATACTATCATCTTAATATATATAAATCTCGTGTCACAATGTTTGTCCTCAATGGACTCCTAAACCACTTAACCGATTATAATAAAATTCGCACACCATGTGCAGTTCGATCCAACTTGAGAGATAGGATAGTTTAAATCTCAATTTATTGTCGCAATTTTAATTTATTTAGCCACAGCAACGCGTGGCTGGGCAGCTAGTTAGGTATATGGATATATCAGGGTTACAGGGTAAGTCGACCTATTCCTGTTAAGGGTGTGTAGTTTACTTTGTTTCTGACTAATTTGACTATGAAATACACTATCCTAAATTTAAAAAAAAACAGACGGTTGAAATTGGTATTTATAAAATTCCCAATTTTCGGCTATCAGCTCAGATATTTTGAAACGTGTAAGTCGTATTATTATTTTTATTTGATTTTTACATGTAAAATAATGTTTTATGACCTCACTACCCAATATTGTTGTCCGTAAAATTAACCTTTTATAAAAAGTATTTGAATTCAAATATCTCGAAAACTGTGAGATTTAGGATATGGTGTTTCATAGTCAAATCAGTCAGAAACGTAGTAAACTACACATGCTTAACGGGAATCAAGTCAAAATCAAGTCAAAATTTCTTTATTCCGTAGACACAATACAGGCACTTGGAATCGTCTAGTTACAATTTTTAAAAGTTCTACTTAATTAAATTTTTATAATAGGTCGACTTAGCCTGTACTCCTGCATATGTCTGACAGTGGAAAGGCTACGGCTAATAAAATAGTATTTAGCTTTTATCAACTATAGCTAAAATAAAAATAACTAAAGCTAAACTATATCTTCTGTTTACATCAATATCGTATTCAACAGTAAATCTATAGAAAACATACCTAAAAAATACCAGGCTCACTCCAATAAGTCGAACAAAACAGAAACAGTTTATATTTCCTCTGACAACAGAAATTTGGCCAATAGTGACGACAAAAACTTACATAACCCTCCTTATAAGATGACATTCCTTGGTTGTGACTCAGGAATTGAGTAGAGGGGGTATTTTTATTTAGGAAACGTATTAGGTACCTACATGAGTGGGTCAGAGGCCTATACTCCTTACTCAGCAGTGAATTAAAAATACCATACAGTAGATGATATTTTTACCGACTTCCAAAAAGGATGAGGTATTACTATGTTCATCGGTATATTTTTTGTGTAATGTATGTTCATTGATATTTTCGGTAATTGTGAACCGATTTAAAAAATCTTTTCTAGTTCGAAAGGGTATAGGTACTTTCAAGGTAGTGTCATTTAAATCTCATCAGAAGATATATCAAAAACGATCAATAATGTACATGGATGTCACATCGATTCGTGCAAACTATTCAAATTCTGTACACGGTGGAAGTCGGTGTCGGTGTATTTAGGAAAAGTATCACACGAGTAATTGGTGAATGACTCCACTGCTGATTAATGATACTCATTAATCTGCAGTGGAGTCAAATGAATAAAGATGAAATTTTTCAAAAAAAAAATCTTATTCAGACAAGCTTATTAATATTTAGTACCTACATCTTTAAGTGATCACTACTCATCATTTCGTTAATGGATTGTGATTTATTTTATTTATTTTTTTATTCTATTTAAAATTAGATGCTTACTTACAGATACGCTAAACCGTGTGGCGAGCCAGCAAGAAACGATGTGTAAAACAAAAAAAACTGTTCTACTCCATATTTTAGATAACGCTACTCTTTAAGACAACAGAGTAGTAAATCAAAGTAGAAGTGAAATAATTCAAGGAATATAAAACATATTTCTTGACTTCTGTACTCTAGTAATACCCCCAAAAGTCTAATCCTAAAAAGGTCTCTGTAAAGCCCGAGGGTGTGAGATACAATATCGTCAATATGCAAATACCAAAGTTTTCGCGAATCCACATTCGCCAGTAAATCAGGTTTCGCGTTACCCGTTGAGCTCGTGTTATAGTGATGGTGGGATTAATTTCGCGTGAGAGATGGCTCTAGACAGTCTTGATATTTCATCACGTTAGAAAAATATCGAGTAAACGCTTTAGAAAATAGCTTGGGGAGTGGAAACAAAATGGAATAAGGTTGAAGACGTTTTAAGCTGAAAAGATTTGACAAACTGTTGTGATTTGTATTACCTATTTAGAGTACAAAATTCGATGTTTTCACACAAATTAGGAACCCATGTTATTTAAAAAACGTCCATTAATCACAATAAGTGTACTTGCAACATACTTTACTTAGTAAATTTCTGCACTCATGTAAGTTTATTTACATTGTTTTCACGGCTGCCAGTATTTCTACATTGAGCATTTTGATAAACTAACAAACAAGTTTAGTTTTTACCTCGTCGTTACTTATGATAACATTCAATATCCTTCATGCACCCATATAATATAATACAATAATTACAAAATAACTTTATTTTCACACCGTATACAGAAGAAGCTTAAACTTGAAAAAGAAAATATAAACAATAATCCGGTAGAACAATGGGTGGCCTTTTAGAGGCGTAACGAGCCTAAGTCATCTAGTTTTTGATTTTTGTAACCATCTCTTCTATTCACCTACAATTAATATCATTTTTGTTCGTTATTACTTCTAAATTAAGGATTTAGCAGTCGTCAAGACTTTAGAAGTTATGACGTCACAAAGATGGCCGCCGACCGATGTAGGTATTTCCGTATATATCAAGTTCTATTTCATCAAATAGCTCGTGATTGGTATCGTTTGATAGATCTTTTAATGACCCATAATAAATACCTATCAAACGTTTTATGCTATATAGAACGGGACTAAACTCACGTGTACGGATAGTCGTAACGACACTTATCTAACAATACCAATCACAAGCTATTTAATGAAATAGGACTCGAGATATACGCAAATACCTACAATGGTCGGTGGCCATCTTTGTGACGTCATAACTTCTAAAGTCTACCAGTTATCGCTTGACCATTGCTGGAACCTTGGTCTAGAAGCAACGACAAACCCATGATACTAATTGTAGGTAAATAGAAGAGATGGCCACGAACAATAATGGTATGGGTCGACCGCCTCTAGTCTATATCGCCTGTAGCGATTTCTTTCACCCATTACACATTAGAAAAGTTTATTTTTATAACATTTATTAAAGTAAATAAATTGTTTAAAACGCTGCCAGCGAAAATAATAGTTAGGGGCAGTTCATTCGACTAAGCTCATATGGTGTGTTTTTTTATTTATTTAGGAAATGGTATTTCTTGCTTTGTGACACTAGCATTTAAATATTAAATTATTAGAATTTTTCGGGTATTAAATCTATTTAAATTAATCAGGTAGACGGACACGCCGAGCTACACGTAAGTACTCTGCAGCATGTTCTTTTTCTCATCATTTTCTTTTGCTATCACACATAAGTCTGTGCTTTATTTTTTCAAGACTAATGGGTCTCTAAGACTTGTAGTCTCTTAGAAACAGTCTTGTTTTTCAACCTTGTCCCAGCTCTCCGGTGTCTCCAGATCGCAACGACTCGCGCTGAGAATTTAATTGTCCAAGTTCCGAGCGCTATGCATTTCAGTGTTTAATGGGGGTCGACGTTAGTCGCTGTCGTTAGGCCAAGGGGTTTGATGCGGTTATACCGGCGCGACAGACACGTTTACAAAATATTTTGTGGGGCATATTAAACATACGCTTGAATAGTGATTAGGCCGTATTCACCTCACAGTCTGTTTAAAAAGATAATTATTCAATTACCTAATTTTAAAACAGTATTTAATTCGTGCTATTTTTTTGCTATAATGTAATGTAATAATTGACTTGTAATAAACAGTGTTTTGAAATAAATTACTACATGACTGTGTTTAATATAAATCCCTAGTGCACACTGATCGAGCGCGAGTAGTTTTTCCATATTGGTCATCATTTCTTTTCTATGGATGTCACAGTTTTTTTCACGATGGTTTATTCACGAAAAACCCTTCGCATCGCAAAACTGTAGCAAAAAATAGTATTTTTGATGGAGATTATATAGGTTATCTTATCTATTATATTTTATATAAATTTAATTATAGAATATAGTCAGTTGATGCTTATAGAATTGTACGTTGTTGGGCATGCCTGATAAATTAATGGTACGAAATATCGACCAGAAGACAGAATTTAGATTTACGTGGAACTATCCAATATAAATTTATGATGGATTAAAACCGAATATGTTTTGTTTGGCCCAAAAAACCTTTTTTCAAACATAGTTTTTTTTTTTTTTTAAATTACATTAGACATTGTGGATACATTGCCCTTAGTGACTGTAGTCGCTACGTCGCTGCAGTTTGACCGAGACTTTACGATAATGAGAAGTTGGCTGAAAAACTGGGAAGTTTAGGACATAAAAGTTTCATAAGAAGTTTGGACTTCTCGTTTCTTCACTTCTTTGTAATGTGGTAGCATTTCTGGTTAGCAGGCTATTTCTACTTCAGTATCTAAGTTTAAAGTTAATCGTTCGTGGGTTAGAGTTTCTTAGCCGCCTTAATAAGTCTTTTAACAGCTTTTGCAATAATATTCTTGCAATAATACTTTTTTTTAAAAATATGGCATGACTGACTTCAACCGTATACAGAATTCGCGAATATTTCGCGCGGATCGATGTAGCATTTTTCACATTACTTTTGATTTATCAAAAATGGCTCTGTCTATTTCGATAAAATTTAAATAGGACCAATTTCAAAGGATATTATTTCCAACAAAAAAAATATCGAAATCGGACAACTAAAAAGTGAGTAAAAAGTGACGCGTGGTTATACATAAAAAATTATACGCGTCGAATTGAGAACCTCCTCCGTTTCGTCGGTCAAGAATTAGAACTTTCTGAATATTTTACTATGGAAACTAACGTGGATTTCACACATGTTATTCAGGGTTATTTCTGATCAATTAGCATCCTTCTAGGGGCTTATTCTGTACATCACAACTAACAACTTTTGTTCTACGACTTTCGTCAAAACTCAAAACCCTGTATTTTCTTTCAGTTCTCAATTTAAACAAGTCCAGTAGATTCGTAGATGAATTCAGTTATTTATATAGTCCATGGTAATTTTATCAGCAGTAGGACGTCCACCCACAAGGTGGACGGATGACCTCATTAAGTCCGCATGATCGCGCAAGCCGCTATTAACCGCTAATTGAAGATCTTAAAGAGAGGCCTATATCCAGCAGTAGACGTCCTATGGCTGAAACGAAGACGACAAAGACGTTTACTGCTAACTAAGGTATCCTCTATGTATTTTCAATAAGAACGGTTGAATGCTGTTTGCATCCAGTGTCTTTCTGCGGTCTTAATTAGATCTTCAGTCAACCTTATAGGTAAAAATTAGGACCTCCACGACGTCTCGTGCACGTCACTGCTTAAAAGTTTTCTCTTAGAATTTTAAATAAGACTGGTCGAAAGCGGCTTACATCCAGTCACAGCATTCAGCGTATTCCTGCAGTCTTGCTTAGATCATCAGTTTTCCAATAGGACCGATCGTAGACAACCATCGTCCGTAAGGACGATGGTAAGAGTAAACATGAGTCTTACATTGCGCTTGTCATTACATGGCCCAATTAAAGGTCTTTGCAACAAACTCTGTTCGAAAACTCTTTCTGAACATACTCCTACTCCACACTTCATTTAACTTAGCCCGGCGCGTACACAACAATACTTAAAACACCCCGAAAATGTTTATATGTCATCCTGTTGCAGTTTATAGTCGTGACCTGCCATAAAGGAAGACATTCAAACCCTGAAACTCAGCGTTTTACTGCTAAAATATTTTAATGAAGTCCTAATTGTGCGCATACCAACTTGTTCCCGTGTTGCTTTCGAGAGATAAGTAGCTAGAGCCTTGATGGTTAAAAATGCTACGTAATCTGAGAGTTTCGGTAGGAAAATCTATGAATTTAATTTGATTTTTTATTCAGGAATGAACGAGAACATCGAGGTAAGGTGATTTGTTTTTCTTTGAGTTTTCTGCAGAGTGATTTTAATTTGAGAATAATTGTTTATTTAATAACTAGTGACACGCCCTGGCTTTGCACAGGTGTATTATAGAAATAAACCTTCTTCTTGAATTACTCTATCTATTAAAAAACGCATCAAAATCCGTTGCGTAGTTTTAAAGATATAAACATAAAAGGGACAGACAGACAACGGGAAGCGACTTTGTTTCATACGAGTACCATGTAGTAATAAGTTATCTTTGAACCTTTTTTGTTTGATCTTTATAAAATGCTTTATAACCTAATTTAATTTTGATTATGAAAATAAAAAAAAGATAATTACAACTTACAATACAATAGTAGAGTAATAAAAAAACAAAAACTCTACAGAAGCTACTCAGATATAAACTCTTCACCAAGAATCTAAAAAAAATATACACGCACTCTAATCATAAAACACAAATCATAACTAATTTCATAGAAACAATATACTCAAGTACCTATTTATAGATGTAATCATATGATATTACTTAGTTTTATATTAAAACAAGACTGACTTTCATAATCCGATAAGATGCTTAAGTTTTGATGAATTTCTTCCCCAGCTTAGCAAAGTGCAAGAACCTCATAGAAACAGCTTAGAAAAGTAAATTTTTCTAGTTGAGACACTTTAGACGTGGCTAAATAAGCAACTGGCACTAAGCCAAAATAATGGTGAGCTTCTTTGAACTAAGTAGCTGGAGGTATATGATAAAATTGTTTACATTGTGGAAATATCACAGAGTAAGTAGTCGAAGGTAAATATAACTTGGTAAATCGTGAAGTCCTGAAAGAGATGCAATGATTCATTACGGCACGAGTATGAGTAGTACGTAAGACCTGTAATTTTGAAAAGAAAGAATATTATCTGTTGTGGTAAGAATAACACAAATTATTTTATATATTTTATTTATATTACTTTTTTTACCTTCTCCTAGTAAAGTAAACTTTAATTTTAGCAGCTAGTTCTTATATTATGATATTAGTGGAGCGTTCTCACTCAAATTAAACAGATCTAGAAATGCGTCCCGTCCACCATTATTTAAACTCTATTTTTAGGGTTCCGTACCTCAAACGGAAAAAACGGAACCCTTATAGGATCACTTTGTTGTCAGTCTGTGTGTATGTCAAGACTCTTTATCTCGGGAACGCGTAAAGATACGGAGAAATTTAAACTGTATACGTATATATATATATGGTCTCTTGCTGTTGTGTAAAAGAAAAACTTCTTAGTTCTCGTTTAAAAAGTTAGAGCCGTTTATGTCGTAAAAAACCGCATATTTCGACACTCACAAAAATCAAAACCTACAGGGTACTTTCCGTCATACTTACTTGACATAGAACTATGAAATTTGGCAAAAAGCATTATCTCAGAGTACACAGGAATAAATCTAAAAAAATGTACATTTTTATTTAAATCACAAAAAATAGAGCCTCAAAATTCACAAAATATGGGTTCAAAATTCAAAGTGAGTAAAGCGTATTGTGTAAGGTATCATATAAAAGAACTTCATTAGCACATGCTAATACAGGGTTTTAATCATTTTGACAATGTGTAATTTTCGATGCATGACGAGAAAAGTGAAAAAAAAAAAACTTTTTTGTCGATGGTTGTATAGAGATTTTAACAACTTGCTTCCTAATTTTGTGAAATTTTCTGGATTTGTACGGAACCCTGGATGTGCGAGCCTGACTCGCACTTGTCTGGTGTTTTATTCTTGTTGTGCCAGTTCTTACTGCACTGGTCAGCTATTAATAAAAGTATTTTGGAAACTGCTGTGTAGAATAGTAATCTTGTGCTGAGATTGAACCGAGTCACATGTCCAAAGATTTTGAACCACAAAATTCGCATTCCTTTGGGAGGTAATTTTCCCTGGATTTTCCTTTGCATGTTTAGTTGGAGCAAATCATATTCATAAAATTCTACAATCTCACAAAAATAATGTTTTATCAGAAAAATCATTTCGGTCAAACTGTAAGAACCAGTGAACGTTAATTGAACGCATTATGCTAGTAATTGGATTTTCGATTAATTGGAAAATGCAACCGACGGAAAATTCCATTAAATTTTGACTACAATGGGCGGCGATACTAAGACCGCGGCGGGAAGTTACGATCGGCTTGCACGTGATGCAGCATTCAGAAGTGGGATACAATGCCAAACAATTTATATTAGCACAGAGGTTTTATTAGTTACTGTTTTGATTTGGTTAGAATACAATAGATGAATTGTGCTTTGGTAAGCGTTATTAGCTAATTTCGATGGTATAAGTACAATGCGTTGTTTTGTGTTCACCTAAAAATAATTTTTGGTTCTAATTATTGTGGGTAGTAAAAATAATCTAGAGTTTAATTCTATTCCATTAACTATATATCTACGCTACCCAATATACGGTCGCGCTATAACGAGGTATTCGGAGGTATTCGCTAGGATACCAAGCTACTATATATATTACCGTATGAAATCAATCAATGGTAATAAATGTAAGTGAATTCGTTTAGGCTTGGTGGCCATTCCTAGTATCAGAGCTTTCATGCCGTCTGAAGGCCTCGTTTAACTAGTACAAAAGTGGAAGGTTTAATACCAAAAAATTTGGTACCACAAATAATGGTCTCATAATATCCTCCTCCTCCAGTCGATTTCCTCATGTCTGAGGGTCGTGACCACCACCTTCCGCCAATCTCGCCCAGATGATTTTCTTCCACTGTTTCCGGTCGTCGGCGACATGCAGCGCGTCGTACACTGAGGAGTCCAAAGTGGTGCGGATCTGGTCGGACCAATGCATCGGACTGCGGCCTCGAAGACGGTTCCCTTCTACCTTGCCAGTAACCATTAGCTTCTCAAGGTTATCACCGTCTTTTCTAGCAATAAGGCCAAAGTATTCAAGAACGCGTTTAAGGCATATAGTTGATAGCCTAGCCTTGACCTTGAGCTGTTTCAATATTGATGCCAATTGGTACGATGTGCTGTCCAAGGAAGTTCTCATAATATAAATATTACCAAAATCTGATTAGTGTAACTTGTTGCCAACTTAATCATAAATGTTACAATAAGAAAATTACATTTAACAAGAACAAAGAGATCCAAGTAAAAAAATCTCTTAACCAAAAGGAGCGCTAGAAAAAGCGCAAAATCGCTTCAAAGCAAAAAGGACGCCTGAAAAACTGTAAAGTGCATTTTACCTATCAAAGTCTTTTTCATCGCTGTTTCGCTCGCTCACGTTCCCTTCATAACAAGCGGAGCGAAAACCAAGACTCATTCATTGAAATAATGACGCTGCAGACCCGACCTTTTCATAGCGGAAGGCGAAATCCGGAATTGAGATGTGCTTATTGGGTAAAGCTGTGAAGTTTAGGCGAGCAGACTTAGTTAGACCTAAGAAATGTTGCGTTTATTATTCTTTTTAATCGACTGCAAAAAAAGAAGAGTATACCAACATACAAAAGCATATAGATGAATAGTTTATCAATATTTGTTTACGTATATGTTTTTGTACGTATGTTACGGGATTACTCCGCTCTTATACTTCAAAATTATGGACTGATTTTGATGATTATTTTTATGATTCTGTATAATTTAGAATTGATCCATCCATCCATCAGCCATAGGACATCTACTGCTGGGCATAGGCCTCCCTTAAATATCTCCAATAAGACCGGTTGATAGCGGCTTGCAACTAGCGCGATCCTGCGGTCCTAATTAGGTCATCCGTCCACCTTGTGGGTGGACGTCCTACGCTGCGCTTGCCGGTACGTGGTTTCCACTCGAGAACTTTTTGACGCCATCGGTCGTCAGTCCTCCGTGCCATGTGCACTGCCCACTGCCATTTCAACTTGCCAATCCTCATTCCAGATTCGATCTCGCAGAGAGACTCTGAGCATAGCCCTCTCCAGAGCTCGTTGGGCTACTCAGTTTTGCCATATGCCATGACATTTGTTTTTGATTTAATTTTTAATTGCCTTTAATTGGAATTAATGAAGCTCGGTTCAAATTAATAGGTAGGTGCACGGTTAAATACTAGCCCTTACTTATGTACTAACACATAACTAAGGATATCACATTTCATAAACGAACGAATTACGAGTAAACCTAAAGAAATCTAATTAGAGATCCCATCTTCTAATTAACTCGAAACATGAGCCAGCGCGAACACACAGCAAAGGAATAGAAACTTTTGCTCCGTCAGCCTAAGCATTGAAGGATATCTCACATTTTCAAAGAAAATATTTCACATCCCAGACTTTTCCAGGCCAGTTTCATCACAGCCTACTTCTAATAAAAGGGGAAAGTACGCAAAGAGGCACAGCGAAAACTTTTTCCGTCTACCTTCCAGTGTGTAATGGAAAATGCAAGCCTCACGCCGAATAGGATAACAGTAGGAGTCTCCAATCGCTGAGTCAACTGTTTATCAAACTAGTTTGAAGACTCTTAACTGTGCTCCGTGGCCGTATCATCATCTTTATTTTTAGCTCTAGTATGTTTGCTGATCGACAAACTTAAAAGGTTTTTAGAAACCTCTCCTATTACCGATAATCGCCGTTAGAAGCAGCTTGCATCCAGCTTATTACTGCGGTTTTGATTAGATCATCAGTCCACCTTGTCGGTAGACGTCCCAAGCTGCACTTGTCGATACCTACGTAACCTTCACTCGAAAACGTCCCATTAGTCACCAGTCCTTCGTGATTTGCCCACTGCTACAATACTCATCCATTGAGATTACTCAATACTCATCCATTGTCAATCCGCTGGGCTGTTGGTTGGCCGGATCTGCTCATTCCCGATACGATCGCGGATATTCCCGAGCATATAGGGCTATGCTCGAGACTCTAGCTCATGTGCCATCCTTGCTAAAACTGTGTATCCGAAAGTGTATTTGGTTTGTTAGCTTATCTTTCACACAGCAACAGAACCACGCGGTAGATTGCCTTGATTTTGTTGTATAGACATTGCAGAGTTTTAGATCATGGAATATCAAAGAGCAGTTTTTTACCCCCGACCATAGACAAAGTACTCATACTTTGTCTATGCCCCGACGCATAAACGACGGGGTGTTACTATAAGTTAATAAGTTTGACGTGTCTGTGGGCATGTGTCTGTCTTTAGTATTATGATACTAAAGACAGACACGCTCTCGAACGTATGAACCAATTTTAATTTTTTTTTTTTTAGAATGATATATTATTCGGGAGTGTTCTCAGCTATGTTTAAAAAATCGATTGTTCTATTCCAAATTTTACAATCCTTTTGTTTGGTGCGATAGGAATCTTTTTTGTGTTGGGTTTGTTTTAACAATTTTTAATCTGGTTAACCTGGTATCACGCATGAAAAACCTCGGTTAAAAGCTAGTAGGTATCTAACGTTAAAATAGTCCAAAGAAAATGTTGGCTTGAAGAAAAGTTGGTGGCATCTTACAAAGTCTCCAGACCCTGGAAGGAACCTAAAGCACGGCCAAGTTTCGGATTAATATCGTAAAAACTTGGCAAGTTAACACGTGGCAGACTAAGTTATGCCGTCATAAATAAAAGAAATTGTCAAAAGAGATGTTCTTTTACACTTATTTTGGGTTTTTTGCTCAGGATATATTTTTAGATACAAGTGTAATTTGTTACGAGCTTTGTCTCAAGACATAGGCATCAGACTGTGAAAATTGCGTGAAGAGAGTTAGCTGTAATATCATTTTAATATTATGAATATATTTTGTGAGTGTATAAGTTTGTGAGTAAGTAGGAACTAGTTAAATCTTTATCATCATCATGACATCAACCCGCATGTTAGAGGTCTGTAGTAAGTACTTTAGTAAATTCTTATTATTATTTAAAAAACGAAAGGGATAAAATGCCTGCGGTTCAAATTTAGTACTTTCTAAGTACCTAAATACCAGGGAGCAATATTTAGAGAAAATCTGTAAAATACGTAAAACTATTCAAAATTGTTAGGACATCTTTATAAAGCAGACGAATAGTGTAAATAAGTTTTTTTCACAATTTTATTTTAATTTAATAAACAGACTTAGTAATATTTATACTAGAGTAGATGCTGATACATAATGTTTAAAATTTATATTTAAAAAGAAAACCATAAGTTAGTACATCGTATTGAGTTGCAGTCGTATAGACAAAGGTAAATCGTTCTCATCATAATGAATGACTTACTAGGTATAAGACCAATCCCCGTGGGTTGTGCCTTGTCGTGGCTGGGGGGCTTAGTAACCAGGTCTAGCCAGCCTGGTGAATCTAAGAGGAATCCATGGTGGGGCCGCCTCTCCGAACTTTTCACCCAAGTTCGCTCGGAGGCCGGCCATTGAGTAGGTAGGTCGTTGTTAGTGGTGCCTGCCCTAGCATGCTCAGCATCGTACCATGGTGGGCTTTGTATACCTCCTCTGCATCCCATGGGGGATGCGCCTACGGAGGTGCGCTCTGCACCCTGCTGAGGTGGGCAATGGGCACCATATTGCGCTTGCGACACCACTGCGGCCGTGCCCTTTGGGGCGGGGGCTACGGCGGGAGAGAACTGCTGGTGTATCGTTGCTGCTTTCCCTGCTTTCCGCGGCCTCGGCGGGGTTGCTACCGTTTTTGATTGCAGACGCGGTAGGGCTGCAGGGGAAGAGGAGTGTCGGTATGTCGTCAGCCGCTCTGCCTATCCTCTGCAGCCGTAGTGGCAGGTGCGGGGCCACTTTAATTGACCCGTTGCATCGGGACCAGGGCTGTCGGACACGGGTGCTGTCCGACGCCCAGTGCTGGTTGGTCCCAGGTGGTGGATGACGATGTGTGTGGAGTTCGGCACATCGTCATTCTGACAGGAGCGCAAGCTCCGAGGTGGGGCCCGAGTTGGGCCAGCGCTGTCGGCTATCGCGGAGGAGTGCGAAAGCGTCCCCGTAGCCCCGCCACCAGGCTCAGTGGTAGAACACCCAGGGTTTTTGGTGGGTATGCCACCGACCGCTAGTCGGTGGAGACTCCCACATAACCACCCGCCAACCCCGAGGTGTGGTGGTATCCATATAGGGATTTTCCTAGTAAATAAAAACCGAACAAGTGCGAGTCAGGCTCGTACACCGAGGATTCCGTACAAATCCTGGAAATTTCACAAAATTGTTAAGTTGAAATCTCTATAGGATAAATAAATAATCATAAAACTTTTTTTTTTATTATTTTCTCTTCACGCATCGAAAATTACTCATTGTAAACCTGTTTTAGCAAGTGCTAATAAAGTTCTTATGATACCACACATGTTACGATTTACTCAATTTGAATTTAGGGCCTATATTTTTTGTATTTAGGCACCATTTTCTTTTTGTGATTTAATTAAAAATGTACAGTTTCCAGATTTATTCCCATATGTGTACTCTAAGACAATGCTTCTTGCCAAATTTCATAGTTCTAGGTCAACTGGAAGTACCCTATAGGTTTTAATTCCCTTGTGAGTGTCAAAATATGCGGTTTTTACGACATAAACGGCATTAACTTTTTTCTATGGTAACTGAAAGTTTTCGACGCAGCCAGGGAAGACCCTAGATGCGCTGGCGGGACGATCTTGACTCATTCGAGAGGGGTTGGCAAGAAGTTGCGATGAATCGAGACTCATGGAAAGAAATGGGGGGACCTTTGCCCAGGAGTGGGACAGTAAATAAAAAACAGAAGTTTGATTTTTTTACAACTGTAAGAGACCATAGATATACTCGTAGGTAGGTATAGAGTTTAAATTTTACTTCATTAACTTTACGCGTTCTTAAGATAAAAGGTTTTGACAAACGGACAACAAAGTGATCCTGTAAGGGTTCCATTTTTTTTTCTTTTGAGGTACTGAATCCTAAAAAAGGTATAAGACCAATTTATAAGACGATTTGACATGGCAAAAAAAATAATAAGACCAAACTTGATTTCGCAAATAAATAGTTATTCCACATTCAAATATCTTTGAACAATTTTAATTGATGACGATTTTTATCGCAATATTTGGGTAAATAAAAATTATGGGTAAATAAATATGTGTATCGTTTAGAGATACTAAACTACGTATTATATATAGATACATTTATTGTAATTTTTCTTATTAGAATGAATCCGTGAATAAATGAGTTCGTTCTCCACCTCGCCTTAATATGGTAAACGATTTTGTAGTTGAAGATGAAGCACGCTGACTTAGAAGATGTTTTGGTGAGCTTGAAGCTTTCTCTAACTTCGAAGAGCTTGAACTTTTCAAAGTCCGAGTGTACGTTGCTTGTCTAGTCAATAACTATGGATTTGAAAGAGCCAGAAGTGCCGCAATACTCCTCATTGAACTTGCTAGACCATCGACATGACTCATCCGTTGACGCCGATTCTAAGAACTTCATTCTGGCTATGTGCTGATCAGAGCTAATTTTTTCGTATATCAGATCTGAAAAAGAAGTATTAACTCACTACAATTGAGTCACAATCAGTTAAAAATAGGCAAAACAACATTCATGTCAATACTACAATTTATCATCTCGAATAATTATTGATTTTCGAAAAACATCACAACACCGACTTCCACAGTTTGTGTACAGAATTCGAATAATGGTTGGGGAAAAAGTTTTTTCGCATTATAGTATACGTATGAACTTGTAATAAAATCTTTTTGGCTATACTATTTGCATCTGGCTGGTTTTGGTATCATTGAAAGTAAAAATTTTAAAGAACATAATTTCAAATTCAAAGTAGGAAAATGTGTGATTTTCATTTGTTTTTCGTACTGTCAAGATGAGTGAATCTAATGAAGAAATTCGATACATTTTAAAATTTTACTACAAAAACGGTAAAAAAGCCGCGAAAAAAATTGCGATGTTTATGAACCTAGTGCAGTGTCTGTCAGAGTAGTAAAAATTTGGTTTAAGCGTTCTCAATCCGGAAATTTTGATGTCAAAGACGCACGTCGCTCTAGTCGCCGTATTACGGATAAAATGGATGCTATTTTTGGAACAGTGGAGCAAGATCGGCATATCAGTAGTTACGACGTAGCTGAAGAAAAGGTCGTGGTCAAAGGCCGGCCAGGCTTCACAGACTGTGGCGAAACCCGGGTTAACTCGCAACAAGGTGATGCTGTGTGTGTGGTGGGATTGGTAGGGAATTAATCATTATGAGCTGTTACCACCAGGCAGGACCATCGATTCTGAACGCTACTGCGAACAACTGATGAGATTATAGCAAGAAGTTGAGAGAAAGCGGCCGGAATTAATCAACAGAAGGGGTGTGGTTTTTCATCATGATAACGCTAGACCTCACACATCTTTAGCCACTCAGCAAAAATTAAGAGAGTTTGGCTGGGAGGTGTTAATGGATCCGCCGTATAGTCCAGACCTTGCACCTTCAGATTTCCACATTCAGGTTAACATCACGAGAGGACTGCCAAAACCACTTATCGCGGTATTTTGATCAGAAGTCCAAATTTCTATAGCAATGGGATCATGTCCCTACTTACAAGATGGCAAAAAGTCATCGAACAAATGAAATTTGAATTTTCTTAAAAATGCGAAGAAACCTTTTTCCCAAACTATACGAATAGATGTGACATTCATGTATATTGATGTTGATTTATCAAGATCGGCTAAGCCGTTTTTGAGAAAATTTAAATAGGACCAACTCTAAAGCACACTCTTTTGAACTATAAAATAATTTTTCGAATCGGTTCATAATTTGCGAAAATATCGATGGACATACAATAAAAAAACCTTAACTTTCTTCTATCGTACGGCTAGACAGACGCGACCAAAGCGCCACCCTTTTATGGTGGACATTCCGCGCGTTAGAACCAAGCGTTTCAAATCCTCATTCTTCATACACTATTTACATTCTCTTTACCTCATACGAAAAGCCAGAATGTGGAACGCTTTGCCTGGGTCTGTCTTCCCGTTAAAGTACAACGTGGGTGTTTTCAACTCTCGAGTAAATAGGTATCTTCTAGGTAAGCGTGCTACACCCTAGATCGCACATTTGCTTAACATCAGGCAATGTGTAGTCAAACGCGAACTTATTCGAAATAAAAAAAAAGAAAAAAAAAACAAATGTTTCCTTTTCCTATCCTTTTTGGAAGCCGGTAAAAATAATAGCATTGAAACTCACAATTTCGTAGTCAACTATGTACTCTACAGACTACGGTGGCACCGCAACACTACATACTGTTTTTTATATATTTTTATGAAATGTTTTATGTCTGCAGCGACATAATCTCCTGCAGCGCCTGCCAACGTGCTTTATAACCACGCGAGGCAAAAAATACATAATAATAAGTTTCACATTAGTTTCAGTTGAGTTTTGTCTTTGATTAGGTACATAAATTAGTTCGCAAATAGCTAGGTATTCTATCCCAAATAATATAATATTACGCATTGCAACGTTTAAATTGTATTATTTCATCTTCTACGCAGATTTACGCGTTTCCAACTCACCGTCATATTCTTTCATAGATTTTCCTTTACCCCCGTATTCTATGGGCAAACTATCTTTATCAAGAACTTTGTGGAGGCTTTCCAAGGAGTCGTGGACCTTCACTCTCTTTGCTAATTTTGCGCTCATAGCTTGCTTTAGAATATTCAGAACTGTGTCGAAACACTTCGATCCGCTTAAACAATGGTAGCCGTTCACACGTTGTCCCATTGTTTCCTAGAATTAAATTATAATTAAAACGTATAATAATAGATAGTTGACGTATTATAGTTAAAAAACGCAATATAAAAACGCCTTTCGTCATTATCATCAATAGCTAGAAAACGCCTTCTGTTGGACCAAGAACTTCTCTGAATAGCTGGAATATTCCATAAACGAGTATTACTATGTGAAACTCTTGACCTGAATCTGTCTTTTAGCAAATGTACAACATGGGTGTCTTCAAATCTCGTGTTAATAGGTATCTTTTAGTTAGACCGCATATCTGCTTAACATTAGGTTTAGGCCGCGTCACAGAAGTTGGCGGAAATGAAGTTAGCTTCAATCTGCGCAATATCCAATCCTGACAGAACCAATCCTCACACAAAACCGCGCGTTGATTGGATATTGCGCAGCTTGTACCTAACTTCATTTCCGTAAACTTGTGTGACGACAAAGTATGAAGGCAAACGCAATGAATATCAGAATAAAAAAAATACCTCAGACTTGGTGATCTAAGAATTCTGAGTACCGAGGTGTACTAAAAAAACGATTTATATTGGTTTTAGATATTCACGAAATCAATTATACTATCATCCATCCATCAGCCAAAGGACGTCCACTGCTGGACATAGGCCTCCCCTATGGATCTCCAATAAGACCGGTTGGAAGCGGCTTGCATCTAGCGCGATCCTGCGGTCTTAATGAGGTCATCAGTCCACCTTGTGGGTGGACGTCCTACGCTGCGCTTGCCGGTACGTGGTCTCCACTCGAGAACTTTTCGACTCCACCGGTCATCAGTCCTCCGCGCTATGTAAATTATACCAAATTCTAGTAGCAAAAGATCTTTTAGTTTTCAAGTGGGACGAGTACCGGTCTCTAGAAGTTCAGCACAGGCAATATTTATCGTCGGTTCAGTGGCGTCCGAGTATGTCACATTTTCACACGTGGGTAAAATTATTTCATGGTGTAATGCATAAAACACTCCACGTTAATGTACAATATACCGTGGATGAAGGAAACCAGTGCAGGATCATGAGTTCTCGCCTCCACATCGAATAAGAATATGGCGTGGCGCGTATGCTTATCATATTGGATGCAGTTTCAGGGGAAACACAGAAAATAACTTTTCCTTTACCTAAAAGACTGTGGTGTGAAATTCCGTACATAAGTTCTAAAGAAACTCAAACCAACTCATTTATTGGCCAGGTGTTACTACCACTACGTTCGTTATCTTAGCAGTAAATTATATTATATTAAACTGTAATTAAATAAAAATACTTACAATCACCAATGTAAGAGCTCTGCTAATCACCATAGGATTCATTTTCATCAACATGGAGTAAGGCATCTCCCTTGTGTCGAAAACGTATTCCCACCCTTTACAGTAATCATGCTGCATGGTATATTCTAAAATCTAAAATATAATAGTTTTGTTACATTAATCAAGCACCTACCTTATATCTATCCTATATCAAACTGTATGTATTAGTGTTAATCAAGCACCTACCTTATATATATCCTCTATATCAAACTGTATGTATTAGTGTATCTTATATTATTATTATGTTATTTATGTATTAGGATGTAGGTACTAAATGTACTCGAATTTTAGCTCGTTATATTTATTATTTGTAATAAGTTTTTTTTTTTTTTATTAATTCCTCTCCAGAAGAAAGGGTTGCCTGGAAGAGATTGCTATAAGCAATAAGGCCGCCCTTTGTTGCACTATTTTATGTTGTTGTTTTTTTTTCCTCTCTGCGTATTTTTGTTTTCTGAATTGTATTTTAGTGTTAACAATAAAGTGTTTATCTATCTATCTATCTATCTATCTACCTAAGTCAAGTAGATGAGAAATTAGGACATACGTAAAATAATTCAAGTTACATAACCCAACTTTTCCAAAATAAATTTTCTAATGTTTACATTAATTTTATAACATTTTATTTTATTATTCTACTGTAATTATGGTATTATTGTTTGACGAAGCCCCTTTACAGCTGACATTTTTAAATTAAATTATTTTTATTTACCAAAATTAATTAAAGTTAATGTATACCCATATTTATTTTAAATTATAGGACTGAATTTCTTAAATATTATTTTATTATGATTATAATTTAACGACGCCTCTGTACAGAGCTGAGTCATTTTGATTTTATTTGTATATAGTTAATTCATGTACCTACAATACCTACATATTTGTTATTAATGTCTGACAATTTTCAAAAAATAACAATTATATTATGATCTAACCTATTGTCCAATGAGGGAATCATGGAAGTTAAAACTGATATTTTTGTTTATGTTTGTTGCTGTTGTCGTTCTCTGATTTAATCCAAGCTATATTTTTTCTTGTTGCGAGGGTAGATAAGAGTGCCTACTTAAATAAAATGACTGTAATTGTGACGAGTCCATGGTAGAACCATTTATATATTTTATTTTACTAAGTAAAAATGTGTAAATGATATACTATGACAATAAATGATATTCTATTCAACCATTATCAAATTGAAACGGCAATGGGCAGGATACACAGAGTCCAAAAGTTCTCGACTAACTAACTAGAGTGGAAAACACGTAATGGAAAGCGAAACATAGGAAGTCCACCCAAGCGGACAGACGACCGCTAATTAATAATTAAACGTTATTCAAATTCAACCTCTTTAAATTTACCTAGTACATCCTTCTGAATAATCCTATGTATAAAAGGTGTAAAAATGTATCTTACCGCAACCATATACTTGTAGAACATTGAAACTTCATACTTTTCG
Organism: Hypomecis punctinalis; assembly: GCA_949316475.1. Taxonomy (NCBI): domain Eukaryota; kingdom Metazoa; phylum Arthropoda; class Insecta; order Lepidoptera; family Geometridae; genus Hypomecis; species Hypomecis punctinalis. Next base: position 19,504,559 of record OX438795.1, on the reverse strand, counting down.
TGGTTATTGTATATATTTACTATGCCCACTCGGTAATGGTCTGCAGTTGGTTTGGGTAAGATTGCAAATGTGCTGAAAAAATGTGTAAATATAGTATTTTTGTTCTTTACCTATCGTACGGGCTTAAAAGCAAAATATCTTACATTTTATAGCTCGAAAAGGATATCTAAACGGCTTAGTAACAAAACGTCCTGTAATTTGAATGCCACTAGATCAAAATTGCCAAACGACCAATTAACGAAACTTCTTTTAGGAATGTACAACGCGGTTACATTAACTAGGCGCTTGACCATGTGACGTTATTTTGGCGCTCATGTATGGTGTGCAAAAATACCGGTCAAGTGCGTGTCGGCTTCCCGCAAGAAAGGTTCCAAACCATCTTCTATAAAAGATATTTTTCTACCTGTTTATTAAAATCGAGAAAAAATTGCTTAAAAATTAATGCGATGCGTCGAATTAATGTGACCGCGTTATAGGTATATAATAGTAAGAAAAAAGTGATAATTCAATGACCATAATGACGTGTACTTGCTCAATCATATTAAAGTGTAGAGGCAGTCAATCATGACTATGAAAGTCATGATTGACTGCCTCGGTGGCTCAGTGGTTAGTGACCCTAACTTCTGGATCAAAGAGGCGTGGGTTCGATCCCCATCCAGGGCGATTATTTATGTGATGAACATAAGTGTTTGCTCTGTGCCTGGGTGTTATTTAGTTACTATCTAATGTATTGTATGTATTTAAAAATAAATATATGTAGTACCTATATCAATCTCTGGCAGCCATATCACAAGCTTTGCTTAGTTTGGGGTCAGAGACCGTGTGTAAAATGTCCTAAAAATATTTATTTACTTATAGTCTATCAGTTTAAAGATTCCATGCTTCGTTTATTTTCTTTTAGTTTATTTTCGTCTTCATATTATTTTATTTTTTTAGAAATATTTTCTAATAAATGAATTTCTGAAACCACCACCTTACTTACACACAAGCTCTAACTGGCCCAAACTCATTTCGTATGTCAAAATTTTGCAAAAACTCCGGCATTAGATTTCTGTACGTGCACAAGTTGTCAAATAGCCTCTTTGCACGCTCAATTGACCCTTTGTTGTAGATTAAATATCTCTCAATATAATCTCGATCTAAAAAATAAGAACAGAAGTTATCAGTTTGGATCATCAGGTATCTAGTATCCATGACGCTGGTCCCATGGAAGTGTAGACGGCCCTTAGTATGGGACGCAACTTGCGTCGATACTTTGGCACCGTCACATCTCTCTGAGACTCAGAGTAGGGCTGGAGCGGCGCCCAATTCGGCGGAGCAGCACAAGCGGCGCAAATATGCTAACCTCGGTAGTGGTTACATATTTGAGCCATTTGGATTTGAGACTTTGGGTCCGTGGGGGCCGGGAGCTCATCTTGTTTTCAAAAGTCTTTCTGAGCATCTGGTGGACGCGGCGCGTGACCAAAATGCTGGTGTTTATTTGGCTCAACGTATAAGCATTGCCATCCAGCGTGGCAATGCTGCCAGCATGCTGGGCACGCTGCCAACTGGCAGTGGGCTTAAGCACTTGGATTATCTTTAGACCTTCAAGGGTCTGTGGATGATCCAATTGCTTTCTATGTAGTAGTAGTGTAGGTAGTTTTAGCATATAAAGTAGTATTGTATCATATTGTAGTTAATAAAGGCACTTTAGCCCGTTAAAAAAAAAGTATCCAAACAATCACCAAAATTGCGACGTCTGGCACGGTTAATCTTCGGATGGGTGATCGCGGGTGTGTCATCACGTCACTTTCGTGTTTCAAATGAAATTGTAAATTAACGATATTGTTTTTTTAATCGTTTCGCCAAGAGGTATTCTGGCGGTGTAGGGATTTTAACACCAAGGCAAGCTATACGGTCCATACGAACTTACTATTTGAAGTCAAAAACCATTTACGATTATAGCTGGCGTCAATTAATAAACTGCAGGGTGTCTTAGGTAATTGTGGTTATATTTTGGGTGCCTCAAAAGAGACCCAAAAGTTGACTTTGCAAACAGCAGCTATTTTTTACCTATTCAATGAAGTAACACCTTCCCAAATGCAATGTTTGCATGTTGTGCAATACATGCTAAAACTTACCAAATTTTCGCACACGAAAATGATTTTGCTTTGAGATCCAGTCTTCAAATATATCGATATCTTGAACTAATCGATGCACGTCATAATTATACGTTTTCCTTACTTCTTCCATTTGATTTTCATTAAAACTTAGTAAATCATTTGGTACCAACGATTCCATGTTGATCTGTTGTCTTGGATGTATTAACGATAACTCTTTGTTACTTCAGGTTTAATTAACATTATATAGTCTGATGATGAAATATATATTATAATAAGTTGTTGAAAATATAAACGTGTGATAGCCCGTCAAGGTCAACCCAGAACGTAAGCTGGTAGCGGTAGTGTTGTCGAAACATCGATAGTTTTTTATCGATAACGTAGTAAGAATCTGGCTATTTTGTAGTTTGAAATATTAAGTAATAAGTATCTATCTTTCGGCAGCTATCCCACATGCGCTCTCATTAATACATTTTGGGTGATATAAAATTACCTACTGAAAATACTTCTTTGGAAAATTGTCATAGTATTATTGACATAATAAGTATTGCAATTATTTTCCAACTATAGATTATAACCATAAGTACTTTCTTACTGTGGAACTTAATAAGTTTTTAGTAGCCCAACGAGCTATAGAGAGGTAAATACTTAGAATCTCTCTGCGAGATCTGGAATCACACCTAATATGAAGATCTGTAGAAAAATCAAAGTAACCGACATAGGCCAGCTAATTGACAAGTTGAATAGGCAAGGCAGGGCACATACCTCGCTAGACTGATGACCTATAGGGTCGAAAAGTTCTCGAATGTGCCACCAATTAGGACGCCCATCAACCAGAAGGACTGACAAACTCATCAAGACCGTAGAATCGCACTGAATACAAGTCTTAACCATAATAGAATACGGCTAAAACTCACGTTATAATTATACGGTCGATCCGCAAGGAATCCAACCAGTTTCAGAGTATTTAGAACTCCATCCTCAGGGAATACGCGCACCCCCGTCGACCGCACTGATTGGATACAAGTATCTTTCAACCGATCTTATCGATTCATAGGGGAGGTGTATGTCCAGCAGTGGACCACCTATGGCTCATGGATGGATAGATATGTACTTATTATCATAGAAATGTATATTTTATGCGGTCTGAGACTTGACATAATATTTCCTTACAGGACTACTAGGCTAAACGATAAAATGACAGAAAATTTCATTATTTCTTGCGTTAATTTAATATTCACTTATGATCATTGTGTGATAATTGTTCACATAAATTAAACATGTTCGTAAAAATAAATGTATTGTATTAATTGTATAATTGAAACTTTAAAAAATGCTTATTAATAATAGCAACAATATAAATAATTCTCACTGTATCCTAGAAGTTTAAATAACCTAAGAGATACTTGAGTGAGGATTGATTTGTTTAGAATAATAATTGCATAATATCATTAGACAGGACTTGGAGGACTGATGACAAATGGCCCCAATGGGGTCGAAAGATACTCGAGTAGAGGACCAATTACAAGCATAGTGTAAGACGTCCACCCACACGGTGAAGAGATCACCTCATTAAGACTACAAGATCGCTCTGTATGCAAGCCGCTTCCAAGTCTTCTTCTTCTTTTCGATCATAAAATTTATATTTTGTTATATGATGTTCGACCAGTAAGAGGCCACGGAGACTGCGGCGGTGTTGGCCTCGTGGAGTTCTTCTTGTGTGCAGGTGTTAGGACACAGTGGGCATTGTAGTAGATGATCTATCGTCTGTTGAGTGGCGCCGCAGTCGCATTCCTCCTTTGGTGGTTCGGCTAAGCCCCATTTGCACATGTTGTATCTACAACGGCCAACTTGTGTTCGGAGTCTGTTAATGGACTTCCAGATGGACCATTGCAGGTCGTGGCCCGGTGGGAGGTTTTCTGCTTCCAAGTGAACCTGTTGATTTTTATTTTTATAGGGAACTGCTGAAACTAGACGAACACCGATGTACCATTTGAATTATTTGATGCTTATTCATACAAGTTAAAGATCTATAAGTCCTGATTTAATTGTGATCTAGCCTGATAAACAATGTTGTCACAAGTTGAATACTGTATACCAACAATCTACTGTAATTTTGATTAATTGAAGACCTTCATTGATAAACTGTTCTCTGAATAATTTATTTGTTTTTATGAAACTCTTTTTGTCTCAGCAAAAAGTAAAAAATACGTTTTTGAGGGCAGTAGGTACATAAAATCATACTCAGTAATAATTAAATTAATTTTATTTTTTTACTGACAGATCACAAAACTGAATTAGAGTTTTAAAAAAGACATAAAAAGAACATAAATAAATTGTTTATAACAAGCACATTATCCGTGTGTATTAGTCCTAATTTAGTTATTAATATTATAATATTTTTTGAAGTGATAACTTTTTTAGTAGCATTGTGCACTTTTTGGATGGTAAAAAATGTTAACTCGCGTCAGGGCACGTGACTCGATCAAAAATTCATGCATGAAAATCTTAACTTCAACAGATAATATTGTTATTGTCTAGTCTAGAATCATTGTTTTGAAAGAGCCCGGGGTCCCACAGTATTCTTCATTGAACTTGCTTGGCAGGCGACAAGACTCGTCAGTGGATGCAGACTCCAAGAACTTAATTCTTGCTATGTGCTCATCGGAACTCAGTTCTTTGAATAAATCTTCTATAAATATAACAAATAAATAATTAAATAAAAAAACAAATAGGCAAATTTAATTTATTGTAACTAGAGAAATATTTATTTTCATAGTCAAACTTAAAATAAAAACTAAACACATAACCCATCTGCGATCATACCTGGTGCAAAGGAGCCCAAAATGCTGGCCGTATTACCCCGCTGTATGGCGATGGCCATCCTTTGCACCAAATACCAGCCAGAGCGGGAGTCATTGGTTTTCTCCGTTAGCCTGCGCCCTATTTCTGAAATCAAACTTTTGGCCTCACGGCCCCAACATCCCATCGTCTCCACGGCAATACTCGTAGGCACAAAAAATAACTGGCCTCCAACGGGGCATACTTTCGCCGCTTGAGAAATGCTAAATATAATTTATGGTGTTGAGATATTCTGTGCGTGGTGGCTTCTCATCCAGTTTTCTAAAATATTTTTGAATGTCTGGTGATTTAACCCCTTTGCCATTTTGGGGCGTGGTTAATGATGAGTTTTCACAAAGTTTATGTCCGGATTTCAGCAGTAAGCGTCCTAGGACAGTGGATCAATGTAAGAACTCCATTTGGGTAATTGTATATGACGTTGGAAGAAAGTATGTTTTAAGGTGATTTTTTTAAGTTCAGGTCACATCTTACGCAATATTTTCATGATAAAGTATAGGCCGAATCAAACTTTTTGGCGTCCGTGATGTTAGCTACAAGCTACGGATAACCCAATCCTCGGCGCGCAGCTGTTTATTGAGCTTAGTTCAGAATTCAGTTATCCGCAGCTTGTAACTAACATCAGAGACTGAGTTACAAGTTGCGGATACAGCTAGAGACACACATCATCATAAAGTTTTTTTTTGGATTGGCGAGTTGAAATGCCAATGGGCAGGGCACATAGCACGGAGGACTAATGACCGATGGGGTCGTAAAGTTCTTGAGTGGAGACCACGTACCGGCAAGCGCAGCGTAGGACGTCCACCCACATGGTGGACGGATGACCTCATCAAGACCGCAGGATCGCGCTGGATGCAAACCGCTACCAACCGGTCTTATTGGAGATCGTTAGGGGAGGGCTATGTCCAGCAGTGGACGTCCTATGGCTGAAAAGAAGACAGAAGAAGTTTTTTTTTATTATACTTACCATCAAGTTGGTGCAAAGATTTATTGCCACTGTCGCCGCCATATTCTGCAGGCAACAAATCTTTATCTACTACTTTATGAAGAGACTCCAAAGAGTCATGGACTTGTATTCTCTTTATCAACTTTGCACTCATCGCTTGCTTAAGTAGCATTATGAGAGAATCAAAAAACTTTGATCCGCTTATAAAATGAACGCCTTTTTGGCGTTGACCCATGGTGTCCTAAAATTCAGAAATATTATCTATATACTCGTATATATAAAATCGTGATTCACTGACTCACCTATCACGAAATCTCAAAAAGTACACGTGCTAGAAGTCTTAATTTTTTCATGGGGGATCCTTTTAAGATATAGGTGCTCACTAAGAACGGATTTTGCGAAATTCTAGCCCTAAGTGAGTGAAATAGCGAGGCAAACTTAGTATGGGAGGACACGATTCCTTAGGCCGATTGACTTGAAATTCGGCATAAACATACTTAAACAAAATTAATTGACCACGTGTTTTGTATCTTTCTGAATTGTATCGCCTATCAACGTTAAAAACGGGAAAAAGCTATTTTTGGGACGAATGATTTCGACGTCGGAATTGAAACTTTTTAGTGCATTTGATTGAATAATCAAAATTTGGACAAAATAATTATTGTGTCAAAATGAAATGTTGACATGTTTAAAATCCAGATTTAAGATTTATTGAAACCAATGAGTTAAGAAAATAGAGTAGGTGGCACAGCTTTTTTGTCACTTTTTCGATCTCACTTTCTTTATAATATGTTCCCATGTTTCTTTGGTAAATTAATACTTACTACGTAGGTACTGCGAAAATAATTGGTTTAATAGTGAGCATTTATTTTACCTAAGAAAGTGCGGAAATTACATTGTCATTATTCATGAGTGCATACCAAAGCTTTTACCCAACTACAAAAAAGAAGTTTTTCATTTCAGCGGTATGGTTTTTGTGTATGTAAGTTACGCGATTATTTAGACAATTATGAACCGATTTTGTTGTTTTTTTTTTGTTTGCTACATCAGAGGTACTTCAGAGATAGTTTTATTTCACGAGCAAATTTATAGAAATCAAGAATAAACGAATTACATACCTAAATAATGTTTTGGTTTGTGGTACCATTCAGTTCATTAGTCATTTTTGAAAGATCATTATTATAAAAAATGGTACACAGCGATTCGAGCAAACTAATTGAATTTTGCGCCTATGATTGAAATCGGGTGTTCCATTTTTGGTGAAAAATAAACTATGTATGTAATGGCGGCCAAATTGAGTCCTATCAGCCGTATGCCCTAATTTGTGGGTATTTCGAGTCTACGCCGCCCTGTAGAGGTTTTGCATAGTCTCGCTTCCCCAAGCTTGCTACATGAGTTGCTCCTTAAGATAGGAGCACCAAAAATGGTGCTGCGCAACCTTCAACCTGCTTAATTGTCTTTCCACATTTCGTGGTTGCAGATGAAATTAGTTTCAAAGTAAAATGAGAAAAAAATATACATAATTATAGTTGCCTACTGTACCTGATTTTTTTTAATAGCCCTCTGCATTACGTAAGCCTGCCCATGAAGGGTGATTGGGCCATATCTACCACGCTAGCCCAGTGCGGGTTGGTGGATTCACATAAGCCATCGAATTTTGTTCTACGGACTTATGCAGGTTGCCTCACGATGTTTTCTTTCACCGAAAAGCCCGTGGTGTGAAATTCCGTACATAAATTCCAAGGAATTCGTTGGTAGGGTACCAGGATTTGAAACAACGGCCTCACGATTGTAAAGCGGGTGTCATTACACTAGAACAGCACGGTTTTTTACCACTGAAACTCCACGACTTTTGAGATATACCTACCTTATTGTTTAATTGCCACTAAGACATTTTACTCAGTATTGTATCCAACACAATCGTGAGCTGCGCGGGTGAAACCGGGGGGCGCAGCTAGAATAATGTAAAATTATTAAAAAATAAACCGGACAAGTGCAAGTCAGGCTCGCAGACCGAGGGTTCCGTACACACCCAGAAAATTTCACAAAATTGGGAAGTACCTTGTTAAAATCTTTATACTCAACAATTTTTTTTTACACTGTTCTTGTCATTTATCAATAATTACACTTTGTTTGAATAATTAAAAACATGTTTTAGCATGTATTGTGCTAATTAAGCTCTTTTATATGATACCTTACATGATACGATTTACGCACTTTGAATTTTCAACCCATATTTTGTGAATTATATTGAATATAATATATGTGAATTATAATAATGCCCTATTTTAATTGTGATTTAAATAAAAAATGTACAGTTTTCAGATTTATTCCTATATGTGTACTCTGAGACAATGCTTTTTGCCAAATTTCATAGTTCTATGTCAACGGGACGTACCTTGTAGGTTTTTATTTTTATGAGTGTCTAAATATCCGGTTTTCTACGCCATAAACGGCTCTAACTTCTTTATATGATAACTGAGAAGTTTTTCCGTTACATAACTGTAAGAAACTATAGATTTACGTATACAGTTTCAATTTTAACTCGATGTTTTTGTTTGTACATTTTTATTTAAATTACAAAAAATAAGGCCACAAAATTCACAAAATATGGGTTCAAAATTCAAAGTGAGTTAATGGTATCATGTAAGGTATCAAGCTGCGCTCATAATTATAAGCTTGGTTCACGCTCAGAAAACTAACTAGTGACCCTCCCGAGCCAAGTAACTCCGGTAAAGTGACAGCCAACCAAATAGCTCACCAGCTGCTCATGAATGGCAAAGCTAACCAACGGCTACCTAAAATCCCTAAACAAAATCCAATTTCAAACAGGACATCTGAAATTAGCAAGCCCATCACAATAAATGATATCGTCCAAGCCATAAAGAGCCTTAAAAACGGCAAGGCAGCGGGAGTGGACGATATCACTGTGGAACAACTAAAAAATCTGGGGCCTGTTGCTGTATCCTGGCTCTTAGCATTATTTAATGCCTGCCTAGAAAAAGCCAAAATTCCGAAGCTTTGGAGAAGATCCAAAGTTATAGCACTCTTAAAACCCGGAAAACCACCAACCGACCCAAAAAGCTACCGCCCAATATCACTCCTGTGTCACACTTTCAAACTATTCGAACGAATCCTTTTGAACCGCCTGATACCTGCAATAGAACCAAAACTAATTCCAGAACAAGCAGGATTTCGACCCGGCAAATCTTGCACAAGTCAAGTGCTCAAACTAACCGAATATATCGAAAATGGCTTCGAGACAAAAAAAAACACCGGCGTTGTCTTCGTTGACCTGTCGGCAGCCTATGATACAATAAATATTAAGAGACTCATGTCTAAGATTGCATCACTCACAGACAACAAAGCACTCTTAAAAATACTCAGGGAATTGCTCACTAACAGACGCTTTCAAGTCCATATTAATAACCAAGCAAGTAGATGGCGATGCCAAAAAAATGGCTTACCACAGGGCAGTGTATTAGCGCCCATACTATTTAACATATACACTAATGACCAGCCCGCCATTCCCCACACTGAACGCTTTCTCTACGCTGATGACCTCGCGCTAACCACCCAAACGAGTTCATTTGAAGAAGCCGAAAGTATACTAACAGGAGCTCTGGAAATCATGGGAAGGATGACGAAAATAGCTTGAAGCCAAATCCGTCCAAAACCAAATCATGCGTCTTCCATCTCCGAAACCGCCAAGCCAACCGCCTACTAAAAATATCATGGCGAGGCGTCGCCATCGAACACTGCAATAGCCCAACATACCTAGGAGTAAAACTCGATCGGACACTAACATACAAGCCTCACTGTTTTAAAACCAAATTAAAAGTTAGCTCCAGGAATAATCTCCTCTCCCTTCTCACCTCCACTTCCTGGGGAGCATCTGCTCAAGTTCTTCGCACATCAGGGTTGGCACTCTGCTTCTCAGCGGGGGAATGTGCGTGTCCAGTGTGGCACCGATCCGCCCACGCTAAGGAAGTAGATGTCGCCCTGAATAAAACTTGTAGGAAAATCACAGGCTGCCTTAAACCCACCCCTTTGTGCTCACTATACCCTCTGGCAGGAATAGCCCCCCCAAAAGTCCGGCGAAGTATTGCCTGCTCCATCGAAAAACAGAAACAGGAACATGACCACCGACACCCTCTCCACATGTCAGAACCACCTTCCAGCCGCCTCAAAAGTCGCAGAAACTTCCTGAACCATACAGAACCCTTATCCGGTCACCCCAGTGAGGCCCGTCAAAAACTGTGGAAGGAAACTTGTCCTCCACCCCAAACCTTTATAGAGCCAGCGGAAGAACTCCCCCCAGGAAGCGACTTAGCGTGGCCAACGTGGAAGTCGTTGAATCGACTCCGGACCCAAGTTGGCCGCTGCAAGTCTAATACTGCCAAGTGGGGGTTCACTGACGCGGACTCTGTGAGGTGTGACTGTGGAGAAGTCCAAACAATGAATCACCTTTTGTCCTGCCCCCAGTGTCCAACCACCTGCACACTGGGTGACCTCATGGAAGCCTCCTCTTCTGGGGTGGCAGTGGCTACCTTCTGGGCAAAACTTGTATAGTTGGAAACTATTAGAACCATCGACACGACGAAGAAGAAGAAGAAGGTATCATAGAAAAGAACTTCATAAGCGCGTGCTAAAACAGGGTTTTTAATTATTTTTACAATGTGTGATTTTCGATGTATGACAAGAAAAGTGAAAAAAAAAAAAACTTTTTTGTCGATGTAGTTATAGTATAGAGATTTTAATAACTTACTTCCCAATTTTGTGCAATTTTCTGGATTTGTACGAAACCCTCGATGTGAGAGCCTGACTCGCACTTGTCCGGTTTTTTCAAAATACTTACAATGATCAGTGACAACGCTTTGCTAATCACAATAGGGTTCAGTTGCATCATCATCGAGGATGGCATGGTTCTTGAGTCAAAGATTAACTCCCACCCTTTGCAGTAATCGTGATATAGAACGTATTCTACGATCTAAAACATATATTAAATTCACTGTACTGTACTGTACCAGCCTTTTTAATAGTCCACTGCAGGACGTAGACCTACCCACGAAGGATGATTGGGCCATATCCACCACGCTGGCTCAGTGCGGGTTGGTGGATACACATACGCCATCGAATTTCTCCTACGGACGTATGCAGGTTGCTTCACTATGTTTTCCTTCACCGAATAGCCAGCAGAGTGAAATTCCGCACATAAATTCCAAATAACTCTTTGGTACGAGAACGGGGATTTGAACCCACGACCTTACGATTGTAAGGCTGGTGTAACTACCTCTTGACCACCACGGCTATCAAACATTTATTAATACATTCAATGTATTACGGTAATTGGGTGTGTTATGCGTCTTTTATTGTGGCTTTATCAATTCACAGCGTAGTAGTTTGTTATAAAAAGTCCTTACCCCAACAATGTATTTGTAAAACAATGCAATATCAAAGTTCTCGTGGTAATTGTCAATTGCTACAAGTCCCACTCTGTAGTAGTCTGTAGTCGGTTTAGGTAAAATTGCGAACTTGCTGAAAATAATATAAACAAATGTTTTAAAAGCCATACGTACAGGTTGTATTTATTCCTACAGGGTTATCTGCTTCTTTTGTACCAAGCCGAAAGAAAGTAATTTAGACCATTATTATGAACAATTTTTACCATGGGCCAACCTCAAATTCGGCAAACAAAAATCAGCTCTTTCATTCAAAATCTCTCTGAAGCGATAAAATGTATGAATTATATAACATCTGATTATTTTATCGAATTCCCGGTCGTTCATAATGATGTTCTGAATCACCCCCTTTCCGCTTAGTACACCAGTTCTGAATAACCCTGTATATCAAAACGAAAAACATATTTTATCGTTATCATAACGCACATCAATATAACTAACTTTAACTATTTGATTTGTTGCACTCCGGGAGTACCGGCAGAAGAAAAAATTTGAACATGTTATCCTTCCTTAAATATGATAGTATATCACACAGGCACACTCGCGCAAGCGCTCTAGCTCTTTTTTTACTATGGAAATTTACGTGGTTTTCACACATTTTATACTATATATAACGGGGCTAAACTCACGTGTAGGGATAGTCGTAACGACTATAGTTTCGGTCGCATTCGGCGATCTTTCTCAAGTTGGCGAGTGCTAGCACGCGGAGCCGTCTCGCAATGCACTGCGGGCTGCGGCGCGTAGACTATTCCTACACGTGAGTTTAATCCCGTTAAATATAGTATAAAATGCGCTCTAGCTCTGTTTCACTTAAACGCAACAGCAGGAGGAGAGATATAATTTCCTCTCTTACTCCGGCGGTCTACTCTCCCTCTGCCTTACGAATTTTCGATCAGGTCACGTGTCCTGATGCAAGTTTAACATTTTTTACCCATCCCAAAAAGTGCACAACGAGTTTTCACTTCAAAAAAGAATACCTATTTAAGATCGGTTCGTAAATGGCGAAATAATCGCGTAACATTACAGAGTCTCCAGAGGGATCAAGGTGGTCGATCTAGAAATGAGAGAAAGAGATGCATTGATTTAATATGGCATGAGTTAGAAAGAAACATGAAAAATATCTCGATTCAATGGCCAGCTGCCGTGATTTTGTCCCATCATTTCAGCCATAGGACGTCCACTGCTGGACATAGGCCTCCCCTAATGATTTCCAATAAGGCCGGTTGAAAGCGGTTTGCATCCAGCGCGATCCTGCGGTCCTAACAAGGTCATCCGTCCACCTTGTGGGTGGACGTCCTACGCTGCGCTTGCCGGTACGTGGTCTCCACTCGAGAACTTTTCGACCCCATCGGTCATCAGTTCTCCGCGCTATGTGCCCTGCCCATTGCCACTTCAACTTGCCAATCCGCTGGGCTATGTCGGTAACCTTGGTTCTTCTACGGATCTCCTCATTCCTGATTCGATCTCGCAGAGAGACTCCGAGCATAGCCCTCTCCATGGCTCGTTGGGCTACTTGGAGCTTACTAATAAGGCCCATAGTGAGAGACCACGTTTCTGTGCCATAAGTCATCACTGGCAACACACACTGGTCGAAAACTTTCGACTTGAGGCACTGAGGTATGTCGGACGAGAAGACGTTACGCAATTTTCCAAACGCTGCCCAACCGAGTTGGATTCGGCGATTTGCCTCTTTCTTGAAGTCGGACCTACCTAACTGGACTACTTGTCCTAGGTAGACGTACGAGTCAACGACTTCAAGAACCGAGTTCCCAACTGAAATAGGGGTGGGTACAACATGAGAATTACACATGACCTTTGTCTTATCCATGTTCATTTTAAGACCCACCTGTTGAGAGACTCGATTAAGGCCTTCGAGCATCGTGCTGAGTTCTTCCATCGACTTTGCCATGACCACGATATCGTCGGCAAATCGAAGGTGAGTGATGTATTCGCCATTGATGTTGATGCCGAGTCCTTTCCATTCCAGGAGCTTAAAGGCGTTCTCCAGAGTAGTAGTAAACAGTTTCGGAGATATTACGTCTCCCTGTCTTACGCCTCTCTTCAAAGGGATCGCCTTGGAGCTCTCTTCCTGTACTCGAACCGACATAGTGGCGTTATTATACAAACATTTCAGCACTTCAATGTACCGATGGTCAATACGGCATCGTTGAAGAGACTCAAGCACAGCCCATGTCTCAACCGAATCAAAGGCTTTCTCATAGTCCACAAACGCCAAGCAAAGTGGCAGGTTATACTCCTCGGTCTTCTGTATAATCTGCCGCAGCGTATGTATGTGGTCCATGGTGCCAAAGCCCTTCCGGAAACCGGCTTGTTCGGGAGGCTGGAAGTCATCAAGCCTGCGTTCGAGACGATTCGTAATGACCCTTGAAAACAACTTATAAACATGGCTCAGAAGCGAGATGGGTCTGTAGTTTTTCAATAAGGTGTTGTCACCTTTTTTGAAGAACAACACCACCACGCTTCTGTTCCACGCTTCTGGCGTTATGCCCTCGAGGACGACAGTGTTAAAAAGCTTCTGAAGGACTTTTAGTACCGGCGTTCCACCCGCTTTCAGAAGCTCTGAAGTGATTCCGTCGTCACCCGGCGCCTTATTGTTCTTAAGTTGGTTCAGGGCCATCCTAATCTCGTACAGGCTAATGTCCGGGATGTCTTCGGTGAAGTGTCGGGTCAGCTTGGCTCTTGGGTCTTTGGCCGCGCTGTTTACAGGCTTTGTTACCGAGGCGTATAACTGTCCGTAAAACCTTTCGATCTCCTGCAATACCTCTGCCTTCGTTGACGCTATACTGCCATCTTCTCTCTTCAGCTTTGTCAACTGGCTTTGCCCAATAGAAAAATGCCTCGCGAACACTTTGGAGCCTTTGTTCCGCTCTATTGTCTCTTTAACATGTTTAGTATTAAAGAGACGAATGTCGCACCGCACTGATTTTGAAATCTGTCTATTGAGCCGCCTGTATGACTTTGCATCATCGGAAGACTGCAGTCTTAGCGAGCGTCGTTCGGCCATGAGATTTAGAGTATGATCGGAGAATTTCTTAGGTCTATCTGAACGGCGGGGTCTAAAGAACTTAGAACCCACCGTTTGGACAGTTTCTACAAGCCCGTTATTGATCTCGTCCACCGACGCAAAGTTCTCCAGGCAAGCAAAGCGATTTGAGAGCTCGAGCTGAAAGTTCTCAGGGTTTTGTATGTGGGCACGAGTAGGTCGGAGCGTAGACTTCATCAGGCGGGACCTTTCGAGTTTAACGTTGATATTCAGTTTGCCTCGCACGATTCTGTGATCACTGCCGGTTTTTACCTTGTGGATCACGGAGACGTCGTTGAATATCCGTTTCTCGCTAGTCATGATGAAGTCTATCTCATTTCTCGTGGTACCGTCGGGACTCATCCAGGTCCATTTCCTGCGAGGTGGCTTCTGGAAGAAAGAGTTCATCATAAAGAGTTCCTCTTTCTCCAGAAAGTCTGCCAGCATGTGGCCCCTAGGGTTCCGTTGCCCACATCCAAATTGCCCCACTCTCAACTCATCATCGCTTTTCTTGCCCAACTTTGCGTTGAAGTCTCCCATAACAACCGTGAAGCGGGTCTTAGACGTATGTATGGCCCGACTTACGTCCTCATACATAGCCTCCACTTCATCATCTGGGTGTGACGAGGTCGGTGCGTATACCTGGATGACCTTCAACGAATATCGTTTGGATATTCTGAGTATCAGGTATACAACCCTGCTCGACACACTTTCGATGGTAATGATGTTGTTAACGAGAGACCTGTGAACGAGAAAGCCGACACCACCTTGGGACCGTTGGTCACCTTCCCGATAGTACAGTAGGTTGCCGGATTTCAGGGTTATCGTGTCCTCGCCCTCTCTACGAACTTCAGATAACCCCATAATACCCCATCGCAACCTACCCAACTCTTCTTCCAGTTCCGCAATCTTCTCATCAGTCCTCATAGTGCGCACGTTATATGTTGCCAGGGCCAGTCGTCGTCTGTTGGGGTGGCAGCCGGATCTCTGCCGGGGATTCTTAGCACCCCTTGCTCCGCCGTTACCGTGGTCGCTGCCGGAACCAGGACTAGCGGAGCTGCCGGGGACTGGGGGCCTGGTTTTATTTTGTGCACTCATAAGGGGGATTTGCCCATAATTGCCGCGCTGGGCAAGCGTGTTGGCAATCGCAGGGCGTAGCTCTCGCGACGGGGATGCTGCTGCCCATCCCCGCCCTGTTGAACTTGAGCTACGCTGTTCTGGATGGGTATACCGCCACCTGTCGGTTCCGTAGTACCTCAGTCGGCTCTTACGACACCTGGTACAAGAGGGGGGTGCTATTCTACTCTGCCGGCACCCCACGGCCAAACGTGATTTTGTCCCGATAGTGTCAAATTCTTGTCAAATTCCAACACATATATTTGACAGTTTACAACTAGTGATAGTGATTGTCCATACATTTTTGAGGTGAGAAAATTGCCTCAAGCTACTATATATTGCTATCTATCTGTGCGTAACATGCATACAATAAAAAAACATAAAGTAAATTCAACTCGCAGAGTTACTACAATCAGAGAGGTACCGATGTTTGTTCGTTTGAGGCCTTTCTTAACCAAAAAAATACAAGGCAAATCTTCCAAGCTGCAGTCAAAACTGTCAAATAAGTATTGAGATTTGACGCCCCTTGTCTAAAAATCCGACAACAACCACTGAATCGAGACATTTTCATGTCTCTTTCTAACTCATGGCATATTAAATCAATGCATCTCCTTCGAATTTCCTCGATCGATCCCATTATCCCTGTGGGTATAATAGCTCTATGATTCGACTACGAGAAAGTTTATTTGACGTCGGTAGAAATACTTGTTTTGTAATTTCACAAGGCAGGAAAAAATGGAAAAAAGGTTCAGACCATATCTATCGGGTCATATTCGAAATGTGACGCAGTAGGTATGCCGCGCGGTAATGACGGCGAGTTGTTTACACCTAAATGCGAGATTTATGGTTTTATGACTCGAGCGGGGTCGGCCTTTGTCTGCCGTCTATTGTTTAATTGTTTTGGTGTTTTCGTATTAGAGAAACAATACGGAAGTATCAAATTTTCAAGTTGTTTACTTGTTAACACAATAGCGTTTATTAGATCTAGTAATGTCATAAATTATCTAGTGAATTCCAGACTGTAATAACGGATAAAAATACGCCGGCCGACCCTTGGGGACTGAGTTATTCGTTTAGCGTCGAAGCGATAACTTCTCGTGTTCAAGTGCAGTACCAGTGATTGTGAAGTGACTAGTTTGTGTGAATATCAGTGCCAGGGTGAAGTGTTTGTGCGAACAATTGTGTCGTGCGTATCGTGATTTTGTGCAATAAAGTGCAAAGTGAATAATCGGCGTTTTAACTGATTATCCAAGAACCAATCTCGTAACAGAATAAATATTTTTTATAACTTACCAACAAAATCGGATATGTCCAAATTCATTTCTTATATCATAATTTTGTAAAAACTCCGGCATTAAATTTCTATAAGTGCATAAGTTTTCAAAATGTCTTTTTGCACGTTCAGCTGACCCCTTGTTGTAGATCAAATATCTTTCAAGATACTCCCGATCTACAGAAAATGAATATACAGGGGTATTTCTAATCAATTAGCATCCTTCTAGGGGCTTATTCTGTACATCAAAACTAACAAATTTTGTTTTGCAACTTTCGTCAAAACTCAAAAAAAATATCAGCAGGTTCCTTACATTTTGTCGCGGGTGAACTATATTTTTCTATGGAAAAACAATTTTTTTTAAAGTTTTGACGAAAGTCGTAGAAAAATAGTTGTTAGTTTTGATGTACAGAATAAGCCCCTAGAAGGATGCTAATTAATTAGAAATAACCCTTTATAGAGTTTGTGCAAAAAGAGAACCGTCGTGGCGTAACGTTACGTTATAATAAGATTTTAATCAACAGCCAAAGTACCGTCTACTTGGTATACGCAATACTGATGAAAACCGAATCGGTATTTATCAAGTATCAAACACTTTTAGTTGTACAGTAAAAGCTCCTTATTCGCGCTTCCTTTATTCGCGTTTTCACTATTCGCGGATTAAAAAATTTGCGACCCAATTTCTATATTCGCGACTAAAAATTTTTTTATTCGCGGATCTAATAAGAACATACATAATAATAAAATTATTCCAATAGGTATCCATCCCAATATCCTAGTAAAATAGATCTTATTACATGTTTGTCTAAAGTATGTTGTTAAATGTTTGTTTTAAAAATTTAGTAAAAACACGATTTGTTTTGACATAATGTTTAAAATTGTTACTTTAGAGAAGCCATTGGCTCCTGAAACACAGTCTTAGACTAGTTCAGGAGTCTATGGATCATCTGTTACTGTATATTAACATAATTATGTGTCAAAAATAAATAAA
Source organism: Hypomecis punctinalis (assembly GCA_949316475.1). Lineage (NCBI taxonomy): Eukaryota > Metazoa > Arthropoda > Insecta > Lepidoptera > Geometridae > Hypomecis > Hypomecis punctinalis. The sequence continues at coordinate 19,486,770 of OX438795.1, read as the reverse complement.
TGATTGATTGATTGATTGATTGATTGAAATGAGCCGAGGCCTTTGACACAAGCCGCCTTCGCCGCGATCGGTGATTTTGAGAATGTAAACAAACATAATGAAAGCAACCTTATCACTAAATAAATAAAGTATATTTTTCAATGTTGTTGTTCCGTTTATAGTAAAAGCCGCTTTGCGTGTTTTATTGTTTCGTCTTTCACATTCGTTACAAAAATTGTGATCGAGTAACACCTCTACTGCACTCTTCCTAGTTTATAGTGTCAACTAAAAGAAAATGAGAAACGAGTTTCGACACAAAAAAAATCATAGAAATGCTTGATCGTTTATGCCTTGGAGAGTCATTTGCATTTATATCACGCTCATTCAATGTCAACGAATCAACTGTACGATCGATAAAAAATCCGAAGATAAAATAAGGTCGTCTGTAGCTTCAACTTCACTGTCAGCGAAAATTGTTCGTGATCCAGCAATAGAAAAATGGAAGTGGCGTTGTCATTATGGATCGAAGACCGCAACCAAAAAGCCATTGCCTTAATTAAAATGTTCAAAAACTTCAATGAAATTATTTTTTTATGTATTTGTTTTTTTTTTATTATGTCACCTAGGAACGTATCCCCTATAATCCCATATAAATAACCATTCTGTATTCACGGTTTCTGTATTCGCGGCATATTTATGGAACATATACCCCGCGAATAAAGAGCTTTTACTGTACTAGCAATAACAGAGCAGTGTTGCAACATTAGTAAAATAGCACACGGGCGACCTCACCTACCACCTTTTTTTTTTGCACAAACTCTAAGTACATAGTACATAGGTATCATTTATATAGCCATACATTACACATACAAGAAAATACCATCTGTATTCTGTGAAGATAAACTCACAAAAGAAAGCCCTATCTAAATTATCTATCAATTCGTTCCCGAGATCTAAATTTTATAAAAGCAAATAAACCAATAAATAAACAAATAATTAAAAAAAATTCCTCGTTTAGCAGTATGTATACGATTTAAGAAAAACTATCAATAAGGCTTCTCAATATCATCATTTTTATTATAATATAATTGTAAAACTTTATTAAAACTCGCGTGAAAATTCATTATACTAAAGAAAACACCGGTTTTTACTCACGTATAATATCGCGGCCGGGCCGCTGGGACCCCGACCGGTTTCAGGAGCGCGCGTATTCCCACGTGCGCCAGTCGACGGGAGCGCGCGTATTCCCTGACGAAGGAATACTAATTACTCTGAAACCGGTCGGGTTCCCAGCAGCCCGGCCGCGATATTATACGTGAGTAAAAACCGGTGTTTCTTTAGTATAATTGTAAAACGTTCTAATATTAATATTTCTTCTTCAATTTCATATAACTATAGTACTTACTTGTTTTCTTTCAAAGCCACCACGAACTAAGTTTCATATTTGGAAATCGTTCCTACCTTTGTTGGGGAGATCTATACAAAACCTTTCAGCTTTAATAAAATGACGAAAGTCTACCAGATGCGAACTCTTAGTCTATAAGTCCTGATAGCCTGAGGCTCTATGATTGAACCGATAGTCCACTAGGACGTATGCGCAAAGGGTCGCAAGACCGAGTAAGAGCCGTAGCAAATACTCAGACCAAATAAAAAGACTATATTGTGTGACTATGTAGTAGTCTCTGGCAGCCATATCACAAGCTTTGCTTAGTTTGGGGTCAGAGGCCGTGTGTAAAATGTTCCAAAATATTTATAATTTATTTATAACCAATTTTATTTTTCAAAAATTGAGCTCTTGCTATTGAAACTTACCAAACTTTCGCACACGAAAATGATTTTGCTTCGCGATCCAATTTTCAAATATGTCAATGTCTTGCACCAACCGACTAACATCGTCATAGTTGTATGCTTTTCTCACCTCGTGCAATTGATTTTCAGCGAAAATAGCTAACGGAAATGGTTTCAATGATTCCATCTTGGATGTCGTGGAGACACTGCAGAAAGCTGCTGATTAACTTTATTATAAAATCATTTTTATGGTCCGCGTATAATTAATCATAAGATAAAAACTGTAACAAAGATAATGGGTACATCGGGGCAATTTCTGATCACCTTTATTTTCGGAATTAAATCAGTGCTATGCGAGACGAGCCCGCGTGATAGTACTCTAACCTTGAGAAAGATCGCTAAATGCGATTAAAAAAATATAGTAGCAGTTTTCTACTAAAATTAAGCGTGAGTAATACCTGTGCTTTACTTAATTAAACCGTGGTGGTCTACTGGTAGTAACACCCGACCTGCATTCGTAAGGTCGTGGGTTCAAATCCCGATCCCGTACCAATGAGTTTGGAACTTATGTACGGAATTTCACATCATTGGCTTTTCGGTGAAGGAAAACATCGTGAGGCAACCTACATACGTCCGTAGAAGAAATTCGATGGCGCATGCGAATCCACCAAGCCGCACTGGGCCAGCGTGGTGGATATGGCCCAATTACCCTTCGTGGGTAGGCCTACGTCCTGCAGTGGACTATTAAAAATAGGCTGGTACAGTACAGTACTTAATTAAATCTTAGGTAAGTTCATACGACAGTTACAAAATGCCCTTAGTGAATTTTAAATTGAATCAAAGCACCCTATATATAACCTGACTATCCTCTTTCTCCCCTAAAATACCTACATGTAAATGATAAAAAGTCAATTGTAGAATTTTGAAAAATAACCGGACAAGTGCGAGTCAGGCTTGAACACCGAGGGCTCCGTACTAATCCTGGAAATTGCACAAAATTGTAATGTCGATATTTCTATAGGATCAATAAATAATAAAAAGTTTTTAATTTTAATTTTCTCTTCATTTATTTAAAAACACATTGTAAAACTGTTTTAGGAAATACTGCATGTATTTAGGCCCTATTTTTGTGATTTAATTAAAAATGTACAGCTTTCAGATTTATTCCTATATGTGTACTCTAAGATAATGTTTCTCGGCAAATTTCATAGTTCTAGGTCAACTGGAAGTACCTTGTAGGTTTCGATTCCCTCAAGAGTGTCAAAATATGTCATAAACGGCTCTAACGTTATTCTATGGTAACTGAGGAGTTTGATTTTTTCACAACTGTATGTAAACCATAGTTTAAATTTCAACTCGTTAACTTTACGCGTTCTTGAGATAAAAGGTCTTGACATACGGACAGACGGACAACAAAATTATCCTATAAGGGTTCCGTTATTTCCTTTTGAGGTACGGCACCCTAAAAATAAGTAATAATTCTGCACTACTGCTCTAGGGTTCCGTAGTAAAACGCGGAACTCGTATTGTATCGTTGTGTCCGTCCGTCACCGTAGTCTGTTTGTCTGTCCGTCCGTCCATCCGAATATTACAATGCCTTATTTCTTCCACATAATTATATGAACGAAAGTGCATACAATTTAGTGTTATAATAGTTTACTTACAGATTTCAATCACAAATGCAAAACATTTTCAAAACAGGGGTAACTCCCATACATGTACCTAAAGTGGGGATAATAATCTTTTTTCAACCCCGCCTCCTCATGTGGTGTATCTTTAAAAAGGGTTTCTAAAACAAGATTATTTTTTGCATAAATTGGCATGACCGACTTCACCCGTGTACAGAAATCGCGAATATTTCGCACGGATCGATGTAACATTTTTCACATTATTGTTGATTTATCAAAGATGGCTCAACCAATTTCGATAAAATTTAAATGAGACCAATTTGGAAGTATATTCTTTCCAATAAAAAAATAATTATTGAAATCGGACTACTATGAAAAAAGTTATGCGTGGTTATACATAAAATATATATATATATATATAAGCGTCGAATTGTATACCTCCTCCGGTGGTTCGTCGGTCAATAATTGTAAGTGCTTAATCAGACAGATGTTAATGTTAACATCTTAATCTTAACACTTTAGTCTTGGTTTAGCCGCAGCTTATAGCTAACGTCGCAGCCGCCAAGAAATTTGATTCAGTCTATTTAATATGTGCATACTATGCATACGAACATACCAGGGACCTGATTCTCTATCGACAAATCGTAACGTAACGCGGTAAGTAATTTTTTTAATTCCTTGAATTTCATTTGAAGAACTGATTGATAAATATAAAATTACGTTAAACTAAATTATAAACCGAGTTTAAGTTATGCTATTTGAAAAATAAGTCATTTTCATACTAATTTCTTAAAAACAAAGAGCACGTTAGAGCGCGTTACGTGCTTGTTTTCATACAGAATCACCCACCTGATGGGTTAGTAATATGAGTTTATACGGAAACGTAATCTACAGTCTAGTAGTTTCCGTGTGGCTCCTTAAATGTTCGTACAGCGCCCCTAACGGAAACCAAAAAGAACTAACAAAAATCTAGGGAACCACACGAAAACTAAATTATTGAAATATGTTTATTTGACAAAAATTGTTACATAGCTGTTGGATGACATGCCATAAGGGAAATTACAGACAAGAGTTATTGGACTTAACTGCGGGTTCCAATCTCGGCTCGGCCTGTTTTTTGGTAACCCAAGTGAAGTTAAGAATTGCCGAAGTATACAGTGTGCGCGCTCTTGTTTACAGTAGGTATATAGTATAATTATAGTGAAACATTTTGGATACAATAATAATGTAAATTAGATAAAATAATATTATAATAATATGATACGCGGGTAGACAACTATAAAAGGTTTCCGTCATCAATTGAAAACCTTATACTTACTAAGTTATAATTCTTCAAGCCATACAATAGTTAGAATACAGTTATCAGTGTCAAATCAGACATGAGAATCAATCAAACTACATACTTAAATTTCGTGAAATTATTGCCAAGAATATAATAACTAAAGTTTGGAATAGGTATACGGATAAAGAAAAAACATATATATCTTTATAAATTCAAGTACCTAGTATTCAATTAAGGATCGCCAGTTGCGCTTGGCATCAAACCTGAAGTGTGTGGGAGAAACGCTGCGATACACGAGATCTCTTAAGAGTCAAGGTGCACCATTACTCCTGTATGTAAGTGTGTGTGTGTGTGTGTGTGTGTGTGTGTGTGTGTGTGTGTGTGTGTGTGTGTGTGTGTGTGTGTGTGGGGGTGTGGGTGTGGGTGTGGGTGTGGGTGTGGGTGTGGGTGTGGGTGTGGGTGTGGGTGTGGGTGTGGGTGTGGGTGTGGGTGTGGGTGTGGGTGTGTGTGTGTGTGTGTGTGTGTGTGTGTGTGTATGTGTGTGTGTGTGTGTGTGTGTGTGTGTGTGTGTGTGTCTGTGTGTGTGTGTGTGTGTGAAAGTAACACTGCAATACACGAGATCTCTTGAGTCAAGGTTTGCAGTGCCACTCCGGTGTAGGTGTGAAGTTGTGTAACGATAATTAATATGCAAATTTATACCAAGACATCAAGTAGATGACTAAAAACCAGCGCATTTAAGAAAAATAATGTAAAACCAACAGTCGCAGTTAGTATTTGTTTCAATAATAAAATGAATGCAGTCTTGATAATAAACATAAATTATAAGTTTAATTATGATAATTTGACACCATTTATCATTATTATTTATTACAAAAATAGGTCTTATAACTCGTTTTTACAAACTTATTGCTATAATAGGCATGGTGGCTGGTTAAAAAATCAATAATATAATTAGTCCGTTAGATGGACTATCAAAAACTATTGGACACGTATTTTTTCTTTTGTCAATCAAACAACAAATGACAAAGATAAACCTTGTCAAAGTTTGGGAGTGGGGGTCGTGACGTCACTTCTCTTGCAGAAGCCTGTACATTTTATGGCTCTTGTGAAGCGCGGAACTTGGACGGGCTATATCTTCATCAATTTTTGTTTAATTGAGCAAAGATAAAATACGTGTCTAATATTTTTTGATAGTCTAGCTGACGGATTAATTATATTTTTAGTCATCATGCCTATTTAAAATAGATGATTTCATTATTGAACTCCAAGATACCTTGCGTATATTGGCAACAGATATATGCTTCAAATAGGGCTAAGGGAGCTCTTATACGGTACGAAATACTTTGTGCGCGAGTCCGACTCGCATTTGGCATTTTTTTATACTCGTATCTAGCAACAGAGAGACCGAAAAGTCAGTGGTGTGAAATTCCGTACATAAATTCCAAAGAACTTATTGGTACGGGACCCGGGATTTTAACCCACGACCTCACGATTGTAAGGCGGGTGTCACTACCTCTAAGCCACCACGGCTTCACCCAATTTATTTATAATATATTTTTATATTATTATTTATAGTATATTTTTATCCTACTAATATTATAAACGCGAAAGTTTGTGAGTTTGTGAGGATGGATGGATGGATGTTTGTTACTCTTTCACGCAAAAACTACTGAACGGATTGAGATGTAGCTTTGCAATAATATAGCTTATATCAGGATAACACATAGACTATAAATTATAATGATATAATGCGTAAATGTTCCATAATATAACGATAAATGTTAAGTAAGTAGGAACAATTCTGCTATCTGCGAGCTATTCTAGAGTGCGCTTTAAGAAATGTCAAAAAAACAACTGTCGAATCGAGCAAACGTCAAATAGTTTTTTTTTTTCCATCTCCTTTATTGAGGGTGGTAAAGTAGGGCCTCGGGTTTGAAAGACGGAAAGTGACATAGTCTACTTTTTATCCCGGAAATCAAAATATCATGTGATCGAAGCCGCGGGCAAAAACTAGTCCTACTATCCTACTAATATTATAAACGCGAAAGTTTGTGAGGATGGATGGATAGATGGATGTATGGATGTTTGTTACTCTTTCACGCAAAAACTACTGAACGGATTGAGATGAAACTTTGCAAAAATATAGCTTATTTATCAGTATAACACATAGGCTATAAATTATAATGATATTGCGGTAAAAATCAAAATATCATGCGAGCGAAGCCGCGGGTAAAAACCAGTTTATAATAAAATATACCTAGCTAAGTATATCAGCTCTCAAATAATGAATTATACGATTTCATACAATCTACTTCATACAAATTGACTGCCTCAGTGGCTCAGTGGTTAGTGAACCTGACTTCTGGATCAAAGAGGCGTGGGTTCGATCCACACCAAGAGCAAGCATTTATGTGGTGAACTGTGTTTGCACTGTGTCTGGGTGTTATTTAGGTACTATCTATATGAGTATGTATTTAAAAATATGTATAAGTAGTATATCTGTCTCAGGCAGTCATATAACAAGGTTTGCTTAGTTTGGGATCAGAGACCGTGTGTAAAATGTCCCTCAATATTTATGTATTATTTATTAATCGCCTTCAGTGCAAAGTTAGCGAGCATAAGAAAAGATTTTGCTATTCAATTTCTATAGGGGCTGCAATAATAAATAGTGCAATTTACATTCTAATAACAAAACCTAAATCTAATTGATAATTGACTGCATCGGTGGCTCAGTGGTTAGTGAACCTGACTTCTGGATCACAGAGGCGTGAGTTCGATCCCCACCATCATTTATGTGATGAACATAGGTGATTGCTCTGTGTCTGGGTGGTATTTAGGTATTATCTATATAAGCATGTATTTAAAAAATATGTATATGTAGTATATCAGTCTCTGGCAATATTTATTATTTATAATTAATTTTGATAAGGTAACCCATGCATAGGGATTTGTTTCTAAATGAGTTTCCACCAAAATATTTACGTGTAAAATTTTGCCAAGATGATACTTTATGGTTCCCACTGTCACAAAATTATCAGCACAGACAGAATACGCACCACGACTTAATTTTATAGACTTATGAAAACGGGACAAAGTTATAGTACGGTAAGTATAATCTGTCACATATTCACACGTCGATAAATTATATCGTGGTGCGTAAGGTTGCTCTGCTGAACCAAGCTTCTGACTCTACACGGCATAACTTTACAAACTCTACTCTACTTTCTAAGAAATAATAACCGTACAAGTGGGACTCAGGCTCGTACACCGAGGGTTCTGTACAAATCCACAAAATTTCACAAAATTGAGAAGTAAGTTGTTAAAATCTCTATACTATAACCACCGACAAAAAAAGTTTTTATTTTCTCTTTTCTCGTCATACATCGAAAATTACTGAAAATTTTAAAATGATTAAAAACCTGTTTTAGCATGTGCTAATGAAGTTCTTTTATATGATACCTTACATGATACGATTTACTCACTTTGAATTTTGAACCTATATTTTGTGAATTTTGAGGCCCTATTTTTTGTGATTTAAATAAAAATGTACAGTTTTCAGATTTATCCCTATATGTGTACTTTGAGACAATGCTTCTCGCCAAATTTCATAGTTCTATGTCAGCGGGAAGTACCCTGTAGGTTTTGATTTTTGTGAAGCGCAATATGCGGTTTTTCACGACATAAACGGCTCTAACTTTTTTAAACGATAACTGAGAAGTTTTTCTTTTACATAACTGCAAGAGTTCATTGATATACGTACCTAATTTACCCTATGTAAATTTCAACTCGATATCTTTACGCGATAAAGATAATAATAATCTCGAGATAAATAGTCTTGACATACACACAGACGGACAGTTGGACAGACGGAGTACACCCTAAAAAGTGAAAAAATTACCTTACGCCCACGTGACTGTAATGAAACAATAATACCAAATAATTGTTTTGACTATGGTTTAACTGTAATAGATTTTGCATGAATCAGGTTGTAAAAAGTACCCAGTAAGAAGCTTGGCTCTACATAAGATCTACAAACAAACAAATCAAACAAATAACCCCAAATAACCCAGACAAACAAATCAAAAATGACTAAGACCAAAGATTCAAGTAAGGCCACCATATCATAGTATAGCCCAAATCAAAATTCTTATCGGCTGCGCCAAACCCAATTCTCGGTAAGCTTCATTTAGGATTGGATTTTGCGCAGCTTGTAGCTAACATCACAGCCGCCAAGAAGTATGACTCAGCCTAAACCATGGAACAATGGATCGATTGGAAAGTAAAATTAATCATTAAATACGAAACAAATAAGGACAATAATACGACGTATTTTCTAATCACAATTTATTAAATATTTTTAGATAGACTATGTCCAGTAATTGGCGTTCAACGATAATGACTTTATTTATACATATTTAATGTTACTTGCTTCTTGTCATCGTACAATACAGGGTGTATCTTTAAATAACAGACATTCTAAAATATCATTGCGTTCTTGTACTCATTCATTATCATAAACTTTACCAGATAAGCATAGGTAGTATGAAAATCTCTATACATGACTTTTTTTTTAAATCGTTGCAGTCGTTTCTAAGATTTTCGTTTCCGTATTTTGTGTTGTTACCTAGTTAATAAATGGTCCGAGAAAAATCCGTTGTTTAGAGTAACATGTCTCAGAAAATTCATTGTTTACACAGGGTTATCCAGAACTGACGTACTAAACAGAAAGTAAGTGATTCAGACCATCATTATGAGCAATAAGTATATGTTGCTCATATCCCGATTAGAACACATTGTTATTATATTATATACTACGGGACTAATCGCGCACTAAAATTACGAGACCGCACATCTGCTCAACATCAGGCAGGCAGTGTGTAGTCAAACGCGAACCTAATCGAAATAAAAAAAAACGTGATAAATAAATACCTCATCACCCCGACGTTTCGGCCGAGGTCGAGCCGTGACCACGGTCAATGCAACTCGGCTGAAACGTCGGGATGATGAGGTATTTATTTCTCTTAATTTTAGTGCGCGATTAGTCCCGTAGTATATATTAATAACATTTACTATGAGGCCAAAAAGGTATTTGAGAAAAAATTACTGGTTTTATACATTTTATTGACTCAAAACTTACAATTTTATTTGAAACAGCTATTTTTTTTTTCGAATTCTGGGTTGGCCCCACAATAAAAGTTGTTCATAATGATGGTCTTAATAACTCTTTTTCTATTAGTATAGGGCAAGCAGATAATCCTGTACTGAGACATTTAGCTTGTCTAGTCAAGAATCATGGTTTTGAAAGAGCCCGGGGTCCCGCAGTACTCCTCATTGAATTTGCTGGACAAACGGCACGACTCGTCTGTTGACGCCGACTCTAAGAACTTCATCCTCGCTACGTGCTCATCGGAACTCATTACTTTGAATAATTCATCTGGAAAATAAAAATTTGAAATAAATAATGCACAACGGAATGTTTCGTGAACTTTATTTGTTTGAAATGGAAGCGACACAACTTGGAGAAACGATCTAGATTTCCACGTATTAAAATTCTCATGTGTATTGAATTAGCCAGGTAGGTTAATTCAATTGCCGTGACCTAGGTAACCTAGGTCACAGCAAACTCAACGTCAACGTTATGGGTGGACAAGGACATCCACCCAAAACGTGTACTGAAGACCTCATTGAGATCGCAAGATAGCGTTGGATGCAAGCCGCTCTCAGTCAGTCTTAATGGAGATCTATTGGAAGGGATGTCCAGCATTAGGTAAACGTCCTATGGCTGCCAACTTTTGCCGACCCCCGAAAAGTGGTAGATTTTTGTAATGGGCAAATATGTTTTAAGAGAAAATAAAATGTAAACTGTTAAGGCGGCTTAATTATTATTAGTTAGCAATAAAAATTTAAGCACGCTTTAATCACTGATTAACCATGAATTTTTTACTGTTAAACATTGTCTAAACAGTGCGTAAAACTTTTGTGGTAAGACGGCTAGTCTCAGACTCCACCAAAGTGGGAAGCAAAAATATTCAGAGTGTTGTCCATAGGCCAACTGAAATACTACCATTTATTCTCAGAGTGGGTAGGTATAACATCGTTTGCCTCAACACTGTTTTTTGTTTCCTGCTAAACAAATATGGCATATGAGCACTGGTATATATATCCGCTCCGCTTACTTTTATCTTTTATTCCGTTCCTATTTAGCAAAGTATTAAATTTACCATTTCTGCTCTTACCATCGAGTTGTTTCATAGATTTTCCGTTGCCACCATATTCTGGTGGTAATGTTTCTTTATCTAGTATTTCATGGAGAGACTCCAAAGAGTCGTGGACTCGTATTCTTTTGGCCAGCTTCTCACTCATGGCCTGCTTGAATAAAGCTATGATAGTGTCGAAAAACTTCGATCCTCCCATAAAATGGAAGCCATTCAGACGCTGGCCCATTGTTTCCTATAATTTACCAAAAATATACCGAGATATTGTAATTATTTTTCCATGAATTATACTTTAAATGTAATATGAATTCTATATAGCAATTGTAGCTTAAAATAAAATAGTTGATTTAATCAGGCGTTACTTTGCGGAAGTTCATCTTCAAATCTTTGTTGTTAATAAATATTTAGTGTAGTTTTGTAACATTATTTCAAAAAAGTATTTAACTTTTATTGCTATAGTCCAAAGAGTTATTTTTGTGATGAGTATTTCAAAAATCTGAAGCGAACGCAGGATTTGAACCTGCCCTTTCGGATCACTAGTTCAACGCTCCACCAACAAATCTAATCTAATACAATCTATCTAATCACAAAGATAACTCTTTGAGATAAAATCTAGTGCGAAAAGCACTCAAAATAAAATCATAACATTTCAAATACCAAAAAACATTTAAATGACATTGTTCTTGACCAGTTTTTTTGACCAGTTATTATTTTTTTTTTATATTAATTTAATGGAATAGGGTCCTTAAACTTATTTGCCTACAAGAGAAAAACAGAGCGGATATTCGAAACAAAGATTTATAATAATTCTTTATCCAAAGAGCAACCGGATAGATATAAACCACTTCAGCTTGCGCTCGGCAAAATCCCGAAATTTTAGTCAACACAGAAAGGCTTGATTTAGACCAGATGTTTGACAGATAAATTCTTCTTCTTCATGATCTTGTGAATATATGTCTTACGGTGAACTTGCAGGTACGTTTGCGTGCGTCATACCTCACTTACTAATGCTAATGCCATTCTAACTCGCTTATCCGTTGAGCACATAGCGCGGAGAACTAACAGCCGATGGGTCTACATAATTCTTGAGTGAAGACCATGTACCAACAAGCGCAACATAGGAAGACCACGTTAAGATCGTAGGGTTGTGCTGGATGTAAGCTGCTTGTAACAGACAAACCAATAGTCTACAGATGTTGTTTTTAACCGGGAGGATAGATTTAAGTTATCGGCACCGTGGAATCCTGTTGTCAACAAATGTACTCGTAAATCGCGCAGTGTAGGTAGAAGGACATTGCTAGATACCGTCAGTGTTGTGTGTCGTAGTGACAATTTTTCAAGTTCAAATTGAATTGGTCGATGCAACTCGGCCGAAACGTCGGGATGAGGAGGTATTTATTTATCTCGTAATTTTAGTGCGCGATTAGTCCCGTAGTATATAATAATAAATTGTCTACAGATCTTTTCACACTTAGAGTCCTTTAGAATCCGTGTTTAACAAAAACTTCAAGTAATAGCCCACTTTAAAGTTCCTAGTAGCTAGTTATAGTGAGGTGTAGTATAATAAGGTAGAGTACTCACAACAATCAATGATAATGCTTTTCCAATAACAATCGGATTCAGTTTGGTCAACATTGAGTAGGGTACGTCTCGGAAATCAAAAATAATTTCCCATCCGTGGCAATAGTCGTGATGCAGTGTGTATTCTACTATCTGAAAACAATACAAGATTATTTTTTGCACAAAATAGGATGACCGACTTCACCCGTGTATAGAATTCGCGAATATTTTGCATGGATCGATGTAGCATTTTTTCCATTATTGATTATACAATTTAAATGGGATCAATTTCGAAGTATACTCTTTCCAATAAAAATTATTGAAATCGAAAAACTGTGTATAAAGTTACGCGTGGTTATACATAAAAAAATATATACGCGTCGAATTGAGTACCTCCTCCGGATCGTCGGTCAAAAATTATAACATTTTTACACGCTACCGATATATGCATGATGCCTAGTGGTACTTTAGATCGAGCGAACGAAGTGAGAGAGATCTTCATATTAACACGGAGGTTGCTTTTGTCTGTCCAGATGTTGGTTTTCATCAACAGGTCGCATTTTTCAACGAATCTCGACGAAACTTGATACCGTACCGAAACAGCCTTTTTAATAGTCTACTGCAGGACGTAGGCCTACCCACGAAGGGTGATTCGGCCATATCCACCGTGCTGACCCAGTGCGGGTTGGTGGATTCACATACATCATCGAATTTCTTCCACAGGTTGCCTCACGAGTCACGATGTTTTCCTTTTCCGAAAATCCAGTGGTGTGAAATTCCGTAAATAAATTCCAAAGAATTAATTGGTACAGGATCGGGATTTGAACCCACGACCTCACGATCGTAAGGCGAGTGTCATATATATCACCACTAACTTGGTACAGGTTCTATAATTACCTATATTACTTTTTTGTCGTCAACGATTTTCGTTAGGGACCTATTTCCCTCAAAAATGGGGAAAAATTGCTGACGCACTATTTCGCAGCCGATTTTGATAATCGAAAATCGTTTAAAATGTAAATTTAGTCAGGTTTTGCGATGAACTAAATCGGTCAAGAGCGAGACTAAATACACGCTATGAAGATTAGGTTTAAGAGATTTGTCGCGATGTCCACTGTTCGAAAAAGTACTGATTCTTTGATTCATGAACTAAAAATTTTAAATATGTGTACAGGTGATTCCTTACCGCGACGGCGTATTTGTAAAACATGGCAATTTCAAACTTCTCATGGTTTGCATGAAAGTTTGCGATGCCGATCCGGTAGTTGGCTGGGGTTGGGGTAGATATTATCCCAAGTTTACTGAAAATTATAAGAAAAAATCAAATCATAGTAAGTAATACTTAAATAAAACATGAAAATGTTGAATACATCTTAGTAAGTACTTTAAACTCATTTTATTTTTAGGGTTCCGTACCTCAAAAGAAAAAAACGGAACCCTTATAGGATCACTTTGTTGTCCTTCTGTCCGTCTGTCTTCTTTATTAAGGGTGGTAAGGTAGGGCCTCGGGTTTGAAAGACGGAAAGTGACATAGTCTACTTTTTATCCCGGATAAATAAAGGGTTCCCATGGGATAGCACGAAAATCAAAGTATCATGCGGGCGAAGCCACGGGTAAAAACTAGTTAATAATAACTGTAATCTTAGATTAATAAAAAATAATAATATTTACCGACTTAACACCCTCAGCTCCAGGTGTATCGTTTTTGATACACACTGCCGAAACAATTGGAACTTTAGTTTTAGCGTTGCAACGCCGTTTTTATATAACCCATATCAAGGCCTTAAAGCTGAGTGTGTTAACAGTTAAAAATGAAAATATACGTACTTACCAACAGGTTCTAACTGGTCCAAATTCATTCCGAATATCATAATTTTGCAAAAATTCCGGCATCAAATTTCTATACGTGCATAAGTTGTCAAAATGCTTCTTCGCCCTTTCTATTGACCCTTTGTTGTAGATCAAATACCTCTCAAGATATTCTCGATCTGAAGATAAAATTAGAGACATTAATTTATAATATCTTTTTAACATTAACATTTATCACATGTCTAATAGCGTAACATAGATTCAACAAAAAATACAGTTGATTTGAGAACTGAAAATTTAAAATCACTTTTCATTTTCTGTATAACTAATTCAGCATTTAAAACTCACCAAATTTTCGAACTCGGAAATGATTCTGTTTCGCAATCCAATCTTCAAAGAGATCGATGTCCTGTACCAATCGGTTTACGTCATAGCCGTGCGTTTTCCTCACCTCTTCCAATTGGTTTTTGTTAAACTTCAATAACACGTTTGGCTTAAGCGAATCCATTCTGAATATTAAGCGCAAAACTGAGAAAGCACTTATATTTAAAGGATTTTTGAGCGTTATCAGCTCTGTATTAACCCTTAACTGGTATTGTTAATTTAACATGCTTAACTGGTACCGTGGAAGCCGCGCCACCTATAAAGTATATTTGCTTATTGCAAACAAGTTTAACTATGAAGTTGAATAAATGTTATCTTATTACTTATCTTCTACAGGTGATCACAAAATACGAACTACTTTAAAAAGGTTAGAGGAATTTTATACGCAAATTTCCCAACGCTCTGGCTCAATCCCAGTTAATCACACTTTAATAAAAGTGAAAGATAACATCATGACAATTATCGTATGTAAAGCATTTGTCACTACAGGTTTTGTAGTATTTTTGACCGACGAACCACCGGAGGAGGTATACAATTCGACGCGTATATATTTTTTTTGTATAACCACGCAAAACTTTTTTCGTAGTGATCCGATTTCAATAATTCTTTTTTTATTGGAAAAAGTATACTTTAAAATTGGTCCCATTTTATTTTTTTCCGAAATTGGCTGAGCCATTTTTCATAATGTGAAAAATGTTACATCGATCCGTGAATAATATTTGCGTTCTAGCGATGTGCCCGGCTTCGCACTGGTGTATAATTATATTATTGTATTTTTCAATTTTTTGATATCTATATTAATAATTTCGTCAAGGGGTACGGTAGACTCGATTGAAACTTTATCTGAATGATAAAACATAAATAAATAATGATTTCGAGTCGACAACATATATCCGGAAAATTCGGATTATCGAGTATTTTAATAAATTATAACGGTGCTGACAAACAAAAACACGGTCTCCATATTGACACCGCGTGACGGATGACATAACTTGAGCAGTGTTGACAACACCACAAATAAAGAATCTGCTAAAATGGTTTTAAAATTGTACAAAATAATGCTATATAAATATGTTAAAAATTGTGATAACATTTTTCAATATCAAATGAAACGTAACGTAATTATAAAATTATTATTAATTAACAAAATATGTATTTTAATCGACTATTATTATATGATATCAAATAAAATGTAAGTATCTTGGGTCTTCATCGACCACTAATGAGCTTGAAGACGAGGTTGCGTCATTGCTCAGACTGTGTAACTCTCCTTGGTACCTACAGAGCGCAGTGCGTTCTCTGGAACTGCGTAAGACTAGCAGCATTTCCTTGCCCTTTTTAAGACGAATTTTATAAGTATAAAATAACATTTAAAGTTTTTACCGACAATTAATTGCGTAGCTTAGTTTTTAATACTTACATTAATTTGACTAAAAGAAACCCGTTCAATTTCGTCATTCGAATGTGGTTGCGTTAAAAACGATATTGCTGAGATAAATCTGCAATTCTGCATGTAATTTTAAAAATATGGTGTATGCTAATTGCAAATAAATATGCTAAACAAGATGAAAATATGCTAAATTTAGCACAAAAAATGCTAAATTGGCATCACTGATCTTGAGCAGTCAATCTTCTTTTTTTATGTTTAGGCGTCGCAGTGTTGTGCATTTGCCAGTGTCAAGTATTCAGTTTTAATAATTTTTGATAATAATGTATCAAAATAGTCACTGTCGTAGTCACGTTAAAGTCCAACCTTTGGTTAGTACCTAACCTTCGGTTAGGTACCTATTGTATTCAATGATCTGAAACATAAAATAGGACAGGAGTGCAGGCTATTAATTTTGTGTACGTAGTAATGAGACTCCACTGAAGAAGCAAAGTATACAGGCTACATAAAGTACATCATATTATAACACCAACCGGCCTTTTTGGAAATCTATGAAGATAAATTTTTATCTCGTGGAAATTGTAATATTAAAAAAAATCATTTTGCAATAAATGTACGGAATGATCCTATCCAATAAAATATCAGCGGATGCAAGTTGCTTCTAACTGGTCTTATTGTTGACAGGGGGCAGGCTTATGTCCAGCAGTGGACGTCCTACGGCTGATAGATAGATAATTATAGAAAATATAATACTTGCCATACCTAATTTTTAAAGTTGAAGTTGACTTTCTTTTCGTTATATCAGAATGTATAGATACATTTACAGTACTTTTTCATTTAGTTTTGAGCAGTTTTAATTTTGAGCAATTACTTTGGGATATTGTTTACACCGACCATGCCGAAAGTACCTATTTCTTAAAATGAATGTCTTTTATTGGTCTTTCATAATTGTTTTGCTTGACCTACATCATTTTGTTATCAGCATCTCCTTACCATAGATGAAGGATAGGTCTTCGCTCCGACCTAAGCAAAGACCTATCCTTCATCTATGCTCCTTGCATTAGGTAATCATTGTCATGATTGTGAAAAATTGATGCAGCGAAGGGCCCTTCGTAAAGATGGTGATCAAGGCAAATTTGATGAGTGTGTGTGTATTATGAGTCACATTTCACCCGAGCGAAGCCGGGTTGTCATCTAGTGTAATTATAATTTCTTTATTTGGGTATTGCGGCGTTTGGCCCCGCAAGCTGTTGGTCCCGCGGGGCGAATCGACCATGACTCTTTTTGAAGGCCCCCATTGGACCCGCGGGGCGAAACGCCAATAACTATAAAAGAAGTGGTTGTTTGGGTCCACGTTGATAAAGATCAATTTCCCGCATCAGTATTACGCATTTCTTATGGTACAGCCACGCATAAAATTACATGACATAAAAATCCGACTACAAAAAATCAACAGATATGCAAGGCTATAAAAAGAATTGTTTGTTTGTTTATGAACTTTTAACCTCCTGAGACCAACGGTATCACCGGTGATACCTTGCAAAAAAAAAATATATTTCTGCTTTTTCAAAGGATTTAGGTCTAAACTATGGATCAATTTAGATACTTAATGATATTGTCTTTCATTTAAATACGGCAAAAAATAAATTGTTAGCTATTACCTACTAAGTTTCTTGTACTGAAAATTAAGTTTTTTGAAAACAATGACATACCCACGGACAATAGGAATTATTTTTTATTTTCGTTGGCTTTTGCCTACTTTGTTGTTTTAATCGAATAGCTAAGAAGTTAATCATTCGTCATATATCAAAAACGAATTAAAAAATTATCATTATTTAAGAAAAAAAACCCGATTTATTTTTCATATCACCGGTGATACCTTGGGCACTTACGACTTTAAAATTGACATTTTTAATATTTAGATTATAATCGAAATTTTAATTTTCTGGCTATCTTTATTATCTCCAAGAGTAGTAATTAGCAATAATACTTCAAGAAGAAGTCTGCTACTGAGTCACGAAGGTCTAGCTGAAGGTTTGAGGGCTCAAGGCTGGCCATGTAGTATGAAGTTTTGGTATAGAATCTTCTAGGCGTTTTTTTCCCCCCAAATCTTGTGGTAGGCAGAAAGATTATGAATTTTTAGCTTAGAAACGCTCTGGAAACTCTTTTGCTACCACTTTGGGTCAAGGTTCCCTATTGATATAATGATTTTTTAGTAAGATGACTATGTAAATAATTTTCCCGAAAAAAAAAATTACTAATTATGTATTTTAGTACAACAGAATAAAAATAAATAGAAGATAGCATGTATTCTGTGAATAGTAAGAGCTTGACAAAGCAGTAGAAGAACAAAAAACTTTACATAGCTCTGATAACACAGAAATTTGCTAAATTAAAGGTGTCTGAGGGTCAGTCAATTCAAGTAGCACCCATGAAGAATAATTCATGTCTAGGGAGTTTCCTGCAGCTGGAACCTAAGTAATCACTATAGACTTGATGTTTCACAATCAGTAGTTATCCACAATTTCATCTAAAAAAACATAGAGTTGTATAATTCATACATTACGCCACTCACAAAATGTACCAATATATGTACTAATTATGTGATAGTGACCACTTAGTGGCATCTAGCTAAGCTCCATCAGCTCCAATGTAATATATTTCCATATTTATATGTTATCTTGAACTGTTTCTATGGTTTTTATCCACTAGAACTACTATTGAGAAAAAAAATTCAACCGATAGTGATCTGATTGAGACCCAAGGTATCACCGGTGATACCTTCCATTTTGGCGATTTGGGTGGGGGAGGATTTTTTTTACTATTTTTCCCATAATCCTGATACTCACAATAGCACCTAAACTAAAAATCAGATAAGTGATATGATTTTTTATTCTCTGGGTCTCAGGAGGTTAATGTCCCATTGTTGGACAAAGGCTTCTTCTCGAGATTTCCAGTTTTGTCGGTCTTGTGTTGATTCCTGCCAATTTGGATCAAAGGTGTTCAGTTACAGACATGCCACAAGGGCGGTGTCGCCGCGACATCGCACCGCGGCGTCACCGCGGCGACCAGACGATAAAGACCACCGGTAGCGATTAAGACATTAAATCTAGAGTATTCGAGTATTCTATGAATATTTAGTGGGAAAAAAAGGTTTTGACGACAACCGTTCAATCTTAAAATGAAGATGAGAAAAATCCCTCGTACACGTTAGAAATCGGATCGTGTAATTTGTCACGACTAATGTCACAGTAACAGCTGTCCAAGTGACAGCTGTCAAACTTAAAAGTGATTTATCTCGGTAATTATTGATTCTAGACTACTGCTCCCTTTACAAAAGTGATAGAGCTCATTGAGATCTACATTTCGGATGACAGCTGTCAAACTTCAACGTGATATATCTCGGTTATTATCGATTCTAGACTACGACTGTCTTCACAAAAGCGATAGAACTTGACGAGATCTACATTTCGGATGACAGCTGTCAAACTTAAAAGTGATTTATCTCGGTTATTATTGATTCAACAATTGATTTAAGTTTGACAATTGTCATTTGAAATGTAGATATCGTTGAGTTCTATCACTTTTGTGAAAACATCAATAGTCTAACATTGACAGTTACAGACATATACCTCTTTTAATTTTGACAGCTGTCATTTTTTATATGACAGGTAGCTGATGTTTTTAACTGACAGCTGTCATTTTATAATTTTTACAGCTGTCAAAGCAAAGTTCATGCAAACGGATTACTTTTACACACAGAGCTTTTGCAGATAATAAGTAAAAGTTAAAAAAATATACTAAAAGGAACGAAAAGGAACTGGAAAAAAGTATCCTCTATATCCTTTTCCTAGTTCTAAGCTATCTCTTTACCAATTTTCAGCCAAATCGGTTCAGCTGTTCTTAAGTTATAAATTGTGTAACTAATACGACTTTCTTTTATAAATAATATAGATAGAAGATAAATGATTTTCAAAAAATTTTGTGAGATATAGTGTGACAGATTTACCATAAAAATCTTTTTCTATCATGGCATCTGTGGGACACGGTTGGTAATCCCACAAACTTCTAAAGAGCCCCATGACAATTATATTTTTATTCTAGATAAAATTAAAAAGTATATTGTAGATAAAAAGAAATGAAATGGTTCATTTGTTTGCTTCAAATGAAATATTTTTGTTTACAAAACACGTGAAACCAATTTGGCACATTAGTTTCATGTGATGATCATTCAATCATCAATTGCATCATTCAAACAAATGCATTTTTGTTCATACACTCCCATAGGACTCATAGAATGACGCCCTCAAAATAATGCAATTGTTTATTTTTTCCATTGACTACTTTTCTACTTAAATGTACAGATAAAAATGTGAATCGCAGGGGCGAATCGCCCAAGACTCTTTTTGAAGGTCCCCATTCGCCCCGCATTGTTTGGAGCGGGCCGAATGGGGACCTTCAAAAAGAGTCTTGGTCGATTCGCCCCGTGGGTCCAACAGCTTGCGGGGCGAAACGACGCAGGACTCTATTTTGGTTTTCATACTCGTTGACATTTTTAAACTGATAATGAAATTGTTATTTTTCATGATACTGATATAATTTTATTTTTGATTCGTATTCTAATATTTTATTTTTTTGTGTACCTAATGATACTGATCTTGAAAAATTTAAAAACTGTGCTTATATATTTATAGTAAAAATTTAATTAAGTAGAACTTTTAAAAATTGTAACTAGACGATTCCAAGTGCCTGTATTGTGTCTACGGAATTAAGAAATTTTGACTTTGACTTTGACTAATATACATATACTTAAACATTTTTCTTGAATTACTCTATCTATTAAAACAAACTGCATCACAATCCGTTGAGTAGTTTTAAAGATATAAGCATACATGGGGACAGACAGCGGAAAGCGACTTTGTTTTATCCTATGTAATGATTCTGTAGACACGTGAAGTCGGTCATGCTTTTTTTTGCAAAATATAATTATTGTCTTTAAATCTCTTAATTTGACAGAATAAATCCTCATACAGTTTTTTCGATCTCTTCTGTAACTCAAAAGCTAAATCCAACTTTATGAAATAATTATACCTACTAATAATGAATTATTATTTAGTTTTTTTTTTTTTGATAAAGCCTAGAATATAGTATACAAGACAATACTGATGTGCAACTGAGACAAGAACGTGGTGGTATTGATCCACATTTAATTGAAGAGTAGGCCTATAGGCAACAGACTATTAAAGCCTCATTCGACCCTGTAATATAGTTATATCTACCTATCCCACTTTGTGGATGGCATCTTCTCATAACGAGAAGGCATAAGCACTAGTCTACTATCTTGTTTACCAGATGCAAGTAGTCTGTAAAAATCTTTGGAAGAACTCTCATACAAAGAGGATTGGGCCAGTGACATTTAGAGAGCAGCGTCATGATTATAAGTGAATTCGATTAATTTATTATTATTGAGGATCCGAGTTAATGGAAGGTACATAATATATTTCGATTTAGGTATAAATAAATTAAATGTTCGAAACACTTTTTGCATTGTATTGAGTTTAAGTACAGGCCAACCGACCAACACAACCACAGACTTTAAAAGACGGCATATTACATCGTTTCTTCGACAATTCGTAAAATCAAACCTATGCATAATTTTGACATGAAATAAATTTGTTTGAATTTAATTGAATTTTCCGCATCATTTGGGCAAACATTTTATTATTTAAATTGTAGAACTACAAAAAGCCCGATTACAGAGGTGCCAGCGTAAATTAAATAGCAGCGTAAAAAGCGACCTCTTCTCTATCGAATGCCTAAAGTGAAAAAGAAACAGCTTTTTAGCTGATTTAGTTACGCTGGCGCCTCTGAAATCAGGCTTATAGTGTGTTTTTAGAGGTATATCAATAATCCGTCGTATGATTTCTTGCTACATTCCTATAAATAAGTGTCTCGCACGCCGCGCGCCGGTGGAAGGCACCTCTCCATGTATCAATAAATATATGCTTGTACGATTTAAACCTTTTTAAAGTGGTATCTTTATTGCTAATAAAAATGGCTTGGGTTTATGATCATGATTCACCATATTTGATTCAATATTCAAATATGGTGTATCATGATCATGGTTAGTTATGAATGACGGACTGATTAGGTACAAAAAAAAAAGATGCAATCGGACAATTAAGGAAAACAAATACAGTGCATTTCCTGAGTTATACAGAGTGTGTCATTATCAATTTATTGACTACGTTATCTAACAGGTCATTAAAAAAAATGTACGGGTATGGTTACTGTACTTTTTACACAGCTTCCCTGCTCTAATTATAATTATATACCTGTAATAATTAATTCATCAAAAACAGCTGCTAAATACCGTGGTTGGTCCCATAGTAAAGTTCTTCATAATGTGCCAGCATTTACAAAACGGTTTATATATTCTGGACAAATTGTATGGAACAGCTGAATTTTCTCGATACCAGAGTTAGTTCCACAGAAAAATAATAAAACAAAGAAAGAATTCCTATAGGCCGGGTGGTTAGCCCTGGTTTCACAGTTTTTAAGCCGCCTGAAGGCCTCTGACATGACTAAACTGTTTAAACAAACGGGATCTACAATTTAACGTGTCATCCGAGCCACGGTAGCGTTTAGTTGTAAATGTCACCCGTCCGAAGACTAACCGTGCTGAACGTTGCTTAACTTCGATAATCGCTAACGTTCGTCTTGTCAAACTACGCTGTTTGTAATAATAATAAGTAGGTTTATACCTCACCCTTCGTGGGTAAGCCTGCGTCCTGCAGTTGACTATTAAAAGGCTGATACAGTAGAGTACCTACAGTTATGCCTCTGAAACACTCTACTCTTTTTTTGTAAAATATAGCAAATTATACAGAATATTAATATTAAAGGTTAATTCTGAGGAATATATGGACCATGCAAATTTTAAAAATAAACGAAATGTAATTTGCTTAATGATACTTGTGGTCCACTTTAAACATAAACTCGTTTGGGGAAGTAAAGCGATGCCACACTGAAAGCATCTCACTTAATAAGTAACGCTCGCTGTAGTAGTTCCAAGTTTAATAGTTTAAAGTAGCGATTCTTATTTGTTGAAAATTACCCTTCTTAAAAAGCGAAATATTAGGAGCCCTAAAATATTTAACAATTTATTTATGAGCATTATTTACCGAACAACAATTATGATAAAATGGGATAAAGCGTAAAAATAAAATATCTAATGGAAAGTGCATTTAAAATTAAATAGGATTTTGAATCCAATTTGAGTTCTGTGTTAAGTTCTTTCGAAAAATTATTAAGTCTCAAAAGAACCACGCGTAATATGTGGATCGCAGTTTTTAACTAATTTTGAGGAAATTTAGTAACTAAGCACTAAGGTTATGTATATATTTATAATTTTTGCTATAGTGCTATTTATTGAGCGATTTGAAGATCAATAAGAAAGATTTCTAAGATCATCTTATATTTTTTTTTATTTCGAATAGTTTCGCGTTTGACTACACACTGCCTGATGTTAAGCAATATTATTCAAACCTTATTAAGTTTTGCGAGGTGAACGAAAATTTAGGAAATTCATCTTTCGTTAACTGTAATTAGGAATATTCAAGTCTAATTTATAAACTTAGAGTTACATATTTATGGACCCTGTTTTAGGGTATTGCAATTGACTTAAACACTAAGGTAATAATAGGAACAGTTATCGATAACGGTTAGGGTCTAATTTACTTTGTCTGATTCGCGGTATCGAAACATTTATCGTCTAAGAAGTCCTGTATTGTGTAGTAGCTTTTGGCTATGAGAATCTCTCTTATCTTTCTTTTAAAAACGTTCTCGCTTATTTCGTTTCCGATGTTAGTTGGAATATGTTTGCACACGTAAATTGTGCAATTTTGAGAACAGGTTGTTATAATAATACAATTGTGGTTGTTAGTCTCACTAAAACTCGAGAACGGCTGAATCGATTTGGTTTATTTTGATCTTGAAATATTTATGTAAGTTAAGGGAAGGTTTATACATTGAGAATTTGTTTTGAAAGTTCCGAGAAATTTAACAAAAACATGAATTTAATTTTCCCATACAAATTGTTCTTGCATATAAAAGTTGTCATTGCATTAACAGTTGACAGGTTGTGAGATGAAATTCACCGAGTCAGCTAGTCTATATAAATAAAAATGAATCGTGGTTGTTAGTCTCGCTAAAACTCGAGAACAGCTGATCTAATTTGGCTAATTTTGGTCTAGAAATATTTGTGGAAGTTAAGGAAAGATTTCATCATTATCATCATTTCAGCCATAGGACGTCCACTGTTGGACATAGGCCTCCCCTAATGATTTCCAATAAGACCGGTTGATAGCGGTTTGCATCCAGCAAATGCAGAAAAGGTTTAAATGGTGCAAAAATTTATAAAAGTTGCGAATAAAATTTTAAACCATTAATGTTCTTACATGTAAAAGTTGTCATTGACAGTTGACAGATGGTGAGGAGAAGTTCACCAGGTCAGCTAGTGGAATATATTAGAAGGCAAAATCAATTCAAATGGCTCATCCATCCTTTCATCCGCCGTAGGACGTCCACTGCTGTACATAAGCCTCCACCATAGATGTTAAATAAGGCTGGTTGGAAGCGGCATGCATCCAGCGCGTAATATACGCATACAAAATGCATTCAGCGCGTATGCGTACAAAAAAACGTAAACCTTTATTTTTTGTCAAATCTTTCATTAGACCATACACCTATTAGGCAAATAAAGTTAATTAATATTAATAAGGTTGAATATCGTCACATTAAAGATCAGGTGAGCAACAAAAAATAGGTCAGGTTAGGTTAGAACATGACAAACAACGCTAGAAGCTAATCGCTTACGTACTCGTAATTGAAGTGTGAAACAAAAAGTAATCATCATTTATTATCAGCAATAGGACCGATTGGAAGCGGATCCAACAAATAGGATCCAACGTGACCCTGCAGTCGCAATAAGTAGACCATTTAGTGTCTCAAATATAAACCGTCTTACAACACAGGTTTTACGCACGTTTTAAACAATGTTTACCAGTACAAATAGCACGTTTAAATTGTGTTTAAAACGTGTTTAAATCTTTTGTGGTGAGGCGGTCAGTGTTTAGTCGCTGATAGGCATTAGTTTTCGGTCGCTTTTTGTCATCCATCATCCATCCATCAGCCATAAGAAGTCTACTGCTGGACATAGGCCTCCCCTATGGATCTCCAATAGGACCTTTACGGTTTTTGTCGCCTATTCAGTATTTTAATATTCAGAATCAATTTTCGCTTTGTTCAACTTAATAGACACTCGATTAAATACTACGCATTTTTAATAAAATTTATCAATATTTACTTGATAAGTAGGTACGTTATTACGGTTCTTATTTTCAAACAGTATTATTTAACTTCACCTGCCCGTTTTGGGTCAAATTTAATAATTGAAATTTGACCCTTTTCTCGTGGACAGATTGATTTGATATTTGATACGTGACAGTTGTAGTTTTGATGGCATTACGATTTTTTGTATTCAGTATTGACGTAAATACAAAATGGCTGCCGCCACATATTACATTTTGCATTATATGGCATTTTACATTTTTTAACACAACCCCCTCAATATGGGTACCAAATGAAAGGAATTATCATATATAAGAACTATAAACACAAAAATAAAATTGGTAAAAAACATTTTTCAATATACTAAAAGCTAAAAAATAATTCCTACATAATGAAATCTTCTAGGCAAAGGCCCCTCGATTTTATTTTTGAGTTATTATTTTTTACCTTCTTATAAAACATAAAAGTGTTTTATAAAAGTTTTTGCCCTTTTCATTGACTGTATTTAGTTGCAAAACGTTAAATCTATACATTTATTGGAATATTTGACAAAATGCGAGTTAAACTTGCTTTTATTGAAAATTTAGTAAATATTACATTACAATAAGATTACTATGCAAAATCTATACCCACAATGATGTAACACTACGTATTTAAATTACCGCTTAGCATTATCTCATTCACTTAGTTCAAATAATTGTTAAACAAATTATAAAAAATCATAATTGTTAACTTCAGTTATTCATTGTGTTGTTTTTACATGCAAACTAAGGAGCGTTTACGCATAAATAAATAATAAGTAGACACAATACAGAGAAGGAAATCAATGGTTTCTCAAAATAGTTTTTGACAATGACAACTGACATAATCTGGGAATAAAAACTATTAGACGCATGATGTCACAGCGCTTCACAGAGCTAAGTAATACAACCAGAGAGATAGCGTTGTTGTCGCTTTAGGTAATACTTAAACACACAAATGCTTGGAAAATCTTCCAAGCTGCTGTCAATACTGTCACATAAGTATTGGAATTTAAAGTTTCTTGTGATATTTTTCATGTCTCTAACTCTTGCATTTTTCAATCGATGCGTCTCTTTCAGATTTTCTCGATCGACCACATTATCCCTCTGGTATTTCTGTGGTCCTTACCATGGAAGCGAGAAAGAAGGGGGATTTGAAAAATCACAGATATAGACGTTCTCCAAAGATTTGTGTTGACTCGAATTGTCGCCTTTTATTCTGAACTCAGCAAAGTCAATAAAAATAGCAGTCCATGATCTCACTGGCTTGCGATTGCTAGATTTTTTTTAATTATTAATGTAGTACCTACTGTTGCAAATTAGATTATTCTTTATTAATATTACTGAACGGATCAAAGAACATATCGTGGCAGTCAAAAACCGCCAGATACAGAAGTCTGCTATAGCTGAGCATTTACTTGACGGAGGTACTGGTCATTGGATCGAGCTCCACGTCCCAAAATTCCTCTCCACGGATCGACACTACTTTTCAAGAATAGTTCGTGAAGCGGTGGAAATCAAAAAACAAGAATTTCAACAGGGAGGATGGATTTCAGTTATCAGTGTCATGGAATCCTGTTGTCAACAAATGTAAATCGCGTAGTGTAGGTAGAAGGACTTTGTTAGATACCGTCTGTGTACGTAGTGACAATTTTTCAAGTTCAAATTGAATTGGCGGTACCAGCTGTTTCACATTCCAGTCTACCCCAGTCTACCCGTGACCACGGTCGATGCAACTCGGCCGAAACGTCGGGATGAGGGGGTATTTATTTATCTCCAAATTTTAGTGCGCGATTAGTCCCGTAGTATGTGTTCAAATCGCGAAAGTTTAAAAACAACATAGATTCTTTTTTATTTGACCACTAGTTGGTACCACTAGTTTGCATTTTCATATCCAGCAGCCATAAGACGTCCACTGCTGGACATAGGACTATTCTTTAAAACTCCAATAATACCGGTTCGGTAGCAGCTTGCATCCAGCTGAATGTGGTCATCCATCCACATTAAATTATGGATACCATATATGCCAAAAAAGAGAGAAACATAATGAAGAATTTCTGCACACAAATAATTCTTTCACCAGTTCTAACCGTAAACAGCATCCTGAAAAACATTATGAATTAAAACGGTTAAACATCAGTAAGTCTGAGTTGAGAGCGCATTATATTTTTCAGGATGTGGGTGTGGAGAGCCTTCTTGAAAATTTAAGGACTAGAGTACATAATGAGACGTGACGTTATGATATAGCTCTTGTGAAAATACCTTTAGAGTCGAGAAGTCCAAAAATATTTCAAAAGACTTTTTGAGAAGAAATTTAGAGTGCCTCGGTGGCTCAGTGGACGCTGACTCCTAGGCTAAGGAGGCGTGGGTTCGATTCCCACCCAAGGCAAGCATTAAATTTATGTAATGACCATAAGTGTTTGCTCTATGTCTGAATGTTTTAAGTTGTTATCTATATGAGTATGTAATTAAAAAAAAATATTTGTAGTACATCTATCTGGCAGCCATATCACAAGCTTTGCTTAGTTTGGGGTCAGAGACCGTGTGTAAGATGTTCCCCAATTTATTTATTTGAATTTGCAATAACTCTATCTCATTTCTTTCGCTGTTTATCGTAACAAAACCGTTATTTAAAAAACAGTTATTTCTAGTAAAGATGCCAACCACTCAGAGGAACATCCCTCCATTAAATAACCGATTTGTGACTAAATAAAAACCACAAAAAAGCTGACGCGAGCTGTTTCGAATTAGGTTATTTAGGAAATAAATAAGTAAAAAGAATTTTCCTGTTTCAAAAATTTGCCGCAAGGTATAGGTCTAAGTTCCAACAAAACGGATCAGAGCAGAGATGAGTGTAATCGTAGACCGTAAAATGCAAAAATACCAAAACCTCACTTTCGCTCATGATTGTGTTTTCGCTTAGCAAATATGACTCGTAGGTATGCAGCGAACCCACAAGGCTTTTCTTTTAAGCAAAACGGTTCTTTTAGGGACTTCGTTTAACTTGCAGCGCCAAAATTCATATTCTTCCACCCACGAAGTGAACTGATGACTTTATCAGGACCGCGTTGGATGTAACTAGATTTCAACCGCTGTTATTGGATATCCATAAGAAAAGCTTATGTTCAGCTTATAGGCATCCTATGGCTGATGGATGAATGAATACATAGATCCGTTCCGATTGTAGTGGAAAGCGGCTACTACGCTGTGCTCATTCAGCTCCACTCAGCTTTGGTAAGCTTTACAATTCAATGTTTTCCACCTCTAACGCGACTCTGATATAGCGGGATGTCCAATCATTTAGAAATTGATTAAACTCAAATGCTTAAAGTTAATTTGAATACGCGAATTCTTTTGAGATCAATCGGCTTTTTAAAATATACCCGAGGCTTTATTGTTCATTGGATATTTTACGTTTCATTTTATCTTCGTTATAAAAGAGATTCGAATTTGACGAGTCAAAGCTAATTCAAGTTAATTAACCTTACGCTACTATCATGTATATTTAAAACACAGATGCTATAAAATGGTGCATTGCTAAAATATTTTAGCGTAAGAGCTGGTGCAGAGGCAAAGTTCTCGAATGTAGATCACAAACCGGCAAGATTAAAAAATATCAAAACCCTAATAGTCGTTATTAATGAAAAAAATAATTATGTACTCGTACCTAATTGAGGTTATTAATAACTACTCTAGACAGTTTACTTATTGTGACCATGGTCTATTATTCTTCCAAGATTGTGACACAAAAACAAAACATACAATACAACACAACTGCGTCAACTGCCTCGGTGGCTCAGTGGTTAGTGACCCTAACTTCTGGGTCAAAGAGGCGTGGGTTCGATCCCCGCCCAGGGCAAATATTTACTCGTACAAATTATTATAATTATGTTCATCTAATCACCGGTTTCACCACATGTTTTGTGTCGATTTATCATATTGTTATAGTATAGAGATTTTAACAACTTGCTTCCCAATTTTGTGAAATTTTCTGGATTTCCGTGTTTCCAAAATAATTTCATATCTTTTAAAATGAAGGTTTTCAGCTATTAGGTATTTTCCAATAATATACCTTGGCGAAGCTGAACAGGCATCAAATGCCGTATATAATATGTGTGTTGTGTACAGTGTTCCAATGATGAAAAATGACGAGTATTTTTCGTCCGCCGCGTTTCTTATTAGGAACACGTCAACACAAACGAGCCTAGAACGAGCCCACGAGGGCTGCCCTGTAATTGATACAGGCGTAACCAATTGCTCTCATTCTACTTTAGTCGCAATGGGAATAGGTTTGCCCGGAATTACTTTAATTCCGTCCTCTTGTAGAACTACTTATAGGAAGTAGGTATAGGGCGATAGAATTAATTTTGGTGTGCAGACTTTTATTTGCACTTTTAGTTGTTGATGTTACTATGCTTGGCTTACTACGTTGGACGCCTCACTACTACTACACTGTTGACCTTCTTTAGATACGCACGAAATGATTTGACTCCACGTTTCTGATCCAAACGGCCGGATGGAACCGACTAGCGGCTTTCTTGTTTAGACATATAATCTAAAACTTTTATAAGTAAATAGTTATCTTTTAAGTCTGCATGCTTTAGCTTCGACCTTAACGTTTTTTACCATCAAGCAAGTTGGTAGTCAAGCGCGGACTTATTAGCGAATACGAATTATTTTTTCGAAAAAATGGCACTACCGACTTATCGTGTACAGAATTCGAATGCATGAATCGATTTGTGACATCCATGTACTGTACTGTACCAGCCTTTTAATAGTCCACTGCAGGACGTAGGTCTACCCACGAAGGGTGATTGGGCCATATCCACCACGCTGGCCCAGTGCGGGTTGGTGGATTCACATACACCATCGAATTTCTTCTACGGACATATGCAGGTTGCCTCACGATGTTTTCCTTCACCGAAAAGCCAGTGGTGTGAAATTCCGCACATAAATTCCAAAGAAATCATTGGTACGGGACCGAGGATTCGAACCCACGACCTCATGATTGTAAGGCGGGGGTCACTACCTCTAGACCACCACGGCTTCACGGACATCCATGTAGATTTATCAAAAACGGCTCCATCGATTTCGAAACAATTTAAATCATGTTGGAAGTATACCATTTTGAAATATAAAATAATTTTATTTAATAACATTCACAATTGGCGAAAATATTAATGATTATACAAAAAAACCAGACAAGTGCGAGTCAGGCTCGCACATCGAGGGTTCCGTAGAAATCCAGAAAATATCACTAAATTGGGAAGTAAAATGCTATAGGTAATCTCTACAAGTACCATAATCATCGACAAAAAAAAAAAATTCACTTTTCCCGTCATACATCTAAAATAACACATTGTTAAAATAATTAAAAATCTGTTTTAGCATGTGCTAATGAAGTTCTTTTATATGATACCTTACATGATACGATTTACTTACTTTGAATTTTGAACCCATATTTTGTGAATTTTGAGGCCCTATTTTTTGTGATTTAAACAAAACTGTACAATTTTTAGATTTATTCCTATATGTGTACTCTAAGACAAAGCTTCTCGCCAAATTTCATAGATCAATGTAAACGAAAAGTACCCTGTAGATTCTGATTTTTGTGAGTGTCGAAATTTGCTGTTTTTTACAATATAAACGGCTCTAACTTTTTTAAACTATAATTGAGACGTTTTTCTGATACACAACTGCAAGATACTATAGATATACGTATACAGTTTAAATTTCAACTCGATATCTTTACGCGTTCTCGAGATAAAGAGTCTTGACATACACACAGAGGGACAGACGGACAGACGGACAACAAAGTGATCCTATAAGGGTTCAATTTTTTTTGTTGGAGGTACGGAACCCTAAAAAAAACAATAAAAATACATACAGTCGAACATAGTACCTCCGTTTTTGGAAATTTGGTAATTTTGGTAATAAAATAGCGCAGGCACTACAAAAGACCAGTACTATTAATATAATGTTGATTAAACTGAATGCACGTGTCAATAGTCATTCCAAACATCTTAGCGGGATTTAATCGACTGATATGCAGTTGGCATTACTGGTATTCCAGCTTCGAAGCACATGCTGTGACGTAAGTGGCTGGTTGGCATACCGAGGTGTCGGACAAGCATCGAGTGGTATCACTATCACTACATAATATAAAACAAAGTCGCTTCCCGCTGTCTGTCTGTCCCTATGTATGCTAATATCTTTAGAACTACGCTACGGCTTGTGATGCGGTTTTTTTTAATAGATAGAGTGATTCAAGGGAAATGTTTATATTATGTATAATACACCTGTGCAAAGCAGGGGCGGGTCGCTAGTCATACATAAATAGGATACATACCTACCTATTTTGGGCTACATTTTCCATAAATATAATTATACTAGTTTTAACCCGCGGCTTCGCCCGCATGATATTTTGATTTTTGACGCAATATCATTATAATTTATAGCATATGTGTTATTCTGATATATAAACTATATTACTGCAAAGTTTCATCTCAATCCGTTCAGTGGTTTTTGCGTGAAAGAGTAACAAACATCCATACATCCATCCTCACAAACTTTCGCGTTTATAATATTAGTAGGATGTTTAAATGATGACTCTACGTTTTGGGACTTCAAAACAGTAGTAAGTACGTAGCGGTCCCAGTATAAAAGTTGATCATCATCATCGTTATCATCATCCGCAGCCTTCTTTATGCTACTGCTGGATGTAGGTTTCTCTCTCTTGTTCATAATGATGACTGACTATGTCCACCTTTAGCAAAACAAAATCTTATACAGTGTTACCTATTTCTAATTAATTAGCATCCTTTTAGGTCTCATTCTCTACATCAAAACTAACAACTTTTGTTCTGCGACTTTTGTCAAAACTTCATACATTAAAGTTCCATAGATTTTGTCGCGCGTGAACGATATTTTTCTATGGAACGATATTTTTTTTTTTAGTATTGAAAAAAGTCGCAGAATAAAAGTTGTTATTATTAAGTCGAGCCGAGTTGCATCGACCGTGGTCACGGGTAGACTGGCAACACACTAGTCTACCTGTGACCACGGTCGATGCAACTCGGCCGAAACGTCAGGATGAGGAGGTATTTATTTATCTCGTAATTTTAGTGCGCGATTAGTCCCATAGTATATAGTAATAATGTGTTCAAATCACGAAAGTTTAAAAGTTGTTAGTTTTGATTTACAGAATAAGCCCCTAAAAGGATGCCAATTGATTAGAAATAAAACTGTATAGAGGAGAAACACACTGTAAGTTAAACATATATACCTACTACTTAGAACAGTTTTTCTTTTATTTATAATAGACACGTTAAATTGAAGGTCCCGGTTGTTTTAACCGTCTAGCCATTCAAGAGGCCAGTCGGCCTAAAAACTCTGACACCAGGGCTAGCCACCTGGCTTATATGAACTTATTTAATAGATACCTATCATTTTCACAATTCTGATCAGTAGGACCTCTAGGTATGGCTGTGTGCCTACAAGTTTGTTTACTTACTCGATAGAATTAACGTAAGCAACGGTTAGAAAGGAAATGACTCTGCACTACAACTGCAGATGGTGCTGTAAAAATGTCATAAAAAAAACCGGACAAGTACGAGTCAGGCTCGCACATCGAGGGTTCCGTACAAACACGTTGTTAAAATAATTAAAAACCGGTTTTATCATGTGCTAATGAAGTTATTTTATTTGATACCTTACATGATACGATTTACTCATCTTGAATTTTGAACCCATATTTTGTGAATTTTAAGGCCCTATATTTTTGTGATTTAAATAAAAATGTTCAGTTTTCAGATTTATTCCTATATGTGTACTCTAAGACAATGCTTCTCGCCAAATTTCATAGTTCTACGTCAACGGGAAGTACCCTGTAGGTTTTGATTTTTGTGAGTGCAAAATATGCGGTATAAAATAACGGCTCTAACTTTTTTTAAACGACAACGAAGATTTTCTTTTACACAACAGCAAGAATTCATTGATATACGTATTTAGTTTAAATTTCAACTCGATATATTTACGCGTTCTCGAGATAAAGAGTATTGACATACACACATACGGACAGACGGACAGACGGACAGACGGATAGACGGACAACAAAGTGATCCTATAAGGGTTCCGTTTTTTCCGTTTGAGGTACGGAACCCTAATAAATCAGTTTTTCGTAAACTCAAGTGAATAAGCAAAGATCTTGTAGCAGCTTAGACTGTACAGTAATTAAACGGAGCAGACGGTTAATTTACTAGGAAAATACGAAAAAGTCTAAAATTTCAGTAATAAATAACAGTGTTTAGGTAAAATGTCGAGTTTTAGGCCTCATAATTTATTTTTTGGCTCATTTTAATCAGACAGATCTTCAGAGGTCATCCGGGCCGCGGCACGTTAATTTATTTTGTTTAATTACATTTTAGTATCTATTCGGGGCTTGTTGTTGAAGCATTTAAAAATATATTCTGTATTTTTTAGCTCTGAAAAAAGATACTGAGGAAACAGATGTTACATTAAAATTAAGAGTTGGTATTGACTTTGCTTGATTTTTTTTATTTAACCTGTTCTGTCCCACTGCTGGCAAAGGAAGCCCAATTCTTTCCAAGACGGAGTCGTATGCTTGATAAATTACCGACAGCAAGATTATTTTTTGCAAAAATTAGCATGACCGACTTCACCCGTGTACAGAATTCGCGAATATTTCGCACGGATCGATGTAGCATTTTTCACATTATTGCTGATTTATCAAAAATGGCTCAGCTGATTTCGATAAAATTAAAATGAGACCAATTTCGAAGTATACTCTTTTCAATAAAAAAAAATATTATTGAAATCGGACTACTACGAAAAAAGTTATGCGTGGTTAGTCGGTCAAAAAATAACACAACATTTTGAACACATTACTTATTACAATTATCTCGTTTTAAAATTAAAAAAAAATTACGTGTTAAAATTACGAGATAAATAAATACCTCCTCATCCCGACGTTTCGGCCGAGTAGCATCGACCGTGGTCACGGGTAGACTGACAGACGGGTAGGTTAGTCTACCCGTGACCACAGTCGCTGCAACTCGGCCGAATTAAAGTGTAACACAGAAAAACAATTGTGAGAAGAAATATCTAAGTTTTGAAATCTTCTTGAGTCAAAAAAGCTAACTTTTTTGAAAGAATTTACGTTGCGTGATTTTTTTTACTCAACTATCGCGTTCCACTACAGTTTTAATTTGCAATGAAGTAAACGGGAAATACTCTATAGGTTTAAATTCCCTTTTGAGTTTCTAAAATGTATTTTAGCGTCAATCGGCTGTTGCGTTGTAGGTGGTAGGTAATTAGAATCGTAATTTAAAAATCACTTCAATTTTCTTCTTCAATTTCAAAAAATCTTTTTTCTTTTTTTACCATAACTGAGACGAAGTATTTTTTTATAGCTGCAAGAGACTAAGTACCTACAGATCTACGTAATACACCTATTGCTTTAATTTCAACTTGATACCTTTATGAGTTCCTATGAAGGTATTGACAGACGGACGGATAGATAGACATACAGACAGCTAGATGGAAAATAAAATGATCCTACAAGGATTCCGTTTTTTTTTCATTTGTGGTACGGAACTACAGAAACCCTTAATAATTTTAATTTCATGTCTGATTTATGTATGGCCTCGGAATAAACCCAATTTGCACGGATCTTTACCTAAGGAAGTGACGTCTTATCAACGAAACGTGACATTACCTCACCATGACGCTAACGAACCCGCAAATCATACGCACACTCAACAGTATGGAACATGGCACCATATTCGTACTGTACTGTACCAGCCTTTTTTAATAGTCCACTGCAGGACGTAGGCCTACCCACGCAGGGTGATTGGGCCATATCCACCACGCTGGCCCAGTGCGGGTTGGTGGATTCACATACGCCATCGAATTTCTTCTACGGACGTATGCAGGTTGCCTCACGATGTTTTCCTTCACCGAAAAGCCAGTGATGTGAAATTCCGTACATAAATTCCAAAGAACTCATTGGTACGGGACCGGGGATTCGAACCCACGACCTCACGATTGTAAGGCGGGTGTCACTACCTCTTGACCACCAAGGCTTGTTCCATTAACCATTCGTACTATCTTTACTAATATTGTAAATCCAAGAGTGTATATGTTGGTTTGTTCCTATTTTATGCAATGGAGCAACAGATTGACTTGATTTTTGGCATGGACAGGTTTTAAAGAGACAAACTACTTTTTATCCCGGAAAAATAAATAGTTTCCATGAGATAGCACAAAAATCAAAATAGCGCAGGTGGAGCCGCGAGCAAAGGCTAGTAAATTATAATTTAACTAGCGACCCGCCCTGGCTTTGCACAGGTGTATTATACACATAAACCTTCCTCGTAAATCACTCTATCTATTAAAACCGCATCAAAATCCGTTATAATAGTTTTAAAGATATAAGCATACAAATGGACAGACAGACATCGGGAAGCGACTTTGTTTTATTCTATAAAACATAACAATAATGAATAAACATTGTCATTAAGCGTGACAATGCTGCCAACAGGCAGTGGGTATGAGTATGCATTGGGAACATCTTGCTTGAGAGCTTCAAGGATCTGTAGATCCAATTGATTTTTGTATTTGTAGTTTTAGTTTAAGCTTGTAGTAGGTATTACTTTAAGTATTAAGTATCGTATTTTGTTGTAGTTAATAAAAACATATTTATGTCAATCGCTCTGAAATGGTCAGTACAATCAGACTTCGTATGGGCAATCCTCTGAGAAGGAAACTAATCGCAGGCCGTATTTGCATTGAGCACCGAACGCTGCCGTAGTTCTGATAAAACGATAAATTGTAGGTTCCGGTTATTAAGCCAAACTAGAAACTTTTAGATATTTTCAAAACCCTGACTCCTGGGCCAAAGAGATGTTGGTTCGATTCCCACCCAGAGCAAGAATTTATGTCGCGCACTAAAATTACGAGATAAATAAATACCTCCTCATCCCGACGTTTCGGCCAAGTTGCATCGACCGTGGTCACGGGTAGACTGGAATGTAGAACAGCTGGTACCGCCAATTCAATTTGAACTTGAAAAATTGTCATTATGACACACAACACTGATGGTATCTAACAATGTCCTTCTACCTACACTACGCGATTTGCATTTGTTGACAACAGGATTCCACGAAGCCGATAACTTAAAACCATCCTCCCGGTTGAAATTCTTATGTTTTTTGATTTCCACCGCTTCACGAACTATTCTTGAAAAATAGTGTCGATCCGTGGAGAGGACTTTTGGGTCGTGGAGCTCGATCCAATGACCAATGTACGTCTGTCAAGTAAATGTCAAAAAATCAGCTATAGCAGACTTCTGTATCTGGCGGTTTTTGACTGCCGTGATATGTTCTTTGATCCGTTCAGCAATAGTACGCTTCGTTTGACCTATGTAGGAACTACCGCAGCTACAATCCACCTTATATACACCAGGAGACTGAAACAGAATGACATCCTTCGGCGTTCTGACTTGGCCCAGTAGTTTGGATAAGGGAGTATACACTGTCTTGATGGAGTAATCCTTTAACAAAGTCCCCACCTTATCCGTCACTCCTTTAACATAAGGCATGAAAGCCGGCTGCCTTTCAACGTCGAAACCGTGTTTTCGATACCTGCGTCTACCTAGGTCTCGCTGTTTCACATTATAACCATTTCTCTTTAAAACTTCCTGCACATGCGCTTTCTCAGTCGCTACATGTTCAGCGTCACAGAGGGCATCCGCTCTGTCCAGCAGCGCTTTGGCCACCGACTGCAAATGCGACCGCGGATGATGGTGTGAAGTTGCGTATAGGTATCTGTCTGTGTGCGTGGGCTTCCTTTAAACTGTGTGTGCCAAGGAGCCATCAGACCTCACCATCACCTTGACGTCTAAGAATGGCAAAGTTTTCTCCACCTCCATCTCATAACTGAACTTAATGTTAGGATGAATAGAGTTGAGATAATCCACAAACTGGTCAACCTCTTCTTTGTCTGCCTTCATTACGCAGAATACGTCATCCACATACCTCTTCCACACCTTTATCGCAGCTGATTGTAAATTTATGGACTTTTCAAAATGTTCCATCCAGATGTTTACCATTACCGGTGCCAGCGGGCTCCCCATGGCAACACCATCAATCTGGAGGTAGTGCTGTCCACGATAAAGAAAGAAACTACCTTCAAGACAGTTCCTCAGCGGTATCATTAAGTATAAAATAAGTATAAAATAATAATGTGTTCAAATCGCGAAAGATTAAAAACTACAAGAATTTATGTGATTAACATAGTTGTTTCCTCTTTGTCTGGTTGTTATTTACATGTATAAGTATGTATTTAAAAACAAGTTGTACTATATTAGTCTCTGGCAGCTATATCACAAGCTTTGCTTAGTTTGGGGTCAGAGACTGTGTGTAAGATGTCCCTGAATATTTATTTATATTTAATTATGTACATTGCAATAAAGAAAAACAGTCAGTCAAACATTGCCTACTGCAATCATCTTGTAGTGTTGTAACTTAGAAGTTGTACGTGACTCTCCCACCCGGCTAAAGCTTTGGGAAACGGGTAACAATTCACCTACTTACCCTTACTTAACCACCCCTGAAAGTGGTAAAATAGTAAGTAATTTGACAAGGGATGCATTCAACTTTGACGAGAACGAAAAGCCAATTTTGGGAATGTGC
The DNA here is from genome assembly GCA_949316475.1 of Hypomecis punctinalis. Lineage (NCBI taxonomy): Eukaryota > Metazoa > Arthropoda > Insecta > Lepidoptera > Geometridae > Hypomecis > Hypomecis punctinalis. The sequence goes on along the minus strand of OX438795.1, from coordinate 19,448,654 downwards.
CTTTAAATAGTTCTTAAGAGTTCAGCTGTTTTTAACCGACCTCAAAAAGGAGGTTCTCTATGTTTGTTGTACTTATGTTACGCAATTTTTCCAACAATTATGTTAGGAGTATGAACCGATTTTGACGATTCTTTTTTTGGTAGGTCATACCTCAGAATAAGGACCAGGTCATACTTTAGAAATCCTTAGTTTTAGTGGTCCCATTAAAATTTTATCGAAATTGGCTGAGTTGTTTTTGTGAAATCAACAATATCTAATGTAAAAATTACTACATTTAAACTCAAACAATTCCTGCTCCACAAATGCTATTACAGTTTGAAAGACTACTTTGACGACCAAAACCAAACGATTAAAACATAATAATGACATGGACAATACACTTGATTACATATATATATATATATATATAAATCAGATATAAGTATTTAAAGCATGTTAACGTATGTTATGTGGTTAGATGAACAATTGTGTAAGGTTATGTGGTATTTTTAACTTTAATCTAAGGATACATTTTCTTAGATATAAGTCCTCTAAGTACCTATGTTTGCAACGCCCTAACAGGGTATGTACCTAGCCATTAAGATTAGTGTACATCTGTACACAATGCCAGAAATAGATAAATACTAAATAAAAAAAAAACTAAATAAATACTACATACCTACTGCCTGATGTTAAGCAGATATGAGGTCTAGGATGTAGCACGCTGTCTGTAAATCTGTCTCATTATGTCATTACTGTATAGTCTCTTCTCTATCAAGAAAGAGATGATAAATTTTCTGACATCTTGGAATAATTACATCATAATCAACTCCACCCATAAAATAAAATAGACAAACTTAACCCAGAATTCATCCCATTAAAACACTGCCGTCTTAAGACTTCGCTTCATAATACGAATCCAACTTACCTATAAGCTCTCAACTTAGTTCCAACTTAATATTTATGTTGGCTAGGTTCTCAACTCTTCAGTCAAGTTGCATTTAATGACGTCTGCTATTCGATTCTAGTGTTTATCTCGCCTGAATAGAGTTGAAGATTGTACGAATCTCATTTGACTTAATGGTGGTGTGCGAAACTTATTTAGGAATGGTTTGTTGCTGAAACTAAATAGGATTTTAATTACTTAATTAAGCAATTAAGTAATTACAGAATTTTCTGGGAAACTCGACATAATTCGATCCTATAAGGGTTCCGTGTTTTTCGTTTGAGGTACGGAACCCTACCTCAAACGAAAAACACGGAACCCTTATTTCCGGTTCATCGACGGTTCCGAACAAAAATGTTCGGAACCGTCGATGTGCGAGCCTGACTCGCACTTGTCCGGTTTTTTTTTATTTATAATACTTTAAGGACATATCCTCCGCTACTCTTACCGGTACGTGGTTTCTACTCAAAAACTTTTCGGCTCCTTTGTTTATCAGTCCAAGAATAGGATAGCGAGGCAGATTTTGTGCCCTGCCTACTGCCAATTAAACTTGCCAATCCGCTAGACTATGTCGGTAACATTGTGTCTTCTATAGATATTTTTTTATTGATTCAGATTCGCAGAGATAATTTATGATCACAGCCCTCTCCATAGCCTTTTGAGCTGCTTGGAGCTGAGTAATGTACGGCCCGTTGTGAGAGACCACAAAATTATAACAAAATACAATGAGACTGAATAATTTTATAGACCGATTTGTATGTTCAGTCATACCGGTCTGAATTCCTATACTTTTAGATCCTTCATAATTTTGTCTTGGAAATCATAAAGTCACAGTCATATAGGTAGTCCAAATCCAAGACAAACAGTCAAGTTCAACTTATGCCTCAGTAAAGCAGTAGACACATTTTTGCACGTAGTAATTCAGTTCATCATAATAAATGATACTCCACAATATTTCACTAATTATATATTGCCGATAGAGACACAAGTTTTTACAAAATAATAGGGACGCCTTGATTCTTCCCTGTCCGCAAAACCCCTAATATTTTGTTATATTATTGCAGTCATGAGAATTGCATAAGCAATTTTTCTTTAACTCAATAACAAACTAATTCTCAACCCTACTAAGACTTTTGAATACGATGAAATTAGTTTTATTTCATTGCATTCTCGGGTACTCTACGTTTAATATTAACTTATTTCAAGAAAGTAAACTAAAATCACTGCTTCTATTTTATTGATTTCAAAACTTGTTTGGAAAGTTTTGCGTGACAATAAACATGTTTGAATAGTAGCAATTATTTATTAAACATTGTGTTCCAGGCTATGTACTAGTTCTAGATATAGATCCCTCCAATACCTCCTCGTTCAGTCCTGGTGGTCTAATAGTAGTAACACCGGCCTTACAATCGCCATTACTTTATTTCAAATCCCAGTCCCGTACCGGTAAGCGCTTTGGAATTTATGTAAGAAATTTCACACCACTGGCTTTTTTGGTGAAGGAAAACATCGTGAAACAACCTGAATACGTCCGTAGAAGAAATTCGATGATGGTGAATCCACCAACCTGCACTGGGCCAGCGTGGTGGATATGGCCCAATCACCCTTCGCGGGTAGGCCTACGCCCTGCAGTTGACTATGAAAAAAACAAGGCTGGTACATTACAGAACATACTCTATAAGCCAACTCAAAAACTTCCGTCATAAAATACCTGATTAAATTTTTGTGTAAAAATTTCATCACGGGATTGATGCAATTTTTCACTAAAGACGGAGACAAGAAAAAATCTTTTTAAAATGTTGAGCATTCATCGCGCCATCAAATTTCCTCGGCTCCGTAGGATTTTTTCATTTCAAAGATTAGTTTCGTTTGCTTGGTTACAAAGAATACAGAGAAAAAAAGTTTTCAACTCGTGCAGGTATTTATTTAAATTAATATAATTATTTGAGTCACGAACAGTATAATTGTAAGGAAACATATTTTAAACAATATTACGAAATGTTTAACAGCAAGCATTTAAATAAATGTAACAAAAATTATTTAAAAAATAATGATAATAAAGATATATTTAAAATAATATATAGATAAATTACTAAATTGGCTATACCTATTTTACCCATATCTAAATATTTATCAACTAATTTTCTTATTAAAAATTACAAAATATATTTATTGATAAATTAAAACAAAAAATTACGCTTTACATTAAGATAAGAATAACGGTATTATTATTAGTAAATTTTCGTGAATAAGTAACATAATATTTACATTGGTCTACTTTCAATACTAAAAGCTGTTTAAAGGGATGATTTGAGCAGTGTTTTGGATTCCGAGTACACGTGTTTGGCTTAAAACACGTGTGGTCAAGAACTTAAGGCCTTTGTAGCCGTCAAATTCCATCTCGCTCGCGGAATTACACATAGTCAACGATATTAGTGCGTGAATTAGCAAAAAAATGTGTGATTCATTTGTTTATTCTATTATTAATGTTGTACAATATTTTGTTAAAAGCTTTTATTCACGGCTTTGCTTGGATAAATTAGCCTATGAGCTAGGAATAAAATTAATACACTACGATTTCTTATTCGTAGCATCGTAGCCTACGACACGATACATTCAAGTCGATGTAGCTATCCATTGCAGCGTAAAAGAGTATCAAATAAATCAAAAAACATACTTTAGGATCTATATATAACATTAGACATGAGGATAAGGATTGAATCTTTTCATTTGACGAATCACATCAAATTATGTTATTATCTTTTATATTTTCGCATATCTATTTTATGAATTAGAATAAGATGTAAACAGTTTTTTTTCTGAATATACGTTGTGTTATGTTTGAAACCGCAATGTCTTTTGATTTTCTGGAATTCATTCCTATATACTCAATCTAACTATAACCCAGTTTGCATGCTTTGTCGGCTCAACGATGTTGTAAAATCCAAGATGGAGACGATTGGCGCGGGACCGAGATGTGTGGCATACAAGAAGAGAGGCCTATAATCCATCCATCCATACATGAGCCGTAAGACGTCTACTGCTGGACATAGGCCTCCTCTTTAGATTTCTAATAAGGGCGGTGCTCAACAACAGTAAGCAATTATGGGCTGGAAATGGTGGTGATACTGAAACCTGCAAAATTCAACGTGCGAATGAGAAAACTATGACACGATTAAAAGACCGTTATAGTACTAGAGCTCACGACCAAAACCATGTCTCATAGCAATACGGCAAAAACCCTATAAAATCGTTAGATTGTATGATTCTGAACCCGACTAGGTGTGTAGTAACGGTCGAAAGTGTAGCAACTGCGTGGGAGGCCATTTCTGCTGTGTCAAAAAAAAAGGCAGTCGGTATTATAGCAATACGTCTGATAGTGAAAATGTACATAGATTTTATAATTGTATTACGAAAAAGTTTGTTTTCAGACATTTTGCGCGTAGCACATAGCCTGAGCGCATTTTTGAAAATGTCAACAAATTTAGCCGACCTGTATCATAGCAATACGGATAATTTTTTTTTTATCTTTTCGTATTGCTGCCATGATTACCAAAAACCTGTTTTCAGACACTTTAAGTGTAGCATATACTCCCAAAAACGAAAATAACGTTTCGGAGTCGCCTGGCCGACGCCTCTGTTAAATGTTTTTTTAAATTTACAGCCTTCATAGATATTCAAGAATCTTCCTTGTCTATTATATGTACTTTGACAGATGACATATATTATGATCCTTTTGTGCGATTTATTTCAGTCCTTCAACTTCAATGTTACGGTTTCGGGTAAATTCTTTGTTAATTATCATCTAATAAATTCAGGGTCGCAACGCTTAGCACTCGTAGCGTAGTTTGACTAGGTGATTGTCAGCGATCACCGAAATTAAGCAACGTTCCGCTCGGTCAGTATTTGGATGGGCGACCGTGGGTGGCATTTTCCAACTGAGCGCTACCGTGGCTCGGATGACACGTTAAATTGTAGGTCCCGGTTGTTTTAACCGCTTAGCCATGTCAGAGGCTTTCAGGCGGCTTCAAAACTCTGACACCAGGGCTAGCCACCCGGCCTATACGAACTTACTTACTTAGGGTCGCAACGTATTCATTGGTTTGTAACAGAGAATTCAAGATGCCTCAATACGATTTTTAAATGATATCGAAAAGTTGTCTGATAGAGAAGGTGCTACACTTAATTTGTCTGATATAAATTTTTTGCACATGTGGACAACTTATTTTATCATGTCCAACAAGTTTCAGACATATTGCTATGATACCGATCGGTAAAATTTGTTAACATTTTCAAAACAGTCTCAAAATTTAATGCGTTCACATTTCCGTCTGAAAATTGTTTTGTTCGCATCAAATAACCAAAATTTACTAATAAAAAATATTTTCAGACGTATTGCTATAAGACATTTTTTTTGTCTCATTTTTATTTTTTTTAAGTGATTTTACGGGTTTGCGCTACACCACTAACGTCTGAAAATATGTTTCCGGTATCTCAGAACTATCATTCAACTACAGTCTGCAAATCAGACATATTGCTATGATGCAGTTCGGTAAAATTCTTTGACAATTTTGAAAATTCGGTCAGATCAAACGCTACGCGGAAAATGTCTGATATTGGTATTTTCGAGTTCAGGATAATCGTATCTATCGATTTGATGCGGTTTTGGCTGTATTGCTATGAGACAAAAAATTTGGTCGTGGGCTCTCGTACCATTAAAGGCCATTGTACTGGCTATATCTTACACGCGTCCTAGTTTCTTCTCAGAAAAGCTAATATGAGTTTACACGTAAACTGAAACTATATAAGTTTCCGTGTGGCTCTATGCATTTTCGTACAGCGCGCCCGGCGGAAACAAAGATGAACTTACAAAAATGAATGAAGTTATACGAGAGCGAAAGTTATACGTAGTTATAGGTTTCGTTTATTGTTAAAACTCTAACAAGTGGAGTCCATGTACCGGCAATCGCAGCGTAAGATGTCCACCCACAAAGTAGACGGATGGCACCATCAAGACCACAGGATCGCGCAGAGTACAAGCCGCTTCCAACCGGTCTAATTAGAGATTTATAGGGGAGGCCTAGGACCAGAAGTGCAAACTTATAATGAGGGCTCTGACTGTATCTTACACGCGTCCATCACCGCCCTAGTTTCTTCCCTGGCTACGTACTCCATGGCTTCGTAATAACACCCTCGAGTGTACAACTTTCTACGAAATTAACAAAGTTCAGGGCTCGCCCGGGATTCCGACCAACATAAATTGTGATGAAATTTCAAAATAAAAATAGGCACCGGCGAAATTTAGAGTCTAGCCGGATTGTGAAGCGGCGATCAGTTTGTTGGGATTTTTTGAACGAAATGTTTGTATTTCAGATATTTATTCGCAGCTACGGTTTTTCGTACTGTTTTGTTAAACTTTGTTACACTTGTAAAAAATAGGATTAAGTATTTTAATAGTGTTATAGGATTTATGTTATAGGCCGAATCAAACATTTTGGCGGCTATGAAGTTAGCTACAAGCTGCTCGTAACCCAATCCTCGTGCAGCTGCTATGTGGGCTTCAGTCAGAATTGAGTTTTGCGTTGCTTATAGCCGACATTACAACCGGCAAGATGTTTCATTCGGCCTACATAGTACTAACTTATAAAAAATAACAGGTTGCACTGTAGCAGTGCCGGTAGAAGTGAAAACGTAAACATTAACCTTTTGCATTTAAACACTTTATATACACGAATTTTAATAGTATAGAGACGGTAGAGCCATCAGCAGTCACCATCCGTGGATTCGCGTAGCAGGTTGTAGCATAAACACACACGCACACTCGCGCAAGCGCCCTGTGCCGCTTAAACGAAACAGCAGGAGTAATCACTTTGTAGGACTACCCTACTCAATTTCAAATATTTTCTATTTTCAAAATTAGATTTTTTAATATTTGCTAATTTTCATTATTTTCATTTAAACAATTTATTCCAAATTCATTTATTACCATATTTTGTAATTTTGGCTAAATCCATCATAACTTTATATAACTTAAATTAAAACAATATTTCCGAGCAAACCCGACGCGCGAGGCTTGTTAAGCGAGTCGCTTGCCGCGCGAGCGCAGCGCTATAATATTGTTCTCTTCGGTAAAACTCGCTGGCGCTCGGACCGCTCGGGCTCAGCCGCCTCCAGTCTCAATGCGACACTAGCTCCACGGCGTACGCACGCAACTTTCTAAAATAAAAATTAAATTATTAGAGTAAAATTGTAAATTATATTTGGACAATACAGGGAGGAATTATATTAGTGTGTGTGACTTTTATTTATCGAACGTTCACGTAGGACCCCATAACTTCTTCTCCTAGGCTGCGCCGGCGCGGGCGGTTTACACTCCCTTCGTCTAATGAATTTTCGACCTGCCCCCCTACCGCCTAAAGCAATAGCAATCGTAATAGCAATCGTTTATGACTTCATTTTAGTCATTTAGCACCGCCTATGTGACGATAGCCATCAAAGTTGGTCATTCAACGATTGCTTTCGCAATCCGCACAAAGCAATTGATGGCTAACATCACATAGTAGGCGGTGCCAAATGACTAAAATGAAGTCATAAACGATTGCTATTACGATTGCTATTGCTTAGGCGGTAGGGGGGCTGGTCAAGTGTCCTGACACGAGTTTAACATTTTTTACCCATCCCAAAAAAAGTGCACAGCGCCGTTAAATAAGTTTTTAATTCAAACACATGAAACTTCTGATAGCGGCTGTAAGATTTAGGTACTAAAACAAGACGACCTGATGACAATTTCAAATTGTCACTAATCCATTGTAATTGCGATGAAACAGTGCTTTCAACAGCCAAAGCAGCTTAGATTAACATTTTAATCCACGGCTTAGAAAACACTCCCAATTTACGGCTGGAGACAACCTGAACTATTATCTCTGCCCTTAATCAATTTAATGGGGGGATGGATCAGGGAACTTTCTCGGCCGCAGACAGATTAATTCCGCGATGGCTTCGAAAGGCCTGCGTTAGTTTTGTGAAAATGTGACGGGAGTTGAATTCAATTATACCTATATATGGGATCGGCAATCGGGATGAAGCCGTGGTGGTCAAGAGGTAGTGAAACACGCTTTACAATCGTAAGGTCGTGGGTTCAAATCCCCGGCACCGTACCAATGAGTTCTATGGAATTTATGTACGGAATTTTACACCACTGGCCGCACTGGGCCAGCGTGGTGGATATGGCCCAATCACCTTTCGTGGGTAGGCCAGGTAGGTCCTGCAGTGGACTAATAAAAAGGCTGGTATAGTACAGAATAGTTGGGATGGGATGTATGGATTGGTTTATGAAATAGTGATTCTAGGTTTTAGGCCTCGTACGCGCTATGCAATCAGCTGAAATGTGTCTACCTGTGTTTCTGCCACGATCACAGATCTAAATCTAGCAGTAACTTAAATGTCACACGAAACCTGAAACATCACGACAGTGAGCACCGAAACATATCCAAAAACACTCACCGTCTTACCACAAAAGTTTTACGCACGGTTTAGACAATGTTTAATAGTACGAATTTCACGGACAAACAGTGTTTAAATATTTTGTGGCAGGGAGGGTAGTGTTTACAAAAAAAAAAATGTCTCTGAAACATAATCTTTTGTTTCAGAAACAAGTAGGATTTGTTTCTGATAAGTAAATAGGTCGTTACGTTCCCCGAACTAGCCTCTATGTTTATACTGCGACCACCCACGCGATATCACGCCACTGCATTCCGCAGCCCAGACGCAGTGTCAGCATAGATAAGCCCGAGCTTTCATTAGAACTTAAGGTGTAGGTTTAAACAAGTTTAGTATCAGCTTCACTAGGGTTAAGACGTGCCTAGCATCGGTACAATTAAAATAAGTTTAGAATTAATTAAATTTGTAATTTTTAAAAACATTAATAAACGCTCTCGAAAGTTAACTGGCGCAGCCGGTAGGATAGCTGGCTGTTGTCATCGCGGAGTATATTTCTCAAATAGTGAATTCTCTAGTGAGTGGCAGCGAAAAGTTTTAACGGCCTACCTAGAAAAACCTAGAGTCAGTGCACCCGTTAACCAGCTATCCTCGAACCAAAGAAATACGTTACTTCGAGCAGTACAGAGAAACATGGCGATTGGACTGTGAGTACAAGTAAAATCCTTCTACTTCCTTTCTTTCCCATCATTTCCCTGATTTTTGTAAATTAATTAAGTATTTGCGACGAAAACTGCGCATAGTTAAGTATTTTGTGACGAAAACTGCACATTAATTAAGTAATTGCGACGAAAACTGCGCATAGTTAAGTAATTAAGTATTTTGTGACGAAAACTGCACATTAATTAAGTAATTGCGACGAAAACTGCGCATAGTTAAGTAAATAAGTATTTTGTGACGAAAATTGCACAGAATTAAGTAAAGTACCTAGTTTATATAGTTTACTAATTTCCAAAAAAATATTACAGTATAAAATCTATTGTTTTAATTTGGAAATTTGTGTAGTTTAAGTGAATTTATTAATTAAGTATATAATAATAAGGTAAACACATTATTTACCTAATTTACTAAAATGGCTCAAGAAAACAGAGGCCCTTTGCCTTTACCCGTGTTACCACAAGCTCAGATTCCTAAAGAAGTACTATCATTAATTCCCGAGTTCAATGGCGAGACAAAATTGCTAAATTTATTTCTAAGAAAATGCGAATATGTATTACGACAACTCCAAGGCACACAGCCCCGTAATGAATTTTTGATGCAATACATCACAAGTAAATTAACCGGAAAAGCCGCCGCTGTTATCAGTGAGCGTAGCGATTTTGAAAATTACGATAACCTACGAGAAGTCCTTGTGCAACACTTTGGAGACCCTCGTAGCGAAGGTTGTGTCGCAATAGAACTCGAGTCATTAAAAATACGAAGCAATGAGACCTATCTAGATTTTTGTAGCCGAATTCAAGATGTTCGTGCTATCTTATTTTCCAAAGTTTTCCAAACTAACACGCCAGAAATGAGAATTGCAAAGAAAATTATTTACGACAACACCGCACTTAACATATTTTTATATAATTTACCGGAAAATATGGTACGAATTGTCAGACTCAAAAATCCTGCGACTCTTGAAGACGCTTTGAAAATTGTTTTAGAAGAGGTTAATTTCCACGAACAATATAACCTCCGTTCAAAATTACTGAATAGGCCCCAAAATTCAATGCCGCTTCAAACTCAAAATAACTTTAAACCAGTAATTCCCACACAATTTAAATTTGGAATTCCTGGAAACCAAAATTTATATGTGCCGCCAGCGCCTAGACAGCCTGCACAGCACCAAGCAGTAAGCAGACCGCAGTTTGGATTTAAACCCAACTTCGGGCCACAGGTAAGTCCACAGGGCTTCCGCCCTCAACCTGGACAGTTCGGATTCAGACCCCAGCAGCCTGCACAATTTGGATTCCGCCCTCAGCCTGGTCAATTTGGGTACCGCCCACTACCAGCTCAGTTTGGTTACCGCCTACCACAGCCTCAAGCACCAAAGCTAGGGAGCAATGACGTCACAATGCGCACTGCCCCTGCACACCCGCCTAGACATCCAGTCAATGAGATGTACACTACAGACGCGCAGGACTACAACGCTGAATACGGTGAGTATGCACAATACTACGACCCTTACCTTTATGAAGAACACCCTACATATGATTTCCCGGAACCCGAGGAAATCCCGGAAAATGCAGCGGAAAACGCCGACGAAGGTATTGAAAGCGAAAATTTTTATATGACAGCCTCCCCAAACAACCCGAAATAATTCAGTTAAACTATGACGCCACCTTAAAACTACCATACATATACATACCAGACATAGATGGAAAATTCATGCTAGACTCAGGAAGTACTAGATCGTTTATAAGCCCCACAAAGGCTAACGAGTATTACAGTGAATTAAAGCAATACGAACCTTTTACAGTTACTAGTACGCATGCTACCAGCACCCACAACGAAGTCGTGAAAATTCCGAATTTTCAAATTTTTAACAAACCCGGTTTCCACAAATTTTTCATATATGACGTAGACAGAAAATACGATGGAGTAATTGGATTAGACCTTATGTCGAAATTAAAAGCAAACATGGATTTAGGCAGGAAAATTCTGAAAACTCAAGAAACCGCTATACCTATAATTTACGACCGAGAATACATAATAAATTTAGAAGCACGCTCAGAGCACCGAGTAAGATTACCCGTGAATTTGGAAAATGGCGACGCTATTATCAATTTTACCCAACTTTCAGAAAACATACGTATGCCCTCAGCCATAGTTAAGTGTGAAAACTATTTCGCGACAACCGTGATTCAAAACGCATCGGACAGAAACATGACTATGACAGTGACAAAACCGTTCAAAGTGACTAAAATTAGTGAGGAAAATGAAATTTGCGACGTAAATTACAATAACGACATGACCAACGTAGACATAGATGACTTACTGAAAGAAAACTTGAAAAAATTACGGCTTGACCATTTAAATTATGAAGAAAATAAAGCAATTCGAGACTTATGTGAGGAATACAAAGATATATTTTACTGTGAAAACTTACCACTGACATTTACCAATCAAGTTAAACATCATATTAGGACAGTTAACGAGGACCCTATCTATATAAAACCGTATAGACAGGCTCCAGCCCAAGCCCAGGAAATTAAAGAACAAGTTGATAAACTACTCAGGGACAATGTGGTCCAGGAGTCACATTCACCCTGGAGCGCCCCCGTTCACCTAGTTCCAAAAAAAATGGATGCTTCCGGACAGCCTAAATACAGAATGGTTATTGACTACCGCAGACTTAACGAAATTACGACGGACGATAGATACCCACTTCCCAACATTTGCGACTTATTTGACAAATTAGGTAAAAGTAGCTATTTTACAACTCTTGACTTAGCTTCCGGATACCACCAAATCGAAATTGCAGAACAAGACAGACAAAAAACTGCATTTTCTACCCAAAATGGACATTACGAATTCCTTAGAATGCCCTTTGGTTTAAAGACCGCACCAGCGACGTTCCAACGCGCTATGGATAATGTGTTGAGAGGTCTACAAGGAATACACTGCCTTGTCTACTTAGACGACATATTAATCTATTCAAGTGGTCTAGTAGAGCACCTAGAAAAACTCCGAAAAGTTTTTGACAGACTCCGACAAACCAACCTAAAAGTACAACTAGACAAATCCGAATTCCTCCGAAAAGAAGTACAATATCTAGGACATACTTTGACTAAAGACGGACTCAAACCAAATAACGACAAGATAAAAGTAGTACTGAACTATCCTATCCCAGAGACTCAGACAGAAATAAAGCAATTCCTAGGTTTTATAGGATATTACCGTAGATTTATAAAAGACTTTTCCAAAATAACGCAACCCCTAACCGCCTGCTTGAAAAAGGGTAAAAAGGTAGAAATTACAGAAAAATACAAAGAAGCTTTCCAAAAATGTAAAGAATTATTAGTAAATGCCCCAATTTTACAGTACCCAGACATGACGAAATCTTTCATCCTCACAACAGACGCCTCAGAAGTAGCCATCGGCGCTGTTCTCTCTCAGGGCACCATAGGCTCAGATAAACCTGTAGCTTACGCCAGCCGAACGCTTACAGAAACCGAGAGGAAGTATAGCGCAATAGAAAGAGAACTATTGGCTATAGTTTGGGCGACCAAACATTTCCGCCCCTACCTCTACGGGCACAAATTCGACATAGTAACAGACCATAGACCTTTACTTTGGCTTTACCAACTTAAAGAACCAGGAAGTAAATTAACGCGCTGGAGATTACGTCTCCAGGAATACGATTTTGATATAAAATACAAAAATGGCCGAAAAAATACAAATGCCGACGCCTTATCTAGACTTAAAGTAAATGTCCTAGAATCCGACGAAAACGACGACCGCTCTATGATAGTTAACTTAGACAGACCAACCGAACAAACGACTAACAGATCGAACGACAGTGACTCTGGCACTATTATACTTTCCGACTCGAATCGAACCGCTACAGCTAGCCCTATAAGCTTATCCGACGACGAAGACGTTAACGAAGAGTTATTACGTAAAGAATCCCATTGGCAAGTTAGGTCCGAAACCGAATCTAGCCATAGCCAAACTATTCATTCAGGTAAAGATTTAGATTCACCCGGTATTCCCATTTTGCAAGAAGCCGTAGACACGAAACCAAATCAAATATTAGTTTTTCAGAAATTTGGAAACGATATGCAAGTAACCGATTTATCCACGAAACACCAGAAAATTCTGGAAGTATTTCTCCCCATAAATAACTTAGAAATAATTAAAGAATTTTTGAAGAAATACGTAAAACCAAAAGTTAAATATTTTATTTATTTTGAAAAATTTGAACACAGGCGCGATTTCGGAAAAACGATAATTACTCTATTTAAGAAAGGCACTGTTAACTTTTATGAATGCACCGAACGCGTAGTAAATGTATCCGATGAAACCGAGCAAAAGCAGCTAATAGAAAAAATACACGACGGTAAAACATGTCATAGAGGCATATCAGAAACAGTTAAAAGAATCAAACGAAACTATTACTGGCCGAACATGCAGGAAACAGTAGCAGCTGTTATAAATTCTTGCGAAAAATGTAAAACTACCAAATATGACCGTAAACCCATTAAACCGGTACTACAACTTACGGAAACTCAAGAATCCCCATTTCAGGAAATATTCATCGATATTTTCTCAATAGAGTCGAAACATTATTTCACAATAATTGATGCCTTCAGCAAATTAGGACAAGCCTTAGAAGTACCGTCCCGATCTACCCCGGAAATAGTTAGAGCATTATTAAAATATTTCAGTTTTTACGGAATCCCCAGAAAAATTAGTTGTGACCCCGGAACTGAATTTAATAACGAACTAATGAAGGAATTGACAGATTTACATAAAATTAAACTACATATCGGAACACCCAATAACTCGAACTCTATGGGAATGGTAGAGCGCTTCCATTCCACCCTTATAGAAATCTACCGCATAGCTAAATATGAGAGAAAATATACAGATGCCGCCTCCGTAATGACTTATGCTATACTAGCCTACAATAACGCTATACATAGCGCTACCGATTTAACTCCGTTTGAAATTGTATTTGGGCACACCTCAGTAAACTCTGCCTTCGATACAGACTTCGATAAAGCATATAAACAACAATTAATAAAAGACCACAGAAAAAGAATTAATGAGTTATACAAACATATTTCCCTAAAAATGAGCAAAGAAAAAGAAAAAGTAATTAGGAAAAGAGGTGGAGAAATAGGACCGAATTTGGAAACAGGAAAAGTAATTTTCGCAAAAACTGTAAATAAAAGACAGGCAAAAGATAAACCTAAGTTCCAAAAAGCAGTTGTTACAGGAGAAGTAGTTAGGAATGTAGTCCCCGTGGAAGTCAGAAACAGGAAGACCAAAGTTCCCCTTAAGAATGTTAAACGTCCTCCACAGGTGGTGCTGCCTACTCCTGATGTTATGGACATCGACCCAGGCCCTTCTGGATCGATACAGTAATTTAGACCATGACGACGCCGTTCATTTTAATACACTTATAGCAGACCTAGATAGCCGCGAAACCGCGACATCTAATAAAATAACAATCATTTCTGAAATGTTAGATCATATAGTTAATTCCACTAAGGTTAATGTTATTAGAGGAAATAAGTAATGTTGAACAATTAATGTATCCAGTAAATGAGCAAAATGTAGTAAACTTAGAAGAGACATTTACGGTAAAGACATATGCTAGAGATACTGATGTTATATTTATAATTAATGTACCTTTAGTTGATAACACTACATATAGTTATTTCAAATTGTACCCACTCCCTGTGTTCCATTATCCTAACGAAGAAGTTTACGCCATTATCCCTGAATTCCCTTACCTAATAGTAGAAGGTAATAAGTACCACCCAATAGTCCAGGAATGCAGAGAGATAACAGCTAGAGAATTTTTATGCCCAGAGAAAGCCTTAGCCATGCATACAGCGGAAACCTGTGAGGAGCAGCTAATGCAGTTTCAACAGAATGCTACGAAATGCTACCCCCACCGAGTCGAGCTGGAAAACGTGAAAATCCAGAAAATTAGCCGAAACATGTGGATAATATTTGTGAAAATTGAGAAAACCATAGCCCAGAGATGTGGAGATGACGTAACACAGGAACGAATCCGAGGAACATATATATTAACTATACAGAAGCCGTGCGACGTCTTCATCGATAACTTATTGATCTACGGACACCGTTTTCATTCATTAGATATGCCGCATTATAAGCAGGTACCTATAGTTAACCTGCCCAATTTACCCGACAACAAGAAAATCGTCGAAGCGAATGCCGATCCGGTAAGCCTTAAGAGTGTGGACCTGGACGCCATTCAACGCCTCAACGAATTAGTGAAGAAAAGCCCCAGCCGCGGAAACAGCGAAATTAGTGTGAAAAGTGTTAGTGTTGCCACCATAGTGTTATATATGGTGATTATGGTCATTTTAGTGTACGCCATTTGGTGGAAATATAAGTGTTTCATGCGAAGAGACAATATGGAGCAGAACATTGAAGAAAATGTTAATGGGGTACCAATTCCCCTTTTAGTAGCATAAGAAAATGTCGGGAAATTGTAAAGAGCAAAGTTCTCGGAAAAACTGCATTTTTCCGATAACTTCGGTCTAAGGGGGAAGGCGTTACGTTCCCCGAACTAGCCTCTATGTTTATACTGCGACCACCCACGCGATATCACGCCACTGCATTCCGCAGCCCAGACGCAGTGTCAGCATAGATAAGCCCGAGCTTTCATTAGAACTTAAGGTGTAGGTTTAAACAAGTTTAGTATCAGCTTCACTAGGGTTAAGACGTGCCTAGCATCGGTACAATTAAAATAAGTTTAGAATTAATTAAATTTGTAATTTTTAAAAACATTAATAAACGCTCTCGAAAGTTAACTAGGTACATACATGGTTGAAGGTAACACCGATGAGACAATACTGCAAAAAAAAATAGCAGAGTTGTTTTTCCTTTGCGTAAGTAATTCTTATATTTTTAGGTGTGTTGAATCCGAAATTTACCACGTTTTATTCCTTTTTTTTTCAATTAAGAAACAATCACACTTAAGCCACGTAATGATTATCTAGTTACTTACTATAAACTTACTATGCCTAAGCATCAACACAAAATACACACAACAGCGCAAGTTCAACATTAGTAAGCACTACGACACTAACTAATCGTGTCAACTTGCGGGTACCACCCTTTAGTTAAAGGCTACCTCATTAATTGGCATCACTACCAACTAATTAACCCCCAAGAGACAGTCCACTAACTTTGTTGGAGGTTTCTTGTGACTTGTTTTAAAATTTGTTTAAAATGTTAAATTTTCCTCAAGTTAATTTGTCTTGTCGTTTGCGGAGCTTAGGTGTATTTTAGGAAAAACTCTTTTAAAGCTACCTGTCTCATTAGAAGGGACTGCGATAAAGTCATTCTAGATTTAGGTCTTAGTATGAAATGTTTTTTGTTATTTACCTTCCTATAATGTATTCAACAAGTAACCGGAAAAAAATGTATGTGGTGACCTAGTGACAAAGCGCTCGCCTTATAAGCGTGAGACGTAGATTCAAAATCAATCCCGTAGACGTAGGGTTTGATTTATTTTGAATTTATGTACGGACTGGCTAGTAGCCTATGACTTTCCGATCCATAAACTAAATACATGCTAAAAACCAAGTTGATCCACATTCCTCATACGAACTGCTAGAATGTGGAACGCTTTGCCTGCGTGTCTTACCGCTAAAGTACAATGTAGGTGTTCAAATCTCGATTAAATAGGTATCTTCTAGGTAAGCGTGCTACATCCTAGACCGCATATCTGCTTAACATCAGGCAGGCAGTGTAGTCAAACGCAAACCTATTTGAAATAAAAAAAATATATTACGACCGCGGGATCACACTGGTCTTATTGAAGAGCTTTAGGGCAGGCCTATGTCCAGCAGTGGACGTTTTATGGCTGATGAATGGATGATGGATGGATCTGCACTCAACTAGGCTTTCAGTGAAATAAAATATCGTGAGGCAACCAGCATACGTTCATAAAAGACAATCGCTTGCGTATGTGAATACCTGTCCAAGACAGCGAGGATATGGCCTGATCGCTTTTCGTAGGCTTACTTTAAACGGTGGACTATTAAAAGAACGGCATCAAGCAGCGTCAGTCGACCACAGCGGTTTCGTATACTCGCATTCTTCGGGCATGTTTCGAGACGCCGTAGCCAGTCCTTAGAGCGCCTAGTCGTCCAGAGTAAAGTGGAAGGCACAAGACTGTGCGGTAGGTAGCCGAAATCAAATCTGCTGTAGGCGGGCCTGTGAATGTACCATATTGACCTCTAATAGACAGAGATGTATTACATCTGCCCCTACCATAAATACTACGTGATGACCACGACCGTTTTGTCAAGAGCGTACCGACTAAGAAGAAAGTACAGTACAGTATTCCATGTATAATATAAAGACGACAGCATAGACGTAGATAATAACTAAAGCCAGGAACTATATAATAAAATAAATGCCAATAAAAAGCTTCAGAGAGATCAAACTCACACAGTTCAAAAACTATACCGGGCCACCGGGACCAGTGAATCAATTATTTACGGGACATTCATTTTCGAATTTATCGAAAAACGAACTTTGGTGGATGCCATATTTTATTGTCGACACTATATTAGCAGTAGGTGTTCTAACGACACTTTAAGGGTTCCGTAGTAAAACGAGGAACGTTTATAACTACGTTTAGAACCCTTATAACTTCGTTGTATCCATCCGTCCCAATATTACAGAACCTTATGACTACAACATTTATGAACCAAATTGCATGAAATTTTAGATAATGATAGTTTTCGCATAGACCTCAATTTAATTTTTTTTTTTAATTCTGTATTTAAGGGGTTCCCAGACATGTAAAGTGGGGATGAATTTTTTTAACTTTAAAACTGCGGTTTTTATGTCGACGACTTTTTGACGTTCCACTTGACGCTTTCCTCTTTTCCAGTTTACCTTAGCTTTTACGAGTAAAATAGCCGAGTCCAGTATTAAAGTGTTATGTGGAAAAGATAATTTCTTCAAATATTTAAGTATGTATTTAAAAATATGTATATGTAGTATATCAGTTTCTGGCAGCCATATCACAAGCTTTGCTTAGTTTGGGGTCAGAGACCGTGTGTAAAATGTCCCATAATATTTTTTTTATTAAAAATTATCAATTTACATAACGCTACAGCACTAAACACGGATATTCTAAAAGAAAAGGTGAACTGCAAAAGAGGAAAGCGTCAAATGGAACGTCAAAAAGTCGTCGATTATAAACGGCGGTTTTAAGGTCGAAAACTTTTCGCACGTCGATCAGCGAATTTAGTAGACTATACCTATAAAATAAAGTATAGGTAAGTCTGTCACTTCTCTTACTGTTTTGTGCGCTCGATATCCTCAAAATTAATAATTCATTGATGTTTGTCCGTCAGTCACAATGGAATTGTACCCGTATTGATAGGTTATTTTATTCTTCGCGATCCGCTGAAACTAACGGTTAAAGGTCCGACATAAGTTTTTAATCGGGTTATTTATTTTGTTTTTCAGTTTGTCAAAATCAAGTAACTTAAACAACCAATCGATACATCATTTTTCTTATTTACTTAGACGTTCTGTTCTTCAAAAGAAAGTGGACTCTGTGACATTTCACTTTTCCTGATAAAGTCACCAACAGTTATGAACTTTTCTAGGAAAATAGTTGTAATATATATATATATATATATATATATATATATAAACAGAAAAAATCTAATGGTTTCTTTTAACACGAGAATAATCGTTTGCAGTAGCTATTCATTAATATGCCAGCATTGCAAAGAGTGGGGATTTGCGCAGCTGTAACTTCACTGACGATTGATTATTGATTTATTCAACCTTTAACACAAATGGCGTTGACCTTGACAATTTTATATATTCAAATCAAAAAATCTATTTTCACCCCACTGCAGGCCATAAGCCTCTCCCATACGGCCGTCTATAAGCTAAAAAGCCGTTAAACCACAAAGCCATATTTTTGGGCATCAGCGATAAACGCGGGACTAGACAGATAAAGTACTTTAACTATGATTTAGACAATTATTTGCAAAAACGGCTTTAAAGGTAAGTTATTATTTGTAAAATAATGATGTTTTCAAATAATTATGGGATCATAGCGGTATTTAAGTTATGTTTTGTTGGATGACGACTTTATTGACTTGTAAAGTAGAAATAAGAATGTCAATAGCGGTGTTTTCACAATTTCTATCTTCTAAACTATACACGATATAAAAATAATTCTGATAGTGACCGATAGATAATTTTAAACTCTATAAGAATGTGTTTAAAAGTGAAAAATGACACCATGTGGCTTAACGGTGTTATAGCTTGTGGACGGCAGCATACATTTCCAATAAGACCGGTTGGAAGCGGCCAGCATTTTTAAAGTTACCAGATTTACTTAATTATACAGTTCTCAATACTCAAGTTCCTATTATAATTTAAGCAAAATGTTGTGAAAATGCAAAGCAGTTTATACTGCAGTACAGTTCTTAAACGGCAAACATTATTCCTCTGTTAAACGGAGGTACAGTCGCGACCAAAAGCTTTGCATCACTAAGTACACTTTGACACTACTTATTTGTCCCAACTTGCGCGAGCTGGCTTTTAGTTAAATGTGCACCCATTAACTGGTTCGATGGAAAGACAGATTTAGTAAATGGGTGATATCTATCACCATGATAGCTAATACAGTCATCTTTAGATTTTGATTTTTATGATTCGGTCTTATGAGCTTGAGAGGAAAAAAAAACGTATTTGGGATGATTCAGATAACATGACGGGCTCAAACGGGGCACGGACGGAACACATTTTGCGTAGTGTACCGTCCGTGTCTCTTCCGAACCCGTCCCGGACACGGCCCGCTCTAAATAATTCTACTCTTCAGTTGTCCGTCAGTCTGTCAAAACCTTTGAAAGGTATGAACTTGGAATCCAGTATCCTACTCGTGTCGAGTCCAGACAGCTTTGTATCTTTCTGGTAATCTTAGCCAATTTTTTTTCCACAGATCAGCTTAGCCAAAGAAAAATCTTATTGTTTTGGAAACAATAAGTAAGGAAGACATCTATTTAATTCCGCAGCTAAAATGATTCGGATTAGTTAGTGTTTAAGCTTAATTAAACACTGGCTGAAGTTTCTACAAACAGATTTGATTACTAAAGATCTAGGGCTAATTGAATTGTAACATTAGATGAAAGGTCAAGACTTTATCGAGATAACCTTAGATACCATTTAGATAAAACTAGGTAAGTAAGTAGGAATGCTCTTAGCAACGACATGACAATGTTTTTACAATGTATTATATACCTAAATCATTCATCAAAATGCTTACTAATAGATAAACTTATTATCTACTCTATACGCAGCAACAAATTAACGCATAGACTTGATTTTTTGATGATGATGTAATGATGTATATCATTATTATCATATAAGGGTTCCGTTTTTTCTTTTGAGGTACGGAACCCTAAAAATAAAATTTTCTCTTTTTAGGGTTCCGTACCTCAAACGGAAAAAAACAGAACCCTTATAGGATCACTTTGTTGTCCGTCTGTCCGTCTGTCCTTCTGTGTGTATGTCAAGACTCATTATCTCGGGAACGCGTAAAGAAATCAAATTGAAATTTAAACTGTCTACGTATATCTACAATTTAGTGCAGTTGTGTAAAAGAAAAACTTCACAGTTATCGTTAAAAAAAGTTTGAGCCGTTTATGTCGTAAAAAACCGCATATTTCGACACTCACAAAAATCAAAAGTACTTGACATAGAACTATGAAATTTGTCGAGAAGCATTGTCTTAGAGTACCTACACATATAGGAATAAATCTGAAAACTGTACATTTTTAATTAAATCACAAAAAAATAGGGCCTCAAAATTCACAAAATATGGGTTCAAAATTCAAAGTGAGTAAATCGTATCATGTAAGGTATCAAATAAAAAAACTTCATTAGCCCAATGCTAAGACAGATTTTTAGTAATTTTAACTATGTGTAATGTTCGATGTATGACGAGAAAAGTGAAAAGAAAAAAAAATGTCGATGGTTGTAGTATAGAGATTTTAACAACTTACTTCCCAATTTTGTGATTTTTTTTGGATTTGTACGGAGCCCTCGATGTACGAGCCTGACTCGCACTTGTCCAGTTTTTACGTTAGGTACCCAATTACCAACCAAAATCTAGTTTTGTAACTGGGTAACAAGAAGGGAGAAAATTTTCTTCTTTTATAATCGGTTACAGAATAGTTACAAACGCGGCCGAAAAGCACTGGTGGCCAGGTGGCCTTTTAGGTGGCCATTTTATGTATCTGATCAGACATCTATGGTCATTGACAGATCCATCACTTTAGGAAAATACACTTTAAAACTAGATCTGCAGATCTGTTGACGTAAGATAAATTACTACTAAATGTTATGAAACTTCATCTAAGAAAAGTTAACGTCAACCACTCGTGAACTAATCTCAGTAAAACAACTTGTATTAATTGAGCCGCAAAACTTGGGCCTGAAAAACGGAGATAAAGAAAGCCCAGTTGAGGCCAAACTTACCAAAATTAACAAGTAGCCAACTGGCAAACTCCACAAGCGGCCAGCGACAGGGTTGCCATAGCTCAGGATTTCTCCTCAGATCTTAGCAATTTTAGACTTTATTTCAGAATCCCGGCTTCAGAATTTTTAAGCTACTTTCAAGATTTATTTTGAAACCCGAATTTTCAGGATTTTTAAAAATTGCAACTGGCCTCAAAAGAATCTGAAGCAATTTTACATCATATGCGTAACATATAACTGCAGTCATGTTATTGTGTGTGTGTGTGTGTGTGTATGTGTGTTTTTTTTTCTTTATTTTATAAGTTTTTTGTATTCATGTGTCTGTCGAATAACGATATTTCATTTTATTTCATGTCAGAAATATATCTTTGTTAGTAGGTAATAAGTTTTTAGGAACAGAAAATTTTTACGATAACTTGACGTTAAAAATATTAGAAAAATTATGCATAATATTGCATTATTTAATGCTAATTTTGCATCAAATTTATCATTCAGGCTCTACTGAACACCTCTCTATCAAAAATATTAAGATTCTCAATGCAAATCAGGCCTTAAAACAAAGTATTATACGTTATACGTTCTCTTCTTGAATTTATAATAAAATGAGTACTAGTTTTAATAACCTATATTAAGTCTACTGCTGAACATAGGCATCCCCTATGGATCTCCATTAAGACCAGTTGGTAGTAGATTGCATCCAACGTGATCTTGCGGTCTTGATGAGGTGATCTCGCGGTCCTCTTAGTAGGTTTGCTGGTGCGTAGTCTCTACTCGAGAACTTTATGACCTCCTCGGTCATCAGTCTTTCGTTCTATGTGTCTTGCCCAATGATATTTCTTGCTGAAGTAAATAAAGATTTAAATAAATATTTCTCCGGATTTTTTAATGTTTTATCTGGCAACCCTACCCGGTGGCCCTGTAAACAAAAACTTTGCAGGGTACAATGGGAGGAAACTAGGCCCATCGATCAATCAGCGGAGACGGCAAGTTTGTCCGTACATAACTACTAGTTCAAGTAAGGTCTTTGTCACATGAGCTAGTTTAAAAGGTAGTTTTAGAACTGCTGGATATTTGAGATATTGGCAGTTATTTTGTTAGACCTTCAAGTTTTTTTGATAGATGGGTCAAAAGTTGAGTAGTGGAAAGAAAGTTACTTTGTATTGTAGTTTTATTAAAAACTAGATTTTATCAGCGGCTCCGCCCGCTTGGTATTTTGACTTTTGTGCTATCCCACAGGAACCTTTTATTTTTTTCAGGATAAAAAGTAGCCTATGTCACTTTCCGGCCTTTGAATTTTATTATATCCATGCCAAAAATCAAGTCAATCCGTTGGGCCGTTGCTGCGTGAAAGAGGAACATACCAACAAACTTCTCGGATTTATAATATTAGTATGATACTGATAACAGATCTACCTATCTAATAAGCTTCTTTTCACCTACTACTGGGTACATAACTACTTAGTATTTCAAGTAAGGTCGTTGTTACATGAGCTCGTTCAAAAGGGAGTTTAAGATTTGTTTAAAACGAAAAAATTGCCAAGTCTATGGGTATTTGAGATATTGGTAGTTATTTTGTTAGAGTAGGCCTTCAAGCTTTTTGATAGATGGGCTAAAAGTTGAATATTTGTAAACGGGCAATATTTTAGTTTAATTAGAAAGACCAATAACCGATGGGGTAGATAAAATATGTTTTATAAGAATACTGTGTACCTATGCGTATACTGTGTACTAGTAGGTATGGTTAGGGCAGCTGAAGCGGAAATTTACAAAGAGTAGCTAGCAAGAGGATGCGAAAGGTAGAAAGAAAATAATAATCATGTAATTGCGGTTTTCAAGTTACAACTTCTTTATAGTTATACATAATTATTTCCTTAGCTTTGACCGCAGCTTCACCCGCGTGGTATTTTATTTTTTTTGCCATAAAATTTTATATTCCTGGGATAAAAAGTAGCCTATGTCACTTTCCATCTTTCAAACTATGTTCAAGCCAAAAATCAAGTCAATCCGTTGCTCCGTTGCTGCGTGAAAGAGGAACAAACCAACAAACTTTTCGGATTTATAATATGAAGTATATGATTAAGTAGGGATATGGCAATTTTATCGGTTGTATAGAAACGGTTTCTAATCCCAGTTTCATGTGAAGTGCTTTAGGAAATACCTAATCGACTCAATATTTAAGCAGTGGACACTGGACAGATATGAAATAGTAATTATTATTGTAATGCTAACATTTTTTTGGTTACAGAAGCGCAATCTAAATTAGTTGATTGAATCAGGCGTTACTTTGCGGAAATTCATCTTCAAATCTATGTTTTGAATTAATATTTAGTGTATTTCCGCTATCTTGTTGTAGGCAAATAAGTTTAAGGGCATTAAGTGCATTAAGGACATTTATGAAAAAAAAAAAAAATACAAACAATTACTAATATTACAATAATAAAACATTTAAAAACTTAATTTTACAAAATAGATAAAATAATATAAATATAAAATTATAATAAATATCACTTATTTTCACTACACTCTATATTATATATATTTTTAAAAATAATACAATAATAATCCGTTAACAACAAATAAATTTTATAAAAATCTTTAAAAAATAATATGACAAAATATTGAAAACACTTCACTAATAAATAACACCCTTATTCTCACCTTAATCTAAATTATGTCATGAACATAATTATTTTTCGCAAAAAATGGCATGACCGACTTCAACCGTGTATAGAATTCGCGAATAGTACGCATGGATCGATGTAGCAATTTCACATTATTGTTGAATTATCGAAAATGGCTCAGCCGATTTTGATTAAATATGATCAACTTTAAAGTATACTCTTTCCATTAAAAAAAATTTTTTTGAGAGACTACTATGTAAAAAGTTATGCGTGGTTACACATAAAAAAAAATATACGCGTCGAATTGAGTACCTCCTCCGGTGGTTCGTCGGTCAAAAATGCTAGACAATCGCATAAAAATACAAACTTACTACGTTATTAAACCTTTATACTTTATGAAAGCGCTTGAAACTACAACGCCAATTTCGCTCGATATCTGATACGCCAGTAATTTTATTAGTGCCAAGCTCATGCCGTACTCCCTCAGGATATTACGTCTACTTTATCTGAGCATCTTACGTTACCTTCTCAGAGACTAATGTTCATGAATTATGGAGCAAACGCTATATTGGACTCAACTTGACGTGAAATTGCAAAGTTTCTTCGCGAGCGTGTATGCAGGTGTGATTTTTTCGAATTTGTAATCATTGGTGGAAATATTCGGTTGCGAGTTGTGTTGACTTATGATTTTATTGGCTTCTGGTTTCATCTCTTTTGCAAGAAAATTTTGAACGTTCTAGTTTTAAATCTTAGCCTAAGTTCAATCCTATCACCCTCAATTTTGACGCATAACGGGGACAAGTGACATAGTGATTGTAATGGAAAATTATACAGTTAAACCCTACAAAATTTTGTTATTGTAATAAGTAGGTATGTCACTTATATGTTAAGTTCAAGTCTAACAGCGTGGTTGTTAAGAATTCCATGTTTTTATATCGTTTTATGTTGCATTTTGACTGCCTCGGTGGCTCAGTGGTTAGTGAACCTGACTTCTGTATCAAAGAGGCGTGGGTTCGATCCCCACCCAGGACAAACATTTATGTGATGAACACAGGTGTTTGCTCTGGGTCTGTGTCTGGGTGTTATTTATGTACTATATTTATAAGTATGTATTTAAAAGTTTGTATATGCAGTACATCAGTCTCTGGCAGCCATATCACAAGCTTTGCTTAGTTTGGGATCAGAGACCGTGTGTAAGATGTCCCCCCAATATTTATTTTTGTATCAAATATAGCATCACTGGAAAAAGTAACAGCCGTTTGTCATTGAATTAGAAATGTATTGCAAAACAGTGCATGTTTATTGTTATTTGTCACATTTTTACAACGCTACGAGAATTTTGCTAATGTGATAAAACATAATTATTATATCATGTACTTAATTATGTATAGGGAGTGTCAGCGAATTCTTCACAATACTTTAGTCTAAGTCTAGAACGTAGTTTTTGTCGTCGGAGCGGACCTCTTGTTAGTTTACATTCAAGTAGATTATTATTGTGTTGAAGTTTTGATTATCGGTACTTTTGATTTTGTGTGTTAAATTACATAATAACTAGCTGACCCGGCTACGCGTTGCTGTGGCTAAATAAATTAAAATTGCGACTATAATTTGAGATTTAAACTATCCTATCTCTCAAGTTGGATCGAACTGCACATGGTGTGCGAATTTTATTATAATCGGTTAAGTGGTTTAAGAGTCCATTGAGGACAAACATTGTGACACGAGATTTATATATATTAAGAAGAAGATTAAATAAGTTTAGGTTATACCACGTGTATTTTTTTTAAAAAACCTGCTTCTGATAGCTAATATTAGGATTAGGATTATTTTTTTACAAAACAATTAAAAAAAGAGTTGGCAGAGCATTCAAAACAAACGGCAGATATTTTGTTTTCACATAAAATCTTATTTCCCTTTACGACTTTGCTTGTTTCTGCCATTAAACGAAACAAGATACCAACATGGAAGCACCAAATTACAAAGGATAACGAAACATATTTTTTTACGAAACATTAACAGCTTTATAGCCGAGGCGAACGGTAGCCTGTCTAATTTATTATACACCTTAACACGGCGTTTACCGAAATGTTTATGAAAGAAACCCAGCGCTTCCTTTACTCTGGCATCTAACACATTAGTCGTGATTTACTGATAGCATTAATCAAAGGGATCTTTTTTCGTGGTTGTAGCGCGGGGGGACCAGTCGGGCAAGTTGGGGGACCTTGAGAGAATCGTGTTTAGGATTATAGTTTTTAATTAGGATTTGTTCTAATGGCTTGTTGGTGGTTTCGAATCGTTTAATCTGAGTTTTTGCTATTGGATAACATTCGTCACAGGGATGATATCTCGTAGTAGTGACCCGAGAGTTGCATTCAAAAATTTCGGATAACTTAGAGAGAGATATGAATTTCCAGATACAGTTACGTTTACGTAAGCATATTGTTTGTATAGTTTAATGATTTGTTTAATCTGGCTAATTTATTTAGGATTGAGAAATGTCCCTTTCTTATTTTGGGTAGAAAATTATTAATTACATAACTTTATATATTTTTTGTTTGTCTATTTGTAAATTTTATATGTTAAAACTATTCAATTGAAAGAACTTCTCATACTGCCTTCATTGTTCGTTAAAAAGTAGGAAGAATAATTCACTTACTAAATTGTCATCTGTCAGCGGTGCAGTCGTCTGTAAAAATGTCCAAAGGGGTGTTTTACTGCGTTCAAGATTAACTTTAACTCGGTTCAAGATTAATTTTGACTCCGTATCTCTTAAATAAAATGACACAAAAATTGACGAAGGTTTTTTTTGGGTGACTATACAGGGTTGTTCTATCTATGACTAATCAATTCGCATCATTTTAAGGGCTTATTCTGTGCATCAAAACTAACAACTTTTGTTCTGCGACTTTTGTCAAAACTCAGACCTAAACCCCTCTCGAGAG
Source organism: Hypomecis punctinalis (assembly GCA_949316475.1). Lineage (NCBI taxonomy): Eukaryota > Metazoa > Arthropoda > Insecta > Lepidoptera > Geometridae > Hypomecis > Hypomecis punctinalis. The sequence goes on along the minus strand of OX438795.1, from coordinate 19,421,457 downwards.
TTTTCAACCCCATCAGTCATCAGTCCTTCGTGCTACGTACCCTGCCCACTGCCAATTCAAACTGCTGATCCGCTTGGTTATTTCGGTACTCACCCATTGGTACGTGATTGCATTGGAAACCACGCGTTAGATTCTAAGTGTAGTGTACCCCACACACACATAGCCGTTGTGGTCAAGAGGTAGTGATACCCGCCTTACAATCGGCAGGTCGTGGGTTCAAATCCCCGTTCCCGTACCAATGAGTTCTTTAGAATTTATGTACGGAATTTCACACCACTGGCTTTTCGGTGAAGGAAAACATCGTGAGGCAACCTGCATACGTCCGTAGAAAAAATTCGATGGCGTATGTGAATCCACCAACCCGCAATGGGCTAGCGTGTTGGATATGGCCCAATCACCCTTCGTGGGTAGGCCTACGTCCTTCAGTGGACTATTAAAAAGGCTGATACAGTACCCCACACGATTATCAGGTTAATTCTACAACAACTTTCGTACAACTATGTAAAATAAGTTTTCTTACCGCTGTTGCTACGTCACAGTTCCTGTGGCACCAACTGTGACGCCATCCATTCATGGATAACAGAACGTCTCTAATAAAGAGCTTGATTTCTTGATTCAGTTGACATGCAATTTCTCTTCGTGTCTTGATAAAGGTGCGACGAGTTCCCGCTTCCTTTGTGATTTACTGATATACGGACCTCTTTAAGTCCTTTTTGAATTTTCCTCATACCTCTACAATTATATATCTTTGCTTTGCTTTGTTAACTAAATGTAATGGGCATTATAATTTTGTTAGGTGCATATTTAAAATTCTTTTAGGATATTTTTTGACATTCATAAGCGTGCCTATTTGAAAAATAGGTAAACTTGAACTTGCTTCCACTTGCTCGTGTAATTCAATGAGTAATAAAGTAATTTTAAGGCTGCGTTTGACAAACTAGTTTGGTTTTATGTAGCTGAGACGCTAAATTACTTCTAGTTCGGATGGGGAAGTAAAGTTTCAAATTGATATCAATTATATGTATTTTTAACATAAAACCTTATATTTAAAGTCTATTTTTGAGTTTACCGAGGAAGTTTCTGCGAAACATTTTACTTATTACAGGAGTGCAGATTTAAAATAGCTGATAAGAGTAAATCTATAGATAGCTACCTACTCCCTAGATACTTACTATCAACTTTAACTAACACTTGTGAGAATTGATGGCCTATTATTATTTAGAAATGATAGAGTGACAAAGTTACATAATCAAATAAAGAAAACCCATAGACAGTGCAGAGTACACTGTATTGTATCAGCCTTTTTAATAGTCCACTGCAGGACATAGGCCTAACTACGAAGGGCGTGTAGAGTATAATCTGATCAAATTGCAGAATCACGCTAAATGCAAGCTGCACTTCTATCCAGTCTTATTTGAAATTTAAAAGTTATACTAACTGACCGAGTAAGCGTTGTTTTTTTGTCATATAAAATTAAATCTAGAAATGCCAACCCTTATCATCTAGGAGTATTAATGAAAATATCCTACGCCCTATTTTTAGACCTAACAAATATACGTAAGTACATTAAGGAATAATAAAAATCGGACATGCCGTTTCGGAAGAGTTTAAACTTGCAACACGATCTTTTTAAGGTTCCGTACCTCAAACGGAAACAACGGAACCCTTATAGGATCACTTTATTATCTGTCTGTCCGTCTGTGTGTATATCAAGACTCTTTATCTCGAGAACGCGTAAAGATATCGAGTTGAAATTTAAACTGTATACGTATATTGATAAACTCTTGCTGTTGTGTAAAAGACAAACTTCTCAGTTGTCGTTTAAAAAAGTTAGAGTCGTTTATGTCGTAAAAAACCGCATATTTCGCACTCACAAAAATCAAAACCTACAGGGTACTTCCCGTTGACATAGAACTATGACATTTGGCAAGAAGCATTGTCTTAGAGTACACACATAGGAATAAATCTGAAAACTGTACATTTTTATTTAAATCACAAAAAATAGGCCCTCAAAATTCACAAAATATGGGTTCAAAAATCAAAGTGAGTTAATCTTATAGAGATTTTAACAACTTACTTCCCAATTTTGTGAAATTTTCTGGATTTGTACGGAACCCTCGATGGGCGAGTCTGACTCGTACTTATTTTATTTTACTCGATTTTTATTTTAATTACGAGCATGTTTATAACTACATGCTCGTAATTATACAAATCTCGTATCATATTAAATTAGCCGACAACTTGTAAATTAACCAAGAAACACAATAATGTACAAGAAATATCTAATGTCACAAGAAGTTTTTGATATTTCCGCGATTTTGATTTATAAGCTATCTGACACCCAGGATAAAGACACATTAATTAAATTTATTACCGATAAAATACTTTGTACAGTATTCTAGTAATATTAGTACCTACATAAATAACAATAAGTGCAAAATAATCTCCACTGCATTATTCAGTATGGAATCGCTCAAGCCAAACGTGTTGTTAGAGTTTAATGAAAACCAATTACAAGATGTGAGAAAAATATGTAATTATGATATGAATAGATTGGTGCAGGATATAGATATGTTTGAAGATTGGATTTCGAAACAGAATCATTTTCGGGTGCGAAAGTTTGGTGCGTACTATTATTTTTATATTTGTATTATCTAGACGACATTACAATAATATATAAATACTTTAGGGTGACATTTTACTCATTTTTGACCGACGAACCACTGGAGGAGGTATACAATTCGACGGGTAAATATATATATATATTTTTTTTTGTATAACCACGCATAACTTTTTTCATTGTTGTCCGATTTCAATAATTATTTTTTTATTGAAAAGATTATACTTCGAAATTGGTCTCATTTAAATTTTATCGAAATCGACTGAGCCATTTTTGATAAATATAATGTGATAAATGTTACATCGATCCGTTGATAATATTTGCGTTCTAGCGATGCGCCTCGTCTTTGCACAGGTGTATTATACATATAAACATTTCTCTTGAATTACTCTATCTATTAAAATAAACTGCATCAAAATCCGTTGCGTAGTTTTAAAGATATAAGCATACATGGGGACAGACAGCGGAAAGTGACTTTGTTTTATACTATGTAATGATTCTGCACTTATTATTTAGTATCGAAACATTAACTTTTACTATTCAAATAATTCCGAATTTATGTTGTAATTTTTTTGTACGGAACATCCGAATTTTATTGCGATTTCGGAATTGGTTCGTATTAAACCTTTGTCATAATGAAGACTAAAATGATGTTTAAAAATATTCCCGTCGCCTTGGCAAGTTTCTTTTAACCCGTATTATTCCACTGCTGAGCAAAGGTCTTTCCAAATACTTTCCAGCGAGTACTCATTAAAATACATAGTGTGAAATTAAAACTATTTTTTTTTGAAATATTTTGTAAAATTATTTGTAGATAGAGAATACCTTGAAAGGTATCTGATATATAACCAAGGATCAGTGGAGCGCGCAAAAAGGCACTTCGAAAAGTTGTGTACGTACCGAAATCTGATGCCAGAATTCTTACAAAACTACGACATAAGGAATGAATTTGGACCAGTCAGAAGCTGCGCGTAAGTCAGAATTTGGGATTTTGTTGATTTTATACAGAATTAATATATTTTAACCTTCGAGCAAATATCTACAGAGCCACAGTCCCTAAGTGAAAGTAGTAAAAAAATGTCCGAGCGTAAAGCGCAAAATGTAAATACATTTAATAACTCACACTGACTCGTTTTCTCGAATCTCGACGTTATGTCACCTAATTGGTGCTTATCATCGAGCACTTTGGCATCGTGCGGCGTTGTAGTTGGTTTGCAATTGCCTTACTACTACTAACTAAAAAGCCTGCCTACTACGTAGGTTGGGCAGAGTTTTGGCTCGGACACTTTTTTGCACGACTGTGACTCTATAGATATTTTCTCGAAGATTTTAACCCAAACAAAACAGGCGACTTCATACAATTAACCTCAAGCCAAAAGCAGGGGATGAATGATAAAAGTACTCGCGTAAAAACATCGTATTAGACTTCTGTAGACGCTACAATTTTCACCATAGGTACTTACCTATGTTTTTTTTGTACGCGATTTTTTGTTTCACCATAGGTACCTATGTTTTTTATGTTACGCGATGCGATTATTCCGCTAATTATTTGTGAACTTATTATGATGATTAGTTTTTTGTTTGGAAAATTACTTCGCAAAGGTGGTTTAGTCATATTTATTGAAATCAGCGTTCATCAACAGAGTAGTTCTTGAAAGCCGTGTTGGTCTAGAGGTAGTGAGACGCGCCTTGCAATCGTGAGGTCGTGGGTTCAAATCCCAGGCCCGTACCAATGAGTTCTTTGGAATTTATGTACGAAATTTCACACCACTGGCTTTTCGGTGAAGGAAAACATCGTGAGGCAACCTGCATACTTCCTTAGAAGAAATTCGATGACTTATGCGAATCCACCAACCCGCACTGGGCCAGCGTGGTGGATATGGTCATATCACCCTTCGTGGGTAGGCTTACGTCTTGCAGTGGACTATTAAAAGACTGATACAGTACAGAACAGTTCTTGAAAAAACATTAATTATTCTAAAATGTCATTCGATTCCAGCAAACTATTCGAATTTTGTACGAAGATTGCCAGGATTGAAGTCGCTTGTGCCATTTTTGTCGGTTTGTCAAACATACAACATACAGTGGAATGATTGAGAACTGGTTGAAATGAGTCTAAAATATCCACATGGTATTAGCGGTTTTTGATACACTGAAAGAATTACCTATTTATCATTACAACATTATTACAAGATTTAGTTCCATCCATCCATCCATCAGCCAAAGGACGTCCACTGCTGGACATAGGTCTCCCCTATGGATCTCCAATAAGACCGGTTAATAGCGGCTTGCATCCAGCGCGATCCTGCGGTCTTAATGAGGTCATCCGTCCACCTTGTGGGTGGACGTCCTACGCTGCGCTTGCCGGTACGTGGTCTCCACTCGAGAAATTTTCGACTCCACCGGTCATCAGTCCTCCGCGCTATGTGCTCTGCCCATTGCCATTTCAACTTGCTAATCCGTTTGGCTATGTCGGTAACTTTGGTTCTTCTACGGATCTCCTCATTCTTGATTAGATCCCGCAGAGAGAATCCGAGCATAGCCCTCTCCATATCTCGTTGGGCTACTTGGAGCTTACTAATAAGACCCATAGTGAGAGACCACGTTTCTGCGCCATAAGTCATCACTGGCAACACACACTGGTCGAAAACTTTCGACTTGAGGCACTGAGGTATGTCGGACGAAAAGACGCTACGCAATTTTCCGAACGCTACCCATCCGAGTTGGATTCGGCGATTGGCCTCTTTGTTGAAGTCGGACCTACCTAACTGGACTACTTGTCCTAGGTAGACATACGAGTCAACGACTTCAAGAACCGAGTATCCAACAGAAATTGGGGTGGGTAAAACATGGGAATTACACAGATTTAGTTACTGGAAAGATATTATTTTCTATACACTTTTTTATTGTTTACAGGAAATTTGCAATGCTACCTAAACCTACGGCAGATAACTACAGAATTAGTATAGGAAGCTTTACCGGATACCATGAAAAGTTCGAAATTGCTTCATTCTATAAATTCATGATTGCCGTAAGAAACTATTTTATTATATTATGTAAAACCAGTGTTGAATTGTAAACCTTAGCGATATGAGCACATTTTTTTTATATTACGAGTTAGGTACCACAAATCTTCCCAAATTTAATAGTAGATTGTATCTTATGGGAGCAAAAAAATATTATAACGGCGAGGGCGCTTTTTTGAATCCAGAGCGAAGTGAGGGAATCCTAGAGTAGAATTCTTTAGTAGAATCCTAAACGTAGCGAGGGAATCAAAGTACGTCGCCCGAGCCAAAAATATATCTTGCGCCCGAGTGGTACACTCTACTTTTCATCACCTCTATGAGAAAATAAAAGGCGCCTCGTATTTTATTGTAATATTATTATTTAATAAACGTAGAGTGTCAACTAAATTGAAATGAAATGGTATCTAATAATAAAACAAATTAAAACTTATATTTACATTATTTTCATTAATTTTTTTGGCGCTGAACACTAACATTACAAATACTTCCAAATTCAAAAAGTGCGCGGCAATGATAATTCCGGCGCACTTATTTGTTCCAAATTCAAAAAGTGAACAAAAGTTGTTAATTTTGATGTACAGAATAAGCCCCCAGAAGGATGCAAATTGACTTTAAATAACCCTGTATATTATGTCTAATAAAGATTTTGGTGTTTTCTAGATTATAGAATACAACCTACATTACGACTACTGCTGTGGTTGGGAGATGATATTCGACATGAGAGAGATGCCGTATTCAATGATGTCGAAGATGAACCCCATTGTAATAACTAAGGCACTATCGTTGATTTTTGTAAGTGATGACGATTTTGTCACAGTTTTTAGACGGATAAAAGTAGCACTTGAAACGTTACGATGTGGTCGACAATAGTAAAATATATATTTGTAATTAGTAATTTTTTCCGCCTCGTTTCGAGTTTCTTTTGGTTCCGTTGCGTTGTGACCTCTTTAGTGTCGCTTCGAGTATCTAATAAAAATTTGAAGCCCGATTTTTTCAGACGTTAAATGAAGTGACAAAGAATATAGTACTGTACTGTACCAGGCTTTTTAATAGTCCACTAAAGGCCAAAGGACATAAGCCTACCCACGAAGGGTGTTTGGGCCATATCCACCACGCGGGCCCAGTGCGGGTTGGTGGATTCACATACGCCATCAAATTTCTTCTACGGACGTATGCTGGTTGCCTCACGATGTTTTCCTTCACCGAAAAGCCAGTGGTGTAAAATTCCGTACATAAATCCCAAAGAACTTATTGGTACGGGACCGGAGATTTGAACCCACGACCTCACTCTTGTAAGGCGGGTGTCACTACCTCTAGACCACCACGGCTCTGTGGTAAACAAAGTGTATATTCATTATTTATTATCTTAATAATATAATTATTATGTGTACTTTTTCACTTTTTTCTCAGTAGATTTATTACTAACATACCTATGAAGAATGTGTGTATCTAATACATCATATCACAAGCTTAGCTTGATATTGGGATCAGAAACTGTGTGTAAGATGACCTTTAATATCTATAATTTATTATTATTAATTATCATTGCCGTTTCTAAATATCAAATTAATGTATTTTCAGGAAACAATAGGCCAGCGCATTAGAGCTTTTCACGTTTTCAGCGGTTCTAAGGTTTTTGACATATTTTTGACCCTATTTAAACAAAGCCTAAGTGAAAAGCTAAGGCAGAGAGTGAAGGTCCATGATTCCTTGGAATCGCTCCATAGAGTTGTAGATAAAGATATTCTGCCTCTGGAGTATGGTGGTGGAATAAAATCTATGCAAGAGTTTGACGGTGAGTTTATTTACATTAGATGTCCTTACAAATATACCGAAAGTGTCTTAGACAAAATAAAAAAATCAAGACAGAATGTTGGGAAACAAACAAGCGAGGCCGGCAAAACTACGCCTTGCCGTGTACAGACACAATAACACACACAAGCACGTACAACGAAACTACGCCTTGGCTCGTCAGTTAAACTATGGCGGCGCAACACCGACGCATTCACCACATGTTTTAAAACTGGCCTCACGTGTCTGTTCACGACATTTTGTCTTGTTTTTAGGGTTCCGTACCTCAAACGGAAAAAACGGAACCCGTATAGGATCACTTTGTTGTCTGTCTGTCCGTCTGTGTGTATGTCAAGACTCTTTATCTCGGAACGCGTAAATATATCGAGTTGAAATTTAAACAGTATACGTATATCTATGATCTCTTGCAGTTGTGTAAAAGAAAAACATCTCAGTCATCGTTTAAAAAAGTTAGAGCCGTTTATGTCGTAAAAAACCGCATATTTCGCACTCGCAAAAATCAAAACCTACAGGGTACTTCCCGTTGACGTAGAACTATGAAATTTGGCGAGAAGCATTGTCTCAGGGTACACATATAGGAATAAATCTGAAAACTGTACATTTTTGTTTAAATCACAAAAAATAGGGCCTCAAAATTCACAAAATATGGGTTCAAAATTCAAAGTGAGTAAATCGTATCATGTAAGGTATCATTTAAAAGAACTTCATTAGCACATGCTAAAACAGGTTTTTCATTATTTTAACAACGTATTTGTACGGAACCCTCGATGTGCGAGCCTGACTCGCACTTGTCCGGTTTTTTTATGTGGTCTGAGGTGTTTGTTGGTTTGTTTTTAACTCCTTTATGCAGCAACAGAGAGAGTTCATTTTTAGCATAGATATAGTTTAAGAGTCTTCTAACTTTAGAAGTTTCTAGACATAATATGCTATACAGTGCTCTCCCAGGACTAGGTCAGTCTAATGTATTACTAATCGCGAGCGCGAACTACGCAACGGATTTTGGTGCGGGTTTATTTTAATAGATAGAGTGATTCAAGGGGAAGGTTGATATGTATAATACACCTGTGCGAAGCCGGGGCGGGTGGCTAGTAATAAATAGGTAAATATAAATACTACATGAAGAGATGATGAATATACCTACTCATTAAAACCGCTAGAACGCGCTGGATGCAAGTCGCTATCAACCGATCATTTTGGACATCTATAGGAGAAGCCTATACACAGCAGCAAAATCCTATGGTTGTGGGATGGATCGACATTTCATTAATATACCTTTTGAACATTTTCAGATGACATATTCAGAGAGATAAGCTCTGATGAGCATATAGCGAGGATGAAGTTCATGGAATCTGCGTCAACAGACGAGTCGTGTCGCCTCTCCAGCAAATTCAATGATTCGTACTGCGGTACCCCGGGCTCCTTCAAAACTATGATTCTTGACTAACATAATAGTACGAATTAGTAGCCTAAATAAAAACGTATCACCAAAAATGGTATAACCGATTTCAGCTGTGTACAGAATAGGCATGACGAGTAAAAATATAATTAGTCCGTCAGATAGAACACAAAAAAAGATTAGACACGTATTTTTTCTTATGTCAATTAAACAAAAATTGACGAAGATATAGCCCGTCAAAGTTTCGCGTGACGTCACAAGTGCCATACAAATGTATAGACTTCTGTAAGAGAGGTGACTTCACGACCCCCACTCCCAAACTTTGGCAAGGTTTATCTTTGTCATTTGTTGTATGATTGACATGAGAAATAATACGTGTCCAAATTTTTTTGATGAACTAACTCACGGACTAATTGTAATAATGATTTTTTTATCCAGTCATCATGCCTATTCGAATAGGTCGCATGGATCAATGTTTCATCGATGTAGTAACTTTTATTGTTGAATTTTCAAAAACGTCTCAAGCGATTTCGATAATAATTAAATTGGACAACTTGTGAAGTATCAACTAAATAAAAAAAATATCAAAATCGACTAATTATTGGCGGAATGATCACGTTACAAGATAGATAAAAAATAAAATAATAAGGTACTAAATAAAACACCGGTTTTTACTCACGTATGATGTCGCGGCCGGGCCGCTGGGAACCCGACCGGTTTCGGAGTAATCAGTACTCCTTCATCAGGGAATACGCGCGCTCCCGTCGACTGGCGCACGGAGTACTGATTACTCCGAAACCGGTCGGGTTTCCAGCGGCCCAGCCGCGATATCATACGTTAGTAAAAACCGGTGTAATATTTAGTATAATGATTTCTCGCGCGTGTTTTAATGAAGTAAAATAAAAAGGTGTTTATTGTTTGACGTCAGAACGTAATACCCTTAAATTACGGTCTAAAGTCATGAGCCCAACATGCAAAAGAATATTGTAAAATACGTTTCACCTTTATCTAATAGATTCATGAAATATTATAAACATGAGTTACTTAATGGCAGTAAGCACTTCGTATTTGATAAGATATAAACTTTTCCTCGAAATTCTGACTTAGGTACTTATGAAATATAATCTTTCCTTTCTGCTAAGCACCCACCCACTCAATACATATTTAATTTCAACAAACGAGTACAGTACAAGTCAAGTACCTACTTATTTCTCTGGCTGCTTATGTCTGTCTGTCTGTCATGTAAGTACTGTCTATCATTCACGGATTGTAGTTGGATATATTTTCTTCTTTTTTGTCTAAAATGGTATACACAAAAAACTTCGGGTTAAAAATCACTGACTCAAAATGGCACGAAATACAGAAACATGGCATTCTTTAGAGGAGGCCTTTACCTGAGAGGGGTTCCTGATATAGGTACACGACACTCTTTATTTATTATTATTGTGAAATTTTTAATTGTCAATTGTGTTGTGTACATCTTAGAAAAATTACAAGTAATAGAAACTACTAAAATAGCAAGAGAATACATCACTTTGTCTCATTCTAAATGAAATTTAAAAGGTGTTAGATAAAGATGCACATACACCCTACCTTGCGTAATTTCGAAAAGTTTCACAAACTAAAATTGAGCTATCTCGGGTGTCCAAATTCAAAAAAGTAAGGTAGAATCAGAGAATAGAACCTTCTTACTGGAACTAGAGGGTTCAAATTTCTGAAAAATACAAATGACTTAATTTAACCAAATTTTAGCTATTTTGACATTCCAACTGGTGATTTTGACGTATGCGACAGACATTGCGTTTATTTTTGTTCCACTCACTCTCGCGTGTGCTGTATAACCATATATGAATAAGACAGCTTTAACGTAGTTTTTATTTGAGTAAAATTTAGCAATACTTCATTACTTGTAATTTTTTTAAGGTGTTCATCTTTATTATTATAATTTTGAAATTTTTAATAGTCTATTGTGTTGTGAAACATAAGGTTTTTATTTTATTTTATTTATATTTTCTTCTTCATGTTTAAAATGGTATTAGTATACAGGAAACACTAGGTATATTATAATATGAATTCTCTGAACAGTACCTCGTATCATTTTAACTGAATCTTCATAAGTTCAGTTAATTTTGTTCATACTCGCATGTCTCGTTATGATTTAGATACTAAACAATCTCGTCAATTAATATCAATATCGATTGTAAACAGTGCTACAGCAAATTTCCCCTTTTCTTGAATGAAATACTCCTCCAATCAAAAAATGCTGACGTCTGATAAAATTTTCAAATAGGTATATGGAGCCTGTATATCAAGTTTCGTCCAGGTTCGTTGTAAATGTGACCTGTGGAGGAGAATCAACATCCAGACAGACGTAAGCAAAGTTGAAAACTGAACTCGAGTCAAAACTGAGACTCTCTTTCACTTCGTTCGCTCAGTCAACTATATTAACAGACGCGCTAATACATGGTTAATATGGTCATTAAAAAACTGAGTACTGAATAAATAATCCACACCATCATTATAAAGAAATTGTAGATGCCAACTCGAAATTCGATAAAAAAATTAGCCGTTTCGTACAAAATTGCAACTTGATATAAACAAAAATTTGTAAAACAGTTGATTTTATTTTTTACTAGCTTTTGCCCGCGGCTCCGCCCGCGTGGAATTTGACTTTTGTGCTATCTCACAGGAACCTATTATTTTTTTGGGATAAAAAGTAGCCTATGTCACTTTCCGGCCCTTGAACTATATCCGTGCCAAAAATCAAGTCAATCCGTTGCTCCGTTGCTGCGTGAAAGAGAAACAAACTAACAAACTTTTCGGATTTATAATATTACTAGCGACCCGTCCCGGCTTCGCACGGGTAGACATAAATATGTACTATAGTAATCTAGTACTAAATATAGCCTATGTTACTCAGTGATAATGTAGCTTTCTAATGAAAAATGAATTATTAAAATCGGTCCAGTACTTTTTGAGTTTATTCGTTACATACAAAAATACAAATCTTTCCTCTTTATAATATTATTATAATATATAATATATATATATGTATATGTATATATTTATATATTATATATTATTATAGTGTAGAGTGTAGATAGTGTAGATATATTATGATGATATCCAAGGGCTGATCATCAATTGATTTGACAATTATTCGATCGACAGTTGTTTATTTTGACATTCTTGCAGCGCACGCTAGAGTAGCTCGCAGATGGCAGAATTTTCCTACTTACTCAACATTTATCGTTATATTTTGGACAATTCACACAACATTTTTATAAATTGTAGCCTATGTATTATATTGATGTATAAACTATATTATATTATTGTAAAGTTTCATTAAAATCCATTTCGTAGTTTTTACGTGAAAGAGTGACAAACATCCATCCATCCATACATTCTTACAAACTTTCGCGTTTATAATCCTACTAATATTATAAAGGCGAAAGTTTGTGAGGATGGATGGATGGATGGATGTATGGATGTTTGTTACTCTTTCACGCAAAAACTACTGAATGGATTGAGATGAAACTTTGCAATAATATAGATTATATATCAGAATAACACATAGGCTATAAATTATAATGATACTAGCTGCTCGGCCACGCGTTGCTGTGGCTAAATAAATTAAAATTGCGACTATAATTTGAGATTTAAACGATCCTATCTCTCAAGTTGGATCGAACTGCACATGGTGTGCGAATTTTATTGTAATCGGTTAAGTGGTTTAGGAGTCCATTGAGGACAAACATTGTGACACGAGATTTACATATATTAAGATATTGCGTATGCGGGCGAAACCGCGGGTAAAAATTATCCTACTAATATTATAAAGGCGAAAGTTTGTGAGGATGGATGGATGGATGTATGTTACTCTTTTACGCAAAAACTACTGAACGGATTGAGATGAAACTTTGCAATAATATAGTTTATCTATCAGAATAACACATAGGCTATAAATTATAATGATATATTGCGTATGCGGGCGAAGCCGCGGGTAAAAACTAGTATTATATATACCTTGTAAAATAAACCTTGATACGCGAGACATTGACATTGACATACGCGTAAGGACAAACGCACATCAAGTACCTTATTTTTTATAGTCATAATGTTCGGTTCACAATGTTGTACTTCATACACGTGCATCTCAACCATAAAGTACAGCATTGCGTACCAAACATTTTGACTATAAAAATATGGTACTTGATGTGCGTGACACATATATCAATGTCAATTGACTCGCGTATCAAGCTATATTTTACATGGTATAGTAGGACAATTCCGGGTTCGTTCCGATGGTTATGGAAATGCAAATCTTTAGTTAAACTTAAAGCGGAGCTGTAACTCATTTCATCGAAAGCACCGCGACTTAGATAACTAGTTCATTGCATTGAAGGAAACTGATTTATTCACAAACCGAATCCACTTCGGTAGGGGTTACCAAAGTAACCGTTAACCGGTTAATTTTCTTAACTGGTTAACGGTTACGAACATTAACCGGATCCCGACCTCTGGCGCTACCGACATCATTTGATTTCAAGTTTCGGTGCATAACTGCATATGAATTATTCATATGCATGCAGATTCAGACTGACTAGGAGACCATTTCATTTCTAAAGAAGTCTTGGATTCAAATCCAAGCATTTTCGCCATCGACGGCTCCTTCTTGCGGCGGCGTCTAGTGTCGGGTCGTTCTCTTTCCTCAAATATGGTCGAAGAGAGCGATGGCTGGCACATGCGTCACATTCAGGTGCTGCATGCGGGTCGCCGGTTTGCTCGTGGCATTCACGCAATGCACCGAAACCACTAACTTAGGCTAAAATTAATACTAACCCATCTCTATTGTTCTAACTCATTTTGTACAGTAAAATCGAATAATTGAACATTTTAGTTAACAAAAGGCCCGTACGGACCCTGGAGTCTGTGGTTTGTAATTATCCAATAAAAAAAAATCCAAGCATTCATTGTATTTTATTAGTACCTATTAGATTTGGAAGCCATGGTGGTCTAGTGGTAGTGACACCCGCCTTACAATCGTGGGTTGAAATCCCGGTCCCGTACCAATGTAATGCTAAGGAATTTATGTAAGTATTGAATTTCTCACCACTGGCATTTCGGTGAAGGTAATAATTGTGAGGCAATCTGCATACGTCTATATAAGAAATTCTATAGCAAATGTGCATCCACGAACCCGCACTGAGCCAGCGTAGTGGATAAGGCCCGATCACCCTTCGTGGCTAAGCCAACGTCCTGCAGTGGACAATTAAAAATGCTGGTACAGTATCAGATTCCCATGAATCTAATCACTTAGCAAATGATTTAATTACTTAGCTAGATGAAATGAGACGAAGAGTAGGCAACGCATTGGTAACGCCTCCGGTGCTGCAGTTGTCCATAGATGGCTGTAATCTTTTAACATCAGGAGGCCACAGTTCATTTGCCACTTTATTATATTTCTGGTCAGATTTTAGATGAGTAACCGCAGTTGAGCGCTACCGTGGCTCTATTGGCTCGTTAAATTGTAGGTCGTGGTTGGTTTAACAGTTTAGCCATGTCAAAGGCTTTGAAGCTGCTTGAAAACTCTCACACCCGACGTATACTAACTGACATAAAAATAATTGCTTTATTTGCATCTTTTCATATTCCAGATAATATCCTTACTCATCACTAGGGATCGAAATATGAAGTTTAATTGTTTTAAGTACTTACAGAAAGAAACCCCACGTAAAAAGAATGTGGATATAAGACCTTAAATCTCGAGAATCTGTATGATTTCTATCTATATTAGCAAATAATTATAGCAAATAAAATTTAGTTAACGGGGTTTGAACATTTGTGGCATATCCACCCGCCGCCATTATGATTTTTTTTATAAGTTTCCGCGCACGGTGAATGTAGTATACATGAGTAGGAGACACTTATACACATAATAAATATTTCGTAGTATGGTACCCTGAAGTGTCACGTTTTCGAGATATTTGGATGTAAATATTGCTGTATGAGAACTTTGCGATCTTTACATCAAAATATCTCGAGAACGTGACACTTTAGGGTATCATAGTTCTGACATCTATTGTTTTTAGAAGTGTCCCTTACCCATATACAGGGTTATTTCTAATCAATTAGCACCCTTTTAGGGGCTTATTCTGTACATCAAAACTAACAATTTTTGTTATAATACATTTTGTTGCGGGTGAACGATATTTTTCTATGGAACAACATTTTTTTTTTTTGAGCTTTGACAAAAGTCGTAGAACAAAAGTTGTTAGTTTTGATGCACAGAATAAGCCCCTAGAAGGATACTAATTGATTAGAAATAACCCTGTATACTAATTTCATTGTGCGCGGAAACTTATAAAAAAACATAATGGGGGCGGGGGGGATATGCCACATACAAAAATGTTCAAACCCCGTAAGTACCGTTTTTGGTTAAAAAGCTGATCTATTTCTCAATTAGCTATTCGTTTCGACTATTACATTGTCAATATCGTGGTGACAATTTCAATTTGAGTGATACGGCGTCGCATTTAGTCCGCTCGTGACCACGACCAATGCAACTTGGTCGAAACGTCGGGAGAATAAGAAAAAGAGGTATTTAAATAATATATCTCCTGTTTTATTGCGCGATAAATCCCGTATTAATATAATAGTACGATATTACATTATTTTCCAAAAATATTCAGTTTAGACTTTGTTAAGCTTTGTCTGACAGAAAATAACATCTACTATTTGGGACCTCAAACTTACGATCTCTAAAACTATTTAGTTCCACGTGATCCCAGAGGCATATCTAAATTATTATTATTGATATCACAAAATCGCTAATATTTAAAATTGAATTACAAAAAACCGACCCCAACTCATGAATTTTCTAATTGAGTGGTTCTTACCAAAAACATCTAATCTTAAACAATAGTTTCCATTCCACCGCACTATGGCAAAATTTCGCAAGAATCCGAGGGCGGAATTTAAAACGTGCCAGTCGTTATCTGGAGGTCTTTTTGCCTCAAACTTGTCACAAACAAGTGCTATGCCGCAATTTAAATTATTAAATTAAAATGGTCTCGAGAGAAGGCGCTTTGTGGCATATTAAATTAGCGCTGTAAAGTGTCCTCTCTGGTAAAGTTTGATTCGATGACAAAAGCCTGGTTTCAGTGTGGCAAGTATGGACACAGAATTATGCTGACGCGCTGGTTACATATTTTTTGCATCTTTTTTTATCGCAGTCCACGCTTGACCACCAAACAACCAACTCGCCTAATGGTGAGCGATTTAAAAGACTTATTAACTCTGACTTTGTAAAGCTTTTGATTATATCTCAATTAGAAAACAGAAAAGCCAGACAGACTGTTCCATTCCCTGGCGGTACGAATCAGAAATATTGAGTCATACCGCTTCGTACGTATCGAAGGACAATCGACAAAGGGGTGGTAGTAGCTTTATAACACACTTCACACTGTCGATTGAAAAAGCAGCTGGAAACGAATAGTGGAATGTGGTTCGTGTATCTACACGACCAAGTTCGTTCGTTCGTTCGTTTCATTCAACTTCGACTGCTGTACATGGGCCTCCCCTAAAGATTTCTAGTAAGACCGGTTGGTAGCGGCTTGCATCCAGCGAGATCCTACGGTCCTAATGAGGGCGTCCTTCCACCTTGTGGGTGGACGTCTTACGCTGCGCTTGCTGGTCTTGCCTTGCCACGGCCCAGTGCTGGTGAATAATACGATGGGTCAATGATATTTTAATAAGTAGTAGGCTGCAATGGGGCAATAGGTAAATGGCAATAACAATGGGAAGTTTGTGCCGTAGGTTATCACAAGCTGATGATGATGAAATTAAACAACTTACTTGGCGTTTCATGAAACCATGCATAAATATTATAGTAGTTCTGATTTTTTTATTCATTTTTTAAGAGGCTTTCACATATGTAATTGAAGATGATAAAATAAATGAAAGTTATCAAATGCGAGGTCTACTGTTCTGAAAACTACTAGTAATAAATTTATAAAAATCTACGTAGTTTTCTTACTGTCTATACTAAGTAAAAAAGCTTTAGAGTGTTATGCCCGCGATGCAAACACCCTGTTGTGAACATGTTAATTTGACACTTGCTTTTTATGAAGCGATGAATTTTTAATTTTGTTTTGATGTAGAAGGCATATTGTCTTGTTTTGGCGGCCGGGTGTTCGACACAAATGGTGTTTTTTATGTAAGTGTGTTAAAATTTACGGTCACATTCATTTAACTACGTAGCTTTAATCTTTTGAATGATGAAAACATATAAATACATGTGTAAATTTCGGATATGTTTTTTTTACTGCCAATTGATAGAGTAAATAAATATTATGTTGATTGGTGAGCATTCTGTTGAATTTATACGGTTTTACTGAGATATTATTTCCATGCAAAGCTCTAAAAAACAATTCAACTGCTCTACATTACATAAGTAGGTACTACAAATATTGATAATAAATAATTAAACAAATTTATTACTAATTTTATTTAATTTGACTAAAAAATATATATTCGGTCAGAGTGCTTCCTGCCCCACCAAAGCGCCCCACTGGTGGGGCAGATTCCACTCCTTTATTTTTTGGAGTGAAATCTGCTCCACTCATCCCATCTTGGTGGGGCAGATTCCACTCACTTTTTAGACCAGTGGAATCTTCCCCACCAGGGGTATTGAGACGGAATAATGATGATAATTTTATTTTAACATTTTATTTTCAAAAGAAAAAGTCAAAGTAAATTTTAGCAGTTTTATATGAATTTTAGAATAAAACTTAATAGACACAAGTGTAACAAATGTGTGAAAATTTGTAAACCCTCAATCACACCTTTTATTTCAATAGCTACGGAGTTAAAAAATTAGGTAACTTTTTATAAGAGCAAGTCTGGTTTTACAGTTAAGTTTTTAGCTCCGGAGCTAAGAGGATCATCTAGCTTTAGGTAGCGAGCCTGCACTAAAACACTGAGCACTCTAGACCTAAAATAAAACGAGCTCTAGCTATCGGAAAGTATTGTTTAACCAGTTACTGTAAATTCTGTCCTGGCTCGAGCAAATCCCTCGTGAACCTGGTGGCTTCGTCTCAAATGCTACTCGACATTTCTTAAACTTAGGTATTTTATTTCTTAACCCGTTGACCTAAGAAAAGGTGTTAGTTTGATGAGTGTGTTTGTGTCTGTGGCATAATTTATCTCCCAGAGGATTGTATCTACTGGTTGATTTATTTTTTTAATTCATAAAAATACAGTAGATTGATTAGAAATGAATCGTTTTTAGTTTTTACATTTACCTTGAACTTAATAAAAAATATTATTTGTCCATTCGTACAAGATAAAAATCGAAAATTTCGGAACACAACACCGTTAATACTTACTCTAAAAAGAGTATTGTTAGTATATAAAAATGTGTTCTAAAAAGAACAAATTTATATTTTTCTAATTATGAAGCAATCAAACAGAAAATAATTTAAAATAAAGAATGTGTTTTATAACCTACTACTTACGAAGTTTCAGTAACTACTATTGAGCTTAATTTTGAAACTAAATTCGCCCTAAAACAATATACAAACTAATAAATAAATAAATATTTTGGGACATCTTACACACGACCTCTGACCCCAAACTAAGCAAACTAATAAAACTTAATGTACAGTTATTCCACTGTGAGCCTTTTAACTTTGATTTATCGTATTGTGCAAAATTTTCTGCTGCATTCAAACTTCACAGAAAATATCCCATTTTAAAGTTGGATGTTTTAATCCAGGATTCATTGCTTTGTTGTTTTTTGATGCAGTGAATTGTGGGGTTTCGTAAATTATGCCTTTATTTATGAATCAGTCACGATTGTTCGACGTTCGTGTGGTTTATGGTAGACTATTTTTTTTTTCGATTTTATCTTGTTAAATCTTGAATTATGTTTGGAAATGTATAGTGAAACGTAATGGTGGAAACGTGGGAATTTGCAATCACATAGATATTGTATTTTTGAAAACTTATGAGAAAATAAAGAAAGCCACCCTTAAAACCTAAGGGTGTGTAAATAAAATTGCCTACAAACTATTGTCAGACTTGCCTACTTGGTACGTAGATAATGGTATATGGTATTATTTTTAAAATTTTATTTAGTTTTAAATACTATATTTTCAAATTTGTGTATATTTAGGTAAATATGCCGAAAAAAATATAAAAAATCGGTCAAGCCTTTTCGAAAGAAATCGATAACAAACATTAACCCGAAATTTTTAATACGAGATTTTATTAAAAATATGAGATGTTCCGTAGGTATATAATAACAAAATAAAATCACGAGTTCGTCATTCCTACCTGCAAGTTAAATTAATTGTCTTGTGGTAATCTGTTACATCCGTTTAACCGCAAGGGGTCTCTGTATCTGACAACGAGATAAGACCAACTACCCCTGGTCAAGACGTTCAAATATTGAGATATTGTAGTTACAAAGCCCTCTTAGAATGTACCTGAGTGGAGATCTGCAGATCTCATCAGATGGTGCATGTCATCTCAATCTAATAAAGACCGAATTACACACGAAACTCCACTAAAATAACAACAACGGAGTGCAATGGAGCACTACGAATCACTTATTCATACAAGTGCATTGCATTCTGCAGTATATAATTTGTAAACACGCATTTTGCGGTGTATGCGTATTTACTTCATATAAGTACCTAGCGCAGTGACTAAAAAGAAGATATTTCTGTCTAGCAATCGATCTAAAATTATTACGTAATATTAAACTAATGTTAATTACCGATTACATATTTTATAAAATAAATATACTAAATAAAATATGATAGGTACTATTATATTTTTGACCGACGTACCACCGGAGGAGGTATACAATTCGACGCTTATATATATATATATATATATGTATAACCACGCATAAATTTTTTCATAGTGGTCCGATTTCAATAATTCTTTTTTTATTGGAAAGAGTATACTTTGGAATTGGTCGAATTTGAATTTTATCGAAATCAGCTGAGCCATTAATGATAAATAATAATGTGAAAAATGCTACAAAATTCCGTGCGTAATATTTGCGATCTAGCGATGCGCCCCAGCTTCGCACAGGTGTATTATACATATAAACATTTCTCTTGAATTACTCTATCTATTAAAATAAACTGCATCAAAATCCGTTGCGTAGTTTTAAAGATATAAGCATACATGGGGACAGACAGCGGGAAGCGACTGCTTTATACAATGTAATAATTCTGTACACGGGTGAAGTCGGTCATGCTATTTCTTTGCAAAAAATAATTATTATGAAATTAAAACATAATTTAAATATTTTTAATCGATAGTAAAAGTATAGATAGAAATAGATAAATCATTATTACCACTATCCTCACTAACAATTACATCCAAAAATGTTTTTTACTCATTCACGCATTAACGAACCGCCGAATTGACTTAAACTTCTACATGATTAAAGTTTGAAAGTCAAAAGCGTCGTATGCATGTCGTATGCCAATGTCGTGGGCAAAATCTGGCACGGAATAAATAATCGGGCTCATCGCTTCTATAAAAGCCCGTCAAGTGATCTTCGAAAAAACTTAATCCAATAAAATATTTTAACGATTTTAATTATCCCCTCTATCAAGAAGTTGAAAGCAATCGGAATGTATAAGTTCTCATTGGAAAATTAGAAAAGTTGGGCTCATTTCAGGTGCCGGTGGAATGGGGGGAATGACCAAGTTTTCAGATGAAACGGATCTGGGACGTGGAAAGTTTGATAGGGAAAATATCGCCGTGTTGATTTGAAAGTGATTCCGTATTTATTGATGTAGTGAGAATGATATTTAACTAGAAGTTTCAGTTTTTAAAATAGAAGGTTGTCAATAATTGAATAACATTCAGACGAATTTATTTGTGTCAATGATTTTTTTATATGAATGTTACGCGATCACTCTACCATTTACGAATCGATTATGATGATTTTTTGTTTGGTAAATCATACTTTAGAGGTGGTTGTATTTAAATTTTAATGAAATCGGCGAAGTTATAGTGAAAAATCAACAATAATTCAAGTAATTTTTAGATTATCAATTATTACATCCATAATACGTCGAATTATGCGAACTATTGGAATTCTGTTTGTCACGGTTGAAATCGGTTGTTTCATTTTTGGCGAAAAATAATTATTGGAAATTTGGTTTATGAAATCAGTTTGCCTTTTTTATCATCATTCACTGTTTTCTCTATTCCACGCTGGTAAGAGACCTCTGTACTAGCCGCCATCATTAGCCGTGTGCAAAGTGGTTTTGTTTGATATTTCTGCCTCTACGTAATAAAATTAAATATCCTACTAATATTATAAACGCGAAAGTTTGTATGCCATATTTGTAACGTTATATAAGCGATTCGCTTCTTACTTCATAATGCGGACCGCCAGGGATTGGAACACCCTGCCTGCGTTTTATTATTTCCCATATCTTCAAGTCAAAAGTGAATAGGTATTCACTATTGACTTGAAGATATCCAAATTGTACCTATATGTAAAGATACCTATCTTTTAGGTCTACAGATTCCATCTTCGGCTACAACTTCGCCTTCCATCACGCGAGCTGGTGTTAAACTTTCGTTATAGTTATAAAAAATACGTGGCCGGCTCGTATCGGAAAACGCTGCACCGCTTGTAGAAGAGAATGTACCGCAATAACAATATCCTGTAAGAAGGCATCGCTTGACCTCGGTGCAATTCCAGCGGGTCGAACCCGATGGCTGCTCGGCGTTAGTAAATAAAACAGTGACCATTGGAATCACTATTGGAATTTTTGCTACTCGAAAATACGTATATTCGAAACAACGTTTTTTTTTATATTTAAAATAGGATTTTTTTGGATCATGGACATTTAGCTAGCTAAATACCCACTAAATGGATTGGTAGTGTGAACTGAATATTATAATTTTAATAAGGTTGTAACATCACACTTTATTAAGTATAGAGTAGAAATCTTTTACGATAGTATGACTCACCCCTCCAAAATTCAAAACGTTTGAATGTTGGTCAAATATTTAAAACAATAATGTGAAATATATTGGTAGGTTGATGGATATAAAAATAAAATGGCTGTCAGTAAGAAAAATACTAAAACCCACAGCTCTGCTCGACTTAGAAGCACTGAGTTGTAAAATAAACTATCAGTCATGTACACATCGAGCAATTTTCTCTAACCAGTAGTAACTATTTATATTATCTAAGTATATAAGTACTGTAGGATATAATTATACGGATAATTTTGAACAATTTTTCCTATAGTATTCAAACCATGCAATACTTAGATCGGAAATTAGCTAAACTTGTCGGATAAACAAGTTGTCGAGGGAGCATCTAATGTTTCTGTAACTTTCTATACGTAACAAAATTTTACTGTTAAAAAATTCTATACAGTTAAATTTATGCGAGTAATTTATACGGATTTCTTGAATTTAATTAACAATCAGCTTCTTAAGTAGTCTTTAACTTAAGTCTACGAACCTAATCTTGTAGATTACCGGATTTCATTATTAGAATCTTAGCGCACCGTGCCAGGTTCTTTACTTCGGATATATCTTGCAAGATTAAAATGAGAAGATAATCATGAAGAAAATTATCTATTAATTAAGATAACTTAATTAATTTCTAAATTTAAAAAACCTAATACATAAACGCAACTAGCTAGGTATAGCTCTATGACTTTACAAAAGACGGAACTGCTTACGAAAGATCAACTTAAATGTATCTGTGTTTTTTTCTATTATCGCAAAAAAGAGGTACTTCGGTCTATGAATTTTACCGAAAAAAATATTATTAATCATTTCACACACTGTTATTGCTGGATATAAGTTTTCCCTATCTATAGGTCTCCGATAAGACCGGATGGAAGTAGCTTGCATCCAACGCGATCATGCGGTCTTAATAAGGTCGTCTGCCCACCTCGTGGGTGAATAATTGGACATCCTTTGCTGCATTTGTCGGTACATGAGTTTATGTATACCTACTTGAGCATGATGTGCCCGCTCACTAACATTTCAACTTGTCAATTCGCTGGGCTATGTAATTGAAAGTAAATTTAGTTCTTGCACTTATTATTTAAAAATATATTGTTTTAACCGCTTAGCCATGTCAGAGGCCTTCAGGCGGCCTAAAAACTCTGACACCAGGGCTAGCCACCCGGCCTATACGAACATACTTAATATATTGCTAGCATAACGAGCAGTATTTTTTATGTAGAATAGGTCTACATTTGGCCACCAACTCGCCTGATGGAAAGCAAAGTTGTAGCCGAAGATGGAGTATGTAGACCTACTGTTGACTTGAAGATATCCAAATTGTAATTGTCAGGAAACAATGACGGAGGCAGGGCATTCCAATCCCTGGCTGTTCGCATTATGAAGGAAGAAGCTAATCGCTTAGTACGAGCAGGTGGTACGTCGGCTACATAGGCACGGTATTTATGCGACTTCCGGCTTGTTCAGTTAATTCTAATTCTAATTTGAAGTAGGGGCAATAAGTCCTGCACTGACGTCCCGTATGGGGTGTTTTGTGCATTTCCCCCTCCAGCGTCTACCCGAGCCAGCCCAGGGGCCTTATTTTGTAAGCGCTCTGGCGTTCGGCTTCGCTTTTCCTCCCGCTCGCTCTCGCGGCGTGAGTAACTGGCGCGAGCAGGAGAAAAAGCGAAGCCGAACGTCAGAGCGCTTACAAAATAAGGCCGCAGCTCTTTAAAGTAACGGAGCGTGGCTCTGGGCCGCTGGCATAACTGCTCCAGTAGCTTGTTCTGTTGTGAAAAGAAATTAAAGAAATCAAGTCGTGGAGTTCGAGCACACTCGAAAATGAGAACTCGCCGAAATGGAGCCTATAGAAATTGCCAAACAAGCTACTTTACGCCTGTGTTCCAGGCTTTTCAGTTTCGAAGCGACAAGCTTACTATCCCCGATTATCCGCACGGCAGGACGTTCAATCAAATATAAAGCTTCGGGCTGGTATTTAGCTGATCCATCAAACAGTGACCGCAGTACTCTAAACACAATCGGACTTGAGCTTATATGAAAAAACTTACATACAAATTTTTCAAACTACATCAGATTCATTTTACAAGCGAGATCAAACCAAATAAAAGGAAGAGAAGGATTTATAAGTTAAAAGTCACTTGCCAATAAAAGAGAAGTATTTGAATGTTTTATTTTACTTTGAATAGAGAGCAAGACACGATTTGGGTCACTGCACCAATGTTAGTTTAGTCAGAGTACGTTTCTTCCTACTCTCAGTTTTTACGCTTTTTTTGTTCCAACCTGTCACTTACTTAAGTAAGCATCTAAGTTCAAATAGGTAAGGCGGCTAACCCTAGTGTCAGAGTTTTTAAGCTACCCGAAGGCCTCTGTCATAGCTAAACGGTTAATACAACCGGGACCTACAATTTAACGTGGCATCCGAGCCACGGTAGCGCTCAGTTAGAAATGCCACCCGTGGACACCCATCCCAAGACTGACCGTGCTGAGCGTTGCTTAATTTTGGTGATTGCCGACAAACACCAAGTCAAACTAAGCTGAGCAGTACTATTTCACTTATTCGATGACTTTTAGCAGTCACACCAAATAAACCACAATGTGATTCCGGACGAGTCCACAAAAAAATCTTACCGGTTACATTGTAGTTCGATAGCATTTTTAAAATTCTATTCGTTCTGATTCTTTGAAATCACATTCCTTCACTGTGACTCGATAAGATTTTTTCGCAACAAGTTTGACAGTTATTATGTCTTTTTGGGCTTTGGGTTGATAAATCTGAAAATGTTTTTGTTGGTTTGTTCCTCTTTCACGCAGTAGGTAAAGGAAAAACAACGGATTGACTTGATTTTTGGTATGGACATAGTTTGAAAGACGGAAACTAACATTTATGCTACTTTTTATTCCGGAAAAATAAAAGATTCCTACGGCATAGTACAAAAGTCACAAGATTAGTTTTTGCAAAAATAGCATGACCGACTTCACCCGTGTACAGAATTCGCGAATATTTCGCACGGATCGATGTAGCATTTTTCACATTATTGTTGATTTAACAAAAATGGCTCAGCCGATTTGGATAAAATTTAAATGAGACCAATTTCAAAGTAAGTATAATCATTCCAATAAAAAAAGAATTATTGAAATCGGACTACTATGAAAAAAGTTATGCGTGGTTATACGTAAAAAAAATATACACGTCGAATTGAGTACCTCCTCCAGTGGTTCGTCGGTCAAAAATATCATGCGCTACGCCCGCGGGCAAAAACTAGTTAAAAATGAAGTCATTACGGAAACTATAATTAATTAAGCCATTATGGTCCATTTTTGAAAATCTAACTGATGACATTTTCCTCATAATTATTAGTTACAAAAAATTAGTTTATTCTAGGTATTTGCATAATATAGAGCTCAGCGAAGGAATTAGTCTGCTCAAGACGACACCAATTGTATACAATACTAGTAACAAGAGACGACTTTCTCAAGCGTACGACTTAATAATGTTAGATTGTTAGGTAAATTCTATTAGAGAGGAACGTAGGCGTTTCGGCTTTCTGAGAAAATTCAAGTTCGTTGCTACTATAATATTGTATGAGAATTTTAGGTAGAACATTTTTATTTCATACATTTTAGATCTCCTTACTTATAGCCATTAATAAAGCAATATGGGCTCGGTTGCTGTCGCTTTGATGTCCGTCTGTCTGTCTGTCTATATATCCAAACTCTTAGAGATTATTCAAAAAAGGTACTCGTACACTTAGAAAAAATTGATAATTTGGACAATCATAAAGAACAACTTTTGCTATCCCGAATTTCGAGATCAACAATTAGGTATCTTATACAAAATCTACATCAACAGAATCTATCAAATAGCCGTTTTTTTCTCGAATTCTTGCTTACTCTTATTCTTGCTCGGTCTCGTTATATATACGTATACCCCCTAGAAGTAATTGGTTCAATAATAGAGCCTCAATATGTTGTTTTTAAATTTTCGCGATTTGAACACATTATTATTATATGCTACTGGATGACGGGATGAGGAGGTATTTAGTTATCTCGTAATTTTAGTGCGCGATTAGTCCCGTAGTATATAATAATAAAGAGCCTCAATAATTTTCGAATTATCCTAAAGTAGCTTTTTCCCGCGGCTCCGCCCGCGTTGTATTTTGACTTTTGTGCTATCCCACAGGAAACTTTTATTTTTTCGAGATAAAAAGTAGCTTATTTCAGTTTTCGGCCCTTGCACTCCATACCAAAAATCAAGTCAATCCATTGCTCCGTTGCTCAGTAAATGAGGAACAAACCAATAAATTTTTCGGGTTTTGTAATATTAGTATAATGATGTATGATGGTTGTTACGTTTTAGTTACAAAATAATAATTATAAAACTACAAAACTCACTCTCTGCTTCTCCTCTCAAACTTTAAAACCTCAACATACAAGAACCACTCAAACCAAGGACATTCAAACCACATTTCAACCCAAAGCACCTTCGCAGTAAAAACTAACGAAGCTCAACTAAGACTGCGACAATCCCGCGTAACTTTCTTGTCCCTAATTAAACCTAGTCCATGTAATAGAGGGCGCTACCAAAATGATAATTAAGCATAACGCAGACCTCTAACTCGGTTGAAACTCGCATTAACAGCAGAAATTATTCATGCCCCACAACATGCTACATTCGCTACTACAAAGACGCACTCAAGATTTGGCAATTACTATGGAGAAATTAGTTGAGAGCACGTCCCTACACTTAGCTTAATTTACGAGGTTGGATTCGGAACTCAATGTATGAGGGTGAGAGCTTAATGAGGCTAGTTCAAATACTGGTGCATGCAATGGCCTTTATGCTTGGCTCACACGAGCGTTTTCGAGCTAAGATATGGCTAGCTAGCGCTAGGCAGCTAGCGAGCTGCTTAGCTAGTACAATAGGTATTATGATAATTATCTGATGGAAAAACTACTTTCACATTATTTTTAGCTAGTCTGCAATAAACGTGAAATTCCCGGCGCGAAAAAATCCTTGTAAAATGAAATGGGTATAAGAATAATATTTATTTACCATAAAAATATGTTTACATACATGCTTACTTATTTATTATAAATTAAAAGTTAGTAACAATTTCAAAGTAGTATTTCCAAATATACATCCAAAAAATAATCTTAGAGTTTAAATTACGATGTTATAAGTATCTCTTAAATAAATACACAAACAGTATACTTTTATTTACACAAAAAACTTATAAAACATCAAATCTTAAATAAATTATCCTATATATCCAGTCATTTAAGCTTAAATTAGGTAAGAATCTTGGAATTCGAAATACCCAGCTGTAAGTCTGTAAATACTTGTATATTGACACCCTAAAAGTTGTCTCAAAACCTACATATGGTAGGGTGTACGCAACTATTAAATTTCAAGGTCACAAGTCACAAAAATCGGATTATTGCGCTTTTTTTGTAAATATCTGATTTCTCATGAGTTTTTTGCTATTTGTATTAATATCAATATTGTAGAATACAAAATTCTCTACAAATTATGTTAACAAACATTTTTCATACGGTGAACCGTTTTCGAGATAGAGGGCGGAGAGCGCGCGGTCACAGCATCACTTCAGGTCAACCGGTGCCTCCGGTCGAAAACGCGCCATATATAGTTGATGAACTATCGATAAATCAAAACAAAAGTCATGTGTAATTCCCATGTTTTACCCACCCCGATTTCTGTTGGAAACTCGGTTCTTGAAGTCGTTGACTCGTATGTCTACCTAGGACAAGTAGTTTAGGTAGGTTCGACTTCAACAAAGAGGCCAATCGCCGAATCCAACTCGGATGGGCAGCGTTCGGAAAATTGCGTAGCGTCTTTTCGTCCGACATACCTCAGTGCCTCAAGTCGAAAGATTTCGACCAGTGTGTGTTGCCAGTGATGACTTATGGCACAGAAACGTGGTCTCTCACTATGGGCCTTATTAGTAAGCTCCAAGTAGCCCAACAAGCTATGGAGAGGGCTATGCTCGAAGTCTCTCTGCGGGATCGAATCAGGAATGAGGAGATCCGTAGAAGAACCAAAGTTACCGACATAGCCCAACGGATTATAAAGTTGAAATGGCAATGGGCAGGGCACACAGCACGGAGGACTGATGATCGGTGGAGTCGAAAAGTTCTCGAGTGGAGACCACGTACCGGCAAGCGCAGCGTAAGACGTCCACCCACAAGGTGGACAGATGACCTCATTAAGACCGCAGGATCGCGCTGGATGCAAGCCGCTATCAACCGGTCTTATTGGAGATCCATAGGGGAGGCCTATGTCCAGCAGTGGACGTCCTTAGGCTG
Organism: Hypomecis punctinalis; assembly: GCA_949316475.1. NCBI lineage: Eukaryota > Metazoa > Arthropoda > Insecta > Lepidoptera > Geometridae > Hypomecis > Hypomecis punctinalis. The sequence continues at coordinate 19,393,250 of OX438795.1, read as the reverse complement.
ATGGATAGATGGATGGATGGATTATATTATATTTTATCATTTTTTCCTAACCTATCCACTTTTTATTCAGTATTAATTTATTTAACACTTACCTGCCCATGTAATTGCAGAATTGTTAATGAAAATATAGGAATTATATTTGAATTTTAACCTAATTAATATTAATAACTTCTTACATGATAAAAAAAAAACAAATAAATTATGAATTAATCTTTTTATTAAAAAATATCATTTAATACGTTTATTTTTAACTAAAGTATAAAAATGGAATAAAAGGTACAAAATCTACAATTTATAATTATAATCATCTTCTTCCTCTTCATCGTTACCTTCCGGCTGCTGGTAAATTTCAAACTGGTCTTCATTATCGTCTTTAACGACATTTGTCTCAAATTTTTCTATGATTTCGGGGTCAAAGGTTCCATCATCGTTAATGTCCCTCTGATATGGTAGAGCATTGAGACAAGCTTGCCCTTTACATTGACCACAAGCTAAAAATAGAATTGCAAGCCCGCTTTCCTGCATCCGCATCGCGAACCACAACCACTCTTGCAGTTGCTGAAAATTGTATTTAGCAAATCTTCTGGATCAGGTAGTAAAATTGTCATGATAGGCTCCAGAAAATCGTTTCGAACCTGGGGTTCCAAATCATGCTCTAACCAAGTTTGAACTACTACTACACGTTTGAAATGTTGATGAGCAGCTGCACTTGTTGGTGGAATATTTTAAAGCTGCACAGGTTTATTAAGTTTTGTAGACTTGACGTAATGCATATAACGAAGATGATCGCGACTTTTCACAGATTTCGGGGCATTATAGACTGCCAATAAGGTTTGAGTTTTACTCTCTAATAATCTCTGGGCTGAACAATTTTCTTCCTGAAATGCTGCAGCTAGTTCATCCAAATTTGTTTTTTAGGGTTCCGTACCTCAAATGGCAAAAACGGAACCCTTGTAGGATCACTTTGTTGTCCGTCTGTCCATCTGTGTGTATGGCACCGGTTGACCTGAAGTGATGCTGTGACCGCGCGCTCTCCGCCCTCTATCTCGAAAACGGTTCACCGTGTGAAAAATGTTTGTTGACAAAATTTGTAGAGAATTTTGTATTCTACAATATTGATATTGATACAAAAAGCAAAAAACCCATAGGAATAGAGATATTTAAAAAAAAGCGCAAAAATCCGATTTTTGTGACCTTTGACCTTGAAATTTAATAGTAGCGTACACCCTACCATATGTAGGTTTTGAGACAACTTTTAGGGTGTCAATATACAAGTGTTTACAGACTTACAGCTGGGTATCTCGAATTCCGAGGTGAACTTACTATAATGAGCGGATAGCGTTCGACTTGCTTCAGTTGTTAATTCGACAATATTTTCTTATGACATTATCACGCAAAATTATCGTTCATAATAGTACATTATGATATAAGTGCGGTAAGTTGAAAATTACAGCCGAGGCGATATTGCTATCGCCTACGGCTCGGGCTATAAGAAAGCAGAGGCTGTAATTTTCAAAGCGCACGTATGTCATACGATGTTTTATAACATATTTGCGAGGAAATCAATAAAACTCTGACTTTCTTAAACGAATAAATCTTTAATTTGTTGTTAAAGCAGTTATAGAAATTTGAACAATTTTTAAAAGTGATTGTTACGTTGCCAGATTATTGACCACTTTTCTGACATAAAAACTCTTTGCTAAGATTTTAAAAAGTATCGTTCATTTTTAGACGGAGCAACTAAAAAAACCGTGCATGTTACTTTATTAAAAAAGAAAACTCGTGCATTTTACATTACAATAAGACACAAGTGCGTAATTAAATACTTTACGATATTGAAATTGGTGTAATTACAGCCACTTTACGAGCAAATATATTACAAACATACCTTACATACAACTATTTTTTCAACCTTGTTTTGTCCAATAAAATAGTCTCGACCTGCTCAACCATTAAGACTAGGTACATAAGTGCAGTAGAGTATAGAATAGTCAATTTTAGCGCGCTATATATTTTTATGCCACGCGCATGCCGTATCTATCGCTCGGATCACTTCCAAAGCCAATATTGAGAGTACGAGCTATTGCAGATGAAATTTTGCTTATATGATCGCTTAAAATACGAAGCACTATAGCTAGCAGATGAGGTTATAGCCTCTATGGATAAGCCGAGAAAATATATCGCGCTTCAGTCTAGCAACAGCATGAGAATTTAAACAGCATCACTAACTTTTAAGATATAACCAACAGGGAAATCATTGAAATCATGGGAAATCATATATATATATATATATATATAAATAATGATTTCCCTGTTGGTTATATCTTAAAAGTTTGTTTAGTTTATTTTTAAATAGTGCCACTTAGTATAATTTCGAAAGACTAGGAATGGTAGTGGCAACAGTCCTGGGGTAACGCTTGTGACGAACGCTGCTGATTGGTTCCAAGGAGGTTTCAAGGGCATCGCATGACTGGCCGATGGGCAGGAAAATGCGATGATGACTTGACAGAGGTCACTTGTTAGTTGAAAGGAGAGCTGGTTCGGAGGGGTTATGGTGAACTGTGTTGAGAAGGGCTCGAGTTGTGATTCTTGATAAAACAGTGGCAGCGTGCGTTACGCTGCGGAACGCCATGTCCTTCGCTTAAGTTTTCTCTATAATTGTAGTCATACGTAATCTTCTGTGAAATAAACTGATTGTTCGTGACGTCGCAATTTATCTCCTCGCCCGCTTAACCCACGCCACGCCACACTGAAGTATTGTTGGGTCAGATGTTATAAAATCATTACCACATTGAATCACCATAACTGATGCGGATCCTTTTATGGATTCGACATATATATATATATATTGAGTGCATTGCGAGACGGTTCCGCGTTCTAGCACTCGTCAACTTGAGAAAGGTCGCCGAATGCGACCGAAACTATAGTCGTTACGACTATCCCTACACGTGAGTTCATTCCCGTTATATATAGTATAAAATGTGTGAAAACCACGTTAATTTCCAAAGTAAAAAAAGGGAAATCAATCGTCGTCTTCGCTGTTTCAGACAAATAACTGGACATAGACTTCTTAAATAAATCTCCTATTATATAACACTGGTTAGAAGGGGCTTGCATCCAGCGCGATCCTGCGGTCTTGATGCGGTCATGCTTCCACCTTGTAGGTGGATGTTCTGCTGCTCTTGCCATTACGTATCCTCTACACCAGAACATTGCGACCCAATACAAATAAATCGAACCAATACAAATAAATAATTAATTAGATTCAGTATAACAATTTTTGCTTTAAGACCTTGCCAAAATAATATGTTTTTTTACTGGAACCAAAATTGGACTTCTAATGTAGTAGTAATGTAACCAAAATGTAGTCTATATTAAACAGAAGAACATACCATGTCAATGCTTTATCATTACCGGATGGTACCTACCAGCTATTAGCGCCTCAGCATAGGCCGCGCCACAAAGGTTGACGGATGTGAAGTTAGCTACAAGTTGCAAAATATCCAATCTTGACTAAAGCTCACATAAAGCCGCACGTTGGTTGGCTATTGCGCGGATTGTAGATAACTTCACATCCGCCAACTTGTGTGGCGCGGCCTATAACACAGAGCATTAGTAACCACACGAAAATGTTATCACATTATCTTCACTTCACTGTCCTACTGTCATTCACGTAATTCAACTCATCCTTACTATCTTACTAATATTATAAAAAGGCTGTTGTAGGTTTCTTATTCTTGCACGCAGCAACAGAGGAATGGATAGATGGATTTTTGACATAGTTCAAAGGCTGAAGAATTTCTATTTTTTTATCTTGGAAAAATAAAAGGTTTCGATGGGATGGCAAAAAAATCAAAATGTCACGTGAAAGAAGCCGCGCGCAAAAGGTGGTGATAATAAACCACTACTTTTCCCACATAAAATTAACACAGAAAAGAATATTTTTTTTTTAACATTTGACAAAAAAACGGACAAGTGCGATTGAGGGTTCCGTACGAATTCAGAAATTTCACAAAATTGGGAAGTATGTTGTTAAAATCTTTATAGGTACTATAACCATCGACAAAAAGTTACATGATACGATTTACTCACTTTGAATTTTGAATCCATATTTTGTGAATTTTGAGGCCCTATTTTTTGTGATTTAAATAAAAATTTACATATTTCAGATTTATTCCTATATGTGTACTTGTGAGACAATACTTCTCGCCAAATTTCATAGTCCTATGTCAACGGGGAGTACCCTGTAGGTTTTGATTTTTGTGAGTGTCGAAATATGCCGTTTTTTACGACATAAGCGGCTCTCACTTTTTTAAACAATAACTGAGAAGCTTTTCTTTTACACAGCTGCAAGAGACCATAGATATACGTATACAGTTTAAATTTCAACTCGATATTTTTACGCGTTCCCGAGATAAAGAGTCTTGACATACACACAGACGGACAGACGGACAACAAAGTGATCCTATAAGGGTTCCGTTTTTTCCTTTTGAGGTACGGAACCCTAAAAAATGATTGTGTGATTTTATAAAACCACGGAAAAAGTTAAACTTTTACCGTCACGCGACATGCAATTGATGGACGAAAAAGTTTGAGGCGATGTAATAAAAGTACGATTTTACCGCGTTTCATTTGACGATACATGAACGGCGACATGATTTTTCCGCGTTCCCGCATCAATAAAAACAGAAAAAAATCCAAGTCGATGGCGTTCCCGCTACAACTGCTGCTAGAATAGTAATTCCGCCCACAAATTTTAATATAAATAGTTACAGACCAATTCCAACCTCCATAGTTCAGTTTCAGTTCATTAATTTAGCTCAGTGGCATTTACAATGGAGCAGACCGTTCCGTCCTAGTACCTAATAGGAACTTGTCTTGAATAATTGTGATTTATCATCTCTATAGTTCAACATTCCGGTTCTGGCTACTGTATAAATATAGTTTCGGTTACTGTTTCTCAGCTCAGGAATGAAGTAAAGATAGATAGAAAGATAATTATTTATTAGCTTAACCAAATACAATACAAACACATGAAAAATAAAAACATTAAAAATTAGTTATACTAAATGGCGGCCTCATCGTTACAAGCGATTTCTTCCAGGCAACCATGAAGATAGAGACCGTTTTGACCGAGGGAACGAAGCGACTAAGCTTCTATGCCAAAATTTTGCCAATCTCGACGATTGAAAATGGGCTAAATGGTAGAGGGGTTGAAAATGACCTGAGTAGAATAGTAGATTGTATCATATGGGAGCAAAGTAATATTTTTACGGTGAGGGCGCTTTTTTGAATCCAGAGCGAAGTGAGGGATTCTTTAGTAGAATCCTGAACGTAGCGAGGGAATATTTATTTTTTATTAAATATTTTTGGCCACTCGGGCGCAAAATATTTTTAGCCAAAAATATTTTGCACCCGAGTGGTACACTCTACTTTTCATCACCTCTACGATAAAATAAAAGACGCCTCATATTTTATTGTAATATTATTAATTAATAAAACGTAGAGTAACAAGTAAATTGAAATTAAATGGTATCTAATAATAATACAAATTAAAACTCGTAGATTCATATTTACATTCTTTTATTCATTTTCTTGGCGCTGAACACTAACATTACAAATACCTACTTCCAAATTCAATAAGTGCGCGGCAAAGGTCATTCCGGCGCACTAATGTGTTCCAAATTCAAAAAGTGCGCGACAAAGATAATTCCGACGCACTTATAAAGTTTCATAGAGAAAACACCACCTTTGGGCACACTAAAAGACGAACCAAATAGTCCTTTTCGAATAGATGTGATGAAAAAGTATGTAATGCATGGCTGTGCTTTTTTGCTCGACTTATGTGCGTGTTTGACAGTGCAGTAGAGTCGATAATTTAATAATTATTTTTTGCAAAAAATAGCATGACCTACTTCGTCCGTGTACAGGATTCGCGAATATTTCGCACGGATCGATGTAGCATTTTTCATATTATTGTTGATTTATCAAAAATGGCTCAGTCGATTTCGATAAAATTTAAATGGAACTAATTCCAAAGTATATTCTTTGCAATAAAAAAAGAATTATGGAAATCAAACTACTATGAAAAAAGTTATGCGTGGTAATCAACAAACAAGCAATATTTAATGAAATTCAAAAGGAACTGGCGTTCTTTGTAAGTGTTCCATATTATTTCCAATACAAAAAACTTAGCAATATTTCATAATCTGTTACTGTTAATACATACAATGAAATCAAAAGATAAAAATGTATATTACTAAAACTAGTACATCCATTACTTTAAAAATATTATGAAAAATGCAATTAAAGACAAAAAAATTAGAGTTAATTAAGTTCATTCTTTACACATTGGACAAAGTATTAATGTATGTAAGTTAACTTTAGTATAGAAAAAATGTTAAGTCGATGCCTTTAGTATATACAGAGAAAAGCATGAAATATTTAATTACTTTGTGTCTTAATTCAAAATTTACAATACTTATTATAGCTGCTACTTACTCTTTTAAACACCCTGTTTCAGATATCCGCATACGTTCCGTTCTTTTCGTTTAAAAATACATAAATAGAAAAGGACTGAAAATAAGACTTCTTGCATTTTTGTAGGTCTATAGAATAGCTCTCTAAAACCTTATTACTACTGTTAATTTCACCTTTCTACTTTTCCGTTCATCAGTTCCGTTCTCTTCATTCAAAAATGCATTATTCAAATGAAATTCAGAAAGCACTGACGTTCATTGCAAAAGTGTTTCCAATAATAGGAGAAACTTACTCACTTAATAAAACGTTGGATTCCAGTTGGGCCGTCGCCAGCTCACCTGCAATAGAAAATATTTGCTCAGTTGGAAACTAGGTAGTTACGGAATTTACATATTCAATTTTTGGGATTAAATATCACTTTCAAATAGTATATAATATGTTTATAAACTGCACGCTATAAATAATGACTCTTGGTAGTATGGGCCGAATGAAACTTCTTGGCAGCCGCGTGTTAGCTATATGTGCGATGTGTTGCGGATAGCCTGATCTTGACTGAAGATCCCTTAAGCCGCCATCCAATCTGAAAATACCTGTAAAGAGCTCTAGTTAAACTGAATTTTCTTCATCAAACCTTGAAGTTGCCGAATAAAAATAAATCACACAATATTCTCAAAACAATACGGCAGGGGATTCAATAACTCGAAACACAATTCAAAAAACGCTCGATAGAAATTAAATGCGAAGATACCGCTTTTTAGAACAAATTCTTGATATCTAAGAAAATTTATTGCATTTTTGGGCACATTTCTACACGTTTACAATTTTTTTTTAATCTGTTATTTATGCACATGAATGAAGAAGCTTTCATCCATAAAATTTAGGAAAAAGTCGTAATATCAATTTTATATTGATTTTTGAATGCAAAAATCGGGTGAAATTGGGGGCGTATTGGTCTTCACCCGCTCATATGAAAAATTACGCTGATATTATGGCGCCTTAACAGAGGCGTGAGGTTTGGGTTTCGCGCAGCTTGTGGCTAACTTCACAGCCGCCAAGAAGTTTGATTCGGCCTATAGTTACTTTTTTATGTTCGTCAGGATTTCTTCCGACATAAGCCAGATATTTTATGACAACAAAACACATAAAATTGCTATATAATCGACCTATACCTAGTTACTTAGTTACGTTATCACTCGAGCGCTCTATTTCTTTATTGGCCTTTCGTTGATAGGCATCCTTAATCTTTTTTGTTAGTTTGATCCACAACAGAAAAAATGTCAAGTCGATGTCCACCCCACAGCATAGTATCTTGCATCAACCAACCAGGTGTTACCTTTATGTGAAGTGTGTGTGTGTGTGTGTGTGTGTGTGTGTGTGTGTGTGTGTGTGTGTGTGTGTGTGTGTGTGTGTGTGGGTGGGTGTGTGTGTGTTTGTGTGTGTGTGTGTGTGTGTTTGTGTGTGTGTTGGGGTGTGTGTTGGGGTGTCTGTTAGGGTGTGTGTGTGTTGTGTGTGTGTTGTGTGGGTGTGTGTGTGTGTGTGTGACTGTGTACAAAGGTACAAGTTATAGCTCTGTAATACTATTTCGCCATGTAAATACTTTAAAGAAACCGTTATAAGATTTTCGTATGTATCTATGAATTTGTTATACTTATTATTGATCAAGCTTAAGCGAAGGTCTCCGTTTTAAGACGGCAATTTTGCTTTCGTCTGTCCAGGTGATGAGAAGAACTACTAGTTAGGTAAGTTTAGCTAAAATCTTCAGCAAATAAAATGAATTTATTACATATTTGCTCGTAAAGTGGCTGTAATTACACCAATTTCAATATCGTAATGTATTTCATTACGCACTTGTGCGTTATTGGAATGTAACGGAATGCACGGTTTTTTAAGATGCTCCGTCTAGATATTAACGATACTTTTGAAAAACTTAGCAAAGAGTTTTTAGGTCAGAAAAGTGGTCAATATTTTATGAATAAAATTAACTTTGGGAGATAAAAATTATTTCGCGCACTTTTTCTTTTCGCTGTATTTTTTTATTTGAAAATGTCGTCAAGTAGTTATGAATTTACTTTCACTCAAGAGAGTGAGAGAGAGACTGGGGAAATTGTAACTAATAATAATGACTTGACAACATTAAAAATTCCAACAGGCAACGTAACAATCACTTTTAAAAATTGTTCAAATTTCTATAACTGCTTTAACAAGTAATTAAAGATTTATTCGTTTGAGAAAGTCAGACTTTTATTAATTTCCTCGCAAATATGTTACAAAACGTCGTATGACATACTCGTACATGCGCTTTGAAAATTACGGCTGGTACACTTATCCCTACCGAGCTATCCCCCCTGGTAGGGATAATTAAGTGCACTTTTTGTAGATTTAGTTCTACCAGTAGGGATAGGTGCACTGACCATTTGTGTAGTGCACTTATCCCTACCGAGCTATATTTGGTAGGGATGGGTGCACTGTCTATTTCTACTAATTTTGTACTATTCGTATTATATGCTATTACTAATCGAATACAATAATAGGGAACGTTGATTTTATTGAAAAAATATTTTTCTGAAAGAAGTTTAATTAGGTATACAACTTTTTGCCCTGACATTTTTTTTCTATGACAGATGTCAAAGTGACAGCTGTCATCGGTACTAGAATGGCATGACAGGTGTCAGAGTGAAAGCTGTCAAACTCAAAAGTGAATTATCTCCGTAACTATCGCTTATAAACCATTGTTGTTCCAACAAAAGTGATAGAGCTCAACGAGATCTACATTTCGGATGACAGCTGTCAAACTTAAAAGTGGATTATCTCCGTAACTATCACATATAAACCATTGTTGTTCTAACAAAAGTGATAGAGATCAACGAGATCTACATTTCGGATGACAGCTGTCAAACTTAAAAGTAGAATATCTCCGTAACTATCGAAGCTAGACTATTGCTGTCTTCAGAAAAGTGATAGAACTCAACGAGATCTACATTTCGGATGACAGCTGTCAAACTTAAAAGTGGACTATCTCCGTAACTATCACTTAAAAACCATTGTTGTTCTAACAAAAGTGATAGAGCTCAACGAGATCTACATTTCGGATGACAGCTGTCAAACTTAAAAGTGAATTATCTCCGTAACTATCACATATAAACCATTGTTGTTCTAACAAAAGTGATAGAGCTCAACAAGATCTTCATTTCAGATGACAGCTGTCAAACTTAAAAATGAATTATCTCCGTAACTATCACATATAAACCATTGTTGTTTGAACAAAAGTGATAGAGCTCAACGAGATCTACATTTCGGATGACAGCTGTCAAACTTAAAAGTGGATTATCTTTGTAACTATTGTTACACAAACTAGTTATTGAATATACTTCACAATTACAAAACACGAAATAGATCTCGTTGAACTCTATTACTTTTGTTAATACAACAATGTACGTGATAGTTAAGTGGGGCTCTCATACAACAAACCTGAATTTTCAGCCGTTTTCCACTCGATATTATTAATGGTGACAGGTATATGCTTTAAATATTCACAGAATATATACCTAGTTAAATGTTCCCTTTAAAACTAATAATTAAAATAAAATAAATATTTAAGGGGGGCTCCCACACAAGAAACTTGATTTTTTTGCTCGATATTAATAACTGCAACAGGAAGATGCTTGAAATATTAAGTTGTATATTTCCTTCAGAAATAAATAATTAAATATATATATATAATATATATAAGTGGATGTATCCTGATGAGGCACAATACTTTGACGAAACGCTGAAACGTATCTTAGAGGTGACTCTCAATATACAGCTAAACGAGTCTCAATGGCTGCAAGCTGGCTTGCCTATACGTCACGGAGGGTTGGGCGTGCGGAGGTTAAGAGAATCTGGCCCCATTGCGTTCTTATCTTCCGCGCATGGTGTTGGAAATCTTGTCAGCCACATTTTGTCTGCCAATGGTGAAAGGAGCAGCATTCCATTTGCTGCAGAGGCTTACCGCGCATGGCTGACTCTTTGCCCGGACGCTGATCCCCCAGAAAAATTAGCAACTCAAAGGTGTTGGGACGACATTACGTCCGAAATAATCGTCACTCGACTTCGCAATGCAAACTCGGGTGCCGACTTGGCGAGACTAAACGCCGCTGCTTCGCCGGAATCGGGTGCATGGCTGCGTGCCTTACCATCTCCTCATATGGGCACGCTCCTAGACAACGATTCTCTTCGAGTGGCGGTAGGTCTAAGGCTGGGATGCGACGTATGTTGTCCCCATTATTGCGTATGCGGTGCATGGGTTGAAGGGAACGGCCACCACGGCTTGAGTTGTATGAAATGTGTGGGGAGGCGACCTCGACACCACGCTATTAATGAGATTATTCGGCGAGCTCTCGTTGCAGCGGAAATACCGTGCGTACTAGAGCCCCCTGGCTTGTCGCGATCGGATGGCAAACGTCCGGACGGCCTTACATTGATTCCATGGAGTAGAGGGCGCTGCCTTATTTGGGACGCAACTTGTGTGAGCACATTCGCTTCCAGCCACCTCCCTGCCACCCAGCAGACGGCAGGTGCGGGAGCGGAGGCAGCCGCCAAGGGCAAGCGTCTCAAGTACGGTAGCCTGGAGTCGGTGTACGAGTTTGTCCCGTTTGCCGTCGAGACGGCGGGTTCCTGGGGCTCGGACGCGGTAAACTTCATCGGCGAGCTGGGTCGGCGCATGCGAGAAAGAGGCCGAGATCCCAGAGCAGGCAGTTATATAACCCAACAGATTTCATTGGCCATTCAGCGGGGCAACGCGGCTGGTTTAATGGGGACGTTTGGGAGAGGGGCAAGTGTCGGTGGACTATTTGTTTAGTTTGTAGAAAGTGTATGAGTTTTATGTGTATGTTTTTGTGTAATTTTTTATATTTCTTGTGGACGACGTTTTTTTTTGACATGACGTGTAACAATTCGTATTATTGTTATTTTATTTTATAAGAATGACAGCTGTATTTGTTTATATTTTTTAAATAAAATATGTATAAGTTTGTAAAAAAATGTATATATATATATATATATATATATATATATATATATATATATATATATATATGTATAAAGATATATCTTAATATATATAAATCTCGTGTCACAATGTTTGTCCTCAATGGACTCCTAAACCACTTAACCGATTATAATAAAATTCGCACACCATGTGCAGTTCGATCCAACTTGAGAGATAGGATAGTTAAAATCAGCTAGATGTCCGGGTCAGCTAGTATATATATATCCCATATGGTACGGAACCTTATGTGTGCGAGTCCGACTCGCACTTGGCTGATAGTTCAAAGTATCGTATGAGGTATAATTTTACGTAAATAAAGAACTGTAGTAGCAATTTCTCCAAAGTTGTGAATATTGCAGGGTCAACTGGGATATCTTTGACCCATTCGAAAGCCACCAACGTCCAATACACACAAATATCTGTTATGTTTGTTTGTCAAGCGTACCGCACTCGACCCTTTTCGCACCTCCATCAGAATTAAACTATTGAGGACTATTCAAGCCGGGGTCAGATTAATCTTTTGTTGTCACTATTGTTTTGGCGTTTGGGGCTATTTTGTTTGCTTTAAATTTGATTAAAAATGTTTTTGGGTTCGTGCTCTAAAGTTTGAAAACATTTTCAATGAGCTATTCGTTGTTATCGTGTTTAGTTAATTTGTAGGATGTTTATTCTAACTTGACTATGAAAACAAATATGTAGTAGGTTAATGAATATCTGGTTATGATGCCGGAGCAATACATTACAGTGTCGGTAACCCCTACCAGTAGTAAGAACCTACTAAAAGGAGACTTCTGGGCTCGTAGACGATTAGAGCCATGGGACTCTACTCATTCACTCAAATAGGCCTAAAGAGGATGTATTGAATATGTGAGGCCACGTTATCGTAAAGGACCGTCAAGCCTAGGTAGGATCTAGAAGTAATAACAAAGTGCTATGAGCTCAGGCGCGTTCCCTTGGAGATCCCCGAGCTCCTAAGGGCACACAAATGCTGGGCACCTTGAGGGTTTTAGTGGGTATAATCCCACATATTCCGGCTGCACCCTAAAGCAGTCGGTTATCTTCAGAAGACGTAAAAAAGGTTAATTAATGTCGTCATCAGTTTACCCTATGTACATGTTTTTGCCTCTAATTTTACTTGTTTTAATTTAACTGAAACGAACTATTAGAGATTATATCAGCATTATTGGAAATCTATAGATTGTACTTAAATGTCCTAGAGCTGAAACGATGACGATGTATTTTGTCTGACGAACCACCGGAGGATGTATACAATTCGCCGCGTATATTTTTTTATGTTTAACCACGCATAACTTTTTTCATAGTCGTCCGATTTCAATAACTTTTTTTTTATTGGAAAGAGTATACTTCGAAATTGGTTCCATTTAAATTTTATCGAAATCGGCTAAGCCATTTTTGATAAATCAACAATAATGTGAAAAATGCTACATAGATCCGTGCGAAATATTCGCGAATTCAGTACACGGGTGAAGTCGGTCATGCTAATTTTTGCAAAAAATAATCTTGTATATCCTGTCATCGGTTTTGAATTTTGTCGTTAGTTGGTTTATTAGTTTAGTTCAGTGTGTACTATAATACTACACCCCTGGGGTGTAGTGGGTGTGTAGAGGTCAACTGTTCTCTTTGTCGGTCTCTAACTGGGAGACAGAGAATCAAACTTACTACCAACCACAATCTCTCGCCAGTGGCTCCAAGTAGCTGCTATGCACGCAGCGGCCACACCCCGGTAAAACCACGTCGACACGTGGGCTAAACCTGGTGGAGAGGAACTTGCGGTCCTAAGCAAGTTTAGTACGGCTACTCCCTGTACTGTGCGTGAAGTCTGTCCCGGCGGTGAAGGCAAATCTACAGCTGATAAGCAACTGATATTGGCGGATCCGGCGGGACAGCAAAGCATTGTGTGAAGGCTAAAGGCGGCAGTAGGAGTCGTGAAGTTACTGTCGGCTAGAACACTGCATCCAAATTCTCTCCAATCGTAGCGGTTTCCGCTCCATTGGGCATAGAGGAATACGGACGAGAGAGTGCATTTATGTATGCGCGTCCATCTATGCACTATAATATATCCTGCGCACTTGACCCGCTTCTGTTAACTGGACTCTGAAAACATCAAAGACCTGTGGCGATGGGTAGAGGTAGAGAGGTCTGGCTTCGGTGCTCGCTGGGCTTTGTCTGATATCTACACACAGGCGGCTTGGGGCAAGTGGTCGTTTCCGCACTGCATTGGGGTAACAGTGCGACCCGGCAGCACCCTTTGTGACGAAGCAGCTCTATTTAGAGAGGCACTGCTTCCCCCGCTCAGCCGGGGAAGGGACTAGAAAAGGTGTCCTAAAAAACTGCTTACTCCAAAACATCAAGGGAGATAGTAACCACAGCTGTCTACGCACCCGTTAATTTGTGGTCGAAGAAAGAATAATAAGAAAACCAATAACCATAAAGACATGACATTTGGTGCTTGGAACGTACGCACTCTTCTTGATCGAGATATCAACCAGTGTCCTGAACGCAAAACCGCCATCGTTGCTCGAGAGCTTGGACGTTATAGTGTCGATATCGCTGCACTCAGCGAAACCCATTTGGCGGATGAAGGCGAGCTTATGGAGCGAGGCGGAGGATACACATTTTACTGGAAAGGGACCCCCGCGAATGAGGCCAGACGCTCGGGAGTAGGTTTTGCTATACAAAACAAACTAATTCCCAAATTGGAAGAGCACCCAGTCGGTGTTTCGGATCGAGTAATGGACCTTGCGCTTACGACTAGATGACAACAACTACATAAACATTATAAGTGTTTATGCGCCAACCCTTGATAAAAGTGACGACGTCAAGGATCAGTTTTATGAGGAAGTCACTGAAGTGCTAGGCAAAATTAGATCCAGTGAAAGAGTCCTGCTTTTGGGTGACTTTAACGCTCGAGTCGGTCGTGACTTTGAGGCCTGGCCTCGGGTGCTGGGGCGACATGGTGTTGGTAGCATGAACAGCAATGGCCAACTTTTACTTAGTCTTTGTTCTCAGTTCCATCTTGCTATTACCAACACCATGTTTAGACTCCCAATGAAACATAAAACCACATGGATGCACCCGCGGTCAAGGCATTGGCATTTAATTGATTACGCCATAGTTCGACAGGCAGATATATCACAGGTTAGAGTCACTCGAGTTATGAGGGGTGCAAACTGTTGGACGGATCACAGACTTGTAATAACAAAGCTTCGCCTACGTCTTCATCTACCCCGGAGAGCGCCTAGATGCAAGATAACCTGCATTAACCTCAAAAAACTTGAGAGTACTGAAATACGAGAGAACTACAAAAATGCTCTAGGCACAACCCATTTAGGAAATGGTATGGAAGGTGGCGATTTGATCCAAAACTGGCAAAAACTGTCTCAACACATTTTAAACACAGCCTCGAAAATTCTAGGTACCAAACCACACGTGCGCGAAGATTGGTTTGACGATAATGACACCGCTCTCACAGAAGCCCTAAGCAAGCACCGCAATTTGTTACGGCAATTCAACCCCCAAAATCAACCATATTTATCCCAAAGAATAAAGGAAAGTTCCTCAGAATTAAGAAAACTTACACGAACGGCTAAGGACAATTGGTGGTTGAGAAAAATTCATCATATTCAAGTTTTGGCTGACACGAATCAACTTGGAGCGTTTTACAGTGAGATTCGAAAGTTGCTTGGAACTCCCCACACTGCAATAGTTTCTCTTAGGGATACTAATGGCTCCCTCATTAAAAGCAAATCTGAGATCCTAAATCGATGGGCAGAACATTTCAATAACCTACTAAACTTAGATCGCTCAGCAGATATCTCTTTCATATCCTCACTTCCTGAATGCCCCCTTGATGCTTCCCTTGATGACCTGCCAACGTTGCAAGAAGTAGTTTGCGCTATAAAGTCTCAGCCAAATCAAAAAGCAGTTGGAACTGATAATATTCCAGGAGAGCTCCTGAAGTACGGCGGAGAGGAACTGCACTTTACATTGTGGAAGTATTTTTCTCGAATGTGGGAGGAGGAAGAAATCCCCCCAGACTTTAAGGTTTCACAAATATGCTCATTATACAAAAATAAGGGCGATCGTGCGGACTGCAACTCTTACAGGGGAATCTCTCTCCTCTCTGTCCCGGGCAAAGTATTCGCTCGCGTACTCTTGGCTAGATTAACCAAGCTTTCTGAAGCTATTTTACCCGAAACTCAATTTGGGTTTCGGCCGCACAGAGGGACGTGTGAAGCCATATTTTCGTTGCGTCAATTGCAGGAAAAAAGCAGAGAACAAGAAGAACCTTTGTATCTCTGCTTTGTTGACTTAGAGAAAGCATTTGACAGTGTCCCTCGAGAAGCGTTGTGGATAATTTTGGCCAAACTAGGTTGTACGGAAAAATTCATCAAAATGATCAGACTTTTGCATGATGGCATGTCATGTTGTGTGACTGTAAACGGAGAGCAAACTGATTTTTTCTCTGTTTCCTGTGGTGTGAAGCAAGGTTGTGTCTTGGCGCCAAGCATGTTTGCTCTTTATTTTGCCGTAGTTGTTAGGGAGGCTTTGATGGGTAACGAGGACGGTATCCGGATACGCTTTCGCACTGATGGCAGCCTGTTCAATCTTGCCAGATTAAAAGCCCGAACAAAAGTTTCACACGATCTGATCACGGAAATTATGTACGCCGACGATTTATGCTTTTTGGCTAAAACTTCAGATGGCCTAAAACGTTTAATGGAGAATTTCGACGCAGCGTGTCGTAGATTCGGATTAAAAATAAGCGTCACTAAAACGGAGGTGATGGCAACTGGAGCTTCAGACCCTACTCCTGTGAATCTACGACTAGGCGAAAATACTTTAGAGCAGGTGAACAAGTTCAAGTACCTCGGAAGCACGGTAACTGCCAAAAGCGACTTAGATGCGGAAATAAACTGCAGAATTGGTGCAGCTTATGCTGCTTTCGGGAAACTCCGAACTAGAGTGTTTCAGTCACATGATATTAAGTTAGGTACCAAAATAAAGGTCTATATGGCGATCGTTCTGCCGAACCTTTTGTATGCCTCCGAGACATGGTGCTTGTACCGTAGACATATTCGGACCCTTGATAGATATCACCTAAAGTGCCTGCGCGATATAATGAATATCAAATGGTCGGATCGGGTAAGAAATACCGATGTGCTTCGACGGGCTAATGTCAGCGGCATTGAAGCGTATCTAATGCGCCGTCAGCTGCGCTGGTGCGGCCATTTGTCAAGGATGCACAGCGAGAGAGTGGCAAAGCGCGTTTTCTACTCTGAACTCCAGAACGGTAAGCGTAAACCTGGCGGCCAGTTCTTGAGGTTTAAGGATGTTCAGAAGAGACATATGAAGAACTGCAAGATTGCGCCCTCTTCTTGGGAGTCCACTGCTGAGAATCGATCAGAGTGGCGGCGACTTGTGCAGAATCACGTCTGTACTTTTGAGAATAAAAGAAAGTGCGAGATGGATCGGAAACGTGATGAACTCAAAATTAGGCCCCCCTCATCTATACAGTATAATCACTCAAATGGCATATTAACTTGTAGTGTCTGTTCACAGACATTTACTGCAAAAATAGGCTACATAAGCCATGTGAGAGCGCGACATCAAAGCTCATTTTCATAGATATTATTATTGTTATTTTTTTGCCTGCTTTAACTAACAGAAAAAGTCGCTGTGGCCGAAACCGGCTAGGAGACATCACTATAATACTCTATCATTGGTTCAAAACATGATATTAGCAATTTATTTTCCTTTGTTACGTTGTAAAGTACACTGTACGTAGAGCACAAACGTTTCATGCCAACAATATCACGTTTGCGTCGTTATTTCTTACACGTGTAGTGTCAGTCATAGCTCAACTCTACGTCTACATAGTAGATACATTAAAGTTGACTACTTCAGTATAAATGCAAGAGTTTGTATGAATGTTTGTTCTTAGATCTATGTGCTATGGCTAAAACCTTTGTGCTACGTCTCTTTGTGGGCTACAGCTCAGATATCTAGGCTACAGTGTAGGCGTCTAGGCTACGGTTTAGATATCTGAGCTACGGCACAGATGTCTGTGCTACGATTCTACAGGTTTTAAATCATAGTGTGCATTATGCTCAATGCTCGGTCTCCAACTGGCTTATTAAATAAGTTCGTAAAGCCAAAACTACGATAACGTTACGTTTGCGCTTGTCAAACTGCTACTTGGCTAGCGTTTGTACGGGAGTTAGCGTTAGTCATTGTAGAAAACGATTGCGTGTAGTCTCTCGTGAAGTACGACTAGATAATTTGTATCTTGGCTACGATATTTTCTCTATCTATTCTCTGACGACGTGATTTATCGCTGTTAACTGTCATTACCATACATTTAAATAGTTTTCTACTAGCGTTTACGATTGTAGAATAGGATGGCTTGCCCTGGTGTTAGAGTATATAAGTGGCTTGAAGGCCACTGACATGGCTAAACGGTTACAACCGGGACCTACAATTTAACGTTCACTGGTTTATTGAAAATTTATAATATTAATCCAGTAGTCTGACTATCTGATTTCTGGAATGTTTTGAGAATACAAAATAGGTATACAATAGTAATATTATTAGTGTTATATATAGCTGGCATAGCTCGGGATGACGACAAGCGCCCTGATGGCTTAACATTGATCCCATGAGAGCGTAGAAGGGCGTTCGTTGGTATGGGACGTAACATGCCTCGACACCCTGGCCCTTTCTCGACTCAGTAGGACAACTCTAAGAGCCGGAGCCATGGCGGAGGCCGCAGAAGACGCTAAGCGGCGCAAATACGCGTAACTCTCATGTGAATATGTATTTTTGCCGCTTGGCGTCGAAACTTTTGGTCCGTGGGGTCCATGTTATTTAACTTATGTAAATAAAATATCTGTCATATTATTATATACTGACAAACTTTTACAAAATATAGCGGGTAAAGTCGCGCTGCGTTAATAGTCCTTCGTAGAATTCCTAGTACCTACAGTCTTCCACAAGACATACAGCAGTGTCGTTGTCACGTGCCAAATTTTCAAGTCTGTATTCGAGCCAAAAGGTCTTCATAATGTGCTTCAGTTAGTCCAGTGTAGTTTTGGTCTTATAGCTAGCAGTTTGAGCATATCTATTTTCGGTGAGATGTTGAATTGTTATACAGATATCTTGAATTAAAACTAGTGTTAAATTAAATATTTTAAATTTTCTTGATCATACACTTTATAAAAATATAGATAGGTACATACAACGTGTTGCGGAGAAAGTCAATACATTTCAGAATTGACCAATACCACACCTAACCGCTACGCCTGGCCTGTCTGAGAGCTTTGCTTTGCAGAGAGATTCGCTTGGAAAATAAAAGAATAATCTATCACTAATAATAATAAATAATCTATCAGAGTGTTTTGAGTTTTATTAAAACCCCAGCCATACCGAAACCACTACTGACACAGCAACCTTAAAATAAAATAAAAAATCAGTCGTTCACACATTGTCCGGAATCAATGGACTTTTTGTAAAGAAAAGTAATATCACAATCTTGAGATTGATTAAGGTAAAAGTTATTTATAATGATACATTTAATGTGTAGTTTTATATTACTGGGCCTTTAATATACACGTAGTATATTATACTCCCAGGATCAAAATTTATGGGAGAAAATTGTTTAATTATTATTACTATATACTACGGAACTAATCGCGCACTAAAATTACGAGATAAATAAACACCTCCTCATCCCGACCCAGTCAGACCCAGAGATCAGTCTACCCGTGACCACGGTCGATGCAACTCGGCCGAAACGTCGGGATGAGGAGGTATTTATTTATCTCGTAATTTTAGTGCGCTATTAGTCCCGTAGTATATAATAATAATGTGTTCGAATCGCGAAAGTTTAATAACAAAATTGTTTTAAACCTCAAAAAACAAAACGAAAAATGTATTAGAACTACATCTGTATGGATTTCTCTGTTTCGGTGCTATAAAGCTACACAGACCCATACCCGCGCTATAACTCTGCGTCGACGTTAACAAACAAATTCCAACCAAAAGAAGCATAAACTTCGTAAATTTAAATAAAACAGTATATCATATCACTCATAACCCTATTTCAAATCCATTCTAGCCGAACTAATCCAAAGCGAAATGCATAAAGAGGACGTTACCCACATACCGACCGCTTTCTATCACTGGAGAGGCGAAACGAGCCGCAGCGCTATATATTAAAGCTATACATTACGTTAATGCGATATTCTAACAGTCTTTATCAAAATTGCAACGCAGTCAGGCGTAAATGTAGGGAAAACGTGGCGGTGTTTAAATAAAAGGGAGAAGTTTTGATGATACATTTCTCTCACGTGTTTTTGCTCTGATTTAATCATGGCGGAAAGGTAAGTTGGTTTGGCTGAGTGGTAGGTTTGATATTAGCCTTTTTAGGCCAAAAGCTATTAGGTCAGACGGGTAATTGAATAAAAGATTAGGTCAGAGAGACTGCATGTTATCAATCAATTTTGATTACTATCAAAATTTCGTTTTCATATTTTTATACGTGCTTGATGACGATGACTCCACTGGAATTCAACAAAATAGATTGTTGTAGATGACGTACTTATACCATTTAGACAGACCCATTTTACTTCTTTCCTGTTTTTCTTTGTTTGAGAAGCTTACAGCTCCGTGAGCCGTTATTTCATTATGTATTATCAATGATGTTCATGATAGCGTGGCCGTTGTGGTCAAGAGGTAGTGACAACCACCTTACAATCGTGAGGTCGTGGGTTCAAATCCCCGATCCCGTACCAATGATTAGTTGGAATTTATGTACGGAATTCCACAGCACGGGCTTTTCGGTGAAGGAAAACATAGTGAGGCAACCTGCATGCGAACGTAGAATAAATTCGATGGCGTATGTGAATCCACCAACCCGCACTGGGCCAGCGTGGTGGAAATGGCCCAATCGCCCTTTGTGGGTAGGCCTACATCCTGCAGTGGACTATAAAAAAGGTTGATACAATGATGTTCACTATCCGCTGCTCTTATAACTTTAAAGTTATCTACATTTTACTGAACCTCGGTGAATGTAGAATTTACCTTGTTACTCCGCAGGCGGTTTGCGGAATAAGGAAATGTATAAAATTTTAATATTTTGAAATTCGACTATAGGATAGCGTAGTTTTATTAGGTGTTCATTAGAGATCATCGAAGTTAAGCAACGTTCAGCATGGTCAGTTTTCGGATGGGTGACCGCGGCTGGCATTTACAACCGAGCGCTACCGTTGTTTTAACCGTTTAGCCAAGTCAGAGGCCTTCAGGCGACTTAAAAACTCTGACACCAAGGCTAGCCACCCGGCCTATACAAACTTACTTACTTACTTGCGTACTGTAGGATCTTCTCTCTGTAGGTTATCGATGATTGTTAGGACGTCCACCCGCATAGTAGACGAATGTCTTTGGTAAGACTCTCGAGCCGTTTCCAACCGGTGTTTTTAAAGATCGATAGTCTCGTATCAATCGATAATAGTCGCCTATGTATGTCAAGCAGTGGCCGTTCTAGGGCTGAAAAGATGACTACGAAATACGGCTTGTGCAATGCGCTTCCTGTTTCTACATACACTCGTCAAGCCTAACAACTTGAAATTAACAACATAGTGTAGATACCTACTAAGATAATGGTATTTGTAACCAATTAGCAGGACAAGCATACTAACACTGATCAGCCAAGCGTGGAATCAGTAAAGCGTAGATTATAAGACAAACGATGCCTACATAACCACAATGGTTGTCCTAACCCCTACGTTTACTTGTGCAATCTGTGTATGTAGTTGATACCAAGATTACAATTGTAGCTAATTAGGTCAGCACAGTAAAATACAACACAGCTCCGATAGAGAACCATCGAAGGACGAGACGCATTATTGAGGGGAGATCTAACATTTTTCAACACTCGCGTAATACGATTGTTTTAAGTTGATTGTATGTAATAACTGTTTTAAATGTACGTCGATTTCAATATTATCACATCTAAATGCAGGTATAGTGCGTGCCACCAAAGATGAGACTTGACGAGCGTTAGTGGTGGGGGATCTTGCGCAGGTACAGTCGTGTACAAACGAATTATCCAGAATTTGTATATCTGTTAAACGTTTCATAAACGTTTTTTAAACGTTTGTTTAAAGAATAATACCCAGAATTTATATATTTATTACAAATAAACGTTTGTTTAAAGAATAATACCCAGAATTTATATATTTATTACAAACCAAACTGGTTTCTCAAGTCTCATCTTTGGTGGCACGTACTATACACTGTAGAATGGCGATAATCACATTTGACGATTTGTCGTATAAGTGGAGAGACGTGGAAAACGACCATCACTCATCTGATAACCAGAAGAGATATATTTTTTGATACCATGAAATGTTATTTACATATCGAAAAGTGTTAATGACATGTTAATGTTGGAAATATTCCTTGGTACATTTGCCTGTAGTGTACTGTACTGTATCAGCCTTTTTAACAGTCCACGAACAGTCATGAAATAAATTAAAAAGTAGCCATGAAAATAAGAGTGTTTGTAAATAAACAGTAACTAATAAAAATACGTATCTGGTTATCACGTCGGTGAAGGTCGATCTTTAGCGGCTCCTAGACTAGTAGGATAGAAGAATAATATATTATTATGCACGTCATCACTAATCAATCACTGTGTCGCAGCACTATTATCAGTCACGCGCGGTATCAGCCAGCAAAGTACAAAGGTTGGACTCCTTGGAGTAATCTACAAACTTCAAGCAAGCCTTGTAACAATGATACTAACATACAGTTGATACACGTAGGTATATGCACTGTAGATTAACACATCTGTAGTGGGATATATGCACGTCATTACTAATCAGTTTCGCGCGGTATCAGCCATCACGGCACATAAGTGTGACGTCTTGGAGTAATTTTCAAAAAAAGGTGGCCAATTTCAGTCAGTCTTATGCCCCATGCATAGACTGATCGACGTACAAAAGACTTCGACGTTATAAAGGTATTTACGTTTCATTTGACGCTTTTCTCTTTTGCAACTAACCGTTTCTTTAAAATAGCCGTGTTCAGTATTAAATGGCTATTCTAAACGAAAAGGTAAACTGCAAAAGAGGAAACCGTCAAATAGAACGTCATAAAGCCGTCGAAATTAAAACCTAGTTTTAAAAACTTAGTTTTCAAAACTGTATCTTTAAAATCGAGTTTTAAAGTTGAAGATTTTTGTACGTCAACCAGGGGCTTTAGAAACTTAAATACTCCAATGATGTTAACATTTGATTGGCGCTGACTGTAGTTGTACTCGTATACACTCCAGAACATCAACATCTATTGTAGAAGTAGGATATATGCACGTCATCACTACTGAGTCACGCGCGGCATCAGCCAGCACAGCACAAAGGTTGGACTCCTTGGAGCAATCTTCAAAAAATTGACCATCTTCAAAGCCTTGCAACAATGATACTAACATACAGTTGGAGGCGCTTGTAGGTATACCTATACTCGTATATGCACTTAAGATTGTCACATCTGTTGTAGGATATATGCACGTCGTCACTAATCAGTCAGTGTGTCGCAGCACTAATCAGTCAAGCGCGGTATCAGCCAGCACAGCACAAAGGTGGGACTCCCCCGAGCAATCTGTTGCGTCCCGCCTGTCACGGTGTGATTAATGTGTTAAGCTGCGTACACGGAGACAAGTGATGTGATAGGTCAAATACAATTAATAGCATCGATTTACTTTTCAAAGAACCGTCAACTCATTCCTAAGTATATATATATATACAATTTGCTGCCAAAAATGTTATCGATGCCCCTAGCCTGCCTTGTTTTAAGGCTCGGTTAAAACGCTGGCTTATTGAGCAGACGTATTATGATTTTGACGTTTTTAAATGTGTAAAATAGATTACTGCAATATTAGTGCATAATATTTTTTTTTGATATTTCTAGGTTATACTAGATATAAAATTGTTATGTACAGTATCGACATTTAATTTGAATTTTTGACATATTTATTTGTATAATGACAATGATATTACTATAATTATTTAATGTAAAAGACATCCTCATGCTGAAGTGTTTGTCAATAATTGGCTATTTTTCTAGATAATGACTGTGATTTCTAGATATAGTACTTATTGACATGTAAATGAAATACTTTATGAATAAATTGAATATGAATATATAGAGATGTTATAAAAACAGTCAAAGACAGTTTTAACCGACTTTCAAAGAGGAGGAGGTTCTATGTTTTGATTTTTTTTTAGTTCGAAACTGGTCAGACATCTAAGCCGTTTTTAAAAAATCAACAATACCTAATGTAAACAATTCGGTCAAAATATTCGAATTTTGTACACAATGAAAGGCGGTTATACCATTTTTTGCGAAAAATAAAAATGTGAAAGTAATTATAATCGACATGAATCTGAAAAGTGAGCCTGGTATTAAACGTCATTCCACGCGTGCAAACTGCAAACATAAACCTCCTTACCACAAAAGATTTAAATACGATTTAAACACAGTTTAACAGTGAAATTTGTACTGTTAAACAAGCGTGCGTAAAACTTTTGTGGCAAGACTGAAACTGTAACTTTTAGTCTAAATTAAAATTAAGTAAATGTTATGTTTAAAAAAAACTAAATTAGCCAATCAGAAGAGCTAATTAATCCGTTTTTTGTGATTTCATTTTGATCAATCATTTCAGCAGCACTTAAAAAACATTGCCCTATTATTAATGACAAACTTAGTCCCATAGTGAAAATTCATTACAATATAAATACAAAATTACATAACTGAATGTGACATTCACCTTGACTTTAAATGAGTACAGGTACAACCTAAAAATACACATAATCCTACTAATATTATAAACACGAAAGTTTGTGAGTTTGTGAGGATGGATGAATGGATGTTTGTTATTCTTTCACGCAAAAACTACTGAACGGATTGAGATGAAACTTTGCAATAATATAGCTTGTATATCAAAATAACACATAGGCTATAAATTATAATGATATTGCGTAAATTTTACTTAATATAACGATAAGTATTAAGTAAGATCTGAGAACTCTGAGTAGCTATTCTAGAGTGCAAAAAATCAACTGTCGAATCGAACAATCGTCAAATTGTTTTATATTTTATTTTTTGGATTTTCCGATTCTTTTAAGGTAAGGCCTCGGGTTTGAAAGACGGAACGTGATATCGTCTACTTTTATCCCAGATAAATAAAGGGTTCCCATGGGATAGCACAACAATCAAAATATCATGAGGGCGAAGCCGCGGGTAAAAACAAGTTAACCATAATTATTTAATGATAATATTCCGCTACAAATTAAGTACAACGCCTACAATTCTAAGAAATTCCACAATATCTAAATGTTCAGTAAATGTTAAATTTAGTAGTTATCAAAATTCAACCACAATTGTAAATTTCCAAGAACTAATTTTGAGTATCCACTTAATTGGCGGTTTCTTATTCCCGTTTTGATGATATAAAATACGGTACTAGATCAAATTCTTTACAAAGCCTCGGCGGAATATACTTAGTAACAGAATCATAAATCAGTTAACAAATATATACCTACCTAATAGGGAAAAATTACTAGTGCTTCATAAAATACATAATTTTACTAAAAATGCACTCGTGGTAATTGAGTACTTGGTCCAATTATGAAGGCGCAATTGTAATTATATTATCAATTTAAAATAGTTCTGTTTCCTTTTCACTTTAGGCATAAGATAGAGAGAACACTTTTTACGTTACTATTAAATTTACGATGGCGCCTTCATAATTGGGCCCAACTGTATAAAATTTAACTTGATCTCTGAGATAACTGTCAGAAAAATCACGCCTATGAAGTACTGAATTTCTTAATAGTACAGACAGTACTTGTCAATGTCATACTTTATGGGCATGCCGAGAAGTGATGGGCGACGAATGATCGTGACCACAGAGTTTTAGATAGTTTTATTTAAAATATCGATATTTTAATTAAAACTTAACTTATCATTAATTTTACTGTATATTTTAATATCATAACATTTTTTACATGTGTAATTAGATTAAACCCAATTATATGTTACATTAGCATCGATAATAGTGAAAAACGTCGATAAATACTATACTGTCTTTCCGTTAAAGTACAATGTAGGTGTCTTCAAATCTCGAGTAAATAGGTATCTTCTAGGTAAGCGTGCTACATCCTAGACTGCATGTCTGCTTTACATCAGGCAGTGTGTAGTCAAACGCAAACCTATTTGAAATAAAAAAAAAAAAAAAAAAAAATACTTAGTTACATTATTATGAGTATTTAATTAATATCATAACATTATTTACATGTGTATATAATTGATCTTAAATAATACCTACGGCGTCGACTTGTGGGGTGGCGCCGCGGACTGGCACCGAGTCTTTGTTCTCCAGAAGCGGGCGGTGCGAGTGGTTGCCAGAGTCAAACCGCTAACACCAGCGAAACAACTATTCATCGAATTTAAATTAATGACTATGCCGGCATTATACTTATTCCATACAAGTATATATGTATATAAAAACTTGGGTTCATTTTCGACAGGGCATCGAAAACAGGGCAGGAGAGAAGGAAATTTAACCACTCACGCCATCCTAAAGCTAGCTAAATCCCATAAGTGCACCCGAATATTTGGGGTTAGAGTTTTCAATGCCTTGCCAAATATTATAAAAAATGCAGCTTCTCTTGCAATATTTAAAAAACAGCTTAAAATATTCCTGACTGACATGGCGCCCTATAGCGTCGAGGAATTCATTCCAAAAGTTGAATAGAAATGTAAATTATTTACATAATTTTTAAAAAATATTGTACACCTCATGTAGGTATTTTCGACAATTTTCTTTTATTATAATTTGACATGTAATATTCCTATTATCAATAAAATTATCATTATCATTATCATTATCAAAAGTAAGTAAATAAAATCCAATTCCTTACCTTCAACTACTCATTACAACATTGTTTGAAAATCGATTTTTCCACCACTATGCCAACTCTAAACACGTCAATCTTCTATGTCAATGTCACTGTCGCCGAGATCAAGTTAAATTTTATAAAGTATATGTATAGTACTGTACCGATTTTTTACAAACAACTCCTCAACATAACTTTACCCACAAAATGTGACAGGGTCAGATCGACCCCTCTGGTCTAAAGCAAAGGATTCACATTCACCATCGAATTTTTTCTACGAACGTATTCAGTCTTCCTTATGATGTTTTTCTTCACATGAAAAGTCAGTGATGTGAAACAGTTTTTCACACCCGGATCAAGGTTGTCTGGAAGAAATCGCTTTTAGCGATAAGTCCGCCTTTTGTGCCTTTTCTGTCTTTGTTGTGTTATGTTTTCTTGTTGGTGTCAATAAAGTGTTGTTGTATTGTATTGTATCAAGCATAATTCCTATAGCTTAGGCATAATTACTAGTTTAGCGGTGGACATAGGTTACGTATTTATAAGACCGGTACTATTAGTACTATCAGTATCATTATCATCCACAGCCTTCTTTATCCCACTGCTGGGTATAATAGGTCTCTCTCTTGCCGTGCCAATCGTGTCCAGGATCTACCTACATTTTTTTCTATATCGTAGAGCCATAGACCCATCTCGCAACCAGACGAGCAATGCTTTGCTTACCTTGCCTCTTCTATAGAAGATACCATTATCGTACCATTCTGTGACAGTATCTATCGGTATAGCGTTTATTCCATATCAACATTATTTACGCGATATGGAGAGGGATATGCTCGGAGTATCTCTACGAAATCGAATCCGAAATTAGATGATCCGGAGACGTTGGGATACCCCAGCGGGTCAGCAAGTTGAAATAGCAGTGGGCAGGGCACATAATTCGGAGAATAGTATGAATAAGAATAAGAATAATTTATTTCATGACCATAATGTTGTTCCTTAAGCTAATTTTACTTAAATAAACTAGATTATTATTTATTACTTAAGATATTTAAATACATGCTTTAATTAAAATTTATCGTTGATTAAATGAATTAAAATTAAATCGAATTAGGTACATATTTTATGAAAGATTTTATATTTAAATTTAAGCACAAACATTGTTTACTTATACGTATTTAGGTAGTTGTGAAGCACTAGCTTCCACGGTAGGATTCCCTGTGTTTGTGGAAGCTAGCTCTCTTCAGGGATGATTTGAAACAGGGGGTTAGTAGGATTGAATGATTAATAGTGTGATTGCTGGTATGTGCAAGAGATGTATGATCACAACAATAATTATTATACAACAGTTCGTGTCAACGTTTTCAGTAATGATATTTGTTAAATTAATTTAACGGAATAGGTACTAGTTTGTAGGGCGAAGCATTTCTTCGGTGCTTTTATAACTGAGTGTAAGAAGGTATTTTTTAATTTTGTTTTTACATTTGTATGCAGTGTCATTTACTATATTCAGCTTTTTGTTTAGTTGGGCATAAATAAAGCTTCCAAGAAAGTTATAACATTATACTTAAGATAAGTAAGTATACTTATGATCGCAGGAACGCTGAATACCGCCGCTTCGGACCGGCCGTAAGCTCTCGTCAGACAGAAGCGGGAAGTGTGGGAAAGCGATCGCGATCCGGGACGAGAATTTTTGTAATGTCCGAATTTGTATGCAACCTGACACATCAGAAGCGGGCGCGCGCGCTTTGCACTGGACCGCTATCGAATCGCTTTCTCGCGGCTCTCACCTCTGTGTGACCCGAGCTTTACAGGGGAGGCCATATGGGGAGGCCTATGTCCAGCAGTGGACTTCCTACGGCTGATAGTTGTGATGATGATGTAGACCTATATCGTAGCATAAACCCGTTAACGCTTGCCTCGGCTGTCATTTTGTGACATAGTACATTACTATACATCATCCTTGCTTACGTACGGCTATTGCCCTGTATTGTAACCAATTATTTACCTATTGAATAAAGCTACATTATTAGTTCGGCCACACAATACAATAGTTTGAATGTTTGCCAAAGTAATTGCTATTTCGCTTTTGTAGCTCTGCCGAGTAATAGGTCATAACAAAGTTACTTTTGTTGTTTTGAATAATAAAGGAATGATGGGTATTAATTTAGGCGATACCTATTTATTGTCTTCAGCTCAGTTCAATAGGCATTTATTATTAACCTAGAATGAAGACTAAGAAATCACGAAATCAAAGAAATCGTTGATTTCGTTAAGAATAAAGATTTAATATTATAAAATATAAAGTGGTAAGGAATACAAAAAGTGGATTCACAATAAAATACTCTACCTACCTATTGTT
This sequence comes from Hypomecis punctinalis, assembly GCA_949316475.1. Taxonomy (NCBI): domain Eukaryota; kingdom Metazoa; phylum Arthropoda; class Insecta; order Lepidoptera; family Geometridae; genus Hypomecis; species Hypomecis punctinalis. Next base: position 19,364,407 of record OX438795.1, on the reverse strand, counting down.
AGACAGCGAACATATTATGAGATCAGCCCCGAAATCGGAAATTAATTAGATGTTGTACTCTGAAATACTACCAACAAAATTTATGGAGCAGATGGTGGTTGTCGCCATATTAGGGTTGTTGCAGGAAACTTTGTTCACTACCATAAATACAACAATATGCTATTATGTTACCGTCTTCTTCACCATGGAAATGATCATCATCATTAACAGCCCTGGACGTCCGCGGCTTGACGCTGGCCGCATTTATAGATCTCCAAAAAAATCTGAAGCAGACGGCATCCAATGCGATCCTGCGGTGTTGAGGGCTGGCAGCATTGCCAGCATGCTGATTACTTGTATGTGGATGTCCTACACTGCACTTGCCGCTAGATGGTTTCCACTCAAAAACGTTTTCACCCATGGCTCAACACTTGTGCCCTACCCACAGCCGTATCAATTTAAACCGTAGAATTATTATATCTTCTTTGCTTAAGCTTGAATAAGAAATAGGTACTTTATTTCTTCCAAACTAAATAAAGAATACAAACCAAAGTACAAAGGCAAAAGCCATATCTAAAAATGTAACAATGTGGATCAGCCAAATGGTAAATCGCTTTAGGGCATATTTGATAAGTGCTTACCTACCCGTCAGGGGATTTGGTTTCCCATTCGCAAAATATGTCCACACAAGCCGAATTTAACGGCCACTTTGTTTTCCATTAAAACCATTTGGAAATAACCAGGGATGGAAATAAAATCCACCAAACAAATTGCTCATTTTATGTCCAAGATTATTTGGCTGAAATAAATCTGCTACCATTTATTTACATGGCTAAAATCAATATGTAATTTTAGTACGAGGTCCTGCCTACAACGAATGTATCTCAAAGAGTTATCTTTGTGATAAGCATTTAAAAATCTGAAGCGAACGCAGGATTTGAACCTGCCCCTTCGGATCACTAGCCCGACGCTCTAACCAACTGAGCCAGCCCGCCTCCCACGCAAGCTTCAAATCTTTGAAGTGCTTATATTACACCAACTTATAGCGTTGGTGGCGCCACCAGTGATACCCGTATTAGACAGGTTATCATTCAACTAGAAGTTATTAGAACTTCTAAAGATTGACGAGAGATGACGCACTGCTAAATCAATGTTATGATTTTATTTTGAGTGCTTTCCACACTAGATTTTATCTCAAAAGTTGATCCATGATGAGATCCATGAGGAAAACCTATAGCCAACAGTAACCACACTATGCCCGAAAATTTGAATTTTAAATTAGGATAACATTTAACAGCTGATTTACAAATTAAAACACCGCAACAGAATTTGCTACAGCAACAAGAGACTATCTCTTAAATTCTGAATGAACGATTAAGGCTGATTGTCTCGTTCAGCGTGCAAAATTAAATTTTTATAGGATTTTTTTGCTTTTTACAGATAAACTATTCATTTCAAGGATACAAAACCAAAATAGTAATAATGAACTTTTATTCACTACCGTGGCTCGGATGACACGTTAAATTGTAGGTCCCGGTTGTTTTAACCGTTTAACCATGTCAGAGGCCTTCAGGCGGCCTAAAAACTCTGACACCAGGGCTAGCCACCCGGCCTATACGAACTTACTTACTTATTCACTTTAGTTTTTAGTTAGTGGACTATTGTGCACAAACTGGCCACTATTGGTTTCTATAAATGTATATAGATACCTACGTCGTGAACTTTATCTATTCATAGCCGCTAAATGAGTTATTTTAACTTAAAACGAGTAGTTTATCTGTAAATACCAAAAAACCCAAAAAATTGAATTTCGCGCACTTACCCAGTGAAACAACCTTATCAGATATACAGATCCTAGGCGGGATCTCGTACCATAAACAAACATTGAGGCGTATCAATCAAAATGTTTTTTTGCGAAGGAAATGCATCATCAATCATATTGGTGCCATATGTGATCGGTATTCAGTGGCAGGGAGTGGAAATGATATGTAGTTACGGTGTCAGATCGGTTTATGGCTATAAGGTCGTTTCAGAGATAGATAAAATAAAATATTATCTACCTGTTTTGAAGCCAAAAAGTTAAAAAATTGAGATATGAAACTTGTTGAGCGGAGAATGACTTCAAGAATATGACCCGCTTAGCGGTTCTGCTCCTGGTACTTCTACCCACATTATTTATTGTATTTGTTTACAGTGGTATCCATAACATGTAGCAAGTAATTCAAAATTGGCTATGGGCGTATGTTTTTGGGCGTAGTTCTGATATAATAGGTATTATTAATCGGTTGAATTTTTTTAGCTTGTGTCTTCATTTGAGTTATTTATGTTCTTACCTACGTGTATTCGCCGTAAAAAAAATAGATAAAATATCATGTTACAAAGTTTTCCCAATTTGAAATGTAGCATTAAACAAGTCTTACTTTCCCTTCTGGCAAGGAGCCTGGATCCTACGACACAGGGCACCCTAGTGTGGGATCCAGCGCACTATATGAATGTTAAATTAAGTTTGTATACTATAAGGGTAATTTTGTTTTTGGTACCATAAGGAAGAGCCTAGAGCTCACGACACAGGTCGCCCTAGTGTGGGATCTAGTGTACAACTTGCTTTGTGTTAAATTTTTAAGAACTATAAACACTGTATAAAAATATAAAACTATACATTTTATTTATTTATTTTTATTTGTTTATTCAGATTTTTGTATTAACACCAATCACACTATAGACGTCGGTAGCAATTAGTATATAACTGTTTGGACCCGACCGCCCCTTACCAGCTGGTTAGGTAGTTCAGAAAACAGGTGGTTTGTTATTTTTCATTCCAATATGAGAATAATAAGTGTACAAAATGACCAAGTGACAATTTTTGGCCAAACATCGTTTGCCACGTGAGCTTCTCCTTACCGATAATAATAATTATAAATCCAATAGTGTGTTTATGGGTTTGTTAGTTACTCTTTCACGCAGCAGTGGAGCAACAACTTGTCTATTTGCAAGAATAAAGTTAAGAGATCGGCGTGTCAAAAGCTGGGGCGAAACCGCTGGTAAAAGCTAGTTTTTTTTGTACATAAACAGTCGAAATACGACAAAAATATACACAATATGACTGTATTATCACACTGTAGCACCGGTACTGATAGCTAGCGACTAGCGCGGGAAATTAATGTTACCAAATACAAAATTATTACAATTTTGGATTCGAAAATAATTTCCGGCTGGCGTCGAAAATGTCCGTCAATTATTTGAACAATGGCTGCCGACTCAAGGGATTTCAAAGGTATTTCTATAGTACAGCCGAACAATTAAATATTATACAATGTTTAGAATCGAGCTACAATATATAATTTTCAGGAAAGTCTGTAGATCTTATATTTTGAGAGCTGTACTCTTATCAACTCTATTTTCTCTGTATTTTTGAGCGGTACGTCTTCGTTGTAATTGACCGAAGCAGAGCGAAGGTCTTCGTTATCACACGGCGACTTTTCTTTCGTCTGTCCGGATGTTGGTTTTTGTCTACAGGTCGCATTTTTCAACGAATTTTGAATTAGTACACAGGTTTATACAGGGTCATAGGTATTAAACGCAAAACCTTTTAGGGCGGGTCATCTAGAAAAATAACTTTTATACTACGATACTTGAAAATTCGCAAAAATAAATTCTCCATACATTTTGCCGCGCGTTGATGAACTTCTTGTATGAAAAAGCTAATTTTTTCTTTGTGATTTTCCAAAAGTCTTAGAACAAAAGTTGTTTGTCTAGATGTACTAGACCCGCCCTTAATAGGTTTTGCGTTACCAACGACCACAAGGTCGTACCTACAGAGGTTTTCTGCCAGGTTGTACCATTGATTAGTTCCATTGATGGTACTACTCACTGTATATCAAAGTATTTTTTGTCGTAGGCGATTTTTGATTCAGGGTTGTGTCGAGACTGTCGCGTTATTTATCAGCCGATTTTGATTATATTTAGCAAGATTTCTTAGTAACTAAATCCTAACAAGATATTCGAATATGAGTAAAATTAATCGAGATAGGCTTATGAAGATTCAGCGCAGCCATCGCAGGTCTACCGTTAGAAAAAACTACTAGAGTCTGGCTAAAGAAAGTTAATACTGGAATTTATCGCAAACTTTTTAAATAACAACACACGGTGCTACAACCATCGCGTTTTTATCTTGAAATAGGGGTATTTTACCTTGTATTAAACACATTTTTCAAACCTACGTCATGTACTAAACTGAACAAAATGATTTATTATATTATAATAGTCTTCATCGTAATGAAGTAGATAGATACGCGTTGAAATTATTTTAATCATCTGGAGAGCAACGCAAAGCTTCAGTTTGGCATAATAATAACGTCAAAAATCAGAAAGTAATTAACGTAAATAATAATATAAAACTCCCACACGACAAGTTAAAGCTTGAAAAAATGTTTTTTTTTGCGATTACCCCAAAGATTTGGAAGAATCAAAATCGCAGTATTGTCAATGCTACATCGTTTTCATTTGCCGCGCTTTTTCAGTATCAACTTTCGTTGCCAGACTCTAGTCTTATTTTACCGAGTAAGTGCAGAAGCGAGCAAAATGTATGCTTGTGCGAACAGGCGCGCATAGCATGCAATCCTCAAAGTTAAAAAATATTCTAACGTTACAAAAATAGGGCTCCAGAAAATATCTTGCAACTTCATTCATCTTATCTTATCTTATCTTATCTTATAGAGGGGCCAAGAAATAACTCGGACACTTCGACCCATTGGGATCTATTGTGGTCCCCTAGATAACTTACTCCTCCCCAGTCTCGTCGAAAATTGTTCTCATGAGTTTTACAACGAGACTAGGAGATACGAGCCTATAGTCTTCTGGTTTTGGATATCCGACGCCTAGGAGACTCATTCGCTTACTAGCCATTGCATCGCATGTGCACAGAAGGTGCTCCATGCGTTCCGTATGTTCCCCACACAACCTGCACATGGGTGTCGCGGTTAGACCCATCTTCATGAGCATGTCGTTGGTACCAAAGTGCCCAGTAAAGGCCCCAAGCAGGTAGCGGATTTGTCCCCTGCTCATGTTCCAAATGCATTCCCGGGCTTTAAACGTAGAGCCTAGGAACTTCTTGGAGTGTTGTAGACCGGTATTAGACAGCCAATAAGTTCGCTGTCTGTGATCTGCAAACTCCCTAAATGCGGCTTTCACGAGACACGTTGAAATGCCTACACATGGCTCTGGACCCACAAAATCATTTGCTGAGCCCTCTCTTGCCAGTTCATCGGCCACTTCGTTACCATGGAATCCTTTGTGCCCAGGGACCCACATCAGTCTTACCCTGTTGTGCCTTCCAAGCCTGTTTAGGGTCTGGATAGCATCCAGAATAAGTCCGGAGTCCACTTTGTAGGATGCCATGGCTTTGATTGCAGCCTGACTGTCACTAAGAATATATATGGATTTACCACTGGTTCCTCTATCTATATTCTCTTGAGCGCAGGATATTATGGCATATGTTTCTGCTTGGAATACAGTTGCCATCTTCCCTAAGCTTTTGCTACATTTGTAGCCTTTTGCGTATATGCCCGCTCCTGTACCTGATTCCATTTTGGATCCATCAGTGTACCACACCAGACTATCTTGCTCTGGTGGATCAAGTCCCTTCGTCCAGTCCTCTATTGTAGGGATTTGGACCTTAAAAGATCTTTCAAACACAAACACAGTTTGCATTTTATCGGATAACATGCTTGTTACCCGATCTAGGCCTTCGTTTTCGTCGAACTTTGTATGGTTAGTCTTTGGCTTAGAGGCATCCCATAGTCCTGCAACAGCAAGACGATGTAGTGTCTTCCTTGCCTCGAGTTCAACCATCATATGCAGTGGAGGGATATTGAGGTATCTCTCAATCGCTGCCGTAGGTGTTGTCCTGAAAGCACCCGTGATGCCAAGACACACTGTTCTTTGTAACCTGGTGAGTGGCGCTTTGCACGAGGCAAGCTTTGTTCTAGGCCACCACACTATGCTGCCGTATGTAATAATAGGTATTATCATTGTCCGGTACAGCCATCGTATCACTTTGGGCTTTAGCCCCCAAGTTTTGCCGTAGGTGGAACGACACATGCCGAACACTCGTAAGGCCTTAGTCGTAATATTTTCCACATGAGTTTTCCACCTGAGTTCTTTATCAAGCGTTACACCCAAATATTTAACTTCGGTGGACCAAGGCAGTTTTATTCCATTGAGGGAGAGCTCTTCTAGGTTACCCAGTTGTCTCTTCCTCGTGAATGGAATAATTACTGCTTTGCTTGGGTTGATAGAGAGGTGATTCTTTGTACACCATTCCTCCGTCATCTTCAATGCCTGTTGTAATAATCCAGAGACTATGTTCGGGAATTTACCATTGACCATTATAGCTATGTCATCTGCATAGCCTACTGTGTAGAATGGTCCGGTATTGAGTTTGGTAAGTAGCGAGTCTACTACCAAGCACCACAATAATGGTGACAGCACTCCGCCTTGCGGGCAACCTCTTGTTGTTTTTGCACTAAGTCTGTCACCCATCAGTTCCGATCTGACTATTCTGCTTCTCAGCATGTAGTCAATCCAGTTGCACATGGTATCGTTGATGCCATGCTCCTTTGCAGAAATGCGTATGGACTCAAATGTTGTCTTGTCGAAGGCTCCCTCTATGTCGAGGAAAGCCCCGACACAGATTTCTTGTCCCTCTAGCGCAGCCTCGGCTCGACTCGCAACATAGTGCAATGCCGTTTCCGTAGATTTGCCAGGGCTGTAGGCGCATTGTAGTTTATGCAGAGGGAGTACTTTCAGTGGTCCCTCTCTTAAGTACCTGTCTACCAGTTTCTCCAGAGTTTTCAAGAGAAAAGATGATAGACTGATTGGCCTATAAGCTTTAGCTTCTTCATAAGTCGGTCTACCTGCCTTCGGTATAAAGGTGACTTTGACTTCCCTCCATGCCTTGGGTACATACCCAAAGGCTATGCAGGCTCTGTAGAGCTTACTCAAATGAGGTATCAAAACAGATGCCCCTTCTTGCAATAGTATTGGGTAGATGCCATCCGGACCCGGGGATTTGAGAGGCTGGAAGCCTGCTATGGCCAGCTTCAGTTTATTTTCATCTACCACTTTCTTTGCCGTGAGCCAGTTATTTTTGGACGTGTGCCTTGTGAGTTCGTCCCTTGTGACTGGTTCCTCTTCATTGCTGTCGCGCAGTATACATTCTGGGAAGTGGGTCCTAAACATCACGCCCAGAGTGTCCTGTCCAGTTTCCGTGAGATACCCATTCTCATCCTTTACAGATGATAGTGGGTTTGTCTTAGTCATGGACATTGCTTTGCACAACCTCATTCCATTTGGCAGAGTTTCGATGGAGGTGCAATGCTGTCGCCAGTTAGTTCTGTTGGCCTTGCGTACCGCCGTATTATACCTCGTTAGCATGCTGTGATAGCCAGAAAAATCTTTCCTGGCTTTTGCATCATTAAAGGCCTGTCGTGTTTCCTTACGTATTTTAGCTAGTTCAGGAGTCCACCATGGTACCTTTTTACAAAAGGCCTTTTTCTCTGGGCAGTTATCTTCCCATGCACCGATGGTGCCCATCTTGATTCTGTCCGCTTCAAATTCTATATCTAGTATGGAATTAAGCTTACCTTTAGGGCTCCCTAGGTTTACTTTTAGGTCCCTCCTGTACGAGTCCCAATTTGTATGCCTTGGGTTTCTCCTTCGTCTAGTTTCGGCGTCTCCCGCCGTCCTAAACCTAAAGCATATATAATTATGGTCAGACAGAGAGATTTCGTCCGATACATGCCAGTTTTCAATATGAGCGCTGGCCCTGTTTGAAGCCAGTGTCAGGTCAATAACTTCAGTTCTTGCAGAGGTCCTGAAAGTAGGTTTATTGCCTGCGTTAAGGATTTGTAAAGAAGCGCTTACCACAAAGTCCAACAAATCCTCTCCTCGTTTGTTGACATCCGAGCTGCCCCAAACGACGTGGTGTGCATTCGCATCGCAGCCAAGTATCAGGTCGAGGTTTTCTTGGTTGCCGTAGTCAACCAGTCTTCTCATTAGTGGTGTTACTGGTTCCTTAAGTTCATATGGGAGATAGGCAGAGGCAAGGATGATTTTCCTTTTCTCTGTTCCCGTCCCCACTTGGATCAAAGTTGTTGTGAGATCCCTGTAACAGAAAGTACGTAAGGGCATTGCCTCTATACCGCCCCTGATATAGATGCAAGTCCTCGCGTCATTAGTTGGACAGTCATAGAACACCATGCCGCCTGTCCCACCTAAGCCTTTTATAGTCCCCTTATACAGATAAGGTTCCTGTATCAAGGCAACGTCGTATGTGTTTAGCTTCAGTTGCCGAGCCAGAAGGGCAGTAGCGGCCCTGCAATGATGCAAATTAATTTGTACACACCTTAGTCCCTCCATCTTGAATGACTTTGATGGGCTTGTGTTGGTAAAGGAGGGCCTTATTCTTGAAGCCCCTCCTCCATCGCCTGGCTCTCCTCGAGGGCAGTCGGCGACTCGATCCCCAGGGTGTCGAAGTCCTCAAGGATGTCGTCCTCGTGGTCTGCCTCTGACGCCCTGGTCCCAATCTCTGTCTCCTGTGCTGTGCCGTGAGCAGAGATTTCTTCGATGGCCTCCTCATGTTGTGGTGGTCCATCCTCGGAGGGCTCCGCTTCTGCTTCCGCAGCAGGTGCCTCTCCTTTGTCTTCTTCCAGGAGCTTGAACGAATATCGTTCAATTCCTCCTGGAAGAGAGTAGCCCGCGGCCTTGATGACCCCAGCGGACACCCCGTCCATGAGGACAATACGACGGATGCCGGTCTGCTCAGTGAGGGTATTCACGACCTTCCAGTCGTCCGTCCTCAAGGCAGGGTTGAGTCGCTGGAGCAATCGAATGGCCCGAGCAGGGTCTTGCAACGCCAAATTGCGACTCTTCCATGCCATTTTGACAGGCTTTGGAAGGTCCTTGGCGTCGACGACCTTGAGTTTCAGGGATCCAAGTTCCACATTGTGGATGGCGCCCCGAAACCAGCTAGCTGCATCGGAGTCCTCGCAGGATACATGAATTGCACCTGCGACGACTCCGGGAGCAACCGTGAGAACAGGCAGGGGATCCGGCGCCACTTCCAGTTTCTCAATTATGAGCTCCTGGATTGGCACCAAGTCCACCGCCTTCAAGTACTCCTCCGGGTACTTGACTGTGACGACAGCAAGTTTCACAGCCGCCACCGCATCCCTAAAGGATCCGGTTGAGGGTGATTGCCCTTGGGTCTTCATCCTCTTGGCCACCATGTCCCCGCTGTCGCTGCTGAGAACAGCACGCGGTCTCTTTGATGGGCCCTCCGTAGGAGTCCCCTCTAGAGCCGCCTGTTGTCTCAGCTTTTGGCGCTTTTTCCTACGCGCCCCAGATCGTCCAACCGGATGCCCGCCTAAGTCAGGCTGGCCGCCGGGAGTGGACGAGGTGCTGCCTTTACCGGTCGTGTCCGAGGCCGCAAGGTCCGAGATCATTTGACCTCTAACGCAAGGGTCTCGTGTCACGCTAGCTTTGGCAGAACCCTTAAGCCCGGTAGGCTGGTTTGCAGTTCCGCCCTTTGGTGGTCCCACAGCAGTGCCGGCCCTCGACAGTGCCGCAACAGTCCCGTCATTCGACAGTCCCACCACAGCCCCACCGCGAGACAATCCCACTGCAGTATCACCTCTGGACGTTCCTGCCAGGGAAGATGCAGTCCCGGCTTGCGCCGGTCCCGCCGTCTGGTGTGCAGTCCCAGCTTTCGCCGGTCCCGCCTTTTGTTGCGCAGTCCCAGCTTTCGCCGGTCCTTTCGCCTTGTGGTTTTTTTTGGAATTCAAATCCATTTAAAAATCCCGATACTTGTTTCATCCCTCGACTTTCCCCACCCGCCATGGAGTGCTCAAGTGGCGATGCTGCGGTAGCACCAGGGATTAGTCGAGTGATATAGCTCCCCCCACATTAGTTGCCCACGAGACCGCACGACACCAACTCACACCGCTACCACTAGCGATGCGAGCGAGCGCCGCCGCCTGCAAGCCCCCAATGGGAGTGAGCTCGCCTGGGGGCCGTCTGACCGGACCCCGTAGCCGATTGACCGTAGCTGGCTAGTCTACGGCCTCCCTTGTGAGAAGAAATCCGGGCCAAAGTGGAGTGTTGCCTCAGAGACGTTAAACCGCCTACGCTCATCGGCTCAGCCACCAGGATTCCCTCATCCTTCCGTATGGGTCCCTGCGCACGGCACAAACACGCAGGAGGTCATTACTATCCATCATCTCATCTTTTCCGATGGTGGACACCCAGGGGCATGACCTCGCCACCCCTGTGATACTATAACTTCATTCATACAACACAAGTAAGTACATTCCCGAGAGTGCGATGCGTCCTACTTTGTTAAGCTATGATGGATGGCATCCAGTCTTACCCAGCCTTCAGGCGAAGGTCGTGAAGTGCGCCAAGTAGACTTGTGTGTACCTATTGTGATTAGTAATAAATACCAACTGTATTTAATTATTTTATTTTTAAGCTTTTTAAGCTATTTGACTTTTTCATCCGATTCATCCGACAAAAGTTTGGTTCATATGCAGATATCGTTATTTCCTTATTCGATCTCGCAGATAGATTCCAAGCATACACTTCATATCACGTAAACACTTAGATACTTCGCGTGTACAAAACGTGGGCTGCTAAATACAGTACAGGGGATATATAATTGAATCTCTAGAACGGCTGAATGTATGCTTAAATGGTCACAAGACCAATTAATAGTAGGAGCAAGCACTGCAAATCTATGCTGCTACTACTGATGGAAACGGGAGAGCATATTATCATGTAATCCTATGCGAACGTTAGAAACTCAGAATAAACCTATCGAAGCATAGAAATGACTACTCTATGTATCGTTTCAAAAATTGGGCTTCTGCATATTACTATATTAACTTCAAAAATTTCGTGCAACTTCATTCATAAAACACACGTAAGTACATTTTCAAGCGCGATGCGTCCTACTTTGTCAAGCTATGATGGATGGCACCCAGTCTTACGCAGCCATCAGATTCGGAGGTCGTAGAGTTCGCCGAGTGGATATTTGTGTATCTTGATAATAAATACTCGCTGTATTTATGGAAGGAGCCGATATAGGGGAAAGTATTTCGGTGAAGATGTATCTCGTGACGGATTTGGATCGGAAAAGATTATTTTTATCGCTCTATATTTGTAGGTATAAGGTTTGTAAAGGAAGTGATTGAGATGATTCGATACAATAATTAGCTGTGTTGTTTGGTTTGTGCAGCTTGATAAACGAAATAAGCGTAGAGAAGAAAGAATTAGACGATCTAGTAAGTTATTGATAGATGCGGTTTTTGTAAAGTTATCACATAGACATTTGACAAGCTATTAAGGAGGAATAATAATATGAATAATTTGTAAAGTACCTTTTTTATAATAATATACATTTATAAAACAAACACTAGATCAAAAATTTGCATTTAACACGACAAAGTTAAATTAATTTGCGGGTATAGTTCACCAGTTTTTCAGAGATATTGGAAATTGAAACGAGATCTTATTGGAGATCTGTAGGATTTTTGGAGGGAGGAAGCTATGTCCAGCTGTGAACTTCCTATGTCTGAAACGACAAGGACGCATAGTAAAGTAACAGACTCGCAATTGCATTTTTATTGTCACAATAGTAACTCCTAAGTATTATAAGTTTTACAGAAAAAACAATCCGTTTCCAAACAGACAAAAACTGTTTCTGACCAAAAACCCCTTTAAAATAAACTAGTCAATTTGTTTGCCATATAGGTACAATAGATAAACACACAACCACAGACACTTTAAATATTTCAATCAGATTTAAAATGTAATCTATTTATGCACCTACATCAAATTGATGTATGGCTAAATACAAGTTGGTGTACTGAAACATCTCAAAGAATAATTTGTCTCTCTACACAACGAACTGGAAAATAATGAATGCTTTTGAAATAATATTTTATTTTGTCCAATCCGAGCGTTCAAATCCCTCGAGTGGACAGCTCCCGATTGTTCCATAATTATTGGACACTTCGCGTCCGAGCCAAAAGTTGGGAATTACGAAAAATGTTGCGTACAGCTGTCCAATACGAGATAATGTTGGAAGGAAATAATTATTCGTGAAAATGTTCGCGGCTGACGAAAAAATTGTAACAAAATTTATAGTAATAGCTTTGTGGTAGTAACGCTCGCCTTGCAATCGTGATTTATCCTGGGTTCAAATTCCGGTCCCGCACCAATGAGTGATTTGGAACTTCAGAGTATACGATTTTAAGACTGCTGGTCTTTCAATTAAAAAACAATCCTAAGAAACATATGATATTGTCTATTGTCAGGTGCCAGCGAAAGCCGTCGCAAAGGTTCAGAGGAGGCGTATGTGAAGCCACCAACCCGCTATCAAATTAATTTTACATCTCTCATGTTCGGTAAGTAAGTTCTTATTACCTCAAAATGGGGCTTGTAGGTGACTAATTAGCGCTCTAGGGTAATAATGTAGCTAAAAAAGCCAAAGTAAGTAATCTACTATTATTCTTGTAATGCCGGTTTTATTCTACTTCCCTCACAATCGAGATGTAAAGCAGAATAGTTAGCTCGGGTGTAAGCACCAATTGCACCCTCGAACTATAGGCGCCCTATAGGCGCTCGTGCACCTAAATATCTCGGGCTGCAATTGATACCTTACAGCCTTTGGCTACTAATCTACTATTACAACCAGTTTTTGTTACGTGAGTCAGAATTTAGAACCAAAAATAAAACACGGAAGTCAATAAACTAAGGAACATTGTTGCATACTCGCATATCTTATCGTAAAAGCCGTGGTGGTCTAGTGGTAGTGACACCCGCCTTACAATCGTGAGGTCGTGAGTTCAAACCTCGGTCCTGTACCAATGAGTTCTTTGGAATTTATGTACGGAATTTAACACCGCTGGCTTTTCGGTGAAGGAAAACATCGTGAGGCAACCTGCATACGTCCGTAGAAGAAATTCGATGGCGTATGTGAATCCACCAACACGCACTGGGCCAGCGTGGTGGATATGGCCCAATCACCCTTCATAGGTAGGCCTACGTCCTGCAGTGGACTATTAAAAAAAAGGCTGATACAATACAAAATATCTTATCGTTATACATATGTATGAATATTATTCTTCCAGGGTCAATCTTGGTTGCCTGGAAAAAATCGCCATTGGCGATTAGGCTGCCATTTTAAAGACTGTAATTATGTTTTAAGTGTCAATGAACTTTAAGTTAATCTTTACTATCCTTACTAAATAATAAAACATTATAAATCCGAAAGCGTAATGTATGCTAAGTGTGAGTTTTGTCGTAAACATGACGCGCTCTTCGGCGAGCGCGTAAGCATGTAATTTGTATGAACTTGTTGTGTTTCAAAACTTAACTTGTTGTATTGGTTGGTTTATTGGTTAGGTCCTCTTTCAAGCTTGGTTTTTAGCATGGACATAGCTTGAAAGACGGAAGTGACTTAGACTACTTTTTTCCCGGAAAATAAAAGGTTCCTATGGGATAGGACATAAATTAATATATCACGCGGGTTAAGCCGCTGACAAAAGCAGTTAGTAGTGGTTTTTTTTTTTTTTTTTTTTTTTTTATTTCGAATAGGTTTGCGTTTGACTACACACTGCCTGATGTTAAGCAGATGTGCGGTCTAGGGTGTAGCACGCTTACCTAGAAGATACCTATTTACTCGGGATTTGAAGACACTCACGTTGTACTTTAACGGAAAGACAGACCCAGGCAAAGCATTCCACATTCCGGCTGTTCGTATGAGGAATGAGGATTTGAAACGCTTGGTTCTAACGCGCGGAATGTCCACCATAAAAGGGTGGCGCTTTGGTCGCGTCCGTCTAGCCGTACGATAGAAAAAAGGGGCAGGGGGGACCAGATTGTGCAACTCCTGGGCGCACTCTCCGAAGTGTATCCGGTAAAAGACCGACAAACACGCTACCTTGCGACGATGCTCAAGACTTTGCAGCTGCGTCTTAGTCAAGGTGTCGTTGTCAATCAGCCTCTTGGCTCGCCTCTCAATCGACTCCAGAGCCTCCAGTTGATATTTGGCAGAGCCATCCCAAAGGTGAGAGCAGTATTCCATGCAAGACCTGACTTGTGCTTTATAAAGACAAAGCAGTTGCTCAGGTGTGAAATACCGTCTCACCTTAGAGAGAACACCAAGTTTTTTGGAGGCTAATTGGGCTTTGGACTCTATGTAAGAGCCAAAGTTAAGAGAAGATGAGAGTGAAACGCCTAATAGTTCCAAGCTGTCAGTTACCGGAACGGAGACACCACGGAAAGCGGGAGACAATTGAAAGGGTCTCTTTTTGGCCGAAAACAGACAGCCCTGAGTCTTTGTGGCATTAAACTTGACCAGGTTAGCATCACCCCAGTCGGATACCGCCTGCAGACTCAAGTTGAGCCGTTCAACCATAGCCTCTCTGTATAACTCGATCTGTGGCCCGCTGGTTCTTGCATCGGATGTGTAGGTCTTCACGACTGTACTGTCATCTGCGTACCCAAAGATCCCGGGCTTAAGCAGATCGTTGATATGCAGTAGGAAGAGTGTCGCAGAGAGCACAGACCCCTGAGGAACACCGGCATTGATAGCCATTTGGTCTGACGAGCAGCCATCAACGACAACTCGTATCGACCGATTCCTCAAGAAATCTGATATCCATGTGCAGAAATCAGCAGGCAGGCCGTAAGATGGAAGCTTGCCAATAAGGCTCTCGTGCCAGACCCTATCAAAAGCCTTGGAAATGTCCAAAGAGACAGCCAACGCCTCCCCGTGCTTCTCCATGACCTCACTCCAGATGTGTGTGGCGTACGCTAGAAGGTCCCCAGCAGACCGGTTTCGGCGAAAGCCGTACTGGCGGTCACTGAGTAAGTCATTCGCTTCCAGGTAGGCCAGGAGTCTGTTATTAAGAACGCGTTCCATACTCTTACAGAGTATAGACGTGATCGAAATTGGTCTGTAGTTGGCAGGGTCGGCACGGCTGCCTTTCTTGGGTACAGGTTGCACGTTAGCAAGCTTCCAAGATTTGGGCACTTGACCTGTCTTCAGAGATAGGCGAAAGAGGCGAGTCAGCACAGGCGACAGCTCAGGCGCACAAGTCCTCAATACAATGGCCGGAATACCATCAGGGCCACTGGCTTTGTTCACATCTAGACTGCGGAGAACTTTGAGGACCTCCTTTTGCCGGATGTGTATTTCACTCATTACAGTGTCACAGTTTGGCAAAGTTGGAGGTCTCGCACTACCGGGGTCTAGACGCGAAGACTCAGCAAATTGAGATGCAAATAAATTTGCTTTCTCCACCGCGGTATGGGCCAGTGAACCATTGGGTTTCAGCAACGGAGGCAGTGAGGGGCGGCAGAAGTTCGCTTCAACCGATTTAGCTAGGGACCAGAATGCCTTACTACCCGCAGGGTAAGAAGCAAGCTTGTTTCCTATTCGACTAATGTGGTCAAAGCGAGCCCTCCGCATAACCTTTTTGCAGGACTTAGCAGCCCTATTGTATGCCTTCTTCCTCAGACGAACGTCCCTCAACTTACGGTTTCGAGCATCGACCCAAGCCAGGTATGCCTGATGCTTTTGCGCTTCGGCGCGTCCACATTCAGGCCCAAACCAGGGCCGAGCCTTGCTAGACAGAGGCACGTCCGAAAATGGGATGAAGTATTCTATGGCGGTACGAAGCACATCTGTCACGGCATCCGCGCACGCAGAAGGATCATCGGAAGAAAAACAAACAGGCTGCCAAGGATAAGAAGCAAAAAAACACCGCATCTCATCCCAATCTGCTGACTTGTACCGCCACACGCGCCGTGACCCTTTGGGACTGGGGTCTGATGGGGAGTAGACGGATACAGGTACCCGTGTGGCGTCTAGAACCAGCTGGGTGAGATCAAGTGTCAAGGCAAGCTTGCGCGTCTCAAGCCCGGCATGGTTTGTGTCCAGGTATGGGTGAAGCCACTCATTATGGTGGCCATTAAAATCCCCCAGGATCACTAATTGGGCCGAAGGGTAGCTGAGCTGAGCAGCATCCGCCGC